>CM044986.1:17324167-18646250 GCA_024586325.1 Stellera chamaejasme
CAAACTCTCGTCCTTCACAGACTAGTCTTCTCCAGCCTCCACACTGCTCCGCCACACTCAGCCCCATCTCCCTCCAACTGTCCTTGCGAAGCTCCGGAGACACCACCCCACCACCGACTTTATCCCGCCATCGTCAACCGCGAACCGTTCTAGCACGAAACCGAGAGAGAAAGAGAGAGCAAATCTCATCTCGTTTCTTGCTCTCGTGCGCAAATCCAGCCACCCTCCATCCGTCCACCATTAGCGAGTCTTTCACTCCGGCTTGCTCCATCACCATCGACCGCACGTGCATACTCCTCTGAAGAGCTCTGCCCTGTCTCGAAAAACTCAGTCCCGCCGATTAAATTCTTGCACATCGTCCTCCTAGCTTGAAATTGGTCCGATTGCGGCGCTAATCAGCTAGCTCGCACAACTCCCTTCCTTCGCTAGTCTTGTAGTCAAGCACAAGGTAAACTTTTCGATTATCTTGTTTTGTTTTGCCTAGGAACTTGCCCTGTGTACACCCTATATCTACATGATTTAATTGCCCGAGAGCATGATTATGGGTGGTTTGATTGCATTTATGTCTTGATGTATGATTTATGTGTGGATTAGAATTCACTTTGTGCGAATGCTTTGATGTTTGTTCTGAATTATTGAAGATTTCAGTTGGGAATGTGTGCTTTGGGAACGTGTATGTGCTGATTTGTGGTGTAATAAGTAGCTTCAAGGTCAATTCTATGCTACAGTTGGGATTTTGGCTGTGAATTAAGGATTAATTCAGTTGGGAATGATGGAAATAATTTCAAATCATGCTAGCATTGATGACTTCAGAGGTTAGTGTTGAGATTGTGGTGTTAAAATGTTCCTTAATTGCTATGTTGAGATTTCTTTAAGTTTGCTGCCTCAGGCAAGGTATAGTCTTCAATAAGTTAGGCATCAAGATCATGCAACAGTAAGACATCAAAGCAAAAGTAGTGTGCTTTCTTTGATTATCATATAACAGCAAGACATTAATTTTGTTTTAAATTTTGTAATTTGTCAATTTTTTACTTTTGATGCAGGCCTGATATCTCAATTAATTCTGCATTAAATCTCTCATTGATGCTTGGGCTGCACTGAGTTTTAAATTTAACATGTTAGTCATCCTATATGAATCCAATAAAAATTCAATAAAAACTGCACTGAGTTTTAAATTTAACATGCTTGGGCTGCACATTAAAATATAATGCATTGAAAATTCAATAAAAACCAAAATTCAGCTAGGTTCTACTTCTACTCCTGGCTTCAATTTCGGCAAAAGACAAAAAGAGAGGGATAAGCTTACTCCAGGGACATCACTTCTAGTATTAGGGGAATCTTGGAAACCATGTCATCTGATGCAGCAATCTCAGGAACGCGGCAAAAAGCTGCAAGAACGATAACCGAGAGCTGCAAGTATGCCTCCTTATTCTCATTTGCATCGCTACTGATCACACCCTTACCCAATCCTTATACAAACTTTAAAAACAAACCACTAAAAAAATGATGGAGGCAGAAAATCAAATGAAACTTTGGAACTCAAAACAAGAAAACCAGAAGCTTAAGTAATAACCAAATCAAAGTACTATAATACCAGTTCTTAGGAGACGTTCGAGGAAGCGAGGGCCAACGGGTTCATATACTGTCTTGAGAGAAGCGAGGTTGTAGTCTTTGCAGTACTTTGTGAACAAAAGAAGACCAGCGAACCGCTGTTCGTCTCTCTCACCTCTCACACTACGTACATAAGCCTCGTTTTGTAGCTCCGAGAGTAGCCTAGAGTAGCTACCAATGTTTGCAAAACATGCGTAGCTACCTTGGAGCTACTTGGGAGCTACCAAAAAGTTCACGGTAGCTCCAAAAGTAGCCACGAATGTGCTACTAAGATTGTAACACCAGCACCAGCTACCAGGACACTACTGCTACCCACGTGCCCGTCCTCCAAACGGTCAAAACTAGAAGAAATAAAAAGAATAAGGACCAGATTGGAGAAAATAGAGAAGTTGTGGACTAAATTGCAATAATTATGAAATTTGAGGTAAAATTGAAAGAGTTACAAAACTTGGAGATAGAATTGATAATATTAGGAAGTTAATAACTGTTGGGAGTAGGGGTGAGCAAAGTTCGACTAAAACCGAATAAACCGCAAAACGAATTGATTCGGTTTTTTCGGTCCGGTTTGTTCGGTTTTCGGTTCGGTTTTGGTGGAAACCGAAATTAAGTAATACGGTTTTCGGTCCGGTTTCGGGTGTGTGTATCGGTTTGTTCGGTTAACCGAAAACCGGATGGTATATCTTGTCTTGGGCTTAAACTCTAGCCCACACCACACCCACTCCTAAAACCCATCAGGCCCAACCCAATTTTATACTTACCTGATGGGCTGGGCACTCCTAAAAGGCTAAAACCCAATTGAACCCCACACTAACCCTACCCCCAAACAAACGCACACAGTCACACACACTCACACACGACGCAACACTGCAGCAGACTCCTCCTCCTTGTTCTCTGTCTCTGGCCTCTGCTCGACGAAGACGACGAAGACGAAGACGAAGACGAAGACGACGAAGACGAAGACGACGAACACGAACACGAACACGAAACCTCTCTCTTGCTTGCCAAAATTAAACCCTACCCCCAAATCCCTCCTCCTTGCTCCTTGCTCCTTGCTCCTCCTTGCTCTCTGCTCGACGAAGACGACGACTACGAACGACGAGGCCGACAAACACGAAGCCTCTCTCTTGCTTGCCCGCTCAGCCTCGTCTCATCTCTTGAAGTCGCAAGGTACATACGACTCTGATTGTTTTAAGGTCACTTCTCATTTAGTCGGTTATATAGCTATTTAGGATTATTTTAAGGTTAGCTTGTTTTTGTTATCTCCATGTTTAGATTGTTGCAATTTCATCCTCTTGATACATAAACTTATGATTTAGAAAATCATGATTTATTCAGTCTTTTTAGCATCAAAGCTATCGGATAATAATTAAGTTGTTGGAGGAAGCAATCACTTATTACTCGATCAGAAGCAATTTCATCCTCCGATCAAACCTAGTACAAACCTGAAATTATAGTAGCTGAAACATAAATACCCTACTGTTTACCTACGCCTTTTACATGACCAAACAGCTGGTTAGATTAGTTGGTAACTATGCTCTACGGACTACGAGATGAGTTTTGAAGCATGGGGTTGGTTGTTGTTTTCATTATGGTTTGCAAATTTGCAATGGAGATGTTCCGTCTTTCAATGAAAATCGACATGTTCTAATTTGTAGAATGGTGTGTCGAATTTTTTTCTCGTTTGAATCGATTATCTAAAATTACATCCTTGACAATTGACGTTTCATTCGTGGAAAATTATTTGAGCTAGCTTGTTGATCAGATCTTTTTGCATTTTGTTTCTTGTTATATACTTGCTGTCTTTGGTGATCATGTTGATTATTGCTGGCCTACTAAATGATATGAGACATCCTGTTGATTTAGAAAATGAAAATTTTCAACTGAGTTTGTCTTATTATAGGATTATCATTCATTTGATGTAGTATTTTTTATATCTGTTACATGAAAGAAATAAGGAAGTGATACCCTTGAGATCTCCTGCCTTGATCTGTTCTTGCTTAGGAGTTATGAATTAATGTTATTACTGTATTTGTAATGTAAATTATTGGTAAGAATAACTGAGAAATGAGACTTGTTAATGATAGTTTAGTTGAGGAAAAGAAGAAAGAACTATGATGGTGGTTGTGGTTTTATGGTGAATCTTTATTGTACAAGTGAACTTGCATAATCTTAAAGACTGGATGTGAACTTAATAAGCTTTAGAAAACTGTATTGATAATAGATGCGAAAAATGATAAGTGAATAGTGTTGGTAAAGATCCTTTAAGCTTTCGACCAAATGCTCTTTTATTTTTAGGAATTTGCTTTTCTGTTTTGGTGAGTCTTTCGAATGAATGAATGGTGATTTATGAAATTATGAACTATTGAGGGATCTTTGGAATTAAACTTTTGAATATAAGGTAGAAACCAGTTAATTGTGGATGATGGGAGTATATTGCTTCACAACCGAAATCGCATAATTGATGGTTAATGACTAGAGTTGATTACCGAATGTATAAGCGATGAAATTAGTGGTAGTTAGGGGTGTGCGGTGGTTGGTCGAACCGAATAAACTGACGAACCGAACCGATTCGGTTTGTTCGGTTATGTGGGTCGATTTCGGTTAAAAACCGAATGATATTTGGTCGGTTCGGTTCGGTTTCGGTTGTGGTATTCGGTTTATTCGGTGACCGAATAAACCGAATACCACAACCCAGCCCAACTAAACCAGCCCAGACCTCCAAGCCCATAACCCATTCCCATTATCCATCCCCCCCAAGCCCAAATATAACCCAAGCCCATAATAAGTCTAACCCAACCCATACCCAATCAATTACCCAACCCAATCTAGTAACTTAGTAAGTAACCTGTAACCCTTCCCCTTTCCCCTAACACGCCCGACGCTGCTGCTTGCTGCTGCCCTGCCTCCTGCTGCTGCCTCGCGCTCTGCTGCCTCGCGCTCTGCTGCCCTGCCTCCAGCTCGCCCTTGCCGCGCCTCGCCTAGCCCTCGCCTCGCCCTTGCCTCGCCTCGCCGGCTCGCCCTTGCAACCCGACGCTGCTGCTGCTGGCCACTCCTCGCCCTTGCCTCCTCCTCTCCTCGCCTCGCCGGCTCACCCCCCTTGGAACCCGACGCTGCTGCTGCTGGCCGCTCCACGCCTCGCCCTTGCCTCCTCACAGTAAGTTAACTAGTTTCCTATAGATTTTCCACGCCTCAGTAAGTAGCTTTCATAATTTCATAATTTCCTATAGATTTTCCTATCGATTAGTATAATTTCTAAGACCGAGACTGATTATATAATCGATTAGTATATATGTATGTTTGTAATGTTCCTTTGGAGCTTGAGGGCATTAGTATTTCTGTTTCACGTCACCATTCATTTCGGCAAGGACCACAAAATATGGAGGACTAACTGACAATCTTTAATTTGTGACAATGCCTAAATTCCACATTTTTCTCTAACTCAATAATGTTTTAGCAAGAATCACAAATAATTATAAATTAGGCTCATGATCGGGAATAATGCCGTGAGTTATTATAAGTAATTACTATAAATTAGCTAGGCTCATGATCGGGCAGGAGCTAGCTTGTGCATGCTGAAGGCGACAAAACCCCTTGTGGGATTGTGTTTTGTTTCACAACCACAAGTTGGAGGCCAAATTTGAGGCAACTGGCTTTGTTTAATGATCATGTGCTGCTGTTCTCTACCTTTAATTAATTATTATAGGTCCCCCAAATTGCCAACCAAGTGCGACCTTCTTTGGACTTTGGATATTTCATATTTGCATTGCGAAAGAATGTTTTTTTGGATTGGATTGTATGTATGTATTATTTATTTTCGGATGCACTTATTTTTTGGACAAGATTGTAGGTAAAAAACCATGGAAAAAACGTTCGGTTTATTCGGCCGAAAACCGAACCGAACCGAAACCGATCGGTTTCGGTTTGTTCGGTTTTGTGGTCGAATTCGGTTTGTTCGGTTTCTTACCATCCGCGACCGAAAACCGACCAAACCGACCAATTCGGTTCGGTTAAAACCGAACCGACCGAATACCCACTCCTAGTGGTAGTTATTGATTTGAAATTGCACGTTTTCGGGACTCGGGGTTTTGAGGCTTATTCTCAAGGGCTTGACTCATTTACTATGGGATTGACCTCCTTCCAGGCCCCGCCTCGACCGAACCCAGATGAGGAGGATGTTCCTCCTTAGGATTTTCTTATATTCAAGTACTCTATTATATTAAATGTAAAATTACACTTAAATGATATATTTATATTAATTTATGCTTTTTATTCCAATCTTTGAATTATAATTCATATTAATTTCATTACTATTTCTTCATTTACCAATTTTAAAAAAAAATACCAGCAGCAGTAGGGGAAAAAGAGCTACTCCTTGGCTACCCTGTACAAGCCTGGCTGAAGTCCAGGTGGCACGTGGTAGCTGCAGGTGAGCTACTAATGCGGCTACCATATGTGAAAGTAGCTCTGTTTTTTGTAGCTCCTTTGTAGCTCAAGTTTGAGCTACCATGGTAGCTAATTAAGTAGCGTTTTTTGAGCTACCAGAAAGCCTTTAACTACGTAGTGTCAGTAGCTTCAAGCAATCTTCCATAGAAATTGATTGTTGTGGCTGTGGCTGCGGCTGCGGGTCCTGAAAAAGACATCAACACAAACATGTTTAGAGATAAGAGAGAAGCTGAAAATGGGAAATGGAGAGAGCTAGAGAGAGAGAATCACCATATGGAAGCAGAACCAAAACAGTCGGTGTTTGTGAGAGATTTCGACTGGAGCACTTCAGAAAGGAATTGAAAGGTTTCAAGAGGCAATGATCATTATGCCATTAAGAAGCCCCGAGTACATACCGAGATAGCATACACCTACCAAAAAAATCAACTGGGCCATTCAGTCCCCATCACCCCAAAACATGACACATTATACTCACCATCACAAAGCAAAAAAGAAAACGGAGACAATATCCATATTCTAAAATCATATTTTTCTCAAATAAAAGAAAACATTATACATCACCGGATACACAATGAAATTAACACATTTATTTTTTTACACACTTTACATCACAATATCATTCCTCCGTACCGATCAAGAATTGCCTTATGCCACTCCTAAGGAAAAGTGGAATGACTCCAGCTCTTACAAGGAATGCCGAACAATAACGAGCATTAGAGTTCTCATGAGTTAAAACTTTAACAAACTATGAAGTTAATCTCCTCCACCGCTAATCTTAGTATTAAGGTTAATGTCAATTCTATTACCTTCTGTTGAAGGTTTAGTTTATCTCAATGCGTTCTACGCAGTTCTTACTCATTAACAATCGTCCTTGTGTAGTTCTGCTGATGTTATAAGAGCTGGACTTATTTTGCTCTTAACATTGATTTCAAGAGCATGCTGGAATCCAAGTAGCATGCTTCTACATACATTTCAGCAACATAATACAGAGTTTCTAATAAGCATGCTCAGGCCCGCAATCTAAAAGAAACATGCATGAATTGATTTTCAGTTGAGTGACGCACTCACTCTTCAGATTTGTGCCTGCCGTAAACAACCTCGATGGAGAAGAAGAGTGACTGAGGCTAAGCTTCCTGCACCAGATTTTATCCGCCGCTCCCATAACTCCGCCGTCCTTCAGGTTCCATCGAATCGCTGGCTACACTCGTTGTCAGCCCGTTTTCCAGGAATCACGATACATGCATCACAGTTTGTGGTTCTGCTTCTGCCCTCTCGTTTTCCGATTTTGCCTCTTTTTTTCGTTGATTCGCTCCTCTGTTGTCGTTCTGCCTCTACCGATTCATAGCTCCGCTGAGACTGACTATCTCAAATTTCCAGTTAACAAGTTCAAAGGGCAACGTCGGGTAAATGTCTTGTTTCTTTCGTTTCTTAATGTTGGGTCAGGAGCTTCTATTACTTGATTTGTCTGTCGTTACTTGATCTGTTCTCTCCAAGTTGATTGCTGGGAAATTGGGACTTAACTAAGCACTTCAATTAGAAAATACTTCTAAATCTTAATTATAACCATACGAGTATCAGAGGTGAACCATTCCTCTCAAATTAGAGACACGGGGATGCTTCTTACGAAGATGTCAATGCCAAGAAGGTTTGTTAATACTTACATAAGTTTGTTGGTTTTTTGAGAATGATTTTGAGTTGCCTTGTTGCTATGCTACATTGATTTGCTGCACATTTTCTTCCTGTAGTCTTTGATGCATTGATCAGTGAAACAAAGGATGGAGATGTCCAAATAGATGTTCTTTAGGCATATTGTTAAGTGAATTTAGGACCTCTTGCTATTCTTTTTCTTTTCTTTGTAACATTGTAACTCTTCTATTGATTCACAAACTTAGATCAGTATGTTATTCGTACCTAATTATATAATCCAATATTTTGGATATAAAAATGCCATTTATATTTTGCATGAAAGGTTAAAGTCTTTCCGATACTCCATCATCCCATTACTAAATCCTAGCCTAGCAATATGACTCCAATCTAACAGGAGTGGCTAAGACCATGTTTGGGACAGTTGCACATGTTTTATCTTGAAGTTTAAGAAATGGACAATGAAACAAAGGATGGAGATCAGCAGCAACTATCTTATTATGTTTTAACTTGTAATTCCGAATATGTTAATGGTGTTCATTGCCTGGATTTGTTCATATTTTGGTTAACTTTTTGCGGATTCCAGTTCATGCATTCAAATAGTCGTTGGATTAGTTGTTTTTTCTCATTCACTGGGCTACTAAATTTAAGATAATTTAGGTTTTTCGACCTAAATCGAGCCAGGCATAACGAACCGAGCCTTTTCGAGCATGATCAAATCAAAGGGGTTATCGAGCCGGTCGAGCTCACGAACCGAGCTCGAACACTCGACGAGCCGAGCTCGAGCCGTTTTTATAGAGCTCGGCTCGAACATCGAACATATCGAACTTGCCCCATTTACACTTCTTTACCTCTGCTTAGTTCAGTTGCATCTTTTTATTCCTTTGGATAGGATAAGTTTTGTTCTTGCATTATTTGTGATATTTTACTGCAAGGATAGGGAAAGAGAGATGGTAAAAATGTAAGGGTAAAAAAGTTAAGATATACAATAACTATAAGGGTTTAAAAACTAGAGGTTTAATTCTTGTTGAGGAAGATCATGCACAAGAGGATATCTCTCAATCCTGAAGCAAGGCAAGGAAAAATGTGAGCTGCAAGTAGCACACAAGAAGGAACCCAAAGACTTTCAAGAGCATGCTGGAATCCAAGCAGCATGCTTCTACATACATTTCAGCAACATAATACGGAGTTTCTAATAAGCATGCTCAGGCCCGCAATCTAAAAGAAACATGCATGAATTGATTTTCAGTTGAGGGTAAAATTCAATAATAGAGGGGGTGAGGGAGGCCTTACCGAGACTTGAGGGAGCTGGTGATGACAGAGGCTGAGGCGCGATCGGCGAGCTGGTGGTGACAGGTGAGCGGCGAACTGGTGGTGATTGGCAAGGCGAGCAGTAGAGTAGAGCGGCGAGTCGAGTGCTGCTCAGTTCTATTAAGAGGAAGGGGGTGGGTAAGCGGACTTGGTGTGTGTTTCGATTGAGAATATTATGGAAGGACCGAGAAATAGCTCCTCACTTGCTTGTGACTAATCTACCCTTGAGCGTAACCTCAACACTCTCTTTGGCATTTTGTCGAGCATCGGGCGTGCTACTGTCAACGTTTGCAAAACCAACACATCCAGTAACAACGGCTCTGTATAAATCTTTCCTGAAATTCTTCTTTGTTTCAGGGATCTCCTGCTTAACTAGCCGACTCCAATTTAATTGCTAATTCTTCTCGAGTTTATTAAGATCATGCATGTTTCTTTTAGATTGCGGGCCCTGAGCATGCTTATTAGAAACTCGTATTATGTTGCTGAAATGTATGTAGAAGCATGCTACTTGGATTCCAAAGATGCTCTTGAAATCAATGTTAAGAGCAAAATAAGTCCAGCTCTTATAACATCAGCAGTAACTACACAAGGACGATTGTTAATGAGTAAGAACTGCGTAGAACGCATTGAGATAAACTAAACCTTCAACAGAAGGTAATAGAATTGACATTAACCTTAATACTAAGATTAGCGGTGGAGGAGATTAACTTCATAGTTTGTTAAAGTTTTAACTCATGAGAACTCTAATGCTCTTTATTGTTCTGGCATTCCTTGTAAGAGCTGGAGTCATTCCACTTTTCCTTAGGAGTGGCATAAGGCAATTCTTGATCGGTACAGAGGAATGATATTGTGATGTAAAGCTGTGTAAAAAAATAAATGTGTTAATTTCATTGTGTATCCGGTGATGTATAATGTTTTCTTTTTATTTGAGAAAAATATGATTTTAGAATATGGATATTGTCTCCGTTTTCTTTTTTGCTTTGTGATGGTGAGTATAATGTGTCATGTTTTGGGGTGATGGGGACTGAATGGCCCAGTTGATTTTTTTGGTAGGTGTATGCTATCTCGGTATGTACTCGGGGCTTCTTAATGGCATAATGATCGTTGCCTCTTGAAACCTTTCAATTCCTTTCTGAAGTGCTCCAGTCGAAATCTCTCTCACAACCACCAACTGTTTTGGTTCTGCTTCCATATGGTGATTCTCTCTCTCTAGCTCTCTCCATTTCCCATTTTCAGCTTCTCTCTTATCTCTAAACATGTTTGTGTTGATGTCTTTTTCAGGACCCGCAGCCACAGCCACAACAATCAATTTCTATGGAAGATTGCTTGAAGCTACTGAGAGGTGAGAGAGACGAACAGCGGTTCGCTGGTCTTCTTTTGTTCACAAAGTACTGCAAAGACTACAACCTCGCTTCTCTCAAGACAGTATATGAAGCCGTTGGCCCTCGCTTCCTCGAACGTCTCCTAAGAACTGGTATTATAGTACTTTGGTTTGGTTATTACTTAAGCTTCTGGTTTTCTTGTTTTGAGTTCCAAAGTTTCATTTGATTTTCTGCCTCCATCATTTTTTTAGTGGTTTGTTTTTAACGTTTGTATAAGGATTGGGTAAGGGTGTGATCAGTAGCGGTGCAAATGAGAATAAGGAGGCATACTTGCAGCTCTCGGTTATCGTTCTTGCAGCTTTTTGCCGCGTTCCTGAGATTGCTGCATCAGATGACATGGTTTCCAAGATTCCCCTAATACTAGAAGTGATGTCCCTGGAGTAAGCTTATCCCTCTCTTTTTGTCTTTTGCAGAAATTGAAGCCAGGAGTAGAAGTAGAACCTAGCTGAATTTTGGTTTTTATTGAATTTTCAATGCATTATATTTTAATGTGAAGCTCAGTTCTTGTGTACTGGGAATCATGCTGAACTTTTGGTAAACAGTGCTGGATCATCTGTGCATGAAGAGTGCTTGGAGTTTTTATGTTCAGTTTCTGCTTCCTCTGATGATGGAGTCACTGTATTGTATGAGGCTGAAGGCATGAAAGTTCTGGCATCAAGTTTGTGTGGATTGCCTGATGGTAAGTTGGTGATTCATCTTCCATATAACGTCTTGCATCATAAATCTTGAAATTATTTTTATGTGACTTGGCTGGAGTCTATATCCACAAGGCAAGCCATAGTTATTGCAAAATGATTTGAGTGGGTCATGAGTTTGTACATGAATGAACAAACTTGTGCCAATGTCATAATCAGATGTGACCTACTATTTGCAGGTTCACGGTCAGTGGAGCTTGCTATGGATCTTTTTCAGTTGATGCTAAGCAAGCTGTCTTTGGGTGTGATTAGGAATGAGAATCTATCAGACCTAGCAACCATAGTCAGTAAATTGTTCTGTCTCAGACGCTTGAGCTTTAGATGTCGGTAGACTAATTTTCCATCTGATTTGTCATCTTTGTTCAGAATAAACTGATTGAATATTTCTTTTTTCAATTAGGTTGCTGTAATAGCAAGGCAGTTTGCTCTCCTCCACAATGCCTTGAAGTTTAATGCTCTGCAAATATTAGCTGCTATCTTCTCTTCGCCATATTCGGTATGCTTTGCCTAATTGATAATTGTAAAATTACACTTAACCATATGAATAAGGATTGTATTTGTGGTTTACCTGATGACACTAAAACTGTGAGAATTGAAAATCAGTTGAATAATTCCTGCACATGGCAGTAGTTATATACAGGGATCCTGCTGCAGCGTTCAGCTAGCGTTGGGATTCCTACTTCAGCTAGGATTGGGATTCCTCCTTAAGATAGGATTCCTGATTTGCAAGGATTTGTACTCTACATCTACTTATACAGCAGTAACAACAATAGTTATACAGCATTAAACAAAGTAAATAATAAATAATAAGCCGACCCCTTCCAACAAAAATTAATCTTTGCTTCTGAAATTAAGTCATCTTTTACCTTTTAAAAGGCAGTGGGGACTCTTGAGTTACTCATTTATTCAAATTTGATATGTAAAATTAAACGATGTCTAAAATATGTTTCCATTATTGGTCATGTTGTTTGCATTTAAGCTTTTTATTTTTTTGGGATAATTCATGTAATTCATGATTGCCATTATTGGTCATGTTTTTGCATTTAAGCTTTTTATTTTTTGGGATTATCCATGTAATTCATGATAGGTGAAGTGAGAAATTTTCAAAGACATACTTGAGAATTTTTCTTCATGTGCTTATAGAAACACATCATTTAAGTTTCAATGTTAGTGTGCTTGTTCCCTTTGCTTTTAGTCCAAGAATTCACAAGCTCTATGATGATGATGATAGGTCTTTGATATTTGTGTTATCCAAAAAGATATTTCGGATTTCATGAACGTGAGGTGATGCTTGATAATATAGGTACCATTACATGCTGCCCTCCGAATGATTTCAAACATTGACTGGGCAGGCTACATGCGAGAAGGTGTTGTGGCCATTTTACAGAATCGTGTGGGTATGATAAACTGTTTTCATTATCTTTTCGTATTTGATTCCTGCAGGGGTTTCCCTTTTAAATTCTTTTGCCTCAGGCAGTTAGGTTGGGAGATTGTGCACGTGTCGAAACTTTCAATTCTGTTTCATAGTGTCGTGAGACTTCATATTTCCTTCCATAGTTCACTTGGGTTGGACCACGAAATTAAAGCATTTTTATTTGGGTCCACAATGTTTCTTACTGCTGCCATCTCACTTCATGAAATTTGATATATATATATCTATATATATATATATATATATATATATATATATATATATATATATATATATATATATATATACTCCCTCCGTCCGCAAAAGATTCAACCATTTGTTTTGACAGTTTCACAGTATTTAATCTATGATTTGTTTTCACAAATATTTAGACACTGAAAATTAAATATTTCATGTGTATCATAATTTGAAATCTAAATTTGATAATTATATTTTTTCTTAATTTTTTAAACTATTTATCTTTGTGAAAATTTGAGTCAAACATTGAACCTTGAAACACTAAACTCAAATGGTTGAATCTTTTGGGGACGGAGGGAGTATTTGTGTGTGTGTGTAAGCATATACTCGTATATCTATATTTATGTATATATGTGACTATGTTTGTGCGTTTATGTATTTATGAATGTATATGTATATATAGATACACACATACATATACATACATGCATATACATATATGTGTGTGTAGTACAGAGCTCCATCCTGTCAAGGCGGAAGCTGCAGGTTTGAGCCCTGTCAGGCCCGATAGTAGCCTATGACTTCGAATTGTGCTCGGTCTCCTTTCCTCTTTCTATCTTGTGAGCAACCAAGTTTTGTATTTTTTGATAAGAAGATTGTTCCATTTATTCTTCCTTTTCAATATGCAGCACCTGCTGACAAATTCAGGGCACTTATCGTGGCTGAGTCAGTTGTACGTATAATTGGAGAGCAATGGTTTATAGGTCAGACTAACTTATCTAATGCAGAACCAGTTCCTGCTGACAGGTTAGTGATACCTTTTGTGGTTTCATTTTATGTACTTTTTGTTAAGTGGCCATATGCTAGAATAGATATTTTCTGCTTCCTACTTACAAAAGCTTTGAACAATTTGGTTTAGGTGCCTACTGCTTGTGTTGGAGACATCAAGGGTAGAAGCTTCTGTTATACTCAATGAGTTAGCCTACACTAAGTATGAAGCTTCAAAGAGTTCCTCTAGTGTTGCTGAAACTATAGTCTCAAAGCAAGAGAATTTGACTATTGTATTTTCTTTGGTGGAGAAGATCATAAAATTGATATCAAACATCAATGAAGGTGAAGGTAAAGTTGCAGTTCTTGCACATTCTTTCTTGTTGTTTTGAGAATCACGATCAGCAATTTCTTCTCTTTATGAAATTTCCACAGTAAGCTTCACTAGTTCTATTTCTTAAACTGTCTCTGTGTATGTGTGTGTGTGTGTGCGCATTAACTTTCCTTTTAAAACATACTCCGTATTTTCTGAGAAATTCTCCTGGGCTGCAGGTCATGTTTTTGATGAAAGTTCTTTCACAAAGGTGATTGCAGCACTTAATGAGACAATAGGTGTGGTATTAGATTATCTGCAAGATGCTAAGGTAATTATTGAAATTTGTACCTTCTAACAAGCTTTGTCACCCTCTTGTTTCCGGTTAATTTTCTTTCTTCCTATAAAATAAAGGTATTTCTTTGTAAACTGTAGTAGCCTTAATGTTTTTTTTAACGAATCATTACCCTGTCACAGGAACATGGTCAGAGGAAAGGAATTGATCTTCTTGCTTCAGTCCGGGTTGTTGGAAGGTGGGTCATGACTTATTAGAATAGGTTACTGTGTATATGTTTTCTTTCCATATACAGTTTCAAGATGGAATGCGAATATGCCGTCAGTTATTTATTTGTCGACTAATGTAATCAAGATTTATTTCTTACACTATTGGTCTCAATCATATTCTCGTGTGCTCACGGTCATAATGAGTAACTATAAAACATTCCAGGTATATCGCTTGTTGCTTGCAACTGCTGCTTTTTTGCTGCAACCAAATAACATTATAAAACTGGAATTTCCCCCCTTCCTCAGATAGTTCAGAATATTGACGTACTCATTGAAGGGTTGAGAGATAATTGGTCAATCTTACTTACCTCTATGGAATCGTGGATGAAATAGCCCATCAAGCTTTGCAAATTAATTGTTGAATAATTTGACCAGTTTCTGTTAGTTGACATGTTTGTTTTGTTCAGCTATCTAGCGGAAACACCAATTGCATTTAGAGAAAAGGTTTCCGAACTCCTTGAATATATGCTATCTGTTGAAAGTGAAGAAGAAACAAGGTTTGTAGCTCCTCTTGACCTTGATGTATCAATGCTTTCTCTTTCCTTTGTTACTTTTGTTCTTGAGATTGTTGGCTCATTTAAGTCTTAAATGGCAGCCCTTTCTATTCTGTATGCTTTTTGCTGCCAATGCTGTGTCAGATGACTATGGAGACCGAAGGTTGCAAAGTTCTGGCATCGTGCGGTGGATGTAAAGCTGTAAGTTATCGCATATATGACATGATTGGGTTAGACATTCTATCTAGAAATCAATGGCTAGATTTACTTCTTTTTTTTTTGGTTCATATGTAGTATCCTGTTATGGGCAGGTTGTGGAGTGCCTGATAAAGTTGATTCTGGAGAACAAAAAGGGTGTCAATGATACCGATTGTGTATTTTTAGCATGTGATATCATTCTAAATCTCCTATTGAAGGTTGTCCCCCTCCCCCCAGTTAATTAACCAATATTTTGCTCATTAAAATTAAATTGTTTACAAGTATTCTTTGTGATGAATAGAGAGAGATTTCTCACTTCCTAGAGGACAAATCAACTTTCTTCAGCCTTTTGAAAGTATTGCCATTTTGGGCAGGTAACTTCTTAGTCATTGTTGCTGATATTGTAAAACTTTATTTTCTGACCGAATTGCTGAGTACTGACATGACTGCTTTGAGTGTGTCTATACAGAGAATGCCAGTGACCAATCTGTAATGATGATGGCATCCAGCATTGTTGCTCTGATACTTGATTTTACTTCTGAGGATGCTGTCTTGAGTGATCCTAACTTTGGTACTGACTGTCTTAGCAGTGTGACACAGCTCCTTGCTAGAAGTTTGGCATCCCGGGGGAAGGTACAAATCATATTTTGTAATTCATGGTATTAATCTTCTATTGAAAGTACAGATCAAATTTCTGAATTATGAGGTAACTAGTACAATCACAGAGTAGAAGTGAGAAACTGAAGCTAAACTTGTCAAAATATTGCAATGGACTAGGTAATCCAATGAGTTTAAAAGTAGAACATTATGTAGTTTAGGTGTTGAAGTGAATGATATTTATTACTCCAGCGGATCATAAGAAAAACAAATTCTGAGATCCTAGTCAAGTTTGACAAGGGCCTTTTTTTTGGCACTTTGACAAGGGCTTTTAAGACACTCCCTCTATCCCAACAAATTGGATACGTATTACGTTTGACTAGTCATAGAGATTAAAAAAATGTTGTTGATTTGATGATAGTAATAAAATAGAAATAACATTCTTGAGTGGGAGTGGAAATAAAGGGTAATATGGTAAATTGGAGTTAAAAGGTCTTTAAAAATAAACTTATTCCGGGACGACCTAAAATGGAAATTGTATACATTTTCTTGGGACATAGGGAGTATAAAGTATTAGCTCTCAGCTGACATGGCTGTAAATAGAAAATAAGTGAATTTAATGATGCGTTACTGTTTACATTTTTTTAATAAAAAAACAAATTAGCTAAATTTTATTTGATTCTATTCCTAAATGTCAGCATCTTGCGTTGTCTATGTTGCTACATTTTGCTCTTCGTTTACAACCAATACAAATGGGACCAATTATGATGCATGTCCACTGTACAGGGTAGTATGTTAGATGTTGCAGACACAGAAGCAGATCTCCTTGAGATAGTTACTGCAGGTTAGCTTACTTTCAACTGCTTCAAAGCTATGTCTTGTGCAGCCTTTGACTTGCTTCTGTGATGATACC
Organism: Stellera chamaejasme; assembly: GCA_024586325.1. NCBI lineage: Eukaryota > Viridiplantae > Streptophyta > Magnoliopsida > Malvales > Thymelaeaceae > Stellera > Stellera chamaejasme. The sequence continues at coordinate 17,340,710 of CM044986.1, forward strand.
TTGGGTTCATCAAATATATTCTTTAGGGATCCTGCATTCCAGAAAACAAGAGCATCATGGGCATTATGCATTTAGACATATGACATATATCCCCATTTGCTTCACGATTGGACATCTATTTTCGAAGGCATTGGTTCTTAAATATTGTTTCATCATGATCAGTTCAGTGTTATGTATGTGCATGTGCATGGGTAAGGGAGTGGAAACTGGCAGAACATGCTTGTTAAAGTAAAGATGAAGTCCTGTTTGATGAATACAAATCTGTATTTGTTTATTTATTCATTTATTTTATTTTATTTTGGGGGGGGTGTTCAGGATATTCAAGATGGGCTGATCGATTTCCTCAAATAAAAGCTGCTGTTGAGTGACAACCTGATCATATGGGATGCATGGTGAAAGCTGTAACCAAAACTCTGCGTTTTGAACCAAACTGAAAGAATCAGAAACGAGGCGTTAATACCGAGTTCAGTTCAAATTCATTGATGAGCTGCAGAACTTGGCTGGAGCAATGGTTCCACTACTGGTATGAAAATACAACTCACGACTCTTTCTAATGCCTTGTCACACTTGTATGTGAATGAATGTATCTCCGAAATCCACAGAGCTTTGTGTTTTCCCAGAAGCACATAGCTTGAAATGTCATCTAAGATGACTACTATGTACTTGTGGCGATCGTGCTGCGAGTGTTGGACATTTGTTTTACATAGTACTGATGGATGATGCTGGAGGTTTATCGAAATAGTAGCATAGATGAGACAAGTTTTACATGCCCAATATAGGGGGGATTCACTATGTTATGTGATCAAATACTTTGTGGACCTTCTATACCACAACAAAAAGTGCTTAGGGTTTGAGAAGAACGTTTGAGATTAGCTAGCAGTTCGAAAGACTTCTGAATGATAATGATAGTTTCTTCAAATCTCGAACACTATACGCTTCCATTTGATAGTGTTTCCTAACCTCTAATACTAACCGTTATCCCCAAATGGAATCTTAGTGTACCTTTGATATGCTGGAGCTGTACTATGGGACACCTTCAAGCATCAATTAAGGGGATGAGTTTGGGATTTGATGTTGTGTTAAGACTAGTAATCGGACAGCTTCTTTGGTAGATGACTCGACCTCTAGCACAATATTCCCATACCAAAAAGATCGATACATTTTTTTTATTGTTTTAGCAAAATTGATACGTTTTTTAAAATGAATACATTTTCATACAAACTTTACATTATTATCCTCAATTTTCCTTTCCAATCAAAAAGTTACTTGTTTTATGTTTATTCTATATTTTTATCCTTTAGTCAAAAATGTTTCTTAATCTCGATACCCAGTCAAATGTATCATATTTGATGGGGTAGGATAAGAGTTTTTTTTATTTTTATTTTTTCTTTATATATCGTACTTATAATTTGAGTCAAACAATCAAACACAAAAAATAAAAGTCAAAATTCTACAGCATTTTTGTGAGGCGGGTGGAGTAGCAAATTTCTATACATACATCTATCCGTTATTATTATTATTATTATTATTATTATTATTATTATTTTGTTTAACATGTCCTTTCCTCTACCCAATATTTTTTTAATCGAAAAATCTTCTTTCTACACTATATTTTTAGTACTCCTTCCCTTTAAGATGGTACGTTTCTCTAGGCATGAATAATAAAGAAAAGTGGAAAGTGGGGATAAAAGTGAGTTTTCTTATTGCCTCTTTAAAAAGCATTTGTTTAAAAAAAAATCCAAAAACGGGATAAAGAGCCTTATTTCTTTGTAAGGTAACACTAAGATTTGGCAACCTTCCAAGTTATCAATAGACCGTCGTTTTGTTCGTATGCTGCAGCCTGCAGCTTGGACTCAAACGAATCGGAACAAGTACTGGATCTCGTAGCCTAAGAAGGCTTTTGTGTTGCAATTAGCCAATTAGTTTCTAAGGCTCATGAGAAGATTGAAAGGTAAAGTTATTTTCTACTCTGTAAGTCACCGCAAGTGTACGGTGGTCGCAAGTAATAAAATCCGGGAGTACCGGGTCGAACCACAGGGACTTGTATTTCTGTGTGTTTTGTGTGTGAATTACGAATAAAGTACGGTAACAAATTGATTGGATGGTTGGTGAGGATTAAACTAACATGCAAGAACGGTAATTAACTTGATTAAACAGCTAGATCAAGGGTTACAATAATTAAATTATACCATTGAACTAAATTATCTCCTAGGAATTTGTGCTCCACTTGGATCATGGGTACATGGATTATAATTTGGCTCATAAACATTCATGGATATTGTTCGGATTTATGTAGGAAAATATATCGGTCTAAACCCCTCTCTCAAGAGTATTTAGAAATAAATTAGCCACAATGTCTTGCATCCTAATTTATTGTAAATTAATCAATTTTCCTCCTAGGTTAATTATGAACTCTTATTCTATAATTAACCTAACGTGTATTTCTCTACGATCTAACATAATTAGCTTATGTCTAAGTCTAATCATGTCAAGATTAATCCTCTCTCAAGGTATTTAATCAATAAATTCAGAGAAACACAAACATAAATTATCAAACAATATCCATTCATCAAAAATATCACATACCCATAAGCCAAGTTTTACTAATTCCTAAGAGATAATAGGAAATTAGCTACCCATGATAATAAAAATCATAAATGAAGAGAAATATGAGTGACCCACATCCATGGTGGGATTTGAGCTTAACTTGACCAAATACTTAAAAGATGGAGAAAATGAGAAATCTAACAAATTCTAGGTTTAGAAATGGATTCTACTCAGAATTAATCACAAGATTATGGAGAAATCAAGCCTGGATGGTGCTCCTCTTCCAATTGATCTTCTATGCGTGTTGCTCCTCAAACCCATCCCTTGCTGCTCCAAAAAGAATCGACTCCTCTGCTGAAATGGAGCTTCTCTTTTAAGTAGGGCATGTTGGCAACCAAGGGCTAGGATTGATTCATTAAAGAGATCAATGGTCAAGATTGATTCACGACGCCAGGTGATCACCTGGTGATCACCTGGCGTGATGATCACCAGGTGATCACCAACTCCAGCACTCTGCAACTTGATGCTCCCTGTATTTTAGGTGATCACCGGGTGATCACCTCGCTTCAGCTTGAGACTCTCTATATTTTAGGTGATCACCTGGTGATCATCACGTTCAGCTCTGGATTTTAGGTGACCACTGGGTGACCATCTGAAAACGAAGTTTTGCCCTTTTTGATCCTCTAACTTCTCCTTTTGTTATATCTTACCCCAAAATGACCTGAAGTGCCAAAATCAGTAATTTTATGAGGAAAACAATTCCATTTCAATCTAATCCAATAAATATTTCCTCCAAATCAAAACCTAAAATGGCCTCATCAAATACCCCCACACTTGAGCATTTGCTTGTCCTCAAGCAATTGAAAACAGAAGATCAAAAATTCCAAAAGAGATCATGGTTAAGGACATTCCACAGCTTTAATCACTCAAAGAGTTTACGGACCGCTTCAAACTCAATTCACAAACAATTTTTAACTAAACTTAGTTCACAATCTTGAAAGCATTCTTAAGAAACCCTTCACGCCTTAGTGGATGAAGAGAATGTGGCTACCCCTATGCACTACTTATCTCACCAAAACATAAACCAATTTATGAAGACAACCCATCAGAGTCAACATCTCATTTATTGAGTTTTAAACTTTCTTTTTCTTTTTCTTTCTTTTTTTTCTTTTTTTTTTTTTGCGGGGGACCTTATCTGACAATGTTCTTTATTAACCATAATAATGTCAAACGGCTACTAGCACTGTTCATGATTTCAATCACATTTTCATGTTGAAATCAGCGGAACATTAACGGACTTACCTCCTTTTTTCCAACCCCTTTTATTTCTTTTTTTTTCTTCATTTCACACTCTTTTTTGAAAAGATAAGAGGAAATGCTCCTAAAAGTTGAAACAAACATAAAAAGGTAGTAGAATTGGTGAGATAAAGAGTACATCACAATTAACCAATTACTCAACCACTAACTTGTTCCGGGATTTCCGCAATCAAGAAATTCACTAAGTCCAATCAACTTTCATCTGAAAAAGGAGAGAAGCCATTTTAAGTCCTTTTCACTCAATGAAGCAATTTTTTTTCACAATCCTCAACCATGAAAAACAAAAACATTTCAAGGATTTGACCTTCTCAAAAGGGCATCACAATTGATCAAGTGAAGTATTGGCTTCCTCACATCACACATCAATCATCCAAGGATTCACATTCTACTACTTATCATCCATTCATTCAATCATTAACCACTCATGACAAAGTATTCAATAAAGTTCTAATGAAAGATAGGGTAGAAGAAGAATACCGCCCTTTTGAGTGAGATTGACATATAAGAGAGATAGAGAGATAAGGAGGTTCCGCTCCTTTCATGCATGAACTCTAGAGATAGGCACCAAAATCAAATCAAGATAGCAAATGTTGGTTAGGGGTTAGACCAATAATAAATGAACAAATCAAATAAAACTGCTAAACCCCCCACACTTAAACCTCACATTGCCCTCAATGTGTTAAATGTGCAAAATTCAAGTTTATTTACATATACTACTACTATGTAAATATGATTGTTTAACGTCACTAGCTTGACATCCGAAGTTTCCCGCTCAATCCGGCTCGAGAGGGAAGAAGTGTCCCAAACGAACCTTCCTTCCATGATGTAGGTTTTCAAACAAATAGTCCTCAAACCTACAAAATAATGAACGCCCTTTTTCCATGGCAAGATTAGCAATTTTAACCACATATCTTGAAATATGCAAACACTTTGGTAAAGTACATATTTCAAACAACCAACCCTTGAATCTAGAGTATGAAGTAATCATGACATGTTCCCACAACTTATCACAAACAGTAAAAGAGAATTTTTCATAGCAATGCTCATAAAGAAAGTGAGTAACAACATGCTTAGAGTCCTCTAGATTCGACATTCCTCCCTCGCTATTCATACTAGCATGCTTTTCAAACGTTCCAAGATTTAACTCAAACTCAGTACATGCTAGTGACAATCCATCCAACAAATGTATTTTCCTTGGAGCTATGGAATCATAATATGGCTCTTTGAAGCCAAACATCATGGATGAAGGGAGAACGACTATGTACATCACAAAATGTTTTTTATCCCCAAGCCTCAACAAGTTCAAATTCAAGCAAAATTCCAAACAGACGTGGTCTTTCACACAATTCATCACAATGATCTCATCCACAACATGCTCACATATCAAGTTCAAAGCATCATTGCAAATTCTCAAAATAACCATGAAAGGTACATCAATCAACCCTTTATCCTCAAATCTAGTCAAACTCATGGAACTCATGCATTCAAAATTTTGACTAGAATTAAAGTGAAGTGAGGAAGAGTAAGAGAGGGGGATTTTGTTACCAAATTCTTGGAAATTTTCATGCAAGCTCAATTCCCTATCTTCATTGATATCGGATCTTTTGGTGGGGTCATTGTGAGTCGTTGTTGGCTCTTCCACCCTCCTACATTGTGGCTCATCCATGAGGGTATAGGTGTCCGACCTCTTTTTTCCATCCTTAATCAAGGCATTCTCACAAAAAATGGTTATTGGCATAGACAATCTTTAAATATCATGAATTCTTTGAAACCTCGTATCATGCAAGCAACCAAGTCTCATGTTTTTAACAAACACCATTTTAAGCATATTCAACCCACAAGCATTGGTAAGACCATTTGACATTTTTAAAAGAGAGTCCTTAACATGGTAAACATACAAAGCATATTCATGGAGAATTTCTTTCTCTTTGCCAATGAAAAATTCATGATCATGCATAGGATAACTTTCACCCAACACAATTGCATTTTCATCATTTAAATTTGAAGGAGTTTCTTTGACATTTTGAGAATTGAGTTCTTGTTCATCCATAACATGCATTTCAACAATCTCATCATTCATGTCATCAACAAATTTTTGATCAAGCATGGAAGCACATCTATGATCATGTGCAATTTCAATTTCCATATGAATTGTGAATGTATGGACATCAATGTATTTAATTTCATTTGCATCATTTCCCATGTTTTCAAGCTCAAATAATGGATTCTAACATGCATGCATCTCATCCAAGCTTGCACAATGATCATATATAGCATTCAAGTTCATGGTTTCATTCTCTTCGTGTGTGACTAAATCATGCTCATCATCAATGCTTAACTCATCATCATTCTCATGCCTACTAGGTTCTAAAGTCATGGAATTTATGGTACTAGCATGCTCATCAAAAATTTTCGTAGGCTCATGCAAAGGAATGTTAGGCAAATCATTCAATTGAGGCTTAAAATTGGCTAGAGAATGAGAAGAGGGAATGTTACCACACTTGGAGCTTTCTCCTTGAAGTTCCAAATCTTGACTGATTTGCGCATTAAAGTTCATGCAAGACACCTCTATCCAATTAGTCTCTAAGTCCATTTCGTCAAGATACTCCAAATAATCCAATTCTTCAATCCGTTGACGTATGACTCTTTTCTTGTTTTGATTCACCATCTCCATCAAAGCTTGAGTAAGTTGTTGCTCTATTTCCTCTCGCTCCTTCTTGATCTGCTCTTGAGCTTTAAATGGTGGACTGTCTTGAAGGTTGTATTGGCTACTATAGGAATATTCTGTATTACCATAATCATCTTGGTTCCCATAGTGATCTCCGGGGAAATGTGAGTACCCATAAAAATCCTCTTGTGCCATAGTTGGGTACTCCTCGTGTTTGCATGATTTGATTCCTCATTTCTAGCTTCGATAGAATCAATCTTTTGATGAAGTTCTGCATTACCCACATACAACTTTACCATTTGAAAAAGGTCTGACATTTGAGCGGACAATTGTGAGAATTGATCTTGTTCAAGTTGGTCCTCTGGAATGAATGTCTTGATGCATTCATCTTCAATCCATGACATATCGTTGAGCCTCGACATTTCTTAAATAAAATCCTGAAAAAACAACGAAAATTATGTAGATATGTACAATGAAAATCAAACACAAAAACACAAAAAAGAACAAGTCCCCGGCAACGGCGCCAAAAACTTGACAGTGACTCACCGCAAGTGTACGGTGGTCGCAAGTAATAAAACCGGGAGTACCGGGTCGAACCACAGGGACTTGTATTTCTGTGTGTTTTGTGTGTGAATTACGAATAAAGTACGGTAACAAATTGATTGGATGGTTGGTGAGGATTAAACTAACATGCAAGAACGGTAATTAACTTGATTAAACAGCTAGATCAAGGGTTACAATAATTAAATTATACCATTGAACTAAATTATCTCCTAGGAATTTGTGCTCCACTTGGATCATGGGTACATGGATTATAATTTGTCTCATAAACATTCATGGATATTGTTCGGATTTATGTAGGAAAATATATTGTGTCTAAACCACTCTCTCAAGAGTATTTAGAAATAAATTAGCCACAATGTCTTGCATCCTAATTTATTGTAAATTAATCAATTTTCCTCCTAGGTTAATTATGAACTCTTATTCTATAATTAACCTAACGTGTATTTCTCTACGATCTAACATAGTTAGCTTATGTCTAAGTCTAATCATGTCAAGATTAATCCTCTCTCAAGGTATTTAATCAATAAATTCAGAGAAACACAAACATAAATTATCAAACAATATCCATTCATCAAAAATATCACATACCCATAAGCCAAGTTTTACTAATTCCTAAGAGATAATAGGAAATTAGCTACCCATGATAATAAAAACCATGAATGAAGAGAAATATGAGTGACCCACATCCATGGTGGGATTTGAGCTTAACTTGACCAAATACTTAAAAGATGGAGAAAATGAGAAATCTAACAAATTCTAGGTTTAGAAATGGATTCTACTCAGAAAATGGAAGAAAACCCTAGAATTAATCACAAGATTATGGAGAAATCAAGCCTGGATGGTGCTCCTCTTCCAATTGATCTTCTATGCGTGTTGCTCCTCAAACCCATCCCTTGCTGCTCCAAAAAGAATCGACCCCTCTGTTGAAATGGGGCTTCTCTTTTAAGTAGGGCATGTTGGCAACCAAGGGCTAGGATTGATTCATTAAAGAGATCAATGGTCAAGATTGATTCACGAAGCCAGGTGATCACCTGGCGTGATGATCACCATGTGATCACCAACTCCAGCACTCTGCAACTTGATGCTCCCTGTATTTTAGGTGATCACCGGGTGATCACCTCGCTTCAGCTTGAGACTCTCTGTATTTTAGGTGATCACCTGGTGATCATCACGTTCAGCTCTGGATTTTAGGTGACCACTGGGTGACCATCTGAAAACGAAGTTTTGCCCTTTTTGATCCTCTAACTTCTCCTTTTGTTATATCTTACCCCAAAATGACCTGAAGTGCCAAAATCAGTAATTTTATGAGGAAAACAATTCCATTTCAATCTATCCAATAAATATTTCCTCCAAATCAAAACCTAAAATGGCCTCATCACAATACTGCAACCCAACACTTCTTTCTTTTGTATGCTGAGCCTACACTACAGTTTGATGGTGCCAACAGAAAGAACAGCGAAGCAGAGAAATCATGTTTTTGTAGGTGACGTGGCAAAACAAGTCTAAATTGATAAACACTTTTATAAGAGATCTAATTAAGTAATTTGTTTAGAAGTGGAGCAAGTCTACATGTTACTTAGTGTAATATGAATAGATTGAATAGAAGTGATAAAGATGAGATCTCAATACTTAATACAATCATGGATTTCAATTGGTTGAAATTCAAGTGAAAGAGACTGAAAATTGTGTGTGGCACATTTTGGCCAAAAGTTGTGACTTTTGGGCCAAAGGACATGTCTCTTAAGTAGAGACACATCTCCCCACCTAAGTGCTACAACCCTTGACCAAGACACATGACCACTGGCCAAGGCACATGACCACTGGCCAAGGCATATGACCATTGGCCAAAAGTTTTTAGAAAGAAAGTCTCAGCTTCCAATTCAAACTTACCTTCTGGATGCACAACCAACGAGTTTCTGGACACACAGCCAACGGGTTTCGCCAATACCCCGGACTCCCTTTCGGGCTATCCGTGCATGTATCGTCCAATTTGGAGGTCGGGCAAGGGAGATATGGTTGTTCAAAGTTGCCGCAGCCTTGTGCACTTTAAGTCATTTCCAACAGTTTTGTTACAGCCTACACACAGTCTCCTCCGCACAATCAGTGCACACTTCAACACACAAAGTGCTCCATAATGCCTTCAATACTTTGTGTGGCCAGCCTTTACCACACACTCTAGCACAAATTCCAGCAAACAAATCTTCAACTCTTCAAAGACTTCCACGTGACAATACTTTTGCGTGATGGGGGTGTGCGCACATTCCAGCACACAAACAAATGACTTCTTTCTTGGACAAACTCTCCTCCTTTTGGCCTGAGACTTCTCATATGCTTCCTCGATGCTAATTCCACGTCCCGAGGCATCGATTTACGCACATTTGCTCCATTTTTCTTTGCACTTTGCACATACAAGAGATAACGCATTTCTAAGTAAAGTGCATCATAATCACTCAAATCAAGAGCAAAGAGGTAGATTATTTGACTGAAAACACCACATAAAAGTGTGAATTTGACACACAACACACACCTATTAACAAACAACATTGAATAGTTGCCTAAATCACCATAATTGTGTGTACATATATGTATGATTGTATATATGTACTCCATAATAAAATGTATAATTTGTTGGTGAATCGATTCAAATTCCCAGAATCCTTCATTGTTATGCTTACAAGTATGGTTGGTTGCTGCTAAAATAAAAAGATGAAAGCCCTAGTTTTCTCCCAAGCACCGTTGTCATGCACTTTGGGCTTGCTCTATTGCCGTCGAGTTTCTATGTTCACCGGTCAGGTAGTAGTTGGAACCTACGCTAATAGGGTCTTCTCTCTCGCTAAGTTAAGGCTCTGGTCCTTTGGTACCCAGCTTCCGGATTTTCTTTCTAGTGATCCGCGAAGGAGGCCTGTGATGCAAATTTGTGTTTGGTGCATAATAATTTTAAATTTTTAAACAGAAACTCCTGGAATTTAAAAATTTGTGTTTGTGATGCAAAAATACTATAATAGTGGTTTTTTAGCCACTTCTCTGGTGTCATGGCATCCATCGACAAGGAGAGGTTGACTTGGATGCTTCTTGCGATGGCAGGTGTGTCGGTGAGGGTTCCCCGCGGTTGCCGGTTTGTTGAGGAGGGGCTAGCTCTAGTGGTTGTGTGTGTTATCCCATATGCGATTGAGGTTGCAATGGTGGCTGGTGGTTGCGAGTTTTTACGGCCGGAGGCAAGGGCTGCCACTGTTGGTACTGTGTAGGTTATGATTTTTTTGTTAACGACATAACTAAGTGGGGACTCCTCATACCCGAAACAATAAGTGGTTGGCACTATGCATGTTATTCGTGATTTGGACTATTCTAGATAGGTCAAGACCTCTTTACGGGGTTTGAATTGGTCCCGGTGTTATGTGTTCTTGTTTGGTGCAGATTTTTTACCAGTTCCAGCGTAGTAGCTACTCTAAGGTGTGGAGGCGGTCTGCTAACTATCCGATGGAGCACGTAGGGGGCATCCCTTAGGCCTCTTCCCCATACTACTCACCTTTTCATGTCATATATAGCCTGTAGACTACAACCGTGGAAATGTTTTGTTGTTGCTTTTTCTTTTGATGTGCATTTTCTTTGCTATTGTTACAGTCTTGTTTGCTTGGTAATTTTATTTCCTCATTCCGTTTTGTTTTTAGATACTCTAGTGACTTCGGTTTAGGTTTGTATTATCTTCCTTCGGGTTTCATAATATAAGTCTTTTAACCCCTAAAAAACTATGGTTGGTTGCTACAGATTGGCTCAATTGTTGTTTCACTAGCTCTTCTCTGTTTTAACTCTTATTCTGGTTTTACTTGCACTATTTATGATTATGATCCTTTCGTTCTTGTGTTCAATGTAACATTTCTTAACATCTAATGGTTGAATCGATGAAATAAGAAAAAGAAAAAGGAATATACTTTAGTTCATTATAGTAATGATGCTCTATAATATAACGATCACAGGCTTTATTTCTTTGTATTTCGGTAATTTAATTAATGGAAATTATCACTTACTCATAAGGTTTATTATAATCTTCATTTTAGCCTATGTATTTTCAAAATTCTCTCTTTTCTTTCTTGAGGTTTGATGAAATAGATAAACCCCCCTAAAACTAACTTTCTGTAGAACAACCGCTAGGTGAATTACAAAAATTAGACCTAAAAATTTTAACCTTACAATTTTACCCTAATTATTTCATTTGTACGTTTAAAGTTAAACCCTACCCTATCCTACCCTCCATTGATTCGGTCCTTCAAGTTCCCTAAAAAAATTTCTCTCGTAATTTTTTCCCAAAACCCTTATCCATCTAGGAGTGTAAAGCGAATTATATGAACTCAAGTTACGCTAATTGAGTCGAGTTATACGAGCTTTGAACACTTGCTCGAGCCGTTTTTGTGGTTCGTATATGAATTTGAATCGAGCTCGAACATTAGATGTTCTGCTCGTGAAGTTCGCGAACACAAGTTTCTACGAGATTATTAGGGGGTTTCAAACTTAGAAATTAGGGAATAAGTTTTTCACCTAATAGCTATGGGTTTGGGAGGTGAGTGAGAAAAGTGAATAAGGGGGTCCAAGTTTGAGGAGCCCGTGAAATTGAAGGGGGTTGGGGCGTGAATTTCGCGCACCCAGCCTTTTCTCACCTCTTTTCCCTTACCTTTTTTCTAGCCTGTGTGCTTCACTGTGCGTTTACTGAAAGTGTGTCAATTATATTTATGCAGTTATTTGTACGCACAACTATGTGCCGCACACAATGTTGTACGAGACTGTGTGCGGACTGTCGTGCGCCACACACATATTCGTGATCCATCAGCGTTCAAAATAACTTTGATGTTGTTCTTCTACCTACTGTACCTACTTGATTGATCAGCATGGTTAGTTGTCGATCAATTATGTATGTCGATCTAACAAGGTAGTCATGTGGATCTGACGATGTCGATCTAAACAACTTATCATGCTGATCTATTATCAATACTGATCAATCAAATAGGTATGTGGATTTAACAAGGTAGTCATGTGGATCTGACAAGGTAGTGACGTCGATCTAACTAGGTAGTCATGTCGATCTAACAAGATAGTGATGTTGATCTAACTAGGTAGTCATGCCGATCTAAACAACTTATCATGTTGGTCTATTATCAATGCTGATCAATCAAATAGTCATGTCGATCTAACAATGTAGTAAGGTGGATTTGACGATGATGATCTAAACAACTCATCATACCAAAATAACCGCTTTCCACCTCTATTTGTTATGGTAGTCGCTTGACCATTTGCTATGTTGCTTGATATGTTATTTTCATAGGTGTTTCTTAAGTTGTTCGCTCATTAATTCTAACCGGACTCACACAGTTCCAACTACCACTTATAACTGGGAACTTTGAAAGAAATCAAAAAATATCAATACACAAATCCTGCAAAGATTAAACGATATTCCTTTACGAAGTAGCAGTTCTACAGAAGCATGGCCAAAATTTCTTTGATTTCTTCGGGTGACTTTCCATCTACAATCAAGGTTTGCAGTAAGGCAAACCTCCTCTCCCTACACTTCTCGGCCTTGTCTTCAACACATTTCACTCTATCATCCTCTTTGTCCTCTTTGCGCCTCCGCTCAGCAAGCTCTTGCTCTTCCCTGCATCCGCTCTACAAACTATTTCTCTTCCCTGCGGTTCACTTCCCTTTCCTCGCGCTCTGTTTCCCACTTCATTTGTTCGAATTTCAGCCTCTTTTCCTCAATGGTTACAAGAGCAGCGGCCTTCGCGGATGCGCAATCTTGAATTGTCTGTGCCAACTGATTGCATGCATGCGATGGAGTTTTCGCTCCCGTAATGCTTGACAGTTCCTTTCTTCGACTTCCTCCCATCGTTGTTTTCCAATATAGCAATGCGCTTACTGCCAGTAGCAACCACTGGGGTAGCGTCTACCTCAAAACGGAAAATTTCCTTATCCTCATTTTCAAGCCCTACCATTGACTCCTTCTGAGCAGATAGTGGGCAAAGGCCATCATCCTCATTGCTAACTACAATGTTCTCTGGAGCGATTCCAGCTTTATTCAGACTCCCTGTAATCTCATGAGGACCCGAGCTATCAACAACCGCGTCTGGTTGGTCATCATCGGTGTAGAATGTAACCTCTTCATCATTGAACCTATATTCATAAATACGGATGCATCATGTCAGCAAGTCATATGCAAAACTATTTTCAAATTTTAGCCCTAACATTCAACATAGCTTAGAACTTCGTTGAGGTCAGTTCCTGCATTAATGTTGCCACTATCGTACACTGCGGTAGGACTGACATTGGGCTGATCCCAAGCAGAGCATGCATTCATTCATAATGGGGGCACAAGTAGTCTAGCTTTGCCTGGATGGTGTGGATATTCTGCATCCTGTCTTCTTCGGTCACGCCGAAACCAATGGTGTTGCTTTTGTCACGGGCGGCTTTATACTTGTTCAAGTAGTTACGCCAACGGTCACCCACGGATTTGGTATCAAGCTTAAACTTGCCCTTGTATTTACTATTGATGAGGGTGGCTAATTCCTTCCAAGCCGTGTTCTTATGCGGAGGTGGCACTCCAACCTTTGTCTTCCCGGGAACACCAAATACCTTCACCTTATTTACCGGGTCCTCTAGGAAGTTCAGAATCGTTGCATATTGCTCGGAATTGAATCTGACGTTGTGCTGTGCGGGGTGGATGGGCTGGCTGGACATGGTGTGCTCGAACATGCGACCCTTCAATTCAAGAACACAAGTTAACACAGTTCAACTATTACAGAGAAATATAAACCTAAATCAATTAGATGACTTCTTTTTAAGGCATGCTATGCATGATTAAAAGAACAAACGAGAGTCTCGAGAGGTAAGATCAATTATATAATGTGCACTTTATTTGTGCGCACATCTGTGTTCCGCGCACAATTTTGTGCAAAACTATGTGCGCACATATGTGTGCCGCGCACAACTTTGTGCGGACTGCTGTGCGCAGCGCACATATTTATGATCCACCGACGTTCAAAATAAACTTCAGGTCAGCACAAATTAAGCAAACCCAAGAAAAATTAAGTAACCTTTGCCCTAACCCAGGAAGAATTTGTACCGTCCAAAGCTGGGAAGAGACGATTGAGGGAGACCAAATGATAAAATGATGGAGAATGAAGTATAGGAAGTGGAAAGAGAAGAACCACTATCACCTTGGCGTTCCTTGCTACCGAACAACAACAAAACATATGGAATCCACGTTGTCCTTCAAAAACGAGAGATTTGGGAGCGCTGGTGAATAACCTGGTCCTACTCACGTGAACAACTAAGTTCACCTTGGTCCTACTGACGGTTTTAACCGCGGTTTTTAATACAGAGTTTCAGCAACATAATACAGAGTTTCTAATAAGCATGCTCAGGCCCGCAATCTAAAAGAAACATGCATGAATTGATTTTCAGTTGAGTGACGCACTCACTCTTCAGATTTGTGCCTGCCGTAAACAACCTCGATGGAGAAGAAGAGTGACGAGGCTAAGCTTCCCGCACCAGATTTTATCCGCCGCTCCCATAACTCCGCCGTCCTTCAGTTCCATCGAATCACCGGCTACACTCGTTGTCAGCCCGTTTTCCAGAATCACGATACATGCATCACGGTTTGTGGTTCTCGTCGCCTCTCGTTTTCCGATTTTGCCTCTTTTTTCGTTGATTCGCTCCTCTGTTGTCGCTCGCCTCGACCGATTCATAGCTCCGCTGAGACTGACTATCTCAAATTTCCAGTTAACAAGTTCAAAGGGCAACGTCGGGTAAATGTCTTGTTTCTTTCGTTTCTTAATGTTGGGTCAGGAGCTTCTATTACTTGATTTGTCTGTCTTTACTTGATCTGTTCTCTCCAAGTTGATTGCTGGGAAATTGGGACTTAACTAAGCACTTGAATTAGAAAATACTTCTAAATCTTAATTACAACCATATGAGTATCAGAGGTGAACCATTCCTCTCAAATTAGAGACACGGGGATGCTTCTTACGAAGATGTCAATGCCAAGAAGGTTTGTTAATACTTACATAAGTTTGTTGGTTTTTGAGAATGATATTGAGTTGCCTTGTTGCTATGCTACATTGATTTGCTGCACATTTTCTTCCTGTAGTCTTTGATGCATTGATCGTGAAACAAAGGATGGAGATGTCCAAATAGATGTTCTTTAGGCATATTGTTAAGTGAATTTAGGACCTCTTGCTATTCTTTTTCTTTTCTTTGTAACATTGTAACTCTTCTATTGATTCACAAACTTAGATCAAGATGTTATTCGTACCTAATTATGTAATCCAATATTTTGGATATAAAAATGCCATTTATATTTTGCATGAAAGGTTAAAGTCTTTCCGATACTCCATCATCCCATTACTAAATCCTAGCCTAGCAATATGACTCCAATCTAACAGAGTGGCTAAGACCATGTTTGGGACGATTGCACATGTTTTATCTTGCGCTTTAAATGGACAATGAAACAAAGGATGGAGATCAGCAGCAACTATCTTATTATGTTTTAACTTGTAATTCCGAATATGTTAATGGTGTTCATTGCCTAGATTTGTTCATATTTTGGTTAACTTTTTACGGATTCCAGTTCATGCATGCAAATAGTCGTTGGATTAGTTGTTTTTTCTCATTCACTAGGCTACTAAATTTAAGATAATTTAGGTTTTTCGACCTAAATCGAGCCAGGCATAACGAACCGAGCGTTTTCGAGCATGATCAAATCAAAGGGGTTATCGAGCCGGTCGAGCTCACGAACCGAGCTCGAACACTCGACGAGCCGAGCTCGAGCCATTTTTTTCGAGCTCGGCTCGAACATCAAACATATCGAACTTGCCCCGTTTACACTTCTTTACCTCTACTTAGTTCAGTTGCATCTTTTTATTCCTTTAGATAGGATAAGTTTTGTTCTTACATTATTTGTGATATTTTACTGCAAGGATAGGGAAAGAGAGATGGTAAAAATGTAAGGGTAAAAAAGTTAAGATATACAATAACTATTAGGGTTTAAAAACTAGAGGTTTAATTCTTGTTGAGGAAGATCATGCACAAGAGGATATCTCTCAATCCTGAAGCAAGGCAAGGAAAAATGTGAGCTTCAAGTAGCACACAAGAAGGAACCCAAAGATTTTCAAGAGCATGCTGGAATCCAAGCAGCACGCTTCTACATACATTTCAAAGAACATAATACGGAGTTTCTAATAAGCATGCTCAGGCCCGCAATCTAAAAGAAACATGCATGAATTGATTTTTAGTTGAGGGTAAAATTCAATAATAGAGGGGGTGAGGGAGGCCTTACCGAGACTTGAGGGAGTTGGTGATGACAGAGGCTGAGGCGCGATCGGCGAGCTGGTGGTGACAGGTGAGCGGCGAACTGGTGGTGATTGGCAAGGCGAGCAGGTAGAGCGGCGAGTCGAGTGCTGCTCAGTTCTATTAAGAGGAAGGGGGTGGGTAAGCGGACTTGGTGTGTGTTTCGATTGAGAATATTATGGAAGGACCGAGAAATAGCTCCTCACTTGCTTGTGACTAATCTACCCTTGAGCGTAACCTCAACACTCTCTTTGGCATTTTGTCGAGCATCGGGCGTGCTACTGTCAACGTTTGCAAAACCAACACATCCAGTAACAACGGCTCTGTATAAATCTTTCCCGAAATTCTTCTTTGTTTCAGGGATCTCCTGCTTAACTAGCCGACTCCAATTTAATTGCTAATTCTTCTCGAGTTTATTAAGATCATGAACCACAGTGGGAGCGGTGAGTCTGTGTTGGAGTTGGCTAGTTAAGCAGGAGATCCCTGAAACAAAGAAGAATTTTGGGGAAGATTTATATAGAGTCGTTGTTACTGGATGTGTTGGTTTTGCAAACGTTGACAGTAGGATGCCTGATGCTCGACAAAATGCCAAAGAGAGTGTTGAGGTTACGCTCAAGGGTAGATTAGTCACAAGCAAGTGAGGAGCTATTTCTCGGCCCTTCCATAATATTCTCAATCGAAACACACACCAAGTCCGCTTACCCACCCCCTTCCTCTTAATAGAATTGAGCAGCACTCGACTCGCCGCTCTACCTGCTCGCCTTGCCAATCACCACCAGTTCGCCGCTCACCTGTCACCACCAGCTCGCCGATCGCGCCTCAGCCTCTGTCATCACCAGCTCCCTCAAGTCTCGGTAAGGCCTCCCTCACCCCCTCTATTATTGAATTTTACCCTCAACTGAAAATCAATTCATGCATGTATAAAGGTAGTACTTGATGAGTTCAAGTAAGCTTGATAGGTCAAGCAAGGTTTGAGGAAGTTCAAACAAAACACACAGAAGTGCTTGATAGGTTAAAGTGCAATGAGGAGTGCTTGATAAGTTCAAATGCATTGATGAGAGGACAATCTTTCATTGTGAGTCTAACAACCACAATGAAGGGGATTTGGTGTGTGTGCCTTGAGGTCGCACCCTTAACTCCATTTATATGAACATGCCTTGATTTGGCTTGTGATTGAGAGATTTAATTCCAGTGGGAGTTAGAACTCAAAAACATTTCTTAGTGCAAGTGGGAGTTTGTTGGAATTCCTTAGCGCACAAAGAACTTTTGAGCTAGTGGTCCAGCTCAGGGGAGCTCAGAGTAACTTGACGGAGAAGAAACAATTAGAGCGCATTTTATCAAAATAGGGGTATTTTGGTAAATGTGCACTAATGAGCTTAAAGGAGCTCGAATATGTAAAATGGAAATAATTAGAATTACTTTGTGTAATTCATAATTCATTTGCCAATCACAACCACCTCTAGCACCATTTATCAAAGTAAATGTATTTTGGTAATTTTGGTACAAGGTGTATGCACCTTGCCCCATGGAATAACTCCACCATTTATGATGCAAAGATGAGTCATGCATTAGGTGGATGGTGGTAGGTGAATGGTGGAAGATGGTAGGTGAAATAGTGGTATGTGGTAGGTGAAATAGTGGTAGGTGGTAGCAGTGACGGAGATACGTTAAGACCGGGGGGGGCAACTGTCACCCCTCCAAAGTTTGGGGGTATAGGGTATATATGATATATTTTGAGGATGAATGTAATATTAATCCTATTCAGCCCCCCTCCACTCAACCCACAATAATATTTAAGCCCAATTTTAATTTAAGCCCAAATAATAAACCCAACTATCTACACAAAATAAAACCCGACCCAACTCACTCATTAAACCCAACACAAAATAAAACACAAAACAGATGGTCCCCCCGTCCCTACCTTGCCCTGCTGCTGCTTCTTCTTCTTGTATTTCCCTAACCCTTGCTAGCCGCCAACAAACAAGCCACCACTGTGTGAGTCCCTCTTCTGTTCACACACACACTCCCCCATTATTAATTGTTTATGACTTTTAGTTAACTATTAGTGTTTTGTGTTGTGCGCACACACCACCACTTTGACTTTGTCTTTTTGTGATTGAATTTATAATTTTATTACCACTTTTCTATCAAGACCTTGCATAGACTTTATGCAATTATGCTTATATATGAATGACAGTATGAGTCTATGACACGTTTATGTTGCTTATGCATGAATTAACTTTAGGTTTGCAGCGTTTGCTTACGCTTAGGTAACTAACTAGTTTTAATTAGAAAAGTAAAGTCAACAATTTTTTATTTATGGAGTGTAATTCGGTCTATGTTTTTTTTAGTAATAATTTTAGTGTGTTCTAGTTAGTAAATAAAAATTGATTATATCATTAATTTTCAATTTTCAATTGATTGTTTGAATATTATTTTCAGTTATGCCTAACAAGCAAAGAAAATTGTATGCTTTCTTTAATAAGAAAGCTTCAACTGAAAGCGAAGATCACCACCAACAATCTAAAAGTGATCAAGATGAAAGGATAGAGGAAGAGGTTCAAAAATGTGATAGAACTCCACAAGCTCCCACTTCAAGTGCTTCAATTCGTAAGGACTATTTCATAGTGCATGATCCAGGTGAACGTGATCCCATCTGGAAAGTGCCCGTTAATGAACGGGATGAGGTAAGAAGAGCTTACTTAGAAGCTGGTCCTTATCAATTCAAGCTTGATAATTATCCAGTAGAAAATCAACGTAGGTTTCAATACCATTGGGTTTCTAAATTTCCTTGGTTGGAGTATTCCCCCAAAGTAGATGTTGTATATTGTTTACCATGTTTCCTGTTTACGGATTCATCAAAAGCACAACAAGGTTGGGATGCTTTTACTGTAAAAGGCTTTCGAAAATGGAAGAAGGTTAAAGATGGTAAAAAATGCTCATTTAAGAAACATATGGGCGTAGGACCTTGCTCCCCTCACAATAATGCAGTCCGTAATTGTCATATGTTGTTGAAGCAATCTAGTCACATTGACAAGGTAATTGAGAAGCAATCAAAAGAAGAGGTTGAAAAGAATAGACTCAGAGTAAGAACTTCTATTGATGTTGTTCGGTTCTTATCTTTTCAAGGAATTGCCTTTAGGGGAAATGACGAGTCTGTTGATTCAAGAAATCGAGGGAACTTTATTGAGTTGCTTAAATTTTTGGCAACTTATAATGATGAAGTAGAAAGAGTTATTTTGGAGAAAGCACCTCATAATGCCAAATACACATCTCTTCTAATCCAGAAGGAAATTTTGCATGTGTTTGCAAAAAAAGTTAGAAACAAAATTTGTGAGAATATTAATGATTCAAAGTTTTGTATAATTGTTGATGAAGCTTGTGATGAAAGTAGAAAGGAACAGATGGCTCTTGTTCTTCGGTTTGTTGATATCACAGGTTTTATACAAGAGCGGTTCTTTCATATTTCTCATGTGAAAGATACATCATCAATTACATTATACTCTGAGATTTGTATGTTCTGTCTCGTTATGGATTAAATGTTAAGAATATTCGTGGTCAAGGATATGATGATGCTAGTAATATGTGCGGTGAGTGGAATGGATTGCAAGCACTTTTTTTGAAGGATTGTCAGCAGGCTTATTATGTCCATTGTTGTGCTCATCGATTGCAATTAGCATTAGTTGCAGCTGCAAGAGAGGTAGATGTTATACATGAGTTCTTTCTTAATGTCTCTCTAATTTTCAATACAATTAATGCATCTGCCAAACGTCATGATCAATTACAAGAGGTCCACTTTCGAAAATTTTCATCACTTGGTTGCTACAGATGAGATTGAGACTGAAACTGGTGCTAACCAAATTGGTACTTTGAAAAGGCCTTGTGATATCACACGTTGGAGTTCTCACTCAGCTTCCATTAGCAGTCTTCTCAGTATGTTTGATGTTGTCGCATAAGTTTTATCAAACATTAGAAAAGAAGGTAACTCTAAAACAAAAAGTGATGCTGCAGCTGCTTTGAGAAGAATGACATCATTCGAGTTTGTCTTTATTGCTCACTTAATGTATGAGACTTTTGGTATCACTGAAGTTCTATGTCTAGCATTACAAGAAAAGAATCAAGACATTGTAAAGGCAATGGATTTAGTGGCGACTACTTCATTGTTCTGCAACGCTTTAAGGATGGAAGGATGGGATTCTTTCTTTTTGAAAGTTGGATCATTTTGTTCAAATCATAATATTGGGATTCCAGATTTCAGTGCTCCTCATTTTCTCGGGTAATATAGTCGTCGACAGAATGGTGTTTCTGAGGGGCATTATTATCAGTTTGATATCTTTAATGCTGCAATTGATTTTCAACTGCAGGAGATCTCATCGAGGTTCAATGATCGTATTGTGGAGCTCTTGAAATTAAGTTCATCTTTGAACCCGAAAGATGGGTTTGCATCTTTTAACATTGAATCTATTTGCAGCCTTGCAAGGATCTATTATCCCCAAGATTTTACAAATCATGATCTGGAATTGTTGCCATTTCAACTGCAACATTTTCATATTGAGGTTCGTGGTCAATCAGATTTTGAAGGATTATCTTCAATTGGTGAATTGTGTCAAGTAATGGCAGCTACAAGGAAATCGAATTACTACTTTCTTGTTGATAGATTGATTCGTTTGGTGTTGACTTTACCTGTGTCTACAGCTACCACTGAACGTGCTTTTTCTGCGATGAAAATCCTAAAGAATAGATTGTGAAACAAGATGCACAATGATTTTCTTGCAGATAGCATGCAACTATATATTGAGAGGGGTGTTGCAGAGACTTTTGATTTAGATTCACTAGTAGATGATTTTAGAAATCTCAAAGAACGTCGTGTTGAATTTTGAGTATTTTATGTGTATTAATTTGTGATAAAATTTGGAGGATTGTTTTTTTGCTACTTATTTTGGTTCTATCACCAATGATTGACTCTATATATTAAGTTACACTCGCCCTGGCCCCCCCGACCTCAAATTCCTGGTTTCGTCACTGGGTGGTAGGTGAAATAGTGAAGGGTTTTTTGGTAATCCTCACTACCACCATCCATCTATAAATAGATGGAAGAGATGCCTCATTCATCACTCAATTCATTCCATCATCTTCTTCTCCTTCTTAATCTCTCTCTCAAAGTGCCAAATTCTCGGTGCAAGTCTTGGAGCATTAAGGGTGGAAATATTTGTGTCACTTCACACAACATCTTCAAGGTGCTTCACATCTCATCAGTCCTCTTTCTTTTCTGTCGGTGCAAGGTATGTTCTTGGTCTCTTAATATCATGTTGATGTGTTTATATTCATACTCTATTACTGGTGGATTCATTGGTTTCATGGCATGAAATAACATCATGCTTATAAAGAAGAAACCGTTAATGTATGTTATGTAAACTGGAGCATTACATGTGTTTGAGAAAGATCAACATGGAAGCATGTTTGAGGGACCTCTAAAATCAACACATACATGACCCCGACACATGTAAAAATAATTTGTTTGGAAATGAGCATGCCATGAATTCTAGTTCTGGAAATCATGTTGAAATTGCATGCTGTTTTGTTAAGATTGTTTTCGGCCAACAAGAGGGTTTTAGACATAGGGCACTTGTGAGATTTCATGGCACAGGAGCAAGAAAGAGCGGATTGTTCATCTTGCCCCCACCTAGTGCTTCCTTGTTTGCTATCCATGAGCTAGGCACCATATGTTTTGAGTATAAGAATGCCCATCACCTAGCCATGTATGTAGCAAGCCGAGGACGCCCCCACATTATGCCCCTTTGTCTAAGTGATTGGAAGTGTATCATGAGTTTATTTAGGCTTTTGTCCTTGATCATGATGCATATTAGAATCCTTACAATCCAAATTTTGATATGGGCACATCCACTTGGTTTTAGTTCACTAACCCTTGATGCCTCTTCAAGTTTGTTGTGGTGTCTTAAGATTTGTAGGAACAATTTCCTTATGAATCCGAGGACGGATTCTTTTGAAGAGGGAGGGTATGATGTGGACATCAGCCCCATTTTTGTGATAAAGGGCAACCATTCCTCCGGAGGGTCTAAAGGACCCTTGGTGAAGGCTCGGTTGAAGGAGAAGCGGCACTCTAAGCACCGGCGAAGCCCCAAGGCTAAGCCACGTCTACAAGATCTACAGGAGAGGACCCTGTGCGCATCCTCCAAGCTAAGACCAAGTTCCAAAATGAGGCCGTGCTGGCGAAGCCCCATTGGCGAGTCCCAGGCCCTTGGCGAACCAATGGTTCTTATGGCGAACCCATGGTTCCCGGCGAACCCATGGTCGTTGACGAGCCCATGTCCATCGGCGAACCCATGCACCCTTGGCGAGCCTATGCACCCTTGGCGAGCCCCACTCCATTGGCGAACCCATGACCTTGTGGCGAGCCCATGGTTCCTCCCGCGAGCCATGGTCTCTCCGCAAAGCCATGCCTTAACGGCGAAAGTCCTGCACCAGACTTCCAGATGCAAGCAAAGCCCCAGGTGTTCGCCAAGCAGAAGAGGCCTCCATACGCAAGTCAGGCGAACCCTTCAAATTATGGATAAGCCCTTCTTCCCTTTTCCCGCCAATTTCAATTCCTAGGGAAATGGGAGCCGCTAAAGCAGGTAGCCTACAATATCACATCAACTGCCACCTCTCACTTCACCCACCCTAATTCGAGGAAGATGGTTCCCCAGTCAAGTCAAGCTCTTTCCTTCCTGCATTTTTCCTTCTATATAAGGAAGCTTGTAACCATTGTAAAACCTAGAACTCATATATTGTAAGAACACATATCCGCCCCGAATCGGCCATATTGTTCTTCTTGGGTCTCAAATCTTGCTCCATCAATCCTTTAGTGATCCATGCAAGAGGATCCAATATAATACCTAGCATTGTTTGATCTAGTAATCAAAAGGTTCTAGGTTCCATTTTCCTTTCCTAGGCATTTTCAAGGGCATTCCCTCACCTCGTAGTGAGGAGGTTCCCTTGGCCGACTTTGTGTTCTTCGTGTTCTTCCTCTGTTTTCGATTCCATTTTCTGGAAAACCGCCTCCATCGAGCTAGATCCTCACATCGTGATCACACCCTTCTTCTCGTGATCATATCAGTTCACCAGTTTGAGGTATTTGTTCAAGGTGGCGTCTTTGCACTCAGCGCAGCCTTGAACCTGGTGGATAACCAGTTGTGAGTCGCTGTGGATGTGGAGGAGGCGAATGCCTGCCCTTATGGCGAGCTTGAGCCCTGCGACGAGGGCTTCATACTCTGCAACATTGTTAGTGACTAGAAACTGGAAAGAGACGCGAAGGGAATTTTCCATACCTAGGGGTCCGCGCAGGTAGATGCCCTCTGTGGGGGATCCAAGTTTGGATGAGCCATCCACAAACATGTCCCATTCTTGGGGAATGGGCTGGGGCGGGAGACGCTGCTCAGGGGTCGGGATGGCTTCAACGTCTGAGAATTCTTCCAGGAAATCGGCGAGGCCTGGCCTTTAATTGCTTTTCTGGACTCATAATTGATGTTGAAGCCACCTAGTTCAATACACCACTTGGCGAGGCGACCGGAGTGTTCGGGTCGCCTAAGGATCTCTTGGATCGGCAGGTCCGTCCGGACCACAATTCTGTGCCCTTGGAAATAGGGCTTGAGCTTCCTAGCTGCATATACCAGGGACAAGATAGCCTTTTGGAGAGGAGGATACCTGGTCTCCGCTGGTTGTAGGGTGTGGATTGTGTAGTAGACCGGCCATTGCTTAGTAGCTTCTTCTTTGATGAGGACGGAGGCGACGTTGTTGCCTGAGGTGGCAAGGTAGAGGACCAGGTCATCGCCCTGTCTGGGGCACTTGAGTGCAGGCAGTTCTTGCAAGTGTTGTTTAATTGAGGCATATGCCTCCTGGCATTCTTCCGTCCATTTGCAAGCCTTTTTCGTGCGGATTTGGTCGAAGAAAGGTCTGCAGCGATCACTAAGAGATGAAGCGCCCCAAGGCAACCAGCTTTCCTGCCAGTTGTTGTACCTCTTTGAGTCCCCTAGGGGTGCGAAGATTGGTGATGGCCTCAATCTTTTTGGGATTTGCATGAATCCCTCCCTTTGAGATTTTGTAACCCAGGAATTTGCCTTCGCCGACGCCAAAAATACACTTCTTTGGGTTCAAGCACATGTTGTATTTCCGGAAGTTGGCAAATGTTTCTTCCAAGTCCGCTAGATGTTCTAGGGTGGTCTTGCTTTTTACCACTATGTCATCGACATAGGCTTCAAGGTTTCGGCCAATTTGAGCTGCGAAGACCTGATTCACAAGCCTCTGGAAAGTGGCCCCCGTGTTTTCCAAACCAAAGGGCATACGGATATAGTGGTAGACTGCTTCGCCGGTTGTGAAGGCAGTTTTCACAGCATCTTCTGGGTCCATAAAGATTTGATGATACCCACTATATGCATCAAGGAAGGAGAAGACTGAGTGATAGACGGTTAAGTCCACTAGTTGGTCAATAGAAGGCAAAGGGTAGGGGTCCCTGGGGCAGGCCCTATTGATCCCTTTGTAATTTATACAAAGTCGCCATTGGCCTCCTTCCTTATTCGCGAGTACTATATTGGCGACCCATTCAGAGTAGTGAACTTCCTTGATTATATTAGCCTTAAGCAACTTTTGCACCTCCGTGCGTATAAAATCCTTACGATCCGGGGCCATCCCCCTAGTTTTTTGTCTAACCGGGCTAAAGCCGGGGAGTACAGTAAGCTTATGGGAAATAATGGAAGGATCCACACCTGGTAGATCGTCTGGGCTCCAGGTGAAGACGTCGATGTTGGCCTAGAGGAGATGGATGAGGGCTTGCTTGTCCTGGTCATGGAGGTCCTGTCCCACGCGAAACTTCTTACCGGGGGAGATTTCAACTTCGTTGAAGGTGCCAGATAGGTCAGGGCACGCTTCATCCGCGGGCCCGGTTTCTTCCATAGGTGCTTTCCTCTTGGGTTCTGTTGGCTTGGGCAGTTGAGGGGGCCCCGCGAGGGCGGAGACATAGTTGCCCCTGGCAACATTCTGGTTGACGTATATGTAGGCATCTCTAGCCGTAGTGTGGAACACCAGTGTTAAGGCCCGTACGTCGTAGCGGATGTGGAATTCTGTTTGGGTATGGCGTCCGATGATGGCGATGTATGGTGTAGGGAGATTAAGGACAATGAAGTCCACGAAGCTGGAATGGCAGACCTGGCTCTTTTCCTTGGTAACCCTAATCATCATGAAGGGGAGTGTGATTGCTCCCAAGGTTGGGATCTCTTCCCGTCCTACTCCAAAGGTCGCTCCCTTCGAGGGCTGGATCTGCGATAGGGGTACCTTTGCTTCAACCAAGGTGTGTTTGTAGATAACGTTGGCGTTCGTCCCGGTGTCCATGTAGATTCTGTCTGTGTCCCATCCGGCGATGCGGGCAGTAATTACCAAGGGGTCTGCATGGGGGATCGCGACGGAGGTCCCATCGTGGCGGTGTAGGAGGTGAGTTGAGGAGTGGTCTATTTGATAGATTTGCCTCATATAGCGGCACCTTGCAGCCGCGCCCTCGCACTATGTGATGACATTGATGTGACCCCTAGCTGGTGGGATTTGGTCCGGATTTCCCTGATCCGGGTTCTGTTGGGGGCGACCCCGCCTGGGGTCCTCCCGATTGTTTTCACGTTTGCGACCCCTGGTGGAGTCATCATTGAACAAGAATTCCTTGAGCTTCCCCTGGGTAATCATCTCCCCAATCATGCGTTTGAGCTCGAAACAGTTCTCAGTATCGTGACCTTTGTCGCGATGGATACGTCCTCTCCCTAATGAGCGGCACTGGATACTGCCTCTGGGTCCTGGAGTCCATCGTTCGTGGATGCTGTCCCTTCGCATCTCCTGGGATAGCCCGGGCGAGGGGCCGGGTGACTTCCTCCGTATTCATGAATCGGAAGGCTGTGTTTAGGAACTGCTCCATGTTGCGAGGGGGGTTGGTATGGACATCCACGAAGAAAAGAGAGTCCCACTTGAGACCCTGAATGGCCGTGAGTAGACAGGCTTCCTCCCCCAGATTTGGGACTTGGATGGATTTCATCTGGAACCTTTGGATGTATTCCCTGAGGGATTCCTCTCTCTTCTGTCGCACCTTCAAAAGGTGCCCTGCTGTCTTGGGTGGAGGCTTGGATATCACGAAATGATTGGAGCAGTTGCGGGAGAGTTCCTCGAAGGAGTCAAACTGCTTATCGCGAAGGGTTGTATACCAGTTTGCTGCGGCCCCTGTGATTGTGGAGCTGAAGGCCCTGCAAAGGGTGTTGTCATCCGCCCTCGCGATTGCCATCGCAGAGACGTACCGTTGCAAATGGATGTCTGGATCTGGCAGGCCATCATAGGCATCCAATTTTGGTTGGCGAAACTGATCCGGGAGAGGGGTCTCCAAGATTCGTGGGGTGGTTGGGTCCAGAGGTGATCTAAATCCAACCAGGTGACATTATGAACACTGGCCCTCTCCTCCCATTTTCCATTTGTTCTAAACGTTTAGTAAGAGCTATGAGCACAGATGAAGGAGGAGGGTCAGGATGACTTACTTGTTGTGGTTGGGTGATAGGTCGTTCGGGCTGAACAGTTCATCCGGTCCCCGCATCATTCAAAACCCCCCTAAGGGTAGTGGCGAGAGTTTCCCGTAAGTTTTGGGCAATCGCATCCGTGATCGATGTGAGGAGAGCAGGATCCAGACCTGTTGGTGGGGGATTTGCTGATGGGGTGATGCGTCCGCGGGGCACGTTGCGGTTGGCATGGGAGGAACTCTCTTCAGTTGAATGAACCGAGAGTTCCCCTGGTTGTGGGCGAACGTTATCTGGGGATGCTTCGGTATGTGGGTCGTTGTTGGTGACCGTGATAGGTGGATTCCTCCTTCCTTGGCAGCTCTGCCTACTTGCGCTCCTGGTAGTTGGCATGGCTTGTTTCTTGTGGTTTTGTTTATGGGATTGTTGGAAGACGTTCCCACAGACGACGCCAATCTGATAGTCTCGTTCCTTTGCAGGTTCGGACTCTCAGATACTTCGTTGGTGATATGGTGTTCTTGAGGACTCCAAGCTTGCTATTCTGAGTGATCTGTAAGAGATAAAGAGAACACTTAGGAGTAGCAAGAGAGGAGTGGGGGGCGTGTAGTATCTTACCGAGTTTATGGTGGGCATCGCCCTATTTATAGAGCGATGTCAGGAGACCTCCCCCAGTTGAAGCCTTGTAGAGTGTGTCAGGCTGAAGATAAGTGTGTAAGGCGGCTGATGATGAGTGTCAGTAAACCGCCTTTGTCAATTCGTGATGCCAGAGATCTCTAGTGTGTGAATCTGGTCAAGGTTATCTGATTGGTCGTCTAAGTGTCAGACGAGCTAGTAACCATTCCCGGTTAAGTGCTAAGTGGCGAAGGCCTTGTCTGGCGAGGCCAGTATAGGCATGGTAGACTGGCGGAGGCCAGCTGTAGTCCCGCGAGGGCGAGATCTGTGGAGGTAAGAGACCCGCGAAGGCAAGCTGTGAGAGTGCGAGGGCGAGACCTGTAGACCCGCGAGAGCGAGACACACGGAGGCGAGAGCTTTGTCTGGCGGGGCCAGCATAGGAGAGGGCCCTCGCAGGATCTACTTGGTGATGCCTTCGCGAGGGGTGATGGCAATGCTGATGCTTGTCTGATTCTGTTGTGATGCGAGGACGCATTTGTTTGGGTAGTGTACCAAGATGCCTCCTACTGAGAGCGGAGTATGGGTAGGGTCCTGTACTCCATGCGTTTTGGAGGTCTTTGAGCGGGCGATGTCCTATCTGATCATCCTTGGTATGAGCCTTTGAGGGGGGGCATTTGCTTGGGTAGTGTACCACCAAGCTACAACCCATCAACTCCCTATCAAAGGGAGTGCGGAGCCCCTCAAGACAAGACAGTAGTGTGTGCTCCCCACCCATCAACAAGGAAGACTTGTTATTGAGTTGGAAGACCGGATCCCACGCCGCCTCTAGGGGCATCCCCTCCTCCTGATATACCCTCGCCCTGAGGTCCTCCCTCAGGGACTTCAACGTGGCAGAGTCATCAGACCACTTGGGAGACTTCGCCAATTAATGGCTAGAGCTAGGGCCCCTTCGCCAGTTAATGGCTAGGCATGCGCCTTCGCCTAGCTGCTATCACCAGGTGGCACGCTGGAAGACTGAGGCACGTCCCAAGCACTCACCTTCTCAAAAGCCCTCTCCACCAACTCAAGGGTAACGCTAGTGGTAGGAGCCTGGCTGCTAGAATGTGTCCCCTCTGGCGCCCCTTCCCTTTGGGAAGCCTGACCGCTCGTTGTGGAGGCATTCTAGACCCCTCCCACCATCTTTGGTTGATCATCCTCTGAGGGGGCCATAGTGGTTTCGCCCCCACTAGAGATGCTGCTTTTCTTTGCAGCTAACTTCTCTTTCCTCCTCATGGACTGCAGAAGGGCGCCTGCTGACATTCTCCCCTTGGAGGATGTAACGACCTCCTGAGGATAAGCCTCAGCCACAGGGGCATCTCCACCGCCCATCTATGCAGGACTTGCAAAGAGTCCAGAGACGAAGGCATCCAAACAGCTACTATCATCAGCAACTGCTGCGACCTCCATTTCTCTAGGGATGGGCTGAACGACCGCTGCTCCAGAAAGGTCTTGCCCCACCTTTTCTCTGGGAGTGGCTGATGTGGGCATCGCCCCGAAAGACCCCCAAGTTCAAGATGACCCGCCATCTCAAGCGCGCGCGCCTCCAGACCCACTCCAAGGCCTTGGCGGACCCATGACCAGGTCCAGACTGAAGCAAGTTCAAGCGAACCTCAATGCTTTCATGAGGCTCATGGCGCAGGACGATCAAGAGGAGTCTCGAGCGAAGGCCTTACAGCTTCGCCATCTCAGCATCGCATTGAACGAAGAGTGTGCGAAGCCCTTTGGAGTCTTAAGCCTAAGCATCCTCGAGGAAGGAAGCAGCAAGGCCTTGGTACGCGGACACTTGACACAGGCGAAGGCCTCAGACAAAGGCAACCCCGCGAAGGGCCCAAGCGAAGGCATTCCCGCGAAGGCTCTTAGCGAAGGCATTCCTGCGAAGCCTCCATACTTAGACAGATAACCGACCAAGTCCGACAGCAAGGCGTCCTTTCTCTGCAGCCACTCGGGAATGTAATCACCTCCTTTACGAGGAAAAAGACACCCGAACACTTTCTAGACTATCTTTTCCTTTTTCACCTTTTTGGAAACTTTTCATTCTGCACGCATGCCAAAATGCACTGTTTGCTTTCTGCACGCACGCACGGCTGTATTAAGCTGACTTACTTCCCACACCTCTCCACTATATAAGCTAGAAGCAGCACCATTGTAACCTAGAACATATTATTAAATTTAAGCAATTCGGCTGAAACACTCCCGGGGAGTCAACGGCTTTTGTGTTCTCCATTCTTGTATTTCCATTTCCCTAGTGATCCAGGCAAGAGGATCCAAGCATAATATATAGTATTGCTTGACCTTATAGTCAAGAGGTGCTAGATCTCATCTCCTTTCCCAGACATTTTCAAGGGCATTGCCTCACCTCGTAATGAGGAGGTTCCCTTGGCCGACTTTGTGTTCTTCGTGTTCTTCCTCTGTTTTCGTTTCCGTTTTCTGGAAAACCGCCTCCACCAAGCTAGATCCGAGCTCGTGATCACACCCTTCTTCCCGTGATCACATCAGTGGCCTCGCTGGATTACGCCACCCCCTCTGCGTCCATTATAGGGGGGACATCCCCCCCAACTGTCACTCGCGCTGCCTCTTGGCCCGCCTCATGAGAACCCTGCTCCACCTTAGGCTGCGCCCCAGCGCCACCATCTTTCTTCCTCTTTGCCTCTCCTTGAAGGAGGGCGACTGGGCTTGTGGCAGACCTTTTCTTCCGCGGGGTCTCGATGGCACCCAACGCTTTTTCTGCAGTAGGAGGGGCATGTTGTCTCGGGACGTACAACGGGCTCGGTAGCGCTCCCGGGACCTCAGAATAAGAAACCGTTTGCATATTTGGAATTGTGGGAATATCCCGAATCTTTTTACGGAGTATATTTTTTGGGGCGGGACGTACGGTCCCAGGCGACTCCCGGGGCTCGGGACGGGAATCCCGGGGCTCGGGATGGAAATTTTCCGACGGCTCTGGTGTAAGGTATGCTATATTTTGAGACGGATTTTATGGTAATATTTGGGGTATTTTGGCATGGCGGGATTTGGATTTGGGTTAATACGCGTGCACGTCGGGTTTTGCTCGGGTTCAGCGGGCACGGTAGGACACTCTGGATTTGCAATTGGACTTTGGAAAAATGATTTGTGAATGTTATGGTAGTGTACAGTTTTCGTTCCAGCTGGAGAAGCTGTTTGGAAGTTGAAATTTTCGGTTTGGGCTAAATTGCAAAAGTGGGAAAGTTTGGGGGCTATGTAGTAAATAGCCCAAAAATCAGTAATAATTGGACAAAGAGGAAGGGGAAGTCGGTTAAATGGGCTGAGATAAGGGACACTTGTCCTCTTTATATTAAAGATGGAAAAGTAAAGGGATTAAAAGGAGGAAAATATAAAAGGAAGAAAAAATGGCATTTTCTTTCATTTTCTTCATTTCTACTTCTTCTTCTTCCTCTCACCAAAACGCCATGTTCACTATTCCTCCAAGCTTCATGTGTTCTTCAACTTTTGGCAAGGAATTAACAAGGATTTGGGCTTAAATCATTGGTAAGCTTCTTCTCTTCTTCTCTTTACAAGTTTGAAGCATGGATTGGTTGAGAAAGTGAGGTTTAGAGAAGATTTGGGTTTGTGCCTAGCTATGAGTTGTGATGATCTTCTTGCTTCCAAGTTTCAGTATGTTGTTCTTGGCATGGAGAGGAATAAGAATCTAGGTTTGGATTTTGGGAAAACATCATGGTTAGCAAAACCCTAATTTGGCGAATTCTTGGATGTTTTCTAAAGTTGGTGTTTTGTGATGTTCTTGGATCATGCTTTGGATATATGGTTCCTAGCATGATTCTAAGGCTTTCTATGGTTTCAATTTGATGGAAAATAGGTTGTGTGGAAAAGCCCCAAATTGGGTGAATAGTATAATTAGGGTTCATGTGTGATTTTGCTATTTAAGGTGTAATTGGATAGGAATCAAGCTTAAGAAGTGAAATTGGTGATTAAAGAGTGTAAATGGAACCTTGAATGGTTTGGTTTGGAAGCTTGGTGGAAAATGGGTGAAGAACCGAAACTTGAAATCAATCTTTATTCATGATAGAGTTGTATTATGGTTGTTTTGGATAGTGATTTGGTATCGTGGATGGAAGAAGGTTCGTATTGATGTTTGAAACGTTGTTTTCGGGCAATGGGAGCAAAGTTCACTTTTATGCGGGATTAAGGGTGGAAGTGTCTGGAATGTGAGTTTAAAGGTTGGAATGTGTTTGTGGGTGTATGAATAACAATGTTCTGGCTCGGTTCGTGAAACCGAGCTTTCTGTGGATTTTTGCGGGAAAGTGCGGGATTATCCGGGAATGGTTTCTGGGGGTTTATTTAGGTGTGTTCTGACTTAATTGTGGTTGTTCAGCTTGATTCTGCGTGGGTGGAGTAGCGTGGGACCGTAAAAGGCAAGTTGCAACTTTTCAGGCTAGGAGCCGGGATTTCCCGGGAGTTGTGCTACGGAGCGGTGTTGCTGAGGTAAGGGTTCAACTTCTCTCGTTATACATTCTGGAATGGGACTTTATGTATATCGGGTCTAGTTGAGGTAGGATTCCGGGTTGAGGACGGTGGTCCGATGATCCCGGGACCTGTCATATGGCAGGGTACATGTTTGTACTTGTTTTATTTCAAGACCCGGGTGGTCTTGGAGGCCACGGGTTTATATGTTGTTCTGTATATCCGCGCTAGGCGCCGATATTTATACTTATACGTTTATAATATATTCTGTTCTGTTTTGCATATGCATTATTATATGTTCTGTTCTGTGACGAGACCCGGATGGTCTTGGAGGCCACGGGTGCTCCTTGGTTCTGTTCTGTTGTGTCCGCACTGAGGGTGCCGACATTCTGTTCGTATACACGCACCGGGAGTGCAGGTATACTTCTGTGACCCTACGACAGTTTGGGGATCGCGACCCCGGCCGGTACCGTGCTTCTGTTATGTATATTCTGACCTCTTAGAGAGGGCTGTCGTACTGTGGTCAGCGGTTGGACCGCATGTGATGGGTTCCGGCTCACCTCTGACTCTGCATACATTCATACATATGTATATATATATGTGCTTGTGTTTGTTCTGTTTTGCAGGTTCGACCCAGCAGCACTTGTACAAACTGTATCTTACCTCAGCCCTTACTGGGTCCTCCCGAGGACTCACCCCTTATATGTTTACCACCTTTCAGGTCGGTCTGACAAGCAACCGGCGGAATAGAGATCCGCGGTGCTTTCTGTTGTTTTGGTTTTCAGCGGCGGCGCGAAGACGTCGTGCGGGAATCTTCTGGGCGAGAGGTCTTCCTGATTCTGCACCTAGGTATTCTAGGGTTTACTTTGGTGGCTCTGTAGGTGTAGTTGCATGCATGTATTTCGGATCATGACATTGTATATGACGTATATTCTGGAATATGTGTTGGTTCTGTATCTGTCTTCTGAGTCGAGGGCGGAGCCCCGACTTGCGTATATTGGTTGTATGTACGAAATGGTTTCTGTGATTTGGTTATCATGAGTAATGAAAGGTATTCCATGAACTGCATGTTTGGTTGTTAAGATATTTTGTATACTTGGCATGTTTGTGTTCTGAAGGTTGCAGGTCGTAGTACGACCATTCTGTTATTGCGGGCCGGGTCATGGGACCACTACACGTAGCGGGTTTCGGTAGTACCGTTACCGCGCTTTCCGCCGTAGCTTCCGCTTCCGAACGTCGCGGCCGGCTCCGCCTCCGCAACCGGGCAAGGTGGTCGTGACACATTTCCCCTGTAGGCGCAAGCCAAGTGAATTCGCTGGGCAAGGCGCATAGCTCCACTCTTCCCTTTTTCCTCACCAGAACGGTCGGGAGCATCTGTCATAAAAACACTGAAAACATGCGTGCGTGGGGAATATAGCAGAAAACCAAAGAGGACATACCTCTAGGCCCCGCCAAAGCAGCACGAAGGGCATGCACCACCTCTCTGCGATGCACAGGTGCCCGACCTTGATAAGGTGGAGGCACCTCAGAGTCCAGTAGGTAACCGGTGCTGATGCCAGCCCACCTAAGAGTCGCCTCATCGAGCTGTGCAAGAGAGAAAGGAAATAGGTCATCGCAGGATCTCCTCGCTAGCACATCGTCCAGCCACCCCAGAAGCTGGACATACGCTTGCCACCGTCGCCCATCGGCGTATAGCACCGGCCTTGAAACCGTGCTCTAGACCGCCCGCGTAGTCCTTGCCACCGGAAATTTCCAGGAATCCTCCCTGCAAACAAAGAAAAAGCCATTGTGCCAATCATGATGCGATTTTAAGGGAATACCAAAAGAAATAGAGCTGTTCCCACCAACGCTGATGGGGGTAACATGGGAGAATTGGCCTCCGGCTCGCAAGTCCAGGCAATAGAATCTCTAGAGAATGTCGGTGAAGGTTCGCACTCCCGCCATCCGGCACGGTACACAGAACCCGGCGATGTGGATAAACGCATTGGGTCCAAGTTGTGACGGTGCAAGAACCCACTCCGCACACAACTCATGGACAAGGGGAGGCACTGGGAACCTCAGCCCAGCAGACATCTGTGCCGTGTAGAGACACAGCGTCGCGCCCTCCATGTTCTCTGGCGTCGGCGGCAGCTTGAGAGCCTTGCAAACTCCTTTCCTCGTCGTATACACCTCGACCTTCCGCACCGGAAAGAAGGCATTCACGAGGTCCTACTGAAGCCTCTCTACCTTCACGGTGCTCCGATGCACGGCGGAGACCAAGGGACGAGCTGCCTCTTTCGCGGCCATCACTGCAACAAAAACAACATAATGTACAGTCAAAAGACGAATGGTGTAGCCGGGCATTCCATCGAACACCTTCCGTGCAGGAAACTCAAACCTCACCTGATCAGAGGAACGAGGTGTTGGAATTCTTGCGCACCAAGATGACCTGGGCTAGCTAAAGGTAGCTAAGCACAGCTCAACTCAGCTCAATCTGAGTGTTTGAGATAGAGAGATGTGTATGTGCTCTTAGTGAGCTGATATGAGCTCAAGGAGCTCAATGGATGATTTAATATGTCTTGGACTAGCTCTATGTGAGCTCGGTACAAATGTGTCTAGGCACCTTTTGGCGAAGAGACGTGTCTCTTGGCGGAAAGGTGCGTAAATTGGTGAAAAGGTGACGGAGAGGGCCAAGCACACCTTCGGCTTAGGCCGAAGGGTGCGTAGCACCCTTGGGTGCCGAAAGGGCACCTAAGGGGCCTCACACCCATTCGGCCATAGGCAAGGGTGTGAGTGCCCCTTCGCCCTAGGTGCCTCTAGGCAAGGGTGCACCCATGCCTTGCACCATTCGGCCAAAGGGACATGTCTCATGTCCCATGGCCGAATGGACAAGGGCATGGGTCACCTCCTTGCCTCTTCACCATATTTTGGATAATTAATTAATTAGTTAATTAATTTCCTATTAGACACAATTATTTATTTATTCCTTTTCTAATTAATTAGTTAATTGAAAAGGCAAAGGCATGAGACATGTCTCATGGACCAAGGGGCATTGGTTGCAGCCCTTGGCCCTAGAGACATGTTATTTCGCAAATGAGGAGGCATTGTGCCCCTCATTGGAAGCCCATCCTCCTCTATAAATAGAGGGAGGGTGGCGCCATTTCCATTATCCCACAACCAGCATTGGTTCTCTCTTCTCTCCTCATACTTCCTCTTCCAAGCTAGAAGGCATTCTAGGAGCATTGTGAGTGGAACTCACTTTGGAGACAAATCCTCTCCAATCCGCCCTTAAGGTGTTCCCCGAGCCGAGTCTTCTACATCAACAAGGAGCAAGAATCTCTAAGATTCTTAAGCTGCGTCCGTAAGAAAGGTACACATCCTTAATCCTTTCTTCAAGATTATAGAATGCGAACATGAGAAGCATGTTAAAGACGATCCTAAAATCATCACAAGGAGGATTGACGCGACAAAAAGAGAGGAACAACAAAGAGCAAACAATGAACAAGAACCGGACGTGGTCGAAAATCACTAAGAGAGATCACAGAAATTTTCAAAATAAGCAAGGAGCGAGAGAACAAGAACAGAAAGTGAGAAATTTTGAAATTTCATGAATTTATAGACCTCCCCAAGGGAGCGGAATGATGCCTTTAACGCGCACAAGTTACCGAAGCGCCACGTGTCAAAATGTAATAACGGTAGAAAATGTTTCGACTACCGTCATTACAATGGGGCCCAACGGTCAACTCAGAGTCAAAACGTGGAGTACAGGACCATGCCCATACTCCGCCTTCATGAGGAGGAGCCTCGCGTCTGCTGCCTTTGCCAGGCAGGGCTCTCGCCCTTACTGGCCTCGCACCTACTGCCTTCGCCAGGCAGGGCCCTCGCCTCTCTTGGCCTTCGCCACTTAGCACTTTGCGACGGCTGATGACCGAGGAGAGGAAGCTGGGAACGGTTACCTCCACTACCTACCCACGTTCTCCATTATCCCTTCGGTCCTCCACTACCCAGAACGTGGGGGAAACAGCCCACTACTCTGGATCATGGGAAAACCGCCACTCAACGCCTCCTATAAAAGGAAGACTTGGGAAAGGTACACCCTATCTACACACACCCACTCCTCTTTCTACTCCTGAGTATTCCGTTTCAGCTCTTACAGATTACTCTGGACCAGAAGACCGTCGTTCTCAACACTACCTCACTGTTCAAGTATCTGAGAGCCCGGACCGTCAAGGAATGAGGCTATCAGAGGACAAAGCTTGGAGTTTAAGCACTTTATATCAAGCCAAAGACCAATAACAAGAGCATTGGGCCTATTTTGGCCAATGGCCACTCTCCTCCTTAAAAATTGGCACTTCTTTTACTTGGAAAACAAGTTGAGAAGCTTCTTGGAGATGCTTGGAGAGGAGGGAGGTGCCACCTTTTTGCTTGGAGCATAAGTTGAGCTTTGCTTGCAAGTTACTCCTATTTTACTTAAGGAAATTGTAATCTCTTAGATTTGTTTCTTCTATGCTCTTTTTATTGCCCTAGGCTACCCCTTACTCCTATAAAAGGAACCTCTTGTTCCACTTTTCAATTCAGAACTCAATTGAAGCATTTGTGAGCTTTTCTTCTCCAAAGCTTTTAATCTCCTTGTTTGCTATTTTCACCCTCCTCTTGATTCCATCAAACTGGTTTCATACTTTATTTCAAGTATTGTTCTATCTTAGAGTAGAAAGGTGCTAGAACCATCTACACCCCGACACTATCTTCTCCATTGCCAAGCCGAAAATAGCATGGAGGTGGTGAAGGTCAGCCTTACATTGTCACGTTCTCAACGAGCTAGATCCTCCCAATTGTGAATCGCTGAAGGTTCATATCAAGTGGTATCAGAGCTTGAGGTTTCTTGTTGAGATTTTATTTTTTTCACAAAATTCATTTCTACTTTCATCCATTTTCAAATCCCTTGTGTTTTGGTTGAAAGTTGTTAGAAAATTTATCTTATATCTTTCTCATCTTGAATCTAGTAAGAACACTTGGTTTTTTTGCTAGATTCCATCCCAGATTTGTGGTGTGCAAGTTTTCACCAATTTACAACAAAAAGAAAGAATGTTTTTTTAGTAAAGACAAGTATTTTGAAAATTGTTGCAAGTGATCTCAAAGAGCAAAGGAAAATCAGAAAAGAGAAGTGTTGGTTATCTACAAAGCTTGGCACCAAAACAAGCAAGTGTCTGTGGAATTTGTAAGGTGCATCACCAATCTTTTGATAAAGCCCTTTTTAAATCCCCAACTTTTTTATTTCACCCCGATCCACCTTAAATACTCTTCACCCAAGTCAAAAAGTAACTAGTCTTTTTCTTACTGTAGTTTTAAATTGTACTTGAAATTTTGGTTTGTGCTCACTTTGTTGCCAACCTTTGAGTCGGGAAGTTTGGCTGATTGAAGCATCCTTGGAGAATTTGAGCAAGGAGCTTGAATGGTAAAAGACAAGAGAGATACATCAAGAAAAAGTCAATTGATTGAAACACAAGTGAGACAAAGAGTAAACACTTTGTTACTTGAAGCAATGGAGTCATCTGACACTACTCTTCCACATGCCAGCCAATTGCCCTTGTATGAAGCTCTTCAGACACTCACCAAGGAGATTAGGGAGATGAAGCTAACACTAGGAACTACTAATGAGAAGGTAAAGCAGTTGGAAATAGCTCAAGGCAAGCAGCCAGAAGGAAGCAAGACACACACTCCAGAGGCTATCCATCCCACTCCACCTCCTCAAGGTAATCCCAACAAAAAATCTCCACCAACTTTCAACCTTCATCTCAAAACCATTTCCAATCACCTCCTCAAAACAACCTTGGTGGAAAATCCCCTTTCACCCCTGTCTTCGATCCAAATCAAGACTACTATGGAGAGCCTCTAGCCTGAGGACAAAGAAGAAGGTGGCATGAAGAAGAAGAAGAATAGGATGACTTGCCCCCACAGAGAAACAGAATGCCAAGAAGGAGGGTGCCAAACCAAGAACATCAAGCCCTAAAAATGTGAAGCTTTAAGTCGCCCCTTTCTTTAGAAGAAGTGACCCAGAAGAGTTCTTGGAATGGGTAAGGAAAACTGACCTGATCTTTGATTGCTTGGGCTATACTGATGATCTTAGGCTCAAGCTGGCAGTGATTGAATTTTCTGGTTATACACTCATATGGTGGGAGCAAACCAATATGGAGAGAGCTCGGTGCAACATGCAACCCATTGATTCATGAGAGCAACTCAAAGCTGTGATAAGAAACAGATTTGTGCCCCCTTATTATGATAGAGAATACTGCCAGAACTTACAACACCTAGTGCAAGGTAACAGATCCGTGGAAGACTACCAGAAGGACTCGGAGAGTGCACTAATGAGAGCCAACATACAAGAAGGTGAAGAAGCCATAATGGCCAGGTTTGTGTATGGCTTGAGAAATGATATTGCAGAGACAAACTTTTTGATTACAGGAACTACTTGGAGTTGACAAGGCCATCAGAGTGGAGAGACAACTGAAGAAGAGCACATCCTAGCCCACTCCCTTACAAATCTCCAACAAAATCCCTTGGTCTCGGCCAAACTCATCCATCAAATCTACTCCTCCTCTACCTACAAGAAACTATCTTTCAAGAAACCCTCCTCCACCAAAAAAATCCAACCCAAGGCCAAACAACAATCAAAGACCTTATCCTCCAACTCAGCAAACAAGAACCATAGAATTCTTCAAGTGTGGAGGCAAGGGCCACTATGCCTTTGAGTGTCCCAACAAGAAGGTGATGGTAGTAAGGCTAAATGGAGAGCTGTCAAGTGAAAATGAAGAAGAAGCTGCCATTATGGACAACATTGAAGAAAGTGAAGAAGGAGAGAGACCCCCAGAAGGTCTCATACTTCTCACTAAGAGAGTGTTGCAATCTACACCCAAGGTAACAGAAACTTCAAAAAGAGAAAATTTGTTTCAATCTAGAGCTGTAGTAAATGGCCAACTCTGCAGCCTCATCATTGATAGTGGGAGTTGTGT
This sequence comes from Stellera chamaejasme, assembly GCA_024586325.1. Taxonomy (NCBI): domain Eukaryota; kingdom Viridiplantae; phylum Streptophyta; class Magnoliopsida; order Malvales; family Thymelaeaceae; genus Stellera; species Stellera chamaejasme. Next base: position 17,379,751 of record CM044986.1, read on the forward strand.
GAATGTTGCTAGTGAGAGCATGGTAGAGAAGTTGGGTCTCAAGACCACGAATCATCCAAACCTCTACTCATTCCAATGGGTTGACGACAGAGCCCATGTGAAGGTCTTGAAGTAAGTTGAGGTACCTTTGAAGATTGGAAAATATGAAGATAAAGTTCTTGTGTGATGTGGTAAGAATGAAAGTTACCCACATACTTCTTTGGAGGCCATGACAATTCGATAGAGAAACAATCCATTATGGCGCCACCAACAAGTATGCTCTCACTCACCAAGGCCGAGCCTGCACTTTTCTACACTTGTCCCCAACTCAAGTCCTTCAAGATTAATTGCACTTGGCAAGTGAGGCTGAGAAGACAAAGAAAGTTGAGACTAGTGAGAAGAGAGAAGATAGTGAGAAGGTTCAAGGAACCTTAAGAGAAAATCAGAGAGTGAGTGATCCGAGAGAAAAGAGTAAGATTGAGAGAGAACAAAGGAGCTCACCCTCCATGGCCAAAGAAAAAGACATAAAGAAAGCACTACTTGGCCAAAAGACTTGTTTTCTCCTTATCCCTCACCATACTTTGTTAACTAACGCTCACATATATTCTCTTCCTGAATGTGTCTTTAGCATTGCAGGAATTCATGGACATCTTTGAGGAACCTAAAGGGTTGCCTCCCTATCGTGGCATTGAACACCAGATTGACCTAGTCCCGGAACACCTATGCCAAATAGAGCCGCCTATAGGACCAATCCAACAGAATCCAAGGAAATTCAAGCACAAGTGGAGGAACTTCTAGTCAAAGTCTACATTCAGGAGAGCTTGTCTCCTTGTGTTGTTCATGTCCTGTTAGTGCCAAAGGCTGATGGAACATGGCAAATGTGCCTGGACTGCAGACCCATCAACAAAATCACTGTAAAGTATCGCCATCCTATTCCTAGACATGATGATTTTCTTGATGAACTATCTGGGGCTTGTTTCTTCTCTAAAGTACATTTAAAATCTAGCTATCATCAAATTAGGATGAAAGATAGGGATGAATGGAAAACTACTTCTAAAACCAAGTTGGGGTTATATGAGTGGTTAGTGATGCCATTAGGGTTGTCTAACGCACCAAACACTTTCAAGAGACTTATGAACCATGTCTTGCGTGATTTGATTGGCAATTTTGTTGCTTTTTACTTCGATGACATCTTAGTGTATTCACCCACACTTGATAAGCATGTTGAGCACTTAAGAATTTTGTTTGAAACACTTAGACAAGATAATGGAGAAGTGTGTGTTTTGTGCTAAAGAGGTAAACTTTCTGGGATATGTTGTTAGTGGGGCAGGAATAAGGGTGGATGATGCCAAGGTTAAGGCAATCAAGGAGTGGCCAACTCCTAAGAGCCTTACTGAAGTGAGATCCTTCCATGGCTTTGTGAAGGATTTCTCCTCCATAGCCTCCCCCTTACATGAGTTCTCTAAACGGAATGCACCCTTTGTATGGGGAGAGGCCCAACAGAGTGCATTTGATGAGCTTAAGACTAGGCTGATGAGTGCCCCATTGCTTGCTTTGCCTAATTTTGATAAACTATTTGAAATTGTGTGTGATGCAAGTGGTGTGGGTATTAGTGATGTGTTGCATCAAGAGGGGCTACTCATTGCCTACTTTATTGAGAAATTGAGTGGTGCTACTTTGAATTACTCTACTTATGATAAGGAATTGTATGCCTTAGTTCGTGCTTTAGAGGTTTGGTCTCATTATTTACTACGTAAGGAATTTGTTGTTCATACAGATCACCATTCTCTTAAGTATATCCAAGGGCAAGGAAATTTGAACAAAAGGCATGCAAAACGGATTGAGTTCATAGAATCATTTTCTTATGTGATTAAGTATAAGAACGGAAAAGGGATTGTTGTTACTGATGCTTTGTCCCGCAGATATGCCTTGTTTGTTTCACTTGATGCTAAGGTGATTGGTTTTGAATGCATTAGAGAAATGTACAAAGGTGATGTTGACTTTGGTATGATTTATGACTCTTGTGCTCAAGGTGGCCTAGATGGTTACTAAGTATTTGATGGCTATTTGTTTAAGTTGAAAAGGTTGTGCATACCAAGGTGCTCCATGAGAAAAGTCATTGTCCAGGAGGCACATAGTGGAGGCTTGATAGGACATTTCAGTTTTCAGAAGATCTATGAGATTGTTAGGGAGAAATTCGTTGGCCACACCTCAAGAAAGATGTCGCCAAACTTTGTGAAAGGTGTGTGACATGCAAGAAGGCAAAGTCCAAGCTCCAACCAAAAGGGAAGTACACTCCTCTCCCTGTTCCTACTCTTTCATAGGTTGATATTAGTATGGATTTCATTAGTGGATTGCCTAGGACATCTCATGGTCATGATGCCATTTTTGTAGTGGTTGATAGGTTTTCTAAGATGGCACACTTCATCCATTGTCATAAAACTGATGATGCTACTCATGTAGCAGATTTGTTCTTTAAGAATATTGTGAGGTACCATGGCATACCTAGGTCAATTGTGAGTGATAGAGATTCTAGGTTCTTGAGTCATTTCTGGAAAGCACTTTGGTCTAGACTAGGTACTAGTTTGGTTTTCTCCACTTCTAGTCACCCTCGGTGATGGTCGATCAAGTAACTAATAGGACTCTCACCACAATACTTAGAACAATTCTTAAAAAGAACTTGAAAGAATGGGAGAAGTGTTTGCCTCATGTGGAGTTTGCATATAACAGGAGCTTTCATACTTCTACTACACATAGTCCCTTTGAGGTGGTTTATGGTTTCAACCCCCTAACCCCTCTAGATCAGATTGCTTTGCCTCGAGATGATGTTATTGATGTAAGTGGCAGGAAGAAGGCTGATACATGAAGGAGTTGCATGGTAAGGTAAAAATGCATCTTGAGAAGGCCAATGAGGCTTATTCTAGGAAGGCAAACAAAGGAAGGTGAGTGATGAGCTATGACATTGGAGACTGGTTGTGGTTACAACTTCGAAAAGAAAAATTCCCACAGGCTAGAAAGAATAAGCTTGCTCCCCGAGGAGATGACCTTTTCAGATCATTAACAAAATAGGGAAGAATGTCTATGTTTTGGACTTACCTTGTGATGGTTCTTACAATGTCCATGCTACTTTTCATGTGTGTGATCTTGCTCCGTTTGTAGGTGATATGGAAGATGTGAATCCGAGGTCGGATTCTTTCCAAGAAGGAGGGGATGAAATGAATCAAAGCTCCATGACTCAAAAGGAGCAAGTGCCCAAGCCCACAAGATCAAACCCTAGCCCTTTACAAAACATTGGTGGACCTATGACAAGGGCTAGGACAAAGAAGACTAGAGAAGCATTGGGCCTCTTCATGGGAGCGATGGCAGAAAGAGTGGATCAAGAAGTGGAAGTTCAAGTTGCAAAAGACAAAATTGAAGCTTTTGGGCTATATTTGAACAAGGAACAAATGTTGGAGGACAAGGCTTGGAGTTTGAGCACTTTATATCAAATCCAAGACCAATAACAAGAGCATTAGGCCTATTTTGGCCAAGGCCCACTCTCCTCCTTAAAAAGAAGCACCTCTATTACAAGTTGAGAAGCTTCTTGGAGATGCTTGGAGAAGAGGGAGGCGCCACCTTTTTGCTTGGAGCACAAGTTGAACTTTGCTTGCACTTTACACCTATTTTACTTAAGGAAATTTTAATCTCTTAGATTTTTTTCTTCTAGACTCTTTTTATTGCCCTAGGCCACCCCCTACTCCTATAAAAGGAGCCTCTTGTTCCACTTTTCAACTCAGAACTCAATTGAAGCATTTGTGAGCTTTTCTTCTCCAAAGCTTTTGTTCTCTTTGTTTGCTATTTTTGCCCTCCCCTTGATTCCATCAAAGTGATTTCAAACTTTATTTCTAGTATCGTTCTATCTTAGAGTAGAATGGTGCTAAAACCATCTACACCCCGACATTATCTTCTCCATTGCCAAGCCGAAAATAGCTTGGAGGTGGTGAAGGACAGCCTTACATTTTCACTTTCTCAACAAGCTTGATCCCCCCAATTGTGAATCACTGAATGTTCATATCACATAAGGACATGCTTTGAATTGGGTTTGGGGGGTATTTGCTCTTAAATCATGTGGTAGTTAGTTGGTATGCCTCTAGATGATATTATGTGGTCTAACACACCTAACAAGCATCTAGTTTATATTTTTAGGATGTACATAACTTGTTTACAAAAGTCGCCAAAATTTTCAAAAAATTTCAAAAAAATTTCAAAATTTTTTGGGCAAGTTGTACATGAAAGATGATGAGTATGTTGTGCATTCGATGATAGAATAGGGTGTGTATGTACTTATCTTGAGTACAAATATAGACAGATCTTAGTCTTTTGTATGCTTTGTTAAACTCTATGTGACTTTGTGGATAAGGACTTGCTTTACTCTCTTCTTTGCTTAAAAAGAGTCTTGAGCATGAATAAACTTTATTAAGAGGAACCGAAACCTAGCTTAATAGCATTGTGTGAAACTTGACTTAGCTAGCTTGCCTAGTATTTGTAGTCTAAGTTTGAGCACACTTGGAATGATTTGTTTGGCATTGGATAGTGACCCTATTTAGTGATCTTACACCTCTCTTCCGAGTGCAAGATGAAAGTACAAATATGTGCTCATGCATACCTTAAGGTTAATGCAAGGGATGATACTTTAGACATGAGAGCGGAGACCCCGCTTTTGTGGCCTCTTGTCGCTCTTCTAAGTACTTACCTTAAGTGCCTAGGAAACCATTGTCACACTCAAAATGTTGAAAAAGGAAAGGAAAAAGGTGAAAATTCAGAAAATGTCAAAAAAATAGTGTGAATAAAATATGACCAATGTTGCCATGGAATAAAGAAGTGTTGAGAAATGGGCAACCTACATTCACTTGCTAAGTCTAGTAGCTAGTCAATGCTCATTCAAATAGGAGTCTATGTCTTATTAGAAGTTCGATTGCTCAAGTAGCTCATGTGCCTCATTGAGTGATTTTGCAAACCCTTTGTACAAGGTCATAAATAGATCACTTGTGCATTACAATGGACATAGGCCTTTCTTTAGGAGCTCTCAAGCTTTGATGTGCTGATACATTCTTAGGTACACTGTACTTTGATTTCAGCACTTGCCTACAACCAAATATTTTTGTAAATGGTACGTGGTTAGATTAGGAGTCTTTGAGTCTTTATTTTCCTAGATGCTTGTGTTGCTAGGGACTAGCAACAATTTAGGTTTGGAGGTGTGTTGTTTGTGCAAACAAACAAAGATTTTCAAGGTGTTCTAACCACAATTTGTCATCTTTGAGCTTACTTTGGTCCTTTCAGATGGTCTTTGCTCATTATTGGAAGAGATTCTTTGTAGGAGCTAGATTACGGAGAAATGAAGCAAAATGCATCAAGATCAAGGACTAGAAGGTGTGGGAACATCTTGGAAGAAGCTCACACCAAGCCTTGGATCAAATGGAGAAGCAATTATGAAGAAACGAGAAAGAAGGGGTGTTGCGTGTTCAATGCGCGCTCTGTGCGCGCTCAATGTGCACCCTACCCGTCATTGATGAAGTGGGACCTTCAGCATGGGATGAAGAACTCAGCAGAGTGTTAACTTTGAATAGCAGTTTGGCTGATTCAAAATCCTAAATTGAAGTTCAGGAAACGAGCTTTCTAACATGACCAATTTCAGCTCATTTAGATGTCTTTAGCGTCCATGAGAGCCGTTACAAGATAGAGTGTTCGTGGCCGACCAACTTGTTGATAATCAATAAAGGGTGATTTCTTCCTTTCTCCTCTTTCATTACTCATTTTAGTTGCCTATTATTTGTTGTCTTTCATGATTATAGCATGCATAGGAGTGGGCAAGATGCTTCATCTTAAGATCTTGCTTGCTTAGGACTTAATTACTTGTTTCCATGCTTATGATGATCTAGATATTGATTTCCTTTTACCTTGGCATGTCTAGATGAGTTGTTTGATTGTACACAAACACACACATCTCTATGTGTTTGATATAATGCTTGAGAGCTTGTATCATTCATTAACCCCAGGAGATCGATTGATAGAGGGTCTTTGAGTTAGAGATAGCCTTTGAACTCTATTGGTGGCATAGGTTCGACATCTTTAATGACTCAAGGAGGAGACTAGGGACATCAAAAGAAGGTCCGGTCTACTCCATATGAGATGGTGGATGTTTATTTGAGAGGAGGCAAACCGATGATAGATACTCACCTCTAGACATTACATAGACTGGTAGTTGATTCCTCGCTAATTTGTAGTGTAGATTGAGTGTGGTTAGGGGATTTTGGTTCCTCATAGGGTTTATGCTGCATAGGAGGTGCCGAGAGGCATAACCAACTCTTAGCATACATGATCACCTAGGAGAACCCATTGCTTGAGATTCCCTAAGTGCTGTTTTGTCTCTCTTTTCGCATAACCAACCCTTAGCATACTTGCTATCATATAGTTCACATCTGATTTCTCTCTCTTGCACTGCATTTAGGGTAGACACAAACACACACATTACACTTTAGTCTTTAAGTGCTCCGACTCTCTTGGTTTTGATCGCTCATTCTTGAGATACTGCACTACATTCGACATTGTTAGGGTTGAACAAGGTGTTTATACATGTATTTGAGTAGCTTAGTGCTAGAACTTTTGTTTAATTTCACTCACAACCACAACCACGGTTGACTTGGGCACCGCGGCGTCAGTCTTGGTGTAGACCGGGGTCTGGTCCCATTTTCTAGAGCAGAAGCGTGTAGCTGCTCAGAAGACCCCTAAGTGGTCTGATAAGCCGGCCACGCTGAAGTCCATGAGGGAGGACCTCAGGGACAAGGTGTACAAGGAGGAGGGGAGGCCGCTCCAGGAGGCATGGGACCCGGTCTTCCTTCTTAACAACAAGTCCTCCTTGTTGTTAGGAGGGGAGAACACCCTATTGTCCTGCCTGGAGGGGCTGCGCACCCCCTTTGACAGGGAGCTGATGGGGAGAAGTCTGGATTCCCCTATTGAGCTTATAAAGGAGGCAGCCAAACACAATCTGCAGGTAAGGCAACCTCTGGTTTTTGTTGTAAGTCTTGCTGTTTTCTTTCTCTACCTTTTCTGAACAACTTGGGTACAGGCTGCTGTCCAAGAATATGCCTGTATGGGGCAATGGCATGACTTCTTAAAGTATACCAACGCCAGGGATAGCGCCCAGGTGGCTGAGATCGCTCGCCTCAGGGAGGAGCTGAAAGCTGCTCAGCAGGGGAGGGAGCAGGGGGCTATGCGGGTGGCCCAAATGGAGACCTGGAGCGACTATCTCTTCAAGGAGCAGAAGGCTGCCAGGATGTTGCGTTGGGAGCAGCACAACCTTCTGGGCAGATTCGAGCGCCACTTCTATCAACAGGATGTGGAGCTGGAGGCAAAGGCCACAGAGGCCACCATCTTGAGGGAGTCTCTCCTCTCCCTGGAGGTTGATGCCAAGACTGCCATTGCGAAGGCACGGGCCGAATCAGAGATGGCTAGGGCAGCTGCTGAAGAGGTGAAGCGCAAGGCAATCGCTCGTGCCAAGTTGGCGAGGGAGAAGGCGGAAGATGCCCAGCTCGCCGTAGAGGATATTGGGAAGGCGCACCTCGAGGTTACCGTCAATTTTATGAGTGCTGTGGCGGCAGTGCGAGAGATGGAGAAGGCCCTGGGCCTTCCCCCTTTCGTAGATGAGGACCCTGATTCCCCCTCTTCCATCAAGGTATCAATACCGGAGAGGATGCCTCGGCTGCGGGAGAAGCTTGGTGAGCTCCAGGCCCAAGGCGAAGCTGGAGCGTAGGCTTACGAGAAAGGTTGGTTGCGATGCCGCTTCCAAGTGGAGAAACTATTCCCAAAGTTGAGTCTTGGGACTCTGGATGCTACGAACACCAGCGATCCCGAGGTTGACGCTCTGCTCAGCTTGGGAGAGCAGGGGAAAAAGATGGGGGCCGCATGGTATGCCATGCTTGACTAGGTTGGAGGCTCCAGATTGTGGATGAGCCCCCCAAATCTGATTTTCTTATAGACAGTGATTCTATGAATTCTGCATAATTTTCATAATATCAATGAAGTATGAATTCAGTTTACCTTTGTTGTTTGTTGCTCCGCTTGTTTTTACGATAGCGTTGTAGGGGACGTTTAACTAGAGTTGGAGCAAATGTAGGCTAAGTTCTGGGCAGATCTGTTGTAAAAGATCTGTTTGAAAATTAAGTGGCGCTCGCAATGGCGGCGCCCTTAAAGATCATTTGTTGAGGCGAGGATCAGTTGAGGTTTGTAACGGCAATGCCATCAAAGATCACTTAGCGAGAAGAGTTGAGGGTCAGTTGATGCTCGCAACGGCGATGCCATCAAAGACCACTTGGCGAGACGAGTTGAGGGTCAGTTGATGCTCGCAACGGCGATGCCATCAAATACCACTTGGCAAGACGAGTTGAGGGTCAGTTGAGGCTCACAACGGCGATGCCATCAAAGACCACTTGGCGAGACGAGTTGAGGCTCGCAAGGGCGATGCCATCAAAGACCACTTGGTGAGACGAGTTGAGGGTCAGTTGATGCTCGCAACGGCGATGCCATCAAAGACCACTTGGCGAGACGAGTTGAGGGTCAGTTGATGCTCGCAACGGCGATGCCATCAAAGACCACTTGGCGAGACGAGTTGAGGGTCAGTTGAGGGTCGCAACGGCGATGCCATCAAAGACCACTTGGCGAGACGAGTTGAGGGTCAGTTGATGCTCGCAACGGTGATGCCATCAAAGACCACTTGGCGAGACGAGTTGAGGGTCAGTTGATGCTCGCAACAGCGATGCCATCAAAGACCACTTGGCGAGATGAGTTGAGGGTCAGTTGAGGCTCACAACGGCGATGCCATCATAGACCACTTGGCGAGACGAGTTGAGGGTCAGTTGAGGCTCGCAACGGCGATGCCATCAAAGATCACTTGGCCAGACGAGTTGAGGGTCAGTTGAGGCTCGCAACGGTGATGCCATCAAAGACCACTTGGCGAGACGCTTCCACGTAAGAGGTCTGTTGGGGCTCAGAGAGGCGACACCCACTGAAACCTTCCTGGCGAGTCCGCAAGGTTCGCAATGGCGATGCCCTTGGGTAATGTATGTTGAGGACCTGACAAGGTCTGGTGTCATCGACTTAAATGTGGCAGGCCCATAGCCGTCCTGACTGGTTAGGTGCAGAAGGCTTTGGCAATCGTTTGTTGGTCGCAATGGCGTTGTTTGACACAGCAGCACATGCGAGTGGGACTTGAGGAGGTCGGGGGCCGTGGACTTATTATGCCAGGCAAGTGGTCGTTCTAACCTGTGAGGTGCAGAAGGCTTTGGGGAGGGCATTTGTGTTTCCATCCAGTGCTGTAAGAGAGGCAAAAATACACCGATATTTCATTATATTGAACTATGAATCTCATGACTTACACGTAATATGGGCGTAGGTCATCTGCATGGAAGTTGTGAGGGAGGAGGTGACCATCTTGGTCTTGTAACTCATAAACCCCTGGGCAGACTTTTCTATGGACAATGTAAGGTCCGTCCCAGTTGGGCCGCAACACGCCCTGTTTAGGGTCGCGGGCGGTGAGGGCGGACTTGAGCAGCGCGAGGTGTCACGACCACCCCGCCCGGTTGCGGAGGAGGGGACGGCCGCGTTGTCGGAAGCGGAAGCTACGGCAGAAAGCACGGTGACGGTACTATCGAAACCTGCTACGTGTAGTGGTCCCATGACCCAGCCCGAAAAGTCTTACTCTCGAAGGCCTGGTGCCTGAGAGCACTTTGCTCACTAAAAGAATGGTCGTACCTCGACCCGCAACCTACAAAATTCAAACGTGGAAAGTATACAAAATATCTTAACTAATCCATGGTGAGCCCCGCCCCACTGAAATAGGCGAGCACTCGACCATCTACAAACATGCAGTTCATGGATTAACATTCACTACTTGAGATAAGCTGAACACACAAAACCCATACATATATAACTCCGATATACACAGGCCAGGGCTCCGCCCTCAACTCAAAAGTAGATACAAAGTCAACATATATTCCAGAAGATCCATCAAACACCACATCATGATCTGATGTACATACATGCAACTACATCTACAGAGCCATTAAACAAAACCCTAGAAATACCTAAGTGCGGAATCTGGACCCTTCTCGCTCAGAAGATTCCCGCACGTGGTACTGCTGCTATACACAACCAAAGAGAGAGGAAAGAGTTAGTCAACTGTAAATCTAGTACAACAGAAGTCTGGTACACCAACCAAAACCTCTACCGAGACTAGCCCTTAACTTATCAGAACAGAAGTTCCAGAATGGAACAGTCGATACCTGAAATCCAAAACAACAGAAACCACCTCGGATCTCTAGTCCGCGGGCTGTTTGTCAGGTCGACCTAAAATGTGGTAAATATAAAGGGTGAGTCCTCGGGAGGACCCAGTAAGGGTTGAGGTAAGATACAGTTTGTACAGGTAGTAACGAGCTGAACCTGCAAAACAGATCAAACACAAGCACACATATATATAAATATAGCAATTATAAAATCAATGTCCTGTCGGACAAGGTGAGCCGGAATCCCATCATACGTGGTCCAACCGCCCAATTGACCCTTAAAATAAAACAAAACAGAACGACAGTCCTCTCCAAGAGGTCAGAATATACAGAAGCACGGTACCGGCTGGGGTCATGATCCCCAAACTGTCGTAGGGTCACAGAGGTATATCGGCACTCCCGGTGCGGATATACATAGAGTGTCGGCACCCTCCAGTGCGGACACAACCAAACCAAGGAGCACCCGTGGTCTCCAAGACCATCCCAGGTCTCGTCACATAACCAAAACATACCATCAAATATACACAGAATATCGGCATCTAATGTGGATATAAAGAACAGAAAATGAACCCGTGGCCTCCAAGACCATCCGGGTCTTGAAGCAGAAGACAAACAGTATCTTACCATGTAACAAGTCTCGGGATCATCGGACCACCGTCCTCAACACGGAACCTGCCTCAACTAAACCCGATATACATGATATCCTTCCCAGAATGCATAATGAGAGAAGTTGAACCCTTACCGTACTATTTCCGACCTGTTGACCAATCCCGAGAAAATCCCAGGAAAATCCCGAGAAATTCCGGCCCCGGCCCGAAGTGCGGTAATGCGACTTTTGAGGTCCCGCACTATTCCAAATCTGCCAAAACAAGCTGAACAGCCAATAATATAACATAAGCCACCATTCCGAACCCCCGGGACAAAACCCGCAAAATCCCGAGAATTCCAGCAAAAACCCGAGAAATCTTGGGAAATTTCACAGAAAGCTCGGTTTCACGAACCGAGTTAGAACATTGTTATTCACACACCCACAAACACATTCCAACCTTTAAACCCCACATACCAGACATTTTTCCTGTAAATAAGCATAAAGGTAAATTTTGCTCTCGATACGCGAAAATGACATTCCAAACGTCGTTACACACCTAATTCCATCCCCGATACCAAATCACCATCCAATTCACCCACAAATCAACACCAACATGGATAAAGTTTCCTTTTAAATTTGACCCTTTTCTTCCGCGGGGGCTCGATGGCACCCAACGCTTTTTCTGCAGTAGGAGGGGCATTTCCCCTGTAGGCGCAAGCCAAGTGAATTCGTTGGGCAAGGCGCATAGCTCCACTCTTCCCTTTTTCCTCACCAGAACGGTCGGGAGCATCTGTCATAAAAACACTCAGAACATGCGTGCGTGGGGAATATAGCAGAAAACCAAAGAGGACATACCTCTAGGCCCCGCCAGAGCAGCACGAAGGGCATGCACCACCTCTCCACGATGCACAGGTGCCCGGCCTTGATAAGGCAGAGGCACCTCAGAGTCCAGTAGGTAACCGGTGCTGATGCCAGCCCACCTAAGAGTCGCCTCATCGAGCTGTGCAAGAGAGAAAGGAAATAGGTCATCGTAGGATCTGCTCGCTAGCACATCGTCCAGCCACCCCAGAAGCTGGACATACGCTTGCCACCGTCGCCCATCGGCGTATAGCACTAGCCTTGAAACCGTGCTCTAGACCACCCGCGTAGTCCTTGCCACCGGAAATTTCCAGAAATCCTCCCTGCAAACGAAGAAAAAGCCATTGTGCCAATCATGATGCGATTTTAAGGGAATACCAAAAGAAATAGAGCTGTTCCCCCCAACGCTGATGGGGGTAACCTGGGAGAATTGGCCTCCGGCTCGCAAGTCCAGGCAATAGAATCGCTAGAGAATGTCGGCGAAGGTTCGCACAGTCGGCGAAGGTTCACACAGTCGGCGAAGGTTCGCACAGTCGCCGAAGGTTCACACTGCCGCCATCCGGCACGCCACACAGAACCCGGCGATGTGGATAAACGCATTGGGTCCAAGTTGTGACGGTGCAAGAACCCACTCCGCACACAACTCATGGACAAGGGGAGGCACTGGGAATCTCAGCCCAGCAGACATCTGTGCCGTGTAGAGACACAGTGTCGCGCCCTCCATGTTCTCTGGCGTCGGCGGCAGCTTGAGAGCCTTGCAGACTCCTTTCCTCGTCGTATACACCTCGACCTTCCCCATCGGAAAAAAGGCATTCACGAGGTCCTACTGAAGCCTCTCCACCTTCACGGTGCTCCGATGCATGACAGAGACCAGGGGACGAGCTGCCTCTTTCGCAGCCATCACTGCAACAAAAACAACATAATGTACGGTCAAAAGACGAATGGTGTAGCCGGGCATTCCATCGAACACCTTCCGTGCAGGAAACTCAAACCTCACCTGATCAGAGGAACGAGGAGGATTGACGCGACAAAAAGAGAGGAACAACAAAGAGCAAACAATGAACAAGAACCGGACGTGGTCGAAAATCACTAAGAGAGATCACAGAAATTTTCAAAATAAGCAAGGAGCGAGAGAACAAGAACAGAAAGTGAGAAATTTTGAAATTTGATGAATTTATAGACCTCCCCAAGGGAGCGGAATGATGCCTTTAACGCGCACAAGTTACCGAAGCGCCACGTGTCAAAATGTAATAATGATAGAAAATGTTTCGACTACCGTCATTACAATGGGGCCCAACGGTCAACTCAGAGTCAAAATGTGGAGTACAGGACCCTGCCCATACTTCGCCTTCATGAGGAGGAGCCTCGTGTCTGCTGCCTTTGCCAGGCAGGGCTCTCGCCCTTACTGGCCTCGCACCTACTGCCTTCGGCAGGCAGGGCCCTCGCCTCTCTTGGCCTTCGCCACTTAGCACTTTGCGACGGCTGATGACCGAGGAGAGGAAGCTGGGAACGGTTACCTCCACTACCTACCCACGTTCTCCATTATCCCTCCGGTCCTCCACTACCCAGAACGTGGGGGAAACACCCCACTACTCTGGATCATGGGACAACCGCCACTCAACGCCTCCTATAAAAGGAAGACTTGGGAAAGGTACACCCTATCTACACACACCCACTCCTCTTTCTGCTCCTGAGTATTCCGTTTCATCTCTTGCAGATTACTCTGGACCAGAAGACCAAAACCTGAAGGAGGAGAACAAATAGTAAAATTCTCAATGGGAGCATAATAGAACATGGTCCCTTTCTCCAGCTGTAAATTATTCACAACTAATGAGGGGTCCCTTACAGTGACCATGTCATCACCATTATCTCTAGATGCAGTATTTGAATAGACCATTACATCAGGGCTCACGCCACATTCACTTGCCACAATCTCATTCATTCTAATCCTTTTTACACTCATATCACTATTGCCAGAAGCATGGAGACTGGAATTGATTTGAAAATCAGGCATGCCAAAAGGCCTACTTCCTGTCCTGGTGTCATATTCAATACTTAGGTTCCTCATATAGTCATCCTTACTACTACTTGTTCGGCTTAGAGCAGTGTCATCCTTAATACCTACCCTGTTCCAAGGATTATCATTTTCGGAACCAGGTTGTTTCCCAGTGCTTAGAACATGGGAGTCACAAGTTGCAATTGATTTTTCTTGTCCATCAGTATGATCATAGTCAACACTTGACCTCCTCAAAGAGCCATCATAACCACTACTTGTCCATCTTAAATTGTTGTCATCCTTGCTACTTGGCTTGTTCCCAGGATCACCTTATCTCACACCAGGTTGCTTCTCAATGTTTTGCATAGGGGAACTGTAGAATCCAATAGATTTATCTCTTCCATCAAAACTACTAACATGTTTAAGATCCCAGGGAGCTTCAGATACTCCTAATGAGCATGGAAATGAACAACGTTTCTCCTGATTTTCTCCACGGAAAACATCAGAGATCCTTGATTGCTAACAGGGAGCATGATCGCCACAAGTTCCATGTGAAACTAGGTTCCAAGTTTGGTTGTTTAGTGCTTCATTTTGAAATTCTTCCATCATGTAAATAAAAGATGTTGCATCATCAATGCTGCTCGAATAAAATCTGAAGATACAATGGAGTTACTAGTTTCTGTTTGTATCGGTACAGAAGTCCCGACTGATGATCATTATTTGTATGTAGTGGTCAACAAGAGGTAGTTTTGTGCAACTAAAAATTTGAAAGAACAAAAGGTCAACAACTCTTAGATAGTCATTGGAAAATTTATCAGGACTTACAGAGCAAGAGATAAGGTACTGTCAAAGTACTTAGCACTTGCTAATATCCTTATTATAAGGTATTTGCTATGCATTTTTTTCGACAATCTCAAACTAATTGCAGTAGTTTGTACATATGTTGTTGATAATTTCTATTGTTGTTTCTTTTCTTTATATTTTCTACTATTTTCTTGTTGCATAACTACATTGGTGAACTTGATGGCACTCATGTTGCATTTGTGCATCAGCTTCCAAGCAAAACCATCTTCATGGTAGAAAGAGTGATGTTTTTATTAAGAATGTTTTGGGAACTTGTTAAGAAAACATGATTTTGTTATTAGGACGAGGAATATTGACCCTGAATTCAACATATGCGCCACCACACGGGTTACCATGAATCAATTGTCAGTCGGTAGGGTTGCGCCACTGACACCGGGGCTGCGATCGGTTGAGGTGATAGAGCGAGACCCTCCTGCTAGCTATTTCGATTAGCTGCAAAGTGGAAGTATGCAACTAATACATATATGTTGGTTCACAAATTTCTATAGTTTTAGCTTTGGAAGTCACTTGTAATGCGAGGGGATCGGCCAATACTTTAGGGTTTTGTCACATTTTGATCCCCTAATGCTTTATAATGGAGGGTTCTTCCCTGTTTTGGAACCGTGCTCGGCTTGAACTCGGCTCGAAAGTTTTTGATCGAGCTCGTCTTCGGCTCGATAGCTCGATGAGCCTTCATGATGTGGGCTCAAACTTGGCTCGATTGATTGCTCGAGTTCGGCTTGATAGCTCGCGAGCTGCTTGAAAACGTGTCAAGAATAATTCAAACAACGTTCGAGTTTGGCTCGGTAGCTGATCAAAATCTATTACTTTTTAATTTTAGTCTTGATGCTTTATTATTTTAGTCAAATAGGTCGTACTCCTTCCGATTTACTCCTTATGCTTTATAATTGTTGTAAATTAGGTCATACTACATTAATTATTTACATATGAACTTGTTGTGTGTGCAAACACACACACACACGTATCTACTGTGTTTAAGGCAGAATTACTCATCATTTGAGCTTACTTTTGCGATTATAAATGATCTTTTGCTTATTATTGGTTGAGATCTTTGTAGGAGCACATTTGCTGAAAAATGGAGCTAAACGTATCAAGCCAAGACTAAAAGGGTGTGGGAACAGCTTGGATGAAGCCCACAACAAGTCTTGGATCAAATGGAGAGGAGGAGATGAATAGAAGGAGAGACAAAGGCTATGCGCACTTTGCGTGGGTTGTCTGCGTGCTCAAGTGCGCATCCTCCCCTTCATTAATGATAGGGCACCAAAGCATTTCAAATTCCTGAGCACGAGACTTGAAGTTCGAAGATTCTGAAGGAGTGCTCGAGGACCACGCGTGTGCCACCTGCAAGTTGTTTGGGAGAGGAGCTAAACCAAGGGCGCCTGAAGAGAAGCCTATGCGTGTTCTATGTGCGCCTTACTTGCGCGCTCAACAGGGCACGCACACATCATCAACAGCAAGGAAATCTTCGATCTTATCCAATCCAGGTCTTATCCAACAAAGTTTTAGGACCCTTTTAGCCTTATTTAGATAGCCTAAGTTGCCTAACTTGTCTAGGGGCACATTGGGGATCTCTAAGTAGTTTAAATAGAAATTAATGGCTAGGTTTTAAAAAATTTGGTAGATAGTTGTTCAGACGTACAAATATGAGCAATACAACAGCCCTTAGGCTCTGGGTTTTCTTCAGTTCACGGGGCTTTCAGCCCCTTCAATCCCAAGAGTATGAGGGATTGAAGGAGGCTCTTGTGGATCATCACTCTAGGGAGATTTCTTCTCCTTCTTCTCTTTTACTCTCAATACTTATGCGTTTGCTTGTTGTCTTTTCTAATTAAAACATGTTTAGGAGTGAGCTTACGTTTATGTCTTAGGATCTAGCTTTCTTAGGGTTGATTGCATGTTTCTATGCATTATGATGATCTATGATGTTGATTCCATAGAACTCTGGCATGTCTTGGTGAGTAGTTTGATTATGCACAATCTCACCCACCATCGGGTGTTCAATTGAATTCCCGAGAGAGCGTTCGATTGAACATTGACCCCCTAGGGATTGACTGATTTATACACTGTGAGTTAGAGATAGTTGTAGGGGGCAAATTGGTGGCACAGGTTCACCACCTTTTAATGACTCCAGAGTGTGATTCGGGACGTTGAAAGAAGGCTCGACACACTTTATATGAGATGGAGGCTGCTTGTTCGAGCTAGCAGCAGCCCAATGTTAGAAACTCACCTCTAGACATCGCGTAGAACTTGCAAGAAAACCCTTGTTGTATTGATGTAGTATCATGAGTAGGAGTAGGTAGAGGCAGCCTTCTCATAGGGATTAGTGTTGTTGAGGAGGTACCGAGAGGTTTTAGGTGACCTTAGCATGCATGACTCCCTGAGAACCCTATCGTGTAGAATCCAAAAATTTGAAATCTTGCTCAAATGTGCATATCATGCATCTATCCGCCTCATGTAGTTGCATCTTACTTGCACACACTTGGCACACAAATCTAGAGGCGCTCTGATTCCCTTGGATTCGATCCCTTACTCAATGCCCTGTACTACAATTGACAAGTACAAGGGTTGTAATGTGTTTTATAAATAAATTTGATCCAATGCAAAGCACTACGTGCGTTGCAAATGAGGTGAAAACACCCTTGAGCAAATTGGCACCGTTGTCAGGGAATCGACTGTAAGTTTCTAGATGTGTTAGGTGTGTGTGTTGCACTTTGCATCTCATCTTCATCACCTGCATTTAGTTTAGTTGCATCATGTTTAACTATTTCTTCACAATAATTTTCAGGTTTTCAATAATTTGAATAAGGTCCAAGGATGTGTTTGATGAGTTATCTTTCTTGAGTTTTAAGTTTAAGGCATTCAATTGAAGGTTTAGGATGTGTACAACAAGCTTTGGGAAGTGGGGGATTGGACTTGTAAGAGAAGGCAGCAGTTACAGAAGATTTGGGGATTCTGTCGAGGCTTGCGCTCTCAACTGCGCGCACTTGGGCGTAAAGTGTGCGCCATCTAGGGCACAATGCTCAGGGAGTCCAGAGCTGAAAAGCTCTTGCGTGTCATTGTGTGCACCCTACCTGGTCTCACATCAGTTCACACATACCCAGGGACAGAATGCCCAAACCTCTACAATTTCACCCCAATCTTCATCCAACCTTCGGTAACCTCTAAACCATCTCTCACATCACTTATTCGTCACCTTTTCAGCACAGGACTCACTTTGTAAGTTTCTAACCTTAGACTTGTTCTTGAACTTGAATGAAAAATTAGAGACTTGTATGTTAGAATGCCTATGTCTTGTGACTTGTGAATCTTTCATGATTGTAGCATGATGTTGTAATGATGAGAAACATGCCTTGATATGCTAATTCTGGCCTTGATTCAATCTTGAGCTTAAATTTTGAAAAAAATGAGAAGTATGACATCATTTGACCATGATACATGTGCTTTCACGTTTGCTTGAATTGAATGCTAAGTTATTACTTCTCATACCTCTAGAAGCATGTTGGTTTAGTGTGTAGTGCTTGTATGCCACTTGTATGCATGATTTGAGATGCATATCCATTTGATACAAGTGCATACCTTCCTTGTGAGTCTTGAGATTGCTTGTGATATGGTTTCGGACTCTTGCACCGGTATTACTTACTTCTTTTTCTTTTGAAGGTGCAATGTTGATGGAACTTTGGTGACCACTGTACCTCTCCAATTTTAAGAGCTCCGGGGCAAGCCTTAGACTTACCCCAACTCCAAAACGCATTCTGGGAGCCTACTTTCGTTCCCGAGGTATTATCTTCTTGTCTCACTCTCTTGATTAGCTTCTCCTCTTTGCATGATATGTTTCGATTTGGGTTTGGGGGAGGTTATGCTTGTTTGTTGCTTAGTGGATAGTAGATATACCATGTGAGGAGTATGCATGTTTTAAACACACCCTTCAAGCATCTAAGCTGTCAATAAAATTAAATTCTTCAAAATTTCAATAAAAAATCAGAAAACTAAAAGTTTTGTAGGCAGGCTATATGTTAGATATGATGAGTGTTGTATGCTTTCGATGATGGAATGAGCTTGTTAGAGTATTTATCTTGAGTTGTACTATAGATGGATCTTACTTGTACAAATGTCTTGATTAACTTTGTCTGAAATTCTATGATGAGAGTTGGATGGTCATCTTGGATTAAAGTTGACTTTATGAGCACATGGGTGTTGCTTAGGAGAATAGGAAATCTAGGTTAATGGAATTTTTAGGAAACATGATTTAACTAGCTTGTGAATGAGAATGTCTAGGTGGTGGCCTAATGCTTGTACTATAGGTTTGGGAACACTTGGGTTGAAGTCTTTTGTGTTGGCTAGTGACTCTAGCCAAGACTCTATACCTGATGGGTGTCGAATCCACAAAAAAATAATTTCCTACTCCTGCAACACAATTACTTGTAGACAATGGTGAGTAAGGTCGTACTCCATAGGGACTAGTCGAATTATCAAATCTGAATTTTAAACTATATAAATAAAATTGGGGGATTTTTTTGTGAATTAATCTAAGATCTTGCAAGAAAAGAAATAGCAACAAGTCTAGTAGAAAAATATCAATGAGCAAAAGTCCAGTCAAGATATTGATGATAGCATGTTATGTCTTTATATAGCATGCAATTGTAGGAGTTTTGAAGGGCATTTGAGCATGATTTCCTCACAAATAAATGTATTTTGGCAGGTTGTCATGATTCTGGGCTAATTTGACAAAAGAAGAAAGTTTGAAGGTCTGGGCTAAAATTTATGTTGCGCCTAGCGATCGCTAGTGATCGCTGGGAAGTGTTTTTTCGCCACAGCAAGCAGGAGGCCCTTCCCAGCGATTGCTAGCGATCGCTGGAGATCGCCAATCGCTGAGGATTCCGAATTTCTTCAGTTTCTTTTGGACTCATCCCAACCATTGAGTGCTTCAAGAGTTAATCACAACCATCCATTGGGGGAGTTAAATGCAGCCATAGAGAAAAAAGAAGCAGTTCAGTTCGCAGAGAGCAGCAACAGAGAGGAGTTCGTGAGAGTAGCAGCAGCAACCTTCTTCTTCTTCCTTCAACCCTAGAAGCAACCAAGCATCATTTCTTCATACTTTTTAGATTAGAGCTAGGGTTTTCATTAATTTTCTGAGTAGAATCCATTTCTTGGCTCATATTTAGCTGATTCACCTTGCTTCATCTTCATTGGAGATTTGTTCATCCCACACTCACATTCACTCCGGAGCATGGGTTTCTTCTATTACTCTCTATTTATGCTTTCCATTATGATGAGTAGCTAATTTCATATTATCTCTTAGGAATTAGCAAAACTTGGATTATGGGTATGTGATCTTGATGATGAATGGATATTGTTGATGATTTATGTTTGTGTTTCTCTGAATTTATTGATTAAATACCTTGAGAGGGGATTAATCTTGGCATGATTAGACTTAGACATAAACTAATTATGTTAGATTGTACAGAAATGCATGTTAGGTTAATTATAGAATGAAAGTTCATAGTTAACCTATGAGGAAAATTGATTAATTCATAATAAATTAGGATGCAAGACATTGTGGCTAATTTATCTCTAAATACTCTTGAGAGAGGGGTTTAGACCCAATATATTTTCCTACATAAATCCGAATAATATCCATGAATGTTTATGAGCCAATTTATAATCCATGTACCCATTATCCAAGTGGAGCAAAAATTCCTAGTAGATAGTTGTATTAATCGGTAAATTAACTTCATCCGACTCCATTTAGTCTAATTTAATCACTTTCATCCCTTTAATCTAGAATTAGCTAGTATTTGGAACACTTAGAATTAAAAGTCGTTGTGGTTCGACCCGGTACTCCCGGTTTTATTACTTGCGACCACCGTACACTTGCGGTGAGTCACTGTCAAGTTTTTGGCGCTGTTGCCGGGGACTTTTCTTTGTGTTTCTTAGTTATCTAGTTGATTCACTTGTTTGCTTGAATTTTTCTCCATTCGCAGGTACTTTGACTCTTGTGTATGCCCCGAACCCAAAGAGGGTCTGAATTTCTATACCACTCGAACATCACAAGAGCGGAAAGAGATTACCGAAAACAAAGGCAAATGGCCGAGGAAGCAAGACAAGAGCTTTTGAGACTTCAAAGAGAAAATGCTGAATTTCGTCAAAGGTTGGATGCCGTCGAAAACAATGCCAACAACAACAACAATGCTAACAATGACAACGAAGAGCCGCAACCCGACATGCCGATTCGGGATCACTTTCAACCGATAATTGCTGAAAATTATCATGGCATTGCTCGTCCAAATGTACAAGCCCGAAACTTCCACATTTCACCCGGATTAATCAATCTCGTGCAAAACAATCAGTATAGTGGACTCCCGAGTGAAGACCAGAATCACCATCTTGTGAGTTTTCAAGAGTTGTGTGATACAATCAAGATAGAAGGGATTACTCAAGATGCTATCAGACTCACACTCTTCAGTTTTTCATTGAGAGACAAAGCTAAAGCTTGGTTGCTTTCTACTAATTCTGAGATGATGACTACATGGAACGAGGTTGCCCAACGGTTTCTAGTTAAATTCTTTCCACCCAGGAAAGCCTCCAAGCTTCGGTCCGAAATTAGCAACTTCCACCAAAATGACTTTGAGTGATAAATTAGAAAAGGAAAATACGAAAACACCCTAAACTCTTTTCCCCATATATATATATATTAGGATGTTATAGTGACATCCGATTTTGTTGCTGAAACAAAATTTAGGTCCTTAAAATTTTCTGGTCCGTTAGAAATTAACAACCCTGCCTTTTCTGGTTTAAATTTTTTTCTTTTTGATAATAATCGCAAATCTTATTTAAACTTTGTTTATTTCCCATTTTTGAACTTTAAAACAAGCTCATTATCTCCGTTTAAGTTTTAGTCTAGAAAAAAATCACTTCAATTTTAGTGTCATATGCATACAGAACACTAATCCAATTTTAAAATTTGAAAAAAATCCTAATAACACCATAAATTTGTTCCGCAACATCCTACATTATCATCTCATCTCATTATTCAAGAAATCTATGTATATTATAGCCTACTATTAATCAGTTCTTAGCAAACTTGAAACGTTGGAAAATCACGTGACAATATCAAAGCAATTTGGAAGAAACTGATCGAGAATCCATACTTTGACAATAGCATTGTACCTTTTTTCTTCTAAATGAATTTGTGATCTCGGTTGATTGCTTGCTAATGAAATGTAGATCTCGCATATATATATATATATATATATATATATATATATATATATATATATATATATATATATATATATATATATATATATATATATATATATATATATATATATATAAAATCCAAGAAAGGAAGAAAATTTAACTTCTGTAATAAAAAAGACACCTTTTCACGTATTTTAGAAGGTAGCTTTTTCAAAAATAATGTAGTAACTATTTGTGTGTTCCTGAAGTTTTTAGTTTCGGATTGCTCTAATGCTAATAAATATTCTTACTTGTGGATCTAAACTACAAGAAAAACAAAAATTAGCCTCTCATATTAAGCAGAAGTTAAAGAAATTTTTGCAAGAGCTACATGAAACATTTAATGGCAAACTTCAATTTTGTGAAATACCACCGACTCATGATAATCTTTTGTATTTTTTCCTACTTCTGTGCTAATTTGTTCTTTTCAATGTAACAAGACTTTTGGGGATCATTTATCAGTTACGTCCAGATCAGGCTCTTCGTTGCAAAGATACTTCTGTTTTTCTCTTTTTCCTTTTTCTTTTAATAATGTTTGCATAACCTGATTATTACTAGATCAGTAAACTTTTTAATAGAAAGGATATTTGACTTGTGAGAATTAGTGTGAGGCGCATGAAAAACCTAGTAGGGCTGCTGCTTGTATTTATATATATCAGGGTACATGCCTGTTGGCTTACATTATAGGTCCTTCTTATATACAAAACTGTTTATAACCAGGACTCAACTTTACAGTAGATACAATTATCGCTTAATACTCCCCATCAATCATAACTTACATAAGTTAAGATTGTTTCTAAATTCTTGCAATCTACTTGTTGTTTGAGCCTTGGTAAAGCCATCTGCTATTTGATCACCAGAAGAGATGAATCTGATGTCTAATAACTTTTGCGCTACTCTTTCTCTGACAAAGTGATAATCCACTTCAATGTGTTTTGTCCTAGCATGAAACACAGGATTGGATGAAAGGTACGTTGCTCCAATATTGTCACACCACAAGATAGCTTCTTTCGGCTGAGGTATGCCAAGTTCGCTGAACAAGATCTGAATAACTTCAGCAGTTGCATTAGCTAGTGCCTTGTACTCTGCTTCTATACTTGATCTCGAAACTGTTGGATTATTTCTGTTGCAAGAAAACGATTTTGATGATCACAAAAGTCTTAGGTGTTTTATGAAAAGTTTTGAAAAACCTGGTGGGCTGTTAATGATTATGCATTTTGTTCAGTTAAATGTATTATGTATTTCGGGCTACGTTTTGCCAGGCCCAAGTTGCTATTTAGACTAAAAGCCCATTCGGTAAAAGTGTTTACGTAGAAGAAAAATAGTGCAGTAGTTGTAATTGTTTAGGACTCTTACTTGTAATTCGTTTCAAATTTGAACGTTAACTCCAGCTGATTCCATGGAGATTTTTATGCGCATCTTCTGTTCTGAGAAAACAGAAAAGACGGTTGGACGCTTCTCTCTTCAGCTATTTAAAAGCGTAAGCAAGGCTTCATGGAGTACAAGTTCAGAGATTGATCAAGAACGAAAAGCTCTCGGTTTGCAAAGAAATAGCCGATCATACTAAAGCTCTCCAGCACTGCATATTCCAAGATCAAAGCTTCTACTTCGTTCTAGTTTGCCTACTTTATTTTGAGAGAAAGAAAATCTGGTTTAAAACGTTTTTGTGAGTTTTTCGTGAAAAACCTCAACAGGTTGAGTAGTTTTCTACAAAACAGTTTTTGTAAGGTTTGTTTTGGTGAGCCTCGGGAAAACCAAACAGGGATTTTGTTAGGTTATTAGTGAGCCTTTGGGAAAACTATTTTGGTGAGAGTTAGGTTGTTTTGGTGAGCCTTGGGAAAACCAAAAACAGGTTTTAGTTGAGCCTCGGGAAAAACTTTGTATACTTTAGGTTTGTGTAACCGTTTTAAAGTATAGTGGAAGGAACTCTCAAGTGGTGAACTTGAGGAGAGGACGTAGGTCGTAGACCGAACCTCTATAAATTGCTGTGTCATTCTTTTCAGCATTTTAATTTGGTTTCTCGTTTTACTTCCTTACGGTCGCGTTTTTTTGTAAACGGGTTGAGTTTGCTTCAGTATCTTTGTTTTAAGAAAAAAGATTCATTTTTAGAGTCAACCAATTCACCCCCCCTCTTGGCTGCCTATTTGGGACAACAGAAACTGTAGCTTGTTTTCTTGCACTCCATGACACTAGATTAGAACCCAGAAAAATGGCAAAGCCACCTGTAGATCGCCTGTCATCTGAGCAACCTGCCCAATCGGCATCAGAAAAGGCACTAATCACATTAGAACCGGACTTGGCAATTCTCAGTCCAACATCCAGTTTCCCACTGATGTATCTCAAAATCCTGTTAACTGCAGTCCAATGAACTGTAGTTGGAGCATGTAAATATTGACACACTTTGTTTACTGCAAAGGCTATGTCAGGACAAGTCAAAATCAAGTATTGTAGTCCTCCTACAAGACTCCTGTATTTAGTGCCATCTTCGCTTCCTAGAGGATCTCCAACAGACATGGAAAGTTTTTCAGAGACTGAGAATGATGTACTTACTACTTTACAGTCTCTCAATCCTGCTCGTGTGATTAGTTCGGCCGCATACTCTCTTTGCGATAAAATCAGTCCTCCTTGTGTTGAGGTAACTTCTATGCCCATAAAGTAATGTAGCTGTCTCAGATCTTTAAGAGCAAACTCAGTCCGAAGATCTTGAACTAGTGCTGAGATAGCCTGATCACAAGAACTCACCACAATAATATCATCAACATATAACAAAAAATATATAACAATGCTTTCTTTCCTGAAGAAGAATAAGGAGGTATCAGCCTTGGATGCAACGAAGCCAAGCTGCTGCAGCTTGTTATGAAGACGGGAATACCAGGCTCTAGGAGCCTGTTTTAATCCATACAGCGCCTTGTCCAATTTGCACACATGATTCAGGTTGAGCTTATCTTCATACCCAGGTGGTTGTTTCATATAAACTTCTTCCTCGAGAACACCATGAAGAAACGCATTCTGAACATCTAGCTGGCGCATGCTCCATCCCTTGGTGACTGCAAGAGACAAAATAAGATGAATAGTAGCAGCTTTAATAACCGGACTAAAAGTATCCTCATAGTCAATGCCATATCTCTGCTTAAATCCATTTGCCACCAGTCTGGCCTTGTATCTGTCAATAGTGCCATCAATTTTTTTTTGATTTTATAGACCCATTTGCAATCAATTATATTTGTCCCTTTCTGATAAGGAATCAAATGTCAGGTTTTGTTCCTCATAAGTGCTGTATACTCTTCATCCATCGCCTTCTTCCAATTAGTATCATAAAGAGCATCTTGCAAGTCATTAGGTTCTCCTGTTGAGTTTAATAATCCCCACTTGACAGTACCATCAGTTCTAATAAGGGGTTTTCTGATGTTATTCTGCAGGCTTGTACGAGGACGTTGTGGAGCAGGAGATGTTGCAAGTTCAGGTGAGTCACCGCCTTGCTGTGGCTCGGGTGTTGCACCAAAAGACGATTCACCGCCTTGCTCCACAGAATGTCTGGACATCTTAGATGCAGCAGGGGATGCCGTGGATGGTGCTAGCTGGGAGACTGCATGCGAAGGTGAAGGAGACAAATCAGCCACGGATTCGTCGCTGACATGGTCTTCAAGTGGCATAGAAAGATCAGGCTGTTGTTGATTGTCACTTAGAGGGGCCGAGGTTGTTCCTTCCATAACCTGCACATTATCAACTTCAACAACAGCATTAGAAGCATTATGAACATTAGTCACAGTATGACCACTATTTTGTGTACCCCCGAAATTTAGCAAGGAATGTGGAAGAAGGAGGATTTCAGCTCGTAGCTGGGAATCGCCATTCAGATGAAAAGTGGAAACGGAAAAAGTGACTCATCAAAGACAACATCTATAGATATATAGACATAACCAGTAGATATGTCAAGACACTTATACCCCTTGTGTTGATTACTATATCATAGGAAGGCACATTGTTTTGATCGAAATTGAAGCTTGCGATCATTGTATGGTCAGAGATTAGGCCAACAGGCACAACCAAACACACGATGGAAGGTATAATGCGGTTTTGCACCACACAAGAGTTCTAAAGGAGTGGAAAAAATAATCATACTGCTGGGCATACGATTAATGAGATATGTAGCTGTAAGGAAAGCTTCATCCCAGAATTTAAGAGGCATGGATGCATGAGCAAGAAGAGCTAATCCGACCTCAACAATGTGACGATGCTTGCGCTCCGCAAAGCCATTTTGTTGATGAGCATGAGGACAGGAGACATGATGAGCAATTCCAACTTTTTGAAAGAAAGAATTCAAACGATGGTATTCACCACCCCAATCAGTTTGCATAGTAAGAATTTTCCGATTGAATTGTCTTTCTACGAATTGTTGAAAATTTGTGAAAGCTTGAAACACGTGAGATTGATTTTTCAAGAAGTAGATCCAAGTGAATTTACTGAAATCATCAATAAAACATAATATTGATATCTTCCTACAGACTTGGGTGCCGGTCCCCAGACATCAGAAAATATAAGCTCCAAAGGAGCATAAGACCTACTAACAGACCTAGAATAAGGCAATTGATGACCTAGAATAGGGTTGAATTGTTAGTGTTCATGATGTTTAGATGTAATTAAATTAATTAAACCAATAAATTATAACAATAAACAAAGTTAAAGATCAAAAGGTTTTCTATGTTTATAAAAAGGGGGCAAACTAAATTTTTCCTCCACCCCCACTGTCCAACCTTCCTCCGTCACCCCTATTTAGCCCCCCTTTGCCCCCGTTGTCTAGCCTTCCTCCGCCACTCCACGACCTACCCATAGTGATGTGATCACGGTGGGGGTAAGTGATCACGAGCTTGGATCTAGCTTGATGGAGGCGGTTTCCAGAAAGAAAGGAAACGAAAACAGGGGAAGAACACGGAAATAACAAAGTCGGCCAAGGGAACCTCCTCACTACGAGGTGAGGCAATAACCTTGAAAATGCCTGGGAAAGGAAAATGGAACCTAGAACCTTTTGATTACTAGATCAAACAATTCTAGGTATTATATTGGATCCTCTTGCATGGATCACTAGAGGATTGGCGGAGCAAGATTTGAGAACCCATAAAGGGCTTGAGGAATTTTCCTTCTCAAGCTTTTCTTTAAAATTGGTTCTCCCTATTACAAAAGATAGCTCCTCCATTTATAGTAGAAGGAAGCATAGGTGGGATTTATGGGAGGTATGGGTTAGGGGACCAAGATCCTTGAATCAAGGGATTGGAAGGGATGGTGATGGAAGTGACATTGCAGGCTACCTACTCCTATCCCTTCCATTTCCCCATAAATTGTATTTTATGTGGAAATGGGAGGGAAATACAAAATGCATTATTGGGACTTAGCCTGGAGGCTGGGCGGCTTCGCTTGCGCCTAGAGGCTTCGCACGGGGCCCTCGCCGGGAGGCCTCGCATGGGTGGCTTCGCCGCGGGGCTTCGCCGAAACATGGGCGCTTCGCATTTGCCTGGGCGGCTTCGCACAGGGGCTTCGCCTAAACAAAAATGAGCTTCAAAAAGTGATCCATCTCCTTTGATCTTTAAGCTTGCATCCGGAGTGATTCAGGCTCCTCATGATCATATCATTCTCTCCCTCTTCAAAAAGGATTCGTCCTCGAATCCAAGGTGAGAGTTCCTCCCGGTACAAAGAAAATTAACTTACATATATAATAACATTCATAGTTACAGAGGCGACAAGGAATGAGTTGTAAAGGTTGAGCACCAAGCACCTCTCAACTACGAGGTTGGGCAATACTTGGTATTCGCTCACAGAAATGCCGGATTCCGTCTTTGAACACCGTGCACCTCCCAACTACGAGGTTGGGCAATACAAGGTATAATTTCTCAAACGGGTACCGTCTCCTCTGCTTCTCCACAGCTCCGGGAAAAGAAATCACAGGGGTAACCAAGGCACGAGGCGGACTTGCTAAGTTTGAGCGAACGGGTTGATGCCTTCTCTTCTGCTTCTTAACAATCCGGGAAAAGAAAATACAGAGGCAACGAAGTTGGAACTCACCGAGGAGGAGAAGAAGTGGACTTTCTGTTCTTCAACTTCTCGATGGTTCCGTGGAGAGAAGAAAACACAAACGAACTCCCTCAAGCAGCATGGCTCTGATACCAATTGATGTGATCACGGTGGGGGTAAGTGATCACGAGCTCGGATCTAGCTTGATGGAGGCGGTTTCCAGAAAGAAAGGAAACGAAAACATGGGAAGAACACGGAAAATAACAAAGTCGGCCAAGGGAACCTCCTCACTACGAGGTGAGGCAATTCCCTTGAAAATGTCTGGGAAAGGAAAATGGAACCTAGAACCTTTTGATTACTAGATCAAACAATGCTAGGTATTATATTGGATCCTCTTGCATGGATCACTAGAGGATTGGCGGAGCAAGATTTGAGAACCCATAAAGGACTTGAGGAATTTTCCTTCTCAAGCTTTTCTTTAAAATTGGTTCTCCCTATTACAAAAGATAGCTCCTCCATTTATAGTAGAAGGAAGCATGGGTGGGATTTATGGGAGGTATGGGTTAGGGGACCAAGATCCTTGAATCAAGGGATTGGAAGGGATGGTGATGGAAGTGACATTGCAGGCTACCTACTCCTATCCCTTCCATTTCCCCATAAATTGTATTTTATGTGGAAATGGGAGGGAAATACAAAATGCATTATTGGGACTTAGCCTGGAGGCTGGGCGGCTTCGCTTGCGCCTAGAGGCTTCGCACGGGGCCCTCGCCGGGAGGCCTCGCATGGGTGGCTTCGCCGAAACATGGGCGCTTCGCATTTGCCTGGGCGGCTTCGCACAGGGGCTTCGCCCAAACAAAATGAGCTTCAAAAAAGTGATCCATCTCCTTTGATCTTTAAGCTTGCATCCGGAGTGATTCAGGCTCCTCATGATCATATCACATAGCCCCCGTCATCGTTCAGCCTTCTCCGATCATCGCACAAGGTTTAGCAACTACTTGGCCATGTATGGGCTAGAGGAAGGCTGGATCGCGGCGGCAATCAGGCTGAGGGAGGGGGGTGTTGTGGGTTGCCAGCTAGGACGTGGGGGAAGTGGTGGTGGTCGGATGCTGCTGTGTGTGGGGGTCGAAGTTGTGTCAGGTGGCCAGATCAGATGTAGGGTGGGTGGCTAAAATGGTGGATCTAAAAGTTTAGGATCTAAAGAAAGTGATAAGAAAAGTTCAATCCATAAGAATTAATGTTTTATATACCATTTTTACTAAGGGGCAAAATTGAGAGAAAGAACTCATAAATGCACCATAACTTTTAAAATGAGACTTTAAAAGAATACAAATTTGAAATAGAACTCAAATAAGGTTCTACCAGTGCACTTTACTAAAAAAAAAATATCATCTTTGTCTATTTTTAATTGTTAGGTGTCTTTCCAATATCTAATCTATGAATTATTTCTTGCATATTTGATTTATATTGTCAAGTAACTTATATCAAATAAATCAATATTTTTATTATATACTATTAATATGTGAGAAAAATAATCAAATTTAATTGATTTTCATATTAATGAATTTATTATTTTGATTGTGGCTTGGAAGTTATTAAAAAGATAATATTCGTATTTTGAATATAGCAATCATTATATTTGTATCATTATAAATTTCTAATCAAACCCGTTCTGTAGGGGGTTTCGCCAAAATCATTAAACGGTCAGTTGCAATGTTAAAGATAATAGTAATAGCGGGAACAAGTTAGACGTACGCGTTGGTCACATCGACAGCGATGAATCGTACATACTCCATTTGTTATACTATTACTTATCGAACGTAGTTGAACATGATATTGTTCTGTTTTTTGCATGAATATGTAGGTTGGAATTATGTTGACAATTACCGGGGTTGGCGTATATATGCCTAGGCAAAGTTTGCCTCACAGCATTAATATGGGTCAATCCCCAAATCCATCAGACATACCCAACCCCAACCCTCACCTCACTGTCGTTTCTCCACCGTTTCTCCAGGGTACTCGACAGCATCAACCGACGGCCTCCATCAGACAGCAACTCCACCGGTCATCAGACGACGATGATAGCCTCCGTCGAATCACGTACTGTACCAGGCGCACTGCACCAATCGCGTCGTCGGGATGTCGTCTCTGTGGGTCGGTCCAGGCGATTGACTGTGGTCGATTGGTCGCCGTTGAAGGGTGGTGGAGGCTCGCGACAAATTCCGAGTCTGATGTCTCCGGCGAAATAGCAGGTGAGCCTGATTTGGTTTTTTTTTTAATTTTAATGAGAAACCCACATTGTCTGGTCTGGTGGTTTTTCTAGTATTGTCTGATGGTTTTTTTAGTTATATATGATGTTTCTTTGAATCATATATGATATATTATCTTGAATGTTTCTTTGAATTATTAATAGAGACTGTAACATTCATAATAAATGTTTGCTTGAAAATGTATGAGAAATTGTCTAACATAGATGGCAATTTGTATCACAATTCGTAAATTTGAGGAAGCCCTTCAGACTAATAAGTGTTCTGTTATTGTCTGATACATGTTGGGTAAACAATGTCTACATCTTTTAAATTGTTGGAGGTTCAGTCTTGTAGCCAATTTAACGTGGATTATCTGATACTGTGGTGAAATTGTCTGATGATATGATTATGGTTTTTGGGATGGGCATGATTTTTCTAATGTGGATTGTCTGGTCTTTGCAGTACAAAATGTTTGGAAGAGTAGTTGTTTTGATTGAATATTGAAAAAAGTTGTTGCCATTTGCTCCTCATATTGTCTGCTGGTATCAAAACAAGGTGACTTAAATAGTTGATTGTTTGGCTGACGTTTTAGTGAGCTAAATGGTTTGAATTTAAGTGATATTATGATTGAAAAGGAAGAAGAAGCTGTTGTATGTGCATGGAGATCACGTTGAATGATAAACATACATGCATGCTTTATTTCAAATTGTCTGGTAATATATATGTACAATTATCTGATCTTATAAATGTTATTGTCTAACATTTTTGTTGCTGATCCTCTATGTTTCTTTGAATGATATATGATATATTATTGCGATTTTCTCTGACAGATAGCTACAGAATATATGATATCTATGATGATTTTTTCTGACACTTGTGTCTAAGCAATTGATATGGTTTATCTTGAATGGTTGCATTAATTTGTAGATTTGTTGATAATTGTACGCCAGGTAGTGGATCAGATATATATTATTTCTAGTCTGGATGTGGTGGATCCAAATATATTTCTAGTTCTGTCTAATTGTACGCAAGGTAGTGACGCGCAAGGTGAAACGACGAACCTATGGTGACGTGACGTGACGTTATAAATATAGAAAAGATGATACATGTGTTTGATATTTTAGTGTTTTTTTGTTTGAAATGTATTGTTATATTGTCTGAGGTTTGCTAACATATTATCTGAGATTTAAACATTGTATGAAATTTATCATTGTGGTAGTCTGACATTATTTTCATTTTGTATGAATTTTTTAACACTGAGTGATACACATAGAATTATGTTTAAAGATTGTATGAAATTTATCATTCTGGTAGTCTGACATTATTTACATTTTGTATGAATGATCATACTCTAAAAATATATGATGACTTAAATTTCAGACAACATCTCATAAAATATCAGACCCTATAACCTCTTTATAAATATACCCCATAATTCATCTTCATTAAAAATCAATAACATTCAGAAAAGAAAAAGGAAAGAAGTATGTGGGATGGTGGTGAGGAAATCCCGGAAGAATGAAAAAATTGACTTAAAAATTAGAATAGGAAACCCATTAAAAATATAATAGAAAGAATTTTTTTTGATTAAGGAAGGGCTCCAATGTGGAACCCAACCGAAAGCTCCTCTCGTAGAGACAAAATCTAACTACCTAGGCCTGGATTCGCTAGAACCTAAAGAACAACGGGGAAAGATACCAGGTAGAAACCCCGAGGGCCCAGTGAGGGCAAAAAAGAGAGAGAGAGAATACGAGAGAGGAGCATTAACAGACAAAGTTACATCAAGAAGACATAACCTCCGGAGCAATGTCCGACAAGAAACGTGGGAGGGCTAAATGCCACACCATTAAGTCAGATCCCTGCAAAGCTTGGCGAGCTAGCTGGTGAGCCACCTGATTCGCTTCTCTAAAGGTATGAGTGAAGCTCCAACAAGTGTGATCTGAAAGGACTTCCCGAATACTTCTGATATAGACTGCAGCCTCTGATTCTCCCTTTTCCGGCATCTGTATGGCTTCAATGATGGAGCGCGCGTCTGACTCGAAGATGACCTTGTCCATCTTAATATAATTAAAAAGCTTCAAACTCTGATGGATAGCCATTATTTCTCCCAAGAAAGCCTCCGGTAACCCTCTGACTTTAGCCATTAAAGCCGCAAGAACCAACCCTTCCGCATTTCGCACCACCACACCTATCCCAATCCAATCGTCTCCACCAATGGCTGCATCTGTATTGACCTTTACCCAACCATCCGGCGGCCTAATCCAGTGGAAATCCCATCGGTTCGCCATATACCTCACTGGAGTATTGCAGAGATCCGTCATTTGTTGCGTGATCATCCATTTGATATCAGTGGTGGACCATCTACCTTTGCCATGGACTATGTTATTGCGGTTGCGCCATAAGAGATAAGCTGAGATGATGAATTTTGCCCATCCTTCATCCGAGACTGCCTGGGATACCTGCTGCAGCCAATCAACCATTGAGTTGTCGTTGATGGCGCAAACATGGGACTGATGGCTGCTCGTCCACAGCTCATTGGCTATGGGACACTCTCGAAGAATATGAAGGGTAGATTTGATTCCTTGCTCACAAACAGGACAAGAATCATCATCAGTCACCATTCTATGCTTCAGATTTGACCGTGTGGGAAGGCTAGAGTGTGTTGCACGCCATATAAAGTGTTTGTGCTTGTTCATAACTCTACTCTGCCAAATTCCTTTCCAAATTGGATCTGAGGAAGGTTCAGAGATATTGTCATGTTGGCTGTGTTGCATGAAGCTTTCATAGCCACTTTTAACCGTATAGTTCCCTGTTCCCGAATGGTGCCAAATTATTTTGTCCTCCTCCGTAGGGTTGAGAAGGGGCAACCGCGTTATCAGCGTAGCATCCGTTGGGGAGAAGATCTGCCTGATTAGAGACCAATTCCAGTCCTCCTTATTGTCAAGAAGGATGTCACTTACAGTAGTCGTGAGATCAATAATGCTCGGGGTTGTTGTGGGCCGAAAATTATTCCCACCCGGCAGCCAAGGGTCACACCAAATTCTGGTTGCATTTTCATCCCCAATCCTCCATCAAATCCCTTTCTCCAAAACCTTTCGCCCGGCTAAGATGCTCTTCCAAGTATAGGAAGAGTTATCTTTGCCTTGCGCCTCAAGAAAGGAGGTGGTGGGGAAGTATTTGGCCTTTAGGACACGGGTACACAAGGAATTATCATTAGTAAGCAGTCTCCATCCTTGTTTGGCGAGCATCGCCAGGTTGAATATAGAGAGGTCCCGAAATCCAAGTCCCCCATTTAATTTTGGGGGAGTCTGCCTGTTCCACCGCATCCAATTCATCCCCTTGCCACTCTTTCCATGGTTCCAGAAAAAGCGATTTAAAATAACTTCCATCTCTTGGCAGGAAGTCTCCAATATCTGAAAAACACCCATGACATAGATGGGAATTGCCTGGCCAACTGCCTTGATCATAACTTCTTTACCAGCCCTGGATAATTTCTTCGAATGCCAAGTCTGAGTTCTTTGGCAGATGCGCTCTTTAATGTATTGAAAGGCTCCCTTCTTGTTTCGACCAACATGAGTCGGAAGGCCAAGGTACTTTTCAACACTTTGACATTCTTGCACTCCAAATATCTGCATGAACTGTGTACGGTCTTCCTGGATGGTGTTCGGGCTAAAGAACAGACCTGATTTCTCAAAATTAATTGCTTGGCCTGAGGCTGCTTCATAATTTTTTAGAGTGGACATAAGATTACCTGCCTCTCGCGGTGTCGCTTTGCAGAAGACCAAGCTGTCATCAGCAAACAGAAGATGAGAGATAATAGGTCCACTGCCACTTGCTCGGACTCCTGTAATTTGCTTCAGATAGTTCGCCCTATGAAGCAGACAAGATAACCCCTCCGAGCAGATCAAGAATAAGTAAGGGGAGAGCGGGTCACCTTGTCGCAAGCCTCTTCTTGGGTAGATATTGCCATAATTATTGCCATTGACCAGCACTGAGTACCTAACCGTAGAGATAAAGTCCACGACTATTGTTATCATATTGTTTGGGAAGTTCATCTTTCTCATCATAGTTTCTACAAAAACCCAGCTCACTTTGTCGTAGGCCTTAGACATATCCAATTTAAGCGCACACTGCCCCTTTCTTCCTGACCTCTTGCCTCTTAATTTATGCAGAAGTTCATAGGCCACAATAACATTGTATGTGATTAATCTACCTTGCAAGAATGCGCTTTGCTCTTCTGAAATCAGGGTTGCGAGAGCGGATTTCATGCGCATAGCCACCGTCTTTGACACTAACTTGTAGATCACGTTACATAGGCTAATTGGCCGGAAGTGCTTCATATTAACAGGCTTGTTAATTTTTGGGATTAGGACAATGTTGGTAGTGTTGATGTCCTGCACAGAAACTCCACGGTTTAAAATATTCAGGCAATAAGTAATCACGTCATTTTTTACCTGGGGCCAGAACTGTTGAAAAAAACCCGCTGGTAGCCCATCTGGACCCGGCGCTTTAAAGGGATGCATCTCCTTTAAAGCTGCTGCAACTTCTTCCTCGGTATACGAACGACTTAAAGAGTCCCTCTCATGATCTTGCAAAGTTTGAGGCTGAATCATGGCTAGGAGGCTGCTTGACGCTGGATCGGGTGGAGAAAATAACTCTTCGAAGTAATGAATTGCTACTTGGGCTATTTCCTCTTCTCTTTCCCAGATTTTCCCATCCGCATCTGTGATTCTCTCAATCTTGTTATTCTTTCTTCTAGTTGTCGCATATGAGTAGAAGAATTTTGTATTTTTATCTCCTTCATGAAGCCAGTCAATGCGCGATCTTTGCTTCCAAAAAATTTCCTCCCGATGTCGCCACTCAAATAATTCTCTCTTTTTTATACTGAGCTTATGATAGTTCTCATCACCTGGGCGGGAGTTGATTAATGTATCAATCTCTCCTTCCAACTGGTTGATACAGGTAGCCACATGTCCATAGGTTTCCTTATTCCATCTTGTTAAGGCTTTAGAGACTGCGCTTATGCTGGAGGTCACTGTTCCATTATAAGCGTAAGATTCGTGCCAAGCTGTTGACACAATGTTGCTGCAGCTAGGGTCCCTTAGCCACATCTCCTCAAACCTGAATCTTTTCCTCCGTTTAGGCCGCGGTTGATTAGGCGTCAAATGAACCAATAGTGCTAGATGATCAGAAAAAGGTTCTCCACGGTGTAAAACACAAGAATCTGGAAATAGATCAACCCAGTCTCGAGATGCAACCACACGATCGAGTCGGCACCACACAATTGTCCCACATGTTCGCTTACCAGACCATGTGAAATCTGGACCAGCATATCCGAGGTCCATCAAACCACAATCATCAAGACAATTCCTGAAATTTATCATCAGAGTTTCGTCTCTTGGCTCCCCGCCCTTCTTCTCGGTGCTCCACAATATTTCATTGAAATCACCACCACAAAGCCATGGCAAAGTGCTTTGAGTCTTCAAGGTTCGCATGAGATTCCAAGATTCATGTCGTTTACCTTGGTTAGGCTCCCCATAGATACCTGTGAGCCGCCAATGGATTGAGTTGTAAGGCGAAAGGATCTCGACATCAATGTGACAGAGCGAGTAGCTCAACAGTTTGATGCTTGTGTCATCGTTCCAAAGGAGTGCAACCCCACCAGACCTCCCCCGACTACTCACCGCAAACATACACTTGAAGCCACATTGTCTCTTAACAAACTCCATCTTCTCCCTCGACAGCCAGGTTTCGCAAAGAAAGGCTACTGTCACCCCCTCTCTTCGCAGGAGATTTCGGAGCATTCGAACTGTTCGGGTATCTCCCAATCCCCGACAGTTCATGAAAATGGGATTCATTGATCTCGACAGCCTTGCATAGCATAGGCCGCCGCTGGTATTACATCAGAAAAAATGGTGCGTAGAGTTCCCGCTAGTCTTGCCCGTTTCTCTTCACTATCAATGTCCATATCTGCATATCCATCACGTTTCTTGCCAGTAATTATGTCCATCTCAACCCCAAGATTATTTGTCGTCACCTTATTCCTCCTTTTCCATGTTCGCCCCCTCACCTTGTTTTTCGAAGTCATGTTGGTCCTGATTCTACTGTCTGACTGAGTTGTGTTGTCAGTGGCATTTAGAAGCGCAGTTGGGGTTTGGTTATCTGTCAGAGAAATTTGGTTTTCTTCATCTAATAGCTGGACCGTACCGTTTGCTTCCTCATAGTCCTTACTGTCATGGTTAGATGCACTGTTTTCAGAACTGACACTTTTTGATTCTGTGTGTTGGGTCTGATTTGCATGAGGGGCCTTTAGTTGCGTTAGTTGATGTTGGTAGCAACCTCTGGCCTCAGTCACTACACCATTAGCCCCATCCATAATGCCTTGTCCACCCTCTTTGGAGATATCTTCGAAATCAATCCGTCTAGCTACATTATTGCCTACCTGTGTATCTTGCCCAACCTTGATTGAGTTTGTTGTTCTAGACTCAGTATTTGTATCTTCACAATTCATTGAACGAGACCTCCATGGACCAGATTTTTCTCCCGAAAATTTCTTACTATGGTGAGCCGTCGGTGATGCCTTCAAAAATTCCCCATATGGGTTCTTGTTGTCTTTGAACGGGATTACACCACAGTAACGGTCTGTATGTCCAAGTTTGCCACAACGAAAACAAAAGTGCTGGAGCCTTTCATACTTAATCGGAATTGGGACCGGGTTCGTGTCCTTCAAGCAAAGCATAACCATGCGTGTCAATGGTTGCCGGACATCCAGTAAAACTTGAGCCCTAACATAGCGGCCACCAATGTCTCTATCTTTTCTCTGTCCGAGCTGAAGGACTTGTCCCACTTGTCCTACAAGTCGATGCACAATTCTCTCTTTGAAGGCCCCAACAGGTAAGTCATATAATCGAATCCAGAATGGCGTCGTTGATAAGTTAAATTGATTAGGTTGATCTCCCCCTGAAATCTCTTGTAGAAGGAGAACGTGATTGTCAAACGTCCAAGGACGTCCATCCAGCACTTTCTCAATGTCACCCCGGCAGTAGAACGTGAAAAGGATTTTGTTATCTCCCACCACGTCATACATGAGTCCTTCCACCGGCCGCCAGATTGATTGCATCTTAGTGGCCAAGGCCTGGTTATTGTAGGGTCTAATCGACCATAGGGAGCCAATTAAGTAAAATTTTTGAGTCTTGTGTTCAGCCTCAGTATGGTGTGGTTCTAGGTCATCGTGGATTATCAGTTTTTCAGCCTCCGTGAGACCAAATTTTTTCCATTCTTCCACTAGTTCCTCCATCGCCATGAGTCCCGAATCAAGGAGGTTGTGTTGATGAGAGAAAGGGTAGCGGTAGTGAAGACGACGGCGTCAGAACTACACCGGATAACAGAACCAACCAATGCCACAAGGGCAGACGAACTCCTCTGACAGAGTTTCAAAGCGAAAACTCTGCAGGGACCGAAAAACCTAGGAGAGAAACCCTAGGACGGTGACGACCCTTCCAGCCCTAATTAATCTCTCGGTCCTTTATAATAGAAAGAATTAATAGTAGAAATTTCATTAAAATTAACGGATTCCATCAAATCCGTTAAATGACAAACTTTACCTAGACAAACATAAGAATTCCCCACAATTACCCGGTGGGTATGTTAGCCAAACGGAAATGCTGAAGGATTGGAAACGGAACTAATTGGATAGAGACGCCACCAAACAGTATGTGTAGTTATTATGTACATGTGTTGCAGACTTGCACAAGGGTGT
This sequence comes from Stellera chamaejasme, assembly GCA_024586325.1. Classification (NCBI taxonomy): domain Eukaryota; kingdom Viridiplantae; phylum Streptophyta; class Magnoliopsida; order Malvales; family Thymelaeaceae; genus Stellera; species Stellera chamaejasme. Next base: position 17,417,600 of record CM044986.1, read on the forward strand.
GTCTGAAAAGCATTAATTAATCAAACATTGACTAGTGACAAAAGAGTCATCTATATATTAAAACTTGTACAAAAAAGACTTTATAGTTTTTTAAAATATTAAAGGCTTTTCCATTTTTTAAAATTGCCCATTTTTAAAATAAGGATAATTTGGTAACTTTAGAGAAAATAAGTTTCTATTTAAGAAATGTGTAATTTTTTAGAGAAAACTCAAAAAGAAAATAAAGGAAAGGTATAAAATTAATTGGAAACTAATGAAGTACAATAGTTGTGTTATTCCTTTTACAAATTTAGTTGATACTTTTTATATAACTTTTTATAAACTTTCCCCTATTTTTCACATTCGGAGTTTTATTCCTTGATATCCGTTCAAAATGAGGGGTACGAACTAGTTAGCAAATAATTTCATTTTAAGGCGGACCAGAATAAAAAAGTTAAATCCAATTTTTCCCTTCAATCTATCTTTGCTAATAAACTTTTGAGTCTTAAACTCTAAAATTAACAAAGTAGGCCCCTGGACAAGTTTACTTCTACGCCGAGGAACAAGTAAGAGAAGATGATGGATATGGGTTGTAATTTTCAGCCAACAGATACGTATAATCAGTCAAAGGACATGATTACAATTTGGGACAGAAACGATTTTCAGGGTGGCCACAAAAAGATTAGGGACTACATATCAAAATAAACTCGAATCTTTAGGACTGAGCACTTAAAAAAGAAATGTTTCATAACGTCGCGCTCTTCATATCCAAATTCTATCAACAATCCATGAATTTCTATCGAATGGTTCAACCATTATTTCTTCATTCGTATTTCACATTAGGGGTCTTCAAACATTGGGGTGGGAGAAATGAAATTATCAAATTTTTTGCCAAACTCACCTCACAAATTCATCACCAAATTTGGGTATCTCAAACATCACCTACCAAACCCGAAAACAGAGGTTCCGACCGGCGGCGAAAAACAGAGGCTACGTGGCACCTTCCACCCGCATCCCTCATATCGTCGCAGTGGGAAAGAGGAGGCAGCTGCATGCAGGTCACCGAAAAGAGGAGGCAGGCAAGGGAGCTGCTTAACTAGGCGGCAGAGTTGACGGCTGTTGGTGACGGAGTTGGATTTCCGGCGGCAGAGCGGAGGCGGATCAGCTCGGCGGCAGGGGGCGACGCTAATGGCAGAAACCGGAACAAAAAAGGCGATCTGTCGTTTGCGGGTTGCCAAGATCTGAAGAGTCTGGGCCGAAATCGACTGGTCGGCGGATGTGCGGCGGAAGGCAGAGGAAGTCGCCTATTGTGTCAGTTCGGAACAAGTCGCCGGTGGTGGTTGATGACAAAAGTCATCAGAGCGCGAAGTGGAGGGTGGAGACGATGTGATTCACTCCGCTTTTCACGTTCACGCCGGTGATGAATACCATGAGGTCCGAAAAACAGACGTGATTCATCGAATGTTTTGAGGTGAATTTGCAAAATTTCACTCAAAAAATGCATGTTTGAAGCCGACTATTAATTCTAAAAAGTTTATCATTTTCTTCAATAAACTATATAAAAAAAAACAACTCTAGTTCTCGACGTGTATGTTCATTTCCAGGTTTTCATAAAAAGGGAGTGAAAATTCACAAATTTCCATCAAATGCAATTTTTCTATAGGTGTTTTTTTTTTTTGTGAAATGCATCTCACAAATTCTATGGGTGTATTCAACACAACAATTTCACAAAAAACTTTCACAAAAAACAATTCCAAAACAAATAGAGCTTGCACGCCTCTGCTGCAGCACGGCCCTCCCCAGCCTTTGCCGGCTAGCACAGAGAGTTGTCAAAAACTGGTGAGAGATGAGTCCACCATTGAACAAAGCTTGGATCTTTTGTGCAAAATCCTCAACTTGGGCTATAAATTGAGCCATTTTCGGGGAGGAATTAGGGGGAGGGCCCTTCCTCCATGCTCACGTACTCCACCTTGCTCCTCTCCAGAAGCTGCTTCTCGTCACCAACCCTCGCACCTCCTAGCGCCGCCACGCCACGTTGAGCTGAAACCACACATCACCGCCGCCGGAGAAGTTGAAACAGAAGCAAAAAAAAAAGCCAGACTTTTTCGTCGAGCAACTGTTCTCTTCATCCTCCTCCATTCCCAATCATTTTCAACGCCAATACTCGTCTCATTTAGCTCCGTTGCAGCGAGATGAAGCCAACCAAACTTACCAAACTCCCGGAGATGGCCTGAGTAAGGAGAAAACGGTCGATCACCGGTTCCGACTTCGGCAGCCCGTTGACGTCCATCCAGCTGGTTTTTGCTCCCTTTTCTGCCGCAAGACGAGCCTCCATCCGCCGCCCTGTCATCCTCCACTTTCTCCGCCTTGATCCACCGCGAGCTCCGACGAACTGTGAAGAACGCCGCCGCTGCCTCAGGTTCGATCTTCTCCTTCTTTCCTTTTTCTTTTTATCTGCTTCAGCCCCTTAAGTGTTTTTTATAATTTCGTATTACCCCCTGCTTTTCTAAGAGCTAACATTTAAGGCATCCAAAAGTCCCAAAGTCAACCGTTTGGCCCTCAAAAGTCCAAACTTTTCATGGTTCTCTTTTAATTTTTTTGTTAATCCTTCAAAATTAAGTGGGTTTGTTTATCTTTTACGATTTTCTTGTTTTTACTCATGCACTCATCCCCAACTTTTGTTTTATTTATTTTTTAAAAAAATCATTTAAAATAATTCTAGAATAGCCTTTGTTATCTTTTAACCATGTAAAAATGTTTTGAATATGCTTGCTGCAATTTTCATGTAATCAATTAATAGTTTTTTTTTACTTTAATTTTGAGTGGTTAATTAAAAATAAAATCAAGTAAAAATCAAAAAAAGAACCAGTGGTACCAATTTTTGGACGCTCAGAAATTTTTAATTTTTGAATGTAACAGATAAACGAATCCAGATTTTTCGTAGACCATTTTCAAATTTCTAATTGACCTAGGTAAAAAGATTGGTGGCGACGACTCCATATCAATAATCACGTCGCTACAACCTTTAATTTGATAGATTAACAAATATTTTTAACAAAAAGACAATAAAAGAAAACTTTAGGCTTAGTGCCCAAAATGTTAAGTTTTAAAGTTGAAGCGTTGAACTGAAACTTATAAGTAATTGATCACTTAAGTAGAACAAGGAAACAAGAAATGGACTGAAAGAGAGTTTTACCCAAAGTTAAAATGAACAACTTGTTCTTCTTCTTCGGCTTTCGCGTGAACCAGCGGCGGAGTGGGCGGCGGGGTCGGGTTTCCGGGGCGGAGCGGAGGCGGATCAGTTCGACGGCGAGGGTGGTGGCAGTGGTGGCGCTGCGAATGGGGCGGTGGTTGTTGAGGGAAACCCGGGTCAGTTTACGGGTCTCCAAGATCCGAAATTCTGGGCCTAAAATGACGTTTATGGGCAGTGGGACTTGTCGGCCACTACGTACGTGTAGGGACTTTAGTAGCGCCATAAGAAGCGCATAATGGCGCTACCACTAAGCCACCAGCCATGTTGCGCTACATGGCGCTTCAGGGAGCGGATAAGAAGCGCTTTTGTAGCGCATAGAAGCAGTTCAATTAAGTTACAACTGGCATCTTCGATATTTGTGAGGTAGTAGCGCTTATGAAGCGCCAACTAGCGCTTCTAAACGAAGCTTCCTGAAGCCTTCCATTTCCCAAAATCCCATTTCCCTCCATCCCTCCCTCCCTGCATCCCTCCCTCCCATTCCATCCGACGACTGTCCTCCCTCCCTCCCTGCCTCCCTCCTTCCCATCTCCCTCCCTCCGCCGCTCGACGCCCCCGCCGTCGCCCTCGCTGCCCTCGGCGTCGCGTTCGCTGCCCCTCCGCGTCGTCCTCTCCCTCCCTCCCTCCCTCGGCGTCCCTCTCCCTCCCTCCCTCGATGTCGCCCTCTCCCTCCCTCCCTCGGCGTCCCTCTCCCTCCCTCCCTCCCTCGACGTCGCCCTTGCCAGCATCAGGTAAGTCGGATTACAGTAAATTTTTCAACATTAATGACAAAAATTATAGTTGATTTTGTGTGTTTGGGTGCATTATAGTTCATAATTTTTTCTTTGCAAATTTGTGTGTTTGGGTGCATTTGAAAGATTATTTGCTTGAATTCTGTTAGGTATTTCCAATTCTGCAACTCTGTTGGTTTAAATTGGAAATAGGGTGTTTAGTGGAATTTTAGGGTATTTTAGTGAAATTTTAGGGTATTTTAGTGGAATTTAAAGAATTTTAGGGCTAAATTGTAAAAGTTATTAATTTTAGGGTATTTTAGTGGGATTTAAAGAATTTTAGGGCTAAATTGCAAAAGTTATTAATTTTAGGGTATTTTAGTGGAATTCAAAGAATTTTAGGGCTAAATTGCAAAAGTTATTAATTTTAGGGTATTTTAGTGGAATTCAAAGAATTTTAGGGCTAAATTGCAAAAGTTATTAATTTTAGGGTATTTTAGTGGAATTTAAAGAATTTTAGGGCTAAATTGCAAAAGTTATTAATTTTAGGGTATTTTAGTGGAATTCAAAGAATTTTAGGGCTAAATTGCAAAAGTTATTAATTTTAGGGTATTTTAGTGGAATTCAAAGAAATTTAGGGCTAAATTGCAAAAGATATAAATTTTAGGGTATTTTAGTGGGATTTAAAGAATTTTAGGGCTAAATTGCAAAAGTTATTAATTTTAGGGTATTTTAGTGGGATTTAAAGAATTTTAGGGCTAAATTGCAAAAGTTATTAATTTTAGGGTATTTTAGTGGAATTCAAAGAATTTTAGGGCTAAATTGCAAAAGTTATTAATTTTAGGGTATTTTAGTGGAATTTATAGAATTTTACGGCTAAATTGCAAAAGTATTAATTTTAGGGGTTAAATTGTTAAATTTGAGAAACTTAAGGGTATGTCGAGTTCTCGGGATTCTTTGAGTGACCAGTCGACGGGCGCATCACGCGGTGTCCCGCAGGAGGCTCAGGATGCGTACGTGACGAAATTTAAGGTAATAATTTAACGTAGGTTCAAATACTTTTTTATAGAATTGTTACATTATTACTTAAACATTTCTTTTTGTTGAAGGCGAGTTACGATCGGGTGCCACGGAGTGGAGCAGAGGACGTGTTGAAGGCGCTCATATCTCGATTCGGTGATCTGCATCGAACAAAGCTCCACCTTCATAGGATTTAGATTTTATTAATTCAGTTTTTGTTGTAAATAAAACAATTTAAAAATATATAATATATATATATATTGAAATGAATTTTGCAAATATTATTACGTTTTTATTTTTTACATTATTTATTAGTATTAATTCATTTACTATATACAAAATTTTGAAATTTATTAGATATAATAAAATAGGACCTTTGTACCGCTTTAATGCGTTTCATATGCGGTACAAAGGCTGGTTGATGTCAGCAGCCAACGTGACTATTCTGAAGCGTCATGAAGCGCTACTTAGGCGCTACTCTGTAGCGCCATGAAGAGCACAGATCAATTAAAAGCGCCCCACGTAGAAGCGGCGGTAGAAGCGCCTATTGGCGCTACTATAAAAGCGCTTATGAAGCGCAAATGGCGCTATAAATGTCCTCTCAAATACGTAGTGGGCGGCGGTGCGGCGAAGGCGGAGGAAGTCACCGGTGGTGTCGGTTCGGAACGAATTGACCGTAGGAGGAGAAATTTGGGATGGGTTGGTTCAAACGGGTCCGGCGGGTCGCGGTGATTTTTGCCGTTTTCCGGCGGTTTCGAGCGGAGAGGGGGATGTCTTCGAGTTGCTGGAGGCTTGATGGTGAGGATGGAGGTGGTGCTCATCGCTTTTTTTTGTTTCTGCTTCCGCCTCCTCTGTTCTTCTTCAATTTGCTCTATTTATAGGCAATTTGCTTGATTGACTTCTTCTTCAATTTTCTCTATTTATAGGCAATTTGCTTGATTGACAGGAGCTCTACTCAATGATGAAGGATTTGAACCAAGTTTTGATGGATAGGTGAGGAGAGGCAGAGGTATGAAGGTGCTCGGTGGAGAAGGAGAAGGAGCAGGCTCGTGAGTGTCCTTTTCCTGACTTTCTCTTCTTCTTTTTTCTTTTTTTTTTTAAATAAATAAATAAATAATTAGTTGATTAAAATCTCTTCCGTTCTTTTCTTTTTTTTTTAAAGGAAGATTATTTGAATAATTTATTAACTTTTATAGAGAAAGAAACATTAACTAAATTGACAAAATGAAATGACTAGAATGATAGTAAAATCACGTAACGTAACCTGAGATGATAAGAAAATAATAATAATAATAATAACAGTAATTGCATAAAATATCGAAAAAGATAAAACACATGAAATAATAAAAAGGGTAAACGAACATGAAATAATAAAAGGATGAAAAACACATAAAATAATAAGACAGACCAAAGCACATGAAAATGATAAAAATGACAAAGTCACATAAAATAACGAAAATGACAAGTAGTACAAAAAATCATCTAAAATACAGAACCATGACAAAAATAACATAATATAAGATAGCGAAAAAAAATCAAATGAAATAAGATAAGGAAAAACACCGAAAAATCTAAATTACTAATCTGGATAAAATTGGGTGTCAACAAAAAAAACACATAAAATACCAATAAATATCACTATGAATTGCCTAAACTCTATACACAACCTAAACTAGTAATCTGAACAAAATTAGGTGTTAAGCGTCAACAACATCTATAAATGAATGTTTGAATGCAAAAGTTAGAAAAAAACTTCCAAAAGTAAATAGCCTATAAACATTTTTTTTTCCTAATTTTTTTTTATAATTTTAGGAAAGCTTTTCTGAAAGTAAACGAAATTATTTTTAAAACTTTAGAAAAGTTATGTGTTAAAATAAATAAATTTGTGTTAACGAAATAATTTTTATTTTGGAGTTTTCATCGAATAATCTTTTCAACGTGTAAGAATAAAGTTTTTTATTTTTTTCTAAACCAACTATACTATACACATAAGTACTATTCTTATTATTTGCTAATGAGAATGTGATGATTTTTTGAAAATTTAAAGGGTTATTAATCTTTGAAAAATCGTGAGGACTTTTTCTAACAAAGTATATAATACATAGATTAGTTTTGTTATTATGTCAATAAAAATTCAATCTTGTGGCCATTCTGTGCATGTTGTCACCCACCCTCAACTGACGCCTCTATTGTTACTATCAACGTTAACGTTTGGAGTTAATGTGATAGACCATCCAAAGTTCGTTCCATTTCAGTAAATATCTAACATTTTTTTTGATCGTTTTAATAAAATTTAAATGTTTCTTTAAAAAATAATTTTTTTATATTAATTTTACCTTATTATCTTTTACTTTTTTTCATTTTAAAAAAATATTTTTATCTTATATATCTATTTTATTTTATTATCCTTTAATTAATCTTTTTTTTCAATTTTTATGTAAAATTAAATACTCTATATTTAGTGTGAAGGAGGAGTAACTCCATTTCTCTGAAATCCAACCTAAATTCATCTCAAATAAAGGTGTATTTTCTAGGAAATCGCACCTTGTATGATGTGGCAAGAAAATGAAAATTATCATGCAAAGATGAGACGGATCATGATTGATGCAAATAGGGCAGGAGGGGCAGCGTAAGTTAAGGTTTCTACCATGTCAGTTTGCCCAATCTGTGTGCTGCTTCACTAAATTTTCGGCTTATTTTCTTTGTTTTTTTTTCTTTTGTAATTATCATTTTGCATTAGAATTTTATTTACTTTTTTAGTTATGAAAAACACATTAAATTTAATAAAATAACCCAATGAAAGACATAAAAAAGAAAAAAAATCCGCATGTTTGTTTTAATTTGATTGTAAATGCTTCCCGTTTAGTTATGAAACTTTTATAGAATTTTCAATTCAAATTTTCTTTGTAAATATTTGGTTGTATAATTACTGATTAAGTGATGGAAAATCTTGTTTTCAGAACTTTGTAAAACTCATGTGTTAAAATAGAAAACTTTCTTTTGAAGTTCTCCATTTTAATACTAGAGTTTTTAAAATCTCAAAAATAAGGTTTTCAATCATTTAATCACTAGATATACATCCAAATATTTATAAATAAATTTGAGATAAAAATTATACAAAATTAAATTTTATAACTAAACCTGCCCTTAGTATTCTTTTTCACGCAAACAAATGTGATACGCTTATTTTGTTTTCCTCTTTTACTGCTATTTGTGTTAATTAACAAGTTAAACAAAATTATGGGGAGTGAGCAAGCCAAAAAAACAAAAAAACCGCCCCCCAAGCTTTCTCTCGTTGGCTCATTCGGTGGCAGGCTTCTCCAATCAACCAATTATTCTTTCAATTCTAAAATATTTTCTTCAAGATGATTCACTCAAAAATACCCTTTCACCACCATATTTCTCAGAAATAATGTTTTCACTTTTTCAATTCAGACCACATAAATTAACATTCTAAATTTCTCTACTCATATATATTTCATTTATCAATTAAAACACGCATTCTAAATTTTCAAAATTAAATTACTTTTCATCTCAAATAAACATGCATTTAGATTAACCACCTGCAGGTAAGCCAAGATTTTTCCCTAGTGACTGTCTCATTTGAAAGTAGATAAAATTGTTTTTTTTTTCCACTGTTTTGTAATAAAGGAAGTAGGTAAATCCTAATCTTTTTGCAATAAAGAAAGTGTGGGTATTTTATTTTGTTTTGATTGTAATAAAGGAAGTGGTGGCAGCTGGTAGGTAAATCCTAATGATCACATGTGAAAAACAAGTACTAATACCTAGAATACTGTACCTACCTTTGTTCAAAAAAAGAGAAAGAAATAATACTATCACCTAGGGGTGTGCACGGGGACGCATGGCGGATAGTGAGAAAATAAGATCCGCCCCACTCCAGTGCGGGTATCCTAAATGCGGGTACCCGATTTTCACGGTTTTTTGCGGTTCGGATCGCGGGTATTTCTAAGTATAATTATTCTATAAAAATTTTCAATTTATTTGGAGATATTCTAAAATTTTGCATCATAAATGTACATATCTAGAGCATCAAAATGAAGAAAAGTAGTTTGCATAAATAGAACAATAATATAATGTTACAAATCATGTATTATTGTTGTATGAAATGGGTTTTCACACATAATATAAAAGAAATTTAAAGGAAAATTGAGATGAAGTAAGCAATTTTAGATAATTTATTTGTAAATAGGCATATGCGGATCGGTTCGGGTATCCGCGGTTTCTAAAATTAGAACCCACAGGTTATCGGTTTCTTTCTTGGTTCACGGGTGGTTTTCGGTTTGGATCATGCGGTTGGTTCAGCTTTCTGCTTTTGGGTTTTTTGAACACCCCTACTATCACCTACCTCTCATAGCAAAAATAGAGTTTCGCCAGCAGAATGATATGCCCTCTTTGAAAATTGAGGGTTGTTAAGATAATTACAAAGATGGAGTTCACGTGTTTGTGTTGATTTAACACTGAGGGTATACCACCCTCAGGGTAAACCACGTATTGTCCCACTTCATACAAGTGGACAAATCGTATTTCACCCGATCGGGTGCATTTTAAAAAGATTTTCATTATGGTTAAAAAATTTCAAAACCGAAAATCTTTTATATGTTGGAATTAATTAATTAAAAAATCTACTATTAATATATAAACAGAAACATACTAAATGAGGACCTGCCACGTGTAAATTATTTTTTAGTAATAATTTAAATTTTCCACAATATCAAAAAAGAAATATACCAATTTTTTACGGGTGGATGTAGTATTAAAAAATGATAGCCAAAGTATGACCTCCGGTAACCAAAGATCTTCCAACGGCTAGGACGGGTGGCTCCGATACCTGAAAGACAAGACGGAAGACACTTTCAGGTGCAGACACAGGAGGAAGGTGTGGGTGTGTAGTAGTTACCTTGTTTTGGGTTGGCATCACCCACTTATAGGGTGATGCCAAGACTCTCCCACGTTGGGGTAGAGTGTTTGGTGGGATCCTTCCCCACGCGTGAGCCGCTGACTTCTGAGTTCAGAGCGGCGGATTGGACGTTACCGCTCAACAGTGTTGGTCTGACAGCACTTGAGTATGTACAACTTTTGTGTCTTGTGTGCTGGTGCAGCTTTTGGGCATTGTGTCTTTGGGCGACTTTTTGGTTGGTGTACTATGTTGGAGGACCAATTGGGCCTGGCCCAGAAAGCGCCTGCTGCCAACAAGATCATACGGGGCGCCCTAGTGGCCTGTGTACGAGGGGCTCGTCGTATTTAAGAGGAGCACCCCTCGTATTGGTGGGCTTGGCCCATATGACGTTGTGGGCTTGGCCCATATGACGTTTGCGTTTTGGCAATACGGCCATACGGACTGGGCCCATATATATCAATATGTCCTCCTCCCACAGCGGAGGATGGGCTGGGCCCCTGTGCTCCGTTTTGAAATTTAACTTGAGGATGATTTTTCGTGTGTCTTGAGGATGATTTTTTATACCCCCCGATATTGTTTGAATAGGAGGCATTAAAACTTTGTTGTCCAGGCCTAGCCCATAAGGCGTTGTGCCGTTTTGGACCTTTGAATTTTGAGAGAGAGCTCAGTCAGCCGCCCAATTGTTGGCCCATTACCACTTGTGGCGGTTGTAAAGCGCTTTTCAAAATTGCGCTTTTTACGCCATTTGTAATTATGGGGAAGTCGTTTCAACTCCCATCGATCCGTACTTATACGCCAACCCATGTGAAAGGTCGGGTTTCGAATTCTCGCTCTCCTACTTTTTCGCTTTTGCTTCCTCTCAACTTCTCGTTTCCATTTTCGGCGATTATCGAAGAACTTTCCGGCGAGTTTCAAGAATCCAGCCGTTTGAACCGTCGTTCTTTATCTCCAAAGATACAAATCTGTAAGTGGAATCTCTTTTAATATCTTGTTCGCCGCGACGGTGTCGCGAATGAGGCGTCGCCGCGCCGATTGCACAGGTTCTTGGGTCTAGGTTTTTATTTCTTGAATCCGTGGTTTATTTCTGTAGATGGCTCCCAAGAATCCAAGCAAGCCCGGCGTTGGCCCTGACGTTGAGAAGGAATGGCCCCGCACTGCACTGTCGGAGAAGAAAATGGCAGATATTTGCCAGAACTACCATGTTTATACGGGGGTGGTCTGTGGGCTTTCCCCGGCCGATGTTTTGCGGAAAGCGGGGTTGGGGTTGAGCTACGAGGTCATGAGGGAGCAGACCATGGTCGTCTACGAGGCCCAATTGAAAGCCGGATCGAGACTCCCACCGTGCTCGCTGTTTTGCACTGTGTGAGGGCCGGGAGTCTCGCCTGGCGCTTGGCTCAACGTATTTACCATCAGAACGCGTTTATTGTGGCCTGCCATTTGGCGAAGGCGGTGGTGTTGCCGGAGACCTTCTTGCAGTTCTACACACTGAAGAGGCCGGTTGGGCATCCCTTCTACCAACTGACCCCTGAGGAGGTGAAGGTTGGGAACAAATCGGTGAAGATTGGAGTCTTCGCCGACACCACCAGCTCGTGGGGGAGCTGGAAGGGCAATTTCTTCTTCATCTTGAAGGAGGATAGCTGGGGTTTCCCTGCGTTCTTCATAAAGGAGAAGAACGCCCGGGTATCGGTGAAGCCCTCTCTGTGGGCGGGTAGTGAGGGGAAGCAAGCCCTCGACGCCCTGTGTGAATGGATCCGCGATGCGGAGAGGCTCGAGGAGTGTAAGGGTAGGTTCCCCTTCACTTTAGCCAGCCTGGACGAAGTGGTCTTGCGGAGGGTAGGAGTCAGCAGGGCCCATCGTCTTTCGGGCCATGTAGACACCCTGAAGAATTGGGTGGAAGGTTTGGACGACGACCTTATTGAGCGCTTCGAGGGCGCTTTTAGGAACCCCAACGGTCTGCCTTGTGTTTCTTGTCATTTTTGTGATTTATGTCTTCCAGTTTCTGTTTTAACTTGACTTCGTGTTTTGATACAGACTAAGATGTCTCACCCCAGCGTACTCTTCGCGAAGAAGCAAGATCGAGGAGGCTCTCAAGAAGTTGGCGGAGGAGGAACGCCCTTCCGAGCCCCCCAGAAAGGTGTCGAGGAGTCTCCAGCTGGGCCTTCGAAGGGCGTGGAGCCCGTAGGCGAGAAGGCGTTGGTGACGGAGGCTCAACCAGTCAGTGTGGCTGGCCCCGTCGTCATCGAGGACTTTTCCGAGGACTCTGTGGATGAGAACTTTCGTAGAAAACGTCCTCGAATCAGAGGTACTACCCCTGTCTTGCCTTGGAGTTTGGCAAACATCTCTTTTATATTGTATTCTTATCCTCTTTTGAACTTTGCAGCGGCAGAGGGCGTAGAAGTGTCCTCGGACAGCGCCCCAAGTCCCGCGAAAGACAAAGGGAAAGGGCCGGCCCTCGAGGAGCGGTCCCCCAGCCCCATTCGAGGCGCAGAGGAGCCTGTGGGGCTCTTGACTGATGCTCGAAGGGCTGCTGTGGCCCCTCGAACAACTGGGAGGAGGCCTTCGAGGATCCCGAAGACCCTCGAGGGGATTGACCCTGTTTTCGAGCCCCAGTTGCTCGAGGACTACCGGCGGGAGCTGCGGGAGAAGACCTTTGGGCGGAAGGGTCGAGCCCTGGTGGAGGCCTGGGACCCCGTGATGAGGGTTACTCGCGACGAGTCGGTGCTCTTAGGCGACGAAGAGGTGAGGTTAAAAGTTGCCGAGGGGCTCTCACTGCCTCGTGACCGGCACTACTTGAAGTACACAGTCTTGGGGCCCCTGGACATCGCGAAGGACATCTGTCAGGGTCTTACTCGAGTGAGTCACAATGCTTAAGTCCCCTTATGTTACTGATTTGCGGTTTTTGTCAGCATATTTTTGTTTATACGCTTTGTTTTCGTAATTTGCAGGAGACTGTATTGGCTCAAGGCCTAGTGGCCAAAATCGAGGACCTGGAAGCCCTCGTGAAGAGGCTTGAGGCCAAGGCAAAGGACTCCGAGGAAGTGGAGAGTCTGAAGAAAGCCTTGGTTGAAAAGGAGGCGGAGTTGGATTCCTCGAGGAGGGAGGAAGTCAACACTCTCCGAGCCATGGGTGTCCTTGGCAAACAGCTGAAGGCCTCCATGGCTGATGGGAAGAAGCACGAGGCCCTCTTCCTCGCTGAGCACCAGGCGAGGAAAGAGGTCGAAGCTGAGATGGAGCGAGTGCTCGGGGAGTGCCAACGGATGGAGGCCCAGGCCGGAGAGAAGGACAAGGTCATCGAGGAGCTGTCCTTGAGAGCTGCCAAGGCAGAGGAGAAGGACAAGCTCGCGGAGGAGCTGTCTGTGAGGGCTGCTCAGGCAGAGGAGAAAGCCTCGATTTTGGCAGCCCAAGTCGAAGAGCTGGCCAGAAATCTCAACAGTGTGCTGAGCAACAGTTTGGCTGGACTTTCAGCCTTCGGACAACTTGAAAACAACTTGGCCTCAAGTTGTTCGAGGGCGAAAGTCTTGAGCCACGCGAGTTTGTCAAGCCCATCGCAGAGAGGACTGGTCGAGTGGGCAATTTCTTCGAGGCGCTGACCGAGAAAGTGGTCGAGGCCCAAGCCATGGAGGGGGTCCGTTATGCTGAGGGGTTCCTACGATGCCGCCATCAAGTGGAGGCTATGGTTGAGGAATCACAGCTGGATCCCCTTGATGCGATGAAGGTCGAAGAGCCCTCCCAGTCAGCCTTGTTCGAGTGGGGTAGGGCAGGGAAGAAACTGGGAGTAGGATATCCTTATGATATTCTGCCCGGGCATGTACAGGATGCCCCTGTTGTACCCCCAAACAATGATGCCCCCAAGTAGTTTTGGGGCTTTAAATTTTGCACATCCTTCATAAAGTAATGAGCAACTTTGCAGCATTTTTACTGCCTTTACCTTTGTTATATGAGTATTATTTGCAGAACGCGAAGTGTTTGTGTTTGTGTTTGTGTTTGCAGCATTTTACGATGCGCATTGGTCGAGCAGTGACCTTGCAATCGATTTTTGCTCTTACTGTACAAAGTGAAGAACACTCCTCGTAGAGTTGACTGTACGTCAGTATTGCTTGCAAAATGCAAAGACTTGGAATATTGCCTGTTCATTTGATGCATGAACATTGCTTTGTACAACGCAAAGGCTTTAAATACCCTTGTCTATTTATGGAAAGGAAAGCGTACAACTTAGACGTAGTAAGGCCTCAAATCGTCGACATGGTAGTCGTTTTTGAGCTTTTTGCCTTGATGGTCCTTTAGTTTATAGACACCTCCTCTTTCTCTACTGTGTACGATGTATGGTCCCGCCCATCCGGAACGAAGTGTACCATGGCCAGGATTACGACCAGATAACTCCGCCCTTAGCAAGACCATACCACCCACGTGGATCTGTTTTGCCCGAATCTTGGCGTTGTGGTCGAGGTTCGCCCTTTGCCGTAAGGCCATAAGCCTAAGTCTGGCACCCTCGCGTAGTTCTTCGACGAGGTCCAAACGCGCTCGAAGACCGCTCTCATTGTGAGGGGCGTCATAATATAGCGTTCGAATCGTTGGTATGGTAACTTCGATTGGGAGCAAAGCGTCGATGCCGTAGACCAGGGAGAAAGGGGTTTCCCCTGTAGGACCTCGCGTAGTTGTTCGGTAGTCCCAGAGGACGCTGGGTAGAGCCTCGACCCATTCTCCTTTGTTGTCATCGAGGCGCTTTTTCAGGCCTTCTTTGATCGTGCGATTTGTTACCTCGACCTGGCCATTTGACTGTGGGTGTGCCACGGGGGCGTAGAGCATTTGTATATTCATCCTAGTGGCCCAATCCTTTAGCTTTTTGCTCGCGAGTTGGGTCCCATTGTCTGTGATTATGGCCCGTGGTGCGCCGTACCGCGCTACGAGGTCGTGCCAGAGGAATTGTATGACCTTGGCAGTTGTTATTTTCTTGAGTGGCCGGACTTCGACCCACTTAGTGAAGTAGTCGACGGCTACTATACAGAATTTGAACTGCCCCTTGGCTTTAGGCATTGGCCCGATTAGATCGAGGCCCCACAATGCGAAGGGTATAGGATAAGTCTCCGTAACTACTTCGTTTGCAGGTTGCCGCTGGACGCGGGAGTTGAGCTGGCATTTATGGCATGTTCTCACCAAATCATGCGCGTCTTTCCTTAATGTCGGCCAATAATATCCAAGGCGCAAGCATTTGTGGGCCAGTGCGTCGGAGCCGATGTGTGCTCCACAAACTCCTAAGTGGACCTCGTCCAAGATGAGTTTGGAATCATCAGTGCCTATACACCTTTGTAAAGGAGTAGAATACCCCTTGCGCCATAATGTACCATTGATGATGACATGGCGCGATGATTGCGTCTTTATTTTCTTTTGGAACGCCGGAGGGCCCTCGATTGCTCCAGTTTGGAGATATTGAAGTATTGGGTGCCTCCAATCAGTTGCTGCATTGGCATCGATTGTATGAATTGTACTTATCGAGTGCTGTGCTAGGGTTTCGAGAATGGCGTCCGCCCTGCCTTTAGACAATTTGTCAGCCACGGTGATTTGATCCCGCGGGACCTTACCGATATTCATTGTTTGAACTGTCCTTGCAGGCTTTTGACCAGCTGCAGGTACCTCGAGAGAGTGCGGTCCTTGCAG
Organism: Stellera chamaejasme; assembly: GCA_024586325.1. NCBI lineage: Eukaryota > Viridiplantae > Streptophyta > Magnoliopsida > Malvales > Thymelaeaceae > Stellera > Stellera chamaejasme. Next base: position 17,433,132 of record CM044986.1, read on the forward strand.
TCGTTAGTCCCCGTGACCTGGCTTACGACGAGCTGAGAGTCACTGTGCACGGTTAGACGTCGTAAGCCGGCTTTCAGAGCTGTTTTAAGACCTGATACGAGGGCCTCGTATTCAGCCACGTTATTTGTGACAGGGAACTGGAATGCCACTCGTAGATTGGCTTCCATGCCGTGTGGGCCCTTTATATGAATGCCCCCTCCTGGGCGATCAGCACTGGATGACCCATCCACGAACATGTCCCACTCGGGAGGCTCTAACTCTGTTGGCGGGAGCCTCGAAGGGCCATGTTCGAGGGGGTAGATGGAAAGCTCGCCATGAAATCTGCCAAGGCTTGCGCCTTAATGGCTCGCCGAGGTTCGAACTTAATGTCGTACTCTCCGAGCTCTATGCACCAACGGGCTAAACGACCACTGTGTTCTGGTCTGTTTAGGATGTCCCTGATTGGTAGATCAGTTCTGACGATGATCGTGTGGGCTTGAAAATATGCCCGTAGCTTTCTGGAAGCCACGATCAAGGCGTATATCGTTTTCTGGATGGGAGGGTAATTGACCTCAGCTCCCCGGAGAGTGTGACTTGTATAATAAACGGGCCACTGTTGCGGGCACTCCTCTTTAACGATCACTGAGGAGACAGTGGTGTTGGAAGCTGAGAGGTAGATGACGAGTTCGTCCCCTGGTTGCGGGCATTTCAGGGTTGGCAAATCAGAGAGGTGTTTCTTGATTTGCTCGAAGGCTTCTTGACATTCCGCCGTCCAGGTGAAAGCTTTTTCATGCGAAGCTGTTCAAAGAATGGCTTGCACTTGTCTCCCAATTTGGAAATGAATCGGCCCAAGGCAACAATTCTTAGGTGAGTCTGGATTTCCTTAATGTTCCTTGGTGGTGCCATATCCGTAATGGCTGAGATTTTCTTAAGGTTTGCGTCAATTCCCCTTTCGGAGATCATGTAGCCTAGGAATTTACCGGCTCCTACGAAGAAAGAACACTTGGCTGGATTGAGCCTCATGTTGTATCTTCGGAATGACTCAAAAGTCTCAGAGAGATCTTGAAGGTGGTCGTCGAATGTCATGCTTTTCACAATGACATCGTCGACGTATGCTTCCAAGTTGCGGCCCATTTGGCTGGCAAAGACTTTGTTCATTAGACGCTGGTAGGTGGCTCCAGCGTTTTTGAGCCCAAATGGCATTCTGACGTAATAGTAGACGTCATCGCCTGTTGTGAAAGCCGTTTTTAAGGCATCCTCGGGGTCCATGTAGATTTGGTGGTAACCACTCTTAGCGTCCATGAATGATAAGTATTTGTACTTGGAAGTAGCGTCCACGAGTTGGTCGATTACCGGCAACGGATAGGGGTCCTTTGGACAATGCCTATTGACGCCCGTGAAATCGACGCACATACGAAGGTCGCCGTTAGTTTTGTCGGCTAAAACTATGTTAGCAAGCCACTCGGAGTACTGAACTTCCTTTATTATTCCAGCATCGAGGAGTTTAGAAACTTCCTCTTTTACAAATTGCTTTTTTGAGGGGGCCATACCCCTTTTCTTTTGTTTAACCGGTTTGGAATCCGGGAATACATTGAGTTTGTGTGTAATGACACACGGGTCGACGCCCGGTAGGTCTTTCAAGCTCCGTGCGAAGACGTCCATGTTGGCCTCGAGGAGGTGAATAAGGCCCAACTTCACCTTGGGCCTGAGGTTCTTGCCAACCTTAAACTTCTTTCCCGGGACGACCTCGATTTCTTCTGTAACGTCATCGAGGCGCGGCCTGTCATTGGGATCCATAAGATCATCGACGCTCTTCGAGATTTGCGGATCAACCGTCGAGTTCAAAGAAGCGACATAATTTGTCCGCGCGAGACGCTGGTCGATGTAGATGGTTGCATCCCCACGAGGTGTTGCAAATGTGATTGTAAGGGAGCGGATGTCGCATCTCATGCTGAAATCGACCGGCTTGGTCGGCCAATGATTGCGTTGTAAGTTGAGGGCACCTCGAGGACCAAGAACTCCGTCATGATGGAGTGGCGATCAACCGTGCCGAATTGTGTGTCCCCGATGAGCATGAGGGTAGGTTGGCGACCCTATAGTTGGGACAATGTCCCTACCAATGCCAAATGTAGGGCCGGAGCTCCTCCTTACGGCAGACATGTGTACCCCGAGTTTGTCGAGCATGTCTTTGAAGATGACACTGGTATTCGCGCCAGTGTCGATGTAGACTCTACCGGTGTCGAAACCTGCGATCCTTGCTGTGATAAGTAGCGGATTAGAGTGTGGAACGACAACCTTTGTCCCGTTGGGACGGTAGATGACATTCTCCTCGAGGTGGTCGATCTGCAAGATTTCCCTCGCGTAACGCTTCCTGGAGGAGGCACCTTCCGACTTTGTGAGGACATGGATGGTGCCCGCCGGTGGTGGTGGTGGCAAGTTGTGCCTTCGAGGACTACTGTGTCGACGACGCGCTTTTTCGCGGTCGTCGTTATCGTCGTCCTTCTTACGACCCTTGGGGAAATCCTTGCAAGGGGAGTCGGAATCGGACAGGAATTCCTTGAGCTTGCCTGCTCAATCATCTCCGAGATGAGATTCCGGAGTTGAAAGCACGCCTCCGTGTCATGCCCACGATCCTTGTGGTAGAGGCGGACTTGTCAAAGCCCTCGTGTTCTTATGTTGGATGGGTTGTGGCCACTTGGGAACCTTGTTACGCTTCTCCGGCATTAGCGGGATGTTCGTGCGGGTGTCACGAAGTGTTGGGTGGTGATCGGGGTCCTCGAACTGATGTTCGAGGGCTGGTACCTCGATGAGATAGGCCCTTTGTCGAACTTCCTGTTGCGCTCGCTTGTGGGAGGCCTGCTGTAGGGCTTGTTCATCTCCTCGGAGTTCATGAATCGAGTTGCTCGATCGATGAACTCACCCATCGTTGTGACGGGGTTTTCATTGATGTTGTAAGCGAGCCTTGACTCGCGTAGGCCTTGAGTTACGGCCAAGAGTTGCATGTCCGAGGAGAGACCCTGGACTTGGACGGCTTCCGCCTGAAACCGCCGGATATAGTCACGGAGTGGTTCCTCCCTTTGTTGTTTCACTCTTAACAAGTGTTGGACAGTCTTCGGGGGAGGTCGAGCCCCATGAAGTGGCGTAGGAACGATGAGGCAAGGTCCTTAAAGCATTTGAAATGCTGGCCTCGTAGCGTTCCAAACCATGTTGAAGCAGCCCCTTTTAAGGTGGAGCTGAAAGCCTTGCAGTATTGCCTCGGAGGCCCGAGCCATCTCCATTTGGGAGATGTAGCGTCGCAGATGGTCGACGGGATCCGTTGTAGCATCGTAGCTTTCGATGACCGGCATTCGAAAGCTGGCCGGCGCCTGGACGGCGATTATGTCCTCTGTGAACGGCTGCGTCAGGAGGACCTCGATATCGTCGAGGACCAGGTTTGGTGTCTTAACTGTTCCTCGACCACATTGATTCATCGGAGGAGGTCATCGACGTCGAGATTCCCAGCAGACTGGTTTTGATTTTGGGACTGTTCGTCCCTGTCGTTGTGAGGTGGGAGGCGAGCAGTCTGCATTTCCGCCTTGATGGTTTTTACCATGAAGGCTTTCATCTCATTAAGCATGCTCGCTTGGAGCAGCGCTAGCTGAGCGGGATCGACGATGACCTGCTGGGGGGTCGTCGAAGTCCCCGCGAGGTATGTCAGAGTGGCCGCTTGCGGCTGCGGTGGCTGCTGCCCCCCAGGTGTGCTTGTAACAGGGAGCGGCGGGATGGCCATCGATTGAGGGTTGTGGGGCTGTTGTGTCCCCATTGCGTCACCAGCAGGGCGTGGAGGCACATCGGAGGAACTGGAAGCAGCATCCTCAACGTGCACACTGTTGTGCGTTCTCCTTGTTTTCGCCATGAGAATGGTAAGGAGAGAAAAGTAAGTTGCTTAGGAAAGAAAAAACGACTGTTTTTCGTTTCCCACAGACGGCGCCAAATTGATAGCCAAAGTATGACCTCCGGTAACCAAAGATCTTCCAACGGCTAGGACGGGTGGCTCCGATACCTGAAAGACAAGACGGAAGACACTTTCAGGTGCAGACACAGGAGGAAGGTGTGGGTGTGTAGTAGTTACCTTGTTTTGGGTTGGCATCACCCACTTATAGGGTGATGCCAAGACTCTCCCACGTTGGGGTAGAGTGTTTGGTGGGATCCTTCCCCACGCGTGAGCCGCTGACTTCTGAGTTCAGAGCGGCGGATTGGACGTTACCGCTCAACAGTGTTGGTCAGACAGCACTTGAGTATGTACAACTTTTGTGTCTTGTGTGCTGGTGCAGCTTTTGGGCATTGTGTCTTTGGGCCAGCTTTTTGGTTGGTGTACTATGTTGGAGTACCAATTGGGTCTGGCCCAGAAAGCGCCTGCTGCCAACAAGATCATACGGGGCGCCCTAGTGGCCTGTGTACGAGGGGCTCGTCGTATTTAAGAGGAGCACCCCTCGTATTGGTGGGCTTGGCCCATATGACGTTGTGGGCTTGGCCCATATGACGTTTGCGTTTTGGCAATACGGCCATACGGACTGAGCCCATATATATCAAAAAACTACCAACCTAATTAGACCACACGGCATGAAGAAGCACTCTTTGTCCCTCAATGCTACCCATCTATTTTAAAGTTGAAAATATTACACAGAAAAAAACACTTGAACCAAAAACAAAAAATGGTTACGGATAGTGTGTGTCTATATCATAATTAAAGGCTTGTAAATTGAGTGTGACCAATTATTTGAATTGTCACATTTAGCTTTATAATTTGGCTCAATTCACCTACAAAATTTTGGAAATTTGTTTTTTCTTATTTTTTTCAATTCTCGATACATCAATAGCATTAAATCTCTCAATTTACCATTAATTCTTTGTAAAATAATATTTTTCAAATTTTCATAGCCACATATCATCTATTAATAAAAAATACATCCCTAAATTTCATAATTTTTTTTTCATTCCAAATTTTAATTTTTGACACTGATTAAAATACAATTTCTTGTACTAGCGGTTAATGATGAAGACCTATCACTCTTCTCTGTGCTGCCACGAATGAAACAGATCGTGGACCGGATGGGCATCACAAGCCCAAGGTGGCGTCTCATCACCCTCGTCCTCTTTTGTTTTGCCACATCACCCTCGTCTCCTTTTGTTTTCTCTTGCTTTAACTTAAACCTTGTTTCACATTTTGTACTCCTCTATCTCTTTCTCTCGCATTTCAAACTTGCTTTACTTCTCTGTTGCTTACTCTTTCTCTCAAAAACAAAAAAAATGAGACTTGCAAACTTTGTTATTACTAGAGATGCATTTCGCGGTTTATCTGCAATGTTTAGAGCTCATGATATAATTTCTCCTGGTCAAAGAGTTTTTTTAAGAATCACACTAGTAGATTTCATAATCCTTTCAGCCAATGAGTGGCCGATGGAAAACGTTAGATTTTTTTTACCAATTTCACTACGGTGGTTCTAACTTTTTACAAGACTACGAAGTCATCAGACAAGGTTTCGTTGAAGCTCCGAAAGAGAATTGGATAAGAATGCTGGTTTTTCTCTCTGAATATCACGATGCACGCATCAAGGTTAGTACCAACACCATTCGTGTAAAATGCAGAAGACTTGAAAACCAACTTATCAGGGTATCTCCTTCAAATCGGATGGTACGAAGAATTCCGGTTGTCGACAGAATGATAGACAATGGAATTCATTTTCCAGATCAAGGTAAATTTTTTCTTATCTGCATTAACATGTCAATAAAAATCTATTTTAATAAATACTTTTACAAAAGAACTACTTAAGAAAATTGTTTAGATACCAGATATATCTTATTAAAAAATTCTTGTTAGTTTACGTTTTAATTATTTTGTTTAAAGCATTCTAATACATTCTGTTTTATGTTTTGTAAATATTCCTCCAGGGTGAATTGTGAGGATTATGATAATCCTGAGGATACCGACAGTGATATACAGGTGAAAGTGATAATCCTAATGAAGCCTTTTAAACAGATGTCCTCTGATTTTAATTTTTAATTTTACTTATGTTGCTCTACTGCTGGAAACTGTTAACGGATTATTATTATTTTTTAATTTTTAATTTGATGGAAAATTGTGAATTTTTACTTACTTTTAATGAAATCTTGGAAATGAACAGATGTCTTCTGATTTAAAATTTTAATTTTACTTATGTTGCTCTATTATTGGAAACTGTTATCGGATTATTAAAAATTGTGAATAATCCGATAACAGTTTTCAGCAGTAGAGCAACATAAGTAAAATTAAAAATTAAAATCAGAGGACATCTGTTCATTTCCAAGATTTCATTAAAAGGAAGTAAAAATTCACAATTTTCCATCAAATTAAAATTAAAAATTAAAAATTAAGTAATAATAATCTGATAACAGTTTCCAGCAGTAGAGCAACATAAGTAAAATTAAAAATTAAAATCTGAGGACATCTGTTCAAAAGGCTTCATTAGGATTATCACTTTCACATGTATATCATTGCCGCTCTCATCATGATTATCATAATCATCCCAATTCACCACTGGAGGAATATTTACAAAACATAAAACAAAATGTATTAGAATGCTTTAAACAAAATAATTAAAACGTAAACTAACAAGAATTTTTTTTTAATAAGATATATCCGATATCTAAATAATTTTCTTAAGTAGTTCTTTTGTAAAAGTATTTATTAAAATAGATTTTTATTGACATGTTAATGCAGATAAGAAAACATTTACCTTAATTTGGAAAATGAATTCCATTGTCTATCATTTCGCATTTTACACGAATGGTGTTGATACAACATTTGGCACTACAATTTTTCGTACCATCCGATTTGAAGGAGATTCCCGATAAGTTGGTTTTCAAGTCTTCTCGCATTTTAAGCATTAATTAATATTTGTATTTAAATTTTGGAATAAAAGATAATTGAATATAAACGAATGGTGTTGATACTAACCTTGATGCGTACATCATGATATTCGTCTCCAAATTGCACTACATGGAGAAGACAGCCTACCGGAGATGGGTGAGGTGGCGGAAATGCTCGGGTGGACAAGTTGCGGGAGCGCCGGGATAACGCCCTTTTGCAGGCGCTCCGTAACCGCCACGAAGATCTCCTCATCGAAAGGAGGCGCGTCGTTCAAGTCCGGGTACTTCTCCATAACCCGCCTCATATACTCCTCCTAATGAACAAATAACGAATCGATTAGTAGAAAATGTGTATAAACCCTAAAAATAGGAGACTAGTACTTTGAAATAGTTACCTCGAATGTAGTTGCGTCTGGACCATCCCAACGCTGCCGAAAGTCGATGATGGTGACTTCTCGGCGCTCTTTGACGATCATCTCCTCGTATAAGTTCTGCGCCGTTGTCGAGCCGTGCCTCCTCCGCGGCCTCCGAGCTGCTGCGTTGTTGCATTCTTCTCATTCTGTCTCGATTGTGATAAACTGCGGAGTGTTGAGCGAGTCGATGAACTTATCCCGGTTGCTTGAGGGAAAGTAGGGTGTTTGTGCTCCACTTGATGATCGAAGTTGGGATTTTCGTCATTGAGAGGGTACTTGTCTTTGTAAGTCCTGGAGGATCTTCCCCTTCCGCCCCTATACATCTTGGCCCAAAACTTGTGCAACGTCCTCTCGGCGTCACCTGTAATGGTTGACGGCGGGTACCAAACATATTTTTCTGTGACAAGAAAAGTTTAGGTGAGTAATGTATATAAATATTTATAAGAAAAGTATATGTTAAAATTAAATCGTTTACCGAAAATTTTGCGATCCACGCGTTCTTCTCCGCTTCGGTGAATGTCGAGTACTTGTCCGGGACACCGCAGTAACTGTCTCGGAAAACGCGTTGCACATCTTGGTAGACCCCGTGAAGCTTGGAGCCAAGGCTACATATATTCATTCGATTAGAAATAGATATGTGGAAGACCGAAATTGAACGTATAAAATTAACAACTTGCGGCTGCGAGAATCATCCTCCTCCCATCACAAAGTGTCTGTGGCGTCGGGAGCAATCGGGCCATCTCATACTCGATGGGCCCGTCAGTCTCCACGCGGTCATGCTGACCTTCGAACGTGTCCTGCGAGTCGATAGGTGCGAGGAAGAAGGCGATGCAGTGATGCTCGGCGTAACCACGACTGTGCGACCATCGACTCGAACCGTGTCCCGCAGAACCACGGCTTGTGTGACCACGTCCCTCGGGCGTCCGGATCCGGAACTACGTCGGTGGAACCACGTCGACTCGTGACTATCATTCGGACCCGCCATATCCTTGCGATAAGTTAACTTTAGTATACTATTTTTATATTACTTTACTATTTTCGTATTACTTTACTATTTTCAACATTTTTAATACTTTAGTATTTAATTTTAGTATTACTTTACTATTTTCGTATTACTTTACTATTTTAGTATTACTTTAGCATTTCCAACATTTTTAATACTTTAGTATTTAATTTTAGTATTACTTTGGCATTTTAGTATTACTTTACTATTTTCGTATTACTTTACTATTTTCAACATTTTTAATACTTTAGTATTTAATTTTAGTATTACTTTACTATTTTCGTATTACTTTAGTATTTTCGTATTACTTTACTATTTTCAACATTTTTAATACTTTAGTATTTAATTTTAGTATTACTTTACTATTTTCGTATTACTTTAGTATTTTCGTATTACTTTACTATTTTCAACATTTTTAATACTTTAGTATTTTAGTATTACTTTAGTATTTTAGTATTACTTTAGTATTTTAGTATTACTTTACTATTTTCAACATTTTTAATACTTTAGTATTTAATTTTAGTATTACTTTACTATTTTCGTATTACTTTAGTATTTTCGTATTACTTTACTATTTTCAACATTTTTAATACTTTAGTATTTTAGTATTACTTTAGTATTTTAGTATTACTTTAGTATTTTCAACATTTTTAATAAACTAGTATTTAATTTTAGTATTAATTTTAGTATTTCTTTAGTATTTTAGTACTTTAGTGTTTTAGTATCTAATACTCGCTTAATTATAAAGTAATAATTGAAATTATCTAATAATCGATTCATTATAAAGTAATAATTAAACTTATCTAATAATCGCTTAATTATCTAATAATCACCGAAATTATCTAATAATCATTACAAAATTATATAATAACCACGAAATTATGGATTAATCATTCAAATTATCTAATAATCAGAAAAATTACCTAATAACCTAATACTCACACAAATTACCTAATAACCACAAATCACCCAAATTAGCTAATACTCACACAAATTACCTAATAATCTAATAATCACACAACTTATCTAATAATCACACAAATTACTTAATAATAACTAAAATTTCGAGTTTAATCTGAAATTGTAAATAAATTTCGTATTTATTACCTTCGGCGGCGGTGGTGAGAGACTCCGGCGGTGGGCGCGGTGGTTGGCGAGGATGCGAGTCTTGTCGGCCGGCCGGCGTGACAGTGCGGCAGAGGGAGGCCGGTTGCGAGAGGGAGGCTGAGGGAGACGGTTGCGAGAGGGAGGCAGAGGGGAGGGAGGCCGGTTGCGCAGAGAGGGAGGAGAGGGGAGGGAGGCCGGTTGCGCAGAGAGGGAGGCTGAGGGTTCGACTGAAAATGGTGCGTGTTTGAAGTTTTATTCATCTGGTAACGCCTCAGGCGTTACCGATGCTATCCACATTAATTTGAAAGCAGTAAGCGGCCGGGAATCGAAAGACAGTGGCGCCCTATGGCGTTACTAGGCGTTCTTGTCCGACCTTTAATTTGAAAGCAGTGGCAGCCCAGAAAGCGAAAATACGGTAGCGCCCTAGAGCGTTAATAGGGCATCTTGTCCAAATTTCAATTACTCCCATTTCAAATTCGTTAATATTTCCAAATTACCATAATACATTAGTATTAAAGTATTACTTAAGTATTTTTGTATTTTTGTATTTTACTATTACTTTTGCAAATTATCATATTACTTTGGTATTTTATTATTACTTTACTATTATTTTACAAATTAATATTTGCAAATTTTCAACATTTTTAATACTCTTGTATTTTAGTATTACTTTAGCATTTCCAACATTTTTAATACTTTAGTATTTAATTTTAGTATTACTTTAGTATTTAAGTAGTCCTTTAGTATTTTAGTATTACTTTAGCATTAAATACGTAGTGTTACAACATTCCAACATTCAAACTTAGAATACGTAGTGTTACAATTCCTTAGAAATGTCTACAAGTTTAATTATCCTCATCCATCGTAATATTATCAAGTGTCACCCGTTCCGGCTCCGCCTCGTGGTCAACCAATGAAATACTCACATCATCGTCTACCACGCCTATTGTTTCCTCAATTCGTTGCTCCTGCAGAGGGTCGACATCTTTCAGATCTCGTCGTCCAACATCACCTTTGAAATGTCGGGGCTTCATCTTGAAAACGTTCCATCGCTTTTCAGATTTCGCTGCTTCGAAGGGTACTCGATATACACAACTTGTTGTGCGACTTCTTGCAAGAATGAAAGGGTCGTACACCTTCCATCGGACTGCGTGTTCTATATCTGTAATCCCGGAGTGCTTATCCGTAGTCACCGCGGTATATGGGTCAAACCACGTCCCCTGGAACACGGTCAACTTTGATTTGTTGTAGCGAAGCACGAGAATTTCATCGATCCAGCCATAAAAATCAACATAATCTTCCTCACTCGTATCCCCAAAAACACAAACACCCCAGTTAGCAGTTGTCCTCTTCCGGCCGTTATCTTTCGTATGAAACCTGAAACCGTTAACAACCGAGATGTTCTGAAAATAGCACTATCTCTTGCACCAAATACTTCTCAATAATCGAGCCTTCTTTAAATTGTTTGTTAGTGCATTTTTGTTTCAGTGTCTTCATGCACCTCTCAAACCCATACATCCACCAAAATTGCACAGGCCCACAAGTTTTAAGCTGCCACGGTAGATGCACAGGTAGGTGTTCCATGGAGTCGAACAACGCTGGAGGAAAGATCTTCTCAAGCTTGCACAACGTCACAACAATGAATTCACCCAGCCTTCTCGATGTCCTCCAAGCGGAATTCCTTGGCACGATTATTCAAGAATTTGCTGAATTCCGCTATTGGAACCCAAATATCATCAGGAACGTTACCACGTAAAACAATTGGAAGTAATTTCTGCATAAAAACATGACAATCATGCGTCTTCATGCCGTAAAAAGAATTATTGGACATGTTTACACAACTTCCGATATTAGACGCATATCCATCAGGAAGTTTCAGCGTGTTCTTCAACCAACCGCAAACATTCCCAATCTGTTCGTGACTCAACGTGTAAACTGCCTTCGGTTTACATGGTCTTCCGTTACGACCGGGAAACAAATGCAACTCACTTGGATTTTCATCGCTGAAGGTCGAGTCGTGAGTTTTCGTTGTCTTTACTCTTCCCGATCGATTCATAACGTGTAGAAGATATTGTCAAGCAATTTTTCTCTATATGCATAACATCGAGGTTATGTCGACCCAACAATCGAGGCCGAGACGGCAACTCCCGAGAAAATCGATTTCTTTATCCAATTGTGCGTCACACCAAATCCATCCGGTCGTTGTTTGTCCCAATGTGAACCAAAAGGCGGGAATCGAATCTCGTTAATCTCTGCTAGAATTTCCTCACCAGATTTATACCTAATTTTGTCACGTCGTTCTCTAAAACCCCATGTGATGCTATCATTACGATATCTATGCTGACGAGGTAAAAATCTTCGATGACAACCCCACCAACAAGCTTTACGTCCATGTGTTAACTGGAAGCTAGACACATCATCCATACAGTATGGACATGCAAGTCTTCCATGCGTACTCCAACCAGATAGCATACCGTATGCCGGGAAGTCACTGATAGTCCAAAGCAGACAAGCTCGCATTGTAAAGTTCTTTCTACGATGCGCATCCCAGGTTTGAANGNCCGTCGTCCACAGNTAGTTTAACTCATCAACTANCAGACGCAAAAAGNCATCAATGTAGTTCTTTTGTAAAAGTATTTATTAAAATAGATTTTTATTGACATGTTAATGCAGATAAGAAAACATTTACCTTAATTTGGAAAATGAATTCCATTGTCTATCATTCTGTCAACAACCAGAATTTTTCGTACCATCCGATTTGAAGGAGATTCCCTGATAAGTTGGTTTTCAAGTCTTCTGCATTTTACACGAATGGTGTTGATACTAACCTTGATGCGTACATCATGATATTTGGCACTACATGGAGAAGACAGCCTTCCCTCCCAAAATCGAGGCGACTACAACACTCATTTTTCATCACAACGTATATATTCTTTAAATTAATTCTCCGTCGCAGAAATGCCGCATAAAGAAATGACGCCATCGCAAAATTTACGATTTCGCATATACAACTATGCGGCAGAGGCCGCTACGAACGCCATATTATACTTAATAAAAATTAAAAACATTGCGACTTTCGCAGCCGGAGGGAAGAGGAACTTTACTGAGGGGCCGAGGTTCTGCGAAAAATCGTAACGCACACCGGCATTACCAGGGCGCTACTCTATCCGACAACGACGAGTAATGCCGGGCGCTTCTACGAGCGCGGAGAGGAAAACTACGTAGTGTTACCGCAAAATTTATTGCGGCAGAGGCCGCAGTAAACGCCATTTCTTTGCGATTCTTATCCAATTCTCTTTCGGAGCTTCAACGAAACCTTGTCTGATGACTTCGTAGTCTTGTAAAACATTATTACCACCGTAGTGAAATTGGTAACAAAATCTAACGTTCTCCACCGGCCACTCATTGGCCGAAAGGATTATGAAATCTAGTGGTGTGATTCTTAAAAAAACTCTTTGACCAGGAGAAATTATATCATGAGCTCTAAACATGCAGATAAAGCGCGAAATGCATCTCTAGTCATAACAAAGTTTGTAAGTCTCATTTTTTTTCTGAGAGAAAGAGTAAGCGACAGAGAAGTAAAGCAGGATAGAAATGCGAGAGAAAGAGAGAGAGCAGTACGAAATGTGAAACGAGGTTTAAGTTAAAGTCGGGGAAAACAAAAGGAGACGAGGGTAATGAGACAAAATAAAAGAGGACGAGAGTGATGAGACGCCACCTTGGGCTTGTGATGCTCGTCCGGCCCACAATCTGTTTCGTCCATGGCAGCACTGAGAAGAGTGATATGTAGGGGTGAAAACGTGTCAGGTTCGTCAGATTTCAGGTCGGGTCTGCCCGAACCCGAAAATGTAGGCCAATTTTAATGGAACCCGCAAATGGCCCCTTTTATTTTCGGGTTGGGTCCACCCGGACCCGAACCGGGTCGGGTTGGGTCGGGTTTAATGAATCAGACCAGATTCATAGATTAAAACGTTGAATTTTTATTGACATAATAACAAAAGTAATCTATATATTATATACTTTGTAGAAAAAGTCCTTGCGATTTTTCAAAGATTAATGAATCATTAAATTTTCAAAAAATCATCACCTTCTCATTTGTAAATAATAAGAATAGTACTTATGTGTAGTTGGTTTAAAAAAAATAAAAAACTTTATTCGTACACGTTGAAAAAATTATTCTTTAAAATGAAAACTCTAAAATAAAAATTAAATATTTATTTAACACAAGTTTATTTATTTTAACACATAACTTTTCTAAATTTTTAAAAATAATTTTGTTTACTTTCAAAAAAGTTTTCGTAAAATTATAAGAAAAGTAGGAAAAAAATGTTTATAGGCTATTTAGTTTTTGATGTTTTTTCTAACTTTTCCACACATTCATTTATAGATGTTGACGCTTAACACCTAATTTTTTTCGGGTTACTAGTTTAGTTTGTGTCTAGAATTTACGCAATTTATAGTGATATTTCTTATTTTTTGTAGCGACGTGATTTTTGACAGGAATCGTCACCAATGTTTTTCTTAGGTCGATTGGAAACCTAAAAATGGTTTACAATAAATCTAAATTCGTTTGTCAATTATGCACGAAAATTAAAAATTTCCAAACGCCCAAAATTTGTATCACGGGTGTTCTCATAAATTTGCTTGATTTTGTTGTATTTGTGTTTTTTATTAAAATAGTTAAAATTAGAAGAAATAAAAATGGGTAAAGCAAAAACAAAAGTTAAAAAAAAGGAAACTTATAAAATAGAGGAACCTTAGGGGGAGAGACGAACAACGTAAAAAGAGCAAGGTTGAAAGATGCGTTTACCCAAACAATTAAAGAAACCAGTTCTCTTCTTCTTCCTCACGCGCGAACGGAACCCACGGCGGAGACGATGGCGGCCGGCGGTGAAACTGAATTTCCGGCGGCATTTTTGGTTCCCACAGGTGAGACGGAGGCTGGAGGTGGCGGAGCGGCGGTGGAGGCAACGAACGGAACTCCGGTTGGAGAGAATACGGGTTCCGAGTCGGCAGGCGGTTTTTTGGTGATTTCTCCTCCGTTCGTTTTGGCACCTCCGGTGATGTGAGAGGGTGGGTTAGCTTCGTATCGTCGTGGTGGAGCTAATGGCTGCGAATGGTGGTGGTGAAAGGCTACCAATGGGATGGGATGAAGGAGGAGGCCGGCGGGAGGTTTGTTCGATCGTTTTCTGCCGCCCCTCTCCCGTTTATTTCAACCTAGGCTCCATTTATAAATGAGTTTCTGACATTGATATACACAGGCCTCCTCCTTTTGTTCATAGTTAGTCCTTTTATTCAATGGATAAGAGTTGAATGATTTAACTCATGAGAAGCTGCATGCTTACCTGTTGTTGCGTGCGAGAAGACTTCGCAGAGAAAGCGTGAGGCTTGGTTGCTCGAGAAAGGCAGTTTGCAGCCATGTGAACTAGCTAATAAGAGGTTGTGTAAGTCTTGTTGTGTTGCTCCTTTTTCATTGCTTTTGTATTTACTATCATGTTTTTACCTCTTCTTTTGTTTTGTCTTATTTATCTTTTTTGTTTGTTGTTTTTGTTTAATTAAATAGAACACATTTAAATTTTATATTAATGACAAAAACCAAATAAAATAACAAAAATGACTAAAAATACGTAAAATAATGAAAGTGACAAAAATCACATAAAATGACGAAAATTACATAAAATAACGAGAATGACGAAAGGTACATAAAATATTGACAAAAATCGCATGAAATAAAAATACCAAAAATTACAATTAAAAATTAGATATTACTACAATCTAAATTACTATCCCGGACAAAATTGAGTATCAACAGTATTTTATGTGTTTTTTTAATTTTTAATTTTATTTGGTTCCTTTCTTTTTTTATTAGTTTTCGAGCAAATTAAAAAGATTTAAAAATGAGAAAACCAAAAAAAAGGAAGAAGAAGAAGAATGGAAATTAAATTCCAATAAATTCTCATCTAGATAACAATATTAGTTTTTCAAATACTTCACTTTTTCATTAAATTCGCCCAAAGAAAATGAAAGAAAATTTGAAGAGTTTTTTTTCTAAATTTTTTTTTATTTAATGACTTGGTGTTAAAATTTTGTTGAAAAAAGGCATCGCTTACTAGTTTTCAAGTAACAAAAAAAAAGGTGACATAATTATTTTTGAGTGGATATTGCATAAAAAATGGGATAGAAAAAGTTGAGATAAAGTATGAATAGTTTGGTAATTTTAGATGATAGAAGTTTTCATTTAGGAAAAATGTCGAAATTTTTATGGACAACTCTAAAAAAATGTGTAGAATTAATTGGAGACAGATCGAGTAAATCCCAAGTTGGGTGAGATAGCAACTAACTCCAACTCTCTCCCAACTCTCGTTTTCAAATCCTTTCTCAAAACAATTCTAAGGCTATGCTTGGGCCGACCTAGGGTAGATTATACTCAACCGGCCATATATTCAACAATTGAGAAGAATGTTTTTGACTATCCACAATCTTTACCCTGGTCACAGAGTCTTTCTGAGAACTACCCAAGATCATTTTGGTGTTGTTCTAGCCTTACAACACCCAATTGTACACTTAAAAGTGGCGTTATTGCTTCACAGGAACACCGATTTCGATCGCATGTCTCTTTATCTTTTTACGGCTCCAGGTTTCGTGGAAATCTCACATCATTTTTGGTTGAGATTGCTACATGAAGCGGCAAAGTATCATCAAATCCTCCATGAGGATTATAGGAAACATGATGCGGCATTAGCTGAAAATCATCAACATCATGAAATTGCAACAATACTCATGTATTCGCAATCGGATGCTCCAGCGTATAATAATACCAAAGTACTCAACAGTTGTTCTTAGGTAGACCAAATGTTGAGGGTAGATATTATGTATAGATTGAAAAAATTGACTTAGCTGGCTGCAACATTCACCGGATAGAAAAAAAATGGGTGAGTAATGGATTTTTCACTGGTTTTACGACAATTTTTTGAGGTGCAAAACCGGTGCAAAATCCATTACTCGCCCATTTTATCATAATCGGCGAATGTTGCATAGCTAATTGAGCCAATTTTTTCAATCTATACATAGTATCTATCATCAACATTTTGTCTACCTAAGAACAATTGTTGAGTACTTTGGTATTGTTATAACGCTGGAGCATCCGATTGCGAATACAAGAGTATTGTTGTAATTTCATGATGTTGATGATTTTCAGTTAATGCCGATTTTCAGTTAATGCCGTATTATGCTTCCTATAATCCTCATGGAGGATTTGCTTGGATTTCACACAACCTCTGGCTAGCACTAATGAATGATCTAGCAGATAGCAACAAAGCCTTTTGTACCCTCGGGCTAAAAAATCTCATGACTGTGTCACTACGTGCCTGGAGGGCGCTTTGTAGCACAGGATCCGTTACAGTTCCGCTACAATTGTAGCGCACGTGGCCGTTATTACTGCCGCTACGTTGTGGGCCACTTTTTAGAAATTGGGCTGTACAAATGCGCTACAATTGTAGCGGATTTGTAACGGCCATTGCGTTTCAACAATTTTATTTTTGTTTTCATTTGCATGCAAATACATTTATTTATAATTAGTAATAATTGTTAATAATACTAAAATAATACTTACACGTTTTAAAAAACTAATTACCATTCACATAAATATTTAATAAATGTATTTTTGCATTAAAATATGATATTTTACATCAAACTGTTCTAAACATCGAAACCCTAAGGATCATCTAAAGAAGTGTCGGTCCGGCGTGGTGGTGGATTCACAGCAATGACGTCGGCCAACCATGCGTCCATATCTTCTGGCAACGCGAAGAGGGACTCGAGTCTCGACAACGAGAGGTAGGTGGACTGTAGCGGGTCCGGCTGTCTCAGGGGCTCGGGCCTGTAACCGTCCTCAAAGTCATCAGCATGGATGTACGGGTTGCGTCGTGGTGAGGACTCCAGTCGTCGTCCGCCTCCCTAGCTCGATGATCCAGCAACTAGATCTGTCGGTACGTCGCTCGATGACAAGACCCGACGCCGCTGCAGTGCTCCCTAGATGGCACTGATGGATGCATTCGCCTTTCGCAGCTGCTCATCCTGCTGGTGGAACCTCATCTCATACTCGGTACTCCACGCCCGAAGGATGCGAATCTCCTCATCCATTCTATCATTGCGCTCTTGCTCCTTTCGGCGAACCTCCTCCAGCTGAAGCTCTCACTGAAAATTAAGTGAAATTTACAATTAGACCCTTAATTATTATAAGACTTTCAAATGAGGCCATAATTAGTTAGTTACCTCAGATGGCTCTGGTGGCTCGAATTTCTCTAGAAAAACTAGTTACGGGGGTGCACCCGCAACTCGTCCTCTGGTGGAACGACGCCCCTCGACCTGGTCATACACCTCCTGATCAAAATAAGGCATCTCCTCATCAGAAGGGAGGTCTGTATACTTTTCTTCCATCAACTCCAAGTATTTCTACTGAGCAGGACACACTTGAGGTTTTATCTAATGGAGGTCAGGTTGCTCAACCAGAAGAAGGGCAAGACTAGACAACCTATGTGGCTTATCGGAAAAAGAATAGTCTTTTTCGGGTGACCCTTCTTTCGACCATGGCAGATGAGATCATGGTTGAGTTCAACCCTTGATAGTGCCAAAGAAATTTGGGACACTATCAAGACCAAATATGGTGATGTTTCTGTAGAGAAACAGATATCAATGATTTTAAGGTTTGAGAACTATCAGAAATGAGCTGATCATACCATGAGTTCTCACCTTCGAGAGATGTCTCGGATGATCCACCAGCGAAAGCAAGCCGGGCACGACCTCACAGATGAACAACAGGTCCAAGCTATAATCAGATCTTTGCCAGATGAGGATTGGCAGTTGATGAAGGTCAACTTGTGCCACAATCCTCAGATCAAAACATTTGATGACATAGCCTACTACTTCTTCTGATGTATATGTTGCATATTGTACTTTGCTAACTGAAAGCAATTCTTTGTGGATTGTAGACTCAGGAGCAACGAACCACATAGTCCGAGACGAGTCTTGGTTCGTGGCTTACAGGAAACTTCCAAGAGGTGTAAAGTATGTCTCGGTGGGAAACAACTCTATAATAGATGTAGTAGGAATTGAGACATGTAAAGTCCCCGTATGTAATGAATCCTTATATCTTATTGATACATTATACATGCTAGATA
The DNA here is from genome assembly GCA_024586325.1 of Stellera chamaejasme. Lineage (NCBI taxonomy): Eukaryota > Viridiplantae > Streptophyta > Magnoliopsida > Malvales > Thymelaeaceae > Stellera > Stellera chamaejasme. The sequence goes on from CM044986.1 coordinate 17,451,701, forward strand.
TTTGTAGAAATTTAATTTCTATAAGTAGTTTATTGAAGTATAAATATAGCTTATCTTTTTCGAATGATAGTGTTACTATCTTCAAAGATAATCAAGTTGTGTGTGAATGTTTAGTAAATAATGGCTTGTATGAAGTTAGACCGAGTAGCCATATTATTGTTTCATCTAGTTGCCACGTGACCGAGATCACAAGTGAAATGACTTTACATGAAAGGCTTGGACATGTGGGTCAAGATAGGATGAATAAGTTAGCCAAAAAATGGCTTGCTTGGATCATTGACCAAAGTTGTCTTGCCAAGTTGCCAAGCATGCCTTGAAGGAAAGGAAACAAGAAAGCCTTTTGGGCATGGAACTAGAAGAGAAGAAGCATTAGACTTAGTTCATTCTGACTTGTGTGGACCTATGAGTGTAACATATAGAAATGGTTATAGATATTTCATTACATTTACAAATGATTATACTCGATTCACACATGTTTTCTTACTCAAGAACAAAGCTGGGGCTTTATCATAGTTTGAGAAGTATGTACATTTGATTGAGAACCAATTGGGTAAGAAAATAAAATCCTTGAGAAAGGATAGAGGTGGAGAGTATAATTCAAATGCCTTCAACGCCTTTTGTGACATGAAAGGAATCCAAAGGGAGTTCACTCTTCCTTGGACACCCCAACAAAATGGAGTGTCTGAAAGGAAGAACATAACTCTAATGGACATTGTAAGGTCCATGATGGCTAAGGCTAACTTGCACATCATCTATTGGAGTGATGCACTGCTTTGTGCAGTTCACATCCTCAATAAAGTACCAACTAAGAACATCGACTCTTCTCCTATGAGTTGTGGAAGAAGAGATCGCCTAACCTAAGCTACATGCACCCTTGGGGTTACCTTGCTTATGTGCATGTCTTGGACCATCCATTGGGAAAGTTGGTCCTCGAGGAAAGAGATGTGCTTTCCTTGGATATTGCATTGATTCGAAAAGTTATATGTTCTTAGATATTAGTCACGAAGAAGGATTGGTATTTCATGGCAGAAATGCCAATTTCATGGAAAGTGAGTTTCCTAAAGTTGGTGAATGTAATGATCTTAGATCTTTCGGTCCAATCCTTGAAGAGGATCAACCTAGTACTTCAGAAGTACCAGTTGCACAAGGTGCACTTACTTCACAAGGAGTACCTCAACAAGAGGGAGTTGTGACTCCTAATGATGAATCCAATGTGTTGGATCACATGGAACAAGATCCTGAAGAGGATACACTTGTTTAAGAGGGAGTTGAGGATCAACAAGAGCTAGATCCACCCCCGCCCATGTTGAGAAGATCAACTAGGGAATCGAGACAACCCAAAAGGTGGGGTCTCTCGGAGGGTGAAACTTATTTGGTGTCATCTGAAATAGATGAACCAATTAACATTAAAGAAGCTCTTAATAGTGCACAAAGAGAAGAATGGCTAAATGCCATGAATGAAGAACTTCATTCTATGACAGTGAATGGTGTGTGGGAATTGTCAGATCTTCCTATTGGTTGGAAGGCCATTGGTAATAAATGGGTTTTAAAGATAAAGAAGAATTCTGATGGAAGTATAGAAAGATACAAAGCCCGGTTGGTGGCTAAGGGTTTCACAGAAAAGGAAGGTATTGATTTCAAAGATACCTTCCCACCTGTTGTGAAATTCAATTCCATCAGATTACTACTTGCCACTGTGGCACACTTGGATCTGGAATTATATCAAATGGATGTTAAAACAGCCTTCCTCAATGGTGATTTGAGTGAAGAAATTTATATGAGACAACCAGAAGGGTTTGTCTAAGAAGGTCTTGAGGACAAAGAATGTAGACTTAAAAAGTCTATTTATGGTCTTAAGCAAGCTTCAAGACAATGGTACTTGAAGTTTCATCATGCAATTACAAGCTATGGGTTTGTAATGATGCATGAAGATCATTGTGTATACTTGTACTCATCTGGATCCAATTATGCTATAATGACCTTGTATGTAGATGACAAATTAATTGCAAGAAGTGGAGTTGAGTTAATGACAACCATCAAAGGATGGTTATCTTCCACTTTCGACATGAAAGACATGGGAGAAGCTTCTTTCATTCTAGGTGTTAAGATACACCGAAATAGAAAGGTGAAGTTGTTAGACCTCTCACAAGAACCTTATATTGATAAGATTCTAGAAAGGTTTAACTTAACCAACACAAAATCAATGAACATACCATTTGCATATGGATGTAAGATTTGATGGGACATGTGTCCCAAGACTCCAGCAGAAAAGGAAGAGAAGACAAACATACCATACCTAAGTGCTATAGGTTCCTTAATGTATGCCATGTTGTGTACAAGACCTGACATTAGCCACGCAGTTAGCTTATTGGCTCGATATTCTTCAAACCCTAGAATGCAACATTGGAAGAGTGTCAAGAGTGTTCTACGGTACCTTAAAGGTACTAAGGATTATTGACTATGCTATCAAGGCAAGAAGCTTGATTTGCATGGTTACTCTAATGCTGATTGGGGTAGAGATCGTGACTCCATTAAATCTACATCTGGTTATGTATTTATGCTTACTGGTGAGGCTACTACATGGTGTAGTAAGAAACAAACTTGTACAGCATTGTCAACCATGGATGCTGAGTTTATCTCATGTGCCTCGGTTGTACAAGAAGCCCTTTGGCTTGGCTTCTTTCTTAAGAACTTGGAATCTCGGATCATGGTGGAAAAGCCTATTACTATTTACAGTGATAGTATGGCGGTCATGGCTTACACCAAAGATCCCAAGTACCACGAAAAGACCAAGCACATAAGCGTGAAATACCATTTCGTGACGGATGCAATTGAAGAGGGTGAAGTTAAAATTGAGTACATATCTACAGACCTAATGGTGGCAGATCCTCTAACTAAGCCATTGACACCACTTGTATTTGCTAGACATGTCAAAGCAATGGATCTTCGTAGATTGTAATTAAGTTGGATGTACTTCACCACTTTGATGTCACACATGTATTATATGATGAATGATTAATAAAGTTGTTTGTTTGTCATCATCTAATTTGTTCAATCTTTATGCTATCACAACATAAAATTAGAACATAGGCATTAGAAAGGGTTTTCTCACACGAACCTTTCACCCTTAATCTTGTGTAGACTTAAGGATGAGACTAGCTACGGACTCAATGTATGTTGTTTCTTAAATGAAGCTTGTTTCTTGGTAAAGTAATACTTGAGTGGGAGTCATGAACCAACACATGACACGTTATCCTCTTGTCACCTTGATTTTGTAAATCAAGATGAGATGACTAAGTTTCATCGAGTTTGTATGACCACCATACATCCTAATCTATGATTGGTGTAAGCATTGGCTTACTTGATAACATTTCATGGATTGTGATATGTCCTCCTTTTATTTGATAAGGGGAGTACATTTTTGGTGTTTTAAGAGGGAGAAAAAAATGACACACCTCCCATTCTTTAAGTGGACATCATTCCGAGTCGGAGTGGTATAAGTAAAACATCAAATAGTGTTCATTTGGAACTCCAATGTTCTATAACCATGAAATGCGACCAAAAAAGAATTTAAGTAAGTTTTCTTTGTTCTTACTTAGTGTGAGGTTCTTTGGTTCAAACTCTTAGTGACTTTGACTTGCTATTAGGAAATTGTATCAATAAAACTACTTTGATCGGTTGTTGAAGGTGTTATAAGAATAAGAGCAGTTCGCTGACCATCGCGTCGGCTATTTAAGTCGAGTCATTTTCGCGTTTTCACTCCGAAAACTCTCCCAACTCTCTCTCAATTCGGTTTTGCTCCTATCTAAGTGATTTTGGGCTCTTTGGTGCGTGGAAACGGTGGATTCGTGCGGGAATCACTTATTCGCTCCAACAACACTTGGTGGATGAATTTGAGAAATTTCCCAAATTGAGAGGTTGGTATTTTCGTGTTCTCTTGGTTCATTTGAGTTAGTAGTAGTGTTTCTATATTGGATTAGAGGTAGAAACACATTTTACAACACGAATTGAGCATGAATTGAAGGAAATTCGAATTAGGGTTCTTGAGCTAGGATGAGCGAATTTTGGGGATTGATTGACCTCAAAAGTGTTGTTGGGTGGTTTTGGAACAACATTAATACTTGGTAAAGGTCCAATTATGGGTTAATCTATGATGAAAACTCATAGGTTTTATGGTGGAGAATTGAAGTGTGTTGTATTGTTGAATTCAATCCAAATTGTTGTTATTGGGTATGTTTAGAGCAATATTGATAATTGGAACATTGTCCAAATATGCTTCGATTATATACCTAAGGCAATGTTCATCCGGGTTTTTGGTGGAATGTGGAAGCATGTGTTTTGTGTGGTTTAAGGTTTCAAGCATGTTTAGACAATGAATTTGAGCAACTTTAAGTCTTGGAGTGAGGTCCAATTGTCAATGGATATTGATGTGTTAAATGAAAGTGTAATGTGGGAAATGTGTGAAATGCTTAGGTGATTTGTGAAGCAAGGTTTGAGGTGGGATAAGGAAGAAGGTTGGTGTGTGGTGCTTGGCTGCTACCCTCTACGGTTGTGTCTGCTTGCGTTTCGAGGTAAGGGTTCGAGCCTACCTATGTTATTGTAATGTAGGATGGTTGAGGCAAGTCTTGGGCCTCGGTCTCGACTTCGGTCTTAGATCGGGATTGTGGAGCCCCAAGGCTAGTCCCATGGTAGGAGTATCGGTGCGCGGTAGGAGCATCGGTGACGTTCGTGTGGACGCATGGCCGGTTGGACCGGGAAGACCTAGCCATGGTCGTGATTTATGATGTTTGTTGGATGCATGGCGAATGCCGACGCATGGCGAATGCCGTGCGTCGGGAAGATCTCATGGTCGGGAAGATCAGTCGAAGTGGTGTAAGTAAAACATCAAATAGTGTTCATTTGGAACTCCAATGTTCTATATCTGTCTTTGCACGGAAGAACATGAAATGCGACCAAAGAAGAATTTAAGTAAGTTTTCTTTGTTCTTACTTATTGTGAGGTTCTTTGGTTCAAACTCTTAGTGACTTTGACTTGCTATTAGGAAATTGTCTCAATCTGAAATATCCTCCATTTGGGTAGTTGAGTTGGTACAATGACCTAAGTAGTTTAAGTTAATAGGAAAGACACCGTTTTGATGATACACATGCTCTAAATTTAATCTTGGACCCACATACTATGTGTAGTATGATTTAGATTGAATTATGAGCACTTGTGAATGAGATCTCAGCTTCTTAATACAATCACGGATTTCAAATGGTTGAAATTCAAGAAAAAGACTGATTGTGATTAAGTGAAGTGTATCATTGTGTCTGGGGTCTGTAAAGGCATCACTTGATGAGTTCAAGTGAGCTTGAAGAAGTTCAAGCACGTTTGAGAAGTTCAAACAACATATCGTTGCTTGGTGAGTTCAAGCATGTTGTTTTGAAGAGGACAAGCTTCCATTATGAGTCTAACAACCACAATGAAAGTGATTATGTGTGTATGCCTTGGGGTCACACTGATGTGGTTGTCAGAATGCTCTGATACCAATTGATGTGATTCCGGGAGGGTATCCTGGAACACGAAGAGCAGATCTAGCCAACAAAGGAGCAACACGGGGTAGGTATGATTGATGAGGCGAAAATGTCAACAGGTTGACAAATCCGGAATGCACAAAAACAAAACGATGCGGAAGCTTGTGAAACGAACTGATATGGCCGCCAACTCCTCCTGGATCCTTGCCCAGGCAAAGATGGTGTTATGCCTTTGGCGACTCCTCCTTCTTGATACCAAAAACGGTCCAAGACAAAGAAAGCCTTCGTTGCCAAAAATTGTGGGGGAATGTAGATGGGGCCAACACCTCCTTCTTCCAATGAGAAGACAATATTGGTCTTAGTAGACTTGTAAAGAAAAGTTAACAAGAATTGAGTGGAAAATGTAGATAGGTTGAAAAGAGAATCACTCTCAATTTCAAGAAAAAAGTGTAATATATTTGATGATTGAATTCTATTGCAAATAATACCTAGACCTCCTTTTATAGGACAAGGAAGTTGGAATTCTAAATCAATTGACAAGTCCCTTCATCTCCACTCTTAATGATGGAAATTAAAGGAGATGTAAATATGAGAATTTAAAACAATTATTTCTAAAAATTATTCAAGGCTATCTAATGGATAGAACTAGCCAAAACAACTCTGAAAACTGAAATAAAATGATAAAAATTCGAGCTAGAAGTTGAAGGATGAGTTTTGGCCAAATAAATGAGGAGTAAGTGATCCTCATTTAATGCTTTAATGGAGGGACTTCAAAGCTTGTAACTCCTTTCTTCACCAGTGGTTTCTGGATGATTTTGGATGACTCTTGAGTTCTGTAGACTGCTGAAGTTCGCCATTGATGAGGAGTGAATGGTTGGAAACCTTTGAAGTGCATTGAATGCACCAGCTGGAATCTCAACAGGTTGAGAATTTCGTGACATTGAATGCAGTAGCTGGAATCTCAACAGGTTGAGAATCTCGTGAACCATAGTTTTTCTAGGCTTCGGATATGATGAACTGGTTATGGGATTGTGACTCTTGAACCATAGCATTAGGATGGGCCTTAGCACAAGAATTGATGGTGTGGGCCCGATCATGGCTAAGAAAATGTACTTGGGCCAAATTGTCATTTGGTTGAGCCCAAACCGAAATGTTGAAAATTGTTTGCACAATTTGAGAATTGGGTTGGCCCAAATTGAGGAGTGCTTTCACTTGTCCTTCATCTCTGATGATGTCTTCACTTTGCTCCTCACACTTTGCAAAACTGTGCATCAACAGGTTGAGAGCCTCCTTAGCCTCTTGGTCCGGCTCCTTGTCATAGGTCCATTGAAGGTGGAAGTGTCATAAAAGTTATTGACCTTTTCTTTTGGCATGTGAGCTCTTGGATCCTCAAGGTTGCACATGGGTGCATCTAGATCACTTGTCGGTTTCGCGTCATTCCCTCCCTCTTGAAAATGATTCGACCTCGAATCATAATGTTCTGTAACAAAAAAATATAGGAGGTTAGATGAAGCAATTCCGAACATGTACATCCAATAGATAAAGAAGTTGAGAAACAATTTACTTCCCTTGGTAGCCCTCTTGAAATTTTCAAGGGGCTTATGTCTTGAAATTTTCAGAAGTAATTTGTCATGAATGTTGACTTCTTTTTGGAAGTTCATGATTTCAAAGATGAATCCTTTGAACCTGCAAAACAAATGTAGCCCTTTCTCTTTGGCTAGATTAGAAACTTTATGGGCAAAAATAGCAACACATAAAATGTATGAAAACAAGTTATGTAATTGCTTGGAAAAGTCAATGGTAGCATGGTGATCATTGAACATCATGTCATAGCAAGGTGAATTAAAACCAGAAATTTCATATTGCAGATCAATACCATTTTCAAACAATCGAGACATGGTAGTAGAGAAACAAAAACTAGTGTTAAGAAAAAGACTAGGAAAGAAATTTTTCCCATGCTTACTCAACAGGTTGAGATGACTCGTACATACTCCCGGGTCAAACACAAATATTGTTCTTTCAATCATTTCATTCAACTTCATCAAGCATGTGCCATCAATGTTGACACATAAAAAGAATTCATGACCAAATTTGAATTCAACACCAATTATAGCATTGTCCAACTTATTTCCAGAATATTCAACATGTTTAACATCTGTATATGACCAATTGAATGGTGCAATTTTCAAATCACAGTCAACACGTTGAGAATTCGTTAGACAAGAATTAGCAACAAATTTGCTTTCAGCTTTTGCAATAATAGATGGTGAAAACAAAGCATGCTTAACAATATTTCTCCAATTCATATAAGGCAATGACAATGAAGCATATGGGTCAATATATTCAACAGGTTGAAAAAAAGACTTAACAAATCTTAAACTAGAACATAAATTATTCAATGGAATAAATTCATGAATAGTTCCATAATTTTCATCACCAAGTAATTCAATACTCAAAGAATTATTCTTAACAAATAAATCATTCGAGTAGGGAGAAATATTACCATCATTCAAAACTGATGTTTCCTCTTGATGTGGCTTTTCGTCCTTCATGGAAGATGCTTCTAAACATGATTTTTCACCTTGACTTTTTGTTCTTCGAAAAACTATAGATACACCTTCCAAAGGTGGCACATGTGGTACTTCAACCACAACTTCTTGCTCTTCCTTAAGGTTGATGTTCTTACCTTCTTGACCATCATCATTCTCCTGCACAAACATCAAAGAAGAACAAACTTGCAATTCATTAGATGTTAGTAAATCATTTGGGACTTTTTGTGGCAAGATACTCTCTAGTTCAACACGTTTAGCTAGTGGATGTCTCTCTTGTTTTCTCTCAAACTCACTTTTACCACTCTTTGCTCTAATTATTCTTTCACCATCTCGAAAGACACTTGACTCTTGCAAATCCACTTGGGATTTCTTTTTATTTCCAGTGTTTCCCATGTGTTTATTCACCTTACCCTCAACCTCACATTGAACATCGACTTGGTTAGCATGGGCTTGCTGGGGGGTTACGAAAGCTGAAATGATCTTTCTGTCAACAGGTTGAGTGGTGTATTTACTGGTCACATCAACAACACGTGCTCTTGAATGGATAAGATTCTTTTGTTGACAAACTGGAGGGATTGGTTGAACATGTAACACTTATCTTGCTTCCATCAAAGTACCTTCCACTGGAAAGACATATTCCTCTACAACATGTTGTTGCTAGTGTCGAAAATCGAACAGACAAATACAATTTATAAGCCCGACTCTCCCTCAAGTGTAAGGTTGCAATTGTAGTAGGGTGAGTGGGATCGAACCCAAGGGAATTGATGACAACTAATGATTATCAGTTAAACTCAATATTTTTGATATTTTTGTATATAGGACAACAAGGTATAAGTGATGCGATGCTCCGAATGTAACTCGAACTACGCTAATAGCAACAAGTCACTGAAAGAAACTTGAGAAACAAACTAGAGTCAAAAACAATAAAACTGATTTGTTGTGTAAATTTCAATGATAAAAGGTCTCTTTGGTTGCTTAGGGTTGGTGTTGCTAGATGACATGTATAGTTGAGAAGAATGCAATGATGAAGGAGATGGATAAAATTCAAACCCTGCGGGCTAGGCTAGAGTCATCCTCCCCATTAATGACCAAACGTGATCTCTCCGCTTGACACCATTAATGAGAGCTTTAGGGTTGCCCAAGTAAAACCTCCTAACACGCTAGGTTACCTTCTCAGAATAACCTTTTGGGTGCCTAACAGTTCCCCTAGGTTGGTTCGGTAAAATACCCTCTCGGAATAATTCACCAAACTAGTGTCAGGTTTTAGGGTTTAGTTAGCTACACTAAACCTTTTACCTTCTCGTGCAGTTCAAGAAACTATTATCAACATGCATAAATCATCAACCAAACATGTTCAAACCATCCAACAATCACACAATCACCTATAACAACCAAAGAGAACAAGGAGACTACTCGCAGTTCATGCTCAACATAATTGCAGAAAATTGAGTAGAGATAGAGAAAACTGTTGAATCGTGCGATAATCCTCAGCCGTACAGTCCGGAAATCTGAAGCAGATCAATCGAGAGTGGAGTAGCAAGTCCCCAAACCCTAGGTTGGTTTTTGGGGAGAGTGAGTCGCAGAAAACAGCTTCTCGCCTGGAGTGAATTGTGTTTTTCGGCTAAAAATCACAAAATTAAACCTGCTAATTTTTTCTCCAGGCGATCGCTTGACTGAAGAGGCGTCTCGCCTGGAGCTCGCCTGGGCTCCTGTCTCCTTTCGCTTCCAGGGTCAGGCGATCGCCTGACTGAAGTGGCGTCTCGCCTGACCTTCGCCTGGGCTCCTGTATCCTTTCGCTTCCAGGGTCAGGCGATCGCCTGACTAAAGTGGCGTCTCGCCTGACCCTCGCCTGGGCTCCTGTATCCTTTTGCTTCCAGGGTCAGGCGATCGCCTGACTGAAGTGGTGTCTCGCCTGACCCTCGCCTGGGCTCCCGTCCTCCTTGTTTCCGAGCTTCTTTTCTTGTTTACATTTGGGCTCTTCAGTCTTGCTTTTCTGTGCCTTTTATCGTCGAATTTCTCCCTTTTTCCCTCGAACGTGGACTTCCTGAAAAACAGACTTGCACCCACACTAAGTGCTAGCAATTACTCGATAACAGCATGTGCATGGAGGAAAAACGTATAGATATGTGTCAATCATCACACCCCCAAACTTAGATGTTTGCTAGTCCCTAGCAAATACACTACCTATAACCAAAACAAAACTAAGCAAACAAATAAGTAAGAAAATCATCTCCAAATGATTTCTCTACTCTTGCTCTTTTACTACGTCTCGGTTCTACTTGAACCAAATCATGATTCTCATCATCATAACTTTCATCAGCATGATTCTCACGATCCATTATTTCGTCTTCCCGATTTGACAAAATTGATGCACGATTGTTTCTACAAGGAAATGTATTTTCAAAGAAAGATGCATTCCTTGATTCCATTATTGTGTTCTTGTGAATATCCGAAACTTTAGAATCATGCACAAGGAACCGATAGGCACTACTGTTATGTGCATATCCTATAAAGATACAATCCACCGTTTTTGGACCTATCTTCACTCTCTTCGGTATTGGCACCGCTACCTTTGCAAGACACCCCCACACTCGCAAGTGTTTGTAGGATGGTGTCCTACCTTTCCATAACTCATATGGAGTTTTATCTTTCTTCTTTCGAGGTACCCTGTTTAAAAGGTAATTACTCGATAAGATAGCTTCACCCCACATGTTTTGAGGTAAGCTGAACTTAGTAACATCGCATTCATCATTTCTTTTAATGTGCGATTTTACGTTCAGATAACACCGTTAGATTGAGGTGAATAAGGTGCGGTGGTTTCATGTACAATTCCGTGTTGTGCACAAAATTGACCAATTGGTGCTTCATACTCGCCACCTCTATCACTTCTCAATCTTTTGATCTTTTTATTGAGTTGATTCTCAATCTCATTTTTGTAGAGAACGAATTTCTCTAAGGCCTCGTCTTTACTTTTCAGTAAATACACATAACAATATTTTGTGCTATCGTCAATAAAGGTAATAAAATATATATTACCACCTCGTGTTTGAACGAATTTCAAATCACAAACATCACTATGAATTAATTCAAGTGGTTCAGTACTTCTTTCAATTGATTGAAACGATGACCTTGTCAATTTTGCCTCAACGCAAATTTCACATTTATGTTTTAGATCAATTTGGAATGTCGGAATATGGTCCAGGTTAATTAATCGACGTATCGAGTCAAAATTAACATGACCTAGTCTACCATGCCACAAATTGGAAGACTCAAGCAAGTAAACGGAAGAAGTACTCTCTTTATTGATAATAGCCATTACATTGAGTTTGAACAACCCATTACAAGCGTACCCCTTTCCCACAAACATTCCAGATTTGGTCAGTATGACCTTGTCCGATTCAAACACCAAGCGAAACCCATACTTGTTCATCAGTGAGCTGGACTCCAGGTTGTTGCGCATTTCTGGCATATACAGGGCATTGTTCAGAGTCAATGTCTTGCCAGAGGTCATCTTCAGAAGCACCTTTCCTTGACCTTCAATTGCCGCTGTTGCGGAATTGCCCATGTACATCTTCTCCCCTTGAATTGGTTCGAAGGAGGAGAAGAGGTTCTTGTTGGTGCAAACGTGCCTAGTAGCACCTGTGTCAATCCACCATTCTTTTGGGTTAGACCCAACAAGGTTTACCTCAGAAACCACAGCAGCAAGGTTCATATCTTCAACATCTTGGGCAATTTCATTGATCATGTTTGCCTCATGATCATTCCGTTTTGGGAGTCAGCAATCTCCAGATTTGTGGCCAATCCTTCCACAGTTGAAGCATTTGCCGTTGAACTTTGGCTTTGGCTTCGGCTTCGAGACACCTCCCATTGACCCGAGCTTTCCTTTTCCCTTTTTGTTCTTTGAGCTTTGCCCCTTACCATGCTCCATCATGTTGGCCTTGGCACCAATGGAGAGGGATGATTTGCGCTCGGATGATTTGCGCTCGGATCTCCTATTGTCTTCTTCAAACGAAGTCTAACAATGAGGTCCTCCAAGTTCATTTCTTTTCGCTTGTGCTTGGTAGCTTTTGAATTCCTTCCATCCAGAGGTAGCTTCTCAATGACAGCTGCCACTTGGAAGGCTTCACCAATACCATGCCTTCAGCGAGGATCTCATGCAAAATAACCTGATGTTCCCGCACTTGACTAACCACAGTCTTGGAATCCACCATTATATAATCGAGGAAACGACCGACCACAAATTTCTTTGCGCCAGCATCCTCCGTTTTATATTTCCGGTCCAATGATTCCCACAACACTTTTGTCGTCTTATAATTACAATAAACTGTATATAATGAATCATGTAAACAGTTTAGAATATAATTACGACACAAGAAGTCAGAGTGGATCCACGCTTGATTGGCACTGGATGTCTCAGCATCCACGTTCCCCTCGGGAACTCCAGGAGCATCCTCAGTCAAGAATCTCGCAAGATTCAAGGTGGTCAAGTAGAACAACATTTTCTGTTGCCACCTTTTGAAGTTCCCCCCGTTGAACTTCTCCGGTTTCTCCGCATGAGAGGTCGGGACAGTCAAGGGGTTCGGCACCATAGTCATGATAGCCCCAGAACCACCATTGCCACCGTTGGACCCGTTCACAACTTTGGAACCGTCCACAACGTTAACTTCTGGGATTGTCATCACAGATCACGATTCTGTTTTAAGATTGTATGTAGGAGTAAGTACCAAAATTGGTAAAACAAAAGAATGAGGTAGAATTGCAGAAAATATAAAAGAGAAGACAATATAATTATTCTACCAATGTCATAAATAATTCTGAAATTATATATATATATAAATATATATAAATTACAAGAATTATTATAATGAAATTAAATAGAAATTATGTCGGAAATTAAACAAATTAACGGTATGACATTATAAATCTAATTTTAAGAATAAATTAGAATTAACAAGAATATTAACGGATCAAACCAAGAAAAAGTTTAGAAGTAAGAACCGTTCTTCGAGATTTGGTTTCCGAGGCTTGCGTTGCACGCAATTTCCTTAAAACAGATTCGCTCCCTTCACTACGAGTGCTTGAGGATCGACCAAGCGTCTGTCTCCCAGGATACAACGGAGATGCGGAAAAAACTTTGCACCTAAAGTTTTTCCGCCGACGAACTAGAACCGAAGAACTTGAAGAACACCAAAACAATGATGCAAGAGACTTTTTGCAAGAAGAGAGGAAGAAGATTTAGCAAGAAGAAGAGTGCTAGGGATGAGCAATAAGCATGCTGAAGGTGCCCTTTTATAGTGTTTAGGGTAGGCCTAGCCATTAGAGCACCTAAATGCACCATAAAGCTAGCCATTAACCCTAATACTAATGGCTAAGAAACCACCATACTAATGGACCATAAATCACCATACTAATTGTGAAAAAACCTCCAAATTTATGGTAGAAATAAATAATTTTTCATTCATTTTTTTCCACCATTTTTTCTAAAATATTTCCAACAGGTGGTGCTTAAAATGGGCTGCTTTAGGGTGGAGATCGGATTTGCAGTCGGTGGCTGTAGTTCAATTCACTTCTTCGTGTTTTTCTGAACATGGACTTCAGACATCGGTTTACTAAGGCGGCGGACGGGTGGTGGAAAAGCTACAAAAGATTGAAAACCACCAAAAATCTCATAAATTGATCTCATTTTTCTCGTTACATTTTTTATTTTTCATTTCAGTAATTGTTTGTTTAATTTCGTAGAAGAACAAAATGATTGACATTAATTTTTTGTTCATTGGAAGAAGAACAAGGGTTGTTCTAGGTTTGAAGAGACAAGTTGTGTGAATACTTAAAAAGAGGTATGAATAGGGGAAGAATTGGAAAACATGAACTCTCCTAAATAATTGTGCTCAAACGAAGTGTTTCAAAAGAATAGGGACAGAGGGAGTAATAAACTACACATATTAATCTATAATTCTCATCTAAATTATTTGATGACTTTATAAATCAAAATTTTGAAGAAATAAATTCATAAATTAAATACTGAAAAAGAAACACACTATTTATTTAAGGACAAAGATAGTTAAAAAAATTTAAAAGTGACAATGTATTTGGGACATATGAAGTAACTCATTCTACTTTCAATTAGCTAGCGGTTAATGGAGAGATCTATAGAACTTAATTGTTTAGTGAAAAACATTCACTCCATCCATCCCAAATGAGTTTTCACTTTTAGTTTTTTTATATAGATTAAGATTATGTTTGGTTATTAACTCAATTTACATAAACTTCCATTATTACCCCTTCCAAACTCATTTTCACCCATTGGGTTAAACTCATTCTCATCCTTTCCAACTCACTCCCTAAGGCTCCGTTTAGTTATGTAAAATTTTTCAAATTTTCAACTCCAAATTTCCTTTGTTAACATTAGATCATATAACTAGCTTTCAAGTGATGGAAAATCTTGTTTTCCAAACTTTGGAAAACTAGTATATTAAATTAAGGAACATTGTTTGAAAGGTTTCCATGGTAATACTAGAGTTTTTCAAAGTTTGGAAAACAAGGTTTTTCATCACTTGAAAGCTACTTGTATAATCAAATATTTACAAAGGAAATTTGGAGATGAAAACTTGAAAAAATTTCAACAACTAAACGGACCCTAACTCATTCTCGTCACATTTTCATCATCCTCATTATTCAAATCAAGAGACAACGAATCATTCAAATCATGGGAACGAGTTTACAGATAAGTGTCGATGATGTCTAGCCGGTGGCACAACGTGTCATTGCTCCTCTTCATAGTCTTCTCGACATCAAAGGTGATTTTTTCATCTCCCATGCGCAACACAATCTTTCTCATGGCATTACAAGTGGCTAAGAAGGGTTGGCCAATGATAATAGGAATCTCTTGGTCTTTCACCATATCTAGAATCACAAAATGGGCAGGGAAAACAAATTTTTTCACTTTTACCAAAACATTGTAAACTCTTTCTCTGGGATATGTTGATATGTTAATGATCTATCAACAAGTTGTAAGCAAATAGGAGTAGTTGCCCAAACAAATCCTACAACCTTTGTGGGACGGAGGGAGTAGTTGAATGTTTAACCTCACCTATTCCTAATTTCTTAAAAAATAGATAGAGGCATAAGTTTAGGCTAGCACCAAGATCACACGAACATTTAATAAAATAAGACCACCAATCATGCATGAAATAGCAGTAAAACTTGTTAGAATTTCATATGGGTTATATGTGATATAAACTATTCATTATATTTGTTATCATAAGGTTTGGTCCAATTAAAAGTGATCTGATAAACTAGGGTTTTGGGCAATGAACATCTTATTAAAGGTGTGGAAAATTTTAATGTGTAGAGGCCATAGTGTACCTTTTATTTTAATGATGTGCCGAAATAAAATATACACAACTATATATATAGGCTATGGTCCCCAAATTATACGTGCTAGGGTTTCTCTTCAGTTTTCTGCCTCCTCTGAGTCCCGCCCTTAGAGAGCGCAAAAGAGAAGTTCACACGTACTGGTTTGGAAGATCATTGAGCTGCAGTCTTCTTGCTTGATTCTTCCACTATGGATCCAGTTATATTTTCGACTTTGCTTTAGAATTTATCTTGATGATTTGACATGAATAATCTTGGGTTTATAGATTAATTATTTGATTAATTTATCCATGTTGTATAATTGTTATGCTCCAAAAGCAACTTTGGCGTTCCAATGTTCTTTATGTCAGTGCATGTCTTTTAAGTTTCAGTAAGCTTAAGATTTGATTGTTTGCAAAACGAATCGTCAGTCTACTTGTAAGAATAAAACATGAATGATTCTGTTATGCGCAATGGCATGTATGTTTTGCGTTTTTATGATGTTAATTCTGTTAAAGTTAATTAAGAATCGAAATATAATATTCCGCTAATTAATTCTATTGTTGAAACTACAGCACTAGTCTTTTTAGACTAGAAATTTCAGCAAATAAGTGAATTTGTTATGGTGAACTAAATTTCATGATTGGTATATTTAAGGTTATATGATATTTTAGATTGATTAATTGAAACAACATGTTGCCAAAACAACCTCTTTTGTGTAAATTAATTGATCTGAGATAATAAGATGGTCTGGGTGTTTGAGTTTGAGTTTGAGTTTCATTCAAATAATCACCGACCCCGGCCCAAATGAAGGTAATTGTTTGGGTGCAATTTAAACATGTTTGTGGTAATAAATATGTGACAATTATTAAATATTTTTTATGAATAGTAAGTCGGTACAAAGAAAGGCTTATTATTTGACATAATCTGTATTGTCAATATTTGATTACTACACCAAGAGGACATTTAGATACATCTATGTGGCCGATGGAAAATCGGTGCAAGTTGAAGCAATTGGGACATTCAGA
The DNA here is from genome assembly GCA_024586325.1 of Stellera chamaejasme. Lineage (NCBI taxonomy): Eukaryota > Viridiplantae > Streptophyta > Magnoliopsida > Malvales > Thymelaeaceae > Stellera > Stellera chamaejasme. Next base: position 17,468,147 of record CM044986.1, read on the forward strand.
TTATTGCTAAAGACCGGATTTTATTTGGACTTGGATGAGACTTTTATGGTATCGTCCTTTAGACAGAATTTGATTTTTATTTCTGTTTTGGACAAATTCAGATATTCTTGTTCAATTGGAATTGAAAATTTAGTCTTTTTCAAGATTCAAAATTGGTTGGTTCTGGTTCTTTATCCGTTGCTGATAATCTATATGTGTTAGATACTATTTCTTCATTTTATGAAACCTTGCAAAGGAGTATACCCGAGGTGTAAAGCGAAAATTAACCAATATATTCTGCTTCACTATGGTACAAGAGATTATGACGTATCTCTAAACATAATTGATATACTTGTGTCAGATATAATTTTTGATCCCCTCAAGTTTACATATTTTGACAATTGCATTAATTGTATAAAGGGGAAACAGACAAAAGCTAAAAGATTGGGTGTCAATAAGACTTCAAACGTCTTAGAACTAATACGTACGGATATCTCTGTGGGCCATTTCCAACAGCATGTCGGAATGATCAATGACACTTTATTATGTTCATAGACGATTTCTCACGATATAGCTACCAATATCTTATTCATGAAAAGGCCCAGTCACTCGATGTGTTCAAAAATTTTAAGGTTGAAGTTGAGAATCAACTCAACAAAACGATTAAAGCTGTCAGGTCTGACCGTGGTGGAGAATACTATGGTAGATATGATGACTTAGGTGAATAATGTCCAGGACCTTTTGCTAAATTTCTAAAGGAATGTGGTATCGTATCACAATACACCATGCCTGGATCTCCTAGCATGAACAGTGTAGTTGAAAGACAAAATAGAATGCTTAAGGACATGGTTAGCAGTATGATTAGACACTCTACCTTACCAGAATCACTATGGGGAGAAGCTTTAAAGATTGCAGCTTACATTCTCAATAGAGTTCCAACAAAAGTAATTGTCAAAACCCCATATGAGCTTTAGATAGGCAGGAAGCCTAGTTTAAAGCATCTCTACATTTGGAGTTGTCCAGCTGAAGCTAGGCCTTATAAGCCAAATGAAAAGAAACTGGACTCTAGGACGGTCAGTTGGCACTTTATTGGATACTCTGAGAGATCCAGGGGTTACCAGTTCTATGATCCCACTTCTTAGGTAATTTTTGAGACAAATAATGCTCATTTCTTTGAGAATGTTGAGTTTAAGGTGAAAGATATGGTTAGAAACCTTGTCTTTGAGGAAGAATGTGTAACCATTCCCATGGTTTCTCTTGACAATGATCAGACTACTATCCCTTACATTGTTAAAGAAGAAAATCAAAACAATGTCAGAGAACCCCCTAATCAAAATTAAGAAATTATTCATGAAGAACAAACTCAACAACCTCAAAAAATAATGTCATTAAGGCGATCCACTAGAGAAAGGAGAAGGGCGATTCCGGATGATTATATCATCTCCAAGAGAAAGATGATGATAATGGATTGGTGAAAGATGATTCAATCAACTTTCATCAAGCCATTGAAAGTCCTAATTCTCAAAAGTGGATTGATGCCATGAATGAGGAGACGAAGTCCATGTTGGCTAGACTTGCTCCTTTGTTGGCTAGATCTGCTCTTTGTGTTCCAGGATACCCTCCCGGAACCACATCAATTGGTATCAGAGCATTCTGACAACCACATCAGGGAGGGGGGGTCTACTGGCTTCAAACATTTCACTCCCGGCCGCGAGCTTGCCATGCGTCTACAATTGCATCTTCAGCTCTCTTGCACGAGCGTCTTGGTCATCCTGCTCCCTCAGTTCTATCTTTTTTACTATGTTGTGTAATACTGCTATAGAGACTTCCACGGATGTTCCCTGTGATATTTTGTTTTCAACCTAAACAGACGCGCACGTCTTTTCCACTCAACTACAACAAAGTAGATCATCTATTTCATATGCATATACCACATGTATCACCAAATTCATTGATGAAATGAAGTAACTAGTGCATATTACAAATAAGTGAAATCAAAGTACAGTAGTATAGTTATTGTGTAGCTCCAACTCCATCCATATAGTATAGTACTAGTGATTATTTATTTTACATATATAGGAGTATAACAAGAAATGGAGGAGCTAGCTAGCTAGTCCATTATTTATCTTACAAAACAAGCGCAGATTGAGGATATAGTTGGTGTACTAATGTGAATCCATTCATGACTTGTAGTCCGGCTAGTAATTGTCTACCTCTTCGCAACAATAGCAAACAGGATCAGGACCTGTACTCTTAAATTGGACACAGAATCCAGCAATATAAAACAGATCATCCCTGCAGTGATAGTCACAATCATCCTTTCCACCTCTACATGATCCTGCAGGTTCATACCCTATGCAGTTGCCCACTTCAGGAATGTAGACTGTAATTAATTAAGAGGGGAGCAAAGAGATGGAAATGAATAGAATCAGCAGAAGGGGTTTGAGAGATATAAAAAGGTAAATAGAGGCTTGTGCATACAGGCAGCTTGGGAGATGGTGATGCAGCTGGAAGCAAGGCATACAAGGACTGCAACCACCAGAATCCTCCAAACTACTCCTGTTTTCATTCTCTCTCTAAATGCTTGCTTTGTTGTTCCTGTTGAGAATTACACCTAGTTTGGTTGTATATATAAACATACAACCAACACCTGAAATGAATACGCGTTTTGTACCTTTCAAGAAATATTAATTTATTAGTTATTAATATTTTTTAAAAATTAAGTTCATCATAATGAACTTACAACCAATTAAAAGCAACCATGCATGTAGGGGTGTCAAAAGCTGACAAGACCTGATTAACCCGCCCGAACCCGACCTGACCTGACCGAAAAAGTCAATGACCCTAAAACTGACCTGACCTGAACCTGAACCCGACCTGACCCGTAAACAGCTCGGCCCGAATGAACCCGTAACCCGAATGACCCGAACCTGACCTGACCTGAAATCAGCTCAACCCGAATGACCCGAACCCGATGAACCCGTGACCCGAACTGACCCGAATCTCAAACCTGATTAACCTGAATCCGAACCCGACCTGACCCGAATACTGAACCCGATTAACCCGAATCCGAACCCTAAGGAACTCTAAATAAACTTTCATCATAACAAAATATAATAATCTAATGCATTATAGAGTTACTATCATCATAACAATTTAAACTACTATCATTCATTGTCTAAACTCCGAAGCAAGAAAATAATAGTAAATAACGTCAATTGTGCACTAATGACCAACAACAATTGTAACATCCAAAATGTAATCATCCAACGCATCAAAGAGATTTCTAACCCATTGTCACTACGTGGGGAGGACAAAGTTTACTGCGGCCCTTACTGCGGTTTGGGCCGCAGTAAGCCCATTTACGCAGTAAACGACGTGGTTGCTGGCGCAGTAAGGTTTACTGCGGCCTTAGCCGCAGTAAGGCCGCAGTAAATTTTTTTTTTTTAGGGTTTCGGTTCTCTTTTTCATCCGCCTCCTTCACATTTTTCTTCATTCTTCCATCTTCATCTTCATTCTTCCATCTTCATTCTTCTTCTTCATTCTTCCATCTTCATCTTCCCCTTCATCATCATCTTCATTCTTCTTCATCCTTCTTCTTCTTCTTCTTCTTCTTCTTCTTCTTCGAATTCTTCTGTTTCTTCTTCCTTTTCTTCTAGTTCTTCTTCTTCTGTTTCTTCTTCTTCTTCATCTTCGAATTCTTCCTCTTCTTCTTCTTCTTCTTCTTCTTCTTCTTCTTCTAGTTCTTCTTCTTCTTCTTCTTCTTCTTCTTCTTCTTCTTCTTCTTCTTCTTCTTCTTCTTCTTCTTCTTCTTCTTCTTCGAATTCTTCGAATTCTTCTTCTTCTTCTTCTTCTTCTTCTTCTTCTTCTTCTTCTTCTTCTTCTGTTTCGTCTTCCTCTTCTTCAAGGAACTCTAAATAATCCTTTGAACATCAACGGATTCGCCCATTTTTTAATTATTCAAAGTTACTATCATCATGGCAAAATAAACTACTATCATTCATTGTCTAAACGCGAAGAGAAAATAATGCGGGCATTTTAACGTGCGGCGTTCACTAATGACCATCGCAACAATTGTAACATCCAAAATGTAATCATCCAACGCATCAAAGAGATTTCTAACCCATTGTCGCACTCTGGCAAAGAAAATAACTCAGTGAGCGAGCGAGAGAGAGAGAAACGACTTATCGGGTAAAATTTATTAATTGTATTTGTAAACTTCAATAAATTTATTAATTGTTTTTCATTAATTATATTGATGCTGATCTAACAAGGTATTGATGTCGATCTAACAAGGTATTGATGTTGATCTAACAAGGTATTGATGTCGATCTAACAAGGTATTGATACTGATCTAACAAATTATTTGAGAAATATTTACTTTTCAATTTTGTTGGAATAATGTCTAATTTCTCTTCAATTTTTTTAGAACAACTCCGCGAAATAGATTTATTTTAAACTCCAAGGAAAAGGGGAGAGAAAATTGTGTGAATAATTTTCTTAGTATATCATTGTTGTATATATTATATATATGTGAATATAAAATACGTAGTATTATTTATAAAGAATATAAATATAAAGAATAAAAGTTTAGTTTGAAAATTCAGCTGCACGAACTTAGAACGACGAAACTCAAATTTGAACCCGTAGAAACCCGAACTTGGACTGGAAGAAACCTGAACTCGGACCCGAAGAAACCCGAAATTTGGCCCGAAGAAACCAGACCTGGACCCGGCCTAAACCCGGGACTGAAACAACCCGAAACCCGAATGACCTGAACCCGAACCCGACTTGACCCGAAGTAAACTCAACCCGATGGTGACCTGAACCCGAATAACCCGAACCCGAACCCAACCCGACCTGAAAGCAGCTCAACCCGAAATTATCCGAAACCTGAATGACCAAACCCGAACCCGACCTGACCCGAAAACAGTCCAACCCGAAACCCGAATGACCCGACCTGAACCCGACCTGACCCGCCCAATTGACACCCCTGCATGCATGCATGCCCTTCTTTAGATTAAAATGCCTCATTCGGCGACGAACCTCTCTAGATAACTAAACAGAATGAGCTAATAGAAGATACTCATTTATTTTACTACTCATTCTCTCTCTAAATGCTTGCTTGCTGTTCATGTGTTAATAATTAGTGCAAGTTTTCTTGAATTAATTATGTACTGTATATATAAATATATCTTGCCAGCCGCTTCGCTTCTACATAGATTAGATATGTACGTCCATTTAACAGCTAGATAATTTGGAAAGAAATATACTCATTTATTGTTTTCCATTTTAATCCATCTCTATATATGAATATGTTAAAAGTAGTTTATCGAGATGATCTAATAACCAATTAAAAGCAAGCATGCATTCTTGGGATTTATGACAATATATAGCAAACACCCTTCAACAAAGCTTGGGGGAACAAGATAGATGAGCTAATAGAAACAAAAGCACCCAGCTTTGAATTGAAAATTATTATTTTACTTTTTTAATTTAATTTATCTGGTATGAAAATTTGAAAAAAATCAGTTTCGTCGAGATGACCTAACAACCAATTAAAAGCACTGAAACCATTTGGGAACTTGACTTATTGCCCGAAGATGCGAAGCCTATTGGTTGTAAAAGGATATTTAAATTCAAAAGCGATTCAAAGGGCAATATACAGAGGTATAAGGCTCGTCTTGTCGCAAAGGGCTTCACACAAAAAGAATGTATCGATTATAAAGAGAGTTTCTCTCTGGTTTCATCGAAAGACTCTTTTAGGATTATAATGGCATTAGTGGCACATTTTGACCTTGAGTTAAATCAGATGAATGTTAAGATTAAAGAAATCCATCTACGGTCTCAAGGAAGATTCTTGTCAATGATATCACAAATTTCATCAAGTTGTCATTTCATTTGGTTTTGAAATGAATCTTGTTGACGATTGTGTATATCACAAGTTTAGTGGTGTTACACCCACCCCCGATGTTCTGTAATTTGTTTCTGTTGAATTTCGGCCGCAAGTTCAAATTCTGTAATTATCAGATCACAAACGGCTTGTGATTAATTAATGGAATTCAGTATTTGGGAGTTAATTTGGAATTATTTATAAGTATTTTACATGTTGGATAACATTTACGGAGTTCCAGGACGTTTTGCCAAAAATCGGTTTCGGGGGGCAAAATGGTCACCGAGGAAGAATTATTGGAAAACCACATGTTGGATTAATCCCAAATGGCCGGTGCTTTATTTAAGTGGGGGAAGATATTTTTTGGCAAATTGTTTTTACCTATTTCTTTTTATTTCAAGATGAGATAAGTCTTGAGATGTTATCTCTTCACCTTTTTAACTCATACCTTCCTTTTCATGCTCATCCCTCTCTTCTCTACCCATTCCCCTCTATTATTTCTAATTCATCCCATTATTTCCGGACCATTCACTCTCTTTTATCTCTCTCACTCATCATTTAACCATTTTCCTTTTGAGCAAGAGCTCTCTCTTTGCTGCCAGTAGTTTTAGTCTCTCTTGCACAGCCATTTTCCCCTAGTAAACGTCCGAATATGCTCTTGGGGTCTTCAGAGAAAATCTTCGTCAAGGTCTTGGCTACAACTTTTCTGAAGGAATCAAGAGCGAAAAGTGGAAGGAAGGTCCCCAAAACCCTTGTGCAATCCGACGGATCCAGCAGCACTTTTGGTTTCAAAAACCATTTCTTGAAGTTTTGAGCTTGGATCTTCAACAAGCAAAGTTCTACCACTTCCTAGGCCTCCTAAATCAGCAATATTCAAGGTATGGTTGAGTTATTTTGGTTGAATCTTCATGTTCTTGAAATTAAAACATGAAGAAAACTCATCCATCTTCTATGTTCTTCTTTGGCCGAAATCTTTAAGGGCTTTTTGGTGGTGGATTTGTCTCAACAACAACTCATCCAAAGCTTTGAGTACAAGTATTATCAAGGTGAGGATCCTCCTTGGAAAATTTTATGAATTTGGTTAAAGAATGGGTATGATCTTCAAGTATGTTGTTGTGTGAAGCATGTAGAACATATGTTGTTCTTGGAAGTATGTGAAAAAGCATGTTGGTTGAATTTTCATGGTGAGGCCGAAATTTTGATGAATTATTTGGGTGGATTTTTGTTGAAGAAAGTTGTTAGAAAGCATGTTATAAGTAGGTTTAAGATGATTTGAAGTTGTTGGAAAAAGTTGGAAATTATTTGGTAAATTTTTGGAAAAGGGCTGAAATGTTGATGATGATTTTATGATGATTTTGTGAAGTTAAAGTGTTGGAGAAAATGATTAAATAATGTTTTAGTGAAGAAAGTATGGTTTAAGTAGCTAAAGTGTAAGTTTATAAAGTTTAGGGTCAAAATGAAATTTGGCCGAAAATATGGACTTGGCTGAAAGTTTGGTTGGAAAAGATACTTGTGTGGAAAAGTTGACAAAATTGGGTATTTTGTAAGTTTGTGGAACTTAAGGGCTAACTTGAAAGTTCTTAAAAAGTTGAAGGACTAAAGGTGTAATTATGAAGAAGCTAAAGGAAAGATAGCCACTTTAAGTTATGGAATTAATTATGGACACTTTAAGTATAAAGTTGTCAATTCTGCAACTTTGTGAAGTTTTGGGCAAGATTGCAAACTTCTGAAAAGTTGGAGGACTTAAGTGGTAATATTGGATAAATTCCCTTAGTAAGGAACTTTAGTTAATTAACTAGAGTCATGTTGTATTTCTGACTCTGGCAGATTAAATCCTCATTTCTATGGATACTGCTGTGGAGCATCTGGGGGCCATAGTAGATTATCCGTTTCTGCTAAGGTAGGGGGTTTAGCTTTCATAATACGCATTGCATTTCAACTCATGTGTATTAGGTTAGTTAAGGGCTAGTACTCGGGTCGAGGGTGGGGCCCAATGACTCCCGGGGATAGTCACATGGTACACAGCGGTTTGCAAGTTTTTATTATTATTCTGGACTTCATGCTTATCGGGGGTAGATGACGGACCCACTCTTTGTTATGGTTTTCTGGACTTATGCTATATTGGATATGCTTATCGGGGGTCGACGAAGGACCCATTTTCTGTTCTGTGTCGGCTTTATGCCGCTATCTATTCTGACAGTTAGGGGTAGATCACCCCTCGCTGGTACCATGCGTTCTGATCCCGATAATCGGTGTGAGCTTAACAAGCCGCCGTAGGGTGCTGTCTGAGATCTGGGACCACCTGTATGGGAAATTACCACCAGTCCGACGGGACTTCTGAGCATCATGACATTTGCATATCATATTTCTGATTATACTTAGGATTGTATTATCTGCTAGTTCATTGTATACTAACCTTTTATGTAGGTAAAAAAGTTTTTTAAAGTTTCTCCCGTTATCGCATCTGCCCCCTTACGGGTTCTTTCGAGAACTCACCGCCGTATATTAAACATTTTCAGGGGATCCTGGCAAACGACCTGCGAAGTAGACCTCCCGCAGTGATCGTTCTGCATTCTGTGTTCTGAGAGGTATTTTTCTGATTCAGTGTGGGGGTTATTCTTGTTAGATCCTTTCTGTGATCTGTCGTTTGAAATCTGTGACTAGTCTGACATTAATTTCTCCTGTTTATATTTAGCAGCAACAGCAGTGGTAGTTAGCGAGGTATAATCCGCTTTATGGCTCGGCTCTGTAGGCGTAGTATGCATATTAGATACATTTAGTATTCTGATATACTGGACTGTATATTATTCGTGGGGAGTTTCCGACCCAACGAAGAGGGCAAAACTCCTTCTGCCTGTATTACTTATTATCTGCTTTCCGTGCGCGCGATATTATGTAAAACCACTAACGTGTTTCGGGTGCAGGCTTAGGACTAGTAAGATGTCTTAAAAACTGCAAACACGTATTAACCTTAAACTTGAAGGAAAACATTTAAGGGACGGGTTTCGGGTCCATAACCCTTTTAAGAGAAATTCCGTATTCACCCGCCACCGATACTTGCAGCTTCCGCAACAAAGACGCTTCCGCCAGCTTTCGGGGGTGGTGGGGTGACAAGTGGGAGTAAGCAGAATTTCCTAGTTTTATATGTCGATGATGTACTCTTGCCAGCAATGATATAAGTTTACTTCATGACACGAAGAGATTTCTATCAATGGAATTTGAGATGAAAGATCTTGGTGATGCTTCTTTTGTGTTGGGAATACAAATACATCGAGATCGCTCTCGGTGTATTCAAGGCCTATCACAAAAGAGCTATATTGAGAAAGTGCTTAAAAGGTTTGGCATGCAGGATTGTAAACTAGGGGACACCCCTGTAGCTAAAGAAGATAAGTTTAGTCTCAATCAGTTCCCAGAGAATGATTATAAGTCTAAAGAGACGAAAAACATTCCTTATGCCTCGGCTATAGGAAGTTTGATGTATGCTCAGGTTTGTATGCAACCAGCTATTGCGTACATTGTTGGGATGCTAGGCAGATATTTTAGTAATCATGGACTGGATCACTGGAAAGCAGCCAAATGGGTGTTGCAGTACTTGCAAAGAACAAAGGATTACATGCTCACATATAGGAGATCGGATCAGATAGAGTTTGTTAGTTATTCTTATTCCGACTTTGCTGGATGCCAAGACAGTCGAAAGTCCACAACTCGAGTTCATCAAAGTCAAAGAATATAGACATCAAGTTTCAAGTTGTCAAGGAAAGAATTCGGCGTGGTCAGTTATCTATTCAGCACATTGGGACAAACTCCATTATTGCAGATCCGCTTACTAAGGGATTGCCACCCAAGGTCTTTCTTTCATGAGCATGTTGCTCATATGGGCGTAATATCTCTTCAAGATATTCAGTTTTAGTGGGAGTTTGTACTTTTGGATGCTCAAATTTTTGGACACTTTTATAGTTATGGATTATTTTGGTTATGTTTTACATAAATAAAGTTTATGGTTATATTCACTATGAATTTTGATGAGATTATTCTCACTAAGGTTGGACCAATTAGAAATAGACATGTTGAGATCACATTACATGTAATTTCCATGATACACATCCACACTTAATTCATGTCATCTGATTATGTTGATACATGTGACCATTGATGGGTTTAGCCATGTATTTACAACTTCAAATGAATAGGGGCTGTTCTTGCAATTGATTGAAGTCGGCTTGCTTTCCCCTGCTAATGAGAAAGGAGAATGTAGATTCTATGATTTGGTCGTGATAGCTTTTCAAGAGTACTCATAAGGTTATAATGCAAGTTATAAGGTACACATATAGCCCAAGTTGGAGATTGTTAGAATTTTATATGGGCTTATATGTGATATAAACTATGCATTATATTTGCTATCATAAGGTTTTACCCAATGAAAAGTGATCTAATAAAGTTAGGTTTTGGGCTATGGACATCTTGTTAAAGGTGTGGACAATTTTAATGTGTAGAGGCCATAATGTTAGGTTTTGGGCTATGGACATCATATGTGCTAGGGTTTCTCATCAATTTTCTGCCTCCTCTAAGTCCCGGTATTAGAGAGAGCAAAACAGGAACTCACACATACTCGTTTGGAAGATCATTGAGCCACAATCTTCTTGCTTGATTCTTCCACTATCCAGGTATGTTTCCGGCTTTGCTTTAGAATTTATCTTGATAATTTGTCATGAGTGATGTTGGGTTTATAGATTAATTATTTGATTAATTAATCCCAACAAAACTGCCTGGATCTCTTAATTTTTCAGCCATCTTTGTCTGTAGCACAACACTACATCCCTCATGCAAATAAATAGTCTCACCATCTCCAAACTTCATTTTCCTAGAGACAATATCCTTTAAGAATTTAGCATAATTAGCTGCACATATTCATGACATTACAAATACTCATTGTGGAAGCCCTAGCCGTTGTGTCGTCAGCCTTGTCGTTTCACGCGTTGCTTCAACCAGCGACTGCGCTTTTTCGCCGTCTGTTGGCCTCTGTTATCAGCATGAGTCTCTTGAGTCTTAATTGCCAAGGAGTTGGCACGGCTTGCACTATTCATGCCATTAAACGTGCAATTCAAGTTACGAATCTGCCTCTGTTGTTCTTGTTGGAGACACACAAGACAGCTCAAGTGATGGACTCAATCCGTCGGAAACTTCGTTTTGCCCACTGTTACTCAGTTTCTTGTGAAGGAAGACGATGTGGATTAGCGTTACTATGGCAGGAAGGATGGGATGTTTCAATCCTGTCCTCTTCACACTTCTACATAGATGCCAAAATTACTTGTTTGGGTGTTACATGGAGGTTTATCGAATTCTATGGGCAACTGGAGACTGCATGGAGAAGCGAATCTTTGAAAATCCTCCGCGATTTGGGCCAAGATAACTCGCTACCGTGGATGGTTGCCGGTAACTTCAATGAAATACTATGGACCATGAGAAACGTGGTGGCCGAACTCGGAGACAAGCTCAGATGGTCGAGTTTTGCAGTGTTTTGAATGATGTTCTTCTGGAGGATTTGTGATACTCAGGAGTACCATTTACATGGGAAAATTTTGTGACTGAAGGTGTATTTGTGCAGAGTGGATTGATCGTGCTTGTCCAATTTGGACTGGCAGCAAGCTTTTCCAACTCATTGGGTCCAGAATTTTTACTTTTCAGTTTCTGATCATAATGCTATTAAAACCTATTTTTTGCGCAAGGAGCGGAAAGGACAGAGATTTTGTCGATTTGAGAAAAAGTGGTCTATCGAATCAACATGTGCTGATGTGATTAGGGATGCGTGGAACGCAGGTAACCTGTGGCTACTAGGCCGCCTGCAAGAGTGTCAGGCACGTTTGGCATGTGGGCATCGAGAGGAATTCTTTGATATGCATCATAAAATCCAATATTTAGAGAACGAATTAGAGAGATTGGTGGGACAACCAACAATAGACACAACATTGGAAATTCAGGGAAAGCTTACGAAAGAGCTAGACACTTTACTTGAACAAGAAGAGGCATACTGGAGTCAGCGAGCATGCAAAATTTGGCTTCATGAAGCAGATAGGAATACAAAGTTTTTCCATCACTCTGCCTCTGAGCGTCGTTAAGGATGCATCGGGCAGGATTTACTCAGAACAGAGGGATATTGAACAACTGGCACTCTCTTTCTATCAGGATTTATTTTGGTCACCGAGGATGACAAGGCAGGAAGAGATACTTGAGGTGGTCACTCTTTAGAGGGGGGAATATTATAGAGTATCATTTGTCATGAACCCATACGTTTTTTTAAGGGAATAATTTTCATTCAACTAGCTTGGTTGTCGTCGAGACATAAAATTGATGAAGAATAAATCCTTATAAAAAGCTAGGTTGAAAGCTTTAAGCAAAAAGCAGCGAGAAAACTGTCAAACTTGACTAGGGGAAAGGACAAAAATTTCAGGAAATAAAACTACCAAATAACCTAAGGATAATAGATGGATAGTATCTCTAGCTCCATATAAGCGATGGGCAAACCCGTGATAAGATCCCAAAACTGAAACCAAACTAGACCACTAAAAAATCCAATAAAAGGACTGAAATGGTTGACACCCGTGCGTAACATACTCAAGATAAACAGAAGCATCCAACCCCGACCTTACAAGCTCAAGAAGAGAAAAACTATCCGATCCCTGCATATATGTGCTACGACCCTAAACTGACCACGCACATTAGTGCTGGTAAGTTGCGGGTGCAGGAATTTCATATTGTGGGGGCACAGTTCTACATAATTAGACAAAAATTAAATATGTAATCTTGTATCATTCATATATCCTAATAAAATGATTAAAAAATAACTCTAAGAACATAAACTTATCCTATAATTGTTCTCTACGAGATCTCATATTTTGAAAGCCTCTGAAAATTGTTTCATTGTCCACCGCATCAAGTAAATTATTTTTCAATGTAGGTGACTAATAAGTCATTCATTCAATCGTCTCCCATTCTGTTCCGCTAGCGACTCTTGGCAATCTTCATTCCAAAAAATACAATCTCCACTGATGCTGTAGCAACAGGTAAAATCAAAGCCAACTTCACAAGCTTATAAACAAGTGGGTACACATGATCTCTTTTAGTCTCAACCAGCTTTCTAGCAACATCTCCAACAGTTGTTAAACTCGAAAACTCATCTGCAGATCTCATGTCAATGATATAATTCTCAAGCTGGTTTTCTAGGGCAATAAGCTCAAAATCAGAAAAATCTGCAGGGTAAAGCTCCGCAAGATGAACCAAATCTCCCTTATTAAAAGTAGCAAAATAATACTAGGATTTAAGCAAGCGACACAAAGAAGCAATGTTGTGTTTGCCTCATCAAATTGACTATTAAGTTCTTGCAGTTGCATATCAATCACTGTGTAGAACAACTCCACCTTGTAGTAATGCAGATTTGTTCTTTCTTGAGCATTTCGATGCTTGCGTCCTGGAGCAATGAACACATCATCCATATTTGGAATAACTATATCATGTTTCTCACAGAAGGTAGAAAACTCAATAAGTAGAGATTCATATCCACTATCTCTAATTGATTGAAACCAATCCTTGCAAACTTGGACTAACTTCATTGCATTGACAATATATTGATATTTCCTCTGCAAAGCTCGAGACAATTCATTTGTAACTCCTAGTACATTCTTCATTAAGTGAAGATTAAAAGCAAAGGTGAAACTATGAACTTGTTGTAAAAGGGTAATAGCATCACCTTTTTGCTTTGCAGTAGCACCATCTTCCACAATAATTTCCAGAACATCAATCACAGAAGAAAACATGAGAACCAAATTTATCAAAGATCCATAATGTGAACCCCAACGTGTTTCACCCGCTCGTTTGAGAGTGATTTCTTGATTTAAACCACAACCACTCATAAGTTCCATACTTGCTAATCCATCAATTATTCTCTTGAACTATAATTCGCGCAACACATCTCGCCTCCTGCAAAAACCACCAACAATATTCACTAAGTTTGAAACCACATTAAAAAGCAAAGCAACTTGAACATGATTTTTTGCTACAGCAACTATGGCCAACTGAAGTTGATGTGCAAAACAATGTATGTAATAAGCAGAAATGTTCTCCTTCAAGATTAGAGACTTTAGACCATTAAACTCACCACGCATATTGCTAGCTCTATCATATCCTTGACCACGCAATTGCAACATACTCAATCTGTGGCTTAAAAATATGTCTTCAATAGCAATTTTAAGTGATAAGGTAGTAGTATCATTGACATGTGCAAGACCAATAAACCTCTCATTGACATAACCATTTCCATCAACATAGCGAAAAACAACTGCAACTTTCTCTTTAGTAGATACATCACGAGATTCATCTAATAAAATAGCAAAATGTCCTTCACCAATATCTTTAACTACAGCTTTTGTAACCTCTGTTGAAGCAACATAAGCAATGTCTTTCAAGATTTTATGATCTATGAGCTTAGAGTTTCTAGGAGCATTATGCAAGACAACCTTCTTAATCTGTTCATTATGGTCAGCAAGAAAGTGTAGAAGTTCAAGGAAATTACCTAGATTGCTTGAATCATCTGATTCATCATGTCCACGAAAAGCTATTCCCTGTCGTAGAAGAAATCTGACACAATCAACCATGGCTCCAAAAACGAATTCGATATTGCACTTTTGCTTCACTTGATTGTTTTTCAAAAGCAGCTGGAATGCTCTGCTTCTGATTCATTAAATCTTGACATTTACTCCATGTTTGATTGTGAGCACTATTATGTTTGCCAACATGAGTTTGAAATCTATCTTTTTTCTTCCAATTTGTAATCCACTGGTAGTAAAACCATCTCCACATATTTCATTTCCTGAATCTGATCCAAAAAGGTAACAAAACAGACATAAAGCAGCATTCGTTGATATGCTATATTCCAACCATTCTTTGTATTCATTAAACCAAGTTGGAACAAATCGTCTATATTTTGTCCCAAACTTAGTTTGTAGAAAATCAAGATCACGTGGTTGACATGACCCCCTTTGTAAGTAAGCTCTTCGAATTATATATCTATCATTGGGATAATATTCACTTATTTTTATTCGTTTGACATGATCTGCAGGAAGCTCATCAAGATTTATTTCTACATAGTTAGGCTCTTCTAAATTCTTTCCACCATCTTTATCATCACACTACGTATTTGCAGAAGGGCTGGTAACGCCACTTTCGTTACCAAGGCGTTACGAATGGTAACGCCAAAGGGCGCATTGTGGCGCTACCGAGCCTGACAAAGCCTGACAGGCCTGGTAGCGCCACACCCCCCTACCAGGGCGTTACTATCCCAAATTCCAAAAATGCGCAATTTCCTCCGCATCCCACATCAGTGTGGTTCGAACCCCAGCTCTCTGGGGGTGAGAAAATGGGTAACAAGTATCTCCCCACTGCACCAATTGTCTATATTGCATGATTCCCAAGTATTGTACTTATAAAAGATGTCATAGTCATTATGGATTGTTCTATATTATTTTTATTACTATAATGGGATTCTATATTATTATTATCATTATTTTAGATAAACTAGTAAATAATAATGAGAGTAAGTTTTATTTAAAATTATATTTTCTTTATCTTTCCATGGTTAGAAACTAATGAATTTTTCTATCAAATCCGAAAAAGAAAACATGAACATACTTAATCAAAAAAATGATCATTAATTTTAATGGGAATTTCTAAAAGAAATATGAACATACTTAATCAAAAAAATGATCATTAATTTTATGTGCACCTAATTAATTTATTCAGTTAATATTTATTTTTGTTAATATCGTAATTAATTTGTTAATATTTTTTAATATCATTTTTTGTTAATATTTGTAAATTATCTTAATTTGTTAATATTTGTAAATTATCGAAATTTTTAAATATTTGAAAAAATATTTTAGTATTCTGAAATTTATTTTAATATTTTGAAATAGGACGACCGTATAGCGCACAATGGCATTACCAGAGGCGCTACTCTCTCAAGACGACCAGTTCGACCAGTGAGCGCGCAGCAGGTAATGCTCTGGCGCTTCTAATACTTTCGGCCCCACGTGCGCGCCAGGGCGGCGTTACTGGCGCTACTAGCTCGACACGCCGACTGGTAGCGCCCGAGGCGAGTAGCGCTGAAGCGCTGCGCTTTAGTAACCCTGTATAGTCAGCGCGCGCACGTGCATTCTTGCTGCCTCCAAGTACGTAGTGTCAACCTTTTGCTTCTTTATAAAAAATTTATCCATAAGAACCTAAAAAAATAAAAATCCATAAGAACCTAAAAAAAAGAAAAGAACATAATAAATATTTACTGATATATAAGTGCAAAAGAAAAGTACTAAAGAAATATAATAAATCGATGAACTTACTCCTTACAACAAAGATTGTCTAGAACCAACAAAACAAAGTAGAAAACATGGTGCACAGCCGGTAGCCGCGTAGGATAGACAGTAGGAGAGCTAACAATATAATAGCTAGGTTATTTTTTTACTTTTCAAACAACACTAGCTGACTTAAATAGGAGTAAAAGTAAACCTTTATCTTTTGGGTTTTAGACAGCCCTTCTTGTTTCATTCTGACACAATCACATGAGTGTCTATCTCTCCTCACTAATCTTTTATGCTTTATACAATCTATCTCCCTGTACTTTCAACATTAGTCAAAATGAACCCTTATATATATATATTTTTACTAGAAAAATACTACTAGGGGTATCCTAATTTACTAGGTAATAACGCCCAGGAAAGAGTGAAGTTACTAAAACTAGTTTTAAAAACAAAAATAGCTCACTGTGTAGTTGGTATCACTTTTAATGCGGAAAATCCACATTAGACCCGCTTTAAATAATGCAGAAACACACGTATTCAATTTCGCATTAAATAAGCCCACAATAAGTCTTCTAATGCAGTTTTACCGAAGTACGTAATGCGCCTTTGGCCGCATTACAATATTTTCGAAAAAAAGGTGGATGAATCCGGATTCATCAAAGAAACCCAGAAATGCAACCCTAAACGCA
The DNA here is from genome assembly GCA_024586325.1 of Stellera chamaejasme. Taxonomy (NCBI): domain Eukaryota; kingdom Viridiplantae; phylum Streptophyta; class Magnoliopsida; order Malvales; family Thymelaeaceae; genus Stellera; species Stellera chamaejasme. The sequence goes on from CM044986.1 coordinate 17,485,054, forward strand.
GAAATGCAACCTTAAACCTAGAAATCAAAAAAACAAGATTTCAAAAGAATAAAATCTAACTTTTTCTTCCATTTCTTCAATTTCTTGAATGAACAACTCACAATAATTAATGTACAACAAATAAAATCAAACAAAAACCAAAATAAAATAAACAAAACCTAGATCTACTTTTGCTTGGTGGTAGACGGTGGTGGCGACGAGAAGGAGGCGGACGGCGGATCTGTAAAAGGAAAGAAGAAAATGAGGAGGAGGTGGAGGAGGAGGAGGTGGATCCAGATTTTGTAAACCTAAATTTTAAGTTAAACTAACATATAATCATAAATGTTAACAACAAATGCATTAACAAACAAAATAAACCTTGCCTGGAGATTGAAGATTGAAGATTGATGGATTTGGTGTGGGTGAGAGAAAGAATGAAGGAGAAGATGAAGAGAAAATAGAAAGAAGGAGAGGAAGAAGAAGTGTGAGAAGAGTTGGGCGGCCGGATGAAAAAGGAGAGGGGAACCCTAAAATAATGCTATAATGCTGCCCAGGGCGCGTTAAAGGCCGCATTAAGCCATTAAACAGTCTGAGAAGTGATTTTTAATGCGGATTGGCTTTAATGTGGCCTAAACCGCATTAAAAGCCACTTTAATTATTGGCTCAACGAGGTAGTGGCTTTTTACTAAACAAATATGAGTTTAAAGTTAAAACAAAATTAACAAGCTTCAAAAATTGAAGTGTGTACAACTTTAAGAAATTCATAAGTTACTATTTAGAGTTTCTATGTTATGCTCTTTGGCTGTCTTGCTCTTCAAGTCTTCATGTAGGATTGAGTTGCAACTCCTATTTTCGCCTATTAGCCATAGGAGCATTTTCCAAAAGGGAAATACCGAAGGGACAATAACCGTAGGGATAGTTTGGTCTTTAACTGAGGGACAGTGAACTTAGAGGAGCTCAGTATTACGGAAGCCTTAGATGTATCTTCATAGGCAGTGGGGCAATGAGAGGGACGAATCCTTAGGATCATAACCGAGGGACTATACCGGAGGTACAGATCCTTAGGATCATAACCGAGGGACTACACCAGAGGGACTGATCCTTAGAATTATAATCGGAAGGATGGATTCTTAGGATCGTAACCAAGAGACTATACCGAAGGGAAGGTTCCTTAGGATCATAACCGAGGGACTATACCAAGGGACTATATCGAAGGGACAGATCCTTATGAGCTCCAGTTTGATAAAGGCCGACTCGATAAGCCCCAAACCATGCTCGAGTTCGAGCTCAAGAAGTCCTATAAGAGCCCTTCTGATATTCACCCCTATATTGAAAAGTTGGATGAAAATGTTCTTTTGAAAAATTTATGATTGGATATCACCTCAGTTATATACTACTGCTCCTTGTGTCCGCCATTAATTGACCTATTTGATTTTCATGTTTCAAGATTCAATGTTTGATCCAAATTTTAACAAAGATAAATAGTGGAAAGAATTCAATTAAAAACATCTAGAAAATGTATGCCGCAAACTATAATATGCATATCAATTATTAATTTAAAATGTCTACACATTTATGAAAAAATATAATTAAATACTATAAAACAACAAAAATAAATGGCCCATTTGATACTCAATATACCATTGCAAGATTTGCTAACATTTCTCGTTACTATAGAGTAGTTGTACAATAGGGGGTTTCAAACATGGTGCAAAACGCGTGAAATACGGCGCTATTCACCTCAAACTATCCACGTGAAAAACCTTGCATGGTTCACCTCTTATTACGCGGACCTCAGGTGAAAAACACGAAAGTTAACAGTGTTTTTCACCTGAGCCCCTCCTTATTCACCTCTCTTCACCCACGACCTGTCGCAGCTGAAGGTCATAGTTCATCGCCTTCCTGCCGTTCGACCAATAGCGCTTTATCTCCCTCAATTATCTCTCTTCCCAGCTAAATACGGTATAAATTCTCGATGGGTTAAGGCAAAGGTTGCTTGATTTTGTCTCGGTTTGCTAGATTTGTGCTAGATTTGTGCTTGATTTTATCTCCCTCAATTTGAATTCTGGTGCATCACGAAGTTGTGCGCAGCGCACAACTGTCCGCACATAGTCCCGCACAATATTGTGCGCAGCGCACAACTGTCCGCACATAGTCCCGCACAATACTGTGCGCAGCACACAACTGTCCGCACATAGTCCCGCACAATATTGTGCGCGGAACACAGTTGCATGCACAGGCTTGCGCACAAGCTTGCGCACATGTGCACTAACCTCTTGGGACTCTCGTTGTCACCCCACCCCTGACCCACAGACCCCGCACTCGCGGAAGCGCACGGAGAACGGAACCAAACCGGGGAACGGGGAAAGGTGGGGGCGACAGTTCACTCACAACCCTAACATAAAACCTTAAACCCTAAGCATTAGTGTTCAACCAAGCCCCAAGATACTTACCTACGCGAATGGGGTTCAAAGGAACCAAGAATCTCGAAAACAGGGTCCAGGCGACCGCCCGGCTCAAGCCCGGGTCGCCTGGACCTTCGCCCGGCCTCCTGCCCAGAAAACCAAAAGGCTCAGGCTACCGCCTAACCAGAGGAGAGGGGTTGCCTGGCCTATCGCCTGGCCCAGGCGACCGCCTGCTCCAAGGGACGGGTCGCCTGGCCTGTCGCCTGGCTGCCTGTATCTAAAACCCAGGGGGTCCAGGCGACCGCTTGCTCCAAGGGAGGGGTCGCCCGGCCCTCGCCTGTTTCCCTGTATTTTACGGAAGTGGTCCAGGCGACTGCCCGCTCCAAGGGAGGGGTCGCCTGACCCTCCAACTGAACCAAAAACCTGAAAATCTCAACGCCAAACCTGAACGGTTCCGAATCTGAACTTTAACATTTAACCAATCTTTACCAATACACAACCAAACCTTACAAAACGAAACATGCATGTTATGAACAATATACAGAGCCAGAACCAAGTTCGGAATACAAAAGAAACTAACCAGTCGGCGGTCTCGCGGAATCCAACCGCTCTAAGGTGAAACTGCTGCTGCTGTCCAAAACCTCAATCTAGCAATCTCGCCTTAACTCGGCGACTTGCTTTTCCTTTCCTTTTCCTGAAACGGTAGATATAAGGGTAAGTTCTCGAAAGAACTTAGTAAGAGAACAGGTATAGACATGGTGCAGTAACAATAACAGTCGATACAATATACCTGCAATCGAAAACAGAACGAATACGATATACACAAAGCATCTCACCAATCAATCAAATGCTCAATCAATGCAACACAATCAACCATATGCAATGCAGTCGGTCAATCACAATCACAGTCAATACACAATCAAACGGTAATGCTCTTGGCCCAGCCAAGGCATATCGGTCATAAACGGTCAATCGGTCGGTAGAGCATGGTACCAGCTCGGGGGAGCGACCCCCATCGGTCAATCAATATGAATCATCGATAACCATCGTAGGTATATCGGAATCCCGGTAAATTCATCGATAACCATCGTAGGTATATCGGAATCCCAATCGGTTTCTGCACAAACAATGTCTATACCAGGAACTAGGTCGGCGTCATCGGGGCACACCCCTCTCCCAAACCTAGACTCAGTCTATATCCGAGTATGCTTGCTACGCAAAGCAATACTCCTAAACACACACTGAACCCTTACCTCCGATTGTAGTCCCAATCCGAATTCTCAATCGACAGTCCCGGTAGAAAATTCGGCAGAGTTTCAGCCCAATTTCCAAATAACTCCATGTTCACAATCAATCCCAGATACAGAAAACGCATTCAGAATTCATAGAAACAGTCATTAACAATGGCGCCAAAACCGAGGCTCGGGCCGGGAAAAACGGCTTTCACACTGAGCCTCTTCTAACAGAACCGATTACACTAACAGAATCAGAATTCTACTCAGAAATACCCTTACCTTTCACTAATTCCTCCGTCGAAAATTACACCCAAATTTTCAGACGCGAATCGGCACTACCTTGGGTGCGTTTCTTCCTACGTTCCTGTTATCAAACATGCACCAGGAAGTGCCAAGAATGCTTAGGAACCGAAAAATCACACAAAGGAGCATATGACACTATTCATTCCAAAATTCAAATGCTCATAACTTGCAAACTAAACTGATTCTTCCAAAACAGACTTCAGATTACTCAACTACACAACCCAATGAATGATTTAAGTGCAATACCTCGAAGTTTGGTCGCCAAACGACGGAAATCAATTGTGAGCTCAAGCTCTCCAAAAATGGCGCAACAGAGAGAGATACGGATGGAGGATGAAGAAGAAGTGAGAAGTGTTGACTAATAATCCCCTTTTCTATTTCTTATATGTATTATGCAAAAATACATATATATAAACTCCATAAAACCCATCTCTTTTCCTTTTCCATAATCAACCGAGAAGGGTGTGTCCCTTCTCTCCCTCTCCCATCCGCCTCTTTTCTTTCTTTTCTTCCAAAATGTCCAAATATTACAATTTTCTTTACTACTTACACATATATGTATTATCAACATAAATACATACATTTCTTTCCAAAATTCTTTTCTTTTCCTTCTCTTCTTCACTCAACAAGTGACACATGTCCTTCTCTTCTCTCTCCCAACCGTCCCACTACCTTTCTTTTTACCAAATTACCAATTTCCAAATATCTCACACACTTACAAAACTGCATTTTCGCTCAGCCCGAAAATGCAACTTTTTACCAAACTTACTCTGATTGGAACCAAACTTTAACCACATACTCAGGATATCATAAAACCCATAAAACCCATTTTCTTAACCAATTATAAGTCCTGAGTCACTCAGAATTGCAACTCCCGGGAATTACGCGCAGCCGCGTAATTAATTCTAAATCCGTCCCGGGTTGCCCCAAAATTTACCAAATTAAATCCATGGATACCAAACATGCAGTACGAGTCCCAAAACAGAAATTATCGAAAACCCGGTAATTAAACTTAAACGCGTAATTAACTTAATTACGTACCGGTTGTGGGTAACACTCGTTATTCACACTGTGCGCTCCTCCTTATTCACGGGGTCCTCAAACTTAACCCTCCTCTTTTCACTTTTCTCACTCACCTCCAATTCACTCACCAATCAGGTGAATAAATTTCTATTCACTTCTTATGTTTGAAACCCCCTAATTTCTCTATAATTGACTGAAGAAGTTGTGCATATCACATCAACAATTTCTTACGTTATTATTAGAATATTAATTTCTTCATGTGGTAAATGAGTGAATAGTGCCTTGGTCCATGGAAACTAGAACTACTACATTCAACATATTGTTTTATTTTATCGTTTTAAAAAATTGATCATTTTTTAAAAAGAAAACTTTTCTATCACTACGTAGTTGAGGGGAGCTCGGTAGCGGGCCTGGTAGGTGGCGGCCCGCTACCGAGCTCCCCAAAAGGCCTCTGACAAGCTAGGACGGGCTGCCCGCTACCGATGGTGCAACTCGGTAGCGGGCGTGGTAGCGGGTAGCTCGCTACCATGCGAATTAATTGGTTGGGCGGGCGTTTTGAAATTCAAATCGCTCCTCGAAACCGTAAAAAGCATCCGATAGCGGGTTGAGTAAGGGGTAGCCCGCTACCATCTGCCCGATAGTGGGCTTGGCGGCGGGCAACCCGCTATTGAGCCTTTTAAATCGATTTCAGCTTCCTCTCTCCCCCATTTCTTCCCCGACGCATCACGCACACTCCTCCGAAATCCGCCGCCGACTACCGCCTCTTTCCCCATTTTCGGTGCCGTTTCACTCATTTTTAGGGTGGAAGTACATCAGCAACTTCAGGTATCTCATTCTCATTCGGTTTTTCGGTTTTTCTACGGTTAAAAAGAGAGTATTTGACAAAATGTTTTTGAAGGTAGAACAGTACCGCCATCGGCCACCACCAAGTTTCCATCGCCGGCCGTCTCCACCGCTATCTACAGGTATTTTTTGGGTCTTTTATGAATTTTAGTGTTTTAGGAATTATTTTAGTATTTTAGGAATTTATTTAGGTATTTTAGGTATTACTTAGTATTTTAGCATTTTAGGAAATATTTTAGGAATTACTTTAGTATTTTAGTATTTTAGAAATTATTTTAGTATTTTAGGAATTTACTTAGGTATTTTAGGAGTTATTTTAGTATTTTAGGAAATATTTCTGTGTATAATGAATTTTTTTTAGTATTTTAGGAATTATTTCAGTATTTTATGAATTTATTTAGGTATTTTAGGTATTATTTGTGAATTCGTTGGTATTTTATGGAATTTTAGTATATACTTTACGTGTTTTAGGAAAATAAGAAAATTTGATGAATTTTAGTATTTTGTGAATTATTTTAGTATTTTAGGAAATATTTCTGTGTATAATGAATTCCTTGTTAGATACGCGTCCATACGTTGTTAGATCGGCGTCCATACCTTGTTATATCGATGTCCATACCTTGGTTAGATCGGCGCCCATATCATGTAGATCTGCTTCCGTACCTTGTTAGATCTGCGTCCGTACCTTGTTAGATTCGCGTCCATACCTTGGTAGATCGGCGTCCTTACCATGTCAGATCGGCATCCATACCTTGTTAGATCGGCGTCCATACCATGTCAGATCGGCGTCCATACCTTGTCAGATCGGCGTCCATACCATGTCAGATCGGCGTCCATACTTTGTCAGATCGGCGTCCATACCTTGTCAGATACCTTGGTAGATCAGCGTCTGTACCTTGTCAGATCGGCGTCCATACCTTGTCAGATCGGCGTCCATACCTTGTTAGATCTGCATCCATACCTTGTTAGATCCGCTTCCATACCTTGGTAGATCCACGTCCATACTTTGTTAGATCGGCGTCCGTACTTTGTTAGATTAGCGTCCGTACCTTGTTAGATCGGCGTCCGTACCTTGTTAGATCCGCGTCCGTACCTTGTTAGATCCGCGTCCATACCTTGGTAGATCCGCGTCCTTACCTTGTTAGATCGGCGTCCATACCTTGTTAGATCGGCGTGCATACCTTGTTTGATCGGCGTCCATACCTTGGTAGATCAGCGTCCATACCTTGTTAGATCAGCGTCCATACCTTGTTAGATCAGCGTCCATACCTTGGTAGATCCGCGGCTATACCTTGTTAGATCTGCGTCCATACCTTGGTAGATCTGTGTCCATACCTTGTTAGATCGGTGTCCATACCTTGTTAGATCGGCGTCTATACCATGTTAGATCCGCGTCCATACCTCGTTAGATCGGCGTCTGTAAGTTGTTAGATCGGCGTCCGTACCTTGGTTAGATCGGCTTCCGTACCTTGTAAGATCCGCGTCCGTTGCGTCCATACCTTGTTATCGGCATCCATACCTTGTTAGATCGGCGTCCATACCTTGGTAGATCGGCGTCCATACCTTGTTAGATTGGGTCAATACCTTGTTAGATCGGCGTCCATACCTTGTTAGATCAGCATCGATACCTTGGTAGATCGGCGTCCATACCTTGGTAGATCGGCGTCCATACCTTGTCAGATCGACGTCAACAACTTGGTAGATCCGCGTCCATACCTTGTTAGATCGGCGTCCATTCCTTGTTAGATCCGCGTCCATACCTTGTTAGATCGGCGTCCATACCTAGTTAGATTCGCGTCCATACCTTGTTAGACCCGCGTCCATACCTTGTTAGATCGGCGTCCATACTTTTCTAGATCCGCGTCCATACCTTACAAAGGCCGTTGGGTTGGCGCTCCCCTGCAACTAGTCCATCCGGAGCTATTCCGGCCACCTCGGCCATCTCAGGTAAACTAATTTGATACTAGTTAGAAGTTTCTTAAAATATCTACAAGCTTCAAAATTCTTCTAACGTTATTTTCATTCACATCCTTTCAGCGCGAGCTTGCTGCTGAAGAGGCGCGCCGCAAGGCGGAGGAGGATCGCATCAAGATGGAGGATGAGTTGTGTTCGACGATTCGAAGCACCATTCTCCGCTGCGTGAGAATCAGGGTGACGATTACGATTTGGTTAATTTATAATTAAATTCATTTCTATTTTTAATTATAATCTATAAATATTAATAAATAAAATTATTATTCAATCATTTCTGTTTTTAATTGTAATCTATAAATATTAATAAATAAAATTATTATTCAATCATTTATTAAATGATGCAAATAAAGAAATCATTTTTTTAAAAGAAAAGATGGTAGCGGGCAGGGTAGGGGGCGGTGAGCTACCAGCTCTGTCAGGCTCTGTCAGGCGGTAGCGGGTTGCCCACTACCATGTCCCCTACCACTGGTAGCGGGTGGGTAGTGCCAGGATTGACGGAAGCGGTCCAAAATGAAGCGGGCTGGGTAGCGGGCAACCTCGCTACCATGGTAGCTGGCTGGGTAGCAGCTCGCCCCCTACCCAGCTCCCATTAAATACGTAGTGTATTAAAGTTACTACTAAATTATTTCCATTTTATCTTTTTTTTCCACCTCATTTGAGGCATGCACCACCCGATTTTGGTGCACTTTGGGGCCTTAAAGCTGGGCCCCTGTGCTCCGTTTCGGAAAGAAGTATCCCTATAGATAATGAGCCCATGTGGTATTGTGGTGTTTCGAAGCCTGATTAGGGGAGGCCCAAGAGCTGCCCCAAATGTTGGCCCAAAATTTTGGCCCAATATCAGTTGTGGCGGTTGGCAAAAAGCACTTTTGAAAATTTGCGCTTTTTGCGCCGTTTGTAATTATGGGTGAAGTCGCTTCACTTCCCATCGCGCTCCTTTTATACGCCAACCCAAGTGAGAAGTCAGTTTCCCGAAATCTTGCTTTCCTTGCCTTTGCGTCAGAGCTTCCTTTGCAATCTAGTTTCCATTTTCGGCAATTACCGAAGAATATCCCAGCGAGATTCAAGAACCCAGCCGTTGAATCCTCCGTTTTCGTCTCCAGGTCACGAATCGGTAAGTGGTTTTCTTTTGAATTTTCGATTTCACGTCGCGACAGTGTCGTGAGTGAGGCGTCGCGCCACCGCCCAGGTTCTTGGGCCTAGGGTTTAGTTTTTGAATTTTGCGGTTTACTTTTGTAGATGGCTCCCAAGAATCCAAGCAAGCCCGGCGTCGGCCCTGATGTCGAGGAGCTGTGGCCCCAAACAAGTCTGTCGGGGAAGAAAATGGTGGATATCTGCCAGAACCACCATGTGTACACGGGGGTGGTCTGTGGGCTTTCTCCAGCGGATGTGCTGAGGAAAGCGGGGATGGAGTTGAGCGACGAGGCCATGAGGGAGCACACCATGGTGGTATACGAAGCCCAACTCAAAGCCGGGTTGAGGCTCCCCCTTTGTTCCCTGCTACTGCATCTTTGTGAGGGATGGGGTGTTTGCCCTGGGCAGCTGGCCCCGAATGTGTTTACCACTGTAAACGCATTTGTGGTGGCCTGCCACTTGGCGAAGACGGCGGTGCTACCGGAGACCTTCTTACAGTTCTATACGCTGAAGAGGCCGGTCGGACACCCCTTTTACCAACTGACCCCCGAGGAGGTGAAGGTGGGGAATAAAATGGTGAAGATCGGAGTCTTATTTGAAACCACCAGCTCGTGGGGAGTTGGAAGGGCAATTTCTTCTTCATCCTGAAGGAAGACAGTTGGGGTTTCCCTGCATTCTTCGTAAAGGAGAAGAATGCAAGGGTGTCAGTAAAGCCCTCTGTGTGGGCGGGTAGCGAGGGGAAGAAAGCCCTCGACGCCCTTTGCGAATGGATCCGGGGTGTGGAAAGGCTCGAGGGGTGTAAGGGTGCGTTTCCCTTCACTCTATCCAGCCTGGACGAGGTGGTCCTGCGGAGAGTAGGGGTGAGCAGGGCCCACCGTCTTCCGAGCCACATTGATACCCTTAAGAATTGGGTGGAAGGACTGGACGGGGACCTCATGTAGCGCTTGAAGGCGCTTTCAAAGAACCCCCACCTGTCGGTTTTGCTTTCCTTTTCTTTCCTGTGTTTTTGTGTTTGCACATTTTAAATGCTATCATAACTGACCTTGTGTTTTGCTACAGCCAAGATGTTGCACCCCAGCACCCTTTTTACCAAGAAGCAGGATTTGCTGGAGGCTCTTAAGGCAAAGATGGAGGAGGAGGTCCCCGTTGAGCCTGTTCAGAAGGTTAACGAGGGGACAAGTGTGGGGACCTCGAAGGGCGGAGAGCCTGGAGTCGTGGAGGTCCCGGTGACAGTGGCTCAGCCCGTGAGCGTGGTTGAGCCCGTCGTCATCGAGGATATGTCCGAGGACTCCGAGGAGGAGAATCTTCGAAGAAAACGTCCCCGACTCGCAGGTATTATTCTTATCTCCCTTGGTTGCTTGGTGAGCTTTTCCTTTGTTTTGTGTTGTGATTTCTGTTTGGCTTTACAGCGGCAGATGACTTGGCTGTGTCGTCGGACAGCAGTCCCAGCCCTGCAAAGGACAAAGGGAAAAGGCCAGCCCTCGAGGAGCAGTCCAGCAGTCCCGCTCGAGGTGCTGGGGAGCCCGTTGGGCTTTTGGCAGATGCCCGTAGGGTTGCTATGGCCCCTCGGGAGTCTGCGAAAAGGCCTTCGAGGATCCCTAAAACCCTTAAGGGCATCGATCCAGTGTTCGAGCCGCAATTGCTCGAGGACTTTCGGCGGGAGCTGCGGGAAAAATCTTTCAAGCGCAAGGGCCTGGCCTTGGTGGATGCCTGGGACCCCGTGATGAAGGTGACTCGGGACGGGTCAGTACTCCTCGATGATGGGGAAGTGAGGCTAAAGGTTGCCGAGGGGCTCCCACTGCCCCGTGACCGGCACTACCTGAAGTACACAGCCTTGGGGCCCGTGGACATCACAAAGGACATCTGCCAGGGCCTTACTCGAGTAAGTCATATTTCTGAAGTCCCCCTGTTTTACCGATTTGTGTTTTTGTCAAAGATACTTTGTTTATACGCCCCTTGTTCGTAATTTTGTAGGAGACCGTATTGGCTCAAGGCCTTGTGGCCAAAATCGAGGACCTGGAGTCCCAAGTGAGGAAGCTCGAGGCCAAGGCAAAGGACTCCGAAGAGGTGGAGAGTCTGAAGAAAGCCTTGGCTGAGAAAGAGGCAGAGTTGGCCTGTTCGAGGAGTGAGGTGGCCAGCACTCTCAAGGCCATGGGAGTCCTCGGCCAACAGATGAAGGCCTCCATGGCTGATGGGAAGAAGCACGAGGCCCTCTTCCTCGCTGAGCAGGAGGCGAAGAGAACCCTCGAAGCCGAGAAGAAAGAGCTCGAAGCTGAGAAGGAAGAGCTCAAAGCTGAGATGGAACGAGTGCTCGGGGAGTATCAAAGGATGGAGGCCCAAGGTGAGGCGAAGGACAAACTCATCGAGGAGTTGTCCTTGAGGACTGCCCATGCGGAGGATCTGGCATCGAAAGCTGCAGTCCAGATTGAAGACTGCACCAGGACCCTTAATGAGGTGACGGGCTCCTGTGTGGCTGATCATTTAGCCATCGTACAACTAGAAAACCAAATTGGTTTTAAGTTGTACGATGGTGAAAGTGTTCAACCCCCCGTTTTTGTAAAGACCATTGCTGAAAGGGCTGGTCGAGTCTTGAGGTGTCGAGTCTTGATCGAGAAGACCGCCAACGCACAAGCCATAGAGGGTGTCCGTTATGCTGAGGGTTTCCTACGATGTCGCCACCAAGTGGAGGCCATCGTTGAGAAGGCACAGCTGGATCCTCTTAACGCGATGAAGATCGAGGAGCCCTCCCAAGCAGTTTTGTTCGAATGGGGTAGGGCAGGGAAAAAGTTAGGTGGAGAATATCCTTATGATATTCTGCCCGGGCATGTAGAGGATGCCCCTGTTGTACCCCAAAACGATAATGTCCCGAAGTAATTTGTGGACTTGTAATTGAATTTTTGCTCATTTTTGACAAAATAAACAACGTTTCAGCATTTGTTGCCTTTGTAGTTGCTATACGAGTATTATTTGCGTAATGCGTAGCACTTGTACTTGTACTGGGCAAACTTGTGCGAATGAGTTTGCGTAGCCCTTCGTAGAGCGGTTTTATGTGAACATAACTTCCATAATGTAAAGACTTGGAATATTGCCTTTCCTTTGATGTATGAACAGTATTTTGTACATCGCAAAGACTTTGAAAGCGTACAACTTAAACGTAATAAGGCCTCAAGTCGTTGACGTGGTAGTCATTTTTGAGTTTTTTGCCTTGATAATCTTTTAACTTGTAGACGCCTCCTCTTTCCTTGCTATGTACCACATATGGTCCTGCCCATCCGGAATGAAGTGTGCCATGGCCAGGATTTCGACCCGACAACTCCGCCTTTAGCAAGACCATTCCGCCCACGTGGATCTGCTTTGCCCGAACTTTGGCGTTGTGATCGAGGTTTGCCCTTTGTCGTAAGGCCATAAGCCTAAGTCTAGCACCCTCGCGGAGTTCCTCGACGAGGTCCAAACGCGCTCGAAGACCGCTCTCATTGTGAGGGGCGTCGTAATATAGCGTTCGGATTGTAGGTATTGAGACTTCGATTGGTAGTAAGGCATCGACGCCGTAAACCAAGGAGAAAGGAGTTTCTCCCGTGGGTCCCCGTGTAGTTGTTCGATAATCCCAGAGAACGCTGGGTAGGGCCTCGACCCACTTCTCTTTTTTGTCCTCGAGGCACTTTTTTAAGCCCTCTTTGATCGTGCGATTTGTTACTTCTACCTGGCCATTTGGATGGGTGTGCCACGGGAGCGTAGAGCATTTGTATGTTCATCTTAGTGGCCCAATCCCTAAGCTTTTTGCTCGCGAATTGAGTCCCGTTATCCGTGATTATGGCTCTTGGTGCCCCGTACCGCGCCACGAGGTCGTGCCAGAGGAAGTGTATGACCTTGGCGGTTGTTATGTTCTCGAGTGGCTGGACCTCGACCCACTTAGTGAAGTAATCGACAGCCACTATACAAAATTTGAACTGCCCCTTGGCCGTAGGCATTGGGCCGATTAAATCGAGGCCCCACAGCGAAGGGTATAGGGTAGGTCTCCGTAACCACTTCGTTTGCCGGCTGTCGTTGGATGCGAGAGTTGAGCTGGCATTTATGGCACGTTCGTACCAAATCATGCGCGTCTTTCCTCAAAGTTGGCCAATAATAACCGAGGCGCAAGCATTTGTGTGCTAGCGCATCGGAGCCAATGTGTGCTCCACAAACTCCTGAGTGGACTTCGTTCAGGATGAGTTTGGAATCGTCGGGGCCAATACATCGCTGCAAAGGGGTAGAATATCCTTTACGCCATAATGTGCCATCTATGATGACATGTCGGGCTGACTGCGCCCTTATCTTCTTTTGCAACGCTGGTGGGCCCTCGATTGCACCAGTTTGGAGGTACTGAAGGATTGGGTCCCTCCAATCAGGTGCTGCGTTGGCGTCGATTGCATGAATTGTACTTATGGAAGGCTGCGCTAAGGTTTCGAGGGATGCATCCGCCCGCCCTTAGACACTGTCACCACAGTGTTTTGATCCCTTGGAATCTTATTAATATTTAGTGCTCGAACTGCCCTTGTAAGTTTTTGACAAGGCGTAAGTACCTTGAGAGTACTTGGATCCTTGCAGTCATTGGTCCTCGTAACTTTGGCTTACGACGAGCCGTGAGTCACGTGCAGGTTAGACGTCGCAAACCCGCTCAGGGCGATCTTGAGACTGCTACGAGGGCCTCGTATTCGGCCACATTATTTGTGACGGGAAACTGGAAGGCCACTCGTAAGCTAGCCTCCATGCCGTGTGGGCCCCTGATATGAACGCCTCCTCCTGGACGGTCAGTACTGGATGAACCATCCACGAACATATCCCATTCGGGAGGTTCCAACTCCAGCGGTGGCTCCCTCGAAGGGCCATGTTCGAGAGGGTAAATAGAAAGCTCGGCCATGAAATCCGCCAAAGCTTGTGCCTTTATTGCTCGTCGAGGCTCAAACTTGATGTCATACTCCCCGAGTTCGATGCACCAACGGGCTAAACGACCGCTATGTTCTGGTCTGTTTAGGATATCCCGGATTGGTAGGTCCGTTCTGACAATGATTGTGTGGGCTTGGAAATATGCTCGTAATTTCTGGCAGCCATGATCAAAGCGTAGATTGTTTTACGAAGGGGAGGGTAATTAACCTCAGCCTCGTAGCGTGTGGCTTATGTAATAGGCGGGCCTTTGCGGGCCTTCCTCTTTAACGAGTACTGCAGATACAGTCTTTGTTTGAAGTGGAGAGATAGATGACGAGTTCATCCACAGTTGCGGGCATTTCAATGTTGGCAAATCGGAGAGATGTTTCTTGATTAAGCTGAAGGCTTCTGGCATTCCGGTGTCCAAGTGAATGCCTTTTTCATGCGAAGCTGTTAGATGAACGGCCTACACTTGTCCCCCAACTTGGAAATGAACCGCCCAAAGGCAACAATTCTTCCTGTGAGTTGCTGGATTTCCTTAATGTTCCTTGGTGGCGCCATATCGGCAATGGCTGATATTTTCTTAAGATTGGCGTCAATCCCCCTTTCGGAGATCATATAGCCCAAGAATTTCCCGGCTCCAACGAAGAAGGAACACTTGGCTGGGTTGAGCCTCATGTTATATCGCCGGAACGATTCGAAGGTCTCGGCCAGATCTTGAAGGTGGTCTTCGAATGTCATGCTTTTGACGATGACATCGTCGACGTATGCCTCAAGGTTACGGCCCATCTGGTGGGCAAAGACCTTGTTCATTAAACGCTGGTACGTGGCTCCAGCGTTTTTGAGCCCAAAAGGCATCCGGACGTAGTAATAGACGTCGTCACCCGTCGTGAACGCCGTTTTGAAGGCGTCCTCGGGATCCATGTAAATTTGGTGGTAGCCACTCTTGGCATCCATGAACGACAAGTATTTGTATTTGGAGGTTGCGTCTACGAGTTGGTCGATGACAGGTAACGGGTAGGGGTCCTTTGGGCAATGCCTATTGACGCCCGTAAAGTCGACGCACATACGAAGTTCACCGTTTGTTTTGTCAGCTAAAACTAAGTTAGCGAGCCACTCGGAGTACTGAATTTCTCTTATTATTCCAGCTTCGAGGAGTTTAGAAACCTCCTCTTTTACAAACTTCTTTTTGGAAGGGGCCATACCCCTTTTCTTCTGCTTAACCGGCTTCGAGTCCGGGAATACATTAAGTTTGTGGGTGATAACGCTGGGATCGACACCCGGTAGATCCTTGAGGCTCCAGGCGAAGACGTCAAGGTTTGCCTCGAGGAGGTGGATGAGAGCCATCTTCTCCTTTTGCGCAAGGTTTTTGCCAACCTTAAACTTCTTGCCCGGAACGACTTCGATGTCCTCCGTCACGGCATCGAGGCGTGGTCTGTCGTCGGAGTTCCGCAATTGCGTCGTTCGCCGAGGCTTGTGGACCAACCGCGAGAACTCGGAGAGGCCACGTAGTTCGTCCTCGCCGTTACTGGTCAATGTAGATGCTCGCATCCCCACGAGGCGTCGCAAATGTGACCGTGAGAGAACGGATGTCACACCTCATGTGGAATTCGACTGGCTAGGTCGACCAACGATGGCGTTGTATGTGGAGGGGACTTCGAGGACCAAGAATTCCGTCATGACGGAATGGCGATCAACCGTGCCAAATTGTGTGTCCCCACCAGTGCATGAGGGCGGGTTGGCGACCCTATCGTTGGCACAATGTCCCCGCCAATGCCAAAGGTAGGGCCGAGCTCCTTCGCACAAATGGACATGTGTATCCCGAGTTTATCGAGCATGTCCTGAAAATGACATCGGTGTTTGCACCGGTGTCGATGTAGACTCTCGGTGTCGTAACCCGCGATCCTTCTTTGTGATAAGCGGTGGGTCGGAGTGCGGGAACGACAACCTTTGTTCCATTGGGCGATAGATGACGTTCTCCTCGAGGTGATCGATCTCGCAAGATTTCCCTTGCATACCGCTTCTGGAGGAGGCGCCTTCCGACTTCGTGAGCATGTGAATGACGCCCGCGGGTGGTGGTGGTGGCAAGTTTTGGCCTCGAGGGCTGTTGTGTCGACAGACGCGCTTTTCGCGGTCGTCGCTGCGTCATCCCTCTTGCGTCCTTTGGGAATTCCTTGCAGGAGGAAGAGGTGTCGGAGAGGAATTCCTTGAGCTTCCCTGCTCAAGTATCTCCGAAATGAGATTCCGAGCTGAAAGCACGCCTCCGTATCGTGACCACGATCCTTGTGGTAAAGGCAGACTTGTCAAACCCCTCGTGTTCTTATCTTTGGATGGGCTGAGGCCACTTGGGGACCTTGTTACGCTTCTCCGGCATCGAAGGATGTTGGTGCGGGTGTCACGAAGTGCGGGGTGGTGGTCGGAGGTCCTTGGACCGAGTTCGAGGCTGGAACCTCGATGAAGCAGACCCCTTGTCAAACTTCTGTTGCGGTCATTTGTGGGGGCTGTTGTAAGGCTTGTTCATCTCCTCGGAGTTCATGAACCGGGTTGCCCGATCAATGAACTCACCCATCGTTGTGACGGGGTTTTCATTAATGTTGTACGCAAGCCTGGACTCGCGTTGAAGGCCTTGAGTTACGGCCGGGAGGCCGCATGTCCGAGGAGAGACCACGGACTTGGGCGGCTTCCGCTTGGAAACGCCGAATATAGTCGCGGAGTGGCTCCTCCCTTTCCGCTTTACCCTTAGGAGGTCTTTGGACGGTTTTGGGCAGAGGCCGAGCCCCCATGAAGTGGCGCGAGAACGAGGAGGCGAGATCCTTGAAGCTTTTAAAATGCTGGCCTCTCAGCGTTCCAAACCACGTCGAGGCAGCCCCTTTCAAAGTGGAGCTGAAGGCTTTGCAGAGTATGGGGTCGGAAGCGCGAGCCATCTCCATTTGGGAGATGTAACGCCGCAAATGGTCAACGGGGTCTGTTGTCGCGTCGTAGCTTTCGATGACTGGCATCCGAAAGCTGGCAGGGGCCTGGACAGCGATAATGTCCTCTGTGAAGGGCTGGGTGAGGAGAACCTCGATGTCGTCGAGGACCGGAGTTTAGCGTCTTAACTTGTTCCTCGACCACGTTGATTCTTCGTAGAAGGTCGCCGACATCCAAGTTCGCAGCAGACGGGTTTTGATTCGGGATTGTTCATCCCGGTCGTTGGGAGGCGGGAGGCGGGCAGCCTGCATTTCCACCTTGATGGTTTGCACCATAAAGGCTTTCATTTCATTGAGCATGCTCGCTGGAGCGATGCTATCGGCGAGGTCGACGATGACTGCTGGGGGTCGTGGAGGTCCCCCGAGGTACGTCAAAGTAGCGGCTTGCGGTTGCGGGCTGTTACACCCCCGGGTGTCGATGTGAGAAGCGCCGGGTTTGCCACCGCCCAGGAGTTACGGGGCTGCGGCGTCTCATTGCGACACCAGCAGGTGTTGCGGAGGCACATCGGAGGAGCTGGAAGCGGCGTCCTCCACATGCACACCGTTCTTTGGTTCTCTTTGCTTTCGCCATAAAAGCGATGAAGAGAGGAAAATCGGGTGGTAGAAAAGAAAAAATGACTTGCTTTTCTTTCCCACAGACGGCGCCAAATTGATAGCCAAAGGGTAAACTCCGGCGATCAAGGGTTTTCCGACAGCTGGGATGAGATGGTTCCGATACCTGAAAAAGCAAGACACAGGACACTTTCAGGTGCAGAAAGAGAGGGGGAGTGTGGGTGTGTAGCAGTTACCTTATTTGAGGCATGCACCACCCGATATATAGGGTGGTGCTAGGTCCCGTTATGGGGCCTTAAATGCTGGGGAATTTCCATAAATGTGTCCATCATTGCGATGGCGGCGTATTGATGGTGTAATAACAGCGGAGTTATTGTGGAGTTACTCCCCTCCTTTGGCTTAATGCCATAATTAGCGTAACGGTCGCCTTGAAGGAGGCGGCAGACGTTTTACGGCTAACGGGATTATATGAGGTGCCCTTATTGGTAAGGTGGGGCTCTTCGTTAGTGGAAAGCGTTCATGGTGACGCGTATGGCGTTTGTATTTGTGTCTGATAGTAAAATTTACCACCATATATATCACAATCATAGGACAATCCAATAAAAATTTCAAAAATCTTATATTCACCTTAATCTCTGCGCTCCGTCAAACCATTCAATCTTTTGAAGACAGAGAGTACAGTATATTTCTTGTAACGAGGTACTATTGCCTCGCGCTTCGTTGCGGGTTTAATACCAATTGTAATATAATATCTTAATTCCAAGACATCTAACTTAAAAAAAATTTTGGGATATCTCAAAAAAATTTAGAATAATATGATAAAACATGCACAAGGCTAAAGAGTTAAAATATACTCCATTCGTCCCTGAAAAATTGAACACATTTCTTTTTTGTGCTGTTTCAGAAAAATTGATTACTTTTCTTAAAATGAAACTTCTCACTCTCAAAGTTACTAAACTATCATCACTTTATCTTTACTTTTTCTACCTTGTTTTGTGCACTTCCAACGAATAGGCAATTAAGTAAACATATACAAAAATCTTACATTCAGCTTAATCTCTGCGTCCACTCAAAACCTTCAATTTTTTGGGAATGGTGGGAGAAGATGTTTAAAAAATATAAAATGAAATAATTAAAATTCTAATATTAAAACAAAACATTTTTTCCTGATGATGACGAAAAAAGTTGTGCCTAGACAATATTTCAGGTTCCTAATATGATAACTAATGAAAAAAAGTTGTGCCTAGACGATATTGCAAGTTCTCATGATTTATAATCTACATCCTTTTCCGATTAAAAAAAAGTATCTATGCATGAGAAATATGAGAAAATTAAATGATAACATGAAGAGTACACCGACATCTAATGGCTTGGACTGGAATTTTGTTAAATCTAGCAGGGCTCATCTTAAAGACATCATATTGGACGCGGATAAGTAGAGAACAAACTATGAAACGAAAAACAAAAAACACAGGCCACATAATTGTACGTGCATAACGTCAAATAAAATGAGACAAAAGGAATAAAGTCATTAGAATCAGAAATTACCCCAAAATTGGGTCACATAATTTTTTTTTCATTCGAATTACCAACATACACATAAGAAAAAAATGTTTAAACTATAACATTTGGGGTTTATGAGCCACAAATTTTTAAAAATGGAATAGGTGAGTTATCTCTAAAAAAACAAAAAAGCATATAAGAAGAAAAAAAGGAACTGAAAAATGAATAATGAAAAAAGGGGAAATGTTGTTATTTTAGTGAATCGGACGGGACTCATTTGAAAAATATCATCTCCGTTCGGTGCGAATAAAATGAGAAACAACTGTGGAAAAGGGAAATAAGAAATACATACCACATAAGTGTTTATTCATATTCATAACCTCAAATAAAAATGAGACATAAGAAATTAAGTCATTAAAATCAGTTATTTCTCAAAAATCAAACCACACATTTAATATTGTTGTATTTAAATTATCAAACATACACATAAAAATCGAAAAGGTTTAAAGAATAAAATTTAGGGCTAATGTGCAAAACATAAAAAATAAAGGAAAATAAGAAAATTATCTCCTAAAGAAATGGAAGAAGGAAATATACATAAATAACAAAACAAATGAAGAAACGATGAAAACTGAATAATTTATATAAGTATATAATTTGTAGTATGAATTTTCTAAATATGTTTGTTTTTTTTAGTTTTTCATTATATATGTTAGTTACAATATGAGTCAAGTACTCAAACACAAAGTATAGAGGTTAAATCCACCAACATTTATGGGAGAGATGAAGTATATTTTTAAGGAGTAAAGTGTCTCAATAGTCGTGTAACTATAATTATTGTCTCATTTGGGACTTGTTTTAACTTTTTATTTCAATAAAGTCCATATTTTCCATCCATTTTTCGTTAAATTTAACATAATTTAGGGGAAAATGATAATTTTAGCAACTCAATTTTTTTTAAAAGCTATTTACACCAAATGTTTTAGACCTAACAATTTAGGCACACCCTCAACAATTATTAACTTGACACTTTTACCCTCAAGTTTCCATTCATTCCTACCACCATCCTGCCACAGCCGAACCGTCGCCGCTGCCGTCAACATGCCGGAAACTCACCATTTCACTACGTATCTGGAAGGG
This sequence comes from Stellera chamaejasme, assembly GCA_024586325.1. Lineage (NCBI taxonomy): Eukaryota > Viridiplantae > Streptophyta > Magnoliopsida > Malvales > Thymelaeaceae > Stellera > Stellera chamaejasme. The sequence goes on from CM044986.1 coordinate 17,505,013, forward strand.
GTCTGGTAACGCCAAATGCGTTACCAGCCCATTACGAACGGTAACACACGAGGGCGTTACTAGGACGGTACGATTTGAGCCGTTACTTTACGGCAGTGCGTTACTTGGCGTTACTAGGTCTGACAGTAGGTCTGCCAAGCTGACAGGCCTGGTAGCGCCCCACCCCCCTACTTGGCATTACCAGGCCTGACAGCAGGTCTGCCAAACTGACAGGCCTGGTAGTGCCCCACCCCCTACTTGGCGTTACTATCTCATATCCTCTTTGTTTTATGTTTTAACATTTAATCTATTAAATCTTAAATATTTATTATAAAATAAATAGAAATAATCATTAATTAATGTTTATTATACATGATTTGCAAAATTATCTACATGATTATCTCCGTCTCACAGACACCATACGGAGATGGTGAACTATAACTTTAATCTACATGATTATCTCCATCTGCATCTCACAAAGCTTTAATCTGTTGCTTTCATCTCCATCTTCATCTCACAAAGCAATACCAGATTTCTCAAGTCAAATCCCGATGGAAATCTTCGCCGATAGCTTTGTTCCACCAAATTGAGCAACAAAAGCAAGGGGGTTTGGGTCTGGAAGATCGAAGGACGCCGGAATTATGTTGCCGGAGCGCTTTCTTGGGTGAAATGGACGGAGGAGAGGAGTGGGCAGAGCTGATTAGAACGCCAGAAACCGAAAATAAATAGAAATAATCTTAAATGTTTAATCTCTTGAAATGGAAACCGAAAATGAAAAAAAACAGGAGGGAAGGAGCTTACCTTGAGCCGACGTTGATTTCAGCGTCAAAATGGAGGGAGGAAGCACCGGCGTGATGAATGCGGCAGCGGTGCGAGGCTGATAGAGAGGAGGTTGAGAGAGGGAGGCAGGGAGGCTTTTGGGTTCACGTTCTGGAAGAGAACACACGTTTTTACTTTTAGGTAGCTGGTAATGCCCTAGGGCGTTACAAAGGCATTACTTTAGCCAACTTTAATTTGAACCAGATTAATGCCCGGGAATCGAAAAGGTGGCTGGTAACGCCATAAGGCGTTACGAGGGCGTTACTAGCTCACTATTTTCGTTAATATATATAACTGTATATAATGTAACGGCCGTAACACACAAAAGCATTACCAGAGCGCTACTAGCTCTGACAAGCTCTGACCGGTAGCGACCGTAGTAATGCCTTGGGTGCTACGACAGTTTTCGGCCCCACAGTAACGCACAAAGGCATTACCAGGGCGCTACTAGCTCTGACAGGCTCTGACCGGTAGCGCCCTCAGTAATGCCTTGTGCACTACGACGATTTTCGGCCCCACAGTAACGCCTGGGGCACTACTACGTGCATTACAACATAAGCTACAACTACGTAGTGTTTGAGGTCTAGGGCCGTATATCGAGGCTTAGGGTCGCTGGATTCCGGCCTAGAGTAGCCAGATCGCAGCCCCGGGCATGTGAATCGTGGCCTTGGGTCACCGATTCACATCCTAGGCTCGGGATTCGCTGGCATGGGACCGTGATTCGTCGGTTTTAGGCCGTGATCCGGCGACCCTAGGTCGGGATTTGGTAGCCCTAGGTCCCGATCTACAATATGGGGTATTTTTTTCTCCGTTCCAGATTTTCCAATTATGGTCGGTGGGTGTTATGAGTTTAGGTGAAGTTTAAAACTTTTGGGTAAAAGTGTCAAGTTTATAATTGTTGGGGTGTGCCTAAATGGTTAAGTTTAAAACTTAGGGTGTAAAGAGATTTGTTTTTAAAAAATTGAGTTGCTAAAATTATCATTTTCAACTAAAGTCTGTTAAACTTAATGAAAAATGGGTGGAAATGACTAGAAATTTAAAAGAAAAATTTAAAAAAAGGATTTTATTGGGACAAAAAGTTAAAACAGAACCCAAGTGGGACAATAGTTTTAGTTACACGACTATGGGTGCACTTTATCTATTTTAAGCCATATTTTTAACAATTCTTCAAGCCATTATTGGTTAAGTAAACTATTATTATTCACTGTAAAACTACAATAGAAATAACAGATGCATTAACATGCATGAAAACCATTGTTCTATAAAATAACAAGGGTAAAATACATTTTTAGTCCCTTAGCTTCTGTGTGCGACCTATTTTGGACTCATTTTAAGAATTCGTGCTATTTTAGTTCTAAATGTTTGGTTTTCTGCCCTGTTTTGGTTCTACCGTTAATTTTCCTGTTAAGTTGGATGTTAATTAGATTATTTTTACTCAAATGCATCTAAAAATACAAACTAATTACACATTTAATAGATGCATGGCCACTAAACTTTTAATAAATATTCATATAAGACCCTAATGTTTACCCTAAGCCCAATCCCAAGATCTGCTCTCAGCTCCAACCCACCACCGCTCTCTACCTCACTACGCTGGTAGATCGCCCTCCACCGAATTCATCTGTCTCTGCCAACTCGTTCGCATCCAGCCAATTAATCGCCTCCTCCACCGAATCTTTGATCTTCTTCTTATCCCTCCACTCCAATTCAGTTCCATTGCTCCGGACAATACCAAGGGAGCGACGGAGCTTGCTCAGTTTAGCTTTATGGCATCGGCCTCACTGCCTCAAAACTTCACCAAATTTGTGGTTCTTCCTCTGTCCCTTTATATCAATGGACTTGGAGTCAAATTTCACAAATGACCTGGTATCACGGATGTCGGATGCAAAAGGGGTGTTGTGTAAGGTCTCTCAGACAATGGCGATTCAGATCCCTAGTTTGAACGAGGTAGATTCGCTGGAGCTAGCGGCTAGTGAAATCCACAACTTATTTATCCATATCTATAATGTGTTCGGCAAAGCTTGTTGCTCTGATGAAGATTATTGGTCAATCGCCGGAGGTGGCTGGTTGCGGATCTATGATGGGAAGGAATAAGGGGTGGGTGGGTGGGTGTTTTTGTTAAAAATTTAAAATATTAGGGTGTAAATAGAGTGATAAGAAAAAATGAAAACCCAAAAGTTATTGTTGTTGGGATTAATTAATCAAACAATTAATCCATAGAATCCAAGATCATTCATGTCAAATAATCAAGATTAAATTCTAAAGCAAAGCCAGAAACATTCCTGGATTGATCCATAGTAGAAGAATCAAGCAAAAGAATTGCGGGTCAATGATATTCCAAATCAGTACGTGTGAGTTCCTCTTTTTGCGCTCTCTAATGACCGGACTCAGAGGAGGCAAAGACTAAATGAGAAAAACCCTAGCACGTATGATTTGGGGACCATAGCCTATATATATATAGTTGTGTATCTTCTATTTCAGCCCATAATTAAAATAAAAGTTACACTTTGGCCTCTACACATTAAAATTGTCCACATCTTTAATAAGATGTCTATAACCCAAAACCCAACTTTATTAGATCACTTTTAATTGGACCAAACCTTATGATAGCAAATATAATGCATAGTTATTTCACATATAATGCATTATAATCTTATGAGTACTCCTTAAAAAGCTATCACCACAAACCATCTTAGCCAATTCCATCCACTAATTATACCAACACAGGATCAAAGCGGCTTTCGCTACTTGTAGCGTAGCTAAACCTCTCAATGGTCACATGTAATGTGATCTCAACATGTCTATTTCCAACTAGTCCAACCTTGGTGAGAATAATCTCATCAATTTCAGAGTGAATATAACCTTAAACTTTATTTCTGTATAACTTGATCATAATAATCCATAACCAGAAAAGTGTCCAAAAGTTTGAACATCCAAAAGTACAAACTCCCACTAAAACTGAATATCTTGAAGAGATATCACACCCATATGAGCAACATGCTCATGAAAGACCTTGGGTAGCAATCCATTCGTAAGCGGATCCGCAATTATGGAGTTTGTCCCAATGTGCTGAATAGATAACTAATCACTCTGAATTCTTTCATTGACAACTCGAAACTTGATATCTATATGTTTTAATTTTGACGAACTCGAATTGTTATTTGCAAATTGAAACGCCGAATTATTGTTACAAAATAACTTAAGTGGTCTTTCAATGCTAACCACAATACGCAGGCCAATGATAAAATTTTGTAGTCATATGCCATGGTTGGATGCCTCGTGACATGCTATATACTCTGCTGCCATGGTGGAGGAAGCTGTGAGTGTCTGCTTGGCACTTTTCCATGAAACCGCTCCACCAGCAAGCAAGTAGATATAGCCTGATATGGACTTTCGACTGTCTTGGCATCCAGCAAAGTCAGAATCAGAATAACCAACAAACTCTATCTGATCCGATCTCCTATATGTGAGCATGTAATCCTTTGTTCTTTGCAAGTACTGCAACACCCGTTTGGCTGCTTTCCAGTGATCCAGTCCATGATTACTCAAATATCTGCCTAGCATCCCAACAATGTACGCAATATCTGGTCGCGTACAAACCTAAGCATACATCAAACTTCCTATAGTCGAGGCATAAGGATTGTTTTCATCTCTTTAGACTTATAATCATTCTCTGGGAACTATGAGACTAAACTTATCTTCTTTAGCTACAGGGGTGTCCCCTAGTTTACAATCCTACATGCCAAACTGATGAGATTCCAGCTCCTAAAGTGCACATAAGGTCGAGCCCAATTCCCCTTCACAACCTTGGGGCACCAATGACAAGGGCTCGGGCTAGGAAGGCAAGAGAGGCACTAGTGGTGTTCATGAAGATTTAAGCCGAAAGTGAGGATCATGGCATGGAGCATCAAGGCTTGGCTGGAAGGATTGAAGACTTGGGCTTGAAGATGGGAGACCAAGTAGGAAGTTTAAGGTGCAAAGGCTTTCACCTAAGTGTAGTGCACCAAGCGCAAGGCATTGGCGCGGATACATGCACGCCAAGGTTGGAGACTCATGCCATCAGAATTGGGCAGCAACTTGGAGAGCCTCTAACTCCATCATCTGAACTCTAAATTGGGCTTTCAAATACACTATTTTGTAGTTCAAGAAGTGAGGAATCCAACAAGACCATTTACAGCCCATTTGAAGTTCTGTAGCATCCGTGAGGCCCGTTACAAGAAGGGATATCGGGCTGAGATCATGAAAGGACCCACTTGTATCTTGAACTCTTTTATTTACTTGTTTTCACCTAATTTAGCTTAAGAATAGTTACTATTAGCTTAAGTTAAATTAGAAAGACTCAGGAATCTATGTGAGGAGAGAGGTTGAGGGGGTATATCGAAGGCCCTCTCTCACTTATGCAAAGTAGAACTCATATGAAAGCTTTCTTCTACCTTGTGAAGGAACTTGAGCTCTCAACTCTACTCTTTTCATCTCCAGCCCTTGGGGCTTGTTTATAGCCTCAAGATACATCTCTAGTGTTGCCTTCACACCGTTGGAGGAGGTGCTAGAGCCATCATCCACCCACAGCCGGCGCTATAACCCTTGTTGCCAAGCCATCCGGACTTGGAGGTGAGGGTTCCCGGCACATCTATCCGCCATTGTTGTGTCCAAGAGCTAGATCTGTTAGAACAAGACCTCCTAAACACCAAGGAGGTTCTTATCACAAACCTTTTAAGCACTTTCTCAGTATAGCTATTTTGTGATAGGCCTTGAATACCCCGAGAGTGATCTTGGTGTATTTGTATTCCCAACACAAAAGAAGCACCACCAAGATCTTTGATCTCAAATTTCATTGATAGAAATCTCTTCATGTCATGAAGTAAACTTATATAATTACTGGCAAGAGTTTACGGTCACCCGGCGGGTTGCGGCCAAGGTGACCCGGCTCGGTTTTGGCTGCGGGTCACGTTTTCGGCGTTCGAGACGGCTCCCGAGCCCTATCCGAGTATCATTTTGGCGAACCCTTCCGTATTTGAGGTCGTGTGGGTCCCCGGACGTTTCCGCCGAAAATATTTTTCGGCGCCGGGGTTGTCGGGGTCGCCTCGGGACGTCTGGCGGGCTCGGTAGCGCTCTCGAGATCTCAGTTTGAGAAGCCGTTTGTAGTTTTGGAGTCGTGGAAACGTCCGGTGGTGGTTGTGGAGTTTAATATTTGGGGCGGGACGTTCGGTTCGGGCGACTCCGGGGCTCGAGACGGGAATCCCGGGGCTCGGGATGGAAATTTTCTGACGGCTTTGGGGTAAGTTGTGTTATAATTTAAGATGGAATTTATGAGTATTTTTATAGAATTTTGGAGTGACGGAATTTCGGTTAAGGTTGACACGCTCGCACGTCGGGTTTTGGTTCGGGTTCAGCGAGCTCGGTAGGACACTCTGGACTGGTAAATGAACTTCTGAAAAATGTTCTGTGAATGTTATAATATTCTGAAGGTTGTGTCCAAGTTTCGTTAATTTTGGAATTCGGTAATTATTTTTGGGCAAAAAAAGAATTGGAACTTTCGGAAAAATTGGGAGTTAATTTGCAAATGGGTGCAAAATTAATAATAGAGAGTATGGGCTGCAGCAGATTTTCGGCAGCAAGAGGGGAGGTTTTGGGACACTTGTCCATTTGTCATTTAACTAGAAAAAGGAAGAAGTATAAAAAGGCAAGAAATTACATAATATTTGAAGTTAATTCATTTCATCTTTCTTCTTCTTCCTACTTCTTCTTCTCTGCCGCCATGGTTGAGCTTCCCAAGCTCCATGTGCTTCATCATTCCTTGCTGAAAACTTCAAGGTTTTGGGTTCCAAAGATTGGTAAGCTTCCATCTTTCTTCTCTTTGGTAGTTGATTTCATAAAATGGTGAAGAAATGAGAGAGTTTCCAAGCTTTGTGTTTACTCTTGTCAACATGCTAGAGTAATCCTCTCCCTCCCATCTTTTAGTATGTTGTTCTTGGGCTTGAGGGGAGTAGGAATCTATGGTTGAATGTTGGAAAAACTCCATGGAAGGAGGAAACCTAGGGGTGCCGATTTTATGGGTGATTTTCCAAAATTGTGTGTGTTTGTGTTCTTGAATCATGCTTCAAGTATGTTGTTCCTAGCATGATTCTAAGACTATCTATGGTTTTAATTTGATGGAAAACAAGTTGAGGGAAAAAGCCCTCTTTGGCCGAATTATTGGTGAAGAAGTTTTGGTTGTTTAGGTGAAATTGATTAGTAATCTTGCTTAACAATTGCAATTGGTGATTAAAGAGTGCTAATGGAACTTTGTTTGGATTGAAATGGAAGTTGGGTGAGGAATTCTTCTTTTGGCCGAATTGTTTAGGAAAGGGGTTTTGTTGTTTTGATGCAATTGGTTAGTAAGTTTGGTTAGGAAGTGAAATTGGTGATTAGTGGGATTAATTGGAAGCTTGAACGGTTTGAATTGGAAGTGTGGTGAAAAATTGGTTAAGGATCAAATTGTTGAAGTGATTCTTTTTCAATGTTGGTGGTGTGTGTTGGTTGAATTGGATGCTAAATTGGTAATGTGGGTGGAAGTAGGTGCGTTATGGTGTTTGAAATACCATTTTCGGGTTAGAAATAAGAAAGTTAGTTTTATACGAGTTTCTGGGAAAAGTGTATGCGGAATGCGGGTTTAAGGGTTGGAATATGTTTGTGGGAGTTGGAATAACAAGGTTTTAGCTCGGTTCGTAAAACCGAGCTTTACGTGGAATTTTAGGAAAGTGCGGGTTTGTGCGGAAATTGTTTTACGGGGTTTGTTTGGATATGTTACGATCCAACTATGGTTGTCTGACTTGATTACTGCGTTGGTGGAGTAGCGCGGACCCGTAGGAGCCAAGTTGTGCATTTCGGTCGGGAGTTGGGATCTTAGAGTGTTGGGCTGCGGGCGGCGTTTACGAGGTAAGGGCTTAATTTGGTAAAATGTATGTTTGTTCCGTTTCAAGGCCGGATGACCTTAGAGGCCGGGTTCCTATTACATTACGTATATGGTTATCGGGTAATGTTACTTGTTTATGTTTATGTATTCTTACTATTAATATATGTTACGCTCTGTGTGAGACCCGAATGGTTGAAGAGGCCACGGGTGCTCCTTGATTACATTACTGCGTATCCGCACCGGGAGTGCCGATACTTCTGATCTGTGTCCGCCTTTGGAGGTGCCGACATTACGTGTATATCCGCGCAGGGTGCCGATATATACGTGACCGTCACTGACAGTTTGGGGATCGCGACCCCGGCCGGTACCGTGCTATACATTGCATTACGATCTGTATATTCGACCTCTGTGAGGGCTGTCGTTCTGAGTCGTTACGGCGGTTGGACCGCATATGTTGGATTCGATTTACGTTATGCTTTATGTTTATATGTACATGCATATCTTTGTGATATTACATTTTGCGAGTTGATTGTCGCCCTATGGGCAAGCGCACTTTTACCTTAAGCCCTTCTTGGGTCCTTTCGAGGACTCACCCTTTTATTTGTTTACCATCTTTGGGCGATCGACAAGCAACCAGCGGAATAGAGATCGCGGTGCTTCCGGACATTTTGGGTTCTGTAGCAGCAGCAGTACCACGTGCGGGAATTCTTGAGCGAGAGGCTTCTGATTCCGCACTTAGGTATATATATATATAGGATTTTGTTTAATGGCTCTGTAGCTGTAGATGCATGCATGTAGGTCAGATCATGAATTTGTATATGCCATATGATCGGAAATATATTCTGCCTTTGATGCCTTCTGAGTCGAGGGCGGAGCCCCGACTTGCCTATATTGGATTTGTTATGATATGAATTCAGTGTTTCTGTGGTTGTTGCGATGAGCAATGTTTGGTATACCATGAACTGCTTGGTTGGTATTTTGTCGAGTTATCATGTATACTTGCCATGTATGGGTTCTGTAGGTTGCTAGTCGATACTCGTTTATTCTGTATTTGAGCTCGATGCTCATTGCCGCGTTTTCCGCCGTAATTCCTGTTTCGGCGTCGCGGCCGGCTCCGCCTCCATGACCGGGCGGGGTGGTGTGACAATACCTCTCTACATTGTCCTTTGAATCCCTTTTGGTTTTAAATATCCTTTAACAGCCAATGGTTTCGCATCTTTTGGCAATTAGTCAAGTTCCCAAATATCATTGTCTTTCATGGACTTCATCTCCTCATTCATGGCATCAATCCACTTTTGAGAATTAGGACTTTCAATGGCTTGATGAAAGTTGATTGGATCATCTTTCACCAATCCATTATCATCTTCTTTCTCTTGGAGAAGGATGATATAATCTCGAAATCATCCTTCTCCTTTCTCTATTGGATCACCTTAATGACATTATTTCTTGAAGTTGTTGAGTTTGTTCTTCATGAATAATTTCTTGATTTTGATTAGGGGGTTCTCTGACATTGTCTTGATTTTCTTCTTTAACAATGTAAGGGATAGTAGTCTGATCATTGTCAAGATAAACCATGGGAATGGTTACAGATTCCTCCTCAATGACAAGGTCTCTAACCATATCTTCCCCTTTAAACTCAACATTCTCAAAGAAAAGGGCATTACCCGTCTCAAAAATTACCTAAGAAGTGGGATCATAAAACTTATAACCCCTGGATCTCTCAGAGTATCCAACAAAGTGCCAACTGACCGTCCTAGAGTCCAGTTTCTTTTCATTTGGCTTATAAGGTCTAGCTTCAGCTGGACAACCCCAATTGTGGAGATGCTTTAAACTAGGCTTCCTGCCTATCTAAAGCTCATATGGGGTTTTGACAATTACTTTTGTTGGAACTCTATTGCAATCTTTAAAGTTTCTCCCCAGAGTGGTTCTGGTAAGGTAGAATGTCTAATCATACTGCTAACCATGTCCTTAAGCATTATATTTCGTCTTTCAGCTACACTGTTCATGCTAGGAGATCCAGGCATGGTGTACTGTGATACGATACTGCATTCCTCTAGGAATTTAGCAAAAGGTACTGGACATTATTCATTTGAGCCATCATATCTACCATAGTATTTTCCACCACGGTCAGACCTAACAGCTTTAATCCTTTTGTTGAGTTGATTCACAACTTCAACCTTAAAATTTTTGAACACCACCACGGTACGATTTCTCATGATATGGCTACCTATATTTTATTCATGAAAAGGCCCATTCCGACATGCTGTTGGAAATGGCTCACAGATATCCGTATGTATTTGTTCTAAAACATCTGAAGTCCTGTTGGCATTCAAGTACTAGGTATTCAAGGCACTCAAGTGGTTCTCTTCTCTATGAAAGATGGTACAATATCTTTCCTTCACCTCTCAAATCACATCTCACCCAACCTTACCCAACCTCAATATAAAAAGAAATAAAAAAACTCATACATCAATCCATTAATTAATAGTAGTGAATACTCTAAGTGCTATGCTATTACCAATTACAACTAAAGACAACAAGGCACATTTTATTTATTGACATTTACTCTTAAAGGTCAATATTAAGACAATTAAAGGATTGAAACTAGTAAAGGTACGTAACAAACTAATTATCCATTAAAAAATGAAACTACACTCAAATTTGTGGCTTAAGCTTATTCAGAAATTAAATGTACTCTAAATTCCAAGTTACACATGTGCAATGCTAGTCACATGAATATTGTAAATCTACTTTTTTGTTGGCCATGAAAACAGTTCAATGAAAACTTAAACCAAGAACAACTCGCCAAAAGAAGATTATCCTAATTCTCTGATTTCAATCTATTCTATTTGTGGAGGTAGGACTTGTTGGAATTCCTGGTGCACCAAAACCTTTTAAGGTGTTACTTGAGCTCATGGAGCTAAGTCAGAGCTTATAGGTAGCTAGATGTAGCTCACCCCAACTCACCTCGGCTAGAAGTAGCTGAACTTAGCTCATCCCAGCTCAAAGTCAACTAGAAGTAGCTCACCTTAGCTCAACACCAACTGAGAGCAGTTGGAGTCCGCTAAAGTCAGCTCACTCCAGCTCAAGGGAGCTGGGTGCAGCTAGACTTTAGCTCACTCCAGCTAAAGGTAGCTGGACCTAGCTCAACTTGAGCTCACTCCAGCTAGAAGTAGCTGGTTTCAGCTCAAGTTAGCTCACTCCAGCTAGAAGTAGCTGTAATCAGCTGGACTTTAGCTCATGTTAACTAAATGTAGCTAACTCCAGCTCATTGGAGCTAAATGAGTAGAGTAGCAACATTTAACTCGTTGTGAGCTGAATTTGAGCTCAATGAAGCTCAATATGAATGGCAAGTTGAGTTAGTTTTTACTTGCTCATAGAGTTCCTAGCTGAAATATGTGTGTGACACATTTTGGCCAAAAGTTGTGACTGTTGAGCCAAATGAAACATTTCTTATGTAGAGGTGCATCCCTACACCTAAAGGCTACAACCATTGGTCAAGGCACATGACTATTGACCAAGGGAGGTGGTGGTTCGACTATAGGAGCCGAAATGGTGCAAGAAGGGGCACACATTTTTTGCCTTGTGAGAGGGCTTTCATGGTTGAATAGTTGTGTCTTCTTGGGAGGCACACTTTTGGCTATGAAGAGGGGTTGTGTCACTTCTCTTGGTCACCATTCACCTTCTATAAATAGGGTTGAGGGGCTGGTCATTTCTCTCATCCCTTGGCAGCATTGCCCTCTCTCTTCTCTCCCTCTCAAAGCCGAAATAGTTGGCATTCTTTTAGAGTTTGTGAGTGAAACCACATTAGAGATTCTTTATCTCTAATCCACCTCGTTGGTGTGCCTCCAAGTCGGCCTCTTCCTTAGGAGAAGGAAGTCTCGCCTCAACTAGGAGCAAGAGCCTTCAAGGCCCTTAAGCTGTTTCCTTGGTGAAAGGTATGCCCCTTATCTAGTACTATTACATAGTACCATGTTAGGTTATACACCATTGTGGTGCTTATGTTGTTAATTTTAGGATTGTCTTTAACATGCTTCTCATGTTCGCATTCTATAACATCAAGAAAGGATTAAGGATGTGTACCTTTCTTCGGACGCACTTAAGAATCTTAGAGATTCTTGCTCCTTGTTGATGTAGAAGACTCGGCTCGGGGAACACCTTAAGGGCGGATTGGAGAGGATTTGTCTCCAAAGTGAGTTCCACTCACAATGCTCCTAGAATGCCTTCTAGCTTGGAAGAGGAAGTATGAGGAGAGAAGAGAGAACCAATGCTGGTTGTGGGATGATGAGAAATGGCGCATCCTCCCTCTATTTATAGAGGAGGATGGGCTGCCAATGAGAGGGCACAATGCCTCCTCATTTGCGAAATAACATGTCCCTAGGACCAAGGGCTGCAACCAATGCCCTTGGTCCATGAGACATGTCTCATGCCTTTGCCTTTTCAATTAACTAATTAATTAGAAAAGGAATAAATAAATAATTGTGTCTAATAGGAAATTAATTAACTAATTAATTAATTATCCAAAATATGGTGAAGAGGCAAGGAGGTGACCCATTGCCCCTTGTCCATTCGGCCATGGGACATGAGACATGTCCCTTTGGCCGAATGGTGCAAGGCATGGGGTGCACCCCCTGCCTAGAGGCACCTAGGGCGAAGGGGCACTCACACCCCTTGCCTATGGCCGAATGGGTGTGAGGCCCCCTTGTGGTGCCCTTTCGGCACCCAGGGTGCTACGCACCCTTCGGCCTAAGCCGAAGGTGTGCTTGGCCCTTTCCGTCACCTTTTCACCAATTTACGCACCTTTCCGCCAAGAGACACGTCTCTTCGCCAAAAGGTGCCTAGACACATTTGTACCGAGCTCACATAGAGCTAGTCCAAGACATATTAAATCATCCATTGAGCTCCTTGAGCTCATAAACTCACTAAGAGCAGATACACATCTCTATCTCAAACACTCAGATTGAGTGAGCCGAAATGTGCTTAGCTACCTTTAGCTAGCCCAGTCATCTTGGTGCGCAAGAATTCCAACATATGTAGCATAGATAAGTGACATGATATACCGAGACATCATGCTAACACTTAAAATAAGTATGTATGCAATATGTTTGCACATGTATGACATGATATCACGTAATATGCTTGTGATACATATATGATGTGTTAACATGAAAGCATGTTAATGATAATCCTAAAATCAACAGGACTAGAGTTTGTGAACAGTGCCAGTTTTGGTAATTTTGATTTTTTTGGCTGGTCAACTATTCAAATGATGTCGTTTTGAAGAAATTTTTTTTATTTCGGCATTTCCGATTAAAAGACACCGTTTTGGTACATCTAATTAAAATGCTTAAGATTATTCTGAGTTCTTTGCTCCTAATTGAAATGCATACAATTTAATCATTTGATATTTTTAAATTGAAAAAATGTCATTTTTCCGCTATTAGAATATAGTTTGTTTGTCTATCTTTTCACGTATTTACTTATTTACTTTAATGCTCTTATAAATTAGTGACATGATCTTTTTTTAATTAAAACTACTAATAGTTTTTTCTTCTTTTACTCTAACAGTGATTATACTTTGCATGGTCAATCTTTTGGATAATAATATTATTACTTTGTATGAATTTAAAATTATAATCGAAAAAAGTCATAGTTCAAATTTGAATTTGCTTATTAATATTTTGAATTTCGATACTAACTTTGATGTTGTTCTCAATTACATTTTTTAAACATATATAATCTCTTTTACGCTCCATAAATGTTGGATCTCTTAATGAAGTTAGGACTTTTATAGTCGATAAATGTTTGACATTGTTAGTTATAATTATGTTTTTTGTTATGCTCTTACAAATGTTTGACATTTTTTGATATGCTCTTTCAAATTGATGCAAATATTGCATTTGTTATTTTGTTTCACATTTATGTATCGATTTTCACCCATTTCCATTTCCCTAAGTTTCATTTTAATTTTTTTCATCATAAGATAATACTCCCTCCGTTTTTTAAAGATTGTAGGATTTGACTTTCATGTTCTGAGTATCAGTGTTTGACTCAAATTATCACTAAGATAAATAGTGGAAAAAATTATAAAAAGATATATTTAGAAAATCTATACTTCAAATTATGATATGCATATGAATTATTAAACTTTATATGTCTAAATATTGATGGAAAAAATCATAGATTAAATATTATAAAAACAGCAAAACAAAACCTACAATCTTTAAAAAACGGAGGTAGTATTATTTTTCCCCTAATATATATTAGATGAAAAGCACACAAGGAAGTGCGTGTAAAAAAATCCTAGTTATGTAGAATTACTGACACTTACCAATTAATGTTTAATTGTCCATATCAGTTTGACTAATATATTATTTGTGAATAGTGAGAAGCTGTAAGATGGAGAGAATATTTTGATAATGGTGGGTCAAAGGGTTGAAGTGATTAGATCGAAAACTAGAAGACTGAGTGTATTTTTAGCTAAAGTTTAGAGATGTACTTGTAATTACTTTAGTTGTAATCTTACGGGGACAAATTACATAACTATGGCTCAAATTTATGAAAGATATACATATATACTCTACATTTTGTAAAAAATTAATGGAGACAGTTGTCCTCACTGCCCCATACTAGATCTAGATCCGCCCCAAATGACAATCCACTTGAGATGGAGGGATTAATTGGTTTGGCCTTCATCTATTGGATTAGTAGTGGATTTGGATAGTGTTCATTTACAATTTTTTCCATTTTTTCCAAGGGTTAGTTCATCATAAAAATTTCCTAAAATTTGTTTTCAACTTTCTCAATTTCAATACATTTAACAACCTAAAAATCTATCAATTCTTTATTAGATCATTTTTTCTCAAATTTCTCAATTCACATGCAACTCATACATAAATCAAAACACACTTCCCCAAATTTCTCAAAATAAATTTCTAACTTGCCTTGAATTAAACTGAACCCAACTTTCTCAATCCCAATATAATAAAGCAACATTAAATCTATCAAATCTCCATCAATTTTTTATTAAATTATATTTTCCCTAAATTTTTCTACTCACATATTTCCTCCGTCCCCAATTAATTCTACACATTTCCTTTTTGGGTTGTTCTAAAAAATTATAAACTTCCTTAAATGAAAGCTTCTCTCCTATAAAATTATCAATCTATCCATACTTTATCTTAACTTTTTATATCTCGTTTTTTGTGCAACTCCATTCAAGGGTAATTTTGTCAAACTACATAAAATTTTACATTCAACTTAATCTCCGTATCAACACAAAGTGTATAATTAATTGGAGACGGAGTGAGTATTAATCAAAACAAATATCCTATGTTTTCCAAAATAAAATTTTCATCTCCAAACTCCAATGAACTACAAAACCTCATCTGTCATCTCCACACAAACGAAATGACGAAATGACGAAATCTGAATTTGAATTTCCATTTCTCCACTACTGAACACCCAGAGCCACATCGTCGGCCATGGCGAAAACCCTAATTTCATCTCTGCCGTTTGCCGGCGCTTCGCTCCCGTTCCGCCATATCCTCTACCCGCTCCCCAGCTGTCGCATCGCCGCCACCAGAGTCCGCGTCAGCTTCAACGAAATCCCTCCGCTCCACTCCTTCATCTCCGTCGAAAATTTAACCTCCGCTCTGAGCAAAGCTGAGAGCCTGCTCTACACTCTCGCTGAAGCCACTGCAGCGAACGCTGACGATGCCGTTCCGCAGAAGAATGGTGGCTGGTTCGGGTTTATCTCCGACGAGATGGAATTGGTTCTCAAGGTTAGGTACTTACTTCGGATTCATTGAAGTTTACTGTGATGTCTATGAAAATGATGGTGGATTTTCTGAATTGAATTCAGGTTTTGAAAGATGGATTTTCGGCTGTGCACCTGCCTTATTCGTATGGTTTTGCGATTACACTTCCTACTGTATTTGTGAAGGCTGCTACGTTTCCTCTAACAAAGAAGCAGGTAAGTGTCTCTTGTCCAGTTCGAACATTAGACAGAGTTGAGTGTTGGCGTGCGTTTTAACAGTTTCTTTTAGTTTGGTTATGTTGAATCGACTTTAGCTATGCAAAATCTTCAACCGAAGATTAAGGCAATTCAACAGAGATACGCAGGAAATCAGGTGAGAAGCATTTTCAAGTTGAGCACTGCTACAGCCATCAGAACTTCCACCTTAAATTCTTATCATCAGAAACCAGTAAAATTAGGACCTGCTAACAAATGTTGACCAATAAGAGAAAGACAACATGGTATTGATTTTCATGGTGTATCTATCATTTTGCTTTCAAGTTTAGTATTTCAGAAAACAAAAATTGCGGGGGAAGTTAGCCGTCCTGTCTGCTCCAGCAGAGTTTTTTTAACTTTAGTTATCTTAATGACTCGTTTTAGGAAAGAATAGAACTTGAGACGTCACGTTTGTATAGGCAGGCGGGAGTAAATCCATGGGCGCATATCCACATATGTTTATCATGTTAATATACTACAATTTTATTCAATATATTATGAGACGTTTCAATATTTCATAGTGTCTATGTGTAGATTTGAGCATTTAAAAAAGAGAGTAATTTGCACACACAAAATAACAAGCTTAATTTAGAAAACTTGTTCGCCGGATTTTATAAATTTGAAAATTTTTATCTTAGATTAACTTAATTCAAATAATGTGACTTTTATTGAAAGAAATGTGTTTTGAAATAGAATATAGAGAAAGCTGAGATTGAGTAAAGAATATAGGTAATTTGTTTGTTAATATGTACATGTCGATCGGTTTGGTTATGTGCAGATTTATAAAGTTGAAAACCAAAACCGACCCGCATGTTTACGGTTTGTTCGGTTCAGTTAACACGGTTCGGCTCGATTTTTCGGTTTTATGGATTTTTTGAACGCTGTTAAAAAATGCGTAGAGTATTTATAGAAGTAAATTAAATTGATGTGAGAGGCGGAAAAGAAACTGTGAAATTGAAAAGATAAGTTTGCATGAAGGAAGTTTATATCGATAGAGCATTAGTTGTTATTTGTGATTGTTAATAGAAGTGATGGCCACAAAAATGCAAATGCAGTGGCAGCTGCATCGAGATCAGGTCAGCAGAAATGGTGGGTGGAGGCGTAGTAGAATAATCAACTGCTCTCGGTTGCAGCAATCAGATTCCAAGTCCGACCTCAAATCTCAGCTGTACGTAGCACTTGAAGGTAATTCATCATCAAATTTCCTAATGAAAGAAAGAAAAATTGTTGTGTGTTTACTTTCTAGATAGATCTATCTGTTCTTGTCAGGCGTAAACAGAGGAATATTCGGAGTGGCGTCAGACAAGAAATCTGAGATCGAAGGTGTGGCCAAGCTGTTGGAGTCTTGCAACCCAACGCTGCATCCTGCTCTCAATCTCCATAAGGTGCAAGACTGCAACTTCCAACTACTCTTACTGTGTATCCTTCTCTTCTCTAGGGTGTGTTCATTTGAATTGGGGAAAAAATGGGAAATTTGGGGTGTGTTTTTGATTGATAGATGAGATGTGAGTAGGGAAATTTGAGGAAAATATTATTTTATAGAGATTTGATGGTGAATTGATGGATTTAAGGTTGTTTTGTTTATTGGGAATTGAAAAAGTAGGAAACAAATTTCCCAATTCTTGCAGCTGAACTGAGCCCTAGTGTGGTGACAAGACAGTTTTTGGGTTTTGTTTGAAAGGTGGGTGGGTGCTGGAAGCTTCTCTACACATCCCTCACAATTCTGGGTTCCAAGAGAACCAAGCTGGGCCTCAGAGATTTCATCTCCTTAGGGGACTTTCTACAGATCATTGATGCTTCCAAGGTCTGTCCTCATTAACTCAACACTGTGTATCCTTCATTCTTCTGTATTACTCCTCAAATTTGTCTTTTTAGATTGTCATCCAAAGTTTCATTTTTTAAAGAAGTTTTCTACGACCAATTTTACAATCTTATCTTACAGCCTTCATCTCATAAATAAAAAAGGCAATGTAATAAGGTATCAATGCACATTCATCCCTAATCAAATGAATATCTATTCATCGAACAACAAATCAAGCAAGAGCCTTGAGTCAATAAAGGCTGAGAAGATTGATTCAAGAGAAAATGAAACAATTTGAGGGCTCCATTGTTAAATTCGGTTACTTATTTTCATTACGCTTATTTTGATTTCATATCGAAATATATTGATATGTATAGTACTATACATAGAGATTTCAAGGTTTTTGTCTTTTTCACTTGTCTTAAAATGGGAGCTACAATACTTTCTCTTTCTTTCTTTTCATGTGGTTAAGACATACGTTTTTCAATAAAACTTTATGACGTGATGTGAAGGAGTGTGTAGTGATTTATTTCATCACCTGACTAGGATTTGGCTTGCTTTTAGAGGAAAGCGGTGAACATCATCAAGTTTAACATCAGAGGATTCAATCTCATCGATGCCAGCCTCACAATTGAAGCATCCTTCAATGTTGCCTCCATATCGGTTGAGTCTCTGTGTTTTCTTCTCAAACATTCCAGTTTCTTGTTTGTTACTAAGCATTTTCATTTTCTTTGGTCTATTACTACAGAGAGTAGATATAACTTATGAGAGCTCCACAATCAAACCCCAACAGGTAACTAGATGCATCATCTTATTCTCTCTCTACCTTGCTTGCTTCAAAATCTTAACTCAAAAGACTTTTCAATCAACAGTTGATGAACATGTTCAACAAGAACTATAATCTTCTGCTAGCTATTTTCAATCCGGAAGGATGGCTTGAGATCACGTATCCTTCTCTAAGTGCCTCAGAATTTGTTTGTTCATTGCAATCGTACACACGTGGATAATTGGAAGCCTCAATTTCCTTAGCACCTAACTTTTTTCAGATATGTGGATGATGACATAAGGATAGGGAGAGATGACAAGTCTAATATCTTCATATTGGAGAGATTACAAGATCAAATCAGTCCATGAGAGACCACATGTAATGCACACTTGCCTTTTTTTTCCCCTTTCTTTCTATTAGGTAAACATTTTTCTTCATTCTCATCATTTCACATAACCTAGCAACATTTTGTACTTTCTACTCATTCCACTTTGATAGCTTTAAAGCATTAACTTCAATCTTTGTGTGAACAACACAAACTTATCTGTATCTGATGTACAAATGCTAGCAAACAAGAGGTCTAAAGAGTGCCATATGGGGCTCTTGAATTACAAAGGTTAACCAATGATTGAAGAGCGAACATAAAGGCCAACACTGACATTTTCACTTTTTTTTACTAAGGAACTTTCACTTGGGCAAAAGAGTTATTATGTGCAGGAAAGAAAGCTTCCACCAATTTCACTAACATATACTATTTTCCAAACGCAAAATAACAGTGTAAAACCTTCCTTCAAGCTGAAACCCACAAGTTAAATCAGTTTCAAACCTCAAAGCTGCAATTAACATGCTTTAAGTTCCTTGTAAATGAACAAAAGATGCTTTGCAACTAAAACTAGCAATGCATATGTTGTTCAAAATCATTGTGTATTAACATAAAAGCATTCCATTATCAATTTTATCATATCACCGCAGTTTACTTATTCTTACTTTATTACTCTTAAATCTTCAACAATCTTTAATCTCCTACCCTATTTAGGGAAGGATAATGCTCTAACTTTTCACAGTAGCCTTCATACTGAGAAACAAGACCATAAAATCAAGTAATACATCAACAGCAAAAAAGGCAGATCCATCTGAATTAGAAAATGCAAAAACCGGTTACATTAAAAGATCATTATAGAAATTCCACAATCCGAATTGTACAAACAAGTAAGGTCACACAGGAGCTGATAATACCAGATGTGCAGATCTTCTAGGGCTCTTGTTCCACATATGGATTGAAAGCTGATGTCTTTCATCAGATTTCAAAGTGAAAGAAATATGGTACCGGTATGAAGTATGAACATACATCCCTCTAACGCTGAATGTTGAGCATGGCTTTGGCTTCCTCCTGCTCAAGTAATCTTGCAGTGGTATACTTAGTGAGCAACTATTCCTTCTCCACCACCAACCTCTCAATCTCCTTGTCATCTGGAAGTGGTACAAGAACTACAAACTCCCGCTCCCTCTCCTTCTCCTTCTCCCTCTCTCTCCTCTCCTCTTCAACAACATCCTCTTCCTCGAAAAGCACTTGCTAACGGAAAAAATTCTAGCTGCTGATGAGATGATTTTATTTCTGGGATTGGTTCTTTTGGGATGTGTCTGATAGCTGTGCTTTTATATCAGGAACCCACATTCAGTCATCTACTGTAGAGAGGTTCAGAACTCTTTCTATAGAAGTTGTTTTAAGCTCATAATTGTGCTAAAATCAGTTTGTGTCTTAACAGTTCAACTTCTACATTCCAATGGTCCTCTTGAGCTGTTGAACATGTGTTTGGATGCAAGTTTTCTTTTGGATGTCAGTTATTTTTGCTTGAATTATTGTTGGAAATGGCTTGCCATAGTAATTCTTTCATGCTTATGTCCCAATCTGCTTTATTGCAGGAGAAAGAGCTCCTTGAGAGGCATGCTGATGTATATATCAGAAATGCGTTCCAAAGTGTTTGTCATGTTTAATGTTAGTTTGTGGCTAATTATTCTGGATCCATTTCAGTTGAGAGAAAGTATGATGAGTGCTCTGGTTCAAATTAAGCCACCATCTGTACAGCTGGTATTTATACTGCTCCCTTCTCTATTTGTATTGTTTTTTCTATCTCTCATCTCGGTACCTACCATTAGTTTTTTATGATACCCGTCAGTGGGTTGTCACTTTTAGGTTTTTTTTGTAGATTAACATTGTCTTTGGTCATTAACTTATTTTACATAAACTTTTATCATTACCCCCTTCCAAACCCATTCTAAACCCTCCCAACCCACTCTCTAGACCCGTTAAGTGAGTGCATTGCAAGGGTAAAAGTGGACTAAAATAAAACAAAAGTATAAAAGGTCCAATTCATTTGGGACTAAGATATTTTGATGTTGTAACAACCCACTTGGGACGAAAGGAGTAATATTTTTTTCATCTTTTCTTTTTATGGGGGAAGGAACTATGTTTGTGCAAAGAAGCAGCTGCGGCTAATGAGCAGCTGAATTGTCAACAGTGAGTTAATTATATTTGGCCTTATTTATGATAGAAATTTAGCGCTTCCATTTTGTAAACTCTGAACTCTGAGTAGTTTACTTTTGATCCTTGATAGGCATAAAAAGACTACCTAAAACTAAAGTTTATAATTTTTTCTTACTGATTCCTGTTCCTTTGGTTACTAGAGCAATTTTATTTTATTCTATTCCTTGATCTGCAATGAAATTGATAAAAGTACAACCCAGAAATTTGTACTTTTCTATTTTATTTCTGTTTCTGTAATTTCATTTGAACGTTCTGTTATGAACCTTTTTTTATCTATGAACAAAATCAGTAATTAAAAGAACGAAAATTTTAAAGATGAAGACAATTTTCGTCAAACAAAACATTAAACAAACAAGTAATACTTGATTAACCAAATTTTAGTTACAAAAACACTTCAAGACATGTACTTGCTAATGCAACAACAAACATACGTTGTTTGCTTGATAACTAATTAGGGGTAAATAAGAGTTATCAGGGAAAAAAAAGATAAAGAGCATGCAAGATTAACATAAGACCTTGGATCATTGTAGGGTACCTAACTATATTTGGTTAGGTATCAATAACTATTGTTTTTTAACCCTAAGATCAAGTACAGTTAATTTTGGCCATTAGATTAAAATACTCACACATGAGTTGGAGGTAACCCGAGTAAAAATGAAGAAATACAAACAAAAAATTCTACAAGAGAAAGGAAAAAAAAAAGACAACAAAATGGAAACAAAAAAACGTCTTGACGGTGAGATGACAAGCAACTTGCTTGAAGTTGCTTCTTCTTCAAGCTTCACTAATCAAATAGAAGCTTGGAGCTTGGATGATCTTCATCACTGTACAAAACTGAAATTTCAATCAGCTGAATTAACAGGTGAAGGTTATTTACAAATCTTAATGTTTTAGGTTAGAAAGTGGTTGATACTTGTCATTATGTTAATTTATTTAATTTTACCAACTTTAATTCAAAATTAGTGAAATTTCAAGTTAGGTTCCATTTATTCTATATAGAACATGTAATGCATAGAGTTCATGGTAGATTCAGTGGTGCGATTCCGTAAGGTATAAATGACATTTCCTCTGGTAGAAATGACTTTTCGCGTTTATGAACTGATAATCTCAGATAGGACATTCATAGTTCGTATAATGACATTAGGCCTTTTAATAATGACATTTCTCTGTTAAATTATGACATTCTACTCATATATACATACAACTTATTGTTTTCAATTGCAGGAGGGAGCACTATTTTGTTCGTATGGAGTCTGATTCTAATACGTGTGTTGGGGAAAGTTGTACTCTCTCTGTCACCAAATAATTTTACACTTTGTTTTTGCTGTTTTACAGTATTTAATTTATATGATTTTTTTGCATGAATGTTTAGACATTTAAAGTTAATAATATATACATATATCATAATTTGAAGTTTAAATTTTCTAACTATATTCCTTATGAATTTTTTAAAACTTTTATCTTTGTTAAAATTTGAGTCAAATAATGAATCTTGAAAAGTCAAAGTGTGAATTATATGGGGACAAAGGGATAGTATTATTTAAGAAAACTAATGATGGAATTGAGTAGGTACAGATGGAACATGAAAATGATGAAGTGAAAGGTGTGAACTTGAGAGTATGTGAAAGGTGTGAACTTGAGAGTATTGGAATAATTTCTTGTAAGTATGCATATATTGTTTCATTTTCAATCTATCAATCTACATTATTCCATACTCTTCTACATAACTTATTTGAACTGATGAACTATTTTAAAATACTTCTATTGAAATTGGATGAATCAAGAATGAGCTAGATTTGGGGGGGGGGGGGGATGTATTTTGATTTGAAAGAGGTAACATAAGCATTTAATTTTGCGGTATATTCTATAATTTACTTATTGAAGAATTTGAAGTTATGTGGGTGAGAAGAGAGTTATATAGGTGAGGAGAGAGCTGTGGAAGCAATGGAAGTGTATGTCTAAAGAAGTTAAAGTGAAGTATATCTATCAAAGTTGTAGTTTCAATAAGAGCAAGAATTCGGAAAATTGAAAATTAAATGCAAGTCCAAAACATTTTTGAAGGCGGTTGAAGAATTTGGAGAAGCGAAGATCACTACCGCAAAAGAAACTGGGTTCGGAATGTTGCTTAGTATAGAGAAGGTGAGGGCTGACTTTGTGCTTTGGTTAATAAACCATTTTGGCAGAGTTATGTGTGCACCAGAAACTGATGGTGTTTTGTATCAAATTTCATCAGTTGATTTTGAGGAGCTAATGGGAATAACTGATGGAGAATAGTGTTTTGATATAGATGGGTCGGTTAACTTACTTAAAGATTTGGCTATGTCTAATTTGATGCATACGGGGATAGGTATATGATTGATAACCATGTCCTTGAGATCGACATTAAGAAGGCTGAAGTGATAATTTTAAGAGGTCTTTCGTATTGTTTGCTTTAATGAATTCATAAGGTAATGGTCAGAACTAGAGTAACTGGGTTTCAAGTGAAAATAGCTATGTATGCATAAGAAAAGAGGCCCCCCCAAAAAGGTATAGAGAACGGCTTATGCCCCTAGAAAAGACTGATGTATGGAAGGAAGTGAGAAAATGTTGAATTATCCATGACAGCTGTGTGTTTGGAATAACATTTCGTACGTCTGAAATAGTATTTCTCAGAATTGAAAGAGCATTATGAAATGTATGAACAATACTTTAGTTAATTGAACATTTTATCAATTACAATGACATTTTGGATCAAAACATATGGATACGATTACTTATTATGTATAGAGAAATATGTTGTAAGAGGTGAGAACTACTTAGATGAGATGTCAATGATCAAGTTGGTGATTTTTTCCTTACATTTTAAAATAACATTTTGCACAAAACAAATAGCAATCGACCTTCAAGAAGTAACATTTAGTACTGGATAAGTAGCAATCGACCTCTAGGAATCACTTTTGTATATTGAAGTTTTATTTTTTTTATACTGAGAAATGTTTTTTTATCTATCCATAATTAGTTCAGAGTTTCACTTTACCCAGTGGATAAAATAACTACCATAAATAATATGGGTACACCGGTATAAAAATGGTAATGATTGGCAAATGAAATTTATTCTATTAATGAATCATTTATTTATATCGGGGAGATTTTATCTACAACTGATTACTCGGGAGTTTCACTTTCATCGATAGACAAAATAACTACCGATATAAAAATGATGTTGATCAGTAGATGAAAATTCTACCAATGGATTATTTATTTATACCGATGAGGACGTTTTAACTACTGTTAATTACTCGAGAATTTCACTTTTATCGGTAGATAAAATAACTATCTGTAGATAATATGGGTCATCCGGTTTAAAAAATATGATGATCAGTAGATGAAAATTATTCTACCAATGGATTATTTATTTATTTATAGTGAATAGGGCATTCTATCTGCTGCTAATTGCTTGGAAGGTTCAATTTTATCGTTCAATAAAGTAACTACCGGTAGATAATATGGGTCATGTGATATAAAAAAAATGATATGTAGATGAAATTTGTTCTATCAATGGTTCATTTGTTTATACCAAAGTGGACATTTTATTTACCGTAATAATTACATTAGAGTTTCACTATTGCAGGTAGTTAAATTAATTAATGGTAGATAATTTAGGTTTTCCGATATAAAAATGAAGGTGGTCGATAGAAGAAATTTAACCTAAAAATGTAAAATTACTTTTTTTATCCATAAGTTATAAAAATCAAATGGTATGCAATATAGGCAATTGGTATAGATTTTTTTTCTTGTTGTTCCATATTTAGTGACTTGTTTTACCAAATGTCATTCCACTTGTCCAATATGACATTTCGTTCCACACATATAACGATTGTGTGTCAAAGTATGTATGACGTCACTATCCAATACATGTCACTAAAACCCTATTAAATTTATGGCTTAATTATTTTAATTATTTTAATTCTCTCATGTTGATTATATTTACTTACTCTATCATTTAATTATATCATTTATTATAATTACAATTTTCCTTGGTTGATACGTTAAGTTACAAAACATGTACTACATTGTGCTATAAGGTGTTACACTATTTATATTTAATTTTTTTTTTGCAAATTTAATGCTTGCAAAATGTAATTTCTTCATGGTTTAAACATCATCTTGTCAACGTTGCTCTTATTTACCTAGTTCAGTCCATTCCCAGTTTTACTCTTATCAAATTTGGTGCATTCAATTTTAAAGGAAATCTTTAAACTACTTCCATAATTCGTTTGAATTTTGCACAATTACATACAAAATATACACAATCATAGGATTTATTACTTTTTCTAATCTTACTAATATTTTTTTTCCATTTTTTCTAACCATCATGAATTTTGTTCTCTATTATTTTTCACGCAAATATAATATATTTTTTTAGATTATGGATTTCCACACTTTTATGAGGTTTTCTGTATTTTTAATATTTTACACCATTTTTACTATTTATTTTTTAATTTTATTTTAATTTACAAAACATACAACCTGTTAACCAGGTTAAGAGATTGCAGGTGATGAGTTGTCAATCAAAGAAGCATTAGGTATGGTACCTAAGTTTCATGTTTAGGTAACTTAGAATTTTCCTAAAATCTTATACTCCATATAACCTGATCAAGTTTTGGAAAACTGAAGTAAGAGCTACACTTTCCAAGTGTAACTAAATACAAAATATACATATAAAAAATAATCCACAACTTAGCTAGCAAGAGTATTCCTTTTTACATCAAGACAATTGCAAGCCTTTATTTTGATACATCAAAATTATCAACATCTAACCCAAACATGACTCTTGCTACTAAATTTGCCCAGGACCTTGTTGCACTAGAGAGCTACTAGTGATCATCCGAACCTAACCTGTTTCCAAAATACTTCATCAACAATATGCAACGATTTCAGAACATAGGCACATAGCATCAGTAATAACTTAAAGAGTTGCTCTTCTTACCTAGCAGAACTTAAGCTTAAACCTTTCAAACCGATTAGCAGTTATCGTCCTCTACTTCATCAAGATCTGTAAGATAAGTTCAGCACAAGAGTGAGTGAATGATACATACTAGAGGGTCGTAAATTATGCAATAAGCATAACTCGATTTAATCATTTCAGTAGCCAGACTCAATTAGAAGAATTCGGTAGGCTTCGTGGTTCAAGGGGCCAGTGCTTGAACTATTGTGGGTCCCGTCACAAATATCCCGTCACAAAAAAAAAGAAAATGAAAAAAAAAGGTTAAGTGGCCTAAAGCATTGTGATGTGGCACATGTGCAAGTGTCCACTAGGGGTCAGATCGAGTCGAGCCGAGTCTGAACCTGGCAGGCTCGAACTCATGAAAATCAGGCTCGGCTCCAGTTCGGCTCGTGACAGGTTCCAGCTCGGCTCGAAAGCACGTCAGGCTCGATTAACAGACAACTCGTTCAGGTTCGATTATAAAGTTCGGCTCGATAAGGCTCGAAGTGACTCATGAAACTCAAAAAATTGAGATATATTACATTAATTCAATAAAATATTCTTAAATTTCACGAACTCGAGCTCGAATCTAATAGGCTGCGGCTCGGCTCGGTTCGTTTGTTAGGCTCGTGTAGACTCGCGAGCCTCATCGAGCCAAACCTCTGAGGCTCGAGCTCGGCTCGTTTAATAAACGAGCCTAAAAATGGCTCGGGCTCGAGCTCGAGTCTCGAAAAAGCTCGGCTCGACAGGTTCGTTTGAGCTCGAGCCGAGCTCGAACAGGCTCATTTCGTTTCTCAGGCCTAGTGTCCACATATAAAAGCCACACAAATTTAGGTTTGCTGTGAGGTTGCAAAATGCAAACAGAGAAATGAGAAACACGCCGCATCAGTGAGAGAAGAAGTGAAAAGACGCAATCGGCATTCTTGCTCAAGCTCACCTTTGTGTAATTCTTCATCATATTGGGCAGCAGGTATTTGTGTTCTTTTGAGAGCATTGATTCAGTGATTTGGGGTGTCATTCTCTTGGGTTTTGGTGGAGCATTTTTTAGTGCTTTGTGTCTCTCCTAGTTGTGAGATGTTTTGTAGGAATTCTAGAATGTTAAGATTGCAATCTTCCTCAAATTATTGTGATAGATTCAAGCTAGGGAAAACACTTGAATTTTCGGACATTGTACTATTATTTTTAATAGTGGATAAGTTGTCGGTTTGTCCCGTGATTATTCCTTCTATACTGGAAGGTTTTCCATGTTAAATTTGGTGTCTACAATTTTTCTCCCACAAGTTATTCGATGTTACGTTTTATTTTTCAGTTTGATATTTGCGCTTGGTGTGACTGTTATATTGGCTTGTGTGATTGTCATGTTCTTCGGTCCTCATCCGACTTCCGCATTTCCACACAACAAGTGGTATCAGAGCCAGATTAGAGGAGAAGATATGGGTGACAGTGGTGTTGGTTCGATGATTAAATTGACTTCATCGAATTATTCAGTTTGGAAACCAATGATGGAGGATCTATTGTATTGTCTCGATCTGTATGATCCTATTACATGTGATTCTGCCAAGCCCGAAAATATAACCGCGGAAAAATGGGCTAAGACCATTAGAAGATGGGTGGAAAATGTGCTCCTGAAGGGAAAGATACAGTTCCCATTCCAGAGTTAGTGGGTGATGATCCGGTTACACTAGTATGTGCACAAGGGGACTACGATCATGTCAATATCCTCATGTCCAGTGGATTGTCGATTCGGCTGCATCCTATCACGTTTCGCCTAATAGAGAGTTGTTCACTACTTACAGGCATTGATCTCGGTGTGGTGAAGATGGGTAACACTACCGACTCCAAGATTTTGGGGATTGGTGATATTTTTGTCTATACTAGTTTGGGTATCATAATGACGTTGTGGGATGTGTGTCATATTCTAGACGACACAACCTCATTTCAGTGAATGTTCTTGACCGAGAGGGTTATGATCAGAGTTTCAGAGATAAAGTGTGGAAGTTGAAGCGTGGTTCTTTGTTGGTAGCAAGAGGTGATCTTTGCTGCACCTTATATAGGACACATGTTGGTGTTTGTGACAGTGGTTCGCTGAATGTGGTTGAAGATGATGCTTTTATGAATTTGTGGCACAAGCGGCTGTCTCACATCAGCGAGAAAGGGTTGGAGGACTTAGGAAAAGCGATCTCTCATTCGTATTGCCAAAGGTACATCACTCGATCCTTATGATTTTTGTCTATTAGGGAAGCATCATAAAGTTTCTTCAATGTTGCCTAGACTAGGGCTGTTAAACGAATTGAGCCCATTCGAGCTCGGCTCGAGCCGGTCGAGCCGAGTTTTTTCGAGCCTCGAGCTCGAGCTCGAGCTGTTTTCGAGGCTCGAATAATATACGAGCCGAGCTCGAGCTCGAGCCCAACGAGTTCGGCTCATAAGGTTCGCGAGCCTTAACGAGCTCGCGAGCCTAACAAGCTTGCGAGCCTAACGAGCTCGCGAGCTCGTTTGGGGCCGAATCGAGCCTAACGAGCTCGAGCTCGAGCTCGCGAGCTCGTTTGGGGCCGAATCGAGCCTAACGAGCTCGATCTCGCGAGCTCGTTTGGGGCCGAATCGAGCCTAGCCGAGCTCGCGAGCCTAACAAGCTCGAGCTTCACGAACCTTCGAGCCGAGCTCGAGCCTGTCTCGAGCCGAGCTCGAGCTCGAATTTTCGGGCTCGTTCGAACTCGAGCCGAGCCCGAATTTCACGAGCTCGAGCTCGAACCTGCTAGGCTCGGGCTCGGCTCGGCTCGGCTCGAACTCAGCCTTAGCCTAGACTAGAAAGAAAACTAAATTTGAGCTAATACATTCTGATGTTTGTGGTCCCCTCGAGGTGTATTCCTTGGGTGGTAACAGGTACTTTGTGACATTCATTGATGATGCTTCACGTAAGACTTGCGACATTCGTTGATGATGCTTCACGTAAGACTTGCGTGTCATGTTGAAGAAGAAAACTCAAGTGTTTGACTGTTTCAAGAATTTCCACGCCATGGTTGAAAGGGAGACTGATGTGCACTTGAAGTGTCTCCGTACAGATAATGGTAGTGAGTATATATCTAATGAGTTTAAGAGATATTGTAAGCAACATGGTTTTCATCATAAGAGAACGACACCAGGTACACCACAACATAATAGGGTAGCAGAGAGAATGAACCGAATCATTGTTGAGAAAGTAAGATGCATGTTGAGAATGTCTAAATTGCCAAAGACATTTTGGGGTGAAGCTGTAAGTATTATTGTTTACCTTATTGATCAGACTCCATCAATTCTTTTGGATTTTCTAGTTGTTGACACTCGATTTTTACCCGGATTTGTAATTAACAGCTAACTTAATTTAATTAACTAATTAACTAATTTAAGCCTAACTTGACTATTTTTAAAAAAAGAAGAGAAAAAAAAGAAAAGTAAAATGACCCAATCGAATGTTTAGTAATTTTAGGTGAAAATCTTTAATTAATATTAATAAAATAAAAGGGGAAGATAAAAAATGATAATAAAAGAATGAAAAGAAGAAAGAATATAATTATCTTAAAATAATAATTAAATTATCCAAAAATCCTAAAAATTACCTAATTATCACCAAAATCTAATACAATTTAATTTAACATAAACCTCTAAAAAATAGGATTACTAACCTAATTGGACTCTATAACCCAACCCTAGCTTAGGCCTATAAATACATTATAAACTAAACCCTAAAGAGGAGATTAATTAGCAACAACCAACAAACAATTAGAAGCAAAAACAAATTCGGCCAATTAAATCTTCAACATAAGCTTTTCTATTCCCTAAACCTTGCCTCCTTCAAATCGATCTCCTCGTCACAAAACCTTGGCACCATCTTCTCCGTTTCGTCGCAAGAAATCCGAATCTACCTTCAATTTCGCCAACGGAGGTCGAAGGAGGAAGAATTTTGAGCCGACCCGCTACCCGCCTGCGACTCAACTCGCTTCAATCCAGCGATCCAGGACACCGCACTCGCTCCCACCACCGCCAAACTCCTCGCCGGCCGCTGCCCTGTTGATTCGCGTCGATCTCGTTGCAGCCCATCCCCGTTTCAGCCGAACCCGAGCTGCTCCCTCCTCCTTCCTCCTCGCGACGTGCTGCTGCAGGTAAGCTTCTTTTTTTGTTTTCCTTCTTTTTTTCTTTTTCATTTATTATTATTATTATTATTATTATTATTATTTCCCCTCA
Organism: Stellera chamaejasme; assembly: GCA_024586325.1. Lineage (NCBI taxonomy): Eukaryota > Viridiplantae > Streptophyta > Magnoliopsida > Malvales > Thymelaeaceae > Stellera > Stellera chamaejasme. The sequence continues at coordinate 17,535,016 of CM044986.1, forward strand.
AGTTGTCCCCTTAACCCACTTAGCCCCCAAGTCTTCTAAAAGTGTCACGTGAGTCACTAAAATAGTTTAAAAATTAACAGTTTTGACACCATGCCTAAACTTTTAATCTTTTTCTTAATTCTTGTTGCTAATTCTTTCATTTAGATGGTGTTAACTTATTTATTCTATTATTGATTACTGTCATTATTTCTAGTGTCATTCGATTTAATTATTTTGCATATCATTTAATAAAACGAAAGTGATAAAAAGAGGATAAAATAAAAAATCAATCAAAAATATGAAATAAACCCTGTGGTACCAATTTTGGGAAATCGAGAATTTTTATTTTTTGATTGTAATTGACAAACGGATTTAGAGCCTGTGCAGACCAGTTATTTTAGATTTTCAATCGACCTAAGCCGAATAGATTGGTGGCGACTCATGTCGAAAATCTCGTCGCTACAGCTGCCTCTGCTGGGGACTTGTCTGGTCACATTAAGGGTTTTATTTTGTTTTCTTTTGCTTGATTTAATTTTATTTATTCACTTGTTTATTTATTTATTTCATGGTGACATACATGACATGGAGTTCTCTACCCGAGCTCCACCAAAACCAATCTCTTTCTCAACGGAATATGGTGTTGTCGTACTTGTGAGATTTTACTCTCCAAGCCTTCACCGTTTCCTAGTAGGGAAGTAGTGCTAACCCCGTGGGATTAAAATTCTCCGCATTGGTTCATGAAAACCTACGACCCGGATTAATCCATTCCTTACATGTCCCTCGTGGGTAAGGATTGGACCGTCGCTTTCCAACAATGGGATCCGGGAACCACCCTGAGCCTTTTGATACACCATTCCCCGCATGTAATGGCCCAACATCGAACCCTTAGTCCCGGCCCTAGAATTCCTACCCACCTTATGTCACCCGGTAAATATGATCTGTACTATTGAATATGTTGTTATCTTCGCTAACCTGTATGTTCTTATGTCACTTTGCATGCATATCATATAGGTAATATACTCAATGAATTTTTTTACCATGAATACATTTGCACTTGTCTCACTGCCGATGACGAGTCTTGGACTGCCACAATAGTGGAAACCCAGCCAGAGGCGATGACATGTTTTAAATCAACACAATGCTATCAAAGAGATTACCCTGCTTCACAATGACCCATTTGCTCGAGCTCAAGAAAAAATAAACATGTCTATTCTCGGTTTAACCAGTATGAGACTTTACACAAGTTGCAAGTGTGACAGTCTGGAAGCTCAATGTCACGTGAGATTGGACGAGCAAATTCCAGGTGTAATCGAGGAACGCAAAAGTACATCAAGCTAGAGTACCTGAATTGAACGCCTTGAATTGATCGAGAACTATGGTGCAATGGGCATTGCTTCTTTTAAAGATTGTCAATTCTTACTAATTATTCTTTTGTACTCATATTTATGTATATAATTTGTACTAATTCATTTTCCTTTTCTTTTTGACTTTTCATCGCATTTTCATGCATCACACTTGTTTCTAACCGGTATTGACACTTCAATAAAACAAAAAAACAAAAAAAACATTTCACTGCATTCATGCACATAATCACTTGTTTCTTATTATATATCATTGAATATTTTCATTCTAAAAGTGGTTACAAAAAAATCAAAAAGAAAAATGGACATTAAGGAGCTTTAGAACAATTTTATGATGTAAAAAAGTCCGATGATCCCAATCGTGGCATGAAAAGACAATTTCTCGCAAGTAGTCGTTAAGCTATATCCAACATGTTGATCAATACAAATTAGTGAATAATTGGGGAAGTCTTTGAATTCACTCCAATCTTTGAGAGCTTGCCCAGATAACTTGAAAGTTGAATTACCTAGATTTAGTCCAGAATCTAGAGTATTGTCTTTTGTTGCAATAGACAACTGTTATTCTTTTACTTGAAACGAGGAGGAGTAGAATGAGCACATTGATATCCTTCAATCAACTTCACATCACAGAGCCCACATTCTCTCTTCCCTCCATTTAAAGATTCTTTAACCAAGCCGCAACATAAAAGACTCGCCAATGAGATAAAGGAAGACTTGATAGTGGTTATCCCGAGGACATTGCCAAATTCTGTGAGAGCGATTTCGATGTGGCCCTTCAATTGTGAGATTCTTTTCAAAGAATTATTGCCTCAATCAGTACATCTATGACCAAGCATACCTTCATAGAGATCCTTCTATGCATCAAAGATCATTCAACTCGAAGATTCTTCCTGACAAAGGAACCTCATGCACCAAAAATGGGAGGGCGTGAGATGGAAAGTATCCTACAAGACACTGCTATATTACCAAGGTTGAGATCAAGTCAAGGTTCTTCAATTTATCAAATTTGATCAAAGATCAAGGCGCCTTCAACATATCAACTTCCATGACTCACAAAAATGGAGAAAATAGAAAAATGGTCAATATAAATTCTATTCCGCTGTCTTTAGCTCGAAAAGGACTGAAGTTATGAGTAGCACTAGTAGCCATTTGTCTTTGCATTTCAGTCAGAAGTAATCGAACCTAGGTAGCAACAACTATTTATGCTCGCATGAAAATGACTAAAAATCGCAAGTCAAACAATTTCTGATCCGAACAGAAAAAAAGAAAAAAAAGAAGAGAAAGAAGGAAAAAGTTGAGTCATGGAGTCTAAACTGAAAACCTGCAAAGGCGGTTTAGAATGAAGGCATAATTTGAAACAATTATTACCATCTCAAGGACCTACAGGGGACAACTTACATCTCAAGCAGTATCAAATACTTTTCAAGTTTCTGATGAGCAATTCCGCACATCATGAGAGTTGGGGGGCAACATTCTGAGGTCGTTCTCATTGGATAAGGTGATGATTTCGTGATGGACACTATCAGGTTTTTCAAAGAAGTCAAGTCGCTAATTGGTGACATTAACAGGCCTTTCGCCTAAACCACCATTCTTTTCATCAGCTCAAATCAGAGGATGCCATTTACCTCAAAGAACCATTAAAGTGATATTCTTTCTTCTCCTTGACCTCCACATAAGCCAATCCTTCATACTAAGAAGCCCTTCTGTTATCCATGCACATTCTACTTCTTCAAGTGGAAAAGGGAAATAATAACAGATTTTAATATTACACAAGGACCATCATATACTTTGTCAAGCTCTGCAAATCGACAAGAGTTTCTTTAAGGACCAAACATTAAGCATTGATGAGTGTGGATTAGACATCAGACATGGTTTAAAGACTCTTGTAGGGAATTTGCACTTTTCTGATCACATTTGGGGGACAAACTGGATTATTCACTCTTATAATTGTTCTTGAGGCTAAAGAAATCAAGGAATAAAAATCTTTTGAAGATAAGATAAGCTTAGATGGAAGGGATTCATGAGGCAAGCTAGGTAAAGGTTCAGCCATGCATCATTGGTTTTAATTGAAGATCATTATGATTTTTCGAAGGTATCGGCAACAACTCCAAACATCAAGCATTTTCAAAGTCATGCATCATGGAAATCATGTATCGTGCACATTGGCAGATTTTCAAGGGGCACATCGAGCAAGGACTAGAATAAGCACTATTCAAGTACTTCTTTTGGGATCAAAAAGGTCAACCAGCACTCATTTCATCAAGAAAGTCAAGGAAGGTTCCTTAACCCCTTTCAGGAAAGAAGCATTTCTCTTATAAAAGGACCAGAAAGTCATTCCCAAGGCCAGACATGATTTTCATTAAGATAAGTAAGGACGGCTCCTTAGCTTTATCAAAAGTCAGATAAGAGGTTCTTACTATTCTATCACATTTCATAAGGCAAGTTGAAATTTACACCAAGAAAGATGAGGAAAGTTCCTTAACCTATTGATGTGTGGCACACACATATCACATTTCCATGGTGTTCTAAGTCAAATTCATCATTTATTTGAGCATATTTCTTCATTATGTGTGCGTTTTATTCGATGTGACTATTTGTTTGCAGGCACACACTTGAGGAGTGGAGATGAAGTGTGGAGAACCTCGCGAAAGGACCCGACATGGCGAAGCACGGGAAGAAAGTCTTCCACCAAGTTTTTGCTGCTGTGAACAGTACTAGCGCACCCCCAGAGCATCCCCTGGAGCATGGTAGCTTGCGTGAACAGTAACCAGAGCATCCTCCCAGCGCAACCCAGAGCATCCTCCTTTTGTCCACGTCATTTAATGAGGCCAACTCGAATCAGACTTGATTCCATCCATTTTGTACCTATTTTTTGGACATGTTTACCCTTAGTTTACCATGTTATGATGTACCATAGGTTTAGGGGCTCTCTTGACATCTAACATGTGTAAAATAACTCAAATATGGTAAGTTTTAGGTAGCTAGGAGATCAATTTCGGGATTGGAGTCATAGTAGCAGCAACCATCATTCTCTCCTAGGGTTTTGTGCTTTCCTCCTTGCCGGGGTTGAGGGCATTGATGAGGACTCATTGAAGACCATCCTTAATAGAGTTTATTCCACTTCTTCCCCTCTCTTACCTTTCATTTATTGTTCTTTGTTTGCTGTCTTTTATTTACAACATGTGTTTGAGTGAGTAACACTCATTTCTCTTGGGGTTTGCTTGCTTGGGGGTGTACCTACGAATTTCCTAGCATCTTATGGTTTAGGTATTGATTCTTGATCGTTATTTATCATTGGTATGTTTGCTTGTGGCCACATTCACACATACTTCACAAAGTGTTTGTTAAAATGCCCTAGAGGGATTTGAATGAACTTTGACTTGTGGGAATCAATTGATTGACTTGCTTTTGGTTAGAGATGACCTCTAGGAGTTGGTTGGTGGTTAGGGGCTGTAATGCCTTAGGTGTTAGTGCTAGATCATGAGAATGACTAGGTTAGCATGTTTAAGAGATTGGCTTGTTTGCTAGAGATAGAAATAAGTTAGTTGTAGTAACTCACCTCTAAATCACTGCTGGAATTTGTAGGAACCCTCTTGTACCCAAGCAAACCCCGAGAGATACTTGTCTTTATTAGCCTTAAATCCGTTATTTTTGTTGTTGCTTGCATTCTAAGTTATCTTTGTATTAGTGCCTTGCGTTTAAGGTTAGTTTAAGTTTCATTCACAGTATAATTTTTCACACTTGTTACACTTGGTTTACTGCCCAACTTCCTTTTCATTAAGCAATTTAGTTCCACCTAGTCAATTAAGCCGACTAACGCTCTTTTCCCTTGGGTTCGACACCCTTTCTCACTAATCCCTATATTGTTACGATCCTTGCGTTTGAGGGCTTAAAAAGGGTAGTTATAAATATAAATCTTGTGCTAAAAAGTGACACCCTTTGTATGCATCACCTATTCACCGAGAGAAGGTTTCTCTATCTAAATGGTAAGAAAGTTCTTCCATTCGCCACATTTCAAAGTCAATAAAAAAAAGGTGAAGAAGGTTCCTTTACCTCAGCCAGGAGAGAAAGGTTTTTCTCCCAAATGGTAAGAAATATTTTATCATTTTTCATACTTCAAAATCAATCAAGCGCTTCCACTCAAAAGATTCCACTCACGAAATGGTACAAAAGTTCTTACCATTCCGCACCTTTCAAAAAAAAAAGGGATCGATCCAGTTTTCAAACAAAGACTCACAAGGAAAGTTCTTTAGCCTTACCCAGAAGAGAAAGGTTTCTCTCTTATATTAGTAAGAAGGTTCTTACTATTCTCAGCATTCTACGGTATCGTCCAAGATATTGTCCAGGTAAGAGTAAGTTCTCTACCAAGTAAATCAGACTCAAGGTAAGAAAGGATAGCTGAGGTGGTAAAAAGGGAAAGTTTCCTACCTCACGACTCTAAGCTTAGGTGGTTAAAAGAGAAGGTTCTCTACCTAATAATATAAGTCGAGGTGGCAAAAAGGGAAGGTTCCCTACCTCGCGACTCAAGCCTAGGTGGCCTAAAAGAGACAGTTCTCTACCTAGCATCGCCTTTGGAGTAAGGAAAGTTCCTTAACTCTAATAGTGGGAAGGTTTCCACTATTCGACCCAATAGGAAAGTTCTTATATGGTCAAAGAAAAGAAAAGTTTCTTTTCTTCACAGATAATGAGAAGGTTCTTATTATCATATCATTTGGGGCAAAGAAGGTTCTTTAGCCTCGAATAGTAGGAAAGTTCCTGCTATTCAACTCAACGGGAAGGTTTCCGCTAAGCAAAGCAAGAAAGGTTTCTTCGCTTCAGAAAGGTAAGAAAAGTTTCTTCCTTTCCAGAGTAATGAGAAGGTTCTCATTATCATATCATTTGGGGCAAAAAAGGTTCTTTAGCCTCGAATAGTAGGAAAGTTCCTGCTATTCAACTCAACGGGAAGGTTTCCGCTGAGCGAAGCAAGGAAGGTTCCTTCGCCTTAAAGGTAAGAAAAGTTTCTTTAATTCCAGATTAATGAGAAGGTTCTCATTATCATATCATTTGGGGCAAAGAAGGTTCTTTAGCCTCGAGTAGTAGGAAAGTTCCTACTATTCAACTCAACGGGAAGGTTTCCGCTGAGCGAAGCAAGGAAGGTTTCTTCGCTTCAGAAAGGTAAGAAAAGTTTCTTCCTTTCAAAAGTAATTAGAAGGTTCTCGTTATTCGCCGGTCAAAAATTCGGTGTCATCTTACTTTGTATGCTCCATGTTCTATGAATCATGCAAAGGGGGAGTTTTTAAATTGTCTAGGGTTGAAAAATTTTGCATAGTAGATCTAAGAAAATAAAATGCATGATGGAAAATACTTGTAGAAATACCGAACTAAAGCTCTCCTGAGGTCACAAAGTAGACTAAGAGATTAAAAGAGATGCAGTTCTAGAAAATTCTAAATGCGAGGGTGGGGGTAAAATATCAAGCAATCACCTCTTGGTCTAGAGCCATCCTCGCCATCGATGATCTAGAGGATCCCTCCTTACCCAACAAAGCCTTAAGCTCACATGACGCCCGACTGGAGGGCCCTTGGTGCGACCATTGGGTTCCCCCAACGCTCTAGGACGTTTTTCCAAGCAAATCTCAAAGAACACCTAGCTAGATACCTGATCTATCCGGCTCTGGTCTCTCGATGTATCACTACTAGACAGTAGATGAGTTTGAGGTCGTAGTAGCGCTCCTACGCCTTTCCACCCTCATTAAGCTATGGGGTCACTACTATTTGTATAATCTTTCCCTACATCCGAAGACCTCTAGCAACTTGTCATGTTAGGATCCCTCAGGATAAGAGGGGACTACTCCCGTCTCATAACGAAATAACATATTAAGTAAAATGAATCAAAGGAAATCAGAGAGAGAGAGAGAGAGAAGAAGAAGAAGAATAAGAAGAAGAAGAAGAAGAACTCCATCTTCAATCTTCATAAAAACCTTCAATCCATGATACAAGCCATGAAGTGGTTCATAAAATTCTACAAAATACAAGATAGAAAGAAAGAGTGAAGGTGAAAATATAACATTTTTGCATGCAAAAAAGTGATAATTTTTTAACAAAATCTTCTAACCAAAAAGTTAAGTTGAATAGAAAATCAAAAGTCAAACACAACAACGATTGAAGTGGAACATGAGGAGTATTAAATTAATCATACCCAACCTGTTGGAAGATGTACCAGTTAGTTGAGTATAATTCACTATTACAAGAAATCTTATCCTTCAATTTTTTCTTCAAAAACATGACACTTTTGCTTCTTTAAATTGTATGATCATTCTCTTCACCATTAATACTCCCTCCATCCCAAATAATTTGAAATTTCGATTTTTTTGTTTCAAGATTCAATATTTGACTTAAATTTTAACAAAGATAACAAGTTTAAAAAATTCAAAAAAAATATTTATGAAGTTTATACTTCAAATTATGATATGCATATAAATTATTAACTTAAATGTCTAAACATTCATGAAAAAATTATATATTAAATACTATAAAACAACAAAAACAAAATGTATAGATTTATTTGAGAATGAAGAGTATATGAAAGGGTAAAGTGCACCCATGGTCCTGTAACTTTAATTATTGTACCACTACGGTCATGTTTTAACTTTTTGTACTAATAAATTCATGTTTTGAAGTTTTTTCTTCATCCATGGTACTTTTCCGTCCATTGACCGTTAACTTTAACGGATTTGTGGGAAAATGATAAAATCAGTAACTCAATTGTTTTAAAAAAAAATTATTTACACCCCAAGTTTTAAACTTAACCATTTAGGCACTCCCCAACAGTTTTAAAATTAACACTTTAATTCAAATGTTTTAATTAAGCCCAACAACACCCAGCTACCGCCGGGCCGCCGCCGCCGGAAAATGCCGAAAACTAAAAAAAATAGCCGAGAACATAGATCGAGGCCCAGGGCCGCCAGGTCTTGGCCCAAGGCCGGTGAATCGCGGCCCAAGGCTTGCGAATCGCTAGCCTAGGCCACGAATTGACGACATAGGGTCGGGATTCACCGGCCTGGGGCCACGATCCAGTGGCCCTTGGTCGCAATTCGGAGGCCCTGGGATTGGATCCGGCGCTCCTAGGCCCCGATCTATGTTCTCATGTATTTTGTTTAAGTTTCTGGCATTTTCCGGCGGCGGCGGTTGTCCAATGGCTGTGGCGGCAGCCCCACAGTGGTTGGGTGTTGTTGGGCCTAATTAAAACATTTGGGTTAAAGTGTTAAGTTTAAAACTGTTGGGGAGTGCCTAAATGGTTAAGTTTAAAACTTTGGGTGTAAATAATTTTTTTTAAAACAATTGAGTTGCTGATTTTATCATTTTTCCCACAAATCCGTTAAAGTTAACGGTTAATGGACGGAAAAGGACCATGGATGAAGAAAAAACTTAAAAACAGGACTTTATTAGTACAAAAAATTTAAAACAGAACCGCAATGGTACAATAATTAAAGTTATAAGACCATTGATACACTTTACCCGTATATGAAATGATAGAAAAGAATTTCTTTCATTGGTCAACAAGATTGTAGCACCCTACAATATTACTGGCAACTATACCTTTATTAAATTTCTTCATTTCAAAATGACTAAAATTTTGAACCAAAAAAAAAAAGTAACTTATTTCTCAAACATTGAAGTACTCCGTATTTAAATGGAGCTGATTGTAGATTTCTAGAAATACAAGGAGGTAGTCGGGTGAAACTTAAAAGTATTCATTCAGTTTCTAACAAATAACAATAATATTTCTCAAAATCGTTGACAAAATTTCGGATTCGTGCTGAGAAAATGATGTCTTGATTAACGATTTAATTAGTACTAATCTTACGTGTTTGCTTATTCTTGCAAGCAACCGGTGTGCCCGACCAAGAAGCGTGCTTTTTTGGGTTTCATGACATAAATTTGATTGGTTTGGTCCTTAAGTCACGCACCTAAAATTTGTGTCTACCATTCAATTTGAAACCTTTACCTTTAGTTAGTGGTGTGCAGTTCATCAAACCCCGATTCAGTACCACAAAATAATTTTAAAATTTCTATCATCTCCAACGCAATATTGTTATATTTCACTTTCGTTTCTGTGTTTGATTTGAACTATGATTTTTTTTCTTGCACTTGATTGCGAGTTTTACATCCAAGCCTTCTTTTCCTTGTTGCAGGTCTCCGGGGCATACTTTTAGTTTTTGGCGTAACTATAGTAATGTCTTGAACAAACTCTAATTCATTTGGTCTAGTGATAGGGTTAATTGGGTATTTATATGAAACTTGGTACTTCTCCTGAATGTACCATTTTGATATAGTTGGAGGGGTCCTCACCTCTGCTTAGTATGGAATGTACAGCATGAACACATGGTATACCAGTAATCTGCCACGCACCACATGAACATCCCCTTAAGTTCAGAGAGATAAAATGTTGCCTTAAAACCCTTTCACCTCATAATCACTATCACCATTGTATATGGTCTCCCATCTGCCAAAGTCCTTGGATGATTTCACCATTTTCTGAATAATTTGATGATCAAAGTTATGCTTCCATTTTTCACCCCAAGCTCTTTTTTCACCATGCCTTTCCATAATGTGCCTTCAAATGATCTTTAGACAACTGTATATTAGCTTCTCCCTAACAATAAGAATATGAACATCATCCACACTGTTGAAAGCCTGGGCAGGGTTGTTTTGATTTACATCACATTTAATATCCTTGTTAAAGAATGCCTTACACCAAAACTTAGGGTCAACCCGCAAGACATCATCCATTGCATCTTCTCCAGCCCACTTTGCTATAACATCCAAATTGTCAATCATCCGCACTTCAGTTGTGCTATTTACTTCCAGAATTTGAATTTCAACCTCTCACCACGAAATCTCTTCTTCCAATTCGTCAAGATGTGCCTTGCACACCTTCTATGCTCAGCATTTGGAAGGCACTCATCTATGGTTGGAAGTAATCCCTAGAAGTGAACAAATAAAAGCTTAGTTAAATGATTACAACTTACACATGGTAGACAAATTAAATCAGAATTTTAGAAAGCAGACAAAAATAATTTACCTTTTGTTGGTCAAATATGAATGATACTACACCCATGACCATCACCAATCCAGAGATCAAACTTCAAGTTTTCCTAAAAACCAGTGTCATGTATCATAATTTTTCACTTCTAAAATAACCCATACTATAGGAAACATCTGATCATTTGCATCCCGTCCAACATCAGTTAATATTTCATCCATGTAATCTCCTTTAAGAAAGCGGCCATTTATACCAAACTGTGTCTACACTCCTCTAGAAACCCTTTCTTACATGCCTCAAAACATATGTAGAGCCTCTTAAATATGGTGTGAGTCATATCTCTTGTTTGTTCCAAGTCAAGAATGAATGAACCTCTTTGATCTCTTTTCATCAACGCTTTAACATACCACTAAGTAGAGAGTATTCTTGAGGTACATTGCCATCCATCTCATGTTTGACTATCTCTTTGGCCCTTTTGCACATGTGAATGCTGACATTCATGTTCTGATATTTCTTAAACTTTTCCTTCAGATCTTTAACAGGAAGCCTATGAGACTCTCTAATATATGTTTGGTACCTGAAGGCAATGTACCTAGCACTTACAATGTTCAGTTTGTATTCCTTGGTGCATGTCTGTTTACCAACTAATGATTTCACTTGCACCTTATCCAAACTCTTCACATAAGATTCCCATAGATAGAAAGGACACTCAACACATATGCAATGTACCCTCCTCCTATCACCGGTATTGAACCTCAACTGCCTCTAATGGTATACAACATACTCCACGCACGCTCCCTAACTTAGTCAATTTCATCAAACCTCAAACCGATCTCAAATGAAGCGGGGGTTGGTTAAGGTCATACTAAGGAAATTTTAATCTCTTAAACACTAGATTGCCCTCATTGTCTTCATCACCTACATCAAGATCAGGTGCAACTTCTCCAGCATCACCGGAACTGATATAGTCAGTGTTATAACCAGTATCACTATCTCCCTCATCATCTTCCCTACCGTCCTGCTTATCTTCATCTATTCCTGCCTCCAAGTGATCTGATTCCTCTTCCACACTAGATGCAACAAGGTCTGAACCTGAACTTTCTCCACTTTCCTCTAAAAAAATCTCCTTCAACCATGCTACACTTTGTTTAGGAAAAACTGCAATCATTTTCCTCTTCTTTTTTAACCTCTTCATCCCCCCTTGAGTGTGCTTCATTTCCCGCCATCTCAGCACCACCCGCTTCTTTCTCCTCACTTATACTAATCTACATCGAATCTTTCATACTTAACTTCTCCTCATATCTGATCCCTTGCAGCATCTAACTCTGCCTCTATGATCACAAGACCATCACCACTCAACTATTCCACTTTGTTAAAAACTGACTCCCCTTCTCCATGTACAAGGTAAAATTCACACACTTTTGTAGTCAGTAGGTCTAAACAAGATTAGCAGAATCCTCATCAACTATCCGCCTAAGATCCAAAGGCCCTTTTAACTCATCCGTCCCCCATTTGTTTTGGAAAACATGTTGCACATTTTCAAACCCAAATTGCCAGAAGAACGACAAGAAACCTCCAAACCATGTCCAATAGTCGGTAGTTTCCTTAACGTCCACTCTACCACCAACACACCTACAGGAGTTGTATTCAAATCTGCCTCCTATGTGAAACGTACACCGACACATATCACCCCCACTCTCATGACCATCCATCCTAAAATCATGTACAAGAAAGCTTGTTTAACACTTACACAATTAACACACAGAACGAAAACGAAGACTACTGCTAAGTAAACCTTAATCTGTAGAAATACAGAAATTCTCAAATCACACCCCAACAGATTTCAAACCACAAAACTTTCAACACTGTAACACAGGATAAACCAGTGTTCATCAATTTAAGGAAAAAACTAAAAGACTCCCATGCTTAAACACTTTCACAAAAACATGACACCATTGTTACCTTCAACGACTGTCGGTGATAAGGGTGAGATCGAGCCGAGCCGAGCCAGAACCTAGCAGGCTCGAGCTCGTTAAAATCAGGCTCAGCTCGAGCTCGATTTTTCGGGCTCGAGCTCGGCTCATGACAGGTTCGAGCTTGGCTCAAAAGCTCGTAAGGCTCGATTATAAAGTTCGGCTCGATTAGGCTCGAAGTGGATCGTGATGCTCGAAAAAATTGAGATATATTAAATTAATTTAATAAAATATTCTTAAATTCACGAGCTCGAGCTCGAATCTAATAGGTTTGGGCTCGGCTCGGCTCGAATCTAATTGGCTCAGGCTCGGTTCGGGCTCGTTAGGGTCGTGTGGGCTCGCGAGCCTGATTGAACTGAACCTCTGAGGCTCAAGCTCGACTCGTTTAATAAACGAGCCAAGAAAGTGGCTCGAGCTCGAGGCTCGGAAAAGCTCGGCTCGACAGGCTTGTTTGAGCTCGAGTCGAGCTCGAACGGGCTCGATTCATTTCTTAGCCCTAGTCGGCGACGGCGTACTCTCTAGTTTCGAAAACAAAAATCAACTTCATCAAGAAATTCCACTGACGACAATGGCAATCGACAAAGATGATCACCGAGACTTGTCGTTTTCGTCGAAAGTGAAACCCAAGCATCTATCTGTCTTCGCGGGAGTTTGAAGAGTAAAAAAAAAATTTCGACTCATCGTCCACCATCAGCTCCAACATCAGTACCTATGGGTCCCACAAAACACGTGGTAGCTTTGTTGGCACCTAAACGTCTGAGTCCTAACATTGAACAAACATTGGAGGGGTAAGTGGTTAAATCGGGCCAATGAAAAGATGGATGAGTAAATCATATTTTTTTACTTAGTTAAGTGATTTTTTTCACCCGATACCTCACATAAACTATTACTCCCTCTGTCCCAAAATTATTGAAAAACTTTACTTATTGGGATGTCCCTAAATTATTGAAACACTCTCCCTGTTTAGTAAACTTTTGTACATGAATTTACTCAATTATCCTCTATCTCTCTCTTTCACTTACCAAGTCATCTCAAAATCAGCTTCACCTAAAACAGCGTGTCCAGTCAATATGTTTTAATAATAAAGGGACAAATGGAGTATTATTCTAACAAATAATGGTGTTAGTATTGAATAAAATCAAAATATCCTATCACAGTCTTTTGAATGGAAAAAAATAGTTAAAACATTATTTGGTTCAAATTTCTTTAAATAATTTTTCCATAGGAAATTTCTTTAGATAATTATTACACTGTCAACATTTAAATTGATTATAACTTTATACTTGAGATTAAATTATCCATATCGTTAAATCTTATCTCATATAACACGCTCCCCTCCTCCTACACATTCCTTTTTATACATTTTACTAGTTATTATAATATTTTCCATATTAAAATTAAGAGAACTATAGTATATAATCTAAAATTTTGAAATTAGTAGATTTGTTCTTTAAAAAAAATTAAGAAAGAAGAAAGAAGTGTACCCTCACATGCTAAAATTTATGGGACCCCCGCCGGCTGAAGTTCAAGAAAGTAGCGCTCATTTTGGTAGCAGATTGATAACGACTAATTCCACTACTTTTGGTAGCGGTTTTGGTAGCCTTTTGACCGCTATAAACTCCCATTACATACGTAGTGACCCAATGGTTGTTGGATGGAATCGGACGATCGAGAATATTAAGACAAAACATCGTTGTTTCTAGTTTGGTTGTAAACAAAAAACTAAACAGTCAAAAAAATGTTGTTTCACTCATTGATTGAAAAAATGTCAAAATTTTACTGTTCATTTTTGTCACATCAATTGTTCCATGTTTAGTAAGGATTATTAAATGATTAAAACATTAAACAACGCTTATATTGAATCTATTCTATAAAAAAACCAAGAAAATGGGAAAACCGAACAAACTAAAACGAGAAGGAAAATATTTGTAGCATTAATTCATTAAAAACATAAATACCTCTAAAAGTTAACATTGACATTTGTTCGAGCAATAAAACTCACTATAATTTGATATCTAAATATGAATGTCATAAAAATCATATGAATGTCTAAATATGAATTAATATCGAATTTTCAACTCACTATATTTGACATTCGTTTCGATTATTTGATATCTAAATATGAATGTCTTAAAAATCATATGAAAATAGTAAATTTAAGATGCAAGTAGAAAGCATTTTATAGGTTTAAAAATAAAAAATAATAGTCGAAAAAAATTGTAACCCGATTCATGTATTGCATGTATAAAATAAAGTGTCTCATCTGAAAAATAAAACAAAATTGAGAGATTTTTAGAGTACTTTCAAATTTAATCTGTTAATGGAAAAATGGGAAGATACGGTAAAGTCTTTTAAAAAAATACTCCCTCCGAACTTTATAAATTGCACTATTTGACTTTCATATTTCAAAATTCAATGTTTAATTAAAAAGTTTACAAAAATAAATCGTGAGAAAAAAAAAATCCAACAAAATATATTTTGAAATGCTATATTGCAAATTATGATACACGTAAAAAAAATTTAACTTTAAATATCTAAACATGCATACTTCAAAACAACTAAAATAAATGCAATCTTTAAAAATATGAAGGGAGTATAAGTTTTACCAATTTAATTGTCATAGAATCTTCATTTTCTTTGAGATCATTAGAGGTTAAAGAGCAGAGATTTATTTGTGGAGATCAAAACCATTTGTGGAGATCAAACCAAAAGAAGGGTTTTTTTAGTGTATTATTATAAGATTCTGAACATGTAGGGTATTATTCTTGCATGTGCTAAAAAACTTTGATGACTGATTATCGGTTAGACCAGAATTTCGTTGCTAAAAACTTGTGATTAGACGCTATCAGATTTTGGTTTTGGTCCGAGGCCTTTCATACAGTGGCGAAGCCATGATAAAACTTTCAGGGTGGCGGGTGTCCGTCAAATATTGTAGTTCCTCATTCCCTAGCTAATTGATTGTAACCTTTTATAATTTTTTTATCGAGATTAAAATGGGTATAAAATTGTGGAAGTTTGACAAATTATCCCTAGAACAATTGAATGAACGAACTAAGTGAAGTTTGTGGAGTAAAACCAGATAACAGTTTTGTTAGCAAAGGAAGTGGAGTCACATTAGATAATACTTAGTAAAAGAATATAAAACATTGTGTGAATTTAGTTGTGCCATGTTAGAAAATTAAAAGTAAGGAGAAAGATACTTTTGTTAAATTGGTAAATTTATTAGAAAAAATTACTGAACAAGAAAACACTGCAAGCATTAAAAACATCTCAAAAAAGAAAATTGTTGCAATGAAAATGAACGAATGAAGTAATTGTTTAGAAAACTCGATTCAAACATTTTAACTCAAACAATTCGGTTTAGACAAATCAAAAGTACTCAAATACTTGATACGTAATAGTAGTTATTTGATAGAATGTAAAAAAAAATCTATATTAATTTCATTGATATACTATTCTCTTTCTCCTCTCTCATTTAGTGCTTATTTCATTATTTGTTAAATTATTTCCTCATTGGTTCTTTAGTTTTTTTTTAATTTTCTTTTTACCTATGTTTTTTTATAATACTTTTCTCTTTCTATTGTTCTTATCTTCTTAAAGGTGCAATGTTCAAATTATATAGATTTGACCATATTTTTCTATAATATAGAAGTACAAAAATACTCATGTGCCAAAGTCTTGGATAGTTCAAGTTTTAATGGTATTAGGTTGAGTATTATGAAATTAATTTGAATTAATGCAGTGCAAGAAATTGAAATAAATTATGAAGTTTGATGAATGTGGATAGTTCAAGTTTTAATGGTATTAGGTTGAGTATTATGAAATTAATTTGAATTAATGCGGTAAGAAATTGAAATAAATTATGAAATTTGAGAAATGTGGTTATTTGAATTAAATTGTTGTGATCAAACTAAATTTAATATTATAAATTAACATAATAAGTGTATATATATTATATATCCCTACATTTTAAAAGATTGGAGGGTGGCAATTGCCACCCCATGTCAACATATGGCTTCGCCATTGCTTTCATAATGTCATGGATCAAGATCAGAGTGAAATATCGTACCGTATCGACCGGTATGCCGGTTTAATTCCGGTACATGCCATAAAACAGAACCATTTAGGCCAATTTCGTATCGGTGACCGTACCGGTCTGTATCGGTCATTTCGGATGTACCAGTATACCGGACGAAATAATGAAAATGGCGGTACATGACACAATTGTAAGAAATTTAAAGTTTAAGGTTAAAATTGTAAGAAAATGGTAGTACCAACTGGTGTTATCTTGTTATCACTACATCATTTTCTTTATTGGTAGGCTATTGGGTCTACTTAAAAGCTCAATCACATTATTTGCGAATAAATTGTTGTTAAAACTTCATTTATATTTTGTTATTTTTTATATCTATATTAACTATTGTATATAAATATATTTATATTTATATATTTATGGATCGGTACACTATTTCCGGTACATCCGAAATATCTCCGATATACCGGCACTGTCTCGTACCATTAGAAAAACTGTACGATATCCGGTATGATATTTTAAACCATGATCAACACACTCAAGTATTGGCCCTTGCTCTTAACTGCTGGACTACGAATAAACATACTGAGCGAGACCAACACTCCCAAGTCCAAACTCGAGCTTTCAAGGATTTTTCCAAATTGGTCATACATAAAGCCAAGGAGGACTATGCTCAAGATCCTCATCTTATGGAAGAGTCTTCAAAGTTCCCTCCAGTCATAGGGTCCCTACATCCGAAGGGTACCCCTGCCCTACATATGTCATTGGTGCCCTGCAAATTGAACCGACCTTAAATACGCCTTTAATAGTGCCATGAAGTAAGTCTTGAAGAGGTCCAAACAGTCTTAAACAGACATCATAAAGCCTTGAAGGAGTTAGAGACGTTGGTAATTAATGACCAACATAAATGCAAGGTTGCACATTAAGTATGAAGCTATTAGAGCCTTGATTGTTCTCTAAATGAGATATTTTGATATCAAAGCTTCCACAGTCAATTACCCTTATAATTTTCGATTCATACCAATATTGAAGACCACGAAGACGTTAAGCATTGATGAGGAATAACTCCAGAACTGTTGGAACATTATGGAGAATCTTAAGAGGCTCGGCTCAATGGATATCTTCATTTCTAGGGTTTGTTTTCTATCAAGAAAGCCTAGAATAAATATGAAGAACTCTAGATTATGTTCTAGCATTAATGTGTGCTTTTATTTCCTTCAATAAGTCATTAAAATGAAGGAACTGTCTAGTTGAAGAGAATAGTTAATGTGTGTGCTAATGTGAGTCTTCTGTGTCCTATAAAAGGAGGTCAACGACGAATTTGTAAGATATCTATCAATCAACCTTTATCAAAGCATGATACGTTTATATTGAATTAGAGAGTGATTCTCTTTGTCATCTATCACTATTTTCCACACAATTCGTGTTACATGATTTAATAAGTCTACTAAGACCATCATCACCTTCTCATTGGAAGGAGGAGGTGTTAGCCCCATTTTCATCCCACAACAAATTTGACAATGAAAGCTTTCTTTTTCTTGTACCTTTTTTCGATATCAAGGTGGAGTTAGTCAAGGTGAAACCAAACCAAACCACATTACATCTCTTACAAGGTCGTTGTCACTTGGGTTGCACATAACTCCCTTAGGGGATTTTCTGCGATGGAGCTATTAGTTGGAATATAAGCTTATGCTAAAGATGTTGAATTCGAGATCACTTCACACAACGACACAACCTTTCTCTTAAAGTGAGAGTAAACACCTTGTTCATTAAAACGATACAGAAGCTATATCTATCTATTTTTCAAGCTTTCACATGTGTTTATCTGTTTTCCGTATCAGTTAACGTGTTCACTCATCCACATAACATTCTTATCTACCTAGTGTTGCTCATTTTTTTATCTAACAGTGCACCTTAATTGTTATCAAAGCAATCTGATTCACATCATGTACATCGATCATTAGAATATCTCATCTCACCACACCACACCACCGTGAATTTTATCCTAACCCCTACATCACGCCGCCCCACCTTTTGTTGTCATTACCTCAAGTTGCCCACCTAGCCTCACCTCACCTGCATGCTACCTGTGTCTTTGGTTTATGAAACTTTTTTTAGATTCTATGAATGGATGGTTGTGCCATTGTGTTTACTCACTTTAAGAGAAAGGTTACGTCGTTATGCGAAGTAATCTCGAATTCAACATCTTTAGCATAAGCTTGTAATCCAACCCATAGCTCCCTCATAGAAAATCCCTTGAGGGAGTTATGTGCAACCCAAATGACAACAACCTTGCAAGGGATGTAATGTGGTTTGGTTTGGTGAGGTGGGGAAGTCAGTTGATGGTGCATGGAGCAAAATGAAATGAATTGAGCACGGGGGATGTAGTCCCAGATGTAGCCGAAAAGGTGGAGGGTGAATTGGCTATGACCCAACAAAATATTTCAAGTTAAAAACAAAACATTTTCCAAGCTCTCAACACGTTGATGAAAACACAATTTGAAAAACCACTTGCAAAGTAAAGTGTCAACACGTTGATGAAGAACAAAAGTAAGAAAAATGTAAAGAATGCATGATTTATAGAGGTTTGGTCTTCTAGACCTACGTCCTCTCCCCAAGTAACACTTGAGTTTGAATCCATTATGAATGATGTCTGACTTTGTTGTCACCATGTTGATAAAATTTGTCTTCAGAATAGTTGCTGATTTCTCCTTGACTCCTCGATCGATCTATGTTCATTTTAGCTTTGTTACTTCTCAAACATCATCTTCAATCTTTATCTATGAAAATGTTGAACTCTAAGATGATTAGAGATGTCTTTGAGCTTTTGTATGTTTGCTGCATGTCCATCAACATGTTGATGGAGTCTGAAAGTCATGTTCAAACTTGATTTCCCTTCTTTCTTGGTTTGATTCAATCTTCAACCTTTCCAAAACTTGTTTCCTCTTTATGGAAACTATAGATGCTGATATCAACGCCCTTCTTCAATATTTTCTTTAATGCATGTCCTATTTTGATCTTTTTTTAGGAATTCGTCTCAGAATAGTCCTTTTGCTTTAAATTCATTTCAGATTGGTCTTTTCATTAAAGTTTCCATTAGATTTTCCGTTATCTAGAGTATATTGACATAAATAACCTTACATAAAAGTCTATTTACACACTAAATATAAATCTATTCATTAAACTTTTTTAAAAAGATCAATTTAAACCCCTTAGATTTAAATCCTACAGTCACTTCTCTCATCCAAAACCAACTTCACATATAGTGTAGGCCATCAACCACCGCTCTACTTGGCCTTGTTCTTCCTATTTGCAAATTACATCGCATTCATCTCCCTCCCTTAATTCCCTTCTATTTTCACCCATTATCATTACTAAACTTTGCATCAAACTTACTAAATACTACTAAACTATTTATTGCTGCACCACAACAATCACGTTAACAAAGAGATTCACCAGGGTTAAATTGAATGCTAAATCAGAAGAATAGAAACTAATGATTGGTTTTATAGAAGCCAAAGATTTCAAACAAAATCAAGATATGAGATTTAGCTTGCTCATGTCCATCACCAAAGATGGCCTTAGAACCCAGAGTCAGACTTGGGACCAAGAATCCTATATGGCGGGATATCGGGGGATATACATTTGGCGAACGTTGGGGAGGAAGCAGAAGCAAGTGCGGCGTTGAGATTTTTGAAGCGGTCCTTATGGAAAGACGTCTTAGACAAATGATTCCCAATCAACAGATTCACGGAATACGAGAGCCGCGATTGCGCCGCCATGGCCCAGGGGACATCGACGACACAATTAGCCTTTAGTTATCCATACTCCGTCCGAAAACAGTCATCCTGCTGCTGGAGATACGGCACCAGCTTCTGGTCATGAGGCGGACCGAGCGAAGCATAGGCGAAATAGAGGCCAATGGATGGGTGGATGGAGATGGTATTGGCATGGCTGTCATGGGTGAGATGGAGGGATACGAGGGAGTCGGCGAGAGCATAGGAGAGGTAGGTCGGGGACCAAAGTTTTAGGGCTGGCCAATGACAGGTGCTGCCGACGATGATGCATAGGTGTTCAATACAGATCTGGAAACGATTGTGGAGGGTAGAGAGGAGAGAGAAAAAAAATAGTAGGTCTAAAATGAACTTATGTTAGAAATTCAAGTGTTAAATTAAATATTAGATAGGGATATTTAGGTAAATTTGTAGAGATAACAATGACTTTAAAGGAAAATCTAACAGAATGACCAACGACGCATAATTTATCAAAGTAAATGGCTTAATTTGAGATGAATTCGTAAAACATGACAATTATATGACACGCATCAAAGCTAGGAGACTATATGTGGATTTTACCCCATTCAAATGATGAACAATAAGAATAATATTAACAATGCTCTTGAGCTATTTGAACTTTTGCAATAAGGTTCCTTATAAATACAATGTTTTAAGACCGTAGCTTGAATGCTTTGAGAAGACATTTAATTTTTGAAATCTTTGCACATGCACTAATGTTTTGGAATCATCAAAATCAAAAAATCAACAATCTCCCCATTTTTGATGATGATAAAACACTTCAAGAAAATTTGAAAAGGATAGGTTAACTCCCCCCTTAGAGGAATCTCCCCCTCGGACTCTTTTCAAAACTTAGGGCATTCCATCAAAAGTGTCAAAAGATAAAGCTCCCCTATCTTCTAGAGCTTACTCTCCCCTATCTAATAATCAAAAAGGTTCTAAGGGATGAGATTAGAGGTTCAAAGTCTAGGCGAGATCACAAGTATTAGACTTGCCTTCCATCAACATGTTGATGGAAAAATAGTATACATGTGCAACCTTGTTGTCATCACTTGAAACGGTAAGGAAGCATACTAGTACAATGCATGTTGTTTACTAAGAAAAGAGGTTTGGACTAAATTTTTTAAGTTCAATTAAAGGAAAATATGTGGTAAAAGGTTTGAACTAAACTTTTTAATTTCAATTAAAGTAATTAACTAAAAAAATTGATGACGAGATTAAAGAAGTGAATAGTTTAAAATAAAATCTAAGGTTGATCTGAAAGTTATAAATTTGTGAAAAATAGGCGAGAGCAAGTGTCGGTATATAGTTAAACATATGGATGTTTGTGCTAGAGAAAGAGACAAAGAACAAGATCACAAAAAGATATTTATCACAAAATAATCATTCAGGTGATGAGATCACATATTAAACTAAGACTACCGTTCCCGTGATGATCTGATCACATCATCACACATTAGAGGAATAATTGATTCATGAGCAAAGAAAATAGTTCATGAAGTTTTATTTGAAGAAAAAATTATATGCTTTTAAAAGATTATAGTGATGGGAAAGATTAAAGATTATATATTTTAGAATTTTTATGAAGAAACAAAAAATGAAGTTGTAAAGTTTGACCGAGCATGATGATTTTAAATTATAATGACATTAATTCAAAATATAATAAATGTACATCTGACTGATTGATTTATACGTTTTTATAAAACAAAGAAAAATATGAAAAAAAAATGAATTTTATTTAATATAAAAAAAAACAAAACATTTCAATATTTCAAGCTTTGAGAAAAAAAAATCGCAGCATTACACTATCGTTACAAATTAACCTCAAGTTTTCTTTTTTAATAAAGTTATATACTAGTAGTACTTCAGATAGCTCGCCACGGAGTAAATTCCGCAACATGGCCTCAATTTTTTTTTTGGCCTTATTTCTGAAAGCTGCGATTCTATCGTACTGTTGGCCGAATGATGAGGCGCGGAAGTCGACGAGACGCGAGACCAAGGTAAGGGATAAGCTTTCGGCGGCGATTAAGGGGCGGAGAATGGAGGTGAGTTGATGATGTCGGCAAATGGGTGGTGGATTACGGTGATGGGTTCAGTTGATCGGACGACAGAGGACGGCTGAGCTCGAAGTACTGTTGGGGTTTTTCAGGGTGATGCGAGAATGAACTGAAATAATGATCTGGTGAGGACAAGGCCGGAGCTCCGGTGGCTAAGAAGATAAAGAAGCAGAAGATGAGACAGCTGCCCATTTGTTCTCTTCTGAAACATCTTTAAGAAATCTCGCTCGCTTGTGCCTTCTATGTGTTTGACAAAATGACTGAACCAAACACAAAAGACAACTCTGCAGACTTATCTTAGCAGGGTCAAAGCTTCTAGCGCAAGATAATTCTGTCTACTAGTAATATCCAATCTGAGCTTGAATGAAATAAGATAAAAAAATCTCAAGGCATTAAAAACAAACAAACTTAATCCTCTGTTTCTGTTACAACATGGGTGTAAAGGAGGAACAAAAAGAGGAAGACTTATCTCCGATTGCAGGAATGCCAACAGCAACCTACACTAACTTGTAGCTGAAACAACCAGATTAACCAGTCAATATGTAGTACTTTGTAGATGAATGAAGTCATTTTTCAGTTGGACCCTATTGCAAATTTGCAATGAACTGAGAACAAAACAATTAAAATCTTAAGAGAAGATAAATCTGCAAATCTCGAAGAAGAAGAAGAAGAAGCTAGTAAATCGGAATAAAAATATTATTCCTTTGCTATTTTTCCTTATGAAAAATGTCATCAGTCACTAAAAATAACACTTATTTTTCTCCTTACTGATGTGACAGATGATATGTTAATAGGTGAATGATGTAATTAGAAAAATCAAGAAACTAATGATGATATATATGACAATGCAATGAGATTTTTAAGGAGATTAAGGATATACCCATAGCGAAACTCTTTTCTTATCTTAGTAAAACGGAACCAAATATGTTTCTCTACACGCGCAGGTTAAGAAAAAAGTATAAAGTGGGGGAAAAAAGAGAGAAACGGATATGGGAAGTATGAAAGAGAATGCCAAAAAGTAAGGGAAATCGTGAGTATGGTTGTAAATGAACCGGGCAGACCTCGAATTCGGTTCGATAGCTCGACGAGCCTTCATGATAAAGACTCGAACTCGACATGAAGTAATGCTCGAGTTCGGCTCGATGGCTCGTAAGCTACTCAAAAACTTGTCTATCGAATCCAAACTATGCTTAAGTTTAGCTCGATAGCTGCTTGAAAACTCGAAAGTTTAGATTAAATTATTGTTTTTATAACAAGTTAGACTTTAAAATATTTAAAGCTCGATAGCTCAATAAACTATCGAGTCAAATTCAGGTCCGCTCGAACTCTGTTCGATAAAATTATCTTGCCTTGAACTCGAAGCTCAATAAGACAGTGCTTAATAACACACGAGCCGAGTTCGAATTTGAGTAAGTTCGATAAGAACTCGGCTCATTTACAGCCATAATTATGAGTAATAATTAAAAAAAGTGCGTGAAACTTTCCTAAAAAAGAAACGTAGCAACTATTTTGAAACTTCACTAAAAGGAAAATGTAGCATCTTTTGAGAGAAAAAGGCATATATCAAAATGTTGAAAAAAAAATGATTTATAGGTTAAATGTTGGAAAAGAAACATAACAATTAAAATGAAACGAATAGAGTAATTATTAACTACTCCTTCCGTTCCTAAAAAATTGGTGCGTTTTTGTTTTTGATGTTATGAGAGATTTAAATTATTACTAGAAAATATTTATTAAAAACATTCTGAAAAAATTATATTTCGAAAATAGACACATTAATCTATAATCTTCATTTAAAATATTTAATTTTACTTAATATTAAATAAATAAAATTATAGATCAAATGATATAATATTTGTCACCGATTATGCTACAGTAAATGAATAGTGCTGCTTTTGTCATTTTGCGTTTTAAATGTCATCGTTTCATGTGTTGAACTTGAAATGCTGGGCTGCCATGCTCATATGGCCAGTTAGGCCAAACCACCAACACCTCCTGCATCTTTTCTCAGGTTTCCAAAACGACCCCAGCTGGACCTGCTTCTGTCTTGCTACTTTGGTTTTCCTTTTTGCCTTCTCTTAGGTCTCTTAGGTCTAATTCCACACATTCCTTTTTTTTTCCCATCTTTAACTCATATTCCCCTAAATTTTCTGTTTCTTACGCTTTAGTAATATTCTGTTCCTTTAATGTTGGTGGCTTATATGGAATAAAATGATATTCAAGGACTATTTTCTGGTAGATGACGTTAACTTAAAAACTAAAGCACTACGTAGTTGTAGTTCTTTTGGTAGCGCCTTGGTTGCCGTTTGGTAGCGCCAGTGCTACCACGAGCGCTACCTTTAAGGCTGGAAAGTAATTGTTGGTTGCGTCGTTGGTAGCTCATTTTGCGCTACCAAATTGGATGCGTTAATTACGCTACATGTGCCTTGATATTTGAAGTAATTTGAATTGGGCAAGTGGGTGTCTGACACCTTTGATAGCGCAATATGTGCTACCAACATGAAAAAACATTCCTCTTTCCTTTCCCCTTTAGTTCGCCGATCTAAAGCCCTCATCCATTTAGAAATTCTCTCAAGCTCCATCAGCTTCAACTGCCGTGTCCAGCTGCTTTACCACCCTCTCCGGTGGATTTCTTCCATCCACCATCTCAACAAGCCAATGCCTTCAAGGTAATCATCATTTGAAGTGTTTATTTTCTTCCATTTTCGTTGGACTTTTATGAAGATCTAACCGGATTTGTTCTCCTCTGTAGCCACCACAACCGCCATCTGATAATTGTGCATTATCGATATATATTTATCCTCATTTCACGTGCTTTATCGATAAGTATGCTAGTACTTAGTGCCAGCGCAAGTGTATTTTACAAGTATTCCATGTCGGACGACAAGGTGGAGAATTCTGGTGAAAAAGCGTCTCGAAAGGGAAGAAAGGGACCAAATTGAAAAGTCTGGAAAAACTTAAGGAATGGTGAGAAAAGTGGTCCGGGCAAGCCTCAGGCGGCCCAACACCTCAGCCCAGGCGATCGCCCAGACCTGGAGAAATTCCACGAAAAATCCTGGATTCGGGCGGAAGTCAGGCGACCCCGTCCAAAAGTCAGGCGATCACCTGACATCATTTTGAGGAGGTTCAGAGGCCAAGGCGACCAGCCAGGCGGCCCGAACCACAAGCCAGGCGGTCGCCTGGCCAGGCGGAGGTCTAGGCGGTCCCTTCCTTGGATTAGGCGGTTGCCTGGACGCAGTTTTCAGACACGGCCCACTCTTCTTTTCTCCCGAAAATGAGGCTTTAAATGACGTTTTTTCACATCTCTTCACACACTCCTCACTTTTAGACTTCCTCTTGAACCCATCTAGGGTTCTTGAGCTCTCTTTTCTCCTCCATCTTTATTTTCTACGAATTTGGAGACTTTTATGAATGATTGAAGACTTGATTTCTACTCTCTAGCTTCTTCTTTTCTCTTCATCTCTTAGTTTCATTTTTCTTCATTGTTGTGAATAGCTTGAGTTTTGATTAGTTCACCATCCCTAGTGTTGGTTAACATGTTGTTGTGTTGCTAGATGAATTATAGTTGTTTGGTTGTTGATTATGCATGATTAGTAGCATTTTCTTGGGCTTAAAGAAGGTAGAGGTAGAGTAGAAGGCCAACTACTCTACCATGCCCACCAAGTGTTCGATGAAATGTTTGAGAGAGCATTTTATTGAATTGACCAAAGAAAATTGGTTAGATACTCTAGGATTATTTGAGAAGATAATCTAGGGTGTTAGGAGACATCAATTGGCTAAACTTAATGCCTTCATAGTTGATGCAAGTGAAGAGATTCTACTTGGTCTTCTATGGAGATGATGGTTCTAACTTAGGAGGTTAGAACTTGTTAATTATCCAACTCCTCTAACTTGTCATAAATCACAACCAAACACTCCATCTAGTAACCTCAACTCTAACTAACCCTAAGGAACTTTTATCTTTCATAATTGTTTGTTGCATTGCATCCTAGTTTTATTTGCATTAGTGATAGAAGTAGATTTAGTTAATTTAGATTTATCATCCATCTTATCACTTGTCATCTAAATCCAAAAACACCAAAAATATTGCATTTAACTAAACTTCATAAATTGCACTACAATCTCTTGGGTTCGACTTCACTCACTCTACTACAATTGCACACCTTGCACTTGAGGTTGAATGAGTTTTATTACTTGATATTGTACTTAATTCTACACATGTAAAACACCCGTCACCATCTTCGTCCACCATCCATCGTTCATCGCCTCCAACCTTAAATAGATGCTTGTTCGCCTCCAATTTGAGGTCGAAACCTCAAAACCCAACTCCCTTAAATTATTGAACTTCTCTTGAGATTATGGGCAACTTTTCTAATTTTATATGATCTTTTTGCTTTTTTCTGAATTTGTATGTATATTTTGGATTTTCTGATTTAATGAGATTATTTTTGATTGAATGGAATTATTTATTATTGTATATGATTATGTTTGATTAAGTTGAAATTATGTGAGTTTTTCTGAATTGACGGTGGGAATTTAATAGATTTTTTGGAATATAAATTTTGCTCTAATTGTAAATTTTGAAAAGTGTTGGATTTTATTGAAAAAATTTTGTACTTAATTGTAATTTGAAAAATGGTTTGTACCTGTTTGTAAAGTTTAGAAAATTTTAGTACTTGATTGAAAAATTTTATTAACTTTGGGACTTCATGTAAGGATATGGTATCTCCTCTGCGAGATGACACCCAAGATTACGGTCGTGGCTCCACTTCACACCATCACTCTTATTGCGCGGGTCGTTTACGGGGACGTGGAGGTGGGCATTCCCAAAAAGGGCATGGTTTAGAGCGTGGTTTCAACCCGCATTAGTACCCTAATGCGGAGTTCGACGTGTTTGGTTCAGGTTTGTATAAGCAACCGACGACGCGCCGTAACAGCAGCAGTCGCCTCGTCCGAACACAGACCACGATCATGATGTTCCTCCAACATAGGATTTTCTTGTATCAAAAACTATTTTGGATGGTTTTATTGTAATATATTTATATTCATTTATGCTTTTAATCCCAATTATAATTCATTTTTATTTCATATTACTACATTTATTAATTTAAAAAAGCAATAAACTTTAAAATGAAAAAAAATTAACTGGTAGCGACCCATACTAGGGCGCTACCATAAATTGTGCCACGTTGGACAATGGTAGCGCAAGATGAGCTACCGGCTGAGCAACCATTGGTAGCGCCTTGGGTAGCCCCTCCTCTACACGTTGCGGCCCAAAAGGTGGTGGGAAAAGTAGCGCAAATTGTACTACTATAGTAGCGCCTTTAGTAGCTTTTTCTGTGCTACCAAGCCCCCTGCAATTACGTAGTGCATTTGTTAAAAAAATGAATGATTTGATTCAAGTTGTATTTTACTCAAATTACCGTTAAGAAAAATTTGCTAAAATCTTTTTAAATGATTATTATGCATATAAATTATACAACTCTATACGTACACGTTTAAAGAAAAAAATTGATGTAAGATTCAAAATTGAAAATACCACTCAACTACAGCTAAAAGTGTAATTTTATCTTTTTTTTCTTTTGAACCGCCTGTATTTATATTACTTAACATAAACAATTCATGTAATTTTATTACTACTCCGTTAATTTTAACATTTAGTGATTACATTTTACATATAACAAATAGATAGTGTTACTGTTGGTTTCCTTTACAGTATCAACTTTATCACCAACATGCCAAATTTTGTCCCATATCCAACTCCTCCATCAACTAACTTATCACCTTACCCCCCCAATGTAGGACCCTCTCATCCCTTATTTATACCAAATCAGTAGCCCTATGCTCTTCAACACTCAACACACATACAAAGAAAGTTTTTGGTCCCAAGAAGAGACCCATCCAACCTATAATTCCCATTTGTTTTTGCATTTAAAGTGTGCAGGCCTTAGCCTCCTCCACTTCTCTGCCCTTGAAGGCCATCCACAATTTTGTCCACTTTTATGGCACCTACCATCATCATCATCTCATCTTCTTCTCTTACCCTTGCAATCATGTTTCTTGTTCTCAACATTCCCTCATCAGGCAATGCCCAGGGTCCACCCTCTCCTGGGTACTACCCCAGCTCAAGGGTTGGTTCCATAGGATTTAATCAAGGGTTTAGGAATTTATGGGGACCTCATCACCAGCAACTACACCAAGGCCAATTGACTATCTGGCTTGACAAATCCTCAGGTAATTCCAAATCTTCCAGCTCTAATTAATTAATTGATTATCTTATTTTTGTATTCAAGTATTTTCCTTTACATTATTGGAATGTTTGACCTTTATACCTGTTTTAAGCTCTAATGAATTATTTACTTGCCAAGGGAAGAAAATACGAGTTCGTTTATTTACCACATATGTGGAAAAATACATACCTAAATGTACTATTAATTAACTAACTTAACTAACTAATCTAATAAACTAAAAGACTAAAACACCCT
This sequence comes from Stellera chamaejasme, assembly GCA_024586325.1. NCBI lineage: Eukaryota > Viridiplantae > Streptophyta > Magnoliopsida > Malvales > Thymelaeaceae > Stellera > Stellera chamaejasme. The sequence continues at coordinate 17,563,720 of CM044986.1, forward strand.
TCATAGAGATTTATTAAGAGGGTAAATTTGACATTTTTATGGTGTGTGTTTTTTCACATATGTGGTAAATAGACACCCACAGAAAATACTAAACTTGGGCCCATTTTTCTTTATATATTTACATTTCTAATATTCCATCAATCTCATTCTATAATTCTTCACAAAGTGTATAGAGATAACATGAATGAGACAATGGAGTATAATTATGAACAAAATTTGATTAATCCTCTAATTACACAAGATGAAGATCCGGAGCAAATCTAGTCTCCACTATCCTTTTTTTATTAATAAAAAATGGGTAATTCTAACAAACGCTCTGCTAATGTAACTGTCTGTCAGGTAGCGGGTTCAAGTCACTCCAATCATACAGGTCTGGATATTTCGGCGCTGCCATGAAGCTTCAATCTGGTTACACTGCTGGAGTCAATACATGCTTATATGTAAGCATCTACATAGAGGAACTATAATATACTTCCCTTATCCCACATTTAATGTATATATTTTATCTTATAAAATATATATGAAACCATCTTCACATATTCACATATTCATAAACATAATTACATTATCAGATCCACATGACTACCTTATTCACGTAATCTGGTAATTATTGTCATATATGAAACCATCTTCACATATTCATAAACGTAATTACAGCTTTCCAACAACCAAGAGCACCCGGGCGACCACGATGAAGTAGATATCGAGCTGCTCGGATCACCACCAAACGAACCTTATACTTTACAGACGAACGTTTTCATAAAAGGAAGCGGAGACAGGAACGTTATTGGAAGGGAAATGAAGTTCCACCTGTGGTTTGATCCAACCCAGGATTTCCATAACTACGCAGTTATTTGGAATCCTACTGAAATCATGTAAGTCAATTACTATTTGGAATCACTGGTTCAGGTAGCGCTATTGATCAATTGATTAAAAAGCTGTATAGTTGAGAAGAACTTTTCTTTGTCCTATATATATACATGGTTAATAATTTTGATGTTACAGGTTATGAAGGTTACATGGGTGACAATTGATTGATTGGTTTTAATTGTTTTTTCTTTTAAAAAAAAATATGCTGAATAATCATGAATTGATGTTTGGTAATGACTTGCAGATTTTTAGTAGATGATGTGCCAATTAGGAGGTACGTAAAGAAAAGCGAGGCGACGTTTCCTACAAGGCCAATGTGGGTGTATGGATCAATATGGGATGCATCTGATTGGGCCACGGATAATGGAAAATACAGGGTTGATTATAGGTATCAGCCCTTCATCGGACGGTACAGAAACTTCCGGCTCAGCGGCTGCACCGCCGGTAGCTCCGTTAGATGTCGACCCCCGGTCGCTTCACCGACAGGTAGTTGGGGTTTGAGCCGTCGGCAGGTGGAAGCCATGCTATGGGTACAAAGGAACTATTTGGTATACAACTATTGCCATGATCCTGCAAGAGACCACACTCAAATACCCGAGTGCTAGTACTATATGACATTCACAAAATCTTTTACAAAATTCGGATTTCACAAATAGATGTAACAATCTTTTTGTTACATCTATTTGAGTAATTGGATTTTTTGAAAGACGTCGTTATTTATAATTGTCGCAAGACCCTGTAGGCTTATTGAGATGGGTCCCAACCACTTTGCTTGAAAAAAAAATGTGGCAAGAGTGGTTGGGCGTCCAAAGCCTCTCATTGTGTGTCTTTGTTGTTTGTCAATTGTGTTGGATTTTATTGTTTGTTTGTATTGTAAAGAATAAATGAATGGGTATCGAAACGGTGAAAGATCACAAGATAGGGTACGTGGTAGGATATATGATTGTACTTCATGTTGTCGGTCTCTTGTAATACTGTGGATGATTTGTCTTAATTGACTGAATTTAATTTGCAGCTAATGTTTTCTGTATTTGTGTGAGCTTGCCGTTGCAAAAATGGTAAGGTGAAATGCAGCAAGTAACTCTCGTTTGTCTTGGCATTTATTGTAAGCCTCTCTTGTCTGTCAATCAAGTTTGATGTTTCGACGAAAGATATTTTATGGTTGGATATTTTTTGATGTACATTTTAGGGTAGGAGATTAGAATGGTGAAATTTAGAACTCAAGATCTCCACCCCATTTCCTCATGAGTATAATCATTAGACTAGATGTTCATGACATTTTTCGATTGGATTAATATCCTATAAACTTCATACTATCAAATTCATGGTATCTTGAACCAAACACAAGCGTCTTCACCAAAATAATTTGGGAAATAAATCCTATGGTTTTGAATTGTGGATGTGAATTGTGTTAGACAAAAAGTTAGAGGAACAATATGACTTGATGGATATAGGATTCATGTATTGCTTCACCACCACGATTTTGGTTTCGGACCTGAGCTTTACTCCCTTGTGGGTTTCGTTTCTATAGTAGGGTGGTTCGCCCTGCTTATATCGTGCGCCTATTCCAATCCATGATGAGTATAGTTTGTTTGAATGTCCAAAGCTTAGGGCCACGGTGCACGATCCATGTGCTGGATTACAGTCTAGTGGGGGGGGGGGGGTTGGAACAATTGTCTAATGGGAGAAGGATCCATCAGCTGAGAACATGCAGCTGCACTAAAGAAGAAATGAACTCAGGGTTGTGTACCCGGAATTCCACTCCGACGATCAAGTCGGTACGGAGTGTCCAACGAGAGAGGGGAAGCTAGGTAGTATAGCGTAATGAAGGCTCAGAGAGTGTGTTGTACCTACAGTGAGGACGAAGGCCTCCTTTTATAGTAGATGGAGTGAGGCGGCGATAGTGGAACCCTAACATCACCCCCTTATTAGGGGGGAGATTGCAAGGAGTGGAGCGTTTGGCCCTAATTAAGGAGGAGCGGAGCATCCGGCCCTGATTAAGGAGGAGCGGACCATCCATCCCGTGTAAGCAGGCGTAAGACTCGGAGTGCCAATCGGGGAAGGAGGCCTCGAGGTCACAGTCGCCAGGAAGGTGCTTACAAGGCACTGCCATCATGCCTGGTTCGAGATCGACCCCCTCGAGTGGTCTTCGGGGTCGGTTAACCTACCATCTGTGGCAGGGTCGATGTTCGACTCCTTATGGAAGTTGTGGCTCGAGGGCCCTCGTGGGGCCAAACATGATAAAACTATAGAACCAAAATGCAACAAAAAAAATAAAGAAAAAAAAACCTAATCCACTGTTCCCGATAGCAACCAAAACACAAGATGGATAAATTTTCTATGCTCGACAATATAAAAATATCTTTATATCATCAGATTTTGACAATAAATCTTTGGATTTCTTAGTATTAAATAATACTTTAAATGGTAAACATACACGAATTTATTAGTAAAAAGAAGTGATGTTTCTCACCTCCTATTTTGTGGGAAAATTTTGTCTCTTGGATGTCAAGAGTCCTGTCGGGGAAAGGAGTGAAGAATCAGATCAGAGAAGCTTAGTGGCAGCTTCTATATATTTTGTTTGGCTAGAGCGTAATGTTAGAGTTTTCGGAGTTCTCCGGCCTCAGATTGGAAGACAGTGGTAAGAAAATGCATAGATTTGGTGCAACTCAGAACGAGACTGGATATTGCTCTCCTTTTCTCCTAGTTTACCTATCTCTAATTCTCGGTTGCTTGTACTGTATAGAGAATATATAGTTGTCATTTAATTTTGAGCTTACTCCTTCATTTTAGGTCGATTTGACTCTTTTGTAAAGTCTCGGACCTCTAATTTTGTAAACGAATTTATTAGTAAAAAGAAGTGATGGTAAATAATAAAATAAACGCTAAAGTTACAATGCGCCAAATGTTTTGGCGCATTGGGCGTGTTTTACTTTTCAATTTATTTACATCAATACCACTTTCATTTTCCCACTTTTTTGAAAAATGCATATCTTTTTATTCCATAATTAAAAATTAAAAACAAATAGTTTAGTGGAAAGAAAAAATAAGACAAAGAAAAAGAGACCCCCATATGTCATATGTTTTGATGTTTTTTTAAGTATGTTTAGACATCGACATTGGTGGTGGATTTGTGGTGGTAGCCGCCACTGTTCTCCTGTGCTGTCGCAGACGCATCCTGAAGTTGCTGGACACCATTAGGATCTGCAAATGTACAATGAGCTAATACACCAAATAGGGGAAATAGAGGTGGGCTCTCTGTTTGGTACTCCGACACTCAAGTTAGTATTGGTGAATTTCAAGGAATGAAGTGACAGCACAAAGATAATTGAGTGAATAATTACCCTGAAAGGTGTGTATGATTAGTGCTTTTATAGTCCATTGTAATAAAGTGGCATTGTCGTAATATCTCAATATAGAATGCCGGTGTGTCAGAGGACACGTGTCAGTGAATTCTCGTATAGTCTAGGAAAATTCTGATTATTCGGGTAGTTCCTTGTATTCTTCAGACACTTTTATTTTGTTTGGGTGTTTTACCTCATATTATTATTATATAGGTTTTTTAATAGGGCCCTTATTTTGGGCTACTGACTTAGCCTTTTGCTAGACCTTTTTGGCATTTTTTGGCTTTAGTTCTTGGAAGATGGGTCTAGCGGCTGTCAAATATATTTTTTACTATTCATTCAAATTAATTATGAAATTCATACTGAGATCATGAAATTCATATCGAGGTCATGATATTTCACTACGGAGATCATAAATTACAAAGACTATGTAACTCTTACTACAGATCACTACTCTTCTCTATGGGATCACTACTCTTCTCTTTGGGATCACTACTGTTCTTCATGAGATCACTACTCTTCTCTTGCGAGATAATAGCTTTTATACTGCAGGATCACAACTCTCTTGACATGGGATCATGACTCTTTGCAATGGAATCACGACTCTCCTACTATGTGATCGCGACTTTCTACAGCAGGATCACGACTCTCTTGTTGTGGGATCATGGCTCTCATAAGAGATCATGAATTTTATACAATGGATTACAATATCTCATTACTGAATTATAAATTTCGGATAGTGGAGCTCAAATTTTCACAAGTAATTTATGAATTTCCTATAATGGTTCTCCATAATTTACTATTCAATCATGTAATTTGAATTGAGAAATATTTTTGAAAATGAACACCATTCCTCTTTTTATTCTACACGGAAGGTTTGTCAACTATTTTACAACAAGCAGAAAATAATAGGTGGATCGAGGGGATGGCTACTTCACAGGATAGTCCAAATACGTCTCACTCGTTCTTTACTGATGACTCACCGGTCTTCTTGAGGGATCACCCTATTGCTGCTCATTCTCTGGTAGATATTTTACAGTTGTATGAGGCTGCTTCTAGTCAGAATATTAATTTATCGAAAGCTGCTATTTCTTTTTAATCCTTGTATCTCGCAGAGAAGAAAATGTTCATCCAGCGCATCATTGGTATCTGGAGGTGTTTGAAAGAGGACAAATACTTGGGTTTTCCTTGGTTGCTAGGAAAAACGAAGGTTGACCAGCTGGATTTTCTGGTCAAACGGGTCACGGAGAAGTTAGCTTTATGGAAAGCTGCCACGTTGTCACAAGGTGGGCGTGCTACACTCATCAAATCTGTAGTACAGGCTATGCCTACGCATTTGATGAGTTGTGTTTTGATTACACCTCTCATTTGTAAGTCATTGAAGTCTCTTGCAACTTGATTTTATTGGTTGGCTGATATTGATGATCAGAAAATCGGGCTAGAGGGCGTGGGACAAATTATGTTGTTCTAAGCGAGCAGGTGGTTTGGATTTTTTGAGATTTGCCAGCTTTCAATAAGGCTATGCTTGTGAAGAAAGGTTGGCGCTTGGTGATGAATCCAAACAGTCTAGTGGCACGAGTATTTAAAGGGAAATACTTTCCGAATCATTGCTTTTTGGAAACGGCCCCCTCCTCTCGGTCACCTGTCTGGGAGGTGCTGGAGGCCGGGAGAGAGGTGTTATTGGTGGGTTGGAAATGGGGCACAAATTTCTGTTTGGGAGGACCGTTGGGTTCCAAGTCCAGATTTTTCTCTTCGCACAGAACCACTTGCACAACATTTGGACCTTCGTGTTGCAGATCTCATTGATCAGGATAATATGGCATGGAAAGTGAGTGACATTGAAGCACTCTTTCATCTGGTGGATGCATTACAGGTATTCCCTTGAATCCTCGCTCTCAGTCCGATTTGTTCACATGGGGAATGTTAGATGGTGGAGTTTTTACAGTATGCTCTGCCTATCATTTGGCTTATGCTCTTTCTTACAATAAGAATCTGTGCCAGGTTGATCCTTTCTTGAAGTGGTTGTGGGAGTTGAAGCTTCCACCTCGTGTTCATATGTTCTTCTGGCGTTCAACCACCAATTTTCTAGCTACGAGAGACAACCTTCCGTCTAGAGGTGTTGAGGTAGTACCTAAATGTCCGGTTTGTGAGAATTACCAGAGTCTACATATCACTTGTTTTGGGAATCTCCACTGGAAACTCGACTTTGGCACAATTTGCAGGATGATTTTTCACCTTTTATAAGGAGATTAGCGGACTGGCAGGACCAATTCCAGATTCTTAAGCTAGACCATCTAGCTATGTTTCGTATTGCAGTGCCAATGTGGTTTTATGGTCCAACAACAACATGGTTGTCTATGAGCACAAATGCATTACTCTATGGCTCTAGCACTTAAGGTGCAATCTTGGGTAACAACCTGGATGGCTGCAAATCTGATGCAGGTGCGTCCGGTGCGACCCCCAGGGTCGGTTTTGCATTGGTCTCCCCCTGAGCTGGGAGTTTTCAAAGTAAATGTTGATGTCGCATTGAGTAAAGAAACAAATCTTGCAGTGGTAGGAATTATTGTCAGGGACGATTCTGGCTCTCTTTTAGGCATTGCTTCTAATTGCTTTGTGCATTATGGTGGGGACTTGCTCTTTGTGGAAGCCAGGGCGATGCACTTTGGTTTCCTGGAAGCCGCAAAGTGCGGTTGGAGGCATCTGATCTTGGAATCACACTATCTAAGGCTAGTTCAGATGATAAATAACGCATTAGGTCCTTGTCTCTATCATTTTGGGGCATTGGTGGATGATATTCGCTACCTTTGCTCCACTTTCTGATTTGCTGCATTTCTTTTTCACTTAGGGACACCAATCTTGCAGTTGTAGGAATTATTGTCATGGACGATTCTGGCTCTCTTTTGGGGGTTGCTTCTGATTGCTTTGTGCATTATGGTGGGGACTTGCTCTTTGTGGAAGACAGGCGATGCACTTGGGTTTCTGGAAGCCGTAAAGTGCTGTTGGAGGCATCCGATCTTGGAATCAGACTATCTAAGGCTAGTTCAGCTGATAAATAACGCATAAGGTCATTGTCTCTATCATTTTGGGGCATTGGTGGATGATTTTCGCTACCTTTGATCCACTTTTGTGATTTCTTTGCTAGGGCTGTAAACGAGCCGAGCCGAGCTCGAACTGTGCTCGGCTCGAACTCGACTCGATAGTTTTTGATCGAGCTCGAGTTCGGCTCGATAGCTCGACGAGCCTTCATGATACTGAGCTCGAACTCGGCTCGATTGATTAATTGAGTTCGGCTCGATTGCTCGCTAGCTACTCGAAACGTGTCAATAATTATTCAAACTACACTCGAGTTCGGCTCGATAGCTGCTCGAAATATGATACTTTGTAATTTTAGTCATGGTACTTTATAATTTTAGTCAACTAGATAGTACTACTTTCAAATTACTCATTGGACATCATAATTGTAGTAAATTAGGTCATACTACTTTAATTATTTACATATGAATTATCTTAGGTTCTTTTTAGTATGTATTGCTCGATAGCTCGATAAACAATCGAATCGAACTTTTCACTTAGGGACACCAATCTTGCAGTTGTAGGAATTATTGTCATGGACGATTCTGGCTCTCTTTTGGGGGTTGCTTCTGATTGCTTTGTGCATTATGGTGGGGACTTGCTCTTTGTGGAAGCCAGGGCGATGCACTTGGGTTTCCTGGAAGCCGCAAAGTGCGGTTGGAGGCATCTGTGTTAAATTATTTTATTATTTTAATTATGTGGTCCATGTAAATAATGGACTCCTAATTCTATTTGGACTGGACCTAATATGATGGCTATTAGGATTATGAAATAGAATTAGAATGAGATTAGGTTTCCCTACCCTCTCCCTTATAAATAGTATGTGGCTACTATTAACCTAGTAGCAGAAAAGAATACGTTCGACACCATCACAGAACGCACGTAAGAGAAAAGGAAGAGAGGTTAAAAGTCACGCTTAGGGTTTGAATTCTTCTCAGAAAATCAAAGAAAGCATGGACAGAGGTTAGTCCTAATTATTGTTAGTTAATTGTGCAAGTCAATGTCGTTAGAACGATCTTGTTTTTATGGTGGATTGAATAGAATTAATCCAACAATTGGTATCAGATCCATTATTATAATGAATTGATTTGCCGATGAGGGTTCTATTATCATCCCGAAAATTACAGTAGAATGATCATACGGTGCAGTGGTTATGTTTTAATTTGTTGCCGTGTTTAGATTTTATTCCCACCTCCACTATTTCCGTATTTCTTAATTTGCAAGGCATATAATGAAATAATCATGCTTTTCCATATGTGATTAAAAGTTGCGGTTGTTTCGATTGGGTTCTGTAAAATTTTGTCCTCACCGATTTAAGTTTTGATTCCTATTCGTTTTATGCTAATGTTTTGATGAGATGCCTATTGAATGGTGGACAATGATTTTTGAACCATGAAGCTGCCATTATTGCAACTTGAATACTTATCTACTGCTTGACTCAATGTGTTTAACAAGCAAATAACTTAACATGCTTGTTAGCTTCGGTCCAACACAAGAAAATTTATTCCCCACTTCCATTTGAAGTTCTTATTTCTCTGTATTGATTGAGAATTGAAGTATGATTAATTGCTTTATGACTGATGTTTCCGCTGCTATTTATGAGTGTGCTAATTAAATCTCTTAAGATTTTGTCAATTGAATGTCTACTGTATGAAAAGTTGTTAGTCACCAAAGTGGCCTACCTTGAAGTGTTAGTTAGACATTGAATTTGTGCATTGAACGATTAAAATTAACATATTACCCAATTAAATGTCTGTCTATTGAATGTAATGATTGTTAGTCACCAAAGTGGCCTATCTCTGTAAGTAGTATAGACAATTAATTGTGTAATTTTAATTACTCATGTTTGTGATGCTACTAAATGACATAAATGTAAAGTGGGCAATTGAGGTCATTAATTATAATGCTAGGAGGTCACCCATAGGTGGACCATTGTTTGTAATTAATGACACTAAAGAGATTTATCTGCTTACTTGGTTGATGTGTTTGTATATCCAAAGATATCATGCATGTTGATTTGAGTATGATTGATTGTCTTTTAAAGTTTGAATATTAGCATCATTGATTGGATTTTGTGTATTAAGTTATCACCTAAAGGTGAACTTAGATACATGATTAAAGTTATATCTTTATCTGGATCCATTAAATACTCAAAGCATTAATTTATGAGCTTGTGTTAATGATTGCAGTTTCTTCTAATGTGTTCTCTATGGGTAGTGGAATGATCAAGTTAAACGGGCTTAATTATGTTGAATGGTCCGAACAAATTCAGTTTCAGCTAGGGGTCTTGGATTTAGACTTAGCTATTGTTTCGGACAAAAAGCCCACAGCCATTACTGAAACTAGCACTGATGATGAACGTTTCCATTATGAGGCCTGGGAACGGTCTAATAGGCTGAGTTTGAATTTGATGCGAATGACGATGGCTGAAAATGTCAAGCCATCAATGCCCAAAATGGACAATGCAAGGGAATTTGTGATGAAAATTAAAGAATACTCTCAATCGGACATAACTGACAAGTCTATTGTGGGGAGCCTGATGAGTGAGCTGACAACCAAGAAATTTGATTGGTCACAGCCCATTCATGATCATGTAACAGCCATGATGAATCTGGCAGCAATGTTGAAATCGCTGAGTATGGATGTGAGTGAGTCCTTCCTGGTACAGTTCACTATGAACTCACTTCCTCATGAGTTTGGTCAGTTTCAGGTGAATTACAACACCATTAAGGAAAAATGGAACATTCAGGAAATAAAGGCCATGTTGGTTCGGGAGGAAGGGAGGTTGAAGAAATTGAAGGATCACTCTATCCATCTCACGTTTCATGAAGGATCTAGCAAGAAAGCTAAGTCGGGTAAGAAGGGCAAGAAAAGGGACAAAGCCCCTATGAAAGTTGTTGAGGGCGGAATCCATAAAGAAAAGAGATGTCGCTTCTGCAATAACATTGGTCATCTCAAAATTGATTGCCCGAAAAGAAAGGCATGGTTTGAAAAGAAAGGTACATATTATGTTTCTGTATGTTTCGAATCAAACCTTATTGAAGTGGCTAATAATACCTGGTGGTTAGATTCTGATGCGACTACTCATGTCTCACATGTAATGCAGAGATTCCTTACAATCCAGCCCATAAATGGAACTGAAAATTTCTTGTTTATGGGAAACAGAATGAAGGCGCGAATAGAGGCCATTGGGACGTACAGACAGATTTTGGGCACTGGACGTTGTCTAGATCTAGAAAAGTATCTCTATGTACCTGAATGTACTAGAAACTTAATTTCTGTTGGAAAGTTGGATGATCTAGGATTTAATGTTAAGTATGGAAGTGGTATGTTTTCGTTATTCAAACAAGAGTATTATTATAGTTCTGGTACTTTGTTTGATGGTTTATACCGTTTCAACCTTGATGTTAATTTTGAATCCTTGTTTCATGTTGAGCATAGTATAGGCAATAAACGTAGCACACATAATGAATGTTCTGCTTTCTTGTGGCATAAAAGATTGGGTCATATATCCAAGGAAAGGATGTTGAGGTTAGTGAAAAGTGAAATCTTACCTCAGCTTGATTTTACGGATTGGGATGTGTGTGTCGATTGCATTAAAGGCAAGCAAACGAAACGCACATGTAAGAATCCAGCCACAAGAAGCAGTCAACTCCTTGAGTTGATACACACCGATATCTGTGGACCCTTTAATGTTTCATCTTAGGGTGGTGAAAGGTATTTTATCACCTTTATTGATGACTTCTCACAGTATTGTTATATATATCTGCTGCATGAAAAGGCTCAATCAGTGAATGCTCTCGAAGTATTCATTAATGAGGTAGAAAGGCAGTTAGACAGAAAAGTGAAAGTGGTGAGGTCAGATAGAGGTGGTGAATATTATGGAAAGTTTGATGAGAACGAACAGCACAAAGGTCCATTTGCAAAGTTTCTTGAAAGTCGGGACATTTGTGCACAGTATACAATGCCTGGCACACCACAACAAAATGGTGTGGATGAAAGGCGGAATCGTACTCTTATTGACATGGTTAGGAGCATGATAAATAATAATAGAGTACCTCCTTCATTGTGGATGCATGCATTAAAGACTGCTGCATATCTTCTGAATAGGGTTCCTAGTAAGGCAGTTCCTAAGACACCTTATGAACTGTGGACGGGAAGGAAACCCAGTTTAAAGCACCTTCATGTTTGGGGCTGCCCGGCAGAAGTACGAATTTATAATCCACATGAAAGGAAGCTTGATGCAAGAACCATTAGTGGTTACTTCATTGGCTATCCTGAAAAGTCAAAGGGGTACAGATTTTATTGTCCTAACCATAGTACAAGAATTGTTGAGTCTGGTAATGCTCGGTTCATTGAGAATGGTGAGTTCAGTGGGAGTGGAGAACCACGAAAGGCGGATCTTCAAGAAATTCAGGTAGAAAATAATACACCCGATATTTCTTCACAGGTTGTTGTACCTCTTGTTGTATTACGATCACACAACATGCATGAACAACAAAATAATGCTCCAAACCCACATGATGAACATGTAATTAATGAGCCGGCTAATGATGAGCAAGTCTTGAATGATCAAGTGGAAGATGAACCACATGAAATGACATTAAGAAGGTCTGAAAGGCAAAGAAGACCAGCCATTTCGGATGACTATGTGGTTTACTCACTTGAACATGAATGTGACTTGAGCATTGGTAATGACCCGGTCTCTATAAAAGAAGCCATGAATTGTGATAATTCTGAAAAGTGGATAAACGCCATGAAAGATGAGCTGAAATCAATGGATGACAACAAAGTTTGGGACCTTGTTGAGTTGCCTAAAGGATCAAAACGAGTCTGCTATAAGTGGGTCTTTAAGACCAAACGGGACTCCAAAGGCAACGTCGAAAGGTACAAGGCCAGACTTGTTGCCAAAGATAACACTCAGAAGGATGACATTGATTACAAAGAGACCTTTTCTCTAGTTTCAAAAAAGGACTCTTTAAGAATTATTAAGGCTTTAGTGGCTCATTATGATCTGGAGCTTCACCAGTTGGATGTAAAAACTGCATTTCTAAATGGTGACTTGGAAGAGAAAGTTTATATGGACCAACCGGAAGGGTTCTCAATCAAAGGAAAGGAAAATATGGTGTGTAAGCTGAAGAAATCAATATATGGACTAAAACAAGCTTCCCGACAATGGTATCTAAAGTTTAATAATACCATTACATCTTATGGTTTTGTAGAAAACACCGTCGATCGGTGTATCTACATGAGGGTCAGTGGGAGCAAGTTTGTTATTTTAGTCCTATATGTTGATGATATCCTACTTGCTGCTAATGATGTTGGCTTGTTGCATGATGTTAAAATGTTTCTCTCTAAGAACTTTGAAATGAAAGATGTAGGTGAGGCATCCTATGTGATTGGAATAGAAATATTCCTTGACATATCACAAGGATTGTTAGGCTTGTCTCAGAAAGGCTACATCACCAATGTATTAGAGAGATCTAGAATGGAAAAGTGCTCGTCTGGGATAGTTCCAATTCAGAAACGGGACAAGTTCAGTGAAAAACAATGTCCTAAGAATGATTTGGAACGAAAAGAAATGGAATCTATTCCCTATGCATCTGTGGTTGGGAGCTTGATGTACGCTCAAACCTGTACTCGGCCAGATATCAGCTTCGTTGTTGGAATGTTAGGCTGATACCAAAGCAACACTGGATTGGACCACTGGAAAGCTGCAAAGAAAGTCCTTAGGTACTTACAAGGTACCAAGGATCACATGTTGACTTAAAGGAGGTCAGATCACCTTGAGGTGATTGGATACTCAGATTCAGACTATGCCGGATGTGTGGACTCAAGGAAATCCACATTTGGTTACATGTTTCTGCTGGCCGGAGGAGCAGTTTCATGGAAGAGTGGAAAGCAGTCCGTCATTGTTACTTCCACTATGGAGGCTGAGTTTGTGGCATGTTTTGAGGCCACTATTCATTGATTGTGGTTGCGGAACTTTGTCTCAGGTCTTGGAATTTTCGATAGTATTGCTAGGCCGCTAAGAATTTATTGTGATAATTCCGCAGCTGTCTTCTTCTCTAAGAATGACAAGTACTCGAAGGGTGCAAAACACATGGAGTTAAAGTACTTGTCAGTCAAAGAAAAAGTGGAGAAACAAAGAGTGTTGATTGAGCATATTGGCACTTATCTAATGATAGTGGATCCGTTAACTAAGGGATTATCGCCCAAGACATTTACTGGACATGTTGAAAGGATGGGCATAATAGAAAAGTCTTTGTTAACATAATGGTTTGATATGTATACATATGACAGTCCTGCTCGAATTGATGACACTCTAGAATTCATTTAATGTTATGTTTCTGTTTATTTACTTATACATGTATATTTATGGTTTGAGGATTATTGTCTCCCTCATTTATGAATTGAGGATTATAGCTACCTTCATGTAAAGTTAAGGATTAAAGATCTCCTCTATTATTGTTAAACTTGAGTTGAGTTGATAAGTGATACACGGAAGGAATCATGTCGATTAAATGACTTGTGACCGCCATGATTCTATCATTTCAATTCAGTTAAAGATGATGGCTTGAAGGATTCATTGTAAAGTGCGCAATTATGGATTTGAATCATCAAGTCATCACATGGGCCAAGTGGGGGAATGTTAAATTATTTTATTAATTTAATTATGTGGCTCATGTAAATAATGAACTCCTAATTCTATTTGGACTGGACCTAATATGATGGCTATTAGGATTACGAAATAGAATTAGAATGAGATTAGGTTTCCCTACCATCTCCCTTATAAATAGTATGTGGCTACTATTAACCTAGTAGCAGAAAAGAATACGTTCGGCACCATCACAGAACTCACGTAAGAGAAAAGGATGAGAGGGTAAAAGTCACGCTTAGAGTTTGAATTCTTCTCAGAAAACCAAAGAAAGCATGGACAGAGGTTAGTCCTAATTATTGTTAGTTAATTGTGCAAGTCAATGTCGTTAGAACGATCTTGTTTTTATGGTGGATTGAATAGAATTAATCCAACAATCTGATCTTGGAATCAGACTATCTAAGGCTAGTTCAGCTGATAAATAACGCATAAGGTCATTGTCTCTATCATTTTGGGGCATTGGTGGATGATTTTCGCTACCTTTGATCCACTTTTGTGATGTGCTGCATTTCTTTTTCACCTATCACGGATAGGAATCAAAATCCGTATCCGCGAATCGCGGTATCCGCGGTTAACGGTTAACCCGCGGTTAGTGTCCTTCAGTTTAGAAAACCTCCCACATGCCAAATATTTACCTCAGATTTTCATGGTGGAGGTGGATGCACAAAGAGAAGAAGTTTAATTAAACTGCCAACAAAAAGAAAAGGGGTAAAAAAAAGATGAACTCCCTGCAAAGAGAAGAAGTACTCTAATAATTATATTGGGATTTGGGACGCCCTGGCAGCAAAGAGAAGAAGTACTGTAATAATTATATTGGGGACACCAATCATGCTGCCCATACAATTGCTCGTCATGCTTTGTGGGTAATTGGTTATTATACTTGGTTAAACCCTTTGCTGGATTAGCTTTTGGTTGTAAATTTGATCAACGAATCCGTCTCAAGATGTTTAATTTCATTAGTTGTAATGTTCTAAATAACTTTTCTGTCATTGAAATCAATTAGCTATGAACATTAATTAATAAATTAACCCTACATATATAGATACTTTCTCTCTCTCTTTTTCCTCTCAAAATGATATGAACATTCGGAAAAACATCAAACAAATTAACAAAATTATGTTTCCTCTATTTTATCTTAATTGGTTACGGACAATAAAGTCATTAACCACTCTATCAGATTGGGAAATGGAGTTTTGAAATTTGTTATTTTAATTAAAAATTTCGAAATTGAACTTAGAAGATTATGGTTTAACGAAAAACAAACCACATATAGGCCACAATTTAATTAATGGTTGTGAAATTCAAAGTGAAATTACAAGCATTTGACGAGGAAGGACTCGTGGTATTATTAACGATGAAAAGTAAGAATAGCATCACGTACGTGGAAGAACTCGCGAGATTTTGAGAAATAGAACTAAACCTCGCGGTGGTGGCGAGCTCGGCAACGAAGGGGCTGCTGCGTCGGCGTCGCAAGCTGCTGCGTCGCGTCGGCGTCAGAACGGAGAAAGTAAACTAAGACAATTGAAGATGAAGATGAAGCCGATCAAAGATGAAGGAGTGAATTGAAGATGAAGGATTGAATTGAAGAATATCTAGGCTTGTTGCTGCGTCGGCGTCTGCTTGTTGCTGCTACTAACCCTTAGAGTTTAGATTAGTTAGACACGCACACACACACCACAGACAAATGTATCAGATTGGGCTTTACTTATGGGCTTCACGCATGGGCTAGTGGGCTTTACTTATGTACTAGTGTGCTTGAACGGATAGCGGTATCCGCAAACCGCGGATAATGGTTATTCAGCAGTGCGGATACAAGGTATCCGTAAACCGTAACCGTGAGCGTTCGGTGAGCGAACGGATGGTAAAACCGTGGCGGTTATCAGTTCGCGATTCTACCCGCCCCACTGCCATCCCTAGATATATGGTTGAATGACACAAAATATAATTTATGTTAATTCTTAAGCACAGAAAATAAAAGACGATAGAAATAAACAAAACCTCACTATTACAGTGTAGTAATTTGACGACAAATGAATATATGGGCTTAAGAAAGTTAAGGGGCGGGCCGCATGGACACGAGGAATTGTTGTGACAATTTCTTCAAATAAAAATCTGTTTGACTAATTGGGGCCTAAGAATTAGGGTTCTTATAAGCCCAAAAGGATGTGCAAACGTAAGATTATGGATCAGGTTTATGCCCAAATTGATAATTGGCTGCAAAAAACAAAAAAAAAAGTTAAGACAAATTATATCAGATGATAAAACCTGCTGCATTTCGAATTACGAGCAATTAAAATGGTGGGTGTCTATTTACCACATATGTGGAAAAACACATACCATGAAAATGTCAAATTTACCCTCTTAATAAATCTCTACAAAGGGTGTTTTAGTCTTTTAGTTTAATATATTAGTTAGTTGAATTAGTTAATCAGTAATTTATTGAGGTATGTGTTTTTACATATATGGTAAATAAACGGACTCATTAAAATGAGTGAATGAAACAGTTACTTATGCAATGATTCTTTTATTGACCCAATTTGTCCTACGCCTATTATATTATATACCTAACATTTAGAAACATAGTTGCTACACTATTCTGAGTTTTTTGCCTTGTGTGTTGAGGTGCATCGTGAACCTTGTTATATTCTCCGCTCCTTTTACCTTCTCGACTCTTCTTTCCTCTTATCAGGCGCCATGAACAGATCTCTCTCTCTCTCTCTAGGAATTTGGAGAGAAAAACTTGCTTTGAATGAGCTAATGCAGAGGTGCAATGAGATCAAACAGCAGTTGGTGATGGTGGATCAGAGATCGGGATGATGATAATCTTTGATATTATTCAATTGCATTAGATTCTAATTTTACTCTTGTCTTATTGACTTTTTTCATTTCTTTTATCAAACGGGTGGATCAGTTAGAGTGGGTTATTGAAAGTTTATTGCATGTATTCTCTAATTTGTGTGATGACCAATTCTATTTTGTGTTGTGAGGAATGCATTGTTGTTGAATCTCATGTCCGACTAAGATCGAGAACATTTTGGTCTCTCTTCCTTCATTTTGGCTTCTCGCCTTCAACTCAATTGAATCAGCTTCCCTCCGCCTCTGTCAGCCGTCTTATGTGCTCAGGGCAGATCTGGTTATATATTCTTAGCCTTCAATACTCATCGCCAATGTTTGCAAGTTGTATTGCATCAGTTGGTGGAAGAACCGGTAGGCGAGAGATCTGTTGTTGGTGATGTCGCGATGATTGGCAAGGGTGAGAACTCCTCCTTGGTTCCATCTCCAGACGTCGATGACATGCCACCTTTGAGTTACGTCCTCTAAGTCAAGCTGGATTTGCTTCCAGCTTCCTCCACCTCCAGTAACAACCAATAGCTACCAAAATATTACAAATTGGGTATCTTTCTTCTATGTTTTCGATTATATTTCCAAATCTGTAATTATTGATTTTTTTCTTACTTAGTTGATTGTCAATGGTGTTGGAATTATGTTGCTAATTTGGATAGGCAGCGTGGTGGCTATTGTTGCATCCTTCCAGATTGCAAGAATGTAGCCTTAAACACAACTAAGGTAACTTGAGTAAGAGTTTCAATCTTTCTGCTCAATGAAACTTCCATCTTAATCACTTTGTTGATGAACATGCAATAGATAAACACAAGGCACAATATAAGTGCTTGCAAGAGTGCCTGCAAGTTTAATATGTTGTTAACTGTGGATTTTGAGTTTTTGACTTTACTGAGAACTTCACATTCTATAAGTTGTTCTTTTAGGAGTACTACTACTCCTTTGAATTGTGAAGAAGCTCCCTGTTCTTTTATTTCAGGTTATCAGTTGTCGCCAAATATAGCTATTTGGTGAGTTGTTAAACATTCTATGCTACGTCGTATTGTGCTACACTTATTCCTCATAAAATAAAACATTCATTTCAGTTGCTACGTTTATAGTTTTATATATGGACTATTCTTATAATTTTATTCATATATATAGTTCAATTGCGACTAACAACAATGTATATATATATGATCCAATAGAGTATGCATGTGGGTTGTTGCCCATTGATTGCTTTGTATGTTTCTTCTACTTCCTTTTTTCGTTTGTCTTTATCTCAGACTTGGTGTTTGTGAATATTTTTGTCAGCTGCATACATGAGGAGCTGCAAGAATCATTTTTTATTTGTCATAGGTTAAGGGTATTCTCATTGCTTATCAAACATGTATTCATTATTGCATATGAAGTATGAAGCATTAACCTTAAATCATGGTACCGTTAATGCAAATGTATTACTCCCTCCGTCCCATTATTTTTGGAACGTTTTGACTGGACACGCTGTTTTAGGTGGAGCTGATTTTGAGTTGACTTGGTAGATGGAAGAGAATGATGAAGGATAATTGAGTAAATTCATGTACAAAAGTTTACTAAAAAAGGAAAGTGTTTCAATAATTTAGGGACAGCCCAATAAGGAAAGTGTTTCAATAATTTTAGGACAGAGGGAGTATGATTTTTGTGCCCCGTTGCGAAGCACGGGCTTCTTGCACCTTGTTTATACTATTGACCCAATTTGTCCTACGCCTAGTTATACTTTCGTAGAATTAGAGATTTTAATCATTTAGCAATTAGTTTTCTTATTTTAGTCACCACTACTTTATACTCCTTTAAGTTTGGGTTCATTAATAACTTTCATACTCAGTAATTAACAAGAAAACAATTTTCCGCACTTCCAAATGAATGTAAATGGTAAAGTTTATAAGAATTGATAAAGTTATAACAGAAAGTAAAAAACTGGTTATAGATTGTGGTCTAACTTCATAAAATAAATGAAAATATAAACTGTGATTATGGGTTTAGAGTCTTTAAACTTTAAAGCGCAATTTTAGGCCTTAAATATTTCACAATTTATCTATTAGTTTTTTTTTTCAAAAAAATAACTTAAGTGTTTTATACAAATAATTCAGAGAAATACATCCTAGACTAAAAAGATGGGTAAAGTCACATTTACCTATTAGTTTTAAAAATTTAGAGGAAATATATTTAAATCATATCAAGTTAATATATTTAAAGCGTGGGTGGGATCCCCAAGGAGAGTTGCTTCCATAATGAAGAAGCTTTGGGCATAAGTCAGTGTCAAGATGGACCGATGGGCCTAGAGGCCACGAGGCCCAACCCTGAAGCTGATTTTATACTTTAACCTACTGGGTCTTATTTGAAAGAAACGTGTTGTATCCAACATGATGGGCTTAGAAAGGCAATGGATCTTCAAGTGGGCTTAAGTAATTGTTTTACTAAGGAGGACGAAACTCAGGCCTGTTTCGTGTTAAACAAAGGAAAAGGAGGTAGCAATACACACGACGACTCGGCTGTTGTGCTACAACCCAGGAGGTCGCCGATGACTTCGGTGAAATCGTCAGAGGATGTTCCAATTGACGAGCATGGGCGACCGACGAGATGTAGGAAGGGTGACCGGAAAGTCTCGAGGTCGGCCCACTGGATTGAAACGCAGCAACTGACGGGGGACGTCTGCGCGAGGGTGTCTTTGAGAGAGGTTAAGAAAGCAGCTAGGATGAAAGGGGAGAGGAAGTCCAAGGGGCTCAGACGCATATGTACGGGTGCATACACGAGGGAGCAACATGACTCGGACTCTTATTGGTGTATGAAAGTGGCGTCATCATCTGCAGCGCTCGTAGAGAAGCAGGTAAGGACTGATTCTGTTTCTTCAGCTAGTAAAATTCAGAATATTGGGAGAGCAGTGGGTTTTGTGTTCCGGAAGTCATCAAAGATAGATTGCAATATTGGTGAGGCAGAGTCAATTAAATGAAGATAGTAACGTTAAATATCAGGGGATTCGGGAGTGGAGAGAAGGTGAGAGAGCTCAGACAGTTAGTTTCAAAGGAGAAGCTGGATGTGTTAGCAGTTCAAGAGATGTTCCTAAGTCAAGAGGTAGGTGCTTCAATTACTCAGATATGGACGCACAGTGAGTTGGGCTACGCCCAACAATTGGCGGAGGGTAGGTCTGGTGGGTTGTTGTTTTTTTGGAATAAAGAGGTGTGGACAACTGAAGAGGTTGTATCAGGGGTTGGTTATCTGGGTCTCATTGGCAGATGGAAGGACAAGCATAATAAATTTTTACTGCTTAATGTTTATGGTCCGCAGTTGACAAGTCAAAAGAGAACTCTGTGGGCAGAGCTTGGTCCGTTAATCAGGGGCGACAGTAAAGCAGTCTGCCTAATGGGGGACTTCAATGTAGTGAGAAGAGCGGAAGAAAGAAGAGGGTGTATGTTCAAACCAATTAGAGCTGCGGATTTCAATTCGTTCATCCAGGAGAATGATCTTCAGCGGGTTAAGCAAGGTGGCAGACGGTTCACCTGGGTAAGTAGCGACGAGTCCAAAATGAGCAAGCTGGACCGGTTTCTGGTCAACGAGAATTTTCTGGGAGATTGGCCGGATGTGGCGGCTGTCGTCAGAGATAGAGTGTTCTCAGATCACTGGCCTGTTCTTCTTAAAGCGGGAACCATTGACTTTGGGCCTTCCCCTTTTCGTTTCTTTGACCATTGACTTACTCTAGAGGGGTTTGGAGATTTGGTGAAATCGGTTTGGATGAAACCTACGACGGGCAGAGATGCGGATTTTGTGCTGAAGGAGAAATTCAAAGCGCTCAAACTTAGCATTAAAGATTGGAGAAGGAGCACATCCTCAGGGCTAGTAGGAAGGGTGGAAGCTTTAAAAGGGGAGTTTCTTCTTCTCGAGAAGAAAGCAGAGGATCACCAGCTTAGCATTGAAGAGTGGAGAATATGGCAGGATTCTAAAGTCGGATTCTTCAAGAAGCAAAGAAACGTAACTAAAGATCTCAAGCAAAAAGGCAGATTGAAATGGGCGGTTGAAGGTGATGAAAATAGTAGATTCTTTCATTCAGTGGTGAAAGGGAAGAGATCCAGGAATTCGTTGCAGGGGTTGTTGATAAATGGCACCTAGTCAGAGGACCCTGAGACGATCAAAGAAGCAGTGCTTGATTACTTCACTAAACATTTCAAGGAGCCAAAGAAAGAAAGGCCTCTGTTTATCAGCCATAGGTTTCGGAAGCTAAGTGAAGCCCAGATTTCGGGTTTGGAGGCGCCGTTCTCGGAAGAGGAAATCAAGAAGGTGGTTTGGCTTTGTGGGGGCGGGAAAGCTCCTGGACCGGATGGATTTAACTTCAACTTCATCAAAGCTAACTGGGAGGTAATTAAGAAGGAGGTGGTGGCAGCAGTTCTCAAGTTTGAAGCATCCGGAAAGTTTGCTGCGGGATGTAATTCCTCGTTTATAGCTCTGATACCTAAAGTAAAAGATCCTCTGCTCATTACAGATTTCCGGCCGATTAGCCTCATCGGGTGTTTATACAAAATTGTTGCTAAGTTACTGGCGGAAAGGCTAAAATCTGTATTGGTAGGATTGGTTGGGGAAGCTCAGTCAGCCTTCATCCAAGGAAGACAAATCACGGATGGTATTCTTGTTGTAAATGAGGCATTTTCTTGGGCGAAAAGAGAAAAAAGTCAATTGTTGCTCATGAAAGTAGACTTCGCTAAAGCCTACGATTGCATTAGCTGGAAGTTCCTGGACTCCATTCTTCAACAGATGAACTTCGGGAATAAGTGGAGGAATTGGATAGCAAGGTGTCTGGAGTCAGCGAGAATTTCGATCCTAGTGAATGGTAGCCCTACAAAGGAATGTAAGATGAAAAGAGGTCTTAGACAAGGGTAACCAATAATGGAAGAGGCCCTCAATCTTATGATGGAAGAGGCGGTAACCAATAATGTCTTCTGCCCATTCCGGGTGGGAAGAGACGGGGTGTCGCTCTCTCACTTACAGTTTGCTGATGACGAGATCTTCTGTGGTGAGTGGTCGATTGACAACGCACACTCCGTCTTGGCTTTGCTGCACTGTTTTGAAATGGCGTCAGGTCTCAAAATTAACTTGGAGAAGAGTCGGGTGTTTGGTGTGGGTGTTGACATGGAGGCGGTTACCACTCTTACTGCTTCTCTTGGTTGCTCAGCGGATGCGCTCCCGTTCAATTATCTGGGCTTGCCAGTGGGGTTAAAAATGAGTCGGATAAAGAATTGGGACCCGGTAGTGAACAAAGTGAAGAATAGATTGTCAAGCTGGAAGGTGAACTCTCTTTCAATTAGTGGTCGGTTAACGTTGATAAACTTAGTTCTGGGAAGTCTGTCCCTGTATCATCTCTCGGTGTTTCGTGCGCCCCTTGGAGTGGTGAAGAAAATTGAAACCACTCGCAATAAAATTTTTTGGGGGGATGCAAGGGATGGGAAAAAACTGATATGGGCTAGGGTTGAAAGATTGTTCGGCAATAGTGAAGCAGGGGGGTTGAGAGTGGGTAGTCTAAGGGCAAAAAACCTAGCCCTGTTAGCAAAGTGGAGGTAGCGATGGTTGATGGAGCCAGATAGCTTATGGGTGAAGATGGTGGCTAGCAATAATAGGGGGTGCCAGGGTCTGTGCAGTACGGGGAAGAGTCTGAGGGGTGGAGCGTTTGGTAAGACATAAATAAGGCCGTGGGGGAGGTTGAGAGTTTAGGGAGTCGATTCACTAATCTCACTATGAGAAAGACGGGAATGGGGAATTCTACGTTGTTTTGGGAGGATGAGTGGATAGGGGGTGGGTCGCTTAAGGACAGGTTCAATAGGTTATATGGATTAGCGATGGACAAAAAGTGTCTAGTGGTAGAGAAGGTTAGGTGGGAGAAGGGGGAGTGGAGTTGGACTTGGAATTGGAGAAGGAGGTTGAGGGGAAGAGCGGAAGGGGACATTCAACGACTGACTAATGCTCTGCAGGTCTTTAATCCAAAGCAAGGCATCAAAGACAGTTGGTCATGGGAGCTGACATCTGATGGAGTTTTCACCGTCCGCTGCTTGGCTCAGAGGATAGGCGATCACTTCGCGGAGGGTCACGACATCCCAATGCGTTGGTGCAACAAAGTTCCGAAAAGGTCAACGTGTTCATATGGAAAGCAACAAAGAGATATCTTCCAGTTCGGGTGCAGCTGCAACAACGAGGTATGGACTCAAACTGAAACTACGGACCATGTTTTAGTTCGTTGCCTGGTTTCATCAGTGATATGGCAAGCAGTGGCATTTTGGTGTAATACTAGTCTTAACGGCTTTTTGGACTTCATCAACATTCTAGAAGATGACTTTATTTCTCAAGCTCCACCCAAAGCTTCTCAAGTGTGGCAAGCCATTGTGTATACAACGGCTTGGGCAATTTGGAAAGCTTGCAACGGGTTGGTTATGCAAAACACTTCTTGGCAAGCCTTCCGAATCTTTGCTGATATTCAGGTGTTGTCTTTCTTATGGATAACTAGCATATTTCAGAAGCTTCATCTTTCGTGGGCGGATTGGTTTCTTGCTCCAATCTTGAAGGCTGCAGAGGGTGTGGGTTAATTTTTGTTCTTGTCTGCTGGTTGCTCTTATGTCTCTCTTTGGTCCCCTGTAGTTCTTTGGTCCCTTAGCTTATGCAGGTCTGGTGGCTCTGTGTTCGCATAGGGGCGAAGCTGTGTGGGTGGCTCCGTTGTTTAGTTCTATGCTTTCTTTCCTTTTTCTTTTGCTCGTCTCTGGCGGGTCCCTTCTCTCATGGAACCAAGCCAGGACTCATCTTTTTTTGTTTTTTCTCTTCAATGAATTGCAGCGCCGTTCAAAAAAAAATTGTTCATCAACAATAATTTTATGTGATTATGTAGAATTATAATTAGCCTATACATATTATATCTCAACATTTAGACCACCCGCACTAAAAAATGAAAAAATGACAAAAACATATGAGTGTAGATTTTAAAGGTCTCTCCAAAAAAAGTAAAAAACTTAATGTGAATAAGGTAATTATACCATAGAATAGAGAGGAAAAGATGACACAAACATGTGAATAGAATACTTTATGGGTCTCTCCAAACAAAGTAAATAATTCAATGCAAATAAGGTAGTTTTACCATTAAATAAACTGAAGCGAAAAAACGAGAGTATTGTTCATCTACAATAATTTTCCATAAATCAATAGAACTATAATATAATACTCACTTTGTCTATTAAAAAAAGCTATAATTTGTTTTTCAGCATTTAGTCTATACTTTTTGTTGTTCAATGTTTTAATATATAAAATTTAATAAATAATTATATGAAAATGATAAATGAACATCTATAGTTTCTAAATATATTTTCTTAGAATTTTTTTAATGAAATCTTCCTAGTAAACATTTGAGTTAAACACAAGTATGAAAGTGTACATCTTTTTTTTAGGGAAAGAGGGAGTAGTTTTGAGACTTTTGACACCATTAATTTAATCTTTTATATTTCCTGTTTATGGATTATTTCAATATTAACTTATATTATTTGTTTGTCTTTTTTATTTTCTTTAAGATAATACTCGCTCTGTCCATAAAAATTTACTCCCTTCGTCCCAAATATATTACTACAATACTTTGAGTTTAACACATAGATTAAGGTGAGAAAATTTTGGTATAGACTTTTCTAGTTTACCCTTTTTTATATTGGAAGATGTAATCAAACATAGAAATCGAGGAAGAGTAGTAAAACAAACTCAAATTGTAATGATGAATATACCAAAAATAAAATTAAATACTTATATGATTGAATAGAAAATTTTATCTGGACAAGAAAGATATCCATATTGACAATTTTTTGTTTTTTTATTTCTTGAGCTTTAGAGGTAAAGATGATTAGATAAATTAGTAGTATGTAAAAAATTAACATAAAGGGAAGTGTTGTCTTACTTTTGGAACGTCCTAACGAGGAAAATGACGTATTACTTTCGGGATGAATGAAGTACTATTTCTATATACCTAGAGGCAATAACACAATATGAAACTGAATCAATATAGATATTAATCAATCCAAACATATTCATAGAATTAACCATTCTATGAGAAAAACATTACTGAACCCATAAATAATATAAACCCATATTATTTGGAGAAAAAAATTCACTCAAAATCAGAGAATAATGATCAAAGAATTATAGTTTTGCAAATCAATTCAAGAACTAGAATAAATAAAAATAGTCCTTCTGCAAATTCATTCCTAGCTTTACAAGAAAATTAGTTACCCATAGACATTAGTAATTCAACAACAATTAAAGTGGAAGCGACCAGTGGCAGAGCCATGTGGGGGTATGGGTGGTCGTTGCCGCCCAATTGTTTTGGGGAATGTAGGAATATATAGTTTATATTTAGGTTAATTTGGTAATTAGTTATATATTCCCATTATATTAATCCAAATTTAAATTTCTATTCTATTACATATTTGAAACTAGGTTAAATTGATAAAACAAAACTCAACCTAATCCAATATCCAAATACTAATTCTTAACATAATAATATATTAACTCATTCTATGGTCCACATATCCATGATGGGTGCAAGATTTATTTCTATAAAACGGTGTCGATGAAAGAAAAGTTACACTATTAATGTATAGAATCGTGAGTAAATATTCTATCCAGTCATGAAAATTTATTTCTATTATCAATATTTTATTAAAACAAATTTGTGAATCAATTATACTTTTATAGTACTAAATTTATAGGTTCTCACTACCCATAAAAAAGATGGAAAAAATTTCCACCGTTGATTCTATTGGTGAATAGGATGTATATATCTTAAAATCATTACTTGACCCAAATGGATGAATATCAAATCCATTTAAGATAATTTTAATCATTATTCATTAATTCACCTAAAAATAGAATAAAATTGATTTAATTTAATAGATAGTGTTTAAATTCAGTTTTTGTTAACAAAGTTTTTTATTAACATCACCTCACAGTCCAAATCCTGGCTTCGCCACGGGAAGTGGCAGCCATTGTTGATTCTCTTCACGTTCTTTGCTTCTGTCTATACGAATCAGACAAGGTTATAATGCGCCCAACTAATAGGATGCACAGTAAGTGCATTAGTTTTTTATTTATTTATTTACAACTATGCCACTTTTCCTTTCATCATTCTCTAAAAAATACATATTTTTTTATTCCATTATCAAAAATTACAAATAATTAGTCCAATGGAAAGAAAAAGAGAAGACGAAGAAAAAAGTATCCATATGTCATATGTTTTGAGGTTGTTTGGAAATCCGTTTAGGCTTCAACATATTACGGAGTATTTTGCTTATTGTTCATGAAACACATCATAAATTTATGTGATGCATCAAGAATTTTCACTACCAGATCATGATTTCTCTACGGTGGATCAGAATTTTTCACTACACGATCACAACTCTTCTGTTACGCGATCATGACTAACTTAAAGGTTTTGGTTACCAAATCAAAATTCCTTGGTCAAGCCATATGATATGAGCTTGCCTTTCCCATCCATATCTATGCATCCATGAAGAAACAGAGCAAGTGAGCCAATCTTCTATGCACATGAAACAATATGGTGAACAATGATAAAACAATACCATCTTCATGAAGCTGAGGTTCTTAATGGTTTGTTGATATCACAAGTATGTTTGTTTATGACTGATTAATTCTAGGGCTTTGCATATTATGATACGAGCCTTGTTGATCTTGTGAGTTGGTAGGTCGTGCAACAATGATAGGGTTCTTTATGTCTTATTTTGTTGATATCTTAACTGGTGTGGGTGTGGTTGATGAGATGAACAACTTCTTTTGCAAGACATTGTTGTTTGTGGCAATGCTAGGAGTTTTTCTAATAAGGAGGAACGATGACTTAGAATTTGGTTGAAGAAATGACTTTCTGACAAGCAATGGCAAGCATCATGGTAAGATGACATATCTAATGGTCCTAAGAATAACTAGTCAGTTCATTTTCATGTCATCTTCTATTGTCTTCTAGATACTTAAATAGTTTCAGGTCCTCCATATTTTGGAGCAAAAATGTCCTCTTTTCACAATACTTGAAGTTGCTAAAATGTTAAAAAAAAGTATTGTGTTGTCGCAATATGCCCTCGTGTATTAACTTGTAATTAGTGATATTGCTCCTAAAATAAGTTTGTTTACATTATGGAACTTGTACCACTAAGTCTAGTTAATGTCATGAAGCTAGAATACATTATTATTACCTGATAGGGGACATGGACATGGAAAAAAACATTCTGGTGACACATGCTCGAAGAAAACATGTCCTCAGTTCAACTGAACTACTCTCTCATGTGTCACAACTTTTCACTATTGGATTATACATTTTCTACAATGGATCATGACTTTTTCATTACTAGATCATGAATTAAAATGATCATGAAACTCTACTTCCGGACCATGACTCTTCAACTACCGGATCATGAATTTCCTACTACCCGATCATGACTCTCATACAAAAACACTTATTCGTGAAAAGGGAAAAGCTTGAGGTGTTTATAATTAAAAAAACATTGAATGGGATAATTTTGTCAAAAATGAAACTGTAATGGCTAAAAAGAGTTTATCCCATATGTTAATAACAAATCGTCTTCTTCCTTCAGAAATCGTGATGCGTAGTGATGGTCTCTTCTCCGATGAAGTTGTATTGAGCGAGATCTTCTCCGATGAAGCTCGCATTTTCCAGCCAAGGAAAGTGAGTCACTGCTGGTCAAATTCCAATAAACATTAAAGAGGTAGCAGCAGCGGAGGATGTTTGAAAACATGGGGAGCTGTGTGATAAGTTGGAACGGAATGCGAGGTGTGAACGATAATAGCCTTCTTTTACATGCTTTAGGAAGAAATTGATAATGACATAGGTATGAAGTACTTTTTGTGATAGCTTGCAAGTTAAGCTTAACTTGATGTGTAAAAGGATATGAGCAAGACAAGTCCTTTCAAGGCATGGGCAAGATAAGTCTTGTCCAAAATATGGAGACCCATTCTTGTCATGATGAAGCTCCTCCAACCTATTTACAAGAATGTCATGCTCGAAGCCTATAAATATGACACTTTCTTCATTTGCAAAGACATGCCAACAAAGAAGCAAATATTGACTTGTATTTGCTTATAGAGAAATTAATAAAATTTTGTTCTTAAGGGTTGACATTAGGAAAATTCTCTTGAGTGTTCAAGTGCAATTGAATTTATGGGTTGTGAGGCATTTTAAGTATTCTCTTGTAATTCTCTTCGATCACAGTGGAAATTTCTCCTACTCATGCCCATCGACGTAGGTCATCTTGACCGAACAACGTAAATATTGTGTGTCCTTTTCTTGCTATTTTCTCAATCTGTTGTGCACTCATCACAACAATTGGTATCAGAGCCTGTCTAAGATTCCGAATGAGCGGATTTATCATGATGTCGATAAAGTTTCAGGTGAAGAAATTCGATGGGTCCACCAACTTCAATCTGTGGAAAGTAAAGATGAAATCTTTACTTGTTCAGCAAGATTGTGCCAAAGCATTGGTAGATAGAGAAAAGCTTCCCAAGACCATGATGGATGTGATGATTGCCGAGAAAGAAGCGAAGGCACATAAAGCAATTCAGATAAACTTTGAAGATGAGTTCAATAGATCATACTCGATCAACAGGGAATCAGAACACTGACTGAAGAAGAAGATAAGGCTCTTATTCTCTTATGCTCTTTACCATCTTCATGTGAGAACTTTGTTGATAGCATGCTCTATGGAAGAAGCGATATTTCTGTTAATGATGTGAAAGGAGCTGAAGAAGAAGGTGTCTGGATATTATGAAGAGAAAACATATCCAGGTCTGTTTGCAGGTAGAGGCAGAACCACTGAGAGAAGTAAAAAGGATCGACATAATGCATGATCGAAATCAAAAGGGAAAGGGCCTATGTGTTATTTTTGTAAACAGCGGGGACATATTCATAAATATTACCCCAAAAGAAAGTCTAGCCAGAAGCAAGAGTCGGAAGCAAGTGCTAGCCTGGTACAAGATAGTTTCAATGAACCAGAAGATCCAGAGATATTGACAGTCAGCACTTCCAGTGTAGATGATACTTGGATTCTGGATACTGGTGCATCTTATCATATGACACCAAATAAAGATTGTTTCCAATATTTATGAAGTTGGGACGGTAGTGTAAAGCCGGGAGCTATTAAGGAGCTTTCTATCAAAAGAAGCGGTTCAGTGTAGATCAAGATGCATGACAGAATTGTCAAAACATTAGATGTCTAGTATGTTCATAGACTACATAAAAATTTAATTTCCTTGGGTACTCTTGCTAAAAAGGGGTATAGATACACTAGCGATGACGAAAAAATCAAAGTTTCTATAGGATCCCTGATCATGATGAAAGGAAAAATGCAACACGGTATTTATCACTTGCTCAGAAAGACGGTGATTGCTACTGCACCTGTTGCATCTTCTTCAAAAAAAATGATGATCTTACGGATTTATGACACTGAAGACTGCGACATATGAGCTAAAGAGAACTTGAAATCTTGAGCAAGAAAGGATTGTTGGATGGAGCAAAATTCAGAAAGCTAGAGTTCTCCGAGATGTATGTTATGGGCAAACAGTGCAGAGTGATGTATAGCTCTGTAAAGTACATATCCAAGGGAATCCCTGATTAAATTCACTTAAATTTGTGGGGTATAGATCATAGATCTAGTTTCGTCTCACAATGGTTCAATGTACTTTATAACTTTCATTGATAATTACTCGAGAAAGGTCTAAGTGTATTTTCTAAAATCCAAAGAATAATGTGTTTGATCAGTTTAATGATTGGAATGCTATGGTTGAAAATCATACTATTAAGCGTGTTGAGACATTAGAACCAATAATGTTCTAGAATTCTGATGTAAATCTACTTAAGGACCTAAATGCAGACATCTTCAAAGTTGAAGACCTAAGTGCAATCACACAAATAATGAAGGACCAAGAAGAAAATAGGTCAAAAGTTGAGACGTTTCAAACCTGGAGGACTTAAGTGACAAGATGAAAGAAGTTTGAGAAGAAAGAATAATTTCACCAATTACGTAAACTTTTGTTCTTTCAACTCCAAAGGTTTCACAAGCATCAATTGTCCACCAATGTTAGAAATAAATTGGACAATTATTATAGAATTAATTCTTCCTTTAATTTTATTTTATTTTCTTCATAGCCTAGGTCATTTCGCTACCTATAAATAGAGGTTGTTTTTACACTTTTAGAGAGGACACAACATATATGAAATTCAATATGCAAATTTGAGAGAAAATTCTCTACATTTTCATAACAATTTTCCACTCAACTCTTGGTCATAGTTTATATCAAGTTTTTCTAAATCCAAGGTTGCTTTCTTTTGAAGAAAGAGGTGTTGGATCCATCTTCATCCATCATAGGCAAGGATACTCCCTCCACTTGAACAAAATCTTTGGTTCAAGAAAGAGTTGGCCAAAAATCTATCAAGTTACAATCTTAGAACAAGAAAGATCCTCACTTATGTTTCTAAATTCAAAAGAAACACATCAATTGGTATCAGATCCGTCTTCTTGATCTAACATGTTGTTCTTGATGGAAAATGTTTTCACCATCACAAAGAAAAACTTTTCAATTCACTATCTAACTTCTTTACATTCTTGCAATTTACATTCCGCTAATAACTTTTGATTCTCTACATTCTGCTCCTAACTATTTACTTTTCGCTCATAACTTCTACTTTGTTGCAATTTTGACTCATGCAAATTTTGGAATTCACTTTTGCAATTTAATTTCTTGGAATTTATCTTTTTCCGATTCCTCATCCCTTTCCCTTGCTATTTCAATTTATCTCATTCCTTATTATTTACTATTCAATTATTATAATTGTGTTATTTGTCATATTACTTGTCATCTAACCAATTTTAATATTGGCTTCATATTTTCTTATTGTAGCCTAATCTTCAATTTTTTGTTATCTGATTATTGCTTCATTGTTGGAAAGAAAAAAAAACTGAAGGAAAATGGAAGTTGAGAAAAAAATATTTCTTAAAAAAAAGAAATTGGTGCAAAGAGAATGTTATGGCACAAAAGAGGCAAGAGTTCAAGGACTTTTGAAAATTTCTCCAAAATTGAAATAGCTTGAAAAGACCACCTACGTTTTTCTCAAATTGCGGAAAGTACCCCACTTTAACCCAAAATTTCCAACCAAACCATTTGCAAAAAGTAACCAAAATCTTTTTCTTAAGGTTTTAGCTCTTTGTATTTGGTAAATGTTGAGACAAAACTTCTTGTTTTATTAATCATATAATTCAAGGGTTTTGAGCAAGAAAAGTGACAGAGATTAAATGTCGGACTCTTGAAGTTGTTCTGCGCGAAAGCAGTTAACAGTGCTTGTTATCTAGTGATCGGTCTCCATCGACTGCAATTGATTGCAAGAGTCCTCAAGAGGTATGGTACGGATCTCCCTCTAATTATAATTGAGAATATTTGGTTGTCTTGCTTATGCTCATAGGAATGATAGTAAGAGCCGAGGGCTATGAAGTGCATATTTCTAGGATATATCAAAGGGGTGAAAGGTTACCATTTATGGTGTACAGAAAAGAAACGGTCCTCTAAATTTATTATTAGCAGATATGTGACCTTTGATGAATCTGCTATGGCAAGTCAGAGGAAAGAGCTTGATAATCTTGCTGGAGAACACCACACCAGATGGTGGAGAATGAGACATAAAAGAGTTGTTACTGATTTTCAAAACCATCCCGATGGTACATACTTTGATGATTTTGTAGTTAAGGATTCTATTTCTCATGATCAATCAGAAGAGCAACCCTAAAGTATGTCGTACGAGTAAGTACCAAAATTGGTAAAACAAGAATATGGTTAGAATTGCACAAAATATAAAAGTCATATAACTATATAAATATTGGGTGCAAAATGAGCAAAGTATAAAAGATGGAGACAATATAGCAATTAAATATAAGAAAAATTCACCAAAATAATTATAACAAAATTAAATAGAAATTATGCCCGAAATTAAACAAATTGACGGTATAAAAATAAAATTCTAATTTTAACAATAAATTAGAATTAACAAGAAGATGAACTGATCAAACCAAGAAAAGTTTAGAAATAAGAACCGTTCTTCGGGATTTGGTTTCCGAGGCTTGCGTTGCACGCAATTTCCTTAAAACAAATTCGCTCCCTCCACTACGAGTGATTGAGGATCAAACAAGCGTTTGTCTCCCATGATACAACAAAGATGCGAAAAGAGCTTTGCACCTAAAGCTTTTCCGCCGCGAACTAGAACCGAAGAACTTGAAGAACACCAGAAACAATGATGCAAGAGATTTTTTGCAAGAAGAGAGGAAGAGGATTTAGTAAGAAGAAGTGTGCTAGGGATGAGGAATGTACATGGTGGATGTGCCTTTTTATATTGTTTAGGGTAGCATAGCCATTAGGGCACCTAAATGCATCATAAAGCTAGCCATTAACCCTAATATTATTGGCTATGAAACCACCATACTAATGGTCCATAAATCACCATACTAATGGGGAAAACCTCCATATTTATGGTGGAAAATAAATAATTTTTCATTCATTTTCCTTCCACCATTTTATATTTCCAACAATCCCCCACATGCATGACTGGCCTTGTGCTAAAACTATTAAAACATGAGCTTGGGGCCCCCAATTTTAAGGGGCCCCAAAAAAATTTAATACACACACACAGAAAAAAATTAAGTATTAGCATTTGTAATTTTCATATTTTAATTGTTTTTAAATATTATACAATTTTATTATTATTATTGAAAGTTTTATTACTATGTTGTGACATGCATATTTTTAAAGTAAATGATTATGTACATTGGAAGACCCATAAATTTTTAAAGGGGTGTCCATTTTTGTCTTAACTAAAATATGTTATGAAATATAGGAGCTCAATTGTATTTTTAAGAAATTTAACCAATAAATAATATATTCCTCTGTCCGAAGTAATTGATCGGTTAACTGAGCACTTAAGGTGGATGTATGACATTGTGTGTTTTGAACTTATGACGTAAATATCCTTGATAGAAAAAATATTGAAACAAATGTGAAAATAAAGGTAAAGTGATGATACTTTAGTGACTTTGGGGGTAAAATGATTTCATTTAATTAAAGTGAACAAATTTTTTGGAGACACATAAAGGAGTAAATTTCGCATAAGGCCCTTTTTTAAGTTTTGTTGACCTATTTTGATCCCATTTTAAGTGTTTGATATGTTTGACTCTTATTTTTCCAAATTTCTGACCAAATTGAGTCCTTTCCGTCTATTTATGTCGTTTAATTGAATGGAATAGTGTAAAAAGATGAGTTTTCTGTTAATGTAGCACTCAATGTTTTTAACACTTTTGTCCCCATTAGCGAAAATGGAACCCTATGCGGAATTTACTCACACTTAAAGTGAAAATGTTTTTAAGGAAAGTGAATCACTTTTAAAGAAATGTATACTTCATCTAATCAAAAATTGTACAAAATTCTTGTTTAAGTTAGATTTATGATTGATTTAGTTCCTAACATTCATATTTTTAATATTTCGATCATTCAATTTTATATTACACTATATAAATCGTCAAATTTTTTACCTATAAATTTGGTGCCAAATTAGTAAAAATGTACAAGTATAAAGATTAAATTATAGTTTTAGCCAAAACAAGCTTTAGTAAAAATGAACCCCCATTTGTACAAGGTAGCTCCGCCATTAATTATATAAATACTCACTTCGTCTCTGAAAAATGAGTAAATTTCTTTTTTGATGTTACGGGAGAATCAACTTATTATTAGAAAAAAAAAATATTAAAAAATTCAAAAACCATATTTAGAAATTAGACGCGTTAATCTATAATTTGCATGTAAAATATTTTTAACTTTACATATTAGAATGTTAAATAAATAAAATCATGTATTAAATGCTAAAAACGAGACGCGTCATTTTTTTAAGGATGAAAGTATTATAATCTTGACAAAGGGCCACAGTTTTCTCCTTGCTTTGAGCCCCCGAAATCTCAGGGCTGACCCTGCCCACATGAATGAAAAGTTGTTTTCATTTTGACTCTATTGTGGTGTTCATAAACTGAGTCTTGCATAAGAAAAGTAGACGTTACCCTTTGAACTTTTCCCTTGTAGAATACATTTATTTTACTAGCTGTCCAGTAGACACGATGTCCTTGAAGTGTCATTCTTTCTTGTGTAAAGAACTCATATATCTTATACAGGAATCATTCCTCATTTATTATGTTCTCATAGTTTTGTTCATTTTGGCCATGAACATGTCCTGGTTCTGCAAGAGTTTCTAAAGAATTGAGCCTGACCAATTCTCCTTTGAAGCGGCCTCACTTCTCTCTCACATAAGTGATTTCTTAAGTTTGAAGCAACCTGAGTACTTAATCATTAAAGCAACACATTGCTAATCTTATCCACATCATTTTTTCACGACAGGAATGACTTTGAGGTTATCCCCCACAATGACCACACTAAGTCTTATAATTAGGTTGTCCCTTTGAATCTATATCTCGGGATCTCCTGTCAACTAGGTTGGGTTTTCCTTCATAAAACTTATATATCCACAGGCTTTATGCCCATTCATTTTGTCAATTTTTCAACAAACTCTGCATTTAACCCTTTGGTTAACGGATCCGCTATGTTATCTTTTGACTTCACATAGTCAATCGTGATAACTCCAGTAGAGAGTAGTTGTCTAATGGCATTGTGTCTTCGACGGATGTGTCTAGACTACCATTATACTTATTACTCTGTACCCTTCCATTAATTGACTATCACAATGGATACTGATTGGTGGCACAGGTTTTTCTCATTTTGGAATATCCTCCAAGAACTGGCTTAGTCATTCAGCCTCTTCTCCACATTTATTTAAAGCTATGAACTCATATTCCATTGTGGATCGGACTATAATTGTTTGTTTGGAAGATTTCCAAGATACGACATTTCCAGCTAGTGTAAACACATAGCCGCTTGTGGAATTTGAGTTACTTATATCAGATATCTAGTTTGCATATGTGTAACCTTCTAACACAACTCGGTATCTAGTATAATGTAACCCATAATTTTGAGTATATCATAGGTGCCTTAGTACTCTAACTATTGCTTTCCAATGTTCTGCACTCGGATTACTCGTGTAGCTGCTCAACTTGCTTATTGTGTAAGCAATATATGGTCTAGTGCAACTCATTAGATACATCAAACTCCCAATAACTCTAGAGTATTCTACCTGACATATACTCTCCCCATAGTATGAAATTTCGTTTCGTACCGGCCGGTACGCCGGTTTCGTTTCGGTACCGGTCGGGAAACGGCACCGTTTAGACCAAAAGTGTATCGGTGGTCGTACCGGCCGTTTCGGCCATTTCAGCCGTGCCGTGTACCGGCTGAAACGAAGAAAACGGCGGTACAGGGGTTTAAATGAACATTTTTTAAAAGTTTGAGGATGAATCACGAATGAAAAATATCTACTAAATTAAAGAAATTAAAATACAAAATCACAAGATTTATAAAAACTTCTCACCGATTGTTTTGGAATATGTTAATTACATTAAAGAAAGAAATAATATATTAATCTATTTGAGATCCATGCTATTTAAATTTGTTTTCCATACTTAAATTAGTTTCTGATGTTGACTAATGAGATCAGTTAGAATTATCATGTTTATATTTAATTTAAAAAATTAATTTACCTCATTCATTTTTTTAATTCTTTTAATTAGTATATTTAGTTCTTGTATGTAGCTAGTAAATACTTGTTTATTACATTCTTTTTCTCTTAGTCAAATAGGTGATCACCCAAGTACTCCAGGTAAAAAATTTAGAATCTCAGATACTTTTACAGGTATATATATACACACACACCGGTACAGTTTTTCCGGTACAACCGATATACCCCCGGTGTACCGGTACTGTCTCGTACCGCTGGCAAAACGGCACGATCACCGGTACGATATTTAATACCTTGCTCTCCCTCTATTTTTGGATAGTTGGAGACTAATGTCTAATAGTGTTCTGGAAATTCCAGAATTATCGTTGCTGAATTTTTCAAGATAATGAGTTTGGCACAAAATTAGACCTTCTATTGTTCTTATGATTTAACTCATAAAATCACATCAGCAAATCCCATAACTTTCATGTCAAATTTTGAATTCAACATGTTTTTGGTAGATTTGACAATTTTATCATTACTACTAACAATGAGTATGTCATCCATATAAAGACATAGAATGATATAATCATATTTTGTTTGTTTGACATAAACACACTTGTCACACTCATTGATTTTAAATCCATTTTTAATCATTGCATGGTCAAATTTTTCATGCCACTTATTTGGTGCTTGTTTCAGACTATATAAAGATTTTACCGATTTATAGACTTTCTTTTCATTCCCCGGAGCTATAAAGCACTCGGGTTGCTCCATATAGATTTCTTCATCTAAATCTCCATTTAAGAAAGCTGTTTTTACATCTATTTGATGTACTTCCAAATTTCTCAATGTTGTGATTGCCAGAATCATTCTTATAGAATTGATTCTCGTCACAAGAGAGTATGTATCAAAATAATCTAAGCCTTCCTTTTGTTTGTATCCCTTGATCACAGCATGGCTTTATACTTATCAATGGAACCATCAGGTTTCATTTTCCTTTTAAAAATCCACTTGGATCCTAAAAGTTTATTTTCAGGAGGAAAATCTACCAATTCCCAAGTATGATTCTGTAAAATTGAATCAACTTCACTTTTTATGGCTTTCATCCATAAAGGTCCCTTAGAAAAACTCACAGCTTCTGCATATGTTTGAGGTTCCTTTTCCAGCAAGTAAGTTAGAAAATCATTTCCAAATGATTTTTCTACTCTTGATCTTTTGTTGCGTCTTGGTTCCACTTGAACCGAATCATGATTCTCATCATCATGGCTTTATCATCATGATTCTCATGATTTTATAATCTGAAGTTTCATCTTTTTGACTTGATGAACTTGATACATTGTTATTTCTACAGGGTAATACATTTTCAAAGAAAGATGCATTCCTTAATTCCAATATTGTGTTCTTGTGAATATCTGAAATTTTCGAATCATGCACAATGAACCTACAGGCACTACTATTATGCGCATATCCTATGAATATACAATCCACTGTTTTAGGACCAATCTTCACTCTCTTCGGTGTTGGTACCGCTACCTTTGCAAGACACCCCCACACTCGCAAGTGTTTAGGACAGTACCATTCCATAACTCATATGGAGTTTTATCTTGCTTCTTTCGAGGTACCCTATTTAAAAGGCAATTTCTCAATAAGATAGCTTCACCCCACATGTTTTGAGGTAAGCCTGAACTTAGAAACATCGCGTTCATCATTTCTTTCACTACGTGTTTAATGGGAGCTGGGTAGGGGGCGAGCCGCTACCCAGCCTGCTACCATGGTAGCGAGGCTGCCCGCTTCTTTTTGGGCCGCTTCCGTCAATCCTGGCGCTACCTACCCGCTACCAGTGGTAGGGGGCATGGTATCAATTACAATAAAAAAATGAATTTACTTATAAATTAACCAAATGTATCAATTACAATAAAAAAAACATCCAAAGTCAAATAGAATTTACAAAAGTGTCCTACGGGGGAGGCAAATCGTAATCGTCACCCTGATTCTCACGCGGCGCGGAATGGTGCTCCGAATCGTCGAACGCAACTCATCCTCCATCCTGATGTGATCCTCCTCCGCCTTGCGGCGCGCCTCTTCAGTGGCAAGCTCGCGCTGAAAGGATGTGAATGAAAAAAACGTTAGAAGAGTTTTGAAGCTTGTAGAAATTTTAAGAAACTTCTAACTAGTGTCAAATTAGTTTACCTGAGAAGACCGAGGTAGCCGGAACAGCTCCGGATAGACTAGTGGGTGCCGATTTTTTTGCAGCAAACCTCTCTCCAATTTGTGACTTAATAACAAAAAAGTACTCGTATACTTGAGTATATTATAACTAGCACAAAAACTGATCTCCTATTTTAATTTTTTTAAAGTTCAACACCAATTTATCATTGATAAATATTTGTGTGCATAGCTTGTTTGTAAATAATAAACAAAATTATGTTTTAAAAAATTATGCTTTAATTTAAAATAGGACTTTGTTTACTTTTAGAAAATTTCCATAAGATTATCAAGAAAGTGGAAGGAGTGAAAAACACCATATTTAAGGGCTCTTCAGTTTTGGAAGTTTTTGTAAGATTTCTAATATGGCTGAGATCAGTGGAATAGGAAATTAGTTTAGGGAAATTTGAGATTGTGTTTTGATTGATAGATTAGATGTATGTGATTTGAAAAAATTGAGGGGAAATGATTTGATAGATAATTGATGGAGAATTAATAAATTTAAGGTTGTTTTTTGTATTCAAATTGAGAAAATTTAAAATTTATTTAGGGAAATTTTGAGGTTGAACTGAACCTATAAAGTTCCTTTGTAGATATTTAAATACATAACTTGTTTTCAAGACGTGAAAATCCTAGTTTTTCAAGCTTTAAGAAACTGGAGTATTAAAACAAAAAACTTCCAACAATTCCATTTTCAAATGCTCCAGCAAAATTGGGAATTGAATATTTCTTCAATAAAATTGAAAATTAGATATTACTTCAACAAATTTGGAAATTAGATATTCCTCTAGCAAAATTTGAAATTAAACATTCTTCCAACAAAATTAGAAACTATAGTGTGTTCTAACATAATTGAAAACTGGAAATCAGACATTACTCCAAATTTTTTTAAAATTGAACGTTTCTAAAATAATTTTGGAAATCAGAGTCTATTCTAACAAAATTGGAAATTAAAGATTGCTCCAATAAAATTAGAAATTGGACATTGATCCAACAATTTTGAAAATTGGACATTCATCTAATAAATAAAATTGGAGATTAGACATTTCACAAAAAAATTAAAAACTGGGATTGATTAAAAAATTGAAAATTATAAACTTGATGTTGCTCTAACAAAATTGGAGATTAAAACATTCCTCTAACAAAATTGAGTTTTCATCTTAAAGTATGATTTTTCTAAACAAAGTTTTTATCATTTACAAACGAGATATGGACACAAATATTTATCAATGAGAATTTGGTTTAGGACTTGAAGAATTTTTTAAAATAAAAGACCATTGATATTTTAAAAAACCACGAGGATATTTTAGTATTTTAGGAATTTAATATTGTCGAGCCTAATATCATTTTTCTAGCCATCCAATTATTTTCCATGCTTGGTAATTATAATTAGTAGTTGCTCTTAGTTCACATGTTATACTATCATGTTTCAAGGTCAGCTTGATTTTTGCAACAAGGATAAGAATGGACGACTACTATTTAATGTACTTAGTACTATTATTGACAATATAAAGCTTATTATAATCTTGAATTTTCCCGCATAAAATTTTTCTTAAGTCAACCACTGTTTTTACTCTCAAGATGTTGAATTTGTGATTAACCAAAATTGAATTTCTACACACAAAAAAGGAAAGAAATGAGAAAATTGTAACTCAAGCTAGTTTCTTTATCTTTTTCTTTTTGTGCCACGGACACAAGGATGGATGATAGGAGGAGGCCAGAGCAGAGGAGATAATGCAGCGGCGGAGATGAGGTGAAGGTGGGATAGGAGGGTAGTTGTTTTCGTTAGATCTATAACTTCAGATGTTTATGCTAAAAAATTGAGAAAATGGACAGTAAATGCAGATCTTATCGTTTTCTGTTAGTGAATTGTTAAAGGAGTAAACTAATTAAATGTGTTTGCCTTCTTACTATTTTAAGTCTTTAGGTGATAAACATCTGAAAGCAATATGCTTACGATCAGCCTAGCTAGCTTGCTTGGCTTTAATTCTTCTACTCTTCTCGTTGCAGATCCTGCTCTTGCTTTAATGGTTGAATCATAAACCCTGTTTAACAATAATCTAATTCTTTTGTAGAAACTACTATGTGTCAATGCAATTGCATCTCTAACCAGATGGTTTTATTATTTTGGACTTTTAATGTTGAAGCTTAGAGCTGCAATGGATACGAGAGGATTTGGATAGTTCATCGGATATAGAATCCAACTGGGTGGAGTTGGATGATGAGGAAGAGGATTGTTGGGCATTTGCTTGCAACTCCCAGTGGCAAGTCAGGTATCTATACATCTTGTGTGCAATTTTATGTTAACTTTGAAATTATGAGCTTTTCTGCGAGAAGACTTGGATGCTTGATGGAATGTATGAATACATTTAGGACTGTTAAATCCAAGGCACGTTGGAATGAGGAATTGGGAATGGCAGAGGTCATTGAAAAGAAGGGGAAGATGTGGGTAACAACTGGGATTGTTCGAGACGGGAAGATATATTGCACAGCCGAGGAGACATTGTAAGAATTTCTATGGAAGCTTCATCTTTAATTGCTTACTGGTGCGTTCTGTTAATCATGTGTGATTAAATAGTTTCTCTAACTACCCTTCACTGACTTTCAAAGAATACTGATCTTGTGTGCCTAAAATGCATAGCGTAAGAAGCGTAGAAGTCTAGGCCATGATATTGTTTTAATAGATTTTATATCATTTTTTTGTTGGGTTTAGGGCGTTCTCTTTCACGGGTATGTTGTTTTTGTTTAATGACATGTGTTGATTAGATTAGATTTGGGTTTAATTTATTTGGAGTTACAGAAGTTACTAGGTGTTAGTATGTCATCCTTTTCTTCTGTTACCCTCTGTCTGGATTGAGGAAAGGGAGGGTGGAGGAGAATACTTAGTAACCCTGCTTTGTTTGGATATGAGTAAATAGAGGGGAAGGTATAGTCATTTAAGTCCCCTTTCTTTCCACTTTTTTTAAACATATTTCATATCCTTAGAATGTGTGAGGAAGCAAATTATCCAAACAAAGCATCATGTGGAGGAAGTTTTTGTTTGTAGTTGATATTGGATGAATCAAACTAGTCTGGTAAAAGGTTTAACCAATCAAGAATCAAAGGAACTGATATTTTCAGAGGTGCTTTGATGGTCTTAAGGTTCCTTTAATGTTGTAGTGTTCTTTCTAACTGCCCTTAATCCAATCGCAAGGATCTAAGTTGTCTATGCTAATGTAAGATTCTGCCCCAAGTCTTCTGTGGAGTAGTTATTAAGATATAGCTTGTGGTTATAGGTGCTGATATGACTAACAATTTCTGGGTTAAGAAAATAAATATAGATCGGCGTCAAAGAAATGCTGAAGCTTGAAAGGTTACTTACAAACTAAACAATAACCTTTTGCTATCCGAGGTCCACAGAGCAAAAAACCTGTACTGAACTAAAACGTTTTGTGAATGCATCTAATCTTTAACAATTGCAGTCAGTTCCACTAAAAAAAATCGTGGTTTCTGTCAAAGCAGCCAATAACTGACAGGAACAATCCGTAGAGCTTTCTTCTTATTCTTCCTTCAGAAAATAGGGCCACTAACCACCCAGGAGACAATTAATACTACAGAGCAGCATTCAACACCTATGTTACCTGCTCACAATAATTGTTTCCTGAGCTTTATGTTATATCCTTGATGCATTAGAGTATTATACCTTCCCCTGAAGGAATCATACGCGAACACTTGGAAAATAATTCAAACCTGAGGGCAATCGTTTTACCTATTTTTTTGTTTTATGCAAGATTTATGACAAGATACCTGCATAGTTATTTATGACAAGATACCTGCATAGTTCTTTGTGTTCTGTGGTGCTGAAAATATTCTGATATTTTACTAGTCTTGTTTGGTTTAGGTTTCTTGTTCAAGTAGGGGCATTGCTGGTTGTGGATGAGAATGATCATACTCTCTCCTTGGAGGAAATTTACGATAAGCTCGAAAAAGGAAATAGTGACTTCTCTGTAGAGATTTTCAATGTTTATCGGCACCTAAAGTTGCTCGGTTTTGTAGTAGGACGATATAATATGGGTTGGAGTACTAAAGGTCAAACCGTCACCGACTTGTTCAACAAACTCCAAATTGTTGAATTGGTGCCAAATTTTGATGTTTATAGTTCTAACAGCAAGTTCAAAAAGACTGCTCCTGGTGATCCAGATTTTACAATCTATGTAAGCAGGTAAGCATGGCTGATAAAAAATCAGAAGGTTAAGCAAATGTCAGTGTCCATTATCAGTGAAGTAACACCATCGTGATCTTGCTTTCTTGATCTGTATTCTTTAATTCCTCTTTTCCCTTGATGTGTTACTACATGGATTCGGTTCATTTTTAGAAACAACAAGGACGGCAATGCAAGCTAAATGTGAAACATGGCTTTGAGTCTGTCGAAGAGCAGAAAGTTAGATACTAGAAATTGCTCTGAAGGCAAAGATGTAGCAGCTCAATGAAATTGTCTTGCAAATGCACACTGTCGGAGAATTATTCACTTGTGTTTACTGTCTTCTCTTTGAGAGGTTCCCCACCATCAATTGCTGAAGTCGAGTCCTCGAAAAACAATGTCGCGGAAGGCTTACAGTCACCACTGAGCGGGTTGCGGCCGGGTGTCCGGGGATCCGGTTTTGGTCTGCGGGTCACGGTTTTGGGCGTTCAGACGGCTCCCGAGCCTTATCCGAGCATCATTCTGGTGAGCCCTTTCATATTTGAGGTCGTGTGGGTCCCCCGGACATTTCCGCCGAAAATATTTTTTCGGCGCCGGGGGGTTGTCGGGGTTGGCTCGGGACGTACAGCGGGCTCGGTAGCGCTCCCAGGACCTCGGATTGAGAAACCGTTTGCGGATTTGGAATCGTGGGAATGACCCGGAGATTTTTACGGAGCATACTTTCTGGGGCGGGACGTGCGGTCGGCGACTCCGGGGCTCAGGCGGAATCCCGGGGCTCGGGATGAAATTTCTCCGATGGCTCCAGGGTAAGTCATGTTATATTTTAAGGTGGATTTTATGGATATTTTTGTGGAATTTTGTCGTGACGGGTTGTGGCTCGAGTTATTATGCGGCACGCCGGGATTTGTTGGGGATCAGCGAGCTCGGTAGGACGCTACGGAAGGGTAAATAAATATTTGAAAAATGTTTTATTAATGTTATGATATTCTGAGGATTCTGGTCAGTTTTGGGTTCATTTGGAGTTCGTTACCTATAATTGGGATTTAATTGCATTGATTTGGAGAATTAGTGGGTTAAATGGTAATTAACCCAAAAGTAATAAAATTCTGGGCCAGAATTTGGGCTTGAGTCGGCAGCAGCAAAGGGCTGGGACACTTGTCCCATTCTTATTAAGTGTGAAAAAGAGGAAAAATATAAAAGGCCAAAAATCAAAAATAATTCAATCAAATTTCATTTCTTTTCTTCTCTTCTTCTTCCTCCCTTCTCATCCTCCGAAATTACTGTTCACAGCAGCTCCAAGACCTTCAATTTTTGCTGAAACTTCAAGGGATTTGGCTCCAACAATTGGTAAGCTTCCTCCTTTCTTCTCTTTTCAAGTTGGAAGCATGATTTGGTGGAAGAAAGAGAGGATTTTGGAAAGATTGGTTTGTTCTTGGCTAGGTGTTTGAGTGATCCTCTCCCTCCCAAATTTTAGTATGTTGTTCTTGGGCTTGAGGGGAGTAAGAATCTATGTTTAGATTTTGGAAGAACACCATGGATGGGGAAACATATTTATTCGAATTATTGATGGAATTTCTAAAATGGTGTAGAGTTGTGTTCTTGAATCATGCTTTGGATATGTTGTTCCTAGCATGATTCTAAGGCATTCTATGGTTTCAATTTGGTGGAAAATTGGTTGAGAAGAAAAGCCCTAAATTGAGTGAATAGTACCATTAGGGTTTATGTTGATTTTGGTTGATTTAAGTGCAATTGGTTAGTAATGTTGGTTAGGAAGTGAAATTGGTGATTAGTATGATTAATTGGAAGCTTGAATGGTTTGATTTGGAAGTGTGGTGAAAAATTGATTAAGGGCGAAATGTTCAAGTGATTCTTTTTCCATGTGGATGTTGTGTTTTGATTAAAATGGATGCTAAATTGGTATTGTGGATGAAAGTAGATGCGTTATGGCGTTTGAAATATCATTTAGGGTTAGAAATGAGAAAGTTAGTTTTATACAGTTCTGGGAAAAGTGTCTGCGGAATGCGGGGTTAAGGGTTGGAATATGTTTGTGGGAGTTGGAATAACAAGGTTCTAGCTCGGTTCGTAAACCGAGCTTTACGTGGAATTTTGCGGGAAAGTGCGGGTTTGTGCGGAAATTGCTTTACGGGGTTTGTTTGGATGTGTTACAGTCAATTATGGTTGTCTGACTTGATTCTGCGTTGGTGGAGTAGCGTGGACCCGTAGGAGCCAAGCTGTGCGTTTCGAGTCGGGAGTCGGGATTTTCCGAGTTTTGGGCTGCGGGGCAGCGTTTCTGAGGTAAGGGCTTAATTTGGTAAAATGTACGTTTGTTCTGCTCCATATATGTTATCGGTATGATATCTCTGCTGTATTTGTATATTTTATTTATATGTTACGATTACGTGGCGAGACCGTATGGTTGGAGAGACCACGGGTACTCCTTGGTTACATTACGTATCCGCACCGGAGTGCCGACATTACGTTA
The DNA here is from genome assembly GCA_024586325.1 of Stellera chamaejasme. NCBI lineage: Eukaryota > Viridiplantae > Streptophyta > Magnoliopsida > Malvales > Thymelaeaceae > Stellera > Stellera chamaejasme. The sequence goes on from CM044986.1 coordinate 17,608,057, forward strand.
CGTGACCTACGGCAGTTTGGGGATCGCGACCCCCGGTACCGTGCTATACATTACATTACGATCTGTATATTGACCTCTGTGAGGGTGTCGTTCTGGTCGATCGGCGGTTGGACCGCATATGATGGAATTTGATCTACTTCATACTTTATGTTCATATGTACATGCATATGTTGTGATATTCTGTTTTGCAGGTTCAGACTGTTGCCCTATGGGCAAACTGTACTTTTACCTTAAGCCCTTACTGGGTCCTTTCGAGGACTCTCCCTTTTATCTGTTTACCACTTTGGGCGTCACGACAAGCAACCGGCGGAGTAGAGATTCCGCGGTGCTTCCTTCATTTGAGGTCGGGTTGCGCAGCGGTACCACGTGCGGAGGTCGCTTCAGATTCCGTGCTAGGTATTTGTAGGATTTTGTTTCCTGGCTCTGTAGCTGTAATTGCATGCATATAGATCAGATCATGGTTTTCTATATGTCGTATATATATATATCTTGAGATATATTACTCTGTCTGTTTTTCGAGTCGTGGCGGAGCCCGACTTGCCTATAGTGGATCTGGTACATTTGGACTTGGTGTTTTGGGTGTTGGTAGTAATGATTGTTGTTGACACCATGAACTATACTTATGGTAGAAGTTGGATTGTAAAGCATGCTTGCCTTGTTTGAGTTTCTAGGTTGCTAGTAGATTACTCGATCATTGTGCATTTGAGCTCGATGCTCTGTTGCCACGCTTCCTGCTTCATTTCCGTTCCGACGTCGCGGCCGGCTCCGCCTCCGCAACCGGGCGGGGTGGCTGTGACAAGTTGGTATCGGAGCAGGTCGGGTCGAAGTGACCCAAGAGGTAAAGTATGGTTAGTTCGATGACGGGTTGAGGAAGGCAAGCATACAAGTCCAAAGATGGACTTCAAGTAAGTCATGCTAGTTCATGGGTAAGCTTTACAAGTAATGACTTGAAGGGCGAGCTCTTGGTTTACACTTCATTCAGGTGGTTGATGCGGAGCCTGATCAACTCCTTATTTGAACCATTTCGGAATGCGTGTGGAGCGGTGGCGGTTCTTTGGAGCATTTTGGAGGAGGTGGAGTGTTATATGAAGTGATTACGTGTTATGAACATGATCTGATTCTATGCTTAAGGTTTATTACTTAGGTTGTGATTCGAAAGAATCCTTGCATCATGCATTGCATTACACTACTGAGCCATAAAATGCTTGCTAGCTTTAGGAAGAGAAAGTTTATTGTTGGGTTATATGGTTTTGGGTTGATCCATTTTGGTATGGCTAGAACACGCCGCCGGCGTGAGCAGAAGCAGGAGGGTCGGGACCGGGATCCCACACCTCCGAGGTTAGAAGGCGGGTTCGAGAGAAACCCGGGATCTCGAGCGATCACACACACCCCCGAGTGATCAGCAGGCTGAGGACCCGCTCCGATATACTACGAGTGTTGGGTCGAGTTGGCGATTGTTGAGTACTTTAGTACCAGCCAGTAGTTCGAGGGCAGCGAGCACGGGAGGTCGGACGAGGCCACAGCGGAGACGGCCGGTTCGGGAGGTAGGCGGCAGCCACATCGGACGCGAGATCAGCAGGATAGTGATTACGAGGAGGAGATCTGCGCGATCTTTGAGAGTTCTCGTCGGTCCCACCACCGACGGGAAGAGCTGAGACGCCGATCGATGAGATCGAGACTTGGAGCGGTTTCAGCGTTTGAACCCCCCGAGGTTCAACGGCCGTGGAGGACCTGAGGCGGCTGAGGCATGGTTTGCGGGAGTTGACAAGCTCCTTGGGAGGCTACACCTTCCGTCTGAGGTGAGAGTTTCGTTGGCTACATTCAATCTGGGGGCGGTGCAGATCATTGGTGGAGGAGCCTCGGGGCCGTATGAGAGCCGAGGCGGCACGTGATGGGGGCGGGATTCGGACTTGACTTGAGAGCGGTTTGCTTACTACTTCCATCAGTACATTGGGGATGCCGTCGAGACCTCCGTCGAGCACGGTTTGATGACTGGAGCGGGGCACCGGGACCGTTAGTGAGTACTGGCGGGAGTTTGACCGATTAGTCCGCTATGTGCCGCAGATATTATGGCATGGAGCGAGAGAAGGCCAAGCGGTTCGTTCGCCGCTTGCGTCCCGAGTATCGGTGGGCTTTGAGACCTCTGGACATCACTTCCTACCACGAGGCTGTGCGAAGGCCCAACTCCTCGGCAGGAGGAGGTTGAGAGTCGGTACCTACCGCACCGACCCAGTGATAGAGGAGGGCTTCGCACGGCAGGTTCAGCGAGGTCTTCGAGGAGGTCGGGTAGGTGCAGGCGAGCGGCAGGGGCAGCAGGACTACGCCAGTATCCCCGACTTGTGCGAGTTGTGGCGGGCAGCACCCAGGCCGGCCATGCTACCGACAGTCAGGACAGTGTCTGCGATGTGGGGCCAGTGATCATTGGATTCGTGATTGTCCTCTGACACTGGGACAGGGGTCCAGCAGTGCCACACGTCCGCAGCCTCGGTTTCAGCCTAACGCACCGCGGGCGCGGTTCACAGCGAGGCGGACCGAGGCCATCACAGCAGCCGAGAGCCGTTTCAGCCACCCTCCGCCACAGCGGCTGGAGTAGGACGTGTATTTCAGGAGGTGCGGTGTGAGACATCGCAGCGAGCCTCCACCACGGCAGCCCGGAGCGGGACGGGTGTTTCGATCGAGCGGGGAGAGACTTCGCAGCGTGGGGCGCTCCAAGGTACTTTACTTGAACGATACTCCTGTTCGTGCATTGTTTGATCTTGGGCGTCTGTTTGATTGTGGCACGAAGTGTGTCGAGTCACTCCACCGACTACCGGTGGGCTTAGGCGTCTTCATGGTGAAGACGGTGGGAGTCGATTTACGCTTTCCAATGAGATGGTGCGGACTGCGTGCTATCCATTGGCGATCACCGGATTGTGTCGGATTTCTGGTGTTGAACACACGAAGTATGACGTTATTCTTGGGATGGATTGGCTATCCAAGAATTCATGCATATTGATTTGTGCCAACCGTAGTGTTACGGTTTCGGAGAGGTGTTACCCCTCTCGAGGTTCGAGATGGGACGAAGGCGGTCAGACCGGCATGGAGCTGCAGTTACGGATCGTGTCCCGATAGTGGATTCGGAGGAGTACTACGGTGCGAACACGTCGATACTCGGTTGGAGCTGGATAAGATTCGATTGTCCGAGATTTTCCGCAGTATTTCCGGAGGATTTGCCCGAGATGCCACCAGAGCGGAGATCACGTTTGAGATCCGATTGCAGCTTGGTTCTACTCCCATTTCCATTCCACCTTATCGGATGCCGATAGTGGAAATGGTGGAGCTGAAGAAGCAGCTGGAGGAGCTGCAGGAGAAGGGGTTTATCCGTCCGAGCACTTCACCATGGGGTGCTCCAGTTCTGTTCGTTAAGAAGAAGGACGGATCACTCAGGCTGTGTATTGATTACAGGCGGTTGAACGCCATCACCATCAAGCAGTACCCACCGCCGAGGATCGATGATCTCTTCGATCACCGAGAGGTGCGAAGATCTTTTCAAAGATCGATTTGCGATCGGGGTACTTTCAGCTACGAGTGAAGGAGGAAGACATTAGAAGACAGCTTTCCGTACACGGTATGGGCATTATGAGTATACGGTGATGCCATTCGGTTTGACCAACGCACCGGCGGCGTTCATGGATATGATGAACCGGGTGTTCCGACCGTATCTGGACTCCTTTGTGGTAGTGTTCATCGATGATATTCTGATCTACTCTCGGGATGAAGTCTCACACCGGGAGCATTTGAGGATTGTGCACAGACACTTTGGGAACACCACTTTACGCTAAGTTCTCAAAGTGTGACTTCTGATCCGAGAGGTGTCTTTCCGGGGCATATCATAGGTGAGCACGGTTTGTCGGTGGACCCGAGAAAGTTAGGGCGGTGCGGGAGTGGAAGCAGCCAACCTCGGTCACGGGAGATCGGGAGTTTTCTCGGGTTTAGCAGCTACTACCGGCGGTTTGCGCCGGGGTTCTCCGTTTTGGCTTCCCGCTTACGCGGTGACTAAGAAGGGCAGCCGTTTGTATGGACAGAAAAGTGCGAGGAGAGTTTCCAGGAACTGAAGCGGCGGCTGACCAGTGCGCCGATCTTGACTTTACCCGACCCGGGCTTACCGTATGTGATCTATACTGACGCATCTAGGGCGGGGCTGGGATGCGTGTTGATGCAGGAGCGGAATGTGATCGCTTATGGGTCGAGACAGCTGCGACCGCATGAGCAGAACTACCCGACACACGATCTGGAGTTGGCCGCAGTGATTTATGCATTGAAACAGTGGAGGCACTACCTACTCGGCAGCAAATTTCAGATTTTCACAGATCATAAGAGTCTGAAGTATCTGTTCACTCAGAAGGAGTTGAACATGAGGCAGCGCAGGTGGCTCGAGTACATCAAGGACTACGATTGCACTATCGAGTACACCGAGGGCAAAGGCAATACAGTGGCCGATGCTCTGAGTAGGAAGTACACTGGCGTGGTCAGAGGGGGTAGTACTGAGGATCGGACTGAGGAGAATGATTTGACGTGCCTCTGGCGCAGGTGGGAGCGCTGGGAGCAGGCTCAGGTATATACTTTGACCATTCATTCGGAGTGGTTGGACAGAGTGCGAGAGGCACATGAGAGGGATCCAGAGTTGAAGAAGTTGTCCGGGAGGACAAAGGGGCACTACTACCGAGGTTTCAGACAGGCGGGTTTGCTATACTTTGGGGATCGGTTGTATGTGCCAGGAACAGATCTGCGGGATGAGATTTTGACGGAGGCACATTCGAGTCGATTGAGCTTACACCCCGGTAGTGAGAAGATGTATCAGGACTTGCGTACCCATTTCTGGTGGCCGGGTATGCGGAGACACATTGCCACACATGTGTCCAAGTGTGCCACTTGTCAGCGGGTGAAGGTGGAGCATCAGAAACCGGCGGGGACGCTGCAGACTTTGCCCATTCCGGTCAGGAAGTGGGGCAACATCACGATGGACTTTCTGACTGCACTACCCCTGACCCGATCCCACCACGATGCCATCTGGGTTATCGTGGACCGCTTGACGAAGTGTGCTCACTTTCTGCCAGTTCGGATGACAGACTCCCTGGAGAAGTTTGCCCATCTGTCTATTAGAGAGTTTTTGCGGTTGCATGTAGTACCAGACTCCATTGTGTCAGATCGGGATCCGCGATTTACCGCACGGTTCTGGGGCGCCTTTCATGAGGCTCTGGGCACGCGACTCCATCTGAGTACAGCTTACCATCCCCAAACCGACGGTCAGTCGGAGCGGGTGATTCAGATTCTGGAGGATATGCTGCGGAGCTGTACTTTGGATTTCGGAGGATTGGGATGAGACGATTGCCGTTGGTAGAGTTTTCATATAACAACAGCTATCAGTACCATCGGCATGGCACCGTTTGAGGCGTCAGATGGCGGCGGTGCATGACACCGCACCTTGTTGACCGAGGCGTCGACGGGGTGAGCCGGGTCCCGAGCTTATTGAGGAGACCACGGCCAAGATCGGAGATGATTCAGCGCGGTTGAAAACCGTGAACGACCGCACCACCTCATATGCGAACAGACGGCGCAGGGACTTGGAGTTTGAGGTGGGCGACAGGGTTTGGCTGAAGGTAGCACCGATTCGGGGAACGGTCAGATTCGGCAAACGGGGTAAGTTAGCCCCAAGGTATATCGGACCGTATGAGATTCTGGAGCGGATAGGCAGGTTGGCCTACAGGTTGGCTTTACCTCCGAGTATGTCTGCGGTGCACAACGTCTTCCATGTCAGTATGCTGAAGAAGTGCATCTTGGATCCGGTGCAGACGATACCAGTGGAGGAGGTTCAGCTGGAGCCTGATTTGTCATATCAGGAGGTACCGATTGCCTTTCTGGGGCGCGATACTCGGAAACTCCGGAGCAGGTGGATTCCCATGGTCAAAGTTCAGTGGTCACATCATACCGACCGGAAGCGACACAGGAGACCGAGCGAGGATATCGGGAGCGATACCCCGAGCATTATCAGCGTTTGATGCCCCTCTTGGAGGACCAAGAGTCCTAAGGGGGAGGATGTTACGGCCACCCCGAGCGGGTTGCGGCCAAGGTGACCCGGGATCCGGTTTTGGTCTGCGGGTCACGGTTTTGGGCGTTCAGACGGCTCCCGAGCCTTATCCGAGCATCATTCTGGTGAGCCCTTTCATATTTGAGGTCGTGTGGGTCCCCCGGACATTTCCGCCGAAAATATTTTTTCGGCGCCGGGGGGTTGTCGGGGTTGGCTCGGGACGTACAGCGGGCTCGGTAGCGCTCCCAGGACCTCGGATTGAGAAACTGTTTGCGGATTTGGAATCGTGGGAACGACCCGGAGATTTTTACGGAGCATATTTTCTGGGGCGGGACGTGCGGTCCCGGCGACTCCCGAGGGCTCGGGCGGAATCCCGGGGCTCGGGATGAAATTTCTCCGATGGCTCCAGGGTAAGTCATGTTATATTTTCAGGTGGATTTTATGGATATTTTTGTGGAATTTTGTCGTGACGGGTTGTGGCTCGAGTTATTATGCGGCCACGCCGGGATTTGTTGGGGATCAGCGAGCTCGGTAGGACGCTACGGAAGGGTAAATAAATATTTGAAAAATGTTTTATTAATGTTATGATATTCTGAGGATTCTGGTCAGTTTTGGGTTCATTTGGAGTTCGTTACCTATAATTGGGATTTAATTGCAAAGATTTGGAGAATTAGTGGGTTAAATGGTAATTAACCCAAAGTAATAAAATTCTGGGCCAGAATTTGGGCTTGAGTCGGCAGCAGCAAAGGGCTGGGACACTTGTCCCATTCTTATTAAGTGTGAAAAAGAGGAAAAATATAAAAGGCCAAAAATCAAAAATAATTCAATCAAATTTCATTTCTTTTCTTCTCTTCTTCTTCCTCCCTTCTCATCCTCCGAAATTACTGTTCACAGCAGCTCCAAGACCTTCAATTTTTGCTGAAACTTCAAGGGATTTGGCTCCAACAATTGGTAAGCTTCCTCCTTTCTTCTCTTTTCAAGTTGGAAGCATGATTTGGTGGAAGAAAGAGAGGATTTTGGAAAGATTGGTTTGTTCTTGGCTAGGTGTTTGAGTGATCCTCTCCCTCCCAAATTTTAGTATGTTGTTCTTGGGCTTGAGGGGAGTAAGAATCTATGTTTAGATTTTGGAAGAACACCATGGATGGGGGAAACATATTTATTCGAATTATTGATGGAATTTCTAAAATGGTGTAGAGTTGTGTTCTTGAATCATGCTTTGGATATGTTGTTCCTAGCATGATTCTAAGGCATTCTATGGTTTCAATTTGGTGGAAAATTGGTTGAGAAGAAAAGCCCTAAATTGAGTGAATAGTACCATTAGGGTTTATGTTGATTTTGGTTGATTTAAGTGCAATTGGTTAGTAATGTTGGTTAGGAAGTGAAATTGGTGATTAGTATGATTAATTGGAAGCTTGAATGGTTTGATTTGGAAGTGTGGTGAAAAATTGATTAAGGGCGAAATGTTCAAGTGATTCTTTTTCCATGTGGATGTTGTGTTTTGATTAAAATGGATGCTAAATTGGTATTGTGGATGAAAGTAGATGCGTTATGGCGTTTGAAATATCATTTCCGGGTTAGAAATGAGAAAGTTAGTTTTATACGGATTTACCGGGAAAAGTGTCCGGAATGCGGGGTTAAGGGTTGGAATATGTTTGTGGGAGTTGGAATAACAAGGTTCTAGCTCGGTTCGTAAACCGAGCTTTCGTGGAATTTTGCGGGAAAGTGCGGGTTTGTGCGGAAATTGCTTTCTGGGGTTTGTTTGGATGTGTTACGATCCAATTATGGTTGTGTGACTTGATTACTGCGTTGGTGGAGTAGCGTGGACCCGTAGGAGCCAAGCTGTGCGTTTCAGTCGGGAGTCGGGATTTTCCGAGTTTTGGGGCGTAGGCGGCGTTTACGAGGTAAGGGCTTAATTTGGTAAAATGTACGTTTGTTCTCGCTCCATATATGTTATCGGTATGATATCTCTGCTGTATTTGTATATTTTATTTATATGTTCGATTACGTGGCGAGACCGTATGGTTGGAGAGACCACGGGTACTCCTTGGTTACATTACGTATCCGCACCGGAGTGCCGATATACATTCGTGACCCTACGACAGTTTGGGGATCGCGACCCCGGCGATGCCGTGCTATCTGCTCTGCTCGATCTGTATATTCGACCTCTGCCGAGGGCTGTCGTTACATGGTCGATCCGACGGTTGGACCGCATATGATGGAATTTGATCTACTTCATACTTTATGTTCATATGTACATGCATATGTTGTGATATTTGTTTTGCGAGTTGTTGTTGCCTATGGGCAAACTGTACTTTACCTTAAGCCCTTATCGGGTCCTTTCGAGGACTCACCCTTTTATCTGTTTACCACTTTCAGGCCGTCGACAAGCAACCGGCGGAGTAGAGATTCCGCGGTGCTTCCTTCATTTGAGGTCGGGTTGCGGCGGCGGTACCACGTGCGGAGGTCGCTTGATTCGCGCTAGGTATTTGTAGGATTTTGTTTCTGGCTCTGTAGCTGTAATTGCATGCATATAGATCAAATCATGGTTTTCTATATGTCGTATATATATATCTTGAGATATATTCATTGCATGCATGTTTTTCGAGTCGTGGCGGAGCCCCGACTTGCCTATAGTGGATCCGGTACATTTCGGACTTGGTGTTTTGGGTGTTGGTAGTAATGATTGTTGTTGACACCATGAACTATACTTATGGTATAAGTTGGATTGTAAAGCATGAATGCATTGTTTGAGTTTCTAGGTTGCAAGTAGATTACTCGATCATTGTGCATATGAGCTCGATTCTCTGTTGCCACTATTACTGCTTCATTTCCGTTACGACGTCGCGGCCGGCTCCGCCTCCGCAACCGGGCGGGGTAGGCTGTGACGAAGCAGTTTGATCATATGTCATTCTGAGAACAGTCGTTTGAGTTTCTTTTCCTGTGGGAAGGAAGACCTCCCTGATCTGCCATGATTTCATTATACTCTGGATGCAATAGATTTCAGCATCTGCATTTGGAGAAGCAAAATGCAATTTGGAGGAAGATGGTAACTAAACTAACAGCTCTTTACCTGGTTTCCAAGTTTTATGATGCCATGATCACAATGGATTGCTTCTTTGTTGTTGCTCTTGTCAAGTTTCCATAGTAGTCCTTGTACAATAACCATGCTCATTCCTCTGAGGCCCGTATGAGCTTCTATAGGTATTGACAGTCAAGGACATCAACTTCTGCAGGAATTATGCTTCCGCCCTCATGTTTAGAGATCTACACTTATTACCATGTACTCCATCTTCGTCAGTAGTTTTAACATTTTGAATAGATCACTTGAATTCAAGTTGTTCTGAAACAATTTTTCAGTAATTGTGGCTCTTGCTTTTTGTGACAATCAAGCAACTTTAAATATTGCTATTTCAGTAGGAATGGACATGCTGAGAGGAATTGTATTTTCTTTGGAAAAGAATTTGATCCATGACATGCAAGTTGGTACATTCTTCAATTTTTATAGTATACTCCCGTCCCAAGTTGGTTGTTATAACATCAAAATATTTTGTCCCAAATAAAATGACATTTTCTAACTTGTGTTCCACTTCTATCCTTGCAAATGCACAAATTTAAGGAATCTAGAAAGTGGGTTAGGAGGGGGTAAAGATGAAACTTCATGTGAAATGACTTAATGACCAAAGATAATCTTAATCTATACAAAAAAAATTAGACAACACACTTGGAATAAAGGGAGTACATTTTTTTAACAAATACATGTTCAAAGTCAAACTTAACCATCTATTGGGCTTGTCGTTTTTTTTCTTCTTTTTTTTCCTATTTGCTCCACTCCAAAACGAAGCAGAAGAGCCGGTAAGAAAACCCCCAAGACCAGGATTAATTCCTGAAATCAACAAACATTATGCAAGACGTCATTTAACCATGTTTCCAGACTATAAGTTGAATGCGGGCGGCTGTATTAAGTTATGACTCGACATATACTAGAAAGCGCCATGACGCTTAGTTGAAGGGTTCTCTTTTCACTCTAAGCTTCAAAGCAACGACCAAATATCGAATCAAGTAGCTTACATCCTCATATGATTACCTGCTCCTAAAACTAAAAATCATGATACTCCATTGGACATGAAGCCTTACAGTTATCTCCTGTTTGCAATTCCACCCCTACGTTGTTGTTCAAATCCGTTTCCAGGACGGGCAGCAGGAGGTGTGCCAGATCCAAATGGAACATTGGTTGGACGCCCTGCTAGTCCATATGCCATGGCAGCTCCCTTTGTTGCTGCCGCCGGGTCGTAAGTGTTGCTCCTTGAAGCATCGTAGGGAGGCCCTGCATTCATGTCGTAACCAGAATAGTTGTGCATATCGTAACCAGAACCTCTCTGATTGTCATAAGCGGAGCCCCTTTCTGCATCAAAACCGGTGGCCCTTGAAGAAGCTGAGCCAGTTTGGGCACCAGTATAACCAGCAGGTGCAACACTTGAATTTGCAAGCAGCAAAGAAAGACCGGCAGGAGGTATAGGACTCGCCCCGTGACAAGAAAATGGAGAAATAAATGGATCAACATTGTATAATGCAGCCTCAACTCCACAGAAAATAAAAGTTCCCAGTATGCCCAGCAGGCATGAAAAATGCAGACACAACAGTCTTCATAAATCTTAGGTTCAAACATCACATGTTCAATGAACTGATTCACTTTGTTGTGATAATTCTCCATTATTCAAAAAACAATATGTAGAAAGCAAATATCACAACTTGACTAGTGACAGTAATGAAAAACCGGAGAGGTTGTTGGTTACCTGGTGAATACTATAACCTTCTTGATATGCTTTTTGTCCAACAGTAACAGTAGACATCTCGTTCTCATTATTTCCTGTTATACCACCATAAGCAGCCCCTGAAATTTCTCCACATGAGCTATAGACATCACTAGTAAACATGGGAGTTCAGAAAGAAGAGCATTAAAACCGTGTAGTACCAGTTCTAACATTCATCAACTCCGCTCGAAGTTTCTCTACTTCCCTGGACATTTTAGCATAGTTTGCTTCCATAACTTGAAGTGATTCAAGATGAGCGCTGTATTGTTTCTTATCATAGTCAAAAGTGGCCCTGCTTGAAAAAAAAGCACCTCTTTTCAAATGAATAGAACCTTAACAAAAACTCACTTGGAAGATCAACTCAAAAGTACCCTCCATCCTATATTCATTGACACGTTTGATTGAGCATGGAGATTAAGATGCACTGAAGACTTTAGGGTAAAAAGGAAAGAAAAATGGCATATAAGACAAGAATAACCTTTTCAGCGGGGAAGGAAAAGTGAGGGCAATAAAGAAAAAAAAATGATAGGTAAAAGTTCCATTCAAAGAAGACATATCAGTTTTTGTGGGATATCTCAAAAAGGAAAACGTATAAATTTTTGTGGGACGGAAGGAGTAATGAATAACCAAATGTTTCTGAATTAGACAGTTCAGAACAAAATAACAGTAATAAAAGAAACAAAAAATGCATCAAGTTTCGAAGCCTCCAAGGACAACAAAGTGGAAACCTGCAATGGTGATATTCCTGCCTTAGAGTATCAAGTTCTGACATTAGAGCTGGTATTTGTTGTACATCAGCATGGGCTCTTTGAATATCCTGACTCAAATGATGTGAATTGGACATTAGTTCTTCCCTTGCTAAAACCAAGCTCTGAGCTTCAGAACGTGTCTGCTGCAACTCGAGTTTAACTTGTTCAGCTGCTTGGAGTTCAGATTCCATCTGGGAAATCTTGTCCTGGAGGCTTCTCAGTTGCTGCTCTCTTTCAGACTTGACTGTTCCAATTTGAGCATGCAACATCTGCAACTCATGCTGAGCAGCAACAAGTTCCTGTCGTAGCATCCCATGAGTAGCAGCAAGCCTCTTGTTCTCCGTTGCAAGTTGCTGCATCTCCATGTGCTGTGCAGCAAGCTTTTGCTCCATTACTCCTGGTGGAGGCAACATATCAAAGTGTGAAAAAGAACCAGGTGCAGGGCGCATTGCTGGACCAAATGGATCAGGATGAACCATGGCAGGACCTGGAGGAGGACGCCTTAAGTGAGGGGGTGGCATTCGACCTTTGCTTCCCATTTTTGCTTCAAAATGTCGAACTGGAAAAAGAAGTGTAATCTGTTAGTGTACAGAATGGGCATTTCACTACCTCGCTGGATAAATAAAATTACTTGTGCACAGTTGCAACAAGTGGGTAAAATCATTAACTCAAAATTATGAAATACCTGTGTGAAAATGCTTAAACAGGGTTTATGATTCAACCATTAAAGCAAGAGCAGGATCTGCAACGAGAAGAGTAGAAGAATTAAAGCCAAGCAAGCTAGCTAGGCTGATCGTAAGCATATTGCTTTCAGATGTTTATCACCTAAAGACTTAAAATAGTAAGAAGGCAAACACATTTAATTAGTTTACTCCTTTAAATCATAAAAATAACTATTAATGGACATCAAACTGAATCTTACTCATTTTACATCTGAAATGCAATAAGATAACAAGGTTTATAGAAGTTCCTCAGACTTAGAGGGGTAATGATATGCAAGCCAAAAATTGACAAAGGTAAAATGCTTCAAGTAACTCTGTTATTGATGGTAACGATGTAACTTCCACCAGGATGCACTGAGAACTTGTGCAAGCGGAAGACCTATACTTTAGCGGAGCCCGAGTCATCCAGAAATATACAAAAAAGTGGAAACAACCAAGTAGCCATCATTTGAGCAAACGAAATACTGGTTTCCTGCCATGAAATTACATACATTATTAGCATCACTCTTTCATGAGAAACCAAACTCCATGCCTAAACATATATGGACCTACATTTCAATAACACTTGTGGAATAATCATCCTGGGACAAATGGTTTATGATGGTTTTATTAACTAAGACCACATTGAGGAGCCATATATTAAACGAAAAACATCCCTGATGACTAGAGTTGACTTAAAATTTCTTGATTAATGCAGAATGCAGATCTTATCGTTTTCTGTTAGTGAATTGTTATAGGAGTTAACTAATTAAATGTGTTTACCTTCTTACTATTTTAAGTCTTTAGGTGATAAAAATCTGAATTGTTATAGGAGTTAACTAATTGGATGTTTATCACCTAAAGACTTAAAATAGTAAGAAGGTAAACACATTTAATTAGTTAACTTCTATGACAATTCACTAACAGAAAACGATAAGATCTGCATTTACTGTCCATTTTCTCAATTTTTTAGCATAAACATCTGAAGTTATAGATCTAACGAAAACAACTACCCTCCTATCCCACCTTCACCTCATCTCCGCCGCTGCATTATCTCCTCTGCTCTGGCCTCCTCCTATCATCCATCCTTGTGTCCGTGGCACAAAAAGAAAAAGATAAAGAAACTAGCTTGAGTTACAATTTCCTCATTTCTTTCCTTTTTTGTGTGTAGAAATTCAATTTTGGTTAATCACAAATTCAACATCCTGGGAGTAAAAATAGTGGTTGACTTAGGAAAAAATTTATGTGGGAAAACTCAAGATTATAAATAAGCTTTATATTGTCAATATATGTACTAAGTACATTAAATAAGTAGTTGTCCATTCTTATCCTTGTTGCAAAAATGAAGCTGACCTTGAAACATGATAGTATAACATGTGAACTAAGAGCAACTAGTAATTATCAATACCAAGCATGGATAATAATTGGATGGCTAAAAAAAATAATATTAGGCTCGACAATATTAAATTATTAACACCTAAAATCAGGTAATGAACAAGATTCAAGTAACAAAAAATCGGAGAAAAATCGGGGCAACAACGAGCATCACAAGGAAAGCATACGCATCGGCGATGCAATGTTGATAAACACACCTAGATAAACCCAAGATGAAGCCACAAACAAAAAGTAATAATGATCTATCAAATAATGGTGTGAAACCGAAGGTTGAATGCTGCTCCCTCCGTTCTTATTTACTAATTGATAGGTTGTGAAAATTACCATATGTCACGACCTCCCAGACTCTTCCTTATTACTTTTGTTCTTACAAAAGTAATAGACTTTTTTTAATTAAAAAACAGTTTATTTACAAAGGGTTGAGGAATCTAGTGAGCCCTTGAAATAATAAAGCAACAAAAAAAATATGTAACAAGAATTTACAGTAATCAAACAGTAACCACGGGCTAAGGCCGAGGGTTGAACTTCTACCGGAAAAATTCTTACACTACTCTACTTCAAGTAAAAGTTTAACTGAAGATTTAGTTCAAGGAAAACCTAAAGAGAACTAAATTAGATTTATTAGGGGTTTTACTTTAATCATTAGAAGATAATGAACCTAGGTTTGGTTATGAGCTGGTCAGGTGCTGAGACATGCCTTGGAATGGTGACCTACAACCCAGCATCGTGCCCACTTGGGCCTGACACCATCATCAGGACTTTGTAATACTAACTTCCAATTTTATTCTTATGTTCTTTTCTTAAGATTTTGAGAAAAACAAATTGTGATTTTCAGAATAGAGGGAACATTTGTGAGAGGAAAGGTGAGGAAAAAATGGATTTTGACAGTTTACAAAATTGTTTTCTTAAAGAACACAATCTTAGTGACTAATGTAATTAACCCAGCTTTTACCCAACCTATTAAGTTCTTGCTAAACGATTCTAGTCATGGTATTGTTCCAAGTATACTAACAGCACAAACTTAATCCTAAAACACATCATAACCTAGCCTAATTACTAATTACTGTTATCTGCAAATGATCCAGCAGCAAGCAACTTCACGCAGGGAATGTCGTGAATATATATAGTCCATAACTTAACACCAAAGGAAACTGCATTCATGAACTTTTTCTTTAGCAAGCACGTAAAAAAAGAAACTACAAGCTGCATAGTAGCAACTAAAGCCTAATCCCTGCAGTAAACTAGAATACTAATAACCAATCATGCTGCAATGGGAGATCTGATCCCATCATGCTGTAATGGGAGAAGAGGAAACAAAATTAGGCATGTGATCGTGTAAGACAAGTGGAGATTATTCATGGATGTTAAGCCCCATTTGGGTAAACTCAACTTACAAATATGGAATATAAATTATGGACTAAGATGGCGGCTTAATTGAAAACAAATAAAGTCTTTAAGGCATAACTGAAGCCAAATGAAGTTGATCATACCTACCTTCTATCGACAAGAACCACCAAGCGCTAGAGCCCGACAAAGACTGCGTAGAAGGGGGAAAGATGGGAGCTTTGCGGGGTAAATTTGATTTTAAGGCAAAGATTTTCCAAGCAATTCATCGTCTTTGACGAGCCTCTGTCGAAAAAAATGGTAGAGGTCGACTAGGGTTTATGCAAGTGGAGTGGAAATATGGTCGTGTTTTTAGTCTTTGTGCTGCCTGAGAAGTGAGACAAGAACAAACAGTGAAGACAACAAACAGTGAAGTTTGTTTCCTTTCCTCCACGGTTTCGGCCAGCTGGGTTCTGGTTCTGGTTCTGGCGGCAGCAACAACAAACACAGAAGATGGCTTCCCTAAGTTAACTACTGCCTGTTTGGGCATAGATAGGGGTGGCAATCAGACGGATAATCCGCGGTAGGTTCATATCCGCGAACCGCAAACCGCGGTTTTTTTTGTATCCGCGGTTTGCGGTTACACCTATCACGGATAGAAATTTAAATCCGCATCCGCGAACCGCAGGTATCCGCGGTTAGCGGTTAACCCACGGTTAGCCCTTCCCGTGACAAGAATGGGATTATTGCAAGGTCACCCTTCTGATGATGGGTTCAACGAGAGTGACTTATTGACTGAACAAGGTAAACCTCTTAACTTCTATCTTGACATGTAAACATGAAATTGTTCATATTCTGCTACTCTAAACACTGTTTGCTGCTTAGATTATTTGCTCGCTGCAAATTATTTCACTTGCCATCATTATCTTTAGCACTAATTATTACTGGAACACTTGACTTAGCCAAGGTCATCAATTAACAATCATGAACTATTACAAGATCAAGAGAAACAGGTCCAATAAACCATCTTCACCAGATTCAAGCAAATTCTAGCATCACCATAGCAATTAAGGAACATTTTAACACCACAATCTCAACACTAACCTCTGAAGTCATCAATGCTAGCATGATTTGAAATTATTTCCATCATTCCCAACTGAATTAATCCTTAATTCATAGCCAAAATCCCAACTGTAGCATAGAATTGTCCTTCGCAAGGACAGTTGGAGGGAGATGGGGCTGAGTGTGGCGGAGCAGTGTGGAGGCTGGAGAAGACTAGTCTGTGAAGGACGAGAGTTTGGGAAGAAAGGGCTGAGGATTTTCGTGAAGTGAAGTGGGTGAACACCACATATATCACGCTTCACTTAATGGGCCTCACAGTTGGGCTTCAGGCTTCACGCATGGCACACCACAGTTGGGCCTCACTTAATGGGCCTCACTAATCTTATGAGCTTATTGACTTGCGAATGCGGGTATCCACAAACCGCGGATAGTGGTTAACCGCGGTGCGGATA
The DNA here is from genome assembly GCA_024586325.1 of Stellera chamaejasme. NCBI lineage: Eukaryota > Viridiplantae > Streptophyta > Magnoliopsida > Malvales > Thymelaeaceae > Stellera > Stellera chamaejasme. The sequence continues at coordinate 17,624,617 of CM044986.1, forward strand.
TAACCTATCCGTAATCCGTAACCGCGAATGAAACTGATGCAAAAAATAACCGTAGGTTCACGGATAAAAACCGCGGTTAAAACCGTCACTAACGGGCGATTATCTACGGTTTACGGATTCTATCCGCCCCACCAACGGGCGATTATCTGAAGTCATCAATGCTAGCATGATTTGAAATTATTTCCATCATTCCCAACTGAATTAATCCTTAATTCATAGCCAAAATCCCAACTGTAGCATAGAATTGACCTTGAAGCTACTTATTACACCACAAATCAGCACATACACGTTCCCAAAGCACACATTCTCAACTGAAATCTTCAATAATTTAGAACAAACATCAAAGCATTCGCACAAAGTGAATTCTAATCCACACATAAACCATACATCAGTACATAAAAGCAATCAAACCACCCATAATCATGCTCTCAGGCAATTAAATCATGTAGATATAGGGTGTACCTGGCTGGCGAGTTCCTAGGCAAAACAAAACAAGATAATCAGAAAAGTTTACCTTGTGCTTGACTACAAGACTAGCAGAAGGAAGGGAGTTGTGCGAGCTAGCTGATTAGCGCTGCAACTGGACCAATTTCGAGCTAGGAGAATGATGTGCAAGAATTTAATCGGCGGGACTGAGTTTTTCGAGACAGGGCAGAGCTCTTCAGAGGAGTAAACACGTGCGGTAGATGGTGATGGAGCAAGCCGGAGTGAAAGACTCGCCAATGGTGGACGGATGGAGGGTGGCTGGATTTGCGCACGAGAGCAAGAAACGATATGAGATTTGCTCTCTTTCTCTCTCGGTTTCGTGCTAGAACGGTTCGTGGTTGATGATGGCGGAATCAAGTCGGTGGTGGGATGGTGTCTCCGGAGCTTCGCAAGGACAGTTGGAGGGAGATGGGGCTGAGTGTGGCGGAGCAGTGTGGAGGCTAGTCTGTGAAGGACGAGAGTTTGGAAAGAAAGGGCTAGGGATTTTCGTGAAGTGAAATGGGTGAACACCACAGATATCACGCTTCACTTAATGGGCCTCACAGTTGGGCTTCAGGCTTCACGCAGGGCACACCACAGTTGGGCCTCACTTTATGGGCCTCACTAATCTTAAGGGCTTATTGACTTGCGAATGCGGGTATCCACAAACCGCGGATGGTGGTTAACCGCGGTGCGGATACAACCTATCCGTAATCCGTAACCGCAAATGAAACTGATGCAAAAAATAACCGTAACCGTGAACCCGCGGATAAAAACCGCGGTTAAAACCGTCACTAACGGGCGATTATCCGCGGTTTGCGGATTCTATCCGCCCCACTGCCAAGCCTAGGCATAGATAGGCAGAGGCCCTAAACACATTTCATTGTTGCTGTTTGGCCCAACTTTTGACATGGACCTAATCACAAGTCTGTGTTTTGACCTCCATCCAAAATAATAAGCCGCCTGTTTTAACTTTTTTGTATTTATTAGGAGTATTATTTTTAGTTATTAACTCAATTTACATAATTTTTTACCATTATCTTATTTGAGACTCATTCTCATCCTTCCCAACTCACTTCTTAGATTCTTTGAGTGAATGTATTTGCAAGAGTAAAAATAGACTAAAATAAAATAAAAATAGAAAAATTTCATTTCATTTGAAAAAATATTTTGATGTTGTGACAGTCATTGGATAGAGTATTTTAGTTTTTCTTCTTCGGATAAATGTATACGGATTACTGTTACTACTTGTTTCTAAAGATGAAAAAGCTTACTCCTATTTTCGTTAAGGGTAAATTATAAGTACCTCTAGTGAAACTTTCAGCCACCCACTTGATTGTTTGTGGTTTTAGTTGATTATTAAATATTTCAGGTGTAATTGCATTAATTGTATTCCAAAACAGTCAATGGGCGGTCTGGTCATACCTGCATCGTGACGACATGGTCTCGTATGCGTCGCTGTGGCATGAGCTCATCTGTGTTGCTGCCACAGTTAGGCGCTAACGACGGCTGTAGAATTTAGGAGTATGTGAACAATTTTTTATATTCCTTCATTGATCTTCTTGCATATTTATACAAGTTGAGAAGAAGAGTTCTAGAGCTATTAACTAGCTTTCGGATGAGATTATCTAGAATCCTAAAGAGTAAGAGAGTTACAGACTCAATAGGACTAGGATACTTAGGAGACTTGGAAAGCAAGTAACTTGGAGAGCAAGAAATCTCAACATAACTTCTTCAACACTCCTCCTCAAGTTGGAGCATGAGGATTAGACATGCCCAACTTGTCTGCAAGGTAGTGAAAATGATCTCTTCCCAAAGCTTTAGTGAGTATGTCTGCAATTTGAAGTTTGGAACAGATATAGGTAGGCTTGATGTCTTGACTCTGAATCTTTTCTCTCACAAAGTGGCAATCTAGCTCAATGTGTTTGGTTCTCTCATGAAAAACAGGATTTGAAGCTATATAGATAGCAGCTTGATTGTCACAGTAGAGCAACATTGGTTGTTCTTGAGTCACTGTCAGATCCTTTAGTAGAGACTTGAGCCACACCAATTCACTCGTAAGGTTGGCCATGGCTCTATACATACAAAAAGATTGAATTTAGAGTTTGTAATATTAGAAAAATAAAATCACATATTAAATGCTGAAAAGAAACATTTCAAAAAATTAGAGACGGAGGGAGTGGCTATGAAAAAATGCATCCACAAACAAACAGCTAAGTCAAATGTATTTCACTATCTTGCCGACATGATCTAGTACTGAGTGGTGACGGTAGTTCCATACGTAATAACAAACATTGGATAAGATAATGGGAAGTGAAAAGCAAGAAAATTGCATTCCCTAATATCCATGAAATGGAGTTCTCCAATACTCAATTTCCCAATTCCCTCAAGAGGTTACAAAATTCTAGTACTTATTATTTTTAAAAACTCCTATCCCCTGCATATTTTGAAAAACAAACAGAAGAGGAAAACGTGAAAAGGAACATCAGTTGAAACCATGTTAATTAATAGTACCTTTAATCAGAGTATGTATGTATGTATCTAACTATTCGAACTTGATCAGAGTTTAGGACGTCAACTGTATATAACTCTCCTTTTCATGAAGAAGAAGAAGAAGAAGAAGCAATGACGGTGGACTATGAATCTAAGGAACGAATGATTGATTGGGCGTATGTATTCTCGTTACAATCTCCATTCATACTTTAACAATACATACAACTTAGCTGGATCAATGTCCTAAAGTAAACCAATTTCATTAATTTAGGGCACTGAATTGCTCAAGCTATATTTGGGGTACTAGAATGATCCAAGTTGAAATATATAGTTGAGAGTACCAATATTATACAATTTGGATTTCCCTTTATCCCGTTTCACATTTTATCTTCATTTTTTGTTCACAATTTTGGTGTGGACATTAATCGATTTCTGGAGCATGATGTCTTGATGATGGATTAGTTTCTTTTCTCTTTTTTTCTTCTTCTTTTTTAATCTCTATGTTTGTTGGATTGGGCCGTGCATAAAGAGGATTTTTTATAAAAAAGTACTCCCTCCGTCCGCGAAAGACTCCACCATTTAAATTTGCTGTTTCAAGGTTCAATGTTTGACTCAAATTTTAACAAAGATAAATAGTTTTAAAAAATTCGAAAAAAATATATTCAGAAAATTTAGATTTCAAATTATGATACACATATGAAATATTTAATTTTCGGTGTCTAAACATTCGTAAAAAAAATCATAGATTAAATACTGTGAAACTGTCAAAATAAATGGTGGAGTCTTTCACGGACGGAGGGAGTAATAAATTATAACATAAAGCAAAACATAATGTATTGAAGGTCATCATGCTCTTGATATAAAGGATATGTCAAACTCCAATAAAACAATACAACTAAAAGAGCACCACGTGGCGAAGCAATGCCAAGCAACTTTTAGGAGTAAAATTTATCAAAATCTTATAGCATGGACAACCATGCTAGCTATTAGACTCCGAAGTCAAATATAATTAGCAAAAATATAAAAATTAGATATAAATTTCTGATTTAGCAACACTAGCTATCACGTTAGCCATAATAGTTTTACCTATTTTGCTCTCCAAATTTGGGAGTAACGGGAGAGATATTATTGCTAGCTTTTTTTTGATACATTTGGGGGTTGGAGTGGAGATTGTAGAGGCTTGAACTCAAAACCTCCTCTTCTATTCATGTCTAAGGAGCATTGTCACTAAGCTAGATGTTCAGGAGAGATTATTTTATTGCTACCTATATGATAAATATGGTTGATTTTAAATCAATGATAAATGTCACTAGCTATAATAGCTATCATTGATGCAATAATAATGCTAAACTCACTAACCAGTATAGCTTTTTTATGATTTTGGTTACAATTTAACTCAAAATTAACTAGTATTATTATAGATGCTCTTAATGCCCTTCCATACCAAAATATCAATTTTTTTAATGCAATCCAATATATCATTCTTTATTACTTAATTCATCCCATAAAATTTGTTATATATATTTTTTGAACAACTATAATGATTATATAAAAAAAGAAGCTTGCCCAAGGAACAAAACTCCACACAAACACTAGCCCAACAAAGGGCAATCAACTCCAAAACATGGGACAACCAAGCGAACTCCTAAAAAATACTGAACTTACGGCTAAGTCACAACAGAGAATGGACTTAACAGCAAAGGGGAGTGAACCCAATCAGTCCATGATCCCAATAGCTTAGGCTTCCTTGAAGAAATCCATAGGTGAGAGTAAACTTGTATATTTGACACTACCTCAAGGAGCCGCCATTGCTTGCCTCCCATAACGAGCTTGTTACTCGCATTCCAAAAGGCCCAACTTGAAATAGACAAAACAGCCTCCCAAACTTGACAAGCAACCGCGGGAACCAGATTAATAATTTCTTGAACAAAAAAATCATCAATATCCCACAAAAATAGAAGGGGAGTCCCCACCACACAGCGACGACTTCCCACACCTTTCTAACCAAAGCACATCTAAAGATCGCATGCTCCACATCTTCAAAATATTCCGAGCACTGGGGACACATAACAAAAGGAATGGATATGCCTCTCATAGCCAATTGGAGTAACGTGGGCAGAAAATATCTCTGGGCACGCCAAATAAAAATATTCACCTTCTTCGGAATTTATTTTAACCACCTCGTCGAAGTGTTTGACGAAGCAGCCCAAGAGATATCTAAGTCCACATAAATATCACGCACCTGATAAATTTCATTTGAAGAGCGTGACCACAACCATGAGTCCTCCTTGTCTTGCGAGAATGAGCAGCCTTGTAAACAGGCCAGTAGATCACAGAATTTTCCCGCCTCACGGCCACGTGGCTCATGCCGCCATTTCCAACACCAAGACATTCCACCACTGTCCCAAGTCAACCTATCTTGCACAGAACAATCTTTATCAAGATTGAGAGCATAAAGTCTTTTAAATTTACAATTTAAAACAGAATCCCCCACCATAAGTCATGCCAAAACTGATATTTTCGTCATTTCCCACCACATGCCGGAAGCTCCACGAGAAGGAGATTCCAGAATCATCAATGTCCAAATCTGCTTGGATAATTTCAGACCAGATGCCACCATTTGTAGGAGCTTGCCTTCTATCGATCCCACCATCTCTACCATGAATGGATTTAATGATTCTAGACCACAAACAACCCCTTTCACGTCAGAACCTCCACCACCACTTGCCTAAGAGGGAAAAATTCTCCCCTTTTAAGCTGTTGATATTCAAACCCCCTTCCTCCAACTTTCTATACATCCTTGAGCTCTTAGCCCAAATGATTTTCTTGGAGTTTCCAACCGCTTCCCAAAAGAATTTATTGAGCAATTTTTCTAGTCTTGTGATAACATTTTTTGTAGCCCGGAACAGCGAAAAATAGTCAAGTGGGAGGCTGTTCAAAACAGATTTGACTAGCGTCATCCAGCCCCCGAATGACAGAGATTTAGCCTTCCACGAGTTGAGTTTCTTGGTAAATTTATGTTCCACCACATCCCGGCTATTACTTCTCTTCATATTACCCCCTACCAGAAGACCCAAATAGGTAAACGACAGCACATCCGCATTACAATGCAACCTATTTGCCAGCCAAGCTGTTATGACCCGTCCTCACCGGACGTGTCATAACCGGAAGGAATAAAATGAATAAGGACTAAATTGGAAGAAATATATAACTTGTGGGTAAAATTGAAAGAAATAAAAATCTTGAGATAAAATTGAAAAGAATTAAATTTGATTAATTTAGAAAGTGACATAATTGAAACCTAGTAACTAAGTTGGGTAAACTTTGTACAATTAAAACTTACCTGGGACTAATTTAGTAATTAACTAAACCTACAATCAGACTCGACAGAGACACGGGGAGGAGCGGAAAGAGATTACTTTGATACCAATTATATGGTGCACATATTTGTAGGTACACATAGCAATATATAGAGAAAGTATGTAGGGATAATTTAGACATTTTAGTATTTTTTAGTGGATTTGGGCTGAAACTGTTTTGTAAATTAGGCATCTAATCTACTATGTGTACCTACACATATGTGTATCATATCAAGACTCTTACTTTGAGGTAGGGTTTTGTGACAGATAAAAAGGGGACGAGAACAGGAGCGGAGGAGGCAGATCAATTCTGCCATGCTCGATCTCATGGAGAGAGGAGTTGGGGTCAGCAATTAAGGTATTGAACTATTTAATTGAATGTCTAGATTAAATCATAAGCTTGATCCGATGTTAGAATATTGGTTGATTTTAATTGAGCTAATTTTTTTCATCGGTTGGTTCCTTTGTTGGCATTGGCCTGTGTTTTCTCGATTTACTGATATAGGTAAAAACAATTGATGTTAGTCTTGTTTGCTTAATTCAAACTTCTATTAGTTTCAGTTGACACAAAGCTTCGCCTAAACTCTTTGGTTTGTCAACTTGATTGTTACTGTTGTTACGAAATTAAGAAAACTTTATATATAAATTGTTTGATTTACGTAAAAGGTTGTCTGTGATCTTTTCCTTGTTTTGGAAAATTTGCTAGAATATGGTTAAGTCTCACCCACTTTAGTCACGGTTCTATAAGGGAAAAATATTAGAGAATGTTAGATTATCAGCTAGAATTATATAATTAATTACTTCCTTGAAGTGAGAAGCATATAGTAATCCCGGTCCTAGATTTTTGGATTAGTCAAATAGAAATATAGTTAAGCAAGAGGTTTAGAAATCTCTCTTGCAGATGTGTGATTTATGAACATGTTTAGCCCTCATTTTACCCTCTTAGCTGATTCTGTCTAAGTTAATGTCAGCGTCTAATTAAATTAGAACTTGTGGTTGCCCTTGTCTTTGGTAAGCTTAAGGTAAACTATTTCTTGATCATTTTCTTAATACCTCTTCTCTTATTTTCTTTGAGCGGTTCATGCCCTGCCACATTTACAATCTGATGCTGCCCATGTTTTTCCTACAAGCACGTTTATTAATATTCATGAATGTCGCTGTGTTTCCCTTTCCCTTTTGAGAATACTTATTTTGGAAGAACGCAAGTCTTTGCATCTTCATATTTGCTACCTTTTGTCCTTAGTAATGTTTGGAACGTTATTACTTTGCTCTGATGTTGTTCATGTTTATAATGATGCCATGAACCTTGGTTGTCCCTCTTCTTGTTCTTTATATGAATCTTGTCTATTGTCTTTTAGGATCCAAGCATATAGTTTCTCTAAAGTATGTCTCATTTAATGTTAATGCATGATTGTTTGAAACCTTTCCTTTATTGCTTGATTGTCGAGTGTTCTCTGTTGCATGCCAGTGGTAGTCCCCGTTACCACCCTCGAGTATCTTTATCGTTTTGTGCTTTTATTTTCCTTATTTCCATTCTTCCTTCTCTAGCAAGATACTAACCAATCTTGTCAAAAACTACGTGATTCCTCTTATCCCTCTCTAAGAAGTATCATTGATACTGAAAGGGTACGTAGGCAACCCCTTTGGGGCCCGAGGCACAAATAAGTCTAATAGCTTGCAGGTACCGGTTCCTGAATCTTTTCAACTGCTCAATGGACTTGAAACTTGAAGATCAAGAAAGCTGCACAAGAAAGGACTTGAACTTCACAAATTTTACCCTTTCTTCTTCTTTCCTTTAAACTTGTAAATACATGTATACACGTAAAGTTTGTAAGTTAATAAGAAACTTATTTATTTCTTATAAATTTCAAAACTTAGTTTTATAAAAGAAAGATCCTGAAGGTTGTGCAGTCGTTCATCAGTTTATAATCTGCTTTACTTAGCAGCTGGAGCGGTGATTCATAACACAAGCAGTTTCGCTATCCGCCACACCTACACCAAAAACCCGGCCTATTTGCAAGTTAGTTTTCAGACCAGAGGCAGCTTGAAAGCAGTTGAGGAGCATGATTAAATTTAAGGCATTACCAACTGACCAAACCCCCAAGAACAAAGCATCCTCTGCAAACTGAAGGTGGCTGATTACTTCATTATTCTCGCCAACTTTAAATCCCTTAAACACTTCCTTCTCCACTGCCTCTTCCATCATTGCATTTATGGTCTCCGCAGCGAGAATAAAGAAGAATGGAGATAAAGGTCGCCTTGACGGAGCCCTCGCTCCATGGAAAATTCTTGGGTTAGGCAGCCATTAACAAGAACTGAAAGCCTGGCCATAGAAATGCAGCCCGAAATCCACCTCCTTCATAATTTGCTCTTTATTTAGTAAACGTGGGAGACTCTAATTCTGATAAAACTTCTTGTTCACCTCTTCTATCCCACATTTCCATCAGTCAAATTTTTGAGGAACTGGGGGAGTATGTTCTTTGTGGCCTCTAAAGTCTCAAAAGTTAAAAGGAAAATGTCATGACCTCAAAGTTAAAATGTGAGCATCTAAACTTATCTTCATCGCTACTTACCTCCTCTCTTAATTATCACCAGCCCCCTTGCTCTTTTCATTCATTCCATTGACTACTGCAAGTACAACAAGTGGATTGCGTTGCATTGCATTGCATTGCATATCCAGTTTTCTGAGTTTCCCTGACATTCATCCTCTTAGGCCAATCATGCCCAAACTACGCATAAGTTCACCTAGGTTTACTAATCCTCAATAAAAAGGTAAAATGTGCCCTGTAATTAGAGGTAAGTACTGCTCCATTTATACGATAGTAGTAATAATAGTAGTAGTACTACTACTATTATTATTATCAAATTATTGTCAAAATTATCTTTACAGGTTTAGGACCCATTCGATATGACCAAGAAAAAATTGCCTCAGATTAGAGCACCCATTCTATTTTATGATCACTAATTATCAAATTATTGTCAAAATTATCTTTACGGGTTAATTTGGTTTAAACTTGTTCAACTAAAGGTGAGGTGGTCATTTGAGAAAGAGTTACCACAAAAATTTCGTTGTGTTTTTCTTTTATGTTTGTATCTTGAATAAGGTCTTGTCAGAACTTCTTGTTGACCTCTTCTATCCCACATTTCCATCAGTCAAATTTTTGAGGAACTGGGGGAGTATGTTCTTTGTGGCCTCTAAAGTCTCAAAAGTTAAAAGGAAAATGCTATGACCTCAAAGTTAAAATGTGAGCGTCTAAACTTATCTTCATCGCTACTTACCTCCTCTCTTAATTATCACCAGCCCCCTTGCTCTTTTCATTCATTCCATTGACTACTGCAAGTACAACAAGTGGATTGCATTGCATTGCATTGCATTGCATATCCAGTTTTCTGAGTTTCCCTGACATTCATCCTCTTAGGCCAATCATGCCCAAACTACGCATAAGTTCACCTAGGTTTACTAATCCTCAATAAAAAGGTAAAATGTGCCCTGTAATTAGAGGTAAGTACTGCTCCATTTATACGATAGTAGTAATAATAGTAGTAGTACTACTACTATTATTATTATCAAATTATTGTCAAAATTATCTTTACAGGGTTTAGGACCCATTCTGATATGACCAAGAAAAAATTGCCTCAGATTAGAGCACCCATTCTATTTTATGATCACTAATTATCAAATTATTGTCAAAATTATCTTTACGGGTTAATTTGGTTTAAACTTGTTCAACTAAAGGTGAGGTGGTCATTTGAGAAAGAGTTACCACAAAAATTTCGTTGTGTTTTTCTTTTATGTTTGTATCTTGAATAAGGTCTTGTCAAAACTTCTTGTTCACCTCTTCTATCCCACATTTCCATCAGTCAAATTTTTGAGGAACTGGGGGAGTATGTTCTTTGTGACCTCTAAAGTCTCAAAAGTTAAAAGGAAAATGTCATGACCTAAAAGTTAAAATGTGAGCATCTAAACTTATCTTCATCGCTACTTACCTCCTCTCTTAATTATCACCAGCCCCCTTGCTCGTTTCATTCATTCCATTGACTACTGCAAGTACAACAAGTGGATTGCGTTGCATTGCATTGCATATCCAGTTTTCTGAGTTTCCCTGACATTCATCCTCTTAGGCCAATCATGCCCAAACTACGCATAAGTTCACCTAGGTTTACTAATCCTCAATAAAAAGGTAAAATGTGCCCTATAATTAGAGGTAAGTACTGCTCCATTTATACGATAGTAGTAATAATAGTAGTACTACTACTACTATTATTATTATTATTATTATTATCAAATTGTTGTCAAAATTATCTTTACAGGGTTTAGGACCCATTCTGATATGACCAAGAAAAAATTGCCTCAGATTAGAGCACCCATTCTATTTTATGATCACTAATTATCAAATTATTGTCAAAATTATCTTTACGGGTTAATTTGGTTTAAACTTGTTCAACTAAAGGTGAGGTGGTCATTTGAGAAAGAGTTACCACACAAATTTCGTTGTGTTTTTCTTTTATGTTTGTATCTTGAATAAGGTCTTGTGTAGAGGGGTAACTCTTTACTAGTTGCCATCGACGACCGATTCCGGTGATAAAAAATGTTGAACTCTTACTTGTCAGCTTTGGAGTTTAGTATCCACCACTTTTATATACTAGTATTAAATGTAGTGCTCATTGCTAGATGATCTATAAATCAACTGTAAATCAAATCATTGGTGGTAATTCAATAGTAATTTAATCGAATGGGTAACAGTGTAGGTGACAGGAGGAGGAGGACCTGACAAAATATCATGATTTTTATGGTTTACACAGATTGAGCCATACAAAAAGGATTAAATCGATCCAGATGGAAACGTTCGGGGACCATTACAATAATAATAATAATAATTATAATAATAATTATAATAATAATAATAATAATAATAATAATAATAATATTATCCATCATCTTCTTCTTATCCCTTTGGCTTTCCTCGCCTATCTTTTTTTTTTGAACTGCAATGCAACTTGTATGCATGTATGTACTATATGAATAAAGAATTGTCCAGTGGACCTTTCCTCGCCCATCTTCGAATCAAAAACCTCTTTTGCTCCCATTTTCATTTCTCGGAAGCAGTTTGGCTATGGCAGATCCTGGGCCGTCCAATTCGGTCCTCATCTCCTTCTGAACCATTAACCTGCGCATCCGATTGATGACAACGAACCCTCAGCTGTGGAAGCCAAGGAGAAAGCGAAGACGAAGAGGTGAAGGCTGAGTCAACTGATCCCACCAAATAATCATTAGAGACCGGACTGATCCCTCTGCATCAGTATTTTAAATTAATGGAGGTCATGGTATGGCCCGGCTTGTCCATCCTAGAGCGCCCGCCAGAGGATGAGGCTTTGCTCCGCTGCCCCCTCCATCCCGGGGAAGAGGAAGCTGGCGGTTCGCGGAAGGGTGTCGACGGCTTCAGATCATCGGGGAAGCCGCTGGAGGAGGAGTCGTCGTCGGAGAGTTCGTCATCGATCGGGGGTCCGGAGAATAGCGATGAGGAGGAGGAACATGTCGCCGTTTCCTCGGGAGGAGCAATGGCTTCTCTGATCTCTCTGGACGATGCTCTCCCCGTCAAGTAAGTTGCGTCTGCTTCATCAGAGAGTTTTCTCGTTCATGTATAGAGATAGGTATAGGTAGGTGGTGATGAAGATAGAAGTAAGTGTATTGAAGTGGTTTGGATTGATTGCAGGCGAGGGCTGTCAAATCACTATAGTGGGAAATCGAAGTCGTTTGCGAATCTGAGCGAGGTGAATTCGGTGAAGGAGTTGAAGAAGGAGGAGAACCCATTCAACAAGAGGAGGAGGGTGTTGATGGCGAACAAATGGTACATGATGAAGAAGGCTAATTCGTTCTATTCGTGGCAAAACCCCAAATCGATGCCCCTTCTCGCTCTCAACGAAGACGAAGATGAGGATCGGCAGCAGCTGTTGCCATCGCCATCCTCGTCGTCTAGTTTGAAGCCGCAGATGAAGTCGCAGAGTTGCTTCTTCTCTCTTTCTGATCTGCAGGAGGAAGATCAGCTGTAGCATCAACCATGATGCAACTTGCTCTATGCAATTTGCTTGAGCTATATACTACTACTGCTACTACTACTATTCAATTGAAGTCAAAACAAATACTCATCATTACATGTTTGTTGGAGAACTGGAGGTTGACTGATGGTAGGGAAGTGCTTTATTTATTATGTATGGATACTCTTGAGGTGGTGAAGGGAAGGGAGAGCTCAGGTGGTGAAGGTATCAGAAAAACTCACAAGTGGTGGCATTTGGCATAAACTATGGATTGAACAACATCCCCACCTGCATTGCTACAAAACCATACCCCAAGTCTCAAGTTTTCAAGAAGTCGAAACTTTGCAAGTAAGTGATGATCATGTAATTGTGGATTCCTCCAAATTCGGCGGCCGGCCCAGCAGCAGAGCCTCGCTCGTTTCTCTTTGTTGGTGCATTGACAAGGCCTTGTTTTTGGTTTTGTGGCAAAACTGTATGTAGCCGCCAGCATAGCATAATAGTATTATCCATTGCATGAGATCTTCGCCGTGCTAGTGGCTTGCTTGCAAGGTACAGTATCCAAATATCTATTCTTCTAATGATTAAAGTAAAACCCCTAATAAATCTAATTTAGTTCTCTTTATGTTTTACTTGAACTAAATCTTCAGTTAAAATTTTGCTTGAAGGAGAGTAGTGTAAGACTTTTTTTCGGTAGAAGTTCAACCCTCAGCCATAGTCTGTGGTTACTGTTTGATTACTGTAAATTCTTGTTACATATTTTGTTTGTTGCTTTATTATTTCAAGGACTCAGTAGATTCCTCAACTCTTTGTAATTAAACTATTTTTTTATTAAAAAAAACTATTACTTATGTAAGAACAAAAGTAATAAGGAAGAGTCTGGGAGGTCGTGACATATGGTAATTGTTGAAAAAAGTTTCCCTAAAAGGAAACCTAACAATTATATAGGCACTCCTTAAAAAGGAAAACCTATCAATTAAATAGGAATGGAGGCGGCAATATTCAACCTTCGGTTTCAAATCAGTGTTTGTTAGATCATTATTACTTTTTGTTTGTGGCTTCATCTTGGGCTTATCTAGGTATGTTTATCAACATTGCATCGCCGATGCCTATGCTTTCCTTGTGATGCTCGTTGTTGCCCAAATTTTTCTCCGATTTTTTGTTACTTTAATCTTGTTCATTACCTGATTTTAGGTGTTAATAATTTAATATTGTCGAGCCTAATATCATTTTTCTAGCCATCCAATTATTTTCCATGCTTGGTAATTATAATTAGTAGTTGCTCTTAGTTCACATATTATACTATCATGTTTCAAGGTCAGCTTGATTTTTGCAACAAGGATAAGAATGGACGACTACTATTTAATGTACTTAGTACTATTATTGACAATATAAAGCTTATTATAATCTTGAATTTTCCCGCATAAAATTTTTCTTAAGTCAACCACTGTTTTTACTCCCAGGATGTTGAATTTGTGATTAACCAAAATTGAATTTCTACACACAAAAAAGGAAAGAAATGAGAAAATTGTAACTCAAGCTAGTTTCTTTATCTTTTTCTTTTTGTGCCACGGACACAAGGATGGATGATAGGAGGAGGCCAGAGCAGAGGAGATAATGCAGCGGCGGAGATGAGGTGAAGGTGGGATAGGAGGGTAGTTGTTTTCGTTAGATCTATAACTTCAGATGTTTATGCTAAAAAATTGAGAAGATCTTATCGTTTTCTGTTAGTGAATTGTTAAAGGAGTAAACTAATTAAATGTGTTTGCCTTCTTACTATTTTAAGTCTTTAGGTGATAAACATCTGAAAGCAATATGCTTACGATCAGCCTAGCTAGCTTGCTTGGCTTTAATTCTTCTACTCTTCTCGTTGCAGATCCTGCTCTTGCTTTAATGGTTGAATCATAAACCCTGTTTAAGCATTTTCACACAGGTATTTCATAATTTTGAGTTAATGATTTTACCCACTTGTTGCAACTGTGCACAAGTAATTTTATTTATCCAGCGAGGTAGTGAAATGCCCATTCTGTACACTAACAGATTACACTTCTTTTTCCAGTTCGACATTTTGAAGCAAAATGGGAAGCAAAGGTCGAATGCCACCCCTCACTTAAGGCGTCCTCCTCCGTGTCCCGCCATGGTTCATCCCGATCCATTTGGTCCAAAGAATGCGCCCCGCACCCGGTTCTTTTTCACACTTTGATATGTTGCCTCCACGAGTAATGGAGCAAAAGCTTGCCTGACAAACACATGGAGATGCAAAGAACTTGCAACGGAGAACAAGAGGCTTGCTGCTACTCATGGGATGCTACGACAGAACTTGTTCTTTGCTCAAAGATGAGTTGCAGATGTTGCATGCTCAAATTGGAGCAGTCAAGTCTCGAAAGAGAGCAAAGAATCGAGAAGCCTCCAGGACAAGATTTCCCGGATGGAATCGAACTCCAAGCAGTGAACAAGTTAAACTCGAGTTGCAGCAGACACGTTCAAGCTCGAGCTTGGTTTTAGCAAGGGAAGAACTAATGTCCAATTCACATCATTTGAGTCGGGATATTCAAAGAGCCCATGCTGATGTACAACAAATACCAGCTCTAATGTCGTAACTTGATACTCTAAGGCAGAATATCACCATTGCAGGTTTCCACTTTGTTGTCCTTGGAGGCTTCAAACTTGATGCATTTTTGTTTCTTTTATTATCGTTATTTTGTTCTCGAACTGTCTAATTCGAAACATTTGGTTATTCATTACTCCTTCCGTCCCACAAAAATTTATACGTTTTCCTTTTTGAGATATCCTACAAAACTCGATATGTCTTCTTTGAATGGAACTTTTACCTATCATTTTTTTCTTTATTGCCCTCACTTTTCCTTCCCGCTGAAAAGGTTATTCTTGTCTTATATGCCATTTTTCTTTCCTTTTACCCTGAAGTCTTCAATGCATCTTAATCTCCATGCTCAATCAAACGTGTCAATGAATATAGGATGGAGGGTACTTTTGAGTTGATCTTCCAAGTGAGTTTTTGTTAAGGTTCTATTCATTTGAAAAGAGGTGCTTTTTTTTTCAAGCAGGGCCACTTTTGACAATGATAAGAAACAATACAGCGCTCATCTTGAATCACTTCAAGTTATGGAAGCAAACTATGCTAAAATGTCCAGGGAAGTAGAGAAACTTCTAGCGGTGTTGATGAATGTTAGAACTGGTACTACACGGTTTTAATGCTCTTCTTTCTGAACTCCCATGTCTTCTTTCTGAACTCCCATGTTTACTAGTGATGTCCATAGCTCATGTGGAGAAATTTCAGGGGCTGCTTATGGTGGTATAACAGGAAATAATGAGAACGAGATGTCTCATTCTTGTTGGACAAAAAGCATATCAAGAAGGTTATAGTATTCACCAGGTAACCAACAACCTCTCCGGTTTTTCATTACTGTCACTAGTCAAGTTGTGATATTTGCTTTCTACATATTGTTTTTTGAATAATGGAGAATTATCACAACAGAGTGAATCAGTTCATTGAACATGTGATGTTTGAACCTAAGATTTATGAAGACAGTTGCGTCTGCATTTTTCATGCCTGCTGGGCATACTGGGAACTTTTTATTTTCCTGTGGAGTTGAGGCTGCATTATACAATGTTGATCCATTTATTTCTCCATTTTCTTGTCACAGGGGCAGAGTCCTATACCTCCTGCCAGTGCTGCTGCAGCGGTTGCAAATTCAAGTGTTGCACCTGCTAATTATATTGGTGCCCAAACTGGCTCAGCTTCTTCAAGGGCCACCGGTTTTGATGCAGAAAGGGGCTCCGCTTATGACAATCAGAGAGGTTCTGGTTACGATATGCACAACTATTCTGGTTACGACATGAATGCTGGGCCTCCCTATGATGCTTCAAGGAGCAACACTTACGACCCGGCGGCAAAGAACAAAGGGAGCTGCCATGGCATATGGACTAGCGGGCGTCCAACCAATGTTCCATTTGGATCGGCACACCTCCCGCTGCCCGCCCCGGAAACGGATTTGAACAACAACGTAGGGGTGGAATTGCAAACAGGAGATAACTGTAAGGCTTCATGTCCAATGGAGTATCATGATTTTTAGTTTTAGGAGCAGGTAATCATATGAGGATGTAAGCTACTTGATTCGATATTTGGTCGTTGCTTTGAAGCTCAGAGTGAAAAGAGAACCCTTCAACTAAGCGTCATGGCAGTTTCTAGTATATGTCGAGTCATAACTTAATACAGGCCGCCTGCATTCAACTTATAGTCTGGAAACATGGTGAAATGACGTCTTGCAGAATGTTTGTTGATTTCAGGCATTAATCCTGGTCTTGGGGGTTTTCTTACCGGCTCTTCTGCTTCGTTTTGGAGTGGAGCAAATAGGAAAAAAAAGAAGAAAAAAAACGACAAGCCCAATAGATGGTTAAGTTTGACTTTGAACATGTATTTGTTAAAAAAATGTACTCCATTTATTCCAAGTGTGTTGTCTAATTTTTTTTGTATAGATTAAGATTGTCTTTGGTCATTAAGTCATTTCACATGAAGTTTCATCTTTACCCCCTCCTAACCCACTTTCTAGATTCCTTAAATTTGTGCATTTGCAAGGATAGAAGTGGAACACAAGTTAGAAAATGTCATTTTATTTGGGACAAAATATTTTGATGTTAAAACAACCAACTTGGGACGGAGTATACTATAAAAATTGAAGAATGTACCAACTTGCATGTCATGGATCAAATTCTTTTCCAAAGAAAATACAATTCCTCTCAGCATGTCCATTCCTACTGAAATAGCAATATTTAAAGTTGCTTGATTGTCACAAAAGCAAGAGCCACAATTACGAAAAATTGTTTGTAACAACTTGAATTCAAAATCAAAAGTGATCTATTCAAAATGTTAAAACTACTGACGAAGATGGAGTACATGGTAATAAGTGTAGATCTCTAAACATGAGGGCGGAAGCATAATTCCTGCAGAAGTTGATGTCCTTGACTGTCAATACCTATAGAAGCTCATACGGGCCTCAGAGGAATGAGCATGGTTATTGTACAAGGACTACTATGGAAACTTGACAAGAGCAACAACAAAGAAGCAATCCATTGTGATCATGGCATCATAAAACTTGGAAACCAGGTAAAGAGCTGTTAGTTTAGTTACCATCTTCCTCCAAATTGCATTTTGCTTCTCCAAATGCAGATGCTGAAATTATTGCATCCAGAGTACAATGAAATCATGGCAGATTAGGGAGGTCTTCCTTCCCACAGGAAAAGAAACTCAAACGACTGTTCTCAGAATGACATATGATCAAACTGCTTCCGCGACATTGTTTTTCGAGGACTCTGACTTCAGCAATTGATGGTGGGGAATCTCTGAAAGAGAAGACAGGTAAACACAGTGAATAATTCTCCGACAGGCAGGCATTTGCAAGACAATTTCATTGAGCTGCTAAATCTTTGCCTTCAGAGCAATTTCTAGTATCTAACTTTCTGCTCTTCGACAGACTCAAAGCCATGTTTCACATTTAGCTTGCATTGCCGTCCTTGTTGTTTCTAAAAATGAACCGAATCCATGTAGTAACACATCAAGGGAAAAGAGGAATTAAAGAATACAGATCAAAAAAGCAAGATCACGATGGTGTTACTTCACTGATAATGGACACTGACATTTGCTTAACCTTCTGATTTTTTATCAGCCATGCTTACCTGCTTACATAGATTGTAAAATCTGGATCACCAGGAGCAGTCTTTTTGAACTTGCTGTTAGAACTATAAACATCAAAATTTGGCACCAATTCAACAATTTGGAGTTTGTTGAACAAGTCGGTGACGGTTTGACCTTTAGTACTCCAACCCATATTATATCTGTGAGCGGGAGGGCCGCTCGTCGGGGGGCTTTTCCGTCAATTTTGGGGAAAACGAGGGAGTCGTCACCTTTATTTTTTAGAAAATGGGAAATTAAGGAAAAACCCAATTTTTGACTCCAAATTTTAGAAAAGGCAATTCTGCGAAAACCATAGATTTTAAGTCCGGGGATTGGGTACAAATTGGGAAGGTGTTAGGCACCCAATTTGTTTGAAAACAATTTTTAAAACAAAATAAAAGCCGATTCCCATAAATTAATTAATGCAAAATGATTATTTTTTTATTTTCAAACAATTGGTTAATTTTAGTTAAATGGACTTGGGCCTGGATTATGGGCTTCCAAACTGCCTACGTACTCCGTTTGAATCGGGATCAAAGCCCACGTAGTTCGCTCCGTTGGACTGGGAGAACTCGGGGTTAGAATGCGTACCTGTCAAATCGGTGAAGCGGCGGTCGAATTGCCTGGATGTTGGAGACGGTCAAGTTGCCTCAGAGATTTGTTGATGCGGTGTGGGAGTCAAATAGCCTTCTTTTTGGAGGTTCCAAAAAACCCGAGCTAAACTCTGTCAGAATGAAAAAAAGATTCTAGAATTAATTCAATGATGATAACGAAAAACTTATAATTGTTATGATGATGTAAACGAAAATAATGAGAGATGAGAATGTTAGCAAAAATAATAAGGGATGAGAATGTTAGCAAAAGTAATGAGGAATGATCAATGTCAAATAAATAAAACCACGAACAATATATATTTTTAGGAAATTTTTCAAGAATATTTAAGAAAGAGATAATAATGACAATTAAATTAAAAGATGATTAGAATTAATTATTATAACAAACAAATAGATTATGGACAAAATTGAAAAAAAGAAAACTAGGAATCATGAAAAGAACAAAATAAACAACTTTGTCCGGTGACCTTTCTGTAAGAAAACAAAGTTAAAACTTGTTAAACCTGTAAAAACGCAAAAGGAAAAAGGTTAGTGACTTTATTAACGCAAGTAAAAACAAGCAAGGCCCAAAAGTGAGTTTTACCGGGTTCTTTTGAAATAAGAACACAACACGTGCCCCTGTGAGTTGCGAGCCGCGCCGGAGTTCGCTGGTCCGGTGGCTGGGCAAGGGCTGACGGCAGCGGAGCGAATAGGGACGGCACGCCAGTGGTCGGAGAGAACGTGGCGGCGCCGGAAAGGTTGATCGGAGGCTCGGTTGGCTGGATCGGGTCGCGATTCTCCGTGCGGAGATGCTGCTGCCGACGCTTCTGGCGGAGCAGAGAGATTCGTCGGAGGTCCTGGAGCAGCTAGGCGGTGCTTAGTGGAGCAACTGGAGCCTCGGTTGGGCTGGGAATGCGTCAAGTTGAAGGAGTCGGTCGCTGGCTCTCCAGGTGGGTCTGCTGCAAGTAGCTCCGGTTGGCGGCGTTGCAAGCTAGGAAAGGTGCTCCGGCGGTTGGGGAGGATGTTGGTGCTTGGAGAGGCTCGTGGCGGCATCAACGCGACACTGGGAGCAGTTGGAACCGGGATACGGTGGTGGAGGGTGGAGGCTTGGTTGTGTGAAGATGTCGAGTTGCCGGGTCTGTTGTTATTCGCGGCCAACAGTGGCGGATTCAGGTCCGGCGGAGCTTAAGAGACTCAGGGTGGTGATGTGGCGACGGGGCTATGGGTTAGTGGCGATCGGAGACCAGAGGCGGAGCTGGAGAGGCTCGGGATGGAGTTGAGGTGGGGGATGGATTTTCGGGTTCAGCCCCTGCAAATGAGAGAGCAGCTTTTCTTTTTTGATCTCTTTTTTTTCTGGTGCATGAAAGAATGGCTCTATTTATAGGGTTCTAGGGTAGCTAGGGTTAGGTTGTAGTTGGAGGCTAGGGTTTGAAGAGGTTGGGTGAAGGTAGGAGACGAAGAAGGCGGAGGTGGAGGTCGGTTGAGGTGGAGTCGGTTGAGGCTTGCAACTAAAAAAAGGGTAAATGTCATCTTATCATGTATAATGTTCAAAACATTCACTTCAGCCCCCTTTCTTTTGATTGAGTTGGAATCAAAGTTAGATTAGTTAAATAAGTTCCCAAAAAATTAAATTAGTGAATTTAATTAAAAAAAATGATTGTTAACAATATCGCCCTACTACAAAACCGAGCAACTTTAGGTGCCGATAAACATTGAAAATCTCTACAGAGAAGTCACTATTTCCTTTTTCGAGCTTATCGTAAATTTCCTCCAAGGAGAGAGTATGATCATTCTCATCCACAACCAGCAATGCCCCTACTTGAACAAGAAACCTAAACCAAACAAGACTAGTAAAATATCAGAATATTTTCAGCACCACAGAACACAAAGAACTATGCAGGTATCTTGTCATAAATAACTATGCAGGTATCTTGTCATAAATCTTGCATAAAACAAAAAAATAGGTAAAACGATTGCCCTCGGGTTTGAATTATTTTCCAAGTGTTCGCGTATGATTCCTTCGGGGAAGGTATAATACTCTAATGCATCAAGGATATAACATAAAGCTCAGAAACAATTATTGTGAGCAGTAACATAGGTGTTGAATCTTTGCTCTGTAGTATTAATTGTCTCCTGGGTGGTTAGTGGCCCTATTTTACGAAGGAAGAATAAGAAGAAAGCTCTACGGATTGTTCTGTCGCTTATTGGTGCTTTGTGAAACCACGATTTTTTTTAGTGGGACTGACTGCAATTGTTAAAGATTAGATGCATTCACAAAACGTTTTAGTTCAGTACAGGTTTTTTGCTCTGTGGACCTCGGATAGCAAAAGGTTATTGTTTAGTTTGTAAGTAACCTTTCAAGCTTCAGCATTTCTTTGACGCCGATCTATATTTATTTTCTTAACCCAAATGTTAGTCATATTAGCACCTATAACCACAAGCTATATCTTAATAACTACTCCACAGAAGACTTCAAAGTAATCTTACATTAGCATAGACAACTTAGATCCTTGCGATTGGATTAAGGCGATTAGAAAGAACACTACAACATTAAAGGAACATTAAGACCATCAAAGCACCTCGAAAATATCGGTTCCTTCGATTCTTGATTGGTTAAACCTTTTACCAGACTAGTTTGATTCATCCAATATCAACTACAAACAAAAACTTCCTCCACATGATGCTTTGTTTGGATAATTTGCTTCCTCACACATTCTAAGGAAATGAAATATGTTTAAAAAAAGTGGAAAGAAAGGGGACTTAAATGACTATACCTTCCCCTCTATTTACTCATATCCAAACAAAGCAGGGTTACTAAGTATTCTCCTCCACCCTCCCTTTCCTCAATCCAGACAGAGGGTAACAGAAGAAAAGGATGACATACTAACACCTAGTAACTTCTGTAACTCCAAATAAATTAAACCCAAATCTAATCTAATCAACACATGTCATTAAACAAAAACAACATACCCGTGAAAGAGAACGCCCTAAACCCAACAAAAAAATGATATAAAATCTATTAAAACAATATCATGGCCTAGACTTCTACGCTTCTTACGCTATGCATTTTAGGCGCACAAGATCAGTATTCTTTGAAAGTCAGTGAAGGGTAGTTAGAGAAACTATTTAATCACATGATTAATGTAACGCACTAAGAAGCAATTAAAGATGAAGCTTACATAGTAATTCTTACAATGTCTCATCGGCTGTGCAATATATCTTCCCGTCTCGAACAATCCCAGTTGTTACCCACATCTTCCCCTTCTTTTCAATGACCTCTGCCATTCCCAATTCCTCATTCCAACGTGCCTTGGATTTAACAGTCCTAAATGTATTCATACATTCCATATAGCATCCAAGTCTTCCGCAGAAAAGCTCATAATTTCAAAGTTAACATAAAATTGCACACAAGATGTATAGATACTTGACTTGCCACTGGGAGTTGCAAGCAAATGCCCAACAATCCTCTTCCTCATCATCCAACTCCACCCAGTTGGATTCTATATCTGATGAACTATCCAAATCCTCTGTATCCATTGCAGCTCTAAGCTTCAACATTAAAAGTCCAAAATAATAAAACCATCTCGGTTAGAGATGCAATTGCATTGACACATAGTAGTTTCTACAAAAGAATTAGATTATTGTTAAACAGGGTTTATGATTCAACCATTAAAGCAAGAGCAGGATCTGCAACGAGAAGAGTAGAAGAATTAAAGCCAAGCAAGCTAGCTAGGCTGATCGTAAGCATATTGCTTTCAGATGTTTATCACCTAAAGACTTAAAATAGTAAGAAGGCAAACACATTTAATTAGTTTACTCCTTTAACAATTCACTAACAGAAAACGATAAGATCTGCATTTACTGTCCATTTTCTCAATTTTTTAGCATAAACATCTGAAGTTATAGATCTAACGAAAACAACTACCCTCCTATCCCACCTTCACCTCATCTCCGCCGCTGCATTATCTCCTCTGCTCTGGCCTCCTCCTATCATCCATCCTTGTGTCCGTGGCACAAAAAGAAAAAGATAAAGAAACTAGCTTGAGTTACAATTTTCTCATTTCTTTCCTTTTTTGTGTGTAGAAATTCAATTTTGGTTAATCACAAATTCAACATCCTGGGAGTAAAAACAGTGGTTGACTTAAGAAAAATTTTATGCGGGAAAATTCAAGATTATAATAAGCTTTATATTGTCAATAATAGTACTAAGTACATTAAATAGTAGTCGTCCATTCTTATCCTTGTTGCAAAAATCAAGCTGACCTTGAAACATGATAGTATAACATGTGAACTAAGAGCAACTACTAATTATAATTACCAAGCATGGAAAATAATTGGATGGCTAGAAAAATGATATTAGGCTCGACAATATTAAATTATTAACACCTAAAATCAGGTAATGAACAAGATTCAAGTAACAAAAAATCGGAGAAAAATAGGGGCAACAACGAGCATCACAAGGAAAGCATAGGCATCGGCGATGCAATGTTGATAAACATACCTAGATAAGCCCAAGATGAAGCCACAAACAAAAAGTAATAATGATCTAACAAACACTGATTTGAAACCGAAGGTTGAATATTGCCGCCTCCATTCCTACTACCGATTTCATATAGATCCTACAAGAAAAATTATTAGCATTTCAGTTGGATGCCCACATCAGTTGCCACTTGGGTGAGGGTAATCTGCCCAAGTACTGTAGTAAGAATATAAGACTCTTAAGTGGAAGTTGCATCAATCGGGGGCCATAAATTGTATGTGAACAAAGAAAGTTTTAATCTCCTCTGTACAATCTATAATTGTGGAAAGCTAAAACATATGAAATGCAACTGATAGTAATGAAGCTGGTTTCCTGCCATGAAATTACATACATTATTAGCATCACTCTTTCATGAGAAACCAAACTCCATGCCTAAACATATATGGACCTACATTTCAATAACACTTGTGGAATAATCATCCTGGGACAAATGGTTTATGATGGTTTTATTAACTAAGACCACATTGAGGAGCCATATATTAAACGAAAAACATCCCTGATGACTAGAGTTGACTTAAAATTTCTTGATTAATGTAGTATCATGATATCATTACCGGATTTAATCTCCCCCAGCTGCAGTAACGTTTCATATTTTTCTTTTTCATGTGCACATGCATATTCCCAAGCTTTTCGACTAGTTAAGCTCACCCACAATAAACACTAGATATTTACTCTAGTTTTCATTACATTCAGCCCAAAAGATTACCAGGAGTTTCATTATAAAAAATAAAAAAATCTTCCGGGACTTGATTAAATTTTTGTTGCTAAAAACGTAGTGGTAGATATTGAAATGTCAAAAAGAGCATCTAACAAAATTAGAAGATTGAATCTGGTGCTTTCAGCATATATGAAGAGCTAATGACACGACAGTTTTCTACATATACATATACAATAGCAGGAGGATTTTGTATCAAGTATAAGCAACAATCTGTTCAAACTTGTACAAGAAAATGCCAATTTTTACAAATATTCCAATGCTCTATAGTCTATACGTACTAGGAGTGGGTATTCGGTCGGTTCGGTCTTAACCGAACCGAATTGATCGGTTTGGTCGGTTTTCGGTCGCGGATGGTAAATAACAGAATAAACCGAATTCGACCATAAAACCGAATAAACCGGAACCGAATGGTTTCTGTTTGGTTCGGTTTTCGGCCGAATAAACCGAACATATATGTTCAGCTTAATGTCAATACCAATGATAGTTAGTTAATTAGTAATTAGCATAAAGGTGATACAGCTTAATTAGTTAATTATAGTGGCTGGCTCCTAATGAATTTACAAAAATAATTGCAATTTGGTAAAACGCAAAGATGGGATGCATAAATATTGTTGTTGTTGTTGTTGTCTAGCTCCTTCATGGATTTTCAAACGGAGCAGTTGGGATTATCGCCACAAAATTCACATTTTCTTACTCCATTCCATCTCTGCATAATCCAAACAATCCATTCACCAAATACTTAGGTAATTTCAATAAGAAGGAAGTCAATAGGAGGCAAAACATGGAACTAAAGGCAGCAAGGGAAAAGTTTCAATAATTTTATCCAAACCCTAACATAAAATTCGAAATTACCTTTTGCGGTTTTGCGTTGCGACTGCCGGAAAGAGAAGAGCTCGGCCTCGGAGGCGAAGTGGCGGGGCGGCGACGGTCAGTAGTTGACGACGATGGGTCTTGGTGGTGAAGCTCGAAGGAGGCGATTGTTTGTTCGCGATTCGTCTCGTCTGCTACTCAGATATCATCAGACGACGCACGCAGGAGAGAAGCAGCCAGCAGGCAGCAGCAGCGTCTGGTCAATGGGTTGGGTAAGTTATTTTTTTTTATCAGTTAGTAATAGGTTGGGTTGGGTAAATTTATTTAGTGATTGGGTTGGGTTTTGGGTAATACGTGGGCTTGGGTACAAATGGCTAATGGGGCTTGGGTAGCAGAAAATGGGTAGTTAAGTTGGGTTGGGCTTGGATTTGGTACTTGGGCTGGGTTGGGAATCGGTTTATTCGGTCACCGAATAAACCGATAGGTACAACCGAAACCGAATCAATAGGGGTGTCAAAAGTTGACCCGACCTGATTAACCCGCCCGAACCCGACCTGACCTGACCCGACCAAAAAAGTCAACGACTCTAAACCTGACCTGACCTGAACCCGAACCTGACCTGACCCGAAAACAGCTCAACCCGAATGAACCCGTAACCCGAATTACCCGAACCCGAACCCGAACCCGACCTGACCTGAAACCAGTTCAACCCGAAATGACCCGAAACCCGAATGACCCGAACCCGATGAACCCGTGACCTGAACCCGACCTGACCCGAACCCCAAACCCGATTAACCCGAATCTGAACCCGACCTGACCCGAATCCGAACCCGACCTGACCCGAACCCCGAACCCGATTAACTTGAATCCGAACCCTAAACAACTCGAAATAAACTTTCATAATAACAAAACATAATCATCTAATGCAGTATAGAATTACTATTTGCACAAATACCTCGACGATTCCCACTTGTTAATATATAGAGCCCAATAAGCATATCTTGAGTCGGTACAGAAATAGGATCCCCAATAGCTGGAGACAAGAGATTCATATGAGAAAACATAAGTAAACGAGCCTCTGCTTGAGCCTCTAAAGACAAAGGTACATGAACAGCCATTTGATCCCCATCAAAGTCTGCATTAAATCTCTTACAAACTAATGGATGTAAACAAATAGCGCGCCCTTCCACTAAAATGGGCTCAAATGCCTGTATCCCTAATCTATGCAGAGTAGGCGCTCTATTCAGCAATACAGGATGGGCCGAGTTGAATTGCAATTCAACTAAGAAAAGGAGCTATCACCATAACAAAATAAACTACTATCATTCATTGTCTAAACTCTAAAATAAGAAAATGGTAGTAAATAACGTCAATTGTGCATAAATGACCAATATTGTTAGAGGAACTAATCTACAATTTTTTCCGAGGAATATCAAAATTTCAAAATTATTTGAGAAATATTTAATTTTCAATTTTGTTTGAATAATGTCTAATTTCTCTTCAATTTTGTTAGAATGGTGGTAGTGGCTGCGCAAATGTACGGTGGTCAGACAACTTGTGATTCTAACAATTTGTGTAAGAATTAAGAAAATAAAAGTATGCACTTATCAAACGGCTCCGCGAAATATATTTATTTGAAAATCCTAGTTGCATCATTGTTGTATACTTGTATTGTATATATGCACATAAAATATGTAGTATTGTTTATAAAGAAAATAAATATAAAGAATAAAAGTTTAATTTGAAAATTTTAGCTACTCGAACTTGGATCAACGAAACTGGAACTTGAACTCGTAGAAACCCAAACTTGGACTTAAAGAAACCTGCACTTTGGACCCGAACAAACCCGACTTGAACCCGACCTGAACTCGAGACTGAAACAACCCGAAACCCGAATGACCTGAACCCGAACCCGACCTGACCCGAAGTAAACTCAACCCGATGGTGACCTGAACCCGAATGACCCGAACCCGACCTGACCCGAAATCAACTCAACCCGAAATGACCCGAAACCCGAAAGACCCGAACCCGAACCCGACCTGACCCGAAAACTGGCCAACCCGAAACAACCCGAACCCGAATGACCCGACCTGAACCCGACCTGACCCGTCCAATTGACATCCCTACGAATCAAACCGCCCAAATACTAATCGGTTTTTAATCGAAACCGAACCGCGTAACCGAACAAACCAAATCGGTTCGGTTCGTCGGTTTATTCGGTTCGCACCGAGTCAGTGCACACCCCTAATACGTACTCTATACAAGAGACGCTAGTAATTCGAAATTTGAAGTGTTGATATATGCGAATATATATATATATATATATATATATATATATATATATATATATATATATAACCTAACTACTTCAATAACTCGATACAGAGAAACCATCAGAAATTCTCAAACAGATTCATCAAGAAACCTCAAAACTGGTACTAATCCTCCTCAAATCGAAGATGGCGTGGATACCTGAAGGCGCTATCTTTGGCAGCGACGGTATCAGAGGATCAGAGGACAGGTCTAACCACACCGGCGCATACGAAGACGGAAGCGATTAGGGCTCGGCTTACAGGAGGCGGCGACACAATCGAAGCTAGCAAAGACTTGTTAGGGTTCGTTTTTCACTAGGGGATTTGGAAACCTCTTCGCGACCCTGGTTGGCATTCGTATCAAGGTTCAGCCTGCGACTGTGCCTGCAGCGACGCACGAGAATGTGATTGGATAAAAACAATATATATATATATATATATATATATATATATATATATATATATATATATATATATATATAAAGAACCCTAAGGTTTTCATAAACTTACAATCACGTCTTTTGATTTTTAACCATCTTCAGTTACCCTCTCTAAGATTTAGTAAAATTTTCAGTTACATCCTTTTACCGTTTTTGTGATGTTAATTGAACGTCAAGAATTTTAGAGTGAACTATTTCTTATCAATAATATTTCTAATACTTCAACCCCGACATTTAATTTATCTTCTTTCCTTCCTCTCAAACCGACCAGCACTGTCAGTCGTCGTTAGCGCCTAACTGTGGCAGAAACACAGATGACCTCATGCCACAGCGATGCATACGAGACCATGTCATCACGATGCAGGTATGACCAGACCGCCCATTGACTGTTTTGGAATACAAATTACACCTAAAATATTTAATAATCAACTAAAACCACAAACAGTCAAGTGGGTGGCTGAAAGTTTCACTAGAGGTACTTATAATTTACCCTTAACGGAAATAGGAGTAAGCTTTTTCATCTTTAGAAACAAGTAATAATAGTAATCCATATACATTTATCCGAAGAAGAAAAATTAAAATACTCTATCCAATGATTGTCACAATATCAAAATATTTTTTCAAATGAAATGACATTTTTCTATTTTTATTTTAGTCTATTTTTACTCTTGCAAATACATTCACTCAAAGAATCTAAGAAGTGAGTTGGGAAGGATGAGAATAAATCTCAAATAAGATAATGATAAAAAAATTATGTAAATTGAGTTAATAACTAAAAATAATACTCCTAATAAATACAAAAAAGTTAAAACATGCGACTTATTATTTTGGATGATGGTCAAAACACAGACTTGTGATTAGGTCCATGTCAAAAGTTGGGCCAAACAGCAACAATGAACTGTGTTTAGGGCCTTTGCCTATCTATGCCCAAACAGGCAGTAGTTAACTTAGGGCAGCCATCTTCAGTGTTTGTTGTTGCTGCCGCCAAAACCAGAACCGGGACCAGAACCCAGCTGGCCGAAACCGTGGAGGAAAGGAAACAAACTTCACTGTTTGTTGTCTTCACTTTTTGTTCTTGTCTCACTTCTCAGGCAGCACAAAGACTAAAAACACGACCATATTTCCACTCCACTTGCATAAACCCTAGTCGACCCCTACCATTTTTTTCGACAGAGGTTCGTCAAAGACAATGAATTGCTTGGAAAATCTTTGCCTTAAAATCAAATTTACCCCGCAAAGCTCCCATCTTTCCCCCTCCTACGCCGTCTTTGTCGGGCTCTAGCGCTTGGTGGTTCTTGTCGATAGAAGGTAGGTATGATCAACTTCATTTGGCTTCAGTTATGCCTTAAAGCCTTTATTTGTTTTCAATTAAGCCGCCATCTTAGTCCATAATTTATATTCCATATTTGTAAGTTGAGTTTACCCAAATGGGGCTTAACATCCATGAATAATCTCCACTTGTCTTACACGATCACATGCCTAATTTTGTTTCCTCTTCTCCCATTACAGCATGATGGGATCAGATCTCCCATTGCGGCATGATTGGTTATTAGTATTCTAGTTTACTGCAGTGATTAGGCTTTAGTTGCTACTATGCAGCTTGTAGTTTCTTTTTTTACGTGCTTGCTAAAGAAAAAGTTCATGAATGCAGTTTCCTTTGGTGTTAAGTTATGGACTATATATATATTCACGACAATCCCTGCGTGAAGTTGCTTGCTGCTGGATCATTTGCAGATAACAGTAATTAGTAATTAGGCTAGGTTATGATGTGTTTTAGGATTAAGTTTGTGCCGTTAGTATACGTGGAACAATACCACGACTAGAATCGTTTAGCAAGAACTTAATAGGTTGGGTAAAAGCTGGGTTAATTACATTAGTCACTAAGATTGTGTTCTTTAAGAAAACAATTTCGTAATCTGTCAAAACCCATTTTTCCTCACCTTTCCTCTCACATATGTTCCTTCTATTCTGAAAAACACAATTTGTTTTTCTCAAAAGCTTAAGAAAATAACATAAGAATAAAATTGAAAGTTAGTATTACAAAGTCCTGATGATGGTGCCAGGCCCAAGTGGCCACGATGCTGGGTTGTAGGTCACCATTCCAATGCATGTCTCAACACCCGACCAGCTCATAACCAAACCCAGGTTCATTATCTTCTAATGATTAAAGTAAAACCCCTAATAAATCTAATTTAGTTCTCTTTAGGTTTTTCTTGAACTAAATCTTCAGTTAAACTTTTACTTGAAGGAGAGTAGTGAGATTTTTTCCGATAGAAGTTCAACCCCCGGCCTTAGTCTGTGGTTACTGTTTGATTACTGTAAATTCTTGTTACATATTTTTTTGTTGCTTTATTATTTCAAGGGCTCAGTAGATTCCTCAACCCTTTGTAATTAAACTGTTTTTTTAATAAAAAAAATCTATTACTTCTGTAAGAACAAAAGTAATAAGGAAGAGTCTGGGAGGTCGTGACATATGGTAATTTTCACAACCTATCAATTAGTAAATAAGAACGGAGGGAGCAGCATTCAACCTTCGGTTTCACACCATTATTTGTTAGATCATTATTACTTTTTGTTTGTGGCTTCATCTTGGGTTTATCGGTTCGGTTCGTCGGTTTATTCGGTTCGCACCGAGTCAGTGCACACCCCTAATACGTACTCTATACAAGAGACGCTAGTAATTCGAAATTTGAAGTGTTGATATATGCGAATATATATATATAACCTAACTACTTCAATAACTCGATACAGAGAAACCATCAGAAATTCTCAAACAGATTCATCAAGAAACCTCAAAAACTGGTACTAATCCTCCTCAAATCGAAGATGGCGTGGATACCTGAAGGCGCTATCTTCGTCAGCGACGGTATCAGAGGATCAGCGGACAGGTCTAACCACACCGGCGCATACGAAGACGGAAGCGATTAGGGCTCGGCTTACGGGAGGCGGCGGCGGCACAATCGATGCTAGCAAAGACTTGTTAGGGTTCGTTTTTCACTAGGGGATTTGGAAACCTCTTCGCGACCCTAGTTGGCATTCGTATCAAGGTTCAGCCTGCGACTATGCCTGCAGCGACGCACGAGAATGTGATTGGATAAAAACAATATATATAAAGAACCCTAAGGTTTTCATAAACTTACAATCACATCTTTTGATTTTTAACCATCTTCAGTTACCCTCTAAGATTTAGTAAAATTTTCAGTTACATCCCTTTACCGTTTTTGTGATGTTAATTGAACGTCAAGAATTTTAGAGTGAACTACTTCTTATCAATAATATTTCTAATACTTCAACCCCGACATTTAATTTATCTTCTTTTCTTCCTCTCAAACCGACCAGCACTGTCAGCCGTTGTTGAAGAAGTTATGTTGAGATTTCTTGCTCTCCAAGTTACTTACTTTCCAAGTCTCCTAAGTATCCTAGTCCTATTGAGTCTGTAACTCTCTTACTCTTTAGGATTCTAGATAATCTCATCCGAAAGCTAGTTAATAGCTCTAGAACTCTTCTTCTCAACTTGTATAAATATGCAAGAAGATCAATGAAGGAATATAAAAAATTGTTCACATACTCCTAAATTCTACATGGTATCAGAGCGGGTTCGAGAACCCTAATATTCTAAGATGGCTTCCGCTAGCACACCAGCCAAAATTGGAGATCCCTCATCTCCTTACTTTCTCAACTCAGGAGATAATCCAGGTTCAAACATAACCGAATATCTTCTCACAGGAGATAACTACCCAACATGGCAAAAGGCCATGGCCAATTCACTCAATGCAAAGAACAAGATGGGCTTTGTTGATGGAACACTGCCAAAACCTAAAGAAGATGCAACAGTTCAACAAGCGTGGGATAAAAACAACTCCATGGTAATTTCCTGGATATTTCATGCACTTGCACGAACTACAAAGGAGTGTTGCATATGCAACAACAACCAACGAACTTTGGCTGGACTGAAGGAAAGATTTGGTCAAGGCAATGTACCAAGGATACATGAGCTCAAGAGGGAGATTTCCCTTCAACAAAGAAGAAAACTTGTCTCGTGGTTGCATACTACACCAAGTTGAAGGAATTATGGGATGAACTCTCGAATTACATCACCGTGCCAACTTGCATATGTGGAGCAAAGAAAAGAGGGTTGCATGGGTCTCAATGATGTGGAGCAAATTCTCAATATGGAAAAGAACTTTGTTATAAAGGAAGAAAAACGAGAGAAGGAGAAGCTACATAATTTTCTCATGGGTCTCAATGATAACTTGAGTATCATAAGGTCTCAAATTCTCACTATGGAACCTTTATCTTCATTAAGCAAAGCCTTCAAACCAAGAAAGGCCAACATGAGTGCTGCAGATGTAAGTCAGAACCAAAAAGAACAGGTATCTACAGGACTCACACACTCAAGCACAAATGGATCAACTACTCTCCCTGCTGTCAAGTCAAAAGCTTGACAAACAAGTGAATTTTGTTGGTAATATCTCCCTTCTTAACTCAGAATGGATAATTGATAGTGGAGCCTCGGATCACATGACTGCACACAAACAAGTGCTGTCAGATGTGCAAATGTATGTACAAAATACTCCTGTTAAGCTCCCAGATGGAATAAAATCAGAGATTCATTCTCAAAGCTCTATTACACTTACATCGACATTAGTTTAAAAATGTCCTTTGTGTGCCTGCCTTCACCTGCAATTTTGTTGATAAAAAATTATGTAAATTGAGTTAATAACTAAAAATAATACTCCTAATAAATACAAAAAAGTTAAAACATGCGACTTATTATTTTGGATGATGGTCAAAACACAGACTTGTGATTAGGTCCATGTCAAAAGTTGGGCCAAACAGCAACAATGAACTGTGTTTAGGGCCTTTGCCTATCTATGCCCAAACAGGCAGTAGTTAACTTAGGGCAGCCATCTTCAGTGTTTGTTGTTGCCGCCGCAAAACCGTAACCGGACCAGAACCCACTGGCCGAAACCGTGGAGGAAAGGAAACAAACTTCACCGTTTGTTGTCTTCACTTTTGTTCTTGTCTCACTTCTCGTGCAAAGACAAAGACTAAAAACACGACCATATTTCCACTCCACTTGCATAAACCCTAGTCGACCCCTACCATTTTTTTCGACAGAGGTTCGTCAAAGACAATGAATTGCTTGGAAAATCTTTGCCTTAAAATCAAATTTACCCCGCAAAGCTCCCATCTTTCCCCCTCCTACGCCGTCTTTGTCGGGCTCTAGCGCTTGGTGGTTCTTGTCGATAGAAGGTAGGTATGATCAACTTCATTTGGCTTCAGTTATGCCTTAAAGCCTTTATTTGTTTTCAATTAAGCCGCCATCTTAGTCCATAATTTATATTCCATATTTGTAAGTTGAGTTTACCCAAATGGGGCTTAACATCCATGAATAATCTCCACTTGTCTTACACGATCACATGCCTAATTTTGTTTCCTCTTCTCCCATTACAGCATGATGGGATCAGATCTCCCATTGCAGCATGATTGGTTATTAGTATTCTAGTTTACTGCAGGGATTAGGCTTTAGTTGCTACTATGCAGCTTGTAGTTTCTTTTTTTACGTGCTTGCTAAAGAAAAAGTTCATGAATGCAGTTTCCTTTGGTGTTAAGTTATGGACTATATATATATTCACGACAATCCCTGCGTGAAGTTGCTTGCTGCTGGATCATTTGCAGATAACAGTAATTAGTAATTAGGCTAGGTTATGATGTGTTTTAGGATTAAGTTTGTGCTGTTAGTATACGTGGAACAATACCACGACTAGAATCGTTTAGCAAGAACTTAATAGGTTGGGTAAAAGCTGGGTTAATTACATTAGTCACTAAGATTGTGTTCTTTAAGAAAACAATTTCGTAAACTGTCAAAACCCATTTTTTCCTCACCTTTCCTCTCACATATGTTCCTTCTATTCTGAAAAACACAATTTGTTTTTCTCAAAAGCTTAAGAAAATAACATAAGAATAAAATTGAAAGTTAGTATTACAAAGTCCTGATGATGGTGTCAGGCCCAAGTGGCCACGATGCTGGGTTGTAGGTCACCATTCCAATGCATGTCTCAACACCCGACCAGCTCATAACCAAACCCAGGTTCATTATCTTCTAATGATTAAAGTAAAACCCCTAATAAATCTAATTTAGTTCTCTTTAGGTTTTTCTTGAACTAAATCTTCAGTTAAACTTTTACTTGAAGGAGAGTAGTGAGATTTTTTCCGATAGAAGTTCAACCACCGGCCTTAGTCCGTGGTTACCTTGTTTGATTCTTGTAAATTCTTGTTACATATTTTTTGTTGCTTTATTATTTCAAGGGCTCAGTAGATTCCTCAACCCTTTGTAATTAAACTGTTTTTTTAATAAAAAAAATCTATTACTTCTGTAAGAACAAAAGTAATAAGGAAGAGTCTGGGAGGTCGTGACATATGGTAATTTTCACAACCTATCAATTAGTAAATAAGAACGGAGGGAGCAGCATTCAACCTTCGGTTTCACACCATTATTTGTTAGATCATTATTACTTTTTGTTTGTGGCTTCATCTTGGGTTTATCGGTTCGGTTCGTCGGTTTATTCGGTTCGCACCGAGTCAGTGCACACCCCTAATACGTACTCTATACAAGAGACGCTAGTAATTCGAAATTTGAAGTGTTGATATATGCGAATATATATATATATATATAACCTAACTACTTCAATAACTCGATACAGAGAAACCATCAGAAATTCTCAAACAGATTCATCAAGAAACCTCAAAAACTGGTACTAATCCTCCTCAAATCGAAGATGGCGTGGATACCTGAAGGCGCTATCTTCGTCAGCGACGGTATCAGAGGATCAGCGGACAGGTCTAACCACACCGGCGCATACGAAGACGGAAGCGATTAGGGCTCGGCTTACGGGAGGCGGCGGCGGCACAATCGATGCTAGCAAAGACTTGTTAGGGTTCGTTTTTCACTAGGGGATTTGGAAACCTCTTCGCGACCCTAGTTGGCATTCGTATCAAGGTTCAGCCTGCGACTATGCCTGCTGACGCACGAGAATGTGATTGGATAAAAACAATATATATAAAGAACCCTAAGGTTTTCATAAACTTACAATCACATCTTTTGATTTTTAACCATCTTGATTACCCTCTAAGATTTAGTAAAATTTTGATTACATCCCTTTACCGTTTTTGTGATGTTAATTGAACGTCAAGAATTTTAGAGTGAACTACTTCTTATCAATAATATTTCTAATACTTCAACCCCGACATTTAATTTATCTTCTTTTCTTCCTCTTAAACCGACCAACACTGTCAGCCGTTGTTGAAGAAGTTATGTTGAGATTTCTTGCTCTCCAAGTTACTTGCTTTCCAAGTCTCCTAAGTATCCTAGTCCTATTGAGTCTGTAACTCTCTTACTCTTTAGGATTCTAGATAATCTCATCCGAAAGCTAGTTAATAGCTCTAGAACTCTTCTTCTCAACTTGTATAAATATGCAAGAAGATCAATGAAGGAATATAAAAAATTGTTCACATACTCCTAAATTCTACATGGTATCAGAGCGGGTTCGAGAACCCTAATATTCTAAGATGGCTTCCGCTAGCACACCAGCCAAAATTGGAGATCCCTCATCTCCTTACTTTCTCAACTCAGGAGATAATCCAGGTTCAAACATAACCGAATATCTTCTCACAGAAGATAACTACCCAACATGGCAAAAGGCCATGGCCAATTCACTCAATGCAAAGAACAAGATGGGCTTTGTTGATGGAACACTGCCAAAACCTAAAGAAGATGCAACAGTTTAGCAAGCGTGGGATAAAAACAACTCCATGGTAATTTCCTGGATATTTCATGCACTTGCACCAGAACTACAAAGGAGTGTTGCATATGCAACAACAGCCAACGAACTTTAGTTAGCCTTGAAGGAAAGATTTGGTCAAGGCAATGTACCAAGGATACATGAACTCAAGCGGGATATTTCCCTTCAACAGCAAGAAACTTGTCTGTGGTTGCATACTACACCAAGTTGAAGGAATTGTGGGATGAACTCTCGAATTACATCACTGTGCCAACTTGCATATGTGAGGGTTGCACCTGTGGAGCAGCAAAAGAACTTGCTGCAGAACGAGAGAATGAGAAGCTACATAATTTTCTCATGGGTCTCAATGATAACTTGAGTATCATAAGGTCTCAAATTCTCAATATGGAACCTTTATCTTCATTAAGCAAAGCCTTCAAACCAAGAAAGGCCAACATGAGTACCCCGAGTGGTGGCAAGATGTAAGTCGAATCAACCCTTCAAACCAAAAAGAACAGGTATCTACAGGACTCACACACTCAAGCACAAATGGATCAACTACTCTCCCTGCTGTCAAGTCAAAAGCTTGACAAACAAGTGAATTTTGTTGGTAATATCTCCCTTCTTAACTCAGAATGGATAATTGATAGTGGAGCCTCAGATCACATGACTGCACACAAAGAAGTGTTGTCAGATGTACAAATGATTGTACAAAAGACTCCTGTTAAGCTTCCAGATGGAAAAACAGCAGAGATTCATTCACAAGGCTCTATTACACTTACATCAGACATTAGTTTAAAAAATGTCCTTTGTGTGCCTGCCTTCACCTGCAATTTTGTTGATAAAAAAATTATGTAAATTGAGTTAATAACTAAAAATAATACTCCTAATAAATACAAAAAAGTTAAAACATGCGACTTATTATTTTGGATGATGGTCAAAACACAGACTTGTGATTAGGTCCATGTCAAAAGTTGGGCCAAACAGCAACAATGAACTGTGTTTAGGGCCTTTGCCTATCTATGCCCAAACAGGCAGTAGTTAACTTAGGGCAGCCATCTTCAGTGTTTGTTGTTGCTGCCGCCAGAACCAGAACCCAGCTGGCCGAAACCGTGGAGGAAAGGAAACAAACTTCACTGTTTGTTTTCTTCACTGTTTGTTCTTGTCTCACTTCTCAGGCAGCACAAAGACTAAAAACACGACCATATTTCCACTCCACTTGCATAAACTCTAGTCGACCCTACCATTTTTTTCGAGAGGTTCGTCAAAGACAATGAATTGCTTGGAAAATCTTTGCCTTAAAATCAAATTTACCCCGCAAAGCTCCCATCTTTCCCCCTCCTACGCCGTCTTTGTCGGGCTCTAGCGCTTGGTGGTTCTTGTCGATAGAAGGTAGGTATGATCAACTTCATTTGGCTTGCTTATGCCTTAAAGCCTTTATTTGTTTTCAATTAAGCCGCCATCTTAGTCCATAATTTATATTCCATATTTGTAAGTTGAGTTTACCCAAATGGGGCTTAACATCCATGAATAATCTCCACTTGTCTTACACGATCACATGCCTAATTTTGTTTCCTCTTCTCCCATTACAGCATGATGGGATCAGATCTCCCATTGCAGCATGATTGGTTATTAGTATTCTAGTTTACTGCAGGTGTGAGCGGGAGGGCCGCTCGTCGGGGGCTTTTCCGCCAATTTTAGGGAAAACGAGGGAGTCGCCACCTTTATTTTTTAGAAAATGGGAAATTAAGGAAAAACCCAATTTTTGACTCCGAAATTTAGAAAAGGCAATTCTGCGAAAACCATAGATTTTAAGTCCGGGGATTGGGTACAAATTGGGAAGGTGTTAGGCACCCAATTTGTCTGAAAATAATTCTTAAAATAAAATAAAAGCCGATTCCCATAAATTAATTAATGCAAAATGATTAATTTTTTTTATTTTCAAACAATTGGTTAATTTTAGTTAATTGGACTTGTGCCTGGATTATGGGCTTCCAAACTGCCTACGTACCCGTTTGAATCGGGATCAAAGCCCACGTAGTTCGCTCCCGTTGACCGGGAGAACTCGGGGTTAGAATGCGTACCTGTCGAATCGGTGAAGTGGCGGTCGAATTGCCTGGATGTTGGAGACGGTCAAGTTGCCTCGATTTGTTGTTGAAGATAGCGGTCGAATTGCTTGGAGTTGAGGACGGTCCACTTGCCTCGATGCCTTGTATGTTTTGTTGCTTTTTTGTGATGGGTTCAAAAAACCCGAGTTGAACTCTCATGGAGAAGTCATTCATAAAATACCTAAAAAAGGAAGTTAAAGAAAAAAGAAAAGAAAACAAAAGAAAAGAGATAATAATGATAACCAAGAATAATAATTAATGAGAAAAAGAAAACATGAGAAAAGAAAGAAAGAAGGAAAAAATGAATAATCCAAAATAAAACAAAAATTGTTAGTGTGAAAATTATTAGCAATATATATATACAAATAAAATAAAGGAAACAAAAAAGAACTCTGTTAGTGGCCTGTTTGTAACAAAATAAAACTTTAAAACTTGTTAACCTGAAACAAGACAAAACAGAAACGTTAGTGACTAAAACAGAAAAAATAAAAAAGATGAAGGATGGAAGAGGAGTTGTACCGGGTTTGTATTAAACCAGGAGAGGCCACGTCGCCCTCTTCCCCGGTTCGCGAATCCGAATTTCGGCGAGCGCAGTCCGACGGCCGAGTCGAGGCGGACGGTTGAGGTAAACGCTGGCTGGATGTGGTGGTCGGCCGGAAGGTCTCTCCGGCGAGCGGAGAAGCGTGCGGCGGCCTCGGTGCGGCTGGAGGGAGGGAGTTCGCGAATCGCCGGCGAAACTCGAGCGGCGTTGCAGACTTCGAACCAGCCTGTTTCGGCGGCGTTTCACGGCTTGGAACGATCGGAAGAGGTGCTCCGGCGGTGGTGATGGCTTGGGCTGGTGTTCCGGTGACTGGGGAGGCGTTGGCGGTGGCTGGGAGCTCGGGTGAGCGACTTCAGGTGGAGGCAGCAGCGGGCTGGTGGATGAACCGCGAAACGGAGTCCTCTGCCGGCGATTTTGGGGAGCAGAGGCGGCTGCTGGACTCCTCTCGGTCCGTCGGCCTCCTGGGCAGGTCCGAAAGCCTCCTGTTGGGGCTGGAACCAAGGTTGGGAGATGAAGCTCGGGTGTTGGCTGGAGGTTGCTCGGTTTCCTCTCCCCCTTGCTGCAGTCGCAGCTGTGATGCGGGGCTGGCGGCGACGTCTGGCGGAAGACAATGTTGCAGCTGACGGTTTGGGGTGCGCCAAAGGTTAGGAGATGGTCTGGCCAGGAGGAGGAATGGTCAGAAGTTGTGGTGGAGGAGGAAGAAGGGCTGCGGCTGTGAGGAAGAGCAAACTTTCTTCCTCCCTTTTCTTTTTTTTTAGGTTAAGTCTGCCGGGAGAGTATTTATAGAGATGTGAGGGAGGCTAGGGTTAGGGTGGAGGCTAGGGTTAGGGTGGAGTTGGAGGCTAGGGTTTGAAGAGGTTGGGTGAAGGTAGGAGACGAAGAAGGCGGAGGTGGAGGTCGGTTGAGATGGAGGTCGGCTAGGCTTGCAACCAAAAAAAAAAGGGTAAATGTCATCCTATCATGTATTATGTTCAAAACATTCATTTCAGCCCACTTTCTTTTAATTCAGTCATAATCAAAGTTAAATAAGTCCCTAAAATTAAGTTAGTCAATTAGGAAAAAAGATAGAAAAATGATTGTTAACAGTTTGCCCCCCATCAGCTTACTTTTACTTAAGTAAAGGTTAGCTGATGTCCGAGTGTCAGTGGGCCTGAACGCCCAGGCAGTCTAATCGCCTAAAGTGGGGCCTATAATCGCCAAGGCAGTCTAATCGCCTAAGGCAGGGGCCTATAATCGTCCAGGCAGTCTAATCGCCTAAAGTGGGGCCTATAATCACCCAGGCAGTCTAATCGCCTAAATCGGGGCCTATAATCGCCCAGGCAGTCTAATCGCCTAAATCGGGGTCTATAGTTACCAGGCGGTCTAATCGCCCAATGTGGGGTCTAAATACTCAGTGCAGTCTAATCGCCTAATGTGGGGTCCGAATCGCCTAATGGGCGGTCTAATCGCCTAATGTGGGGTCTGAATACCTGTGCAGTCTAATCGCCTAATGTGGGGTCGAATACCCAGCGGTCTAATCGCCTAATGTGGGGTCGAATACCTGTGCAGTCTAATCGCCTAATGTGGGGGCTCAATACCCAGCGGCTAATCGCCTAATGTGGGGCTCAATACCCAGTGCAGTCTAATCACCTAATGTGGGGTCCGAATACCGTGCGGTCTAATCGCCTAATGTGGGGTCTGAATACCTGTGCGGTCTAATCGCCTAATGTGGGGGCTCAATACCCAGTGTCTAATCGCCTAATGTGGGGTCTAAATACCCAGCGCCTAATCGCCTAATGTGGGGTTTGAATACCCAGCGTCTAATCGCCTAATGTGGGGGTCTGAATACCTGTGCGGTCTAATCGCCTAATGTGGGGCTCAATACCTGTGCCGTCTAATCGCCAAAGGAACGATCGGGTTCATCCTATCGGGAGAGGAACGGTCGTGGTCGTCCTAATGGGAGGCGGTCATCTTTGCATAATTTCTTAATGGTGGCCTATCTAGCGGGGCTTGAGATGGGTGCCTATCTAGTAGGGCTTAACTAAAGGTTGTCTATCCGGTAGGGCTTGATGAAGGGTCGCCTATCCTGGTAGGGCTTGAGATGGGTGCCTATCTGGTAGGGCTTGATTCGCCTATCTGGTAGGGCTTGATGAAGGGTCGCCTATCTGGTAGGGCTTGAGATGGGTGCCTATCTGGTAGGGCTTGATTCGCCTATCTGGTAGGGCTTGAGATGGGTGCCTATCTGGTAGGGCTTGACTAAAGGTTGCCTATCTGGTAGGGCTTGGTGAAGGGTCGCCGATCTGGTAGGGCTTGAGATGGGTGCCTATCTGGTAGGGCTTGACTAAAGGTTGCCTATCTGGTAGGGCTTGATGAAGGGTCGCCTATCTGGTAGGGCTTGAGATGGGTGCCTATCCGGTAGGGCTTGACTAAAGATTGCCTATCTGGTAGGGCTTGATGATGCATGATATGCATCCTAAGACTATAGTCAGATGTAATGAGTTATTAGGTCGACTCTAAGACTCTTTTCTTCATTTTGAAAGTCATGGGCCCAAACTGAAAGGCCTTCGCATATGTTCAACTTCGGAGGGAGAGATGCCCCCGTGTATGTGTCTGATGGCATTTTGGTAGTTATGCGAGGTGAGTGCACTTCTTTGATTACATGATGACTTGAGAGGATTCATGCCCCCTGCTTCTCTCGGCTTATGAATATGTCGACTCGGAGTCAACATGGCTTGCGTGCTCTGCCTCTGGAAGGCTTGAGGTGAAATCACAGAGTTTTGAGAAAAGGCTTCTCATCAATAGTCTGGACATGCTCTTCGAGGGAGCTTTATTTCGATGGACTTATGGTGAGGAAAGAAATGAATGTGATACTGAAGGATTTGATTTGGGTGAAGTGATCTCATTTGTGCTCGGGATAAAGAGAACTTTTAAGCATCTCTGCACTGTAAGATTTCCAAAACCTAAAGCATAGTTGCTAATGAACCATGGAAGAAATGTGTTGTGACCGAATACAACTGAAAACAATCAAGTGACCAATGCCTCTCTCAACATGAACGATCCACATAAAAATGAGTCGATAGTACGGACTTTCAGTAAGGTTGTAATGTGGCCTCGGTTAAGGTTCGAAGAAAGAAATGATATATAGGCTCAAATACCCAAATGATGCCCCCAGGATATGCTTCTCGCGAAATGCAAAGCCTGTCAACCTCTGATGGGTCAAATTCTCTTGAATGTTTGATACTTCTTGAAAATCTGTTTACTTCTTGAGGACTTTGTGATCTGCTTTTGAAGCGCAGGGAAGCTAAAGCGTAACAGTGACAGCTTTCCACTTCTCTTCTTTTTTTTTTACCTCCACTTTTGCCTAAGCTGCCCTTACGGGTTTTCGACCTAGCGAGGCTTCCTTTTCAGCTTGAAGGCTAGATTGAATCAAACTTTCTTTCTTTCTACTTTTCTTTATTTTCTTTTTCTCAAAACAACTCGACAATACAAAGCTAGACAACCATATGATAGGCGAAGACGATTTGAGCTTTCATTGCTTGAATTTCCTCCGATGCGAGTTTCTCTGATTGGACTTCCTTGCACAATTCATTTCACCAACTGTTGCAGCGATGATCAGTGGTCTTCGAGACTCAACAATCGCGAGATGCATACCCTTTTCCCAGGTTAGGATTGTGGGTTAAAGAAAGAACAGGCTCAAGTGTTTGAGGCTCAAAGTGGTAATCAAAGGATAAAATGTCGTTCAGGTGTAAAGATGATTTAGGCTACGAAAGACGGCCATCTATCTTTTTGACTCATTCCTGCGTGGATCATTTCAGATTGATCGAAACACTCGTGACTTAAAAGTTCAGTTGTCATTCATTCACCAAATTTGAAATCACACATTCTTGAATAGTTCAAAAACAATTTTATATTCACTAGCTTTAGATCATAGAAAAAATATAGTGCCAAAAATACATAGAAACTCAAACCATCCTAAACATCAAAAGAGTGGAAAGAATGGTACATCGATGTAAGGACATGAAACTTTTACGAGAGAAGGGGGAGGGATGAGACGGATCTTCTTCAAGTTGATGTGGGGAAATCAGGGGCCTTCTCAATCAAGTGATGGTGCTCCTCGTTAGAAATCTGGTCACTTGTCTTTGTCTTCGAGGCGTGTTGTATGAATCTCAAGTTTCGACATCTGGACTTTTGTCTTCTACAACAACATGGTGCAACAACCACGAGACGAGTCACATCGGGAAGTGAGTAAAGATATCTAACTCCACGACGTCTTCAATTTAGAGCACCTTCACCTTGCTTCTTTCTCAATGGACTTTGAACCTTCAAGCCGAACCCATGACTTTCGATTAATCCTCCTATGTCTAGCATCTTTTACATGCATGTGATGCGCCTATATGAATGCATGTCAGATAATTATGTGTATGCGTGAGACTCAAATGCATGTATGCATGAGTATGGTAAGAGGGATGTATGCATGGACGTACATATGCATGGATGCATGGATTAACTAGAACGATAGAGTGATGAGTGATGGCTGATCATGGGTGTGGGGGATGCCGGGTTATAGCAGCAGTAAGGTTAACTCCTACAAGGGTGGATGACACACTAGGGTCGAGGAGATCAAGGTTGCCCCCGGCGTATGTTCTGTGATGGTGCTATGTTCGAGGTTCGCCTAGACACGGGTTGCAACATTTGAGTTCTTATGCCCTTGGTAACACACCTTAGGTCTTGCAGCCTAAACAGGTTGGTGGTAGCTAGACTAGAGAGCTTAATTAAAGCCTACATCTAGGTCTTTTAAACTTTCAAACACATTGTCTTGTTTAGGTGCAAGTGGGTGAGTTTCATGCAGTGAGCGTGTCAATACACCGTGCGAGGCAAACATATAGCAAACATCGAGATATGCAATACACCGTGAATATTAGGTACCTAAAGTTCAGTTCTAAAGTCACTATGTACATGAGGGTGAGAATGGGTTGGTCAAAGGTTCTCCAACAACTAGGTGTGCATATACCTCCCTCTGGGTGCGAGGAGCACCCATTGGTCAAACGGTACTTTACGACCTTCAAACGCTGTGGAGTTGGGACCAGTGCATAATCATGTTGGGAGGACCAACTTTCTTATGCAACATGGTCTCCGGGGCTCACTACCTAGGTTAATGCACACACAAATGAACAAGATATCCGTGATGCAGAGCACACATATGTCAATCACCATGTTATCAATCACCATGCTTTGCAATCAACAAATATTACACACATAATCGGCTTTCATAATATTTTAAAAAATATTTTCAGCATTCAATCCTCTTATTTTCAAAGAATTTTGAAAATGGTCCCCAGCGGAGTCGCCACTGTGAGCGGGAGGGCCGCTCGTCGGGGGCTTTTCCGCCAATTTTGGGGAAAACGAGGGAGTCGCCACCTTTATTTTTTTAGAAAATGGGAAATTAAGGAAAAACCCAATTTTTGACTCCGAAATTTAGAAAAGGCAATTCTGCGAAAACCATAGATTTTAAGTCCGGGGATTGGGTACAAATTGGGAAGGTGTTAGGCACCCAATTTGTCTGAAAATAATTCTTAAAATAAAATAAAAGCCGATTCCCATAAATTAATTAATGCAAAATGATTAATTTTTTTTATTTTCAAACAATTGGTTAATTTTAGTTAATTGGACTTGTGCACGGATTATGGGCTTCCAAGCGCCTACGTACCCGTTTGAATCGGGATCAAAGCCCGCGTAGTTCGCTCCCGTTGGACTGGGAGAACTCGGGGTTAGAATGCGTACCTGTCAAATCGGTGAAGCGGCGGTCGAATTGCCGGGATGTTGGAGACGGTCAAGTTGCCTCGATTTGTTGTTGAAGATAGCGGTCGAATTGCTTGGAGTTGAGGACGGTCCACTTGCCTCGATGCCTTGTATGTTTTGTTGCTTTTTATGATGGGTTCAAAAAACCCGAGTTGAACTCTCATGGAGAAGTCATTCATAAAATACCTAAAAAAGGAAGTTAAAGAAAAAAGAAAAGAAAACAAAAGAAAAGAGATAATAATGATAACCAAGAATAATAATTAATGAGAAAAAGAAAACATGAGAAAAGAAAGAAAGAAGGAAAAAATGAATAATCCAAAATAAAACAAAAATTGTTAGTGTGAAAATTATTAGCAATATATATATACAAATAAAATAAAGGAAACAAAAAAGAACTCTGTTAGTGGCCTGTTTGTAACAAAATAAAACTTTAAAACTTGTTAACCTGAAACAAGACAAAACAGAAACGTTAGTGACTAAAACAGAAAAAATAAAAAAGATGAAGGACGGAAGAGGAGTTGTACCGGGTTTGTATTAAACCAGGAGAGGCCACGTCGCCCTCTTCCCTGGTTCGCGAATCCGGAATTTCGGCGAGCGCAGGTCCGA
This sequence comes from Stellera chamaejasme, assembly GCA_024586325.1. NCBI lineage: Eukaryota > Viridiplantae > Streptophyta > Magnoliopsida > Malvales > Thymelaeaceae > Stellera > Stellera chamaejasme. The sequence goes on from CM044986.1 coordinate 17,668,889, forward strand.
CGGCCGAGTCGAGGGCGGACGGTGGAGGGAAACGCTGGCTGGATGTGGTGGTCGGCCGGAAGGGCTCTCCGGCGAGCGGAGAAGCGTGCGGCGGCCTCGGTGCGGCTGGAGGGAGGGAGTTCGCGAATCGCCGGCGAAACTCGAGCGGCGCTGCAGACTTCGAACCAGCCTGTTTCGGCGGCGTTTCACGGCTTGGAACGATCGGAAGAGGTGCTCCGGCGGTGGTGATGGCTTGGGCTGGTGTTCTGGTGACTGGGGAGGCGTTGGCGGTGGCTGGGAGCTCGGGTGAGCGACTTCAGGTGGAGGCAGCAGCGGGCTGGTGGATGAACCGCGAAACGGAGTCCTCTGCCGGCGATTTTGGGGAGCAGAGGCGGCTGCTGGACTCCTCTCGGTCCGTCAGCCTCCTGGGCAGGTCCGAAAGCCTCCTGTTGGGGCTGGAACCAAGGTTGGGAGATGAAGCTCGGGTGTTGGCTGGAGGTTGCTCGGTTTCCTCTCCCCCTTGCTGCAGTCGCAGCTGTGATGCGGGGCTGGCGGCGACGTCTGGCGGAAGACAATGTTGCAGCTGACGGTTTGGGGTGCGCCAAAGGTTAGGAGATGGTCTGGCCAGGAGGAGGAATGGTCAGAAGTTGTGGTGGAGGAGGAAGAAGGGCTGCGGCTGTGAGGAAGAGCAAACTTTCTTCCTCCCTTTTCTTTTTTTTTAGGTTAAGTCTACCGGGAGAGTATTTATAGAGATGTGAGGGAGGCTAGGGTTAGGGTGGAGGCTAGGGTTAGGGTGGAGTTGGAGGCTAGGGTTTGAAGAGGTTGGGTGAAGGTAGGAGACGAAGAAGGCGGAGGTGGAGGTCGGTTGAGATGGAGGTCGGCTAGGCTTGCAACAAAAAAAAGGGTAAATGTCATCCTATCATGTATTATGTTCAAAACATTCATTTCAGCCCACTTTCTTTTAATTCAGTCATAATCAAAGTTAAATAAGTCCCTAAAATTAAGTTAGTCAATTAGGAAAAAAGATAGAAAAAATGATTGTTAACAGTTTGCCCCCCATCAGCTTACTTTTACTTAAGTAAAGGTTAGCTGATGTCCGAGTGTCAGTGGGCCTGAACGCCCAGGCAGTCTAATCGCCTAAAGTGGGGCCTATAATCGCCAAGGCAGTCTAATCGCCTAGGTCTGAATACCTGTGCAGTCTAATCGCCTAATGTGGCGGGGTTTGAATACCCAGGCAGTCTAATCGCCTAATGTGGGGGTCTGAATACCCAGGCAGTCTAATCGCCTAATGTGGGGGGCTCAATACCCAGGCTGTCTAATCGCCTAATGTGGGGGTCTAAATACCCAGGCAGTCTAATCGCCTAATGTGGGGGGTTTGAATACCCAGGCAGTCTAATCGCCTAATGTGGGGGTCTGAATACCCAGGCAGTCTAATCGCCTAATGTGGGGGGCTCAATACCCAGGCTGTCTAATCGCCTAAAGGAACGATCGGGTTCATCCTATCGGGAGAGGAACGGTCAGGGTCGTCCTAATGGGAGGCGGTCATCTTTGCATAATTGCTTAATGGTGGCCTATCTAGCAGGGCTTGAGATGGGTGCCTATCTAGTAGGGCTTAACTAAAGGTTGTCTATCTGGTAGGGCTTGATGAAGGGTCGCCTATCTGGTAGGGCTTGAGATGGGTGCCTATCTGGTAGGGCTTGATTCGCCTATCTGGTAGGGCTTGATGAAGGGTCGCCTATCTGGTAGGGCTTGAGATGGGTGCCTATCTGGTAGGGCTTGATTCGCCTATCTGGTAGGGCTTGAGATGGGTGCCTATCTGGTAGGGCTTGACTAAAGGTTGCCTATCTGGTAGGGCTTGGTGAAGGGTCGCCGATCTGGTAGGGCTTGAGATGGGTGCCTATCTGGTAGGGCTTGACTAAAGGTTGCCTATCTGGTAGGGCTTGATGAAGGGTCGCCTATCTGGTAGGGCTTGAGATGGGTGCCTATCCGGTAGGCTTGACTAAAGATTGCCTATCTGGTAGGGCTTGATGATGCATGATATGCATCCTAAGACTATAGTCGATGTAATGAGTTATTAGGTCGACTCTAAGACTCTTTTCTTCATTTTGAAAGTCATGGGCCCAAACTGAAAGGCCTTCGCATATGTTCAACTTCGAGGGAGAGATGCCCCGTGTATGTGTCTGATGGCATTTTGGTAGTTATGCGAGGTGAGTGCACTTCTTTGATTACATGATGACTTGAGAGGATTCATGCCCCCTGCTTCTCTCGGCTTATGAATATGTCGACTCGGAGTCAACATGGCTTGCGTGCTCTGCCTCTGGAAGGCTTGAGGTGAAATCACAGAGTTTTGAGAAAAGGCTTCTCATCAATAGTCTGGACATGCTCTTCGAGGGAGCTTTATTTCGATGGACTTATGGTGAGGAAAGAAATGAATGTGATTATCAAGGATTTGATTTGGGTGAAGTGATCTCATTTGTGTATCGTGGATAAAGAGAACTCTTAAGCATCTTTAGCAAGAACTTAATAGGTTGGGTAAAAGTGGGTTAATTACATTAGTCACTAAGATTGTGTTCTTTAAGAAAACAATTTCGTAAATCACAAAACCCATTTTTCCTCACCTTTCCTCTCACATATGTTCCTTCTATTCTGAAAAACACAATTTGTTTTTCTCAAAAGCTTAAGAAAATAACATAAGAATAAAATTGAATGTTAGTATTACAAAGTCCCGATGATGGTGCCAAGTGGCCACGATGCTGGGTTGTAGGTCACCATTCCAATGCATGTCTCAACACCCGACCAGCTCATAACCAAACCCAGGTTCATTATCTTCTAATGATTAAAGTAAAACACCTAATAAATCTAATTTAGTTCTCTTTAGGTTTTTCTTGAACTAAATCTTCAGATTAAACTTTTACTTGAAGGAGAGTAGTGAGATTTTTTTCCGATAGAAGTTCAACCCCGGCCTTAGTCTCGTGGTTCTTGTTTGATTACTGTAAATTCTTGTTACATATTTTTTTGTTGCTTTATTATTTCAAGGGCTCAGTAGATTCCTCAACCCTTTGTAATTAAACTGTTTTTTTAATAAAAAAAATCTATTACTTCTATAAGAACAAAAGTAATAAGGAAGAGTCTGGGAGGTCGTGACATATGGTAATTTTCACAACCTATCAATTAGTAAATAAGAACGGAGGGAGCAGCATTCAACCTTCGGTTTCACACCATTATTTGTTAGATCATTATTACTTTTTGTTTGTGGCTTCATCTTGGGTTTATCGGTTCGGTTCGTCGGTTTATTCGGTTCGCACCGAGTCAGTGCACACCCCTAATACGTACTCTATACAAGAGACGCTAGTAATTCGAAATTTGAAGTGTTGATATATGCGAATATATATATATATAACCTAACTACTTCAATAACTCGATACAGAGAAACCATCAGAAATTCTCAAACAGATTCATCAAGAAACCTCAAAAACTGGTACTAATCCTCCTCAAATCGAAGATGGCGTGGATACCTGAAGGCGCTATCTTCGTCAGCGGCGGTATCAGAGGATCAGCGGACAGGTCTAACCACACCGGCGCATACGAAGACGGAAGCGATTAGGGCTCGCTTACGGACAATCGATGTGAATGGGGTACGATGATCGCCCGTGAAGGGGAGTGGTGGCAAGATAGTAAACAACCAGGAGGAGAAAGAACTCAGAATCAACCCTTCAAACCAAGAAAGGCCAACATGAGTGCTGCAGATGTAAGTCAGAACCAAAAAGAACAGGTATCTACAGGACTCACACACTCAAGCACAAATGGATCAACTACTCTCCCTGCTGTCAAGTCAAAAGCTTGACAAACAAGTGAATTTTGTTGGTAATATCTCCCTTCTTAACTCAGAATGGATAATTGATAGTGGAGCCTCAGATCACATGACTGCACACAAAGAAGTGTTGTCAGATGTACAAATGATTGTACAAAAGACTCCTGTTAAGCTTCCAGATGGAAAAACAGCAGAGATTCATTCACAAGGCTCTATTACACTTACATCAGACATTAGTTTAAAAAATGTCCTTTGTGTGCCTGCCTTCACCTGCAATCTGCAAACTGTAAGCAAAATTACCAAGGATTTGAACTACTCGCTGACATTCTATCCTGATTCATGTATTATGCAGGACCTACAAACGAGGAGGAGGATTGGCAGGGGTAAAATGAAGAATGGTCTCTACTACTTCATGCAACCTTTACCTTCAATGGCTGTTGGACAAGTAGAGAGGTCTCCTACGATGGCATGACGCCTAGGTCATGTACCCTACAAAAGATTAACTAGTTATTCTCAGTTGTTAACTTTAGACAAAATCATTGATGATTGTTGTGATTCTTGTCACAAAGCCAAACAAACCAGAAATGTTTTTCCTATACATTTTAAAAATTCAAATAAGGTGTTTGATCTTGTTCATATGGATATCTGGGGTCCATATAAAACTGCTTCTCTCTCAGGATGCCACTATTTTATGACCCTTGTTGATGACCACAGTAGATACACTTAGATATATTTGCTAAAACACAAATCAGATGCTCCTCAATACTTCAAAATCTTTTATGCCATGATTAACACTCAGTTTGAGAAAAAGATTTTGATGGTTAGGACTGATAATGCACCAGAACTCTCATCCGGTCATATGTTAGCTTTCTTCCAATTAAATGGCATAAATCTTCAAACTTCCTGTCCTAGAACCCCTCAACAAAATGGGATAGTGGAGAGAAAACACAGACACCTCCTAGAAGTAGCTAAAGCCATCAGATTTCAAGCCAACCTTCCTCTAAAGTTCTGGGGTGAGTGTGTTCTTACTGCAGCCTATCTTATAAATATAATGCCATCTCAAAGTCTTGGTGATAAAAGTCCATATGAAATTCTCTTAAAAAGACCACCTTCATTAAGCCATTTGAAGACTTTTGGCTGCCTTTGTTACATTCATAACAAAACCACAGATAAATTTGAAAATAGAGCCAAACCATGCATATTCTTGGGTTATCCAGTAGGACAAAAGGGGTACAAGGTTTTTGACCAACAAACAGGGAAAACAATAACTACCCGAGACATAGTCTTCTATGAAAACAAATTTCCCTTTGTGTCAAGACAAAATGAGCCAAACATTACTCCAAAGCCTATCAATCTTCCAGAACAGGTTGTTGAGGATGAATACATTAATCCTGAAGAAGAACCTCAACAACCAGAAACAGTTGGATAACACAAATGAGGCCATACAAGAGAGACCTCAGCGTATAAGGAAATCACCATCTTATCTAGAGGACTATGAAGTAAGGTTGCATCGAGTAGGATTGACATCTTAGCCACTGCTAGTTCTTCTGCTCCAAGTAAGTCCTATACTTTGGCACATCACATCTCTTATGAGAAATTCAGTCATACACATAGGGCCTTTCTAACTGCTATTGTGAAGGAATCAGAACCAAACAGCTTTAATGAAGCCAATCAAGATGAAAGGTGGCAATTGGCTATGGAAAAGGAACTGGACGCCTTAAAGATGAACAAAACATGGTCCTATGAACAACTACCTCCAGGGAAGAAACCTATTCAGTGTAAATGGGTGTATAAAATCAAATACAAGTCAGATGGGAGTGTCGAACGCTTCAAGGCAAGACTTGTAGCAAAAGGCTTTAGCCAGGTGGAGGGAGTTGATTTTATAGAAACATTTGCACCAGTTGCAAAACTCACAACAGTGAGATGTTTGTTGTCTGTTGCAGCTGCAAAAAACTGGGAGTTACACCAGTTTGATGTTCACAATGCCTTCCTCCAGGGTGATCTTGACAAGGTAATTTACATGGTTCCTCCTCAAGGTTCAAATGCTCCATCTGGAAAGGTATGTAAACTTTTAAAATCACTCTATGGCCTAAAACAGGCTCCAAGACAATGGTTTCAAAAGTTCTCCTCAGCCTTGTTACACTATGGATTTGTGCAATCAAAGGCTGATTACTCAATGTTTACTGTCAAAGAAGGAAACAGTTTTATGGTCTTGTTGGTCTATGTTGATGACATCATTGTGTCAGGCAATGACACAAAACAGATCGAGAAGCTTAAGAAGTATTTGCATCATACTTTTCAGATCAAGGACCTAGGAAAACTTAAATACTTCCTGGGACTCGAGGCAGCAAGATCATCATCTAGTATCTTCCTTTCACAAAGAAAGTATGTGCTAGACTTACTTGCAGAAACTGGAATGGAAGAATGCAGGCCTGCTCAGTTTCCCATTCAGCAATAGCATAAATTGGGAGACGTTTCAGGAGATCAGTGTGCAGATCCAGGTCAATACAGAAGGCTAATTGGAAAATTGTTGTACCTAACAATCACAAGACCGGACATAACCTATGTAGTAAATCTACTTAGCGCTTTATGAAGAATCCCCTCAAGAACATATGGGAGCAACAATGAGAGTCTTGAGCTATTTGAAAGACTCACCAGGGCAAGGTGTGTTGTTTCCAGTTGAAAACAATCTAAGATTGACTGGTTTTTGTGATGCAGATTGGGCAAGCTGCCCTATTACTAGAAGATCAACAACAGGTTTTGTTACTAAACTTGGTAACTCACCAATCTCTTGGAAATCCAAGAAGCAACCGACTGTTTCAAGGTCCTCAGCAGAAGCAGAATATAGAGCCATGGCCAGCCTAACGAGCGAATTGGTGTGGCTCAAGTCTCTACTAAAGCATCTGACAGTGACTCAAGAACAACCAATGTTGCTCTACTGTGACAATCAAGCTGCTATCCATATAGCTTCAAATCCTGTTTTTCATGAGAGAACCAAACACATTGAGCTAGATTGCCACTTTGTGAGAGCAAAGATTCAGAGTCAAGACATCAAGTCTACCTATATCTGTTCCAAACTTCAAATTGCAGACATACTCACTAAAGCTTTGGGAAGAGATCATTTTCACTACCTTGCATACAAGTTGGGCATGTCTAATCCTTATGCTCCAACTTGAGGAGTGTTGAAGAAGTTATGTTGAGATTTCTTGCTCTCCAAGTTACTTGCTTTCCAAGTCTCCTAAGTATCCTAGTCCTATTGAGTCTGTAACTCTCTTACTCTTTAGGATTCTAGATAATCTCATCCGAAAGCTAGTTAATAGCTCTAGAACTCTTCTTCTCAACTTGTATAAATATGCAAGAAGATCAATGAAGGAATATAAAAAATTGTTCACATACTCCTAAATTCTACAGCCGTCGTTAGCGCCTAACTGTGGCAGCAACACAGATGAGCTCATGCCACAACGACGCATACGAGACCATGTCGTCACGATGCAGGTATGACCAGACCGCCCATTGACTGTTTTGGAATACAGTTAATGCAATTACACCTGAAATATTTAATAATCAACTAAAACCACAAACAATCAAGTGGGTGGCTGAAAGTTTCACTAGAGGTACTTATAATTTACCCTTAACGAAAATAGGAGTAAGCTTTTTCATCTTTAGAAACAAGTAGTAACAGTAATCCGTATACATTTATCCGAAGAAGAAAAACTAAAATACTCTATCCAATGATTGTCACAACATCAAAATATTTTTTCAAATGAAATGAAATGAAATACATTCACTCAAAGAATCTAAGAAGTGAGTTGGGAAGGATGAGAATGAGTCTCAAATAAGATAATGGTAAAAAATTATGTAAATTGAGTTAATAACTAAAAATAATACTCCTAATAAATACAAAAAAGTTAAAACAGGCGGCTTATTATTTTGGATGGAGGTAAAAACACAGACTTGTGATTAGGTCCATGTCAAAAGTTGGGCCAAACAGCAACAATGAAATGTATTTAGGGCCTCTGCCTATCTATGCCTAGGCTTGGCAGTGGGGCGGATAGAATCCGCAAACCGCGGATAATCGCCCGTTAGTGACGGTTTTAACCGCGGTTTTTATCCGCGGGTTCACGGTTACGGTTATTTTTTGCATCAGTTTCATTTGCGGTTACGGATTACGGATAGGTTGTATCCGCACCGCGGTTAACCACCATCCGCGGTTTGTGGATACCCGCATTCGCAAGTCAATAAACCCATAAGATTAGTGAGGCCCATTAAGTGAGGCCCAACTGTGGTGTGCCCTGCGTGAAGCCTGAAGCCCAACTGTGAGGCCCATTAAATGAAGCTTGATATCTTTGGTGTTCAACCACTTCACTTCACGAAAATCCCTAGCCCTTTCTTCCCAAACTCTCGTCCTTCACAGACTAGTCTTCTCCAGCCTCCACACTGCTCCGCCACACTCAGCTCCATCTCCCTCCAACTGTCCTTGCGAAGCTCCGGAGACACCACCCCACCACCGACTTGATTCCGCCATCGTCAACCGCGAACCGTTCTAGCACGAAACCGAGAGAGAAAGAGAGAGCAAATCTCATATCGTTTCTTGCTCTCGTGCGCAAATCCAGCCACCCTCCATCCGTCCACCATTGGCGAGTCTTTCACTCCGGCTTGCTCCATCACCATCGACCGCACGTGTTTACTCCTCTGAAGAGCTCTGCCCTGTCTCGAAAAACTCAGTCCCGCCGATTAAATTCTTGCACATCGTCCTCTTAGCTCGAAATTGGTCCAGTTGCAGCGCTAATCAGCTAGCTCGCACAACTCCCTTCCTTCTGCTAGTCTTGTAGTCAAGCACAAGGTAAACTTTTCGATTATCTTGTTTTGTTTTGCCTAGGAACTCGCTTGACTGTGTACACCCTATATCTACATGATTTAATTGCCTGAGAGCATGATTATGGGTGGTTTGATTGCTTTTATGTACTGATGTATGGTTTATGTGTGGATTAGAATTCACTTTGTGCGAATGCTTTGATGTTTGTTCTAAATTATTGAAGATTTCAGTTGGGAATGTGTGCTTTGGGAACATGTATGTGCTGATTTGTGGTGTAATAAGTAGCTTCAAGGTCAATTCTATGGTACAGTTGGGATTTTGACTATGAATTAAGGATTAATTCAGTTGGGAATGATGGAAATAATTTCAAATCATGCTAGCATTGATGACTTCAGAGGTTAGTGTTGAGATTGTGGTGTTAAAATGTTCCTTAATTGCTATGGTGATGCTAGAATTTGCTTGAATCTGGTGAAGATGGTTTATTGGACCTGTTTCTCTTGATCTTGTAATAGTTCATGATTGTTAATAGATGACCTTGGCTAAGTCAAGTGTTCCAGTAATAATTAGTGCTAAAGATAATGATGGCAAGTGAAATAATTTGCGGCGAGCAAATAATCTAAGCGAAGAAACAGTGTTTAGAGTAGCAGAATATGAACAATTTCATGTTTACATGTCAAGATAGAAGTTAAGAGGTTTACCTTGTTCAGTCAATAAGTCACTCTCGTTGAACCCATCATCAGAAGGGTGACCTTGCAATAATCCCATTCTTGTCACGGGAAGGGCTAACCGTGGGTTAACCGCTAACCGCGGATACCTGCGGTTCGCGGATGCGGATTTAAATTTCTATCCGTGATAGGTGTAACCGCAAACCGCGGATACAAAAAAAACCACGGTTTGCGGTTCGCGGATATGAGCCTACCGCGGATTATCCGTCTGATTGCCACCCCTATCTATGCCCAAACAGGTAGTAGTTAACTTAGGGCAGCCATCTTCAGTGTTTGTTGTTGCTGCCGCCAGAACCAGAACCAGAACCCAGCTGGCCGAAACCGTGGAGGAAAGGAAACAAACTTCACTGTTTGTTGTCTTCACTATTTGTTCTTGTCTCACTTCTCAGGCAGCACAAAGACTAAAAACACGACCATATTTCCACTCCACTTGCATAAACCCTAGTCGACTCCTACCAGAGGCTTGTCAAAGACGATGAATTGCTTGGAAAATCTTTGCCTTAAAATCAAATTTACCCCGCAAAGCTCCCATCTTTCCCCCTTCTATGCCGTCTTTGTCGGGCTCTAGCGCTTGGTGGTTCTTGTCGATAGAAGGTAGGTATGATCTACTTCATTTGGCTTCAGTTATGCCTTAAAGACTATTTATTTTCAATTAAGCCGCCATCTTAGTCCATAATTTATATTCCATATTTGTAAGTTGAGTTTACCCAAATGGTGCTTAACATCCATGAATAATCTCCACTTGTCTTACACAATCACATGCCTAATTTTGTTTCCTCTTCTCCCATTACAGGAAAGGAAATTAGTTATGGACTATATATATATTCACGACCTTCCCTGCGTGAAGTTGCTTCTTCTTTGGATCAAACTTCATGTTTGTTAGTCTTCAATACCATGACTAGGTTTAGGCTTGATAGGTTGGGTAAAAGCTGGGTTAATTACATTAGTCACTAAGATTGTGTTCTTTAAGAAAACAATTTTGTAAACTGTCAAAATCCATTTTTTCCTCACCTTTCCTCTCACAACTGTTCCCTCTATTCTGAAAATCACAATTTGTTTTTCTTAAAATCTTAAGAAAAGAACATAAGAATAAAATTGGAAGTTAGTATTACAAACGATGATGGTTGCCCAAGTTTGGGTTGTAGGTCACCATTCCAAGGCATGTCTCAGCACCTGACCAGCTCATAACCAAACCTAAGTTCATTATCTTCTAATGATTAAAGTAAAACCCCTAATAAATCTAATTTAGTTCTCTTTATGTTTTACTTGAACTAAATCTTCAGTTAAAATTTTGCTTGAAGGAGAGTAGTGTAAGACTTTTTTTCGGTAGAAGTTCAACCCTCAGCCATAGTCTGTGGTTACTGTTTGATTACTGTAAATTCTTGTTACATATTTTGTTTGTTGCTTTATTATTTCAAGGACTCAGTAGATTCCTCAACTCTTTGTAATTAAACTATTTTTTTATTAAAAAAAACTATTACTTGTGTAAGAACAAAAGTAATAAGGAAGAGTCTGGGAGGTCGTGACATATGGTAATTGTTGAAAAAAGTTTCCCTAAAAGGAAACCTAACAATTATATAGGCACTCCTTAAAAAGGAAAACCTATCAATTAAATAGGAATGGAGGCGGCAATATTCAACCTTCGGTTTCAAATCAGTGTTTGTTAGATCATTATTACTTTTTGTTTGTGGCTTCATCTTGGGCTTATCTAGGTATGTTTATCAACATTGCATCGCCGATGCCTATGCTTTCCTTGTGATGCTCGTTGTTGCCCAAATTTTTCTCCAATTTTTTGTTACTTTAATCTTGTTCATTACCTGATTTTAGGTGTTAATAATTTAATATTGTCGAGCCTAATATCATTTTTCTAGCCATCCAATTATTTTCCATGCTTGGTAATTATAATTAGTAGTTGCTCTTAGTTCACATGTTATACTATCATGTTTCAAGGTCAGCTTGATTTTTGCAACAAGGATAAGAATGGACGACTACTATTTAATGTACTTAGTACTATTATTGACAATATAAAGCTTATTATAATCTTGAATTTTCCCGCATAAAATTTTTCTTAAGTCAACCACTGTTTTTACTCCCAGGATGTTGAATTTGTGATTAACCAAAATTGAATTTCTACACACAAAAAAGGAAAGAAATGAGAAAATTGTAACTTTGATATGTTGCCTCCACCAGGAGTAATGGAGCAAAAGCTTGCTGCACAGCACATGGAGATGCAGCAACTTGCAACGGAGAATAAGAGGCTTGCTGCTACTCATGGGATGCTACGACAGGAACTTGTTGCTGCTCAGCATGAGTTGCAGATGTTGCATGCTCAAATTGGAACAGTCAAGTCTGAAAGAGAGCAGCAACTGAGAAGCCTCCAGGACAAGATTTCCCAGATGGAATCTGAACTCCAAGCAGCTGAACAAGTTAAACTCGAGTTGCAGCAGACACGTTCAAGCTCGAGCTTGGTTTTAGCAAGGGAAGAACTAATGTCCAATTCACATCATTTGAGTCGGGATATTCAAAGAGCCCATGCTGATGTGCAACAAATACCAGCTCTAATGTCAGAACTTGATACTTTAAGACAGGAATATCACCATTGCAGGTTTCCACTTTGTTGTCCTTGGAGGCTTCGAAACTTGATGCATTCTTTGTTTCTTTTATTACTGTTATTTTGTTCTGAACTGTCTAATTCAGAAACATTTGGTTATTCATTACTCCTTCCGTCCCACAAAAATTTATACGTTTTCCTTTTTGTGATATCCCACAAAAACTGATATGTCTTCTTTGAATGGAACTTTTACCTATCATTTTTTTTCTTTATTGCCCTCACTTTTCCTTCCCCGCTGAAAAGGTTATTCTTGTCTTATATGCCATTTTTCTTTCCTTTTTACCCTGAAGTCTTCAATGCATCTTAATCTCCATGCTCAATCAAACGTGTCAATGAATATAGGATGGAGGGTACTTTTGAGTTGATCTTCCAAGTGAGTTTTTGTTAAGGTTCTATTCATTTGAAAAGAGGTGCTTTTTTTTCTCAAGCAGGGCCACTTTTGACTATGATAAGAAACAATACAGCGCTCATCTTGAATCACTTCAAGTTATGGAAGCAAACTATGCTAAAATGTCCAGGGAAGTAGAGAAACTTCGAGCGGAGTTGATGAATGTTAGAACAGGTACTACACGGTTTTAATGCTCTTCTTTCGAACTCCCATGTTTACTAGTGATGTCCATAGCTCATGTGGAGAAATTTGTGGGTGCTTATGGTGGTATAACAGAAATAATGAGAACGAGATGTCTATTATCTTGTTGGACAAAAAGCATATCAAGAAGGTTATAGTATTCACTGTAACCAACAACCTCTCCGGTTTTTCATTACTTGTCACTAGTCAAGTTGTGATATTTGCTTTCTACATATTGTTTTTTGAATAATGGAGAATTATCACAACAGAGTGAATCAGTTCATTGAACATGTGATGTTTGAACCTAAGATTTATGAAGACTGTTGTGTCTGCTTTTTTCATGCCTGCTGGGCATACTGGGAACTTTTTATTTTCCTGTGGAGTTGAGGCTGCATTATACAATGTTGATCCATTTATTTCTCCATTTTCTTGTCACAGGGGCAGAGTCCTATACCTCCTGCCAGTGCTGCTGCAGCGGTTGCAAATTCAAGTGTTGCACCTGCTGGTTATACTGGTGCCCAAACTGGCTCAGCTTCTTCAAGGGCCACCGGTTTTGATGCAGAAAGGGGCTCCGCTTATGACAATCAGAGAGGTTCTGGTTACGATATGCACAACTATTTCGTTACGACATGAATGCAGTGGCCTCCTACGATGCTTCAAGGAGCAACACTTACGACCCGGCAAAGAATAAAGGGAGTCTGCCATGGCATATGGACTAGCGGGCGTCCAACCAATGTTCCATTTGGATCTGGCACACCTCCTGCTGCCCATCCTGGAAACGGATTTGAACAACAACGTAGGGGTGGAATTGCAAACAGGAGATAACTGTAAGGCTTCATGTCCAATGGAGTATCATGATTTTTAGTTTTAGGAGCAGGTAATCATATGAGGATGTAAGCTACTTGATTCGATATTTGGTCGTTGCTTTGAAGCTCAGAGTGAAGAGAACCCTTCAACTAAGCGTCATGGCAGTTTCTAGTATATGTCGAGTCATAACTTAATACAGGCCGCCTGCATTCAACTTATAGTCTGGAAACATGGTGAAATGACGTCTTGCAGAATGTTTGTTGATTTCAGGCATTAATCCTAGTCTTGGGGTTTTCTTACGGCTCTTCTGCTTCGTTTTGGAGTGGAGCAAATAGGAAAAAAAAGAAGAAAAAAAACGACAAGCCCAATAGATGGTTAAGTTTGACTTTGAACATGTATTTGTTAAAAAAATGTACTCCATTTATTCCAAGTGTGTTGTCTAATTTTTTTTGTATAGATTAAGATTGTCTTTGGTCATTAAGTCATTTCACATGAAGTTTCATCTTTACCCCCTCCTAACCTACTTTCTAGATTCCTTAAATTTGTGCATTTGCAAGGATAGAAGTGGAACACAAGTTAGAAAACGTCATTTTATTTGGACAAAATATTTTGATGTTATAACAACCAACTTGACGAGTATACTATAAAAATTGAAGAATGTACCAACTTGCATGTCATGGATCAAATTCTTTTCCAAAGAAAATACAATTCCTCTCAGCATGTCCATTCCTACTGAAATAGCAATATTTAAAGTTGCTTGATTGTCACAAAAAGCAAGAGCCACAATTACTGAAAAATTGTTTCAGAACAACTTGAATTCAAAATCAAAAGTGATCTATTCAAAATATTAAAACTACTGACGAAGATGGAGTACATGGTAATAAGTGTAGATCTCTAAACATGAGGGCGGAAGCATAATTCCTGCAGAAGTTGATGTCCTTGACTGTCAATACCTATAGAAGCTCATACGGGCCTCAGAGGAATGAGCATGGTTATTGTACAAGGACTACTATGGAAACTTGACAAGAGCAACAACAAAGAAGCAATCCATTGTGATCATGGCATCATAAAACTTGGAAACCAGGTAAAGAGCTGTTAGTTTAGTTACCATCTTCCTCCAAATTGCATTTTGCTTCTCCAAATGCAGATGCTGAAATTATTGTATCCAGAGTACAATGAAATCATGGCAGATCAGGGAGGTCTTCCTTCCCACAGGAAAAGAAACTCAAACGACTGTTCTCAGAATGACATATGATCAAACTGCTTCCGCGACATTGTTTTTCGAGGACTCTGACTTCAAAGAATTGATGGTGGGAACCTCTCGAAAGAGAAGACAGTAAACACAGTGAATAATTCTCCGACAGGCAGGCATTTGCAAGACAATTTCATTGAGCTGCTAAATCTTTGCCTTCAGAGCAATTTCTAGTATCTAACTTTCTGCTCTTCGACAGACTCAAAGCCATGTTTCACATTTAGCTTGCATTGTCGTCCTTGTTGTTTCTAAAATGAACCGAATCCATGTAGTAACACATCAAGGGAAAAGAGGAATTAAAGAATACAGATCAAGAAAGCAAGATCACGATGGTGTTACTTCACTGATAATGGACACTGACATTTGCTTAACCTTCTGATTTTTTATCAGCCATGCTTACCTGCTTACATAGATTGTAAAATCTGGATCACCAGAGCAGCTCTTTTGAACTTTGTTAGGACTATAAACATCAAAATTTGGCACCAATTCAACAATTTGGAGTTTGTTGAACAAGTCGGTGACGGTTTGACCTTTAGTACTCCAACCCATATTATATCGCCCTACTACAAAACCGAGCAACTTTAGGTGCCGATAAACATTGAAAATCTCTACAGAGAAGTCACTATTTCCTTTTTCGAGCTTATCGTAAATTTCCTCCAAGGAGAGAGTATGATCATTCTCATCCACAACCAGCAATGCCCCTACTTGAACAAGAAACCTAAACCAAACAAGACTAGTAAAATATCAGAATATTTTCAGCACCACAGAACACAAAGAACTATGCAGGTATCTTGTCATAAATAACTATGCAGGTATCTTGTCATAAATCTTGCATAAAACAAAAAAATAGGTAAAACGATTGCCCTCAGGTTTGAATTATTTTCCAAGTGTTCGCGTATGATTCCTTCAGGGGAAGGTATAATACTCTAATGCATCAAGGATATAACATAAAGCTCAGGAAACAATTATTGTGAGCAGGTAACATAGGTGTTGAATGCTGCTCTGTAGTATTAATTGTCTCTGGGTGGTTAGTGGCCCTATTTTACGAAGGAAGAATAAGAAGAAAGCTCTACGGATTGTTCTGTCGCTTATTGGCTCGCTTTGATTAAAACCACGATTTTTTTAGTGGAACTGACTGCAATTGTTAAAGATTAGATGCATTCACAAAACGTTTTAGTTCAGTACAGGTTTTTTGCTCTATGGACCTCGGATAGCAAAAGGTTATTGTTTAGTTTGTAAGTAACCTTTCAAGCTTCAGCATTTCTTTGACGCCGATCTATATTTATTTTCTTAACCCGTAAATTGTTAGTCATATCAGCACCTATAACCACAAGCTATATCTTAATAACTACTCCACAGAAGACTTCAAAGAATCTTACATTAGCATAGACAACTTAGATCCTTGCGATTGGATTAAGGGCGATTAGAAAGAACACTACAACATTAAAGGAACCTTAAGACCATCAAAGCACCTCTGAAAATATCAGTTCCTTTGATTCTTGATTGGTTAAACCTTTTACCAGACTAGTTTGATTCATCCAATATCAACTACAAACAAAAACTTCCTCCACATGATGCTTTGTTTGGATAATTTGCTTCCTCACACATTCTAAGGAAATGAAATATGTTTAAAAAAAGTGGAAAGAAAGGGGACTTAAATGACTATACCTTCCTCTATTTACTCATATCCAAACAAAGCGGGGTTACTAAGTATTCTCCTCCACCCTCCCTTTCCTCAATCCAGACAGAGGGTAATAGAAGAAAAGGATGACATACTAACACCTGGTAACTTCTGTAACTCCAAATAAATTAAACCCAAATCTAATCTAATCAACACATGTCATTAAACAAAAACAACATACCCGTGAAAGAGAACGCCCTAAACCCAACAAAAAATTGATATAAAATCTATTAAAACAATATCATGGCCTAGACTTCTACGCTTCTTACGCTATGCATTTTAGGCACACAAGATCAGTATTCTTTGAAAGTCAGTGAAGGGTAGTTAGAGAAACTATTTAATCACATGATTAACAGAACGCACCAGTAAGCAATTAAAGATGAAGCTTCCATAGAAATTCTTACAATGTCTCATCGGCTGTGCAATATATCTTCCCGTCTCGAACAATCCCAGTTGTTACCCACATCTTCCCCTTCTTTTCAATGACCTCTGCCATTCCCAATTCCTCATTCCAAAGTGCCTTGGATTTAATAAATCTAAATGTATTCATACATTCCATATAGCATCCAAGTCTTCTCGCAGAAAAGCTCATAATTTCAAAGTTAACATAAAATTGCACACAAGATGTATAGATACCTGACTTGCCACTGGGAGTTGCAAGCAAATGCCCAACAATCCTCTTCCTCATCATCCAACTCCACCCAGTTGGATTCTATATCTGATGAACTATCCAAATCCTCTGTATCCATTGCAGCTCTAAGCTTCAACATTAAAAGTCCAAAATAATAAAACCATCTGGTTAGAGATGCAATTGCATTGACACATAGTAGTTTCTACAAAAGAATTAGATTATTGTTAAACAGGGTTTATGATTCAACCATTAAAGCAAGAGCAGGATCTGCAACGAGAAGAGTAGAAGAATTAAAGCCAAGCAAGCTAGCTAGGCTGATCGTAAGCATATTGCTTTCAGATGTTTATCACCTAAAGACTTAAAATAGTAAGAAGGCAAACACATTTAATTAGTTTACTCCTTTAACAATTCACTAACAGAAAACGATAAGATCTTCTCAATTTTTTAGCATAAACATCTGAAGTTATAGATCTAACGAAAACAACTACCCTCCTATCCCACCTTCACCTCATCTCCGCCGCTGCATTATCTCCTCTCGCTCTGGCCTCCTCCTATCATCCATCCTTGTGTCCGTGGCACAAAAAGAAAAAGATAAAGAAACTAGCTTGAGTTACAATTTTCTCATTTCTTTCCTTTTTTGTGTGTAGAAATTCAATTTTGGTTAATCACAAATTCAACATCCTGGGAGTAAAAACATTGGTTGACTTAAGAAAAATTTTATGCGGGAAAATTCAAGATTATAATAAGCTTTATATTGTCAATAATAGTACTAAGTACATTAAATAGTAGTCGTCCATTCTTATCCTTGTTGCAAAAATCAAGCTGACCTTGAAACATGATAGTATAACATGTGAACTAAGAGCAACTACTAATTATAATTACCAAGCATGGAAAATAATTGGATGGCTAGAAAAATGATATTAGGCTCGACAATATTAAATTATTAACACCTAAAATCAGGTAATGAACAAGATTCAAGTAACAAAAAATCGGAGAAAAATAGGGGCAACAACGAGCATCACAAGGAAAGCATAGGCATCGGCGATGCAATGTTGATAAACATACCTAGATAAGCCCAAGATGAAGCCACAAACAAAAAGTAATAATGATCTAACAAACACTGATTTGAAACCGAAGGTTGAATATTGCCGCCTCCATTCCTACTACCGATTTCATATAGATCCTACAAGAAAAATTATTAGCATTTCAGTTGGATGCCCACATCAGTTGCCACTTGGGTGAGGGTAATCTGCCCAAGTACTGTAGTAAGAATATAAGACTCTTAAGTGGAAGTTGCATCAATCGGGGGCCATAAATTGTATGTGAACAAAGAAAGTTTTAATCTCCTCTGTACAATCTATAATTGTGGAAAGCTAAAACATATGAAATGCAACTGATAGTAATGAAGCTGGTTTCCTGCCATGAAATTACATACATTATTAGCATCACTCTTTCATGAGAAACCAAACTCCATGCCTAAACATATATGGACCTACATTTCAATAACACTTGTGGAATAATCATCCTAGGACAAATGGTTTATGATGGTTTTATTAACTAAGACCACATTGAGGAGCCATATATTAAACGAAAAACATCCCTGATGACTAGAGTTGACTTAAAATTTCTTGATTAATGTAGTATCATGATATCATTACCGGATTTAATCTCCCCCAGCTGCAGTAACGTTTCATATTTTTCTTTTTCATGTGCACATGCATATTCCCAAGCTTTTCGACTAGTTAAGCTCACCCACAATAAACACTAGATATTTACTCTAGTTTTCATTACATTCAGCCCAAAAGATTACCAGGAGTTTCATTATAAAAAATAAAAAAATCTTCCGGGACTTGATTAAATTTTTGTTGCTAAAAACGTAGTGGTAGATATTGAAATGTCAAAAAGAGCATCTAACAAAATTAGAAGATTGAATCTGGTGCTTTCAGCATATATGAAGAGCTAATGACACGACAGTTTTCTACATATACATATACAATAGCAGGAGGATTTTGTATCAAGTATAAGCAACAATCTGTTCAAACTTGTACAAGAAAATGCCAATTTTTACAAATATTCCAATGCTCTATAGTCTATACGTACTAGGAGTGGGTATTCGGTCGGTTCGGTCTTAACCGAACCGAATTGATCGGTTTGGTCGGTTTTCGGTCGCGGATGGTAAATAACAGAATAAACCGAATTCGACCATAAAACCGAATAAACCGAAACCGAATGGTTTCTGTTTGGTTCGGTTTTCGGCCGAATAAACCGAACATATATGTTCAGCTTAATGTCAATACCAATGATAGTTAGTTAATTAGTAATTAGCATAAAGGTGATACAGCTTAATTAGTTAATTATAGTGGCTGGCTCCTAATGAATTTACAAAAATAATTGCAATTTGGTAAAACGCAAAGATGGGATGCATAAATATTGTTATTGTTGTTGTTGTCTAGCTCCTTCATGGATTTTCAAACGGAGCAGTTGGGATTATCGCCACAAAATTCACATTTTCTTACTCCATTCCATCTCTGCATAATCCAAACAATCCATTCACCAAATACTTAGGTAATTTCAATAAGAAGGAAGTCAATAGGAGGCAAAACATGGAACTAAAGGCAGCAAGGGAAAAGTTTCAATAATTTTATCCAAACCCTAACATAAAATTCGAAATTACCTTTTGCGGTTTTGCGTTGCGACTGCCGGAAAGAGAAGAGCTCGGCCTCGGAGGCGAAGTGGCGGGGCGGCGACGGTCAGTAGTTGACGACGATGGGTCTTGGTGGTGAAGCTCGAAGGAGGCGATTGTTTGTTCGCGATTCGTCTCGTCTGCTACTCAGATATCATCAGACGACGCACGCAGGAGAGAAGCAGCCAGCAGGCAGCAGCAGCGTCTGGTCAATGGGTTGGGTAAGTTATTTTTTTTTATCAGTTAGTAATAGGTTGGGTTGGGTAAATTTATTTAGTGATTGGGTTGGGTTTTGGGTAATACGTGGGCTTGGGTACAAATGGCTAATGGGGCTTGGGTAGCAGAAAATGGGTAGTTAAGTTGGGTTGGGCTTGGGTTTGGTACTTGGGCTGGGTTGGGAATCGGTTTATTCGGTCACCGAATAAACCGAATAAACCGATAGGTACAACCGAAACCGAATCAAACCGCCCAAATACTAATCGGTTTTTAATCGAAACCGAACCGCGTACTCTATACAAGAGACGCTAGTAATTCGAAATTTGAAGTGTTGATATATGCGAATATATATATATATATATATATATATATATATATATATATATATATATATATAACCTAACTACTTCAATAACTCGATACAGAGAAACCATCAGAAATTCTCAAACAGATTCATCAAGAAACCTCAAAAACTGGTACTAATCCTCCTCAAATCGAAGATGGCGTGGATACCTGAAGGCGCTATCTTTGGCAGCGACGGTATCAGAGGATCAGAGGACAGGTCTAACCACACCGGCGCATACGAAGACGGAAGCGATTAGGGCTCGGCTTACAGGAGGCGGCGACACAATCGAAGCTAGCAAAGACTTGTTAGGGTTCGTTTTCACTAGGGGATTTGGAAACCTCTTCGCGACCCTGGTTGGCATTCGTATCAAGGTTCAGCCTGCGACTGTGCCTGCAGCGACGCACGAGAATGTGATTGGATAAAAACAATATATATATATATATAAAGAACCCTAAGGTTTTCATAAACTTACAATCACGTCTTTTGATTTTTAACCATCTTCAGTTACCCTCTCTAAGATTTAGTAAAATTTTCAGTTACATCCTTTTACCGTTTTTGTGATGTTAATTGAACGTCAAGAATTTTAGAGTGAACTATTTCTTATCAATAATATTTCTAATACTTCAACCCCGACATTTAATTTATCTTCTTTCCTGCCTCTCAAACCGACCAGCACTGTCAGTCGTCGTTAGCGCCTAACTGTGGCAGCAACACAGATCACCTCATGCCACAGCGATGCATACGAGACCATGTCGTCACGATGCAGGTATGACCAGACCGCCCATTGACTGTTTTGGAATACAAATTACATCTAAAATATTTAATAATCAACTAAAACCACAAACAGTCAAGTGGGTGGCTGAAAGTTTCACTAGAGGTACTTATAATTTACCCTTAACGGAAATAGGAGTAAGCTTTTTCATCTTTAGAAACAAGTAATAATAGTAATCCATATACATTTATCCGAAGAAGAAAAATTAAAATACTCTATCCAATGATTGTCACAATATCAAAATATTTTTTCAAATGAAATGACATTTTTCTATTTTTATTTTAGTCTATTTTTACTCTTGCAAATACATTCACTCAAAGAATCTAAGAAGTGAGTTGGGAAGGATGAGAATAAATCTCAAATAAGATAATGATAAAAAAATTATGTAAATTGAGTTAATAACTAAAAATAATACTCCTAATAAATACAAAAAAGTTAAAACATGCGACTTATTATTTTGGATGATGGTCAAAACACAGACTTGTGATTAGGTCCATGTCAAAAGTTGGGCCAAACAAGCAACAATGAACCGTGTTTAGGGCCTTTGCCTATCTATGCCCAAACAGGCAGTAGTTAACTTAGGGCAGCCATCTTCAGTGTTTGTTGTTGCTGCCGCCAAAACCAGAACCGGGACCAGAACCCAGCTGGCCGAAACCGTGGAGGAAAGGAAACAAACTTCACTGTTTGTTGTCTTCACTGTTTGTTCTTGTCTCACTTCTCAGGCAGCACAAAGACTAAAAACACGACCATATTTCCACTCCACTTGCATAAACCCTAGTCAACCCCTACCATTTTTTTCGACAGAGGCTCGTCAAAGACGATGAATTGCTTGGAAAATCTTTGCCTTAAAATCAAATTTACCCCGCAAAGCTCCCATCTTTCCCCCTTCTACACCGTCTTTGTCGGGCTCTAGCGCTTGGTGGTTCTTGTCGATAAAAGGTAGGTATGATCAACTTCATTTGGCTTCAGTTATGCCTTAAAGACTTTATTTGTTTTCAATTAAGCCGCCATCTTAGTCCATAATTTATATTCCATATTTGTAAGTTGAGTTTACCCAAATGGGGCTTAACATCCATGAATAATCTCCACTTGTCTTACACGATCACATGCCTAATTTTGTTTCCTCTTCTCCCATTACAGCATGATGGGATCAGATCTCCCATTGCGGCATGATTGGTTATTAGTATTCTAGTTTACTGCAGGATTAGGCTTTAGTTGCTACTATGCAGCTTGTAGTTTCTTTTTTACGTGCTTGCTAAAGAAAAAGTTCATGAATGCGTTTCCTTTGGTGTTAAGTTATGGACTATATATATATTCACGACAATCCCTGCGTGAAGTTGCTTGCTGCTGGATCATTTGCAGATAACAGTAATTAGTAATTAGGCTAGGTTATGATGTGTTTTAGGATTAAGTTTGTGCTGTTAGTATACGTGGAACAATACCACGACTAGAATCGTTTAGCAAGAACTTAATAGGTTGGGTAAAAGCTGGGTTAATTACATTAGTCACTAAGATTGTGTTCTTTAAGAAAACAATTTTGTAAATCTGTCAAAACCCATTTTTCCTCACCTTTCCTCTCACACCTGTTCCCTCTATTCTGAAAATCACAATTTGTTTTTCTCAAAATCTTAAGAAAAGAACATAAGAATAAAATTGGAAGTTAGTATTACAAAGTCCTGAAGATGGTGCCAGGCCCAAGTGGGCACGATGCTGGGTTGTAGGTCACCATTCCAAGGCATGTCTCAGCACCTGACCAGCTCATAACCAAACCTAAGTTCATTATCTTCTAATGATTAAAGTAAAACCCCTAATAAATCTAATTTAGTTCTCTTTATGTTTTACTTGAACTAAATCTTCAGTTAAACTTTTACTTGAAGGAGAGTAGTGAGATTTTTTCCGATAGAAGTTCAACCCCCGGCCTTAGTCTGTGGTTACTGTTTGATTACTGTAAATTCTTGTTACATATTTTTTTGTTGCTTTATTATTTCAAGGGCTCAGTAGATTCCTCAACCCTTTGTAATTAAACTGTTTTTTTAATAAAAAAAATCTATTACTTCTATAAGAACAAAAGTAATAAGGAAGAGTCTGGGAGGTCGTGACATATGGTAATTGTTGAAAAAGTTTCCTAAAAGGAAACCTAACAATTATATAGGCACTCCTTAAAAAGGAAAACCTATCAAGTAAATAGGAATGGAGGCGGCAATATTCAACCTTCGGTTTCAAATCAGGGTTTGTTAGATCATTATTACTTTTTGTTTGTGGCTTCATCTTGGGCTTATCTAGGTATGTTTATCAACATTGCATCGCCGATGCCTATGCTTTCCTTGTGATGCTCGTTGTTGCCCAAATTTTTCTCCGATTTTTTGTTACTTGAATCTTGTTCATTACCTGATTTTAGGTGTTAATAACTCTCTTTCTAACAGTAGAAAAACTGAAAAAACAAGTAAGAAGGAGATACCTGAAGTTGCTGATGTACTTCCACCCTAAAAACGAGTGAAACGGTGCCGGAAATGAGGAAAAAGGCGGTGGTCGGCGGCGGATTTCGGAGGAGAGTGCGTGATGCGTCGGGGAAGAAATTGGGGAGAGAGGAAGCTGAAACCGATTTAAAAGGCTCGGTAGCGGGTAGCCCGCCGCCAAGCTCGCTTCCAAGCAGATGGTAGCGGGCTACCCCCCACTCAACCTGCTACCGGATGCTTTTTACGATTTCGAGGAGCGGTTTAAATTTCAAAACACCCGCTCAGCCAATTAATTCAAATGGTAGCGGGCTACCCGCTACCACGCCCGCTACCGAGTTGCGCCATCGGTAGCGGGCAGCTTGCCCCAGCCTGTCAGAGGCCTTTTGGGGAGCTCGGTAGCGGGCCGCCACCGAGCTCCCCTCAACTACGTAGTGTTTCAATGTGCGATTTTTACGTTCAACAACACCGTTAGATTAAGGTGAACAAGGTGCGGTGGTTTCATGTACAATTCCGTGTTGTGCACAAATTTGACCAATTGGTGCTTCATACTCGTCACCTCTATCACTTCTCAATCTTTTGATTTTTTTATTGAGTTGATTCTCAACCTCATTTTTGTAGAGAACGAATTTATCAAAGGCCTCGTCTTTACTTTTCAATATAAATACAGATAGCAATATTTTGTGCTATCGTCAATAAAGGTAATAAAATACTTATTACCACCTCGTGTTTGAACGAATTTCAAATCACAAACATCACTATGAATCAATTCAAGTGGTTTGATACTTCTTTCAATTGATTGAAACGATGACCTTGTCAATTTTCTCTCAACACAAATTTTACATTTATGTATTAGATCAATTTGGAATGTTGGAATATGGTCCAAGTTAATTAATCGACGTATCGAGTCAAAATTAATATGACATAGTCTACAATGCCACAAATTGGAAAACTCAAGCAAGTAAACAGAGGAAGTACTCTCTTTATTGATAATAGCCATAACATTGAGTTTGAACAACCTATTACAAGCATACCCCTTTCCTACAAACATTTCAGATTTGGTAAGAATGACCTTGTCCGATTTGAACACCATGCAAAATCCATGCTTGTTCATCAGTGAGCCGGACACCAGGTTCTTGCGCACTTCTGGCACATACAGGACATTGTTCAGGGTCAATGTCTTGCTAGAGGTCATCTACAGAAGCACCTTCCCTTGACCTTCAATTGCTGTTGTTGCGGAATTGCCCATGTACATCTTCTCCTCTTGAATTGGTTCGAAGGAGGAGAAGAGGTTCTTGTTGGTGAAAACGTGCCTAGTAGCACCTGTGTCAATCCACCATTATTTTTTGTTAGACCCAACAAGGTTCACCTTAGAAACTACAGCAGCAAGGTTCATATCTTCCACATCTTGAGAAATTTCATTGATCATGTTTGCCTTATGATCATTCTGCTTTGGGAGTCAAAAATCGCTAGATTTGTGGCCCATCCTTTCACAGTTGAAGCATTTTCCATTGACTTTGGCATTGGCTTCGACTTCGAGACACCTCTCGTTGCCCCGAGCTTTCTTTTTCTCTTTTTGTTCTTTGAGCTTTGCCCTTTAGCATGCTCCATCATGTTGGCCTTGACACCAATAGAGAGGGATGACTTGTGCTCGGATCTCTTGTTATCTTCTTCGATACGAAGTCTAACAATGAGGTCCTCCAAGTTCATTTTCTTTCGCTTGTGCTTCAGATAGCTTTTCAATTCATTCCATCCAGGAGGTAGCTTCTCAATGATAGCTATCAATTAGAAGGCTTAAGCCAACACCATGCTTTCAGCGAGGATCTCGTGCAAGATAACTTGAAGTTCCTGCACTTGACTGACCACGGTCTTGGAATCCACCATTAAATAATGGAGGAAACGACCGACCATAAATTTCTTTACGCCGGCATCCTCCGTTTTATATTTCCGGTCCAAAGATTCCCACACACTTTTGCAGTCATATAATTATTGAAGGGTGATCCGTAAGCTGGCAAGAGTCTAGCAAGGTGTGAAATAATAGGTTGCTTTAGGGAGAAGTTACTTAGTCAGAGTAGGATTACAACTCCAAATAGGAGCTGATGCATTTGTATTTGATTAGGATTAGGAAGTAGAAATCAATTAGGAGTAGGAGAAGTGTAAAGCCTATATAAGGCTAGTCTATTTCTATAATAAAGCATGAGTTAAGGCGTGAAGTACAGCTTGTTCCTAACCTTTTTGCTCTGCTAAACCCTAACATTGTGGTATCAGAGCATTGGTTGTGATCAATGGCTGTGTCTAGTGTTGGGAACACCATACCTCAATCACAGGTGGCATTCTTGCACAATGGTGCATCGTTTGATTTCTGGTATATAAAGATGGAGACATTGTTTCAATCTCAAGATGGGATTTGATAGAGACGGGAACCAGCGAAATTGCAGATCCAACACAACAAAAAGAAGAGAAGAAGCGTGATGCAAGAGCTCTACTGTATATTCAGCAAGCAGTAACAGATGAGGTCTTTTCTAGGATCTCAGGAGCAAAAACAGCAAAAGGAGCATGGGATATTTTGAAGACATAATTTCAAGGCTCAACTAAAGTGAAAGAAGTAAAGCTACAAGGATTAAGGAGTGATTTTGAAAATTCAAGTATGAAAAGTAATGAAACTGTACAAGCATATTTGGGAAGTTTATGGCTGTTGTTAGCAAGATGAAGAGTTATGGCGAGGAGATAACAGACAAGGCTACAATAACTAAAATACTTAGGAGTCTTACTGCCAAATATGATCATGTGGTGGCTGCTATAGAAGAATCGAAGGACCTGTCAAAACTCACTACAGATTAGTCAATGGGTTCCTTACAAGTTCATGAGGCTAGAATAAATAGAGCCTCTGCAGAAAAGGAATAGCTGGCATTTCAAGTTCAAGGTGATCAAAGAAGAAACACGGGTAGAGGAAGGGGATCTTTCAGGTCAAGAGGGTGAGGTAGAGGATCCCCAATTCAGTGCATATTTTGCAACAAACCTGGCCATCGAGAAGATGATTGTTGGGGAAAATTACACTGCTCTCATTGTAAGAAAACGGGACACAAAGAGGAAGATTGTTGGAGTAAACTTCAATGCAGCTACTACAAAAAGATGGGGCATAGAGAAGAAGAATGTTGGAGCAAGCAAAATCAAGCTAAATACACAGAAGGAGAAGTTGAACAAGTAGACTTTCTGTTCATGGCCAAAAAGGAAGGTAACACTAACACTATCTCTTCTGAAACTTGGTATTTAGATAGTGCCTGCTCCAACCATGTTACAGGAGACATATCTAAATTTAAGAAGTTAGATGAGACATATAAGTCACAGGTCAGACTTGGTGATGACAAGCAAGTTCAAATCGAGGGAAAAGGTTTAGTAGAAGTACACATTGGACAGAAGGTCAAGTTGATCAAGGATGTGGAATATGCGCCCGACATGGCACACAACCTGATCAGCATTGGCCAACTTATTGACCATGGACATCAGGTGACATTCAATCAAGAAGGATGTCAGGTTAGAAATAACAAAGGGGAGATAATACTGGAAGCAAAGAAGACTGAGAACCGTATGTATCCAGTAACTCTAACTACTGGAGAGTTTGTTATGATGAGCAACAAAGAAGACTCAAGACTCTGACATCTCAGATATGGTCATCTACACTATAGGGGTCTCCAACTTTTATCTAGGTGACAGATGGTTGAAGGGATCCCTTCTATCAAAAAAGAAGCACAATTATGTGAAGGATGTGTATTAGGTAAGCAAACCAGAAGACCATTCCCTCAAAATCAAGCAAGAAGGGCTACAGCTAAACTAGATTTGGTACATGGAGATTTGTGTGGGCCAATGAGAACACCATCCCATGGAGACAGTAAGTATTTATTTTTATTGACAGATGACTTTAGCACAATGAGCTGAGCTGGGGGTATTTTTTAAAGAATAAGTCATATGCATTTCAAGAGTTTAAAAAATTCAAGGCTATTACAGAAAGAGAAAGCAACATGAAGTTGAAATCACTCAGAACAGATCGAGGAGGGGAAATTTTATCTAGAGACTTCACAACATATTGTGAGAAAGAAGGAATTAGAAGACAAGCTAACTGCACCATATACTCCCCAGCAAAATGGAGTGGCAGAGAGAAAGAATAGGACAACAATGGAGATGGCTCGTTCAATGCTTAAAGCAAGAGGGTTATCTGATGAATTCTGGGCAGAAGCAGTGGCCACTGCAATTTACTTGCTTAATATCTCACCAACTAAAGTTGTGGTTGATAAAACTCCATATGAAGTGTGGTATGGATACAAGCCTTCAGTAGCACATCTTAAGATATTTGGATGTGTATGTTATGTCATATCCACAACAAGGCACAAGTTAGAACAAAAGAGCAAGAAGTTTATTTTTGTTGGGTATTGCCTTAATTCTAAAGCATATAGAGCATTTGATCCAGTAAACAAAAAGCTAACAATAAGCCGAGATGTACAGTTTGATGAAGAGAAATGCTGGAAACCTGAAGAAAATTATCAAGCTGGAATTCCAATTGAAGAGGTTGATGAAAACAGAGACACCCAGATCCTGAAAGTGATGATGATGAAGAATCAGACTCACAAGTCAATGAACAATAGCAGCATTAGCATGATGAATCACCAGAATTACTAAGAAGGGCACAAAGAACAAGAAAACCACCTGCTTCTCTATCAGAATATGATACAAGTTTAGCTATGTTTACAGAAAATCCACTTTCAACGGAGGCGGCATTACAATAAGAAGTTTGGAAGAAAGCCATGATGGAAGAAATTCAATCAATTGAGAAAAATTAGACCTGGAAGTTAGTAGAGAAGCCTGAAGGTAAGAATGTTATAGGGGTGAAGTGGATCTTTAAAACAAAATATAATGCTGATAGAAGTTTGCACAAGCATAAGGCTAGATTGGTAGTAAGGGGTTTCAGTCAAGAACCTGGAATAGACTATGAAGAGACCTTTGCACCAGTGGCCAGATTTGAAATTGTGAGAACTATATTGGCTTTGGCTGCACAAAACAAGTGGGAGGTGTACCAATTTGATGTAAAGTCAGCCTTTTTAAATGGTGAGTTAAAAGAAGAAGTATATGTGGATTAACCTATAGGTTTTGTTGTTCTAGGAGAAGAAAGCAAGGTATACAGGTTATTCAAAGCTCTGTATGGACTTGAACAAGCTCCTAGAGCTTGGTATGGGAGAATAGACCAATTCATCCATCAAAAGAAATATATGAAAAGTGGCAGTGAACCGACCTTATATGTGAAGAATGAGAAAGAAGGGGAGAAGATGATTATACTGAGCATGTATGTAGATGATATAATCTACACAAGATCTTCAACAATACTCATTCAAGAATTTAAGCAGGATATGATGAGAACCTTTGACATGACAGATCTTGGAAGCTTGAACTATTTTCTGGGATTGGAAGTAAAGCAGGTATCATAGGGCATATTTCTGTCTCAAGAAAAATATGCAGAAGAAGTACTAAAGCTCTTCAATATGGGACATTGCACACCAAGTTCAACGCCTATGAACACAAATGAGAAGCTGGGATCAGATGATGGATCGGGTGAAGCTGAAGCAAGAAGGTTTAGGAGCATAGTTGGAAAACTAATTTATCTTACACACACCAGGTCAGATCTATGTTATGCGGTAGGTCTTGTGGCACGGTTCATGCACAAACCTACAAAAAAACACCTTGGTGCAGCTAAAAGAATTCTGAGGTATGTAGCAGGGACTAGAGACTTTGGCATCTAGTACTTGAGGAAAGAAAACTTCAGGCTTTAAGGGTATGTTGACAGTGACTGGGCTGGAGATCAGGTGGATAGGAAAAGTACTTCAGGTAACTATTTTCTACTGGGTTCTGGACCTATAACTTGGTTGTCTAGAAAGCAAGCAGTTGTTGCGTTGTCTACAGCTGAGGCTGAATATGTATCAGCTGCAACAGCAGCTTGTCAAGGGGTGTGGCTTAGAAGAATTCTTGAAGATCTTGGACAACCACAATTGGAGGCAACAGAGATCCTTTGTGACAGCAAATCAGCAGCAGCCATTGCTAAAAATCCTATGATGCATGCAAGAACGAAGCATATAGAGTTGAGACACCATTTCATCCGAGAACTTATACAAGAAGGACAGATTAAGATCGAGTTTTGCACAATAGAAGCTCAGCTGGCACACATTTTCACAAAGGCTCTTCCTGTAGCAAGGTTTAAAGAGTTAAGACAGCAACTACAAGTCACCAGCTTCAGATCAAAGGGGAGTATTGAAGGGTGATCCATAAGCTGGCGAGAGTCTAGCAAGGTGTGAAATAATAGGTTGTTTTAGGGAGAATTTACTTAGTCTGAGTAGGACTACAACTCCAAATAGGAGCTGATGCAGTTGTATTTGATTAGGATTAGGAAGTAGAAATCAATTAGGAGTAGGAGAAGTGTAAAGCCTATATAAGGCTAGTCTATTTCTATAATAAAGCATGAGTTAAGGCGTGAAGTACAACTTGTTCCTAACCTTTTTGCTCTGCTAAACCCTAACAATAATTACAATAAACTGTATATTGTGAATAATTTAAACAGTTTAGGATATAATTACGGCACAAGAAGTCGGAGTGGATTCACGCTTGATTGGCGTTGGATGTTCCAGCATCAACGTTACCCTCAGAAACTCCAGGAGAATCCTCAGTCAAGAATCTCGCAAGATTCAAGGTGGTCAAGTATAACAACATTTTCTGTTGCCACCTTCTTAAGTTCCCCCCGTTGAACTTCTCCGGTTTCTCCACATGAGAGGTCAGAACGGTCAATGGGTTTGACATCATGGTCATAACAGCCCTAGAACCACCGTTGTTTTCGCTGGACCCATTCGCAACTTTGGAACCGTCCACAGCATTAACTTTCGAGATCCTCATCACATATCACGAATCTGTTTTAAGATTGTAGTACGAGTAAGTACTAAAATTGGTAAAACAATAATATGGGTAGAATTGCACAAAATATAAAATTCGTATGACTATATAAATATTTGATGCAAAATGAACAAGGTATAAAAGATGGAGACAATATAGCAATTCTAGCAAATTTCAGAAATTAATAATTCCAGAAAAATATACGAAAAATTGATCTGAATAATTATAACGAAATTAAATAGAAATTATGCCGGAAATTAAACAAATTGACTGTATAAAAATAAAATTCTAATTTTAAAAATAAATTAGAATTAACAAGAAGATGAATGGATCAAACCAAGAAAAGTTTAGAAATAAGAATCATTTTTCGGGATTTGGTTTCCGAGGCTTACGTTGCACGCAATTTCCTTAAAACAGATTCGTTTTCTCCACTACGAGTGCTTGAGGATCAAACAAGCGTCTATCTCCCATGATACAACGGAGATGCGGAAAGAGCTTCGCACTTAAAGCTTTTCCGCCGACGAACTAAAACAAAAGAATTTGAAGAACACCATAAACAACGATGCAAGAGATTTTTTGCAAGAAGAGATGAAGAGGATTTAGCAAGAAGAACAGTCCTAGGGATGAGGAACATGCATGGTGGTGGTGCCTTTTTATAGTGTTTAGGGTAGCCTAGCCATTAGGGCACCTAAATGCATCATAAAGCTAACCATTAACCCTAATACTAATGGCTATGAAACCACCATATCAATGGTCCATAAATCACCATACTAATGGAAAAAACCTCCAAATTTATAGTGAAAAATAAATAATTTTTCATTTATTTTCCTTCCACCATTTTATATTTCCATCAGAGTATAGCTACCGGTAGCGAAAGGCGACAAGTTAAGAAACCTTTGCAGTATGCTGATTATATTGATGATTTAAATGTTGTTGCTTATGCATTAACTGTGGTAGAAAGTGGAAACTTTCATATCGAGAGACGTTGCAAAGCAATGAAGCAACACAATGGTTAGTAGATGTGGAAGAAATGCAATCTCTAGAAAAGAATGGGACTTGGGAGTTTGTACCATTGCTAAAAGGTGGTAGTCCTATTGGACGCATATGGGTCTTGAAGAAAAAAAATAAGAAATCCGTGAAGTTGAACCACCCAGGTTCAAGGCACGACTTGTAGCGAAGGGATATTGACAAAAGGAGGGAATCGATTACCATGGCATATTTTCTCCCATTGTGAAACATAAAACTATCCATGTTATGCTAGCTATGGTGTATGTTTTGGACATAAAGCTTGAAGATCTTGATGTGAAAACAACATTTCTACACGGAGAGTTAGAGGGGTATATCTACATGTCATAGTTGGAGGGTTTCCGTCTTCCTGGAAAAGAAGATCATGCTTGCTTGCTTAAGAAGTCACTTTACGGCTTGAAGCAATCACCGAGACAATGGTATAAGAGGTTTGATATATTTATGATTTCTCATGGATATTCTCAAAACTAGTATGAAAATTGTGTTTACTTGAGGCGACTTCCAGATTGTTCTTTTATCTATTTGCTCTTGTACGTTGATGATATTTTAATGCAGCAAAGAATAAGGCTGAAATTAACATGCTAAAATCTCAGTTGAATGGAGAATTCGAGATGGACTTGAGAATGGTCAAGAAGATATTAGGCATGGAGATTTGCAGAGACAATATGTTGTACTTGTTACGAAATGTCATTGAAAAAGTCTTGAAGTGTTTCTGTATGGATAATTGCAAACCTATTAAAACTCCATTGACAGCCCACTTCAAGCTTAGTGTTGAGATAGCACCAAAAACTAAAGAAGAGAAGGAGAACATGAGTAGTTTCATACTCTATTGTTGTTGATAGCAGTGGCGAAGCTATTATCGGACGGGGGAATGACCGCCCGCCCGTAATTTTAGTAAAAGTATAGGTATATAGTATACAATTAAAATAATTTAATATTGTTATATTGTAATACCCCTAGATTTTCGTGTCCGAATTAATTCTTAGATTAATCTAAGAGAATATAATTCTACCCTCAAGGGTTTTTTTTTAACACATCTTGTTTGTTGACATCCAACTTTGTCGTAGCGGATAATCTTAGTTGTATCTAAAGTTTTAGGTACTATTCAATTTATATCTATAATTCTTTTATTTTAATAATTATTGCTATTTTCATATTTCACGCATTTTAGCATTTTCATTATTTTATACCTTATCCTTTTTCATTATTTTATGTACTCTCATTATTTTCATCACTTTATGTCTTTTTATCACTTTATTGTTTTATATACATTATCATTTCCATTATTTTATATACATTATCATTTTCATCATTCTATATACTTTATCTTTTTCATAATTTTATGCACTCTATAATTTCCATTATTTTATATACCTTACTATTTTCACTATTTTATGTACTTTTGCATTTTCATTATTTTATGTGCTTTTGACCTTTTATTATTTCATATTCATTTATCATTTTCACCATTTCATTTATTTTTTTACCCTTTCTTTAGGTTATGAGCTTTTGTTTTTTATATTAATTCATGTGTTCTTATTATCCTTTGTGTTATTATATTATGTACCTTTTTTAGCATTTTAGCCTTCTATTTTTTTAGTCTTTTGTTCTAGTAATTAAGTGGGTATGGTTAATAAAACTTAAAACTGCAAAAAAAGAAACGTACACTTGTTGCAGCCTTCTGTTTTTATTTCTCCTTCACGTTTCCATTTTTCCTGTCATACTCCTACTCCCATACCCCCATCACCCAACATCTGACCAATCCATCCCTTCTCACCATTTATATACCCCCTCCTTCAGCAGCCCATCAAAGAAAGGAGATAGAGAAGCAGGAAGAAGATCAGAGGAGCACCACCGCCGGCTCCATCTTCTCATCCTCTCCTCCACCACCTCCATCATCACCGCCGCACTACCACGAGTCAGGACAGCCAGCCCTCGTCGCCGGAGATGCTCGGAGGAAGGAGAATCGAAGCTCGACGCTTTCCGGAACCATTTCCTCCATTCCTCTTCTCCGCTACTTTCGTCACCAATCTCAACCGTCGTTAGCTCCGCCATGAAGAGACGAAGCTAACCGACCCTTTCACGTCACCGGAGTTGCTCTGACGAAGGAGAATTTCAGTAAAAACCGCCACCACGTTCCAAGTATAACCTCTTCGATCTGCTGTTCCAGCCGTCCAACGAAGCTCCAACCACCATCATTATCACCACTGGACGCCGGAGAACAATCTCGGTTCAGGTCCGCCGAGAAAAATCGACCTCCGCCATTGGCCGCTGCGTCGGCCGCCGCAAGCCCAGTTTCCGGCGAGCAGTCTGAGAAGAGGACCTGTTGGTTCTCGTTAAAACTCGCGTTTCATCCTGACTCGTGTTTACGTTGTTCGTTCCAGCCCCTAACTTCCCTCCAGCTTACGTATAGGTCACCGGTAAAGTTTAAACCTTTACACTTTAGGCACTATACTCAAACTTTGTCTTCTTCTTTTTGTTATTGTTTTATTATTATGATTATTATTAATACCTCAAAATAAATTGTTTTAATTTCATGATCACCATGTTCTTCTGAGTTTAATTTACTTTGTAAATTGAGTTTAATTTACTTTGTAAATTACTAACTTTATTTTATTGCACTTTCTTATAAGGTTATTTTATAAATTTAGAAAATTCATATCTCTTCCATTTTTAATATTTTGTTTGTAAAACTTTGTAGATACACTTAAATACTTATACGTTGCATGTTGCATGTTGCATGAGGAACTTGTCAAAGAGTATTTTTATAGAATACAAAAATAAAGGTTGTTATTAATTAATTTCCTCTTTATTATTTTTATAAAAAATTAATAAAGGTTGGGAATTTTTTATATTTTGTACATAAATCCTATACTTGTGTTTAATAAATTTTCTAATCATTATTTTCAACTTTTAAATTGTTGAAGTTATTTTAAAAATTATTTTCCTTGATTAAAAATATTTTCTTATGCTTAAAATTTTGTTTTGTGCCTAAAAGTCCCCGCAAAAAATCCCAGACTATCTTAGGCCGTTAGAAAACTGTAAACGCCTCCGTTACTTTTCCGTAAATCTTACTGATCGGTATCGAAAAGCTATCATTTGCAGAATCTCATAGAATATTTCATTAAATTCTTATCATTAGGTTTTCGACTCCAAACACCAACTCCAAGCGACGCTTCCGGTTATTCTCGGCTTGTTAGCTGATGCATTTTCCCGATTACATCTAGGTAAGGGGTATAAGATGAGGTTTTTCATTTGAGTCATTTTATTTCTTTCATAAACAAACTCTCGAATAAAGAACTCTAAACTAAACAATTGGGTTTAATAAAATAATTGGATGAGCAACCTGGGTAGTGTGTTTAGTTATTCTTGATATTTTATACTTTTGCACTTAGGAATTGTTATCGTTTGGATTGTTTGACTGATTGATTGGGTTATACTCACTAGTGGCATGTTAGGCTCGTTAAACGAACTCCGTTAGTTTCATGTTAGGGTTGAAGCTAATAAGATGCTAGTATCATGAGTAGGTCCAAAAAGGGGTAGTATCATATTTAGTGTTGAAACTAAGCGTTAAGATCATGATAAGATCGTAAAAGTTACCCTAAGCCGATAGACAACAAGTTAGGCGCGGAAACGATAATTAAGCAAGATTGGGTTACAACTCATGAGACAAGAATGCACACAAGTAAATCAACTATTAAATTGTAAATGATTGTCATGACATCACACAAGTAGTAAGATTATAAGATAAAAGTAGTAAAGAGTAAGACATGATATCATACCTAAAGGGTATTAATTAAACGGTCTAGTGGTCGTGCATCACGATTGGATATGACATATCGTTTGATGTATTGCATTGCATGATTGCATTCGAAACGGGACAAAATGAATTTTCTGCACAAACTTAGGACAGCTATAAGGACATAAGATCCAATAACTGACCTGACGTGTTTGGTGCCGAAAAAACGACCTTACATGTCCCAAAAATGTTTTAAGGGGATAGGCGTCAGGTTAGGACAGCTATAAGGACATAAGACCATATGACTGACCCGACGTGTCTGGTGCCGAAAAAATGACCTTACACGACCCGCCATTAGTTAAGACATGAGAGGTGTAGTGGATTCGGCCCTACGTGACTTAACTAAGCTTCACATGAGGCTCTGTCTCGGCGTAGACATCTCATTGGGCTCTAGCCTGGCGGCATCCCTAGTGGTTCTGCTTAAGCGGCATTCCTGATAGTGCGGTGATGTACACATCCACCACATTAGGTTCATGCATGTGCTCTGCCTCTTGGATTGGTAGACATTCACGAGAGGCTCTGTCTCGGTGTAGACATCCCATTAGGCTCTGCTTAAGGGGCATTCCTGAGTGTGATGATGTACACACCCACCACATTAGGTTCATGCATGTGCTCTGCCTCCTGGATTGGTTGACATTCACGAGAGGCTCTATCTCGACATAGTCATCCCATTGGGTTCTGGCCTAGCGACATCCCTAATGGCTCTGCTTAAGGGGCATTCCTGAGAGTGCGGTAATGTACATACCCACCACCTTAGGTTCATCCGATGACATGTTTTAAAAATGGTTTCAAAGATGTTTTATGACGTGCAGTGATCGAGCTAAAAAAATTCTTGCATTTAGATATTGGCATAAATCAAAGTTGTCTAGTTGTTTACTGTTTAAATATTGTGCTATATACTTATATGTTATAATCTATCATGTTTAGAATCATTATTTTAGAATTTGTTTATTTGAGGAAGTATTATGACCCTGATGAAGGGCCTATAATCTTTCATCCTTACTGGGCAAATGGGCGCTCACCCATTAATTACAGGTGAGTTTACAGGGAGGACTAATATGCCAACCCCATTGACTCAGAGTACGAGCAAACATACTTCGAGGAGGAGCTACCGGGTGGAGACGCGTTGTGACTTCTCGACATGGCTTTTTAATTTAGTGGACTTTGGGATAATAAAACGAACTTTGTTTATTTTCCGCTACACTTAACTATCTATATTATTTTTTTGGTGTGACTAAGTAGCACCCGCGTTTATCGAATGTGAATTTATTTTGAAATGTTTTATCGAACAAATTTTTTTTCGAAAAAGTTTCTTTTTTCCCTAAAATTTCCTGGTGGGTAAATGGGGGTGTTACCTATATACTCTCTATTTTATATATAGTTTAAATGCGAATGTAAAATTGATCTAAACATGAAAAATATAACACCCATATAATAAAACAATTCACACACTCAATGAATAACTCACAAAACCCATTCAACTCTACCTCTTCATAAGCCCATTCATTGAACTCTACCTCCATCATATTCATATATGTTCACGCACATATTCATATATGTTCACGCACAAAACAGCCCACGAAAAAGCCCACAAAAGTCAAAACATGTTCACAGTTCACGCACAAACAAAAAAAAAATTCACTCCTACAGCCCTTCTGTTCATCTTTGAACCCAGAAGATGGATTTGCATCTTTTGACATTCCATCTATCTTTGTTAGCAAGTATTATGCCAAAGATTTCACATGTCAAGAACTTGCAATGCTAAAATTTCAATTGCAACACTTTCATTATGAAGCTACAAACTCTACAGATTTTGAAGAATTGTCTACAATTGGTGCAGTATGTCAAGTTTTGGTAGTAACAAGGAAGAGAAGTATTTATTTCCTTGTTGACAGATTGATCCGTCTGATATTGACTTTGCCCGTATCCACTGCTACTACAGAGCGTGCATTTTCAACTTTGAAAATTGTGAAGAACAGACTACGAACCAAGATGAACAATGATTTTCTAGCTAATACTCTTATTATGTACAACGAAAGAGATATTGTTATGAAATTTAGTTTAGAAGAGTTTGTAGATGATTTCATATATTTCAAGGAACTTCGTGTTAGATTTTGACAGTTTTTGTTATGTATTTTAAGTACTTTTGATATACATATGGCTAATGAGTTAAAAGTAATTTTGATATGTATCTCTCGCCCGCCCATAAATAATTTTATGGCTTCGCCCCTGGTTGGTAGTCTCTTGTATGCCATGGTATGTACTCGATCAGATATTGCACATGTTGTTAGTGTTGTTAGCAAGTTTATGAGTAATCTTGGTAATTTGGTTGCACGGTCTACTCGAAAAATTGGATTTGAAATTACCTCAGCCTATTATCTATTGTGATAGTTGGAGCGCGCTGCATTTAGCAAAAAATCCAGTACATCACGAGATGACTAAACATATCGATGTTAGGTCTAATTTCATCTGAGATATCATTGAAGATAGAATTTTCTCCGTATAAAAGATAGAGACATCGGATAATCCGATAGACATGTTGACAAAGACGCTACCCACTACTAAGTTTAAGCATTTCTTGGACTTGGTGAATGTTCGAGACCCTTGAGGCTCGCAAAGCTATTTTGTCGGGAAGTGGAGATTCTACTTAGTATATTGACTTGAAATAAAGTCAAGGTGGAGTGTGAATGATTATTGCCTTTAACTTCTTTTACATACTTGAGGAAAAAATTGATACAGACATGGCCATGAAGTGTTACTTGTGATGGCTTGCAAGTTAAGCTTGACTTGATGTGTAAAGGGTATGCGCAAGACAAGTTCTCTCAAGTCATAAGCAAGATAAGTGTTTCCCAAAGTATGGAGACTCATTCTTGCTATAATGAAGCTCTTTTAACCTATTTACAAAAATGTTATGCTTAAAATCTATAAATAGGTCACTTTCTTCATTTGCAAAGACACGCCAATAAAAGAAGCAAATATTGACTTGTATTTGTTTGTAGAGAAATTCGTGAACTCTTGTTCTTAAGGGTTGATACTAAGAAAATTCTCTTGAGTGTTCTAGTGTAATTGGGTTTTTGGGTTGTGAGATATTATGAGTATTTTTTTGTAATTCTCTTTGATCATAGTGAAAATTTCTCATGCTCCTACCCGTGGACTTTTCTCTAGTGACCTTGTTATTTATCCTTTAGTGGGTAAAATCATTAATTGATTCTCTACGTAGGTCAATGGCGGAGGCCGCGGTAAACCAGTTTATTGCGGCCTACTGTGCGGTAAATACCGCGGTAAATAGCATTTACCACGGCATTTACCGCGCAGTAGGTCGCAGTAAACTGATTTTCTCTACGTAGTGCCTTTTCACTAGGTTTTGAGGTTCTTTATGTTTTCATTCTCTTATTAGATTTGCTGTAGATTAGATTCTATCATCACTTAGATTTGTTAAAGATTGCATTTCTCTCACTTAAAATTGTTGGATATTTCATTCTCACTTAGATTCGTTAAATCTCCATTCTGATCTTCACTTAGATTTCTTGAAGATTGCTTTAATTTTCTCACTCCTCACATCCATTCTCTCTCTCTCTCTAACGCTTCGCTTCATTCACTGTTTTGTGATGTCTTCTTTTCAACTCTCTTCCTCCTTTCTCTCATTCATCTTCGCTCCAGTTTATATTTTTTTGATTTCCATTTTCTTTACATTTGACCTCCCTGAATTTGCAAAGTATATGGTGCAAGTTCTTGATTCAATTTTCATATTTCAAAATTCAATATTTGACTCAAATAATTAAATGATAAACAGTGTCAAAGAATATATTTAAAACTATATTACAAATTATGATACACATGTATAAAAAAATTATATATCAAATAATATAAAACAGTTACAACCTTTAAATTACGAAGGAAGTATTTTTTTACCATTTTTTATGCGTAAGGCTTTATTTTATTGTCAAATGACAAATTCAAGTTTATGAGACTGTTGAGTATTGAGGGGACTATTGTGCAATTTTCTAGCAAGCTTTTTGGCTTCTTTATCCTTGCTCACTTTTCACCAAAGTTGCACGGTTCAGTGCATTATGCATCAGCCCGATCGAGCTAATGGGTTTTGGTCGGTGTGGAAAGGTACTAACTTTTAAATACTTCATAACTTCAACATTTTAGTTTAGGTTTTTACTGTATGCAAGTTATTTGGTGTAGCACCATCATATGTTGAAAAGTACTTGCGTGTATCATGCTTAAACGAGCATCCCACACCCTCATCCAATTGCAGATTCACTTCTTATATTATATAAATGCCTATGACTGTTCACTATTCATGCACATAATAATTTTACTACTTATGAAATACTATTAAATAATTAATAAGTGTGCTTGAATTTAAACTCCTTTTATAGTTAACTTTCAAATCTAAGAGAAGGAAATCAGAATTAAGAGTAAATAATATTTTCGCTTGCAATGTTTTTGTCCACTTGCGTTAAACTCAAAATTCACTTACTCACTCAACCGGTTGGACCATCAGCCGGTCTCTATTCCGGTTAATCAGTTGAGGATGTAAAAAGCGGTAAAAATATGTAGAAATATGTATCATGTGTAGAAATATGTATTATTACATTGTATATGAATTTTTTTTATAATAACTTTATAAGATGAATATCTATTACTCCCTCCGTCCCATAAAAATTGTGGTGTTTGACTTTAATGTTTCAAATTGCAGTGTTTGACCTAAAATTTTACTACGATAGACAATGAAATAAATTCTTTAAAAAATATATCTATAAATTATGGCTTAAATATGCGGTAGTACCCTGAACTATAATGAATCATTCGAGTTAGGGCCTGAATTATGACACGACAGATTGGTACCTTCAACTATTGGAGTGGTGCAGATAAGGGCCTCAGCACGTGCCATCACGTGTCGTAATGTCTGTTACATGTTAACTCCTTTCTGTTAACCAGTTGTTCGCGTTTCACAATGGCCTAACCGTAAGTTTTTAAAATCCAAGCTCAACACCCAAATTTTTAAAAAATTAAATTCTCTGCCATGGCGACCGCTCTCCTTTGTTGCGCCGAAACCAAGATCCCTCTCCCCAACGTCACAAACATGTATGTTACTCAGTGAATCTACACCTCGAGCAGGGCATTAGTAAAGATGGAATTCTCGAAGACTTTGCTACTCAGGTCCCCTTTTCACCGCCTCCAATTCGCTTGATTCAAAACCAAATCAGTGTAAAAGACTTTTTAACATAACTAATTGATAAACTTACATGCTTGAACAAACAAAAGAAATAATCAAAAATCAGTATGATATCATTTAACCGTAAGAAATAAGGATTTAGGATTCCTCATTCATAAATACATCTATATAATTAATCTTTTAGGAAATTGGAGAGATATTACCTGTTAAATCTTAGAGGGGCTGTCGGAATGTCACCCACAACCAAACTCCCTCCGTCTTCGCCGGTGATAAACTTCAACAGTTCATCGTTGCGACCGATTCCAAAATCTTTTGCCTTTCCCCGTCGCATCGAGCCCTTTGAACCTGAATCAATTCTATTCCTCTCATTCTTCACACACGAACCCTCAAAGCTCCTGGTCCCTTCGCTTTAAGCTTCGTCGTCACTTCGCCGGAGACCTCCTTGCCATTGGAGCTCCCTCTTCTCTCCTGCATTGAGACCAATAATGGTCCCCCACTCCCAAGAAAAGGTTGTAGAGCGTGTTACTTCGCTAAAAAGTATTGGGACTAATGGAAGATTTAGAACAGTGGAGATGGGATTGAACGGCGGAAGACTGTTTTCGACAATTCCAGTGACGCCAATGATGAACGGCAGTGGTTGTCCTCCGTCATCCTCAGAATCCTTTTGTTTTACTGGAATGGGCCTTAGGTTAAAAAAATAGCAATTTAACCCCCACAACAGGCGAACCGTTTACTTCCTTCACAGATCCGTCAATTTCACCAACACTACATACCTGTTAGGAGCTACTGGCAGGCTGGGTCGGGCTGCCCGATACCATGCTACCATGCTATTAACTACTGGGCGAGCGTTTCAAATTTTGATAACCGCCTCGGAAAAGAAAAAAGCAGACAGTAGCGGGCTGGGTAGGGAGCGCCCGCTACCATTTGCCTGGTAACGGGCCTGGTAGGTGGAAGCCCGCTACTAGGTTCCATAAACTTCCACCATCGGCCATCCTACCCCATTTCCTCTCCATCTTCAATTTCCTCCTCCTTGTTGCAGCAGCCGCACTGGAGCAAGATCACCATCACCGGCTCCGTTTCCTCTCCTTTTTGCATGGATCTGCTTCATTTCATTAAGGTAACTCGATTCTCTTTTTTTTTTCATTTTCGTCGGTTAAAAATTGATTATTTCAACCATTTTTATTTCTTGGTTGAAGCTCCCACCTCCGATTTTCGTCTCCGGCTTTCTCCAAACCACCATCACAGGTATGTTTTACAAATTAATGCAAGTAGTTTCTATTTTTTTTTGTTTTTGTTTTATTTTATTATTTTTATGTAATTTATTATATATGTTAGGCATATTTGTGGTATTATTTTTGTATGTATGTTAGGTATTCAATTAAGAATTTATGTTTTTGTTGTATTTTGTGATATTTTAGTATATATTTTAGGTATTTTATGAAAATAAGATTATTTATGAATTTTGTGCTATTTTAGGTATTTTAGTTATTTTGTGATATTTTAGGTATTTTGGTTTTTTGTGGTATTTATGAATTTTTGTGGTATTTTAGTATTTTTGGTGAATTTGTACTATTTCTTAAAGTTTTGGGTTAAATTGAACATTTTAAGTATTTTTGTGGTATTTTAGTATTTTGAGTGAATTTGTACTATTTCTTAAAGTTTTGGGTTAAATTGAATATTTTAAGTATTTTTGTGGTATTTTAGTATTTTGGGTGAATTTGTACTATTTCTTAAAGTTTTGGGTTAAATTGAACATTTTTAGAATTTTGGTGGTATTTTAGTATTTTAGGTTTCATTTGTGATATTTCTTAATGTTTTGGATTAAATTGAACATTTATTAAAGTTTTCCTTTTAAATTGGACATATTTGAAAAGTTTTGGATTAAATTGAAAATTATATAAAAGTTTTAGACTTAATCAAAAATTTAACTACTACTATGTTCTCGTAAGGATATGACGTCTCCTCCGTGTGATAGTGCCCACGAGTCAGGTCGTGATTCCACGGGCCTGGGGGTCACACCGACTCCGGTCGTACAGGAGGGCGCACCGGTATGAGTTGTCGCACTCTGCGGTCCACCACTTCAACTGCACCAAGGTATGGTAATGGGCTGGAACCCTTGAACCATAACCACTAACCACGGTTTTTTTAGTATCCGCGGTATACGGTTTTACGCGTCTCGGTTATAAGTTTATATCAACCATTAATCACGGATATCCACGGTTAACAATTCATTCGCGGTTATTTAGATGCGAACTTGAATACTATCCAAATATCCTAAATAAATCCATAAATTCAACATAAACATCTAAACAACATTTTAAACATCCAAACATCAAAACATAAATTCAACATAAACATAAAAAAAACATTCATGGTAGTCTAAATATATATATCAACCCAAACGTGCAAGATTGTCATCTTCATTTTATTGATACGCATGACTTCTCCTACAAAATAGAAAAAAATGATATAGTTAGAAAAGAACATAATTTATTAGATAAGTATTTACAAATTGGGATTAATATGATACTATGTTACCTCTGAATCACCCTCAACCTGATCATCATAAAATCGGCAATAATCTTCGGGAGCAATTGAGCTAGTACCTAATCCAATAATGAACCGATCTGACCTGCGAGTCTTAGTCTTAAACTTGAGTTGAGTGTGTGTTAAAATAGTTAATGGGTGACAGTGACTCACCACAAGTGTACGGTGG
The DNA here is from genome assembly GCA_024586325.1 of Stellera chamaejasme. Classification (NCBI taxonomy): domain Eukaryota; kingdom Viridiplantae; phylum Streptophyta; class Magnoliopsida; order Malvales; family Thymelaeaceae; genus Stellera; species Stellera chamaejasme. The sequence continues at coordinate 17,711,896 of CM044986.1, forward strand.
TCGCAAGTAATAAAACCGGGAGTACCGGGTCGAACCACAGAGACTTGGATTTCTGTGTGTTTTGTGTGTGAATTACGAGGAGACTAAGCTAAGAAATTGATTGGATGGTTGGTGGGGATTACACTAACATGCAAGAACGATAATTAAATTGATTAAACAACTAGAGCAATTACACTAGAGCTAGAACTTGGGTGATTACAACATGTGATAAAATTAAATTACCTCCTAGAAATTTTGCTCCACTTGGATTATGGGTACATGGATTATAATTTGGCTCATAAACATTCATGGATATTGTTCGGATTTATGTAGGAAAATATATTGGGTCTAACCCCTCTCTCAAGAGTATTTAGAAATAAATTAACCACAATGTCTTGCATCCTAACTTATTGTTAATTAATCAATTTTCCTCCTATGTTAATTATGAACTTTCGTTCTATAATTAACCTAACATGCATTTCTCTACGATCTAACATAATTAGCTTATGTATAAGTCTAATCATGTCAAGATTAAGCCTCTCTCACGGTCTGTAATCAATAAATTCAGAGAAACATAAATATAAATTATCAAACAATATCCATTCATCAAAAATATTATATACCCATAATCCAAGTTTCACTAATTCCTAAGAGATAATAGGAATTTAGCTACTCATGATAATGAACACCATAAATGAAAAGAAATATGAGTAAACCATATCCATGGTGGAATTTGAGCTCAACTTGACCAAATGCTAAAAATATTGAGAGAATGAGAAATTAACAAAATCTGAGTTTAGAAATATAATCTACTCAGAAAATGAGAGAAAACCCTAGACTTAATCGCGAAATAATGGAGAAATCAAGCCTGGAATGGTGCTCTCCCTCCAACTATTCTTCTTGTGCTTGTTGTGCTCTTTGAGAAATGTTGGCTGCTGCAAGTTATCGTCCCCTGCTGCTAAGATGAGGCCTCTCTTCTATGTAGGGCAAGTTATTAACCAATGGCTAGGATTGATTCATTAAAGGGATCAATGGTCAGGATTGATTCTCGACACCAGTTGATCACCTGGTGATCACCTGGCGTGATGATCACCAGGTGATCACCAACTCCAGCACTCTGCAACTTGATGATCTCTGTATTTTAGGTGACCACCGGGTGATCAACTCGCTTCAGCTCCAGATGGTTTGAGACTCCCTGGATTTTAGGTGACCACCAGGTGATCAACTCATTCAGCTCCAGGATGGTTTGAGGTGACCACCAGGTGATCAACTCATTCAGCTCCAGGATTTCAGGTGACCACCTAGTGATCATCTGAATAAGAAGTTTTGCCCTTTTTGATCCTCTAACTTCTCCTTTTGTTACATCTTGCCCCAAAATGACCTGAAGTGCCAAAATCAGTAATTTTATGAGGAAAAAAATTTCATCTTCAATCTAATCCAATAAATATTTCCTCCAAATCAAAACCTAAAATGGCCTCATCAAATACCCCCACACTTAAGCAATTGCTTGTCCTCAAGCAAATCCTATCTACATGCATGACTACCAATGTCCATAGAAGTTGAGTTGCAGCTCAGCATCATTTATTAATATATATGAAAATGATCTAACAGGTTCTTAAAAATTTATTCTCACTGACAGAAATAAAGGATCACTCCCTCAGTGTTTCACTCTGGTTTGAAAGTGGGTGTCCACGTGTGTGTATTGATCTTTCCAAGTGCTTTCTATCCATATACTTGCAAGTGAACCAAAACTCCTCTACTCATCTCCCCGGAGGAAGGTTGTATGTCTTACCAGTCAGATGGTCTTTCATTAAGGTTGTAACGAGGCCTGGTTTGGTGAGAATTGATTTCAGTAGAAGGCTATTATTGGTGGAGCTTATATGAAACATTCAGAGCTTACAAACATTGGGGTAACTTATACATGAAAGGCACGAAAATACCCAAACTTGCTCTCTTTGCTCTTTTTTTAGCAAACACCACTTTCAACATATGAACCCCGTTAACAACAACAAAGCACATCCTAACATAAGCAATAAATACAAGTGTCTTTCTCTTGCTTTCATATACTTTTTTTTCTTTTCGTAGAAAGGCACAAAACTTTACCAGGATGTATTCCCACCGTCCGATCTCCTAACATAGCACAACATTTAATTTCCCCCAAATTCAACATTTGAACACACCACAATTTTTTTTATATACATATATACCTATGCCCAAAATAAAATGCTCAGAATGTTTCATGGGCAAAAAGGTAATATAGAGAAAGGAATGGCTCATGATGTGGATGATCAAAGAATTCAGTCTTGAGGCTCAAAGGGGTTTATCTAAAGGTATTAATGCTTGGGTTGGCTAGTTTGGAAAGTAGGCTCATCCTAAAATTGTCATCTTCGTCCCGACTTAACATACAACAAATGTAGGTTTGCAATGGTTCCTGACAAGCAAGTTCTAGTTCGAACACTTAATAAGATACTCTCAAGAAAGAACAATTCACACACATTTCATGCATTGGAAAAATTTAGGCACAAAATCTCACTTTGTCAAAATCTCTATTTGAAATATGAAAATAAAGTTTTACCACCTATAAGATCATATGCATATTAATCAAGGCAGATTCCAAGCCATAACTCAACTCATTGGAGCATTGAAATCCTAAATGCAACCTAAGCCCTATATGCTCTTAATTCTAAAAGAAAGTGAAAAATAATTAAATAAATGTGAATCTATGTAATGAACAAGAGGACATGCAAAACAAGAAGTTCAAATGTTCAAATTCCCCCACACTTAGTGTCAAACACACTCAAAAGGCCAAAAATATTACTTCATGCTCAAGATAAAATATTGAGAACTAAAGTACTGCCCTGATTTTGAGTGAGCTAGAGAGAAAATGATAAGAGATGGTGAGAGTTGAGGAGACGCCGCTCCTTTCGTGCATGGGCTCTGGAGGCAACACACAAAACAAACCACTAGAGAAATTGTTAGTTACGAGGGGTTAGACAATGAAAAATAAATAAATTGAATATTCAACCCCCCACACTTAAACCATACATTGCCCCCAATGTATCAAGTGTGCAAAATTCAAAGTTATTTACATATACTACTACTACTATTATGCAAATATGCTTGTTTAGCGTCACTAGCTTGACGTCCAACTTGTGCACTCAATCCGGTTCGAGAGGGAAGAAGTTTCCAAAACCATGAATCTTCCCTCCATTATGTAAGTCCCTAAGCAAGTACTCCTTGAACCTACAAAATAACGAATACCCTTTCTCCATAGAAAGATTAGCAATTTTAAGCACATAGTGGTTAGTGCTTGAAATATGCAAGCACTTGGAAAGAGTGCATCTTTCAAGCAACCAACCCTTAAATCTAGAGTATGAGTTAATCATGACATGTTCCCACAACTTATCACTACCACCAAAAGAGAATTTTTCATAGCAAGGCTCATAAAGGGAGTGAGTAACAACATGCTTAGAGTTCTCTAGATTCAACATCTTTTCACCAAAATCCACACTAGCATGCTTTCTAAATTTTTCAAAATTTGACTCAAAGTCATGACATGCTAGTGGCACTCCATCAAACAAATGCATTTCCTTTGAAATCATGAAATCATAAAATGGCTCTTTGAAACCAAAAATCATGGATAATGGGAGGACAACCATATCCATCACAATAAGCATTTTTGTTCTACCACACATCAAGTTCATGTTGAAGCAAAATTTCAAAGAGGCATTGTCTTTCACAACATTTCTCAATATTGCCTCATTAATAACATGCTTTTCATTCAAGTTTACCTCAAACTTCACATGCATTTCAACAAGCTCAAGACCAATCTCATCATTCATTTCTTCCATCACTTTTCCATCTAGCAAATCTAAACTAATATGGTCATGTGCAATTTTATTCTCCATATGAGTAGTGAATGCATGGACATCAATGCATTGAAGTTCATTTACTTCATTTTCCATGTCATCAAGCTCAAATAATGGATTCCAACATACATGCATCTCATCCAAATTTGCACAATGATCATATATGGCATTAAAGTTCATGGTTTCATTCTCTTCGTGTGGGACAAAATCATGTTCATCGTCAATGCTCAACTCATCATCACTCTCATGCATACTAGGTTTGAAAATCATGGAATTTATAGCATGCTCATCAACAATTTCCATAGGTTCATGTAAAGGAATGTTAGGCAAATCATTGAATTGAGGCTTAAAATTGGCCAGAGAATGAGAAGAGGGAATGTTACCACACTTAGAGTTTTATCCTTGAAGTTCCAAATCTAGACCGATTTGCGCATTAACGTTCATGCATGACACCTCTATCCAATTAGTCTCTAAGTCCATTTCGTCAAGATACTCTAAATAATCCAATTCTTCAATCCGTTGACGTATGGCTCTTTTCTTATTTTGATTCACCATCTCCATCAAAGCTTGAGTAAGTTGTAGCTCGATTTCCTCTCGCTCCTTCTCGATCTGCTCTTGAGCTTTAAATGGTGGACTGTCTTGAAGGTTGTATTGGCCACTATAGGAATATTCTGTATCACCATAATCATCTTGGTTCCTATAGTGATCTCCGGAGAATTGTGAGTACCCATAAAAATCCAGATTCTCATAGTACTCTTGTGCTATAGTTGGGTACTCCTCGTAGTAAGAAGAACTAGCAAATTCCCAACCTCCGTTGTTTGCATGAATTAGTTCTTCATTTCTAGCTTCGGTGGCTTCAATCTTCTGATGAAGTTCTGCATTCTCCACATACAACTTTACCATTTCAAAAAAGGTCTGACATTTGAGCGGACAATTGTGAGAATTGGTCTTGTTGTAGTTGATCCTCAGGAATGAAAGTTTGGATGCATTCCTCTTCAATCCATGACATATCTTTGAGTCTTGTCATTTCTTTAAAAAAATTTCCTGAAAAACAACGAAAATTATGTAGATATGTACAATGTAAATCAAACACAAAAAAGAACAAGTCCCCGGCAACGGCGCCAAAAACTTGACAGTGACTCACCACAAGTGTACGGTGGTCGCAAGTAATAAAACCGGGAGTACCGGGTCGAACCACAGGGATTTGGATTTCTGTGTGTTTTGTGTGTGAATTACGAGGAAACTAAGCTAAGAAATTGATTGGATGGTTGGTGGGGATTACACTAACATGCAAGAACGATAATTAAATTGATTAAACAACTAGAGCAATTACACTAGAGCTAGAACTTGGGTGATTACAACATGTGATAAAATTAAATTACCTCCTAGAAATTTTGCTCCACTTGGATTATGGGTACATGGATTATAATTTGGCTCATAAACATTCATGGATATTGTTCGGATTTATGTAGGAAAATATATTGGGTCTAAACCCCTCTCTCAAGAGTATTTAGAAATAAATTAGCCACAATGTATTGCATCCTAACTTATTGTTAATTGATCAATTTTCCTCCTATGTTAATTATGAACTTTCGTTCTATAATTAACCTAACATGCATTTCTCTACGATTTAACATAATTAGCTTATGTCTAAGTCTAATCATGTCAAGATTAATCCTCTCTCAAGGTCTTTAATCAATAAATTCAGAGAAACACAAACATAAATTATCAAACAATATCCATTCATCAAAAATATTATATACCCATAATCCAAGTTTCACTAATTCCTAAGAGATAATAGGAATTTAGCTACTCATGATAATGAACACCATAAATGAAAAGAAATATGAGTAAACCATATCCATGGTGGAATTTGAGCTCAACTTGACCAAATGCTAAAAATATGGAGAGAATGAGAAATTAACAAAATCTGAGTTTAGAAATATAATCTACTCAGAAAATGAGAGAAAACCCTAGACTTAATCGCGAAATAATGGAGAAATCAAGCCTGGAATGGTGCTCTCCCTCCAACTATTCTTCTTGTGCTTGTTGTGCTCTTTGAGAAATGTTGGCTGCTGCAACTTATCGTACCCTGCTGCTGAGATGAGGCCTCTCTTTTATGTAGGGCAAGTTATTAACCAATGGCTAGGATTGATTCATTAAAGGGATCAATGGTCAGGATTGATTCTCGACCCCAGTTGATCACCTAGTGATCACCACCAACTCCAGCACTCTGCAACTTGATGATCTCTGTATTTTAGGTGACCACCGGGTGATCAACTCGCTTCAGCTCCAGATGGTTTGAGACTCCCTGGATTTTAGGTGACCACCAGGTGATCAACTCATTCAGCTCCAGGATGGTTTGAGGTGACCACCAGGTGATCAACTCATTCAGCTCCAGGATTTTAGGTGACCACCTAGTGATCATCTAAATAAGAAGTTTTGCCCTTTTTTATCCTCTAACTTCTCCTTTTATTACATCTTACCCCAAAATGACCTGAAGTGCCAAAATCAGTAATTTTATGAGGAAAACAATTTCATCTTCAATCTAATCCAATAAATATTTCCTCTAAATCAAAACCTGAAATGGCCTCATCAATGGGTTGGGCTTGGGACTTGGGCTTCACCCATGAGTGACTTATGAGTGAAGGATGAATATGATATTTAAGTTGGGTTGGCCCATGAGATTTTAATTAGGAGGTGGATTAGTAGTTATCCACCAAACCGCGGATAATCTTAAGTTAGGCTTGGCCCATGAGATTTTAATTAGGAGGTGGATTAGTAGTTATCCGCCAAACCGCGGATAATGGTTATCCACGGTGCGGATACCCCTAAACCACAACCACGACCATTAAGCTGACGATTATGAAAAAAAACCACACTCGCTAATCGCGTGGTTTTAACCGCGGTTAAAACCGCCATAAATGGTCGATTAACCGCGGTTTAAACCGCCATAAATGGTCGATTAACCGCGGTTTAAACCGCCATAAATGGTCGATTAACCGCGGTTAGCAGTTCTTATCCACTCCGCTGCCATGCCTAGCAGTTCACAGGACATCGTGGAGGATCAGTATGACGGCCCGATGGATGATGCAGTGTTGATTACTATAGCCCGATGATACCGACGCCACAGCAGAAACCGCCGCCCAACATCGTGTACGACCCGGAATTGTTCAAGCAGAGTAATGAGTCGTTTGGCCCATTCTCTTTGCGGTTCAACAGACAGTCGTTCGGCGATTCAGAGCACCGTTCGCTGCCGTTTGAGAATCAGGGTGACGATTACGATTTACCTCCCTCGTAGGACACTTTTGTAAAAACATTTTGATTTTGGATATTTTTTTATTGTAATTGATACATTAATTTATAATTAATTTTATTTTTGTTTTTAATTGTCATTTCTAAATACTAATAAATAATATTATTATTCAATCATTTATTAAATGATGAAAATAAGAAAATCATCTTTAAAAAAAATTTGGTAGTGGGTTGGTGGGGCAGGGCGATACCAGCTGTGTCAGCAGGCAGCGCCCACGTGGCATTGGGGTAGCGAGAAGCAGGCTACCAAGCCCCCTAATAATGGTAGCGGGCTGGGTAGGGCCGGGAATGAAGGAAGCGGCCCAAAAAGAAGCTGGCTAAGTAGCGGGCGATCTCACTACCCTGGTAGCGGACTGGGTAGCGGATCGCCCCATACCCAGAGCCCATTATATACGTAGTGCAATGTCTGTCACGACACGTAACATCACATGTCGAGTTCACTGAGCCGATGCCCTTATCCGCACTACTCCAATAGTTCGAGGTGTCAATCTGTCCACTTTGAAATTCAGGCCCTAATTCGCCCAGGTCACTATAATTCAGGGTACTACCACATATTTAAATCAAAAATTATAGATTGAAAATTATGAGAAACATATGAATCATTTAACTTTACTTATCTAAAAATTGATAAAGATAAATAATAAATTAAATACTAAGAAACCGGTGAAAAAAACTGCAATTTTTTGTGGGACAAAAAAGTATTTTATTTTATGAAAATGCGGTTCAACAACTAGTTTAAATGGTTGGATCGATTAGGCCTTAAACCATTAAACGAACCAGTTAAGTTTAATGTCCGGCTGGTTTTTTAAACTATGGTTTTAACTAATACTAATTGATTGTCTCCGCCGAAATCCCAAATGAAGTTGTGCTTGTTCACTGAAGCTTTTGCGTTTTAATTTTGGCACAGGCTATAGTGTGCCACCCTCAAATATGTGCCAGTTTGTGCCAAAGTCTATTTAATTACAACAATGCCATTCCTTCTCTTCTCCCGCTCATTACGTCGACTTCCACGGAGATTTTAACCACCACCCACCACCTCTCACTTCTAGCCTTTGACCACGGTAGCTCCTCCCTTAAACACTGGCCGGAAGTTAGCAACTCAGTGATTGTCTCCCCCTCCATCAACAACCACCGGATGTCGACTCCGCCGAAGCCGACCCGTTATCCGATCCGACGAAATCCGCCAACCAAGGCGGTAATCGACTCCGCCGAAGCCGTCAATCTCTTCCCTGGTCGTCGACGCTTCATTCCCAGCCATTTCCTGAGCTGAACGACGAAAATTCGTCTCAAGTCCCCGAAACGCAACTGCAGACAACAAAATTATGATGCTCCTACATATAATTATGATGTGCTCTCGATTAATTATGATGCTCTTTTGTGTAAAAATGATATAACCACGAATTGCATACAAATAATGCTTAAATCTATTATAATGAACTTAATAACGCCAATTAGTGATGAATTGCGAGAAGATAAATTTTTCAACGAAACAAGCATCACATACATTGCACCATAAAGGCATACTTACCAGATGAAACATCATTTTAAGTGCTAAGCTCATCATACTTATAAAAGGAGCATCATTTTAATCACATAGAGCATCAGTTTGAGAACTTCATCATTTTGTAAGGTTAAAGAAAACGAGTGCATAATTAAGTTATCAGAACATGTGCACGATGTTTATAATTGAGAGCATCATAGTGCAACGGAAGTGCATCGTTATGGTCATCAAATGCATCATTTTAAGAGAATGAAGAAAATGTGTGCACGATTAAGTCATCAAAACGAGTAAATCATTTTTGATAGGTAGAGCATCATACTTGAAATAAAGAGCATCATATTAAACGAATGCATCATACTTTATTGAAGAGCATCATAATTTTACAGAAGCGCATCATTCGTGACACCAAGCACATCATTTTGAACCAAGATATCATACTTTGTTAACAGACGTAACACTATATTCAAAGCGCGAGCATCACCATGGAATCTACGAGCATCGGATATGTCATTAAGAGCATTCATAACATTAAAAAGTTGAAAAATATAGTTTTATCGTCTAGTTCATTTTGGTAACAAGAGCATCAATTTTTAAAACACGAGCATTTTAAATTGATTAAAGAGCATCACACTTTCACGAAGTTCATCATTGTGAACGAAGAGCACTATATTTTTTCTTTGCACCCGTTATACCTTAAAGATCATCCATTTATTGACAAACATGGACAAGGTGGAGCATGATGATTTATTGAGAAAGACATCATGATGTTAAATTAGAGCTTCACATTGGTGCAAGAAGCACATCATTTGTGGTAAAAAAAAATCTAATTAATTAATGTTGGTAATATGCCGAAATGTTGAGCCAGTCTTTAATAGGGAGCATCATAACTTTGATGTAGAGCATCACTATTAATAGGAAGAACATTTAATTTTCACTGTGTGGTTGCGGCGCCCGTGTTGCTTTTAACATGCGTCGGTCAACCTTGAAACCTATTAGCATTGCATTAGGATTCACGTGCGCATGTTTCTTCTTTTGGTGATTGGCTCTCATTTGTGTCAAATTTTGTTTCTTTTAATTTATTTATTTTTCATTCACTTGGCTTGGGCCAATGGTCCAACTATTTCACTCCTTATTATATTATATATAAATTATAATTGGTTGAGCATTCGATAATTTCGGTAGAAACTGAAACCGAATTACCGTATTTATTCGGTTTCGGTTATCCATTATTAGATACCGAATTAACCGATTTACACTTAAAATTGAATTAACCGAATACCGAATTAAGTTCGGTTATTTCGGTTTCCAACCGAAATAACCGAATTTTCCCCCTTTTCTTGCTAGGGTTATTAGATATTGGGCTGGGGCTAGGTTGGGCTGGGCTAGGGCTGGGTTGGGCTGGGCTAAGGCTGGGTTGGGCTCACATGCGAGCTAACTATTCGGTTAATTCGGTTAACAGAATAGTTAAAGCCCGAAACCGAATACCGTACCGAAAACCGAATTAAAATTTCGGTATTACCGATACCGAACCGAAATACCGAAATACCCGAACCGAATTAACCGAAACCGAAAATAAAATCGGTTAATTCGGTATTACCGAATACTTGCTCACTCCATCCGTCCCCAAATAATTTTACATTTGTTTTTGAAGTTTTACAGTATTTAATCCGTGATTTGTTTCATGAATGTTTTGACATTCAAAGTTAATAATTTATATCCATATCATAATTTGAAGTATAAACTTTATAAATATATTTTTTCTGAATTTTTTAAAACCTTTTATCTTAGTTAAAATTTGAATCAAATATTGAACATTGAAACAATAAAGTCAAAGTGTAGAATTATTTGTGAATGAAGAGAGTATAAAACAATTACAAACTTTGCTACAAGATGAATAGTTAATTAAGTTTTAAATTATGTGTGTTAGGATGTGGGGTGTAGTTAGGGATTTTTTTTACCTCATACTTTCAATCTTTTTTCTTATTGAACTCAAATATTTTAAATTTTATATTTGTTGGAAATATTGTAAAAACTGTGAAAATTACATGAATGATAAATTTTTATTTTTTCACATTGTTGGAAACAATATTTTGACATTTTGACATTTTATTTTTCATTTCTTTTGCTTATTGATCCCAAATATTTATAATCTTACATTTTAACATTTTATCTTTTGTTGCTATTTTCTCTTTTTATTTTTTATAAAAAAATTTGTTTGCTAAAATAATAATTTCATTTTAGTCCACCTTTTACTTTCATTCCGGTTTAGAGGATAAATTTTTCTATTACCTTATACTTTTAATCTTTTTGCATATTGAACCCAAATATTTTCAATCTTATATTTTTATCTTTCATTCCTATCCAGTGGCGGATCCAAAAATTTTAGCACATGGGGGCACAAAAATATGTAATTTCAAAATTTCCCATTATATATCCACTGTTCCCATATTTTTAATATAAAAAATATTTGTAATAATAAATAAAAGCTACAAAAAAGTGTGTAAGGGAAGGGTGTTACACTAGATAATATTTATCCATATGAATTATCAAATTTCAAGTATAAAGTTTTAATTTAATCAAAATTTGAAAGTTTGTAATAAATTTTTGAAGTAATTGATGAAATATTTTAACTATTTTTTATTCACTTAAAATATTGTTTTATTTTTGTTTTATAAAATACTGATACTCTTATTTGTTTGATGAAAACATTATAAATGTTTATGACTAATTCTTGAGATTTTATCAAATTTTAGGACTTGTAGAATAAAATATACAGTTTTATGACTTTAATAGAAACTCATGCAAAGCAGAGGAGACTATAAATGAAGTTTACCCAATTTTTACCCCAAGTGGCTGATGGCATGATGCGCGACGTGACACGAGCCTTCTCTTTTGGCTTTATAGGTCAGCTAGGCCTTCAACTATATATATGTTTGCAAACTGATCCCTATACTTTATTTGTATCATAAAATACTACAACTACCACCATAATTTATAAAATTTTACTGGAGGCACGTGCCACCGCGTGCCCCCATGGTGGGTCCACCCCTGTTCCTATCGCATATTGATCCTAAATATTTTTCAATCTCACGTTTCGACATTTTAACATTTTATGTTTCATTCCTTTTGCATATTGATCTCATATATTTTCAATCTTATATTTCGGCATTTTATCATTTGTTGCTCTTTTTAAAATAAAAATAAAAATTTGTTTTCTAAAAGGGTAACTTTATTTTACTCTACCTTTTACTTTCATTCCGATGTAGTTAGAGGATAAACTTTTCTCTGACCTAATAAGTATTTTCATTCCTTTTGCATATTGAACCTAAATATTTTCAATCTTATATTTTGACATTTTAACATTTTATCTTTCATTCTTTTTGCGTATTGATCCCAAATATTTTCAATCTTATATTTTGACATTTTATATTCCTTGCTCTTTTTTTACTTTTTCTTTTTAAAATTTTTGTTGCTAAAAGGCTAACTTCATTTTACTCCATCTTTTACTATCATTCATTTTGCATATTGGTTTCAAAAAGTTTCCAATCTTATAATTTAGATATTTCAATATTTTATGTTTTCTTTCTTTTTTCTTAATACATTTTGTTATAAAGAGATAACTCACTTTTTACCTTTAATTTCATTTTTATACTAATTATATTCTTTTTTTAGATGTAATGTGATGAAATAGCTTTTTTTGTTCTCTTTTGTTTGTTGATGGACTAACTCTCTTTTGGTATCTTTTTTTTTGTTATTTTGCATATTTTACACGAAGTTTTGTACTTATGGTTTTCCTATTCTTTATTTTTTGTATTATAATCCAATTGATTTAGGGTTGATGAAGGATAGTTAAGCACCCGTGACAAAGCACGGGTAAAACGTGTTGGAATTCCCTAGCGTACCAAGAACTTCTGAGCTAATACTCCAGCTCAGAGGAGCTGAGAGTAACTTGACGGAGAAGAAACGATTAGAGCACATTTTATCAAAGTATAAGTATTTTGGTAAATGTGCACTAATGAGCTTAAAGGAGCTCGAATAAGTAAAATGGAAATGATCGGAATTACTTTGTGTAATACAGACCTCATTTGCCAATCATAACCACCTCTAACGCCACTTATCAAAGTAAGGATATTTTGGTAATTTTGGTGTAAGGTGTATGCATCTTGAACCATGTATTAACTTCATCTTTGCTATCTTATGAGGTTGGCAATGTAGGTACCAATTTATGAGATTGGCAATTTATGAAGTTGACAATGTGGTTGACACATTGATGAGGTAGGCAATGTGGTTGACACATTTAAGCGAGAGCTTTTAGTAGCTCTCATCCATCTATAAATAGATGGAAGGAAGTGCCTTATTCTCTATCCCTCATTTCATTATCTTCTTCTTCTTCTCCTTCTCAATCTCTCTCAAAGTGCCGAATTTTTTAGGCAAGTTTTGGAGTATTAAAAGTGAAATTATTTGTGTCATTCCACACAACATCTTCAAGGTGCTTCACATCTCACCCATCCTCTTCCCTTCTCCTCTTGGTGCAAGGCGCCATTATCATCATCTCTGGAAGCCAAGGGCTGCCATTAGAGCAAGCTTGAAAGCTTAAGGAATGAGCATACGTCGGATTGGAGCAAGGATTAAAATAATCATTAAACGGTTTTTTCCTTTGGTGCAAGGTATGTTTACGCCTCTTAGTATCATGTTTAGGTCATCATCTTCATACTCTCTTGATGATGGATTCGTTGGTTTTATGGCATGATTTGATGAGATAATGTCATGCTTGTAAAGAAGAAACCGTCAATATATGTTATGTGAAGTAGAACATTACATGTGTATGAGAAAGATCATCATGAGAACATGTTTGAGGGACCTCTAAAATCAACAAATGGTATCAGAGCTTGAGGTTAATGATCTCTTACATATGTATGCAAGATGAATTTTGTTTGGGAAATGCATGAGAAATTGGCATAAAACTGAAAAACCGAAAAGTATGATAAGCATGTTGTCTTGGTGACTTGTATGTTTGTTGAATGTTATGAATACATGAAAGCTGTATGAACATCATGTGTTAATATATGGATTCTATGAGAATCATTGAATGACTGAAAGTTGGTAAACATTTACTTGTGATGTAAATGACTTGAGTGTTGTGCAAATGTGCACTAGTTTTGACCGAATCGTATAAGCATGAAATTACAATGTGTTTGCTTTTTTAAAATGCTTATAATGTATGATTTAATGTGTCTAAATCAATAGAACATATTTGTATGTTGTAGAACATGGATATACAAATGTGATTTATACATGTCCTTCAATGATTGCATGTAAGTGCTACATGTAAATGTCATGCTTGTAATTTAAGCTACAAGTCCGTACTCTAAAGTCTAATAATGGAGATTCTGTCTAAGGAGGTGGATTTTAAGTGAGACCATTGTGACTCCTCCATATTTCCTAAGAATCATCCTTATGGTGACTAAGGGGTTGAATGACTATAGTTTAAGATTATGGTACAATGGTACATGCATTTGTTGCATGACCGAGTGTACATGTGTGACAAGTGAATAGAACACTCTTGAGGCTCATTGAAGAACATGTGTATGAAGACATGGAAACATGTTTTTATATTTGTAATTGGGTGTTATAAGCACTTATTTTGCTATGTATGAACATGCTTGAAGTGATTTTGTGCAATGCATTGCTTGCATGAGCCTTGTTGTGTTAATTGAACTTTAAAAACATGTGATTGCATCATTGTAGATGGCATGTAAGAATATCATTGCTGAGTTGAACAAGGACCTAAAATTGGATGGTGACAACTATTCAATTTGGCAACAAAATGTCAAGTTCATATTGATTGAGCAGACACACTTTATGTTTTGAGTAATGAGGTTGCACCTCCTGAAGAGGGTGGAAATGGTGATGCCTATGTGGCATACCATAAAAAGAACAGCTTGTGTCGAGTTCTCGCTACTATGTTGGATGAGATAATGGTGGAATTCTCGACAATTGAAAGTGCCAAGGGCATTTGAGACGCTGTCAAAGCTAAGTTTGGTGATGTTTCCATTGAGAAACAAAGGTCCATGATCTTGAAGTTTGTAAACTATGTCATGAGACCGGATCACACCATGAGCTCCCACTTGCGTGAGATGTCACACATGATCCACCAATTGAAGGAAGCGGGACATGACCTCACTGATGAGCAACAAGTGCAGGGTATCATTAGGTCCTTGTCTGATGAGGAGTGACAGATGATGAAGGTCAACTTGCGTCACAACCCTCAAATTAAGTCATTCGATGACATTGCCCGCCATTTGTTACTTGAAGTGGAAGTAATAGCTCTTAAGAATCATTCTAAGGCATATGTTGCCTCCATCTCTTCCTCTAATAAGAAATGGAGTAAGAAAGGGAAATTGTTTGGTAAGGGCGGCAATGGGAATGGCAGGGGTAAGGCAAGGGTCAGTGGAAACAACGGTGGAAATGGACCCAACTTGAATAAGTTCAAGAAAAAGAGGGATGTTTCCAAGCCGAAGTGCTTCAGTTGTGGCGACAAGGGCCATTTTGCTAAGGATTGTAGAAATCCTACCAAGGTATGTGTACCTACTACTTCTAATGTACACGTTGTGTCATGTACCGTGTTTACTGATAGCAATTCTTTGTGGATTGTAGATTCGGGAGCAACAGACCACATAGCCCGAGACAAGTCTTCGTTTGTGGCATTCAGAAAACTCCCACGAGGCGTGAAGAATATCTTGGTGGGAAATAATGATGTTTTCGAAGTAGTTGGTATTGGGACTTGTAAAGTCCCTGTGTGTAATGGATATTACGTTTATCTCGTGGACACATTTTATGTACCTGGTATTTGTAGAAACTTGGTTTCTATTTCGAGCTTATTGAAATACAATTATAGCTTAACCATTTCTAATAGTAGTGCTACTATTTTGAAAGATCATCGAGTCGTGTGTGAATGCATGCTTAACAACGGGTTGTATGAACTTAGACCAAGTAACCACACCGATTCTTCATCTAGTTGCCATGTGACTGAGGTCACAAGTGAAATGACTTGGCATGAAAGGCTTGGTCACATAGGTCAAGATAGGATGAATAAGTTGGCCAAGAGTGGCTTACTTGGGTCCTTGACAAAGGTGAACTTGCCGAGTTTCCAATCATGCCTTGAAGGAAAGGTAACAAAGAAGCCATTTGGGGAGGCACTAGAAGGGAAGAAGTACTAAGTTTAGTACATTCAGACTTGTGTGGTCCAATGAGAGTGGTATGTAGAAATGGTTTTAGATATTTTATAACATTCACTGATGACTATTCTCGATTCACCCAAGTATTCTTACTCAAAACCAAGGCAGAGGCTTTGTCATACTTTGAGAAGTATGTGAATTTGGTTGAGAACCAATTGGGTAAGAAGATCAAGTCTTTGACGACTGATAGAGGTGGAGAGTATAGCTCATTAGCATTTAATTCATTTTGTGACTCCATGGGCATTCAAATAGAGTTCACTCTTCCTTGGACTCCATAACAAAATGGGGTGTCCGAGAGAAAAAAATAGAACTTTAATGGACATGGTGAGATCCATGATGGCAAAGGCCAATTTGGACATCACTTATTGGAGCGATGTATTGCTTTGTGAGTGTACATTCTCAATAGAGTGCCTACAAAGAACATTGACACTACTCCATATGAGTTATGGAAGGAAAAGTCCCCAGATTTGAGCTATATGCACCCTTGGGGTTGCTTAGCATATGTACATGTCCCGGACCATCTTTTGAGAAAGTTGGGACCAAGGGGTAAGCAATGTGCTTTCCTTGGTTATTGTACAGAATCAAGGGGCTATGTGTTCTTGAATATAAGTCACAAGAATGGTTTGGTGTTTGAAGCCAGAAATGCCAACTTTGTGGAATGTGAGTTTCCTAAAGTTGGTGAATGTAAAGACATAAACTCTTTTGGACCAATCCTTGAAGAGGATCAACCAAGTGCCTCATGGGCACCGATTACACAAGGTGCATCTATTCCAATCGCAATATCTCAACCAATTGGAGTTATGAATTCAAATATGGTTCCAAATCAAAAGGAACAACTTGAACAAAATCCACAAGTGGATACATCTGTTCGAGAGGGAGTTGAGATTAATCCATACCTTAGTGGTATTGGGTCCTTGATGTATGTCATGTTGTGTACAAGGCCTCAAATCCCATGAACACCCCACTTGCATATGGGACATTAGCTAAGCAAAGGAAAAGGACGAAATGGAAAACATTCCGTACCTTAGTGGTATTGGGTTGGCTTATTAGCAAGATATTCTTCAAACCTCGGAATGCAGCATTGGAAAAGTGTTAAAAGGCATCTGAGGTACCTGAAGGGGACCAAAGATTATAGGCTACGTTATCAAGGAAAGAAACTTGATTTTCATGGCTATTCTGATGTTGATTTGGGTGGACATAGAGACTCCAGCAAATCTACAAGTGAATATGTATTCATGCTTAATAGTGGGGCAGCTACTTAGTGTAGCAAGAAACAAACTTGTACAACGTTGTCAACAATGGAGGCTGAATTTCTCTCATGTGCCCTGACTGTACAAGAGGCCCTTTGGCTTGGGTTCTTCCTTAAGAACTTGGAATCTCGGATTAAAATGGAAAGACATATTACTATCTATAGTGATAGTATGGTGGTCATGGATTACACTAAACATCCCAAGTATCATAGAAAGACTAAGCATATTAGCATGAAATACAATTTTGTGCGGGATGCAATTGAAGATGGTGAAGTTAAAATAGAGTACATTTCTACCGACCTTATGGTGGTTGATCCTCTCAATAAGCCATTGCCACCTCATGTGTTTGCTCGACATGTTAGAGCAATGGGTCTGCGTAGATTATAATATGTTGGTACTTCACCACTTTGGGTGTCACACATGTTTGTAAGGAATTTTGGATGATTAATAAAGTTGTTTGTTTATCATCACATTCTTTGTTCAATCTTAAGTTACACAACGAAAATTAGAACATGTCAAACATAGGCGTAAAAAGACTTTCTCACACAGGTCTTTCGCCCTTAATCTTGGGTAGATTATAGATGAGACAGCTAAGGACTCAAAGTATGTTGTTTCTTTGAAAACATGTAACTTTAGGTAAGTATTCTTTTGAGTGGGAGTCTTGAACCAACACAAGACACCTTAGCTATATGTGACATTGATTTAGATGAAATCAAGATGAGATGAACAAGTTCATCGAGTTTATATGACCACCATACATCCTAACCTATGGTAGAAGTAAGCTGGAGCTTGCTTAGAGATATTTCATGGTTTGTGACATGTCCTATTTATTTGTTAAAGGGAGTACACTATTAGTGTTTTAAGATGGAGAAAATATGACACACCCCTCCACATTGGTGGACATCATTCCAAGTGGGAGTGGTGTAGGTAAAACACCGAATTAGTGTTCATATGGAACTTTTGAGATATGTTCCCTAGGATTTGTTCCTTGAAGATATGTTCATCAAGGATGTGTTCCTGGAATTCCATGTCCATGAAATGCAACAAAAAGAAAGAATGTAAGCAAGTTGTCTCTGTTCTTGCTTAGTGTGAGATTCTTTGACATAAACTCTTAGTGACTTTAGCTTACTATTAGTGAGTTGCATCAATAAGACTACTTTGATTGGTTGTCGAAGTTCTTGGATATATAAGACTGGAGTATCCTCTTTTTGGGTAGTAAAGTTGGTGCAATTATCCAGATAGTTCGGGCTAATAGGAAAAACACTGGTATATGAAACATATACTCTAAAGTTTAATCTTGGGCCCACATACTATGTGTATGATTAGGATTGACTTATGAGTGTTGATAATGAGATCTTAGTTGCTTAATACAATCATGAGTTTCAAAGAGTTGAAATTCTAAGAAAGAGACTGATTGTGATTAAGAAGATGTATCATTGTGTCTGGGGTTTATAAAGGGAATACTTGATGAGTTCATGTAAGCTTGATAGGTTCAAGCAATATTTGAAGAAGTTCAAACATAACACGCAAAAGTGCTTGATAAGTTCAAGTGCATAGAGGAGTGCTTGATAATTCCAAGTACTTTGAAGAGAGGATAATCTTTCATTGTGAGTCTAACAACCACAATGAAGGAATTTTGGTGTGTATGCCTTGGGGGGTCACACCCTTAACTCCATTTATATGAACATGCCTTGGTTTGGCTTGTGATTGAAAAATTTAATTCCAGTGGGAGTTAGAACTCAAAAGTATCTTAGTGCGAGTAGGAGTTTGTTGGAATTCCCTAACGCACCAAGAACTTCTGAGCTAATACTCCAGCTCAGAGAGTAACTTGACAGAGAAGAAACGATTAGAGCACATTTTATCAAAATATGAGTATTTTGGTAAATGTGCACTAATGAGCATAAAGGAGCTCGAATATGTAAAATGGAAATGATTGGAATTATTTTGTATAATTCGGACATCATTTGTCAATCATAACCACCTCTAACGTCACTTATCAAAGTAAGGGTATTTTTCTAATTTTGTTGTAAGGTGTATGCACCTTGAACCATGAAATAACTCAATCTTTACCAATTTATGAGGTTGGCAATATAGTTGGCAATTTATGAGGTTGACAATATGGTTGGCACATTGATGAGGTAGGCAATGTGGTTGACACATTTAAAGAAGAGCTTTTGGTAGCTCTCATCCATCTATAAATAGATGAGAGGAAGTGCCTTATTCTCCAACCCTCATTCCATTATCTTATTCTCCTTCTCAATCTCTCTCAAAGTGTCGAATTCTTGAGGCAAGTTTTGGAGCATTAAGGGTGGAATTATTTGTGTCATTCCACACAACATCTTCAAGGTGCTTCACATCTCATCCGTCCTCTTCCCTTCTCCTCTTGGTGCAAGACGCCATTATCATCATCTCTGGAAGCCAAAGGCTGCCATTGGAGCAAGTTTGAAAGCTTAAGGAAGGAGCATACGTCGGATTGGAGCAATGATTGAAATAATCCTTAAGCGGTTTTTTCCTTTAGTGCAAGGTATGTTTACGCCTCTTAGTATCATGTTTAGGTCATCATCTCCATACCCTCTTGATGATGGATTTATTGATTTCATGACATGATTTGATGAGATAATATCATGCTTGTAAAGAAGAAACCGTCAATATATGTTATGTGAAGTAGAGCATTACATGTATATGAGAAAGATCAACATGAGAGCATGTTTGAGGGACCTCTAAAATCAACAAAACGGTACCTCGTTTTATCCATTATGCTCCTTTCTTCATTTTTGTTTTGCCCGACCAATCACACCACTAGCTGATCCAATAAATTTTAGAATAGTGATTTTTTTCCTTTGATACATTTGGGGGTAGGGGATGAGGATTATGGAGGCTCGAACTCGAGACCACTTCATGTCCAATAAATATTGCTACTAGACTAGATGCTCAGGACCCGAATAGAGTGAACTTTGCTCCTTAATAAACCTGCAATTAAACATTAAAATTTACTCAGAAACATTCAATAATAAATAATGAACCAATATAAAATATACATTAATCTCAATAGTTGTTACTTATATTTATTCACATTTACATCCAATAATAGGATAATGAGAGTGTATTTTCACACACTCATCACCAACCAATTATGCAAATAAACTAGGAAATTAGAGGGAGGGAGAGAGAGAGGGAGAGAGAGATGGAGAAGAAGCACAACTCAATCTTCAATCTTTATAAAAACTTTCAATCCAAGATACAAGCCATGAAGTAGTTCATAAACTACTACAAAATACAAAATAGAAATATAGATAAAAGTGGAGATAAAATTGAGCTAGCTAGGAGAGGTGGAGATGGAGAGAAAGGAGGGGAAAGATTGTGGTAGCTAGCTTAGGGTTTTGAAGGTGGTGGTGTAGTATTTATAGGAGTTAGGTTTGGGGTAGAAGCTAGGGTAGGAGTTATGTTAGGCTAAGGTTAGGGAGAGTTTTGGAGTGAAAAAGGTTGCTAGCATATCGCCCCGCACTTTTAGGCCGGTCGCCCTGACAGGAATCTCTACGTTGACATTTCTGACACCCAGGGTGATCACCCTGGCACTTTGGTCTGTCACCCCGCCCTCTCTAAGAGAGACGTAGTTGACTTTCTAACATTCCGTTTAGGGGACGACTGACCCACTTGTTGGGAGGGGTTACTCCATGGTTGCCCCGTTCTCCAGATCACTTTTTCCTCCATTTTTTCTCATTTTTCCATTCTAGCCCCTGAGCTTTGGTTTTCTTTGAGGTCCTCCCTATCCTACTGGGATTAGGATTTTCCATTCCAGCCCTTATCCTTTTTCTTCGACTGCTATTTATGGACAGTCCATGCGCCACTCCTATTGGTATTAGGTGTCCGTGTTTTCCAGCGCCAATGGGCTATATCATGTGCCACTGACGCATCAAAAAGCTTAGCATCATTAGCACGTTCATAGGGGAAATCACTTTTCGTATATGAAATCATTTCTCTAGAGACTTTCGAAAATTCTTCATAAAATTGACGAGAATATCTTACCTTTTCATCGAAGAAACGTCTTCTCCTTTGTTTAGTGACAACATTGTTTCAAAATCTCGATTATTTCGTCATCAAACATCGAAACCCTAAACTTTGCCAACTTCTCCCTTTACTTGCTATATAGTATATACACACTCCGGTACTCACAACTAACCAAATGCCTTGGCTATCTCAGCCGAACGACTTATCTTCAACACTGGTCACGAACGTGGGTAGATTGGCGATTCCTAGTGGTTCTGATAGTGGGAGAGTCAGAAGATTGAGAGCGGCAACGAGTATCAAGGAAGATATATGAAATGATGTTACATGTAACAGTAGAAAATAGAACGTCATTTTGAAGATAAAAAAATTGTCATGCTATTCTTAAATACATGTCACTTTTTTTTTGTTAAGCTTTTGTTGCTAGGACACAAGCAAAACCGATATGACCTTGGGTGATCATATTTAGCTTGGATCTAGCTTGTGGAGTGAAGATAGGGCGGATGATAGATGTGGCTCCAAGCACCTCACAACCTCACAAACACTAGGTCGAGCAACACTTGGAATAATGCCGGAGGGAAATGGCTCCTAACACCTCCTTCCTACGGTGTGGAAGGCAACATTAGGGTAGATCTTGAACTCCAATAATGGCGTCCAAGGGCTGGATATGGAGATAGGATAGTATGAGAACCCTAGCTAGGAGATAACACTCACAAGCATTCAAGCATTTTGCATAAAAGGTTCTAAACTTGGCAAAGGAGACCTTGGCCGAATATATGGTATGTTTGGGCTGCCAAGACTCCTCAAACCCTAAGAGAAGGTTCTAGAATGATCACATGTGACCCAAGATGCCTAGGTGTCCTAATTAGCCTAATAAAGCTAGTTTAAGACTCATTACAAGCTCAAACAGGTAAATAAGGTAGTATTGGCCCTAAATCATGTATCTAAGGTCCTAAACATCCCCCAAAGAGGAAAGAGTTGTTGGTGATGAGATAAGGCCGAAATTCCAGGGGGGACCACTCTGCACATGTCACTTTCATTGAAAATCCGGCAAAGAATGGCGTCTACAAGTCAGCCCCGACCTCCGATTGCTATGAAACCACCACCATTGTCTTCCTCTCTTCAAGGGCTTCAAAAAGAGTATAAAGTAGGACAGGTTTTGAGCACTTCATTTTTGGACCCCAAAGTTGGCCCCAGAATTGGCTAAGTGCTGAAATGTTGCAGCCTTTGGTGTCTTGTCTTGGCCGCTCCTCTACTTGCCCTCCAAGCCATCCATGAGTGCTCCTAGGTCCGTATCATCCCCTCCCTCTTCAAAAGGATTTGTCCTCAAATCCATTGTTTGTCTTCTTGATGCTCAAGGTTCCTACGTAAGGGAAAAGGTGAATCATAAGGTAGCATCTCTACATATTCAATAGAAAACCATGCAAAACAACCTTGAAAGAGTTAAGAAAAGAAATACTCCCCTTGTTGGTCCTCTTGAGCTTTTTGTTTTGTGGCTCAACCAAAGATAGTCATTAAGCTCAAGGGGACTTGTCTTTGAAGCACTTGAAACATCTTTTATTGTGTACCAAGGTACTTCACATGTGGATCCCGAACCATAGGAGACAAGTACTTGAACTTGCATCCTTTGAACCTATTATGCCTTAATGGTCTTTGTATTTTGACCGGGTTAGCAATTTTGTAGGAAAAATCACCAAGGTATTGAAGGATTATAAAATCACATGCAATAGTCAAAGCATGGGCACTCTCAGCCTCTAGCACGCAATCAACCCTAAGATGCTCACTAAGCATGAAATCTCTCCATATAGCATCAATGTCTCCAAATTCAAATTTATCATAGGAAGGGTCAAGCATTTCATTGGGGGCATTGTACTCATGGCATTCTATTGGCAAAACACTATCATGGTGATCATTCAACAAATTCCAACAAGTAGGCATGACATGGTAATGTTCTCGGTCAAATAAGATCATGGCATGGTGATAAGCACTTTCAAGCTAAAAACTTAATGTACTTTGCACACCAATCAACAAATAAGGTCTAGGATCGAAACATCCATAATGAAGATCATATGACTTGCTACCTCTAATCAAAGAACACATGGCAAAGTGATGCACCCTAGTCATGCTACTAAGTGTGCCATGGTCCCGAATGTCATGCTCATGGATAGCAAACAAGGAAACATCAAGTTGGGGCAAGATGAACAATCCGTTCTTTCTTGCTCTCCTATCATGCAAGCACACAAGATTCCAAATCCTCAAAGAAATACCATGGCCGAATTCAAGTTTATATACATGACATGCATTTTCATCACCAAACTTGCTATTCAAGCCATCTCTCACAGACAAGGCATCTATACATGCACATATGCCATCAAGGGTGTTCAAGTACAAACCATCATTCAAAGCAAGTGTAGGATCATTCACACAACGATTAGAAAATGGATTACCCAACCAAACGAGTCCATTTTTATCTTCTTCAAGCTCTCGACCTTCCATTGAAATGAGGTGGTGAGACTCCATTGGCTCTTCCTTCTCAATCCTTGAGGCTTCCTCTTTTTCCTTGTGATTTTCCTAGCACACTTGTAAAACACATCAAAGCATTCCCTCCACAAGTCATATAGCCATCCGATGCACATGGACTTACCAAAAGTCATTTTTAACAATTTTAAACCGATTATGTTGGTAAGACCATGGATCATGGTTGTGATGAGATGCAATGTATGACATTTAAGCATGTTATGGACAAAACCTTCATTCAAGCCGAGAGCATGTATGTGGAATGACCTACCACAACATACATCAAGCACAAGGCATTTTTCAACATTGACATATAATATCAAGACCAATGTATGATTTAGGTCCCCATGATCATTTACAGCATCACCATCCGAAACATGCTCATCAAGAGTCCAATCATAAACATCATCAAACTCACTAGAAATAGAACTCAAAGCATTCCCATGGTGTACATCAAACATGGGGTTCCAACATGTCTCACTATAGGTAGATGGTTCAAACTCAAACAAAGGGTTGCAAACCACCTTAAAGTCATGATCATGTACCTTTGAGACATATGTACTCATGTTTCTCTCATGCTCTCCATCATTTTCAATCAAGTGTGAATCATAAGGTTTGTCACTCAAGTCCTCATGCAAACTCAACTCAACTAAGGATAACTCATTACTCAAGACCCAATCATGCTCATTTGTTAAGGACCCTAACATGGCCGAATTGAGCAACTCATTTTGTCCAATCACTTTCATGCTATTGACTTCACACAAGTTTTCATCACGCTTCTCAATAAAGTCACCTATAGCATGCTTTCTACCAAAAAATTCCAACAAGTCACATGCACTCGATCCGGGATCAAACACAAATCTAGCCCTACCAAGTTTCTTGATGCACTCCATCATATCTGATGCATCCAATTTTAACAAGTAGGTTCGGCTAGGTGCATTAATCTTGGGACATGGTATGCACAAAGTTCCTTCAATCAACACATCATCACCAAAACTAGAAACTAAGGGTTTAGAGATGATACTACCAAGTTTTGAACCCTCCTTCTTAGTTTCCTTCTTTTGGCTGAATGAAGGGCCTCCTCTTCGTCCTCCTTTGGTTCACCCGGGACACTCCATCCATCAACACCTGGCACATCTAAAGAAGAACAACAAGAGTTAAAAGATTTAAAGGTTAGTTCTTCTTGGAGCTTTGTTGGAGGATTCGGTTCACCATGGAGTTCACTCATTTCGCTTGGTGAGGAACCCTCTTGTCTTCTCTCTTCACTCCTCTCTCTCCTCTCGGAGCTCTCTTCACTCATTTTTTTAGAGACCCTTTCGGCCTCAACCTCGCTTTTGTCACTCCTACCCTCATCTTTCACAATCTCTCCTTCCTCTTCTCTCTCGGCCTCACACTTCTTTTGTTCCTTGATCTCCTCGAGAAGTTGTAGGATTTGATCACCAATATCTTTGGGTGAACGCTCGGTCTCCTCTTGTATCACCGGAACCAACGGGGTAGGTTGGGGTAGGATGAGTTTTGATGGCCCAACTTGAGGTTTTGAGGGTGGTGGAGAGTATGGTTTCCGTTTAGAATAGAAGGTTGAGGGTTGGAAAATTGAGATTGGGTGGGTGGCCAATGATGGGTCCAAGTGCCTTGTTGTGTGAGTCTTGGGTTTTTGGGTGCTTGGAGTGGAGCTTGGGTGAGGGTAAAGCGGGGTTAGGTCTTGGGTTAGATGGGAATTTTGGACCCTAGTGGCTCGGGTTATGTAAGGGTATGAGGTTTCGGAACTTTGGTAGGTGTAGGTGTGGTGTAAAGGTGTTAGCCTTCGGTTGGCTAGGTGTGAGGGGGTAGGCATGGTGCACATGGGATCGGGCGAGGTGTAAGTAATGTGGTCTTGGGCATACTTCCCTCTCATTATGTCCTTTAAGTGTTCCCATGACCGAAAGGTTACTTGGCCTCTACTCCTCCATTCTTGATTCAAATTTTCAATCCACCACTTAGCTTCTCCTTCTAGGGTTCCCAAAGCATATGCCACCCTTTCTCCTTCTTGCAAATAATGGGATAAGAAGTAGGATTCACTTTTACTACCCAATTCCAAAACCTTCAAGATCATCAAAGCCTCCAAATTTGGGCATTGGTCTCATCATTGTGCCTACACACTTAGACAATAAAGTTAGTCCCTCTCAATTTCCTCACGTGTTTGGGTGGACACTCCCTTTGTGGATCAAGGGCAACTTTCGGCCAAAGCACTCAATCCCACTTCACCAAAGTTCTCAATCAATCCTCCTCAACATGTATAATGCCTTGAACCTTGAGGAACCACAATTGAAACTCAAGAAAACAACCCTAAAACTACCTTTGAAAACCGTTTGAAGAAGTTAGTCACTTGGAAACTAGCTCGGTTTCAATTGGGAAGTTGGGCTGAATTGAAAATTGGTTTGGGTGTTTAAAATAGGCTGAAAATCAGTTTGAAATCTGTTGGAACTGATTTGGAAACAATTTCAAATGAACTTGGTGTTGGTAGAAAGAAAACAACAAATGCGGAACAAGTCCCTTTCACCGTAGGGGACCACTTGTGCACTACCAACCAAAATCAGATTTTAAACAACTTGGTGACCCAAACAGCCACGTTTTTGTGCATCAAAACCCTTCCTCCACATCAATTTAAAATGAAAAACCATGAACAAGCTCAAGAACATTCATTAAAACCGAAACCACACTCAAACTTTTCAACTCCTTCTTCCTTTGTGTGGACAGATTTTCCTTTCAATTCTTTCTTCAATTCCAACCTCTTTTCTTAATGTTTTCAACTCCAACTTTTCCCACATCTCAAACAACATGTCCTCTTCAAGATTCAAAAAAAAAAAAATAGGAAGGTATTCACGAAAACTGGAAATAAACGCGAATTGCCGAAACCGCCCAAACCGCATCAAAACCCTAATCTCAAGATTTCATGAACCAAATCGATTCTTTTGCAACCAAAACTTAGGAACAAGAAGGAAACTCGTGGAAACAAACTTTCCAAAGAAGAAAACGAAATAAAACCAAGAAATGGTGGGTGAAAAATGTGACGGAAAATAAGAAAATGAAAGAAACCTTCAAGGCCGATTGTGCAAAGGGTTTTACCTTGAAGATACAACTTGAAAACGACTCCAACAAGTCAATCCAGCTCTGATACCACTTTGATATGACCTTGGATGATCATATTTAGCTTGGATCTAGCTTGTGGAGTGAAGATAGGGGCGGATGATAGATGTGGCTCCAAGCACCTCACAACCTCACAAACACTAGGTCGAGCAACACTTGGAATAATGCCGGGAGGGAAATGGCCCTAACACCTCCTTCCTACGGTGTGGAAGGCAACATTAGGGGTAGATCTTGAACTCCAATAATGGCGTCCAAGGGCTGGATATGGAGATAGGATAGTATGAGAACCCTAGCTAGGAGATAACACTCACAAGCATTCAAGCATTTTGCATAAAAGGTTCTAAACTTGGCAAAGGAGACCTTGGCCGAATATATGGTATGTTTGGGCTGCCAAGACTCCCTCAAACCCTAAGAGAAGGTTCTAGAATGATCACATGTGACCCAAGATGCCTAGGTGTCCTAATTAGCCTAATAAAGCTAGTTTAAGTACTCATTACAAGCCAAACAGGTAAATAAGGTAGTATTGGTCCTAAATCATGTATCTAAGGTCCTAAACATCCCCCAAAGAGGAAAGAGTTGTTGGTGAAGAGATAAGGCCGAAATTCCAGGGGGGGACCACTCTGCACATGTCACTTTCATTGAAAATCCGGCAAAGAATGGCGTCTACAAGTCAGCCCCGACCTCCGATTGCTATGAAACCACCATTGTCTTCCTCTCTTCAAGGGCTTCAAAAAGAGTATAAAGTAGGACAGTTTTGAGCACTTCATTTTGGACCCCAAAGTTGGCCCCAAAATTGGCTAAGTCTTTGAAATGTTGCAGCTTTGGTGTCTTGTCTTGGCCGCTCCTCTACTTGCCCTCCAAGCCATCCATGAGTGCTGCTAGGTCCGTATCAAAACTCTTGTCCAAATACTCCATTAGAGCATCTGCAACAGCTTCCCCATTTTATTGGGTTGCTCAATTTTGGAGAATTTTGGACTATTTATTTACCCAACAGCTTCCCCATCTCATTCTCCAAAATGGGGAAACGATAGTTTGGCAATTTTAGTGACAATCGACTATTTTAGTTGTGTCAAACTTGAGATTAAACATTTCGTTAACTAGTTCGATATTATTCATTCTGTTCAAGTGGTTGCATATATCATGATAACCGGGGATCTTTTATGTGTCAATAGTAACTTTTATTTTATTTCATTAGGAATATCTTATTCACAAACTAGATGAGTGCAAATTTTTAATGTTCTAGTGCATTGTTACTAAATAGATGTATGACCTACAACATATTCTCAGCTAGTTTATTTGGGTAAAGCTGGATGCATGAGTTGGAGTAGGCTGGTTTGATTATTGTTGTTTCGTACTTTTTCTTAGGTGTTTGATGAATTATGGTGAACAAGAATCTCACATGCTTCGGTTCCTTTAGAGATTTTAGAAATATTATTTGTGCTTCGGTTCCTTCATAAATATTAATTCAGAAGTATATGTTGTTTCGTACTAACCAGGCAGCAATGTTTACTGCGAAGAATGCTTTTGATGTCTTATTATGGAAGAAACATGAAGGTGATGGGAAAGTTCTTGCTGGAACTGCAGGTCTAATTTGTATAGGCCTCATCGACGTTATGAAAACAAGGCTCATGGCTCAGACCCGTGAAGGAGGGGGAGGGTTAAAGTATAAAGGGATGTTTCATGCCATAAGAACAATATATGTTACGGAGGGGCTTCGTGCATTGTGGAAAGGTCTGTTGCCTCGACTCATGAGGATACTCCTTGGTCAAGCCATCATGTGGCATGTGACTGACCAAGTCATTGGTTTGGTTTAGAAACATATATGCGTTGAATTTAAAAACACACACATATATATAAATACATTTGTAAATTGTTCTAGTGAATTGAAGTAGGCTAGTACTCCATATTTGTGAAGTGCATACAACTCACATATTAACTGATAGTAGATGAGCCATAAAAAGTTTCAAATACAAAGTAATCATTAATTATTAGTTAAAGATGTAAAATATTTTATTATTATAATAAATGTGGATTCTCTATAATGGAAAAAAGTAAATTTTTTTTAGAAAATATGATTTTTCCTTTTTCATTTCAAATAAATTTTGAGAAACGATCGAGATAGCTTTTGAGAAACGATCGAGATAGCTTTGTAGATAGCTCATGTATTTACAAAAACAGCTTCACCCGGCAGGCAGGGTCACATTTGTTGGATACGGTATCCCCTCGTGACCAGTGACCATGGGCATTGTCCCGTCCTTTAAAGCTCTGACACCTTCACTCGTACAAAATTCAATTTTAGTTTTATATCTAACGTAACTACTGCTAAGAAACAAATGTGTGTGCTGCTGTTTTTTTTTTAATAAAGAGTTTCTCAAAATTATAAAAAAATGGAGTAAAGTAAAATTCTTTTCTCCGCTTTGTCATTTCATAAAATTGTTACGAATAAGATGAGAAGGGTTTGAAAATTAATATGAGAAAATATGGAATTTGTTGTTTTCCATGTAATGAAAAATATTTCTTTTTAAAAACTTTAACTTTTTCTTAAATCCCTCAAAAGTGTGTTCTTCTACAAGATATCTGAAGAAAAAAATTATGTTTTTGAAAAAAAAAATGTATATGATATTTTAAATAGAAAAAAAAAATTGGAGGTGTGTTTTGGAATTAAACGCACACAACCCAAAAGAGCACAAAAAATGCAGTAATTGAATATGCTGTAAGTCTGTAACTTCCTACCTATAAACAGGACAAATTTTTATTCACTTTTCTTCCATTTTGTAATTTATATACCCCCACCTTCCATTGACACGTGACTGTGGGTTGGGTAATGTTTTTTACAATAGTCACTATTCCACTAAACTACACCCTGCCCATGTAGAGAACCGCATTCACAACCAATCAAACTTCGCCACGTCAACATCTGATTTCACTTCCCACCAAAATCTAACCGAAGAGAGATCTATTGCTGTGTAAAGTTTTTTCAAAAGCCCCTCAGCTCGTGGTCTGGTCCACCACTGCCTGACCACACCGAATCTCTTCCAGGCGAATAAAATACAAATATCTGCTGCACCCATCCCTCTTCAATAATTTCATTTACCAAAATTGCCAGCTGGCATCCACTGGATTCCACGCTGGCACTTCCACGTTGGGAAACAGGAATCACAGCCTGTACTCTGCAACAATCCGACGTGTCCGTATCTCATTGGCTTGAAACCCTCGCCCTTCTGTACGAGTGGGACCTATCCAATTTCGCGTAAAGCGAATCCAGGACCTGCCACGTGGCATCGCCTTCTTCCATCCGATCGTGGAATAGTAATGCCCGCGTCACAGCCGGGTCCCGCAGGTTCCTCTGGATGACAGACAAATTGGTCGCCGCCACGTGTTCGAGGATATTGTCGAGTTTCCCGACGTCCATCTCTGCCACCGTGATCGATATCTCCGGCCACCGTACCGCGGACGAGAACGGCAACCGGATGCCGTCGGCGATTATCACAGGCACACAGCCTAAGGCCACCGATTCGACCAGTCTTGGGCTCCATGGGGCCCACCCAAGTGGGCAGAGGCAAAACACTGACCGTGCGATCTCCGACTGGTAACCGGCGAACCTGTGCCTCCGAAGGTAGAATCTTCTGTCACCGTTGAATTTCCTCCATATTTCCGTTCTTACCCTCCTGATAAACAGACATTTATAACATAAACAAGGGTAAGATTGAGATTGCACAACTAGGACCCGACCTTTGAAAAAAAAAAATTCAACTTCAACATGATTGAGAGGCTGAATTAAATTACTTGCTGTAATACCACCCACTAACGTTCTTTGGGTGGACTTCCATCTTGCCACGGAAGAAGACCCGAATGTCTCGCCGGCCAGTCGCCGGAAATTTCTCAAGCGTCCGACGGATGGATTCCGGCGGAATATACGGCGGAATCACGACATGCTCCACGTCTTGACATGGGTGCTTGTGATTGACGCCAAATGTCTGCAATATTATAGCATTTCTCAAATATTCCGGAACTCCATCAGCCATCGCTCTCGATTCCTTGAAATTTCACGACACAAACAAACATAACAACATCAAACAAAATGAAAACGATGTCACCTAGAAACCGGAACATAAAAAGATCAAATTTTGTCCCCTACCATGGTGTGGAAACAACTTCCGAAGTCGTGGGACGCGATGAAGACATGATCGGTGCCGGATGAGCGGTTCCAGAAGGGGAACTCGGCGGAGATGTATTCGATGGCGGAGAAGATGAGCGAACGCGCGTGACCGATGGCGGGGAAGCCATTGACGACGCTGAAATTGCAGGAGACATAAACAGGGACAAAGAAGAAGTCCGCCTCGTACGGGTCAAACGTACGGACGTCGCTGTTGACGAGCGCTCTGTGGACTGCGACCTCGGCGGCGAACAAATGGGTGGAGCACCGGTCGTTGGCCAGCCAATCGGCGTTATACTTCGCCGGCAATTCGTAGACGAAGATCTTCAAATCCTTAAACGAAGGGTAATACGGTACTTTCCTCTTCTTCTCGATCAGTGCTCGCGACGGTACGGATTTGTGATTTCGGACGCTGGTCTTGGAGAGAGGGATGGGTTTGTGGGTGATGAAATAGGAGCTGAGGAAATAGAGGGTGAGAGAGAACCAGAGGATCCATTTGTAGTACTTTAAGAAAAGGCTCTGTTCTTTCTGCTTTGATTTGTGCAGTAGCTTCATCTTGACGTAGAATCCTCTGTTCTTTCTGGGTATCTTCATCTCTGCCATTTCTTCATTAAATGGAAAAACTTGAAGAAGATGAAATGTTCCTAACTCAGTTGGTGAAATGGGGTTTTCAAAGTTTTTATTTTTCAGAAGTGGAGATTAAGGTACAGCGATGGAGGATTAGATTTGGGTTTGTTGGCGGATCGTTTTTGCACCGGGAAAGCCGAAAGATCAAAACTTTGTGACAGGTTCAAGTTAATTTTTGGTTGGGTTGAATTGAAAAGGAAAAAACTTTTTTAGTTTTTTGAGGAAATGGGGAAAAGAAGAATTAAAGAATGAAGTTGGTGTAAGAAATGAAGTCAGAGGAAGAGGAAGTCACATGGCGGTGGTGCAGAAAATAATTCGGCGAAGGTCTCGCCTTGTGTGCCTGTTGCTGGTCTTGGATCGTATTGCGGGGGTCAAATGACCAAAATAGCCTTTTGGTTCTCATGTTAGAAAGGTTGGTGATTGGATGTTCCGGTCAAATCATGTTTTCTGGACTTAGAAGTTATTTCTACTTCTATTATAAGATAAGCATGGGTCTGATCAATGTTACGTCTTGATTAAAGAGTGGTCGGTTGTGTTAATGAAGTAGTGATTAGTTTATTTTAGTTGGATTTGGGGAACTTGTGATGATGAACAGTGGAGATAGAATTTGAGATTTTAATAATGCATTTGTGCATGGTTGGGAAGAGCAGACAAAAATGATCTAAACCATTGAGTGTTTTAACAAACCCAGTTCTAAGTTTTCAATCTACCCTACTTGTGGTCGTTTAGGAAAAAAAACACTTGAAGCTTTCAAAAAAAAAATGATACTCCTCCGTCCCTAAAAAAAAATTCACTTTCTTTTTATTATTTTTTATGAATTATGAGACAATCAAAACTATATAATTCAAACTATATAATTCATATGTATACAATAATTTTAAATCTAAATTTTCTAAAAATATTTTTATAAATTTTTTCACTATTTATCTTTGTAAAAATTTGAGTGTTTAAACATTAAAATATGAAAGTAAAAAATCTTTTGGGATGAAGGGAGTAGGAGGTTTGTAAGAGAAAATGGGATATCGATGCCAACTAAGGCCCAGGGTCCACTAGTCTCAAAGCCCAACATCACGAACTCCGCGATCCAAGCCCAATAGGTCACGAAACCCAACTTTTTGGTACTTTCAAAAGCAATGGTTGGGAACTCTCCCTTCAGATTGGAGAATCCGACTCTGGTGTCATCGAATTCACCTACAAAGGGGGGACAACATCGAATTTGCCTACAGAGGCGGGACGACCGCCAATCTCAACCTAATAGGACGGGGCCACCTATCTAAGACCCACTCCGAACAGGATTCCTCCGTGCCTCACTATATAAGCAGCATTGGAGGCTCTCTCAAGCTGCAGATTTCACCACTAGACGTTGTAGTTCTGCGCTAACCATATCGAGACTATCAATTTGGTGTCGTGTGTGGGAAACTTTACCTTTCAACGTATCGCTCTTCTATGAACCAATGCTCGATGGCAAAATTGAGATGGAACATTAGGGAGATAAGGGGCGATGCCACCGAGGAGACCCTCAAGCAGGATCCCACTAGAGACAATGACAAAGTCATCGCAGAGGAAGCGTTCAAGTCCGCCAGCCGGAGCAATCCCTCTAATGGACGGACTCCATCCCCTCCTCGACAAGACCCGGTGAACAACACGAGGGATGGCAACCTGGCTACAGTGAACCAAAACTTTCCACCACCCCCTGCCCCCCAGGCGCGCCACGCACTACCATTGATGGCCAAGTGTAAGTCCCTATGATAAACTCCGCCCCGTTGGAGACGATTCGGGGCACCGTCATCCGCAATATCCAAGGAACCCTTGGCCAAACCATCAGGGAAATTCTTCTTAGTTCTCCAAGCCCGGTGATCCGACCTCCCCCAAGGACTTCGGTGATAAAGGACCCAACATCGCAAACCGCACTTCTAAGTCACAAAAATCCTCGGAGCAAGCCTATGCTCCCCCTGGATGACCTCGTCAAAAGAATCGCCCTTATGGAGAGGCATTCTAAGGACATCCAAGTTAGTGACCATACACTACGGGACTTGCCATCGACTACATTTGGGCTCAACCATTTGAAGATTTTAGGATCTTTATAAAACATTCTTGTTATCTCATCATGAACATACCGATAGCACGTTTCCATACTATTGTATGTCGATTACATACAAAAAGTGATGCAATACATGCATACGATTTCTTGCACCAAAGGAAAAACAGCTTAAGAAAATTATTACTTACTCCTTTAAACGTATGCTCCTCTCCTTGTTCTTCAAAGTGGCGGATGTGCTCCAAATGGACTCAATGGAAGGGCTGACTTGATGGGAAGCCAAGAGATTGAATGTGTAGATGAAATGCACTTGAATCCACCAAAAATGCTCCAAAAAATGCCTCTAAGTTTTGGCTATAAGTGGGAGAGAAAATGAGAGAGATGTTACCAAGTGAGTGGTATGAGAGGGTGTGTGAAGGCCAACCTACTCCCCTCTATTTATAGATGGGGAGGGCTGTTATGGGGTAGGAAATAACCTCCTATGGCTGAAAATATCAAGTGTATTTCGGCCCAAGGTGTTCCTCCCTCCTTCCCCTCATTTAGGCTAGGTGCATGGTAACTTCCATGCCTCACTACCTTGATAACTATCCCCACTTCCTCCTAAAAGGAAGTAATGGGCTATTTTCACCCAAATAACCCCCATGGTCAATTATTATTAATTAACGTTCAAAGGAATTTTTCCATGGTGCAAGGTGCATACACCTTGTACCATATATGTACAATTTTAACAAAAATACCTTTGTTTTGCCAAAACGTGCCAAAAGTGGCTATCTCACCTAAATGAGGTTGAACTTACACAGAGTAGTTCCAAATAATCTCATGATACACAATTGAGCTCCGTTGAGCTACTTTTTAGATCACTTTGAGGTGGTAGTTACTTTTTCTTCAAGACTAGCTCACATAAGCTAAAGTTAGTTACTTTTAACTAACTTGAACTAGAGTTTGCTACTTTTAGCCAACATGAGCTGAATTTAGTTACTTCTAGCTAACTTGAGCTGGTAGGAGCTAACGACAACTACTTTTAGTTGTAGTGAGCTGACCTTAAGCTGTATTTAGCTCCTTTTGGCTAAGATGAGCTGAAGTCAAGCTGCTTCCAGCTCCCTTGAGTTGGTGTGAGCTACCTTGAGTTGATTTGAGCTAACTATAACTACTTCTATCTAAGTTGCACCACTTTGGTGAAACGATGCAATCGCCATCAATTGCATAATTTCCAGAGAGTTACAGTGCTTGTTGGTGCATTTGCCAGCAACCACACAATTTCAAGAAACTTGAACTTAGCTCCATAAGCTCAAACATCACCTCAAAAGATTTTGGTGAGCCAAGAAATTCCAACACCATTCACATCCAAGATCCCAACTGCGGTTCGACTAGAACAATTTCGATAACCAATGATCGACTCCTACGACGACCTCTCTAATTATACCATCCACCTTCAAAGTTACATCACTGCTATGAGTTTTTCTAGAGATGATGATGAGACAATGTGTAGGGCCTTCAACGCAACGTTGATTGGAGCGACCACCTTTTAGCACTGGACCCTGAAGGACTGCAGTTTAATTCCTTAAAGGAACTGTCTCTCACTTTCTCTAACTGATGGCCCCCAGGACCAATCCACACAAAAGGCCCAAAAAGGCCCAAAAAGGCCTACCAAAAGGCCCAAGTATTAGCCCAGAATAAGGGCCCCATTAAAAAATCCATAATCCCGCATGAGACAAGAACATCACCGGACATAATTGACCCGAACATACCAAGAAAATTCCCTGACTATATTCTCGAATGTATTAAGGACACGCGTACTCTGACACGCCACCATACTATATTGAGATATTACAATACTGCCACTCTAAATACATGGTCTATAAATGCATTCATTATTCACACCTTAAGGGGTAACGTTAACAGCAACTCTCTCATCACCTTTGGAATATTTCCAATACTAGATACATACAGAGGACCCCCCACTAATCCCTTCTCTCGAATTCCGAACTTATGGCGTCCAGTAACGTCAGAACACGTTAGCATCGCAGAAACGTGGTGGCAGCCCAAACTGATTTGCCACCAAATGGCACCGTCTGTGGGAAACGTGGTGGCCCCCGAGATCAGGTTCCTTCAATGGAACGTGGGGCCCATTCCTGTTCACACCTATCCAGGCCGGAAGGAGGAGGCTCAAATGACGGCCGCACGGCCGATCCCAGCTACCAGAGTTCTTCTGAAGATACAACTCACGGAGCAACCTCCTTACGGCCAACCTCCAGCCTCCGTCGGAGCGACATCCGACAACTAGACTCGGATCTAGTTCAGACAGTACGGGTCATGCTCCAGGAAGAACGGAGCAACCTACGCAATCAGTCTGAACGATCCCGCAGGCCGCGAGATGAACAACATTCACAGCAAAGATCACTTGATCATGTAAGTAGACGACTTGCGTCACAGCAAGCTAACTCCCTTGACCGACAGAGCCGGCAGAGGTCCAGGTCCCCTAGAGAGCGTAGAAGAGAGCGGTCCCCAAGGCCCAAAAGATTGATAATTGGAGACCCTTGGGATGAGGTTATCCGGTAAATGTTACACCGCCTGTAATAGGTTGAGAGAAATTCGAGCAGGCTAGAAGCCAAGTACGAAGCGACTTCTGAGGATGGACCATTTACCAGTCGAATTCGGGACAGCCAGATGCCCCGAATGTTCAATTTGCCTCACCAACTGGAGGTCTACAACGAAACGGGAGACCCGGACGCTTTCATACGAAAGTACAAAAGGGCGATGGAACTGAAGGAAGCCAATGAAGCGGCCATGTGCAAATGCTTCGAAGTTGCACTAGGAGGTCTGGCATCAGCGTGGTACAATTCTCTTCTCCCGGAATGTATTAATACGTTCAGAGACTTGGCAGCCAAATTCACCACCCACTTTATTGGATGCAAAAGATCGGCCAAAAGGGCCATATAGATGTTTGACATCAAACATAGACCGAATGAAGGCATTCGGGAATTTTTCAAAAGGTTCAACAGGGAAGCAGTACACACATCGGATCTGACGGATAACATCCGGATCATGGTGTTCACAAAGGCGCTCCTCCCGAACTCCAGGTTGGCTTATGAATTATCTCAGAAGAACTTCACTGACGTCAAGGAAATGTACGCTGTTACTCAGGAACACATGATCGCACAGGAACTGCTATCCCAGAGGGAGGGGAAGCAGGAGAACAGAGACAACAGGGAGCAGAGGAGGGATAACCCGAAGCCTACTGTCATTAGACACCCTAGGAGCTGGGGAGGACAGAAGAAGCCCTTTGAGAGGAGCACAAATTTCACCCCCCTCAACTCCACCTGGACCAGCATCCTTGCAGCGCTCCAGAGGCAAGGAAGTGGAAGCATCAGTTGGCCGAGGGCCATGCCAGAGGAAGCGAAGCGCAATTCTTCCAAGTACTGCCAGTTCCACAGGGATACCGGACATGACACCGAACAATGTTACCAGTTGAAGAGGTACATTGAGCACCTTATCAAGAAGGGTTCCCTGAGAGAATACTTGAAGATGCCTTCAGACGATGGGACATCCCGAGGTAAGGGGAAGGTCGAAGGAGACACTCTGGGTCCGGATAAGAAGAACAAGGGAAGGAAATCACCTCCCCAAGCTATCAGAGTACTGAATAGCATTACCACCACCATGGGGTTCAATGCGAGAAAAAGGAAAGCAGGGGGTATAGCTTCTCTAAGCTATGGGGACCCAGCCTCGAGGATCAAACGCGCGGACGGAACCGAGGTACGCTTCCCGCATTATGACGCACTCATCATCACCCTCCGGATTGGGACCATCGATGTCAGAAGGGTCCTTTGTGACGACGGCTAAAACGCTGATGTGTTGTTCGCCAAAGCTTACGAAGGTCTGAAATTGGAGTCAACCAGGCTGAACCCCGTCAGGACCGTGACATATGGAGTATGCCCGGATGAACTACCGGTACTAGGGTGTATCGAGCTCCTGGCCATGTTTATTGGAACCGGGCCCGATGGGTAATCCCGGTATACCACACTAATGGTCAAATGGCTGGTCGTCGACGTCCCTTCGGCCTACAATGCAATCATCGGGACAGAAACTCAAGGGGCAATTCACATGAAAAGTGACGTGAAGTACTTCACGATCACTTTCAAAACCGAAGAAGGGGATGCCTCGATTTATGTGAGTCAGAGGGAGGCAAAGGACATTATGGCTTCAGCTCAGAAGGGCCCGGGCCCGGGCTGCTCGAAGGAAGAGGAAGAGGAAGTGCCCAAAACGGAGGAAGTCATTTTGGAGGAAGGCCGGACTACCAGAATTGGCGAACACTTGCTCGAGGGCAGTAAGGCAAAACTTGTAAATCTCCTTCAAATGAATAAAGATATGTTCACCTACTCTCCTAGTGATATGCCCGAGATCGACCCGAAAGTAATTCAACATAGTCTGCACATCGACCCAAACGCAAGACCCATAAGACAAAAGAAGAGGAACAACGCACCATTCAAAAGAGCCTTCATTAAAGAATAGATCTCTAACTTCTCGACACTGGGGTCATAAGAGAAGTATCTTATCCCGAAGGGTTGAGCTATCCCGTAGTAGCAACCCGGAAGGACACTGACAAACTACGCATGTGCATAGATTTCACACATGTAAACGACGCCTGTCCAAAGGATTCATACCCCACACCCCCGGTCGATAGGCTCGTGGACTCTACAGCCGGACATGCGAGACTTAGCTTCCTCGATGCCTACAGTGGATACCACCAGATCCGGATGAACCCAGTAGGCGAAGAGAAGACATCTTTCATAAGCGACGCCGGCACACATTGCTACATCAGGATGCCTTTTGGCTTCAAGAATGCCGGGGCAACTTACCAAAGGTTGATGGATAAAGTCTTCTCCGATCAGATTGGAAGGATTCTTGAAGTATACGTTGACGATATCATTATCAAAAGCAAAGAGGACGACGACCTCATCCGGGATATCTAGGAAGTGTTCGGCCAAATCTGGAAGTACGGGCTTCGGTTAAACCCGGACAAGTGCGTTTTCGGGGTAACAGCTGGAAAATTCCTTGGGTTCATGGTTTTCGAACGTGGCATCGATGCAAATCCGGCAAAAATCAAAGCTCTATTAAATTCAAAGACACCTTCATCGATCAAAGATTTCCAAAGGCTTCTCGGAAGAATAATAGCCCTGAGTCGTTTCATATATCGGTACGGGGATAAATGTCGCCCGTTCTTCAGACTCTTGGTTAAAGAAGGTGCGAAACCCGGAAGAGTAGGGGTGATAAAAGGGAGAAAAAATCAAAGCAAGAAAACGTAGCCGAACAGGCAAAGTTCAAATGGAATCCCGATTGTCAGAAGGCGTGGGAGGAAATCAAAGCTTACCTCCTAGAGATGCCCACCCTTCAGCAACCAACCGAGGATAGGCCCCTAATCATATACCTAGCATTAGGAGAGAAGGCCGTAAGTTCGGTCCTCATTCAGGAAGACG
Source organism: Stellera chamaejasme (assembly GCA_024586325.1). Classification (NCBI taxonomy): domain Eukaryota; kingdom Viridiplantae; phylum Streptophyta; class Magnoliopsida; order Malvales; family Thymelaeaceae; genus Stellera; species Stellera chamaejasme. Next base: position 17,750,991 of record CM044986.1, read on the forward strand.
ACCAAGGAAAACAATGGCCGGTCTACTACGTGAGCAAGTCACTCCATGGAGCCGAGCTTAACTACCCTATGATTCAGAAAGCAGTGTATGCCTTGGTCCTCTCAGCCCGAAGATTGAAACCATATTTCCTCAGATTCTCCATAGTAGTCCGGAGTAATGTCCCTATCAAGGACGTCCTAAAGTGGGTGGATCACTCCGGGAGATTATCAAAATGGTGTATCGAACTGAGTGAATATGAAGTCAAGTATGAACCAAGGAGGGGGATCAAGGCATATGCTTTGGCAGATTTCATTTCCGAATTGCCCCAAGAATCCGAGAATGAATGCACAGAGTATGAGGATAATCCGGTCTGGATGCTGTACGTGGACGGAGCTTCAGGATCAGATAGACAAGGAGCGAGCTTAGTTCTCAAAGGACCCGAAGGAATGAGGGCCACCAGATCCATGAAGTTCGCTTTTTCAGTAACAAATAACGTGGCCGAATATGAAGCCTTGATCATCGGATTGCAGCTAGCTAAGAAGGCTGGAATCCGATCCCTTAAGACATGCAGCGACTCTAACCTTCTGGTCCAGCAGATGAATGGAGAGTACGAGGTCAAGGAGCCAAGTCTCAAGAAGTACGCCGAAGTTGCAAAGAGATTGGCCGCGCACTTTGAGAGGTTGTGCATTGAAAAGATTCCGCGGCCGCTTAACTCTGAAGCTGATCAGCTCTCCAAGTCAACCTCCTATGACGAGGAGAGGAAGGATCCTTGTATCAACCATCCCTGGGTATTCATCATCACTTCGGGATGGAGAGCTCCCTATTAGAAATACCTCACGGAAGGAATACTCCCGATGGACCCCATCATGGCAGCAAAGCTGCGGTCATACTTAGGCAAGTATTCTTCTAACCGAACCTGAAGGAAGAAGCTAGGAAACTGGTCAATAAGTGCAAGAAATGTCAAGAGCATGCCCGAATACAAAGGATTTCCTCGGAGTATGTGACATCTTCGGATTACCCGATACCCTTTTCTGTTTAGGGTATTGACTTAATTGGAGCACTACCTATGGCTCTCGGAGGACTAAAGTATTGCGTGGTCGCAGTGGACTACTTTACAAAATCGATAGAAGCCGAACCACTGGCGACGATAACGGTTGAAAACATCCGGAGGTTCGTTTGGAAATATATCATTTGTAGGTTCGGGTGCCCGAAAGTTCTCGTAGCAGATAATGGTACCCAATTCACAGACGGGGGATTCCAAGACTTTGCCAAGGAGTTCGGAATCCAAATACACTTTGGTCCGGTTGCCCACCCTCAGAGCAATGGACAAGTTGAAGTATCGAACTGAACATTAAAAGAAGGGTTGAAGAAGAGACTTGGGAATGCAAAGGGTAAATGGCCCGGAGAACTTCCCCATGTCTTATGGAGTTACCGAACTACACCCCAAAGATCGACCGGAGAAACCCCGTTTTTCTTAGCCTATGGAAATGAAGCTCTCGTTCCTATCGAGGTAACTAACCCATCTCTCCAGGCAGAAGTGTTCGAAGAAAATGCAAATTTGGAGTTGCTCGAAGGAAAAAGAGAAGAAGCCGAACTTCGAAGGAAAGCATTCCAGCAGAGGACTGCATCTGCGGCAAATTCAAAAATTAAAACAAAAAACATTAAGGTTATGGGCTTGGTTCTACGGCAAACTAAGTTAGGATCCCGGAGACCAAAAGGGAGCGCATTCGCCCCAAACTAGGAAGGCACATTTAAAGTTGTCGCCAAAGAAAGAAAAGGAGTTTACAAACTGTTGGATACCGAGAGAAGGGAACTAGTCAACTCTTACCATTCTAAAGCACTTAGGAAATATTTTGTATGATCGGAGATTCAATAAACTATGGAACATTCGGGAAAGAGGACGTAGGTCTAACGACCGAACCTCTATAGACAAGTGTTGAATGAATCCCTAAGATTTTCATTGATAAAGCCCAAGACAGGGATTACAAAAATGGGAATATAAAAGTGAACCACTTCGCTACTGAGGGTCCGCGAAGCCATCTACGGTTACTGATTCGGTAGGCTGTAGAAATTCTTCACCGAACCAGGAGGGGTCTTCTTCGGCCTCCGCATCACCATCAAGCCCGGAGAGATTAGCGTGAGGGTTGTGCTTAATGATTTGCTTCCTAGCCAAGAAAAATCCGTAGATAAACTTATGGATTGCCAAAGCCACAGATTCCTTAATGGTTTGGCGAAACTTCGGGACACATTCATTGGCTTTTTTCAACTCATCCGAAAGTTTCTGGATCTCCTCATCTTTGGCTCTCAGGTCTTGCTCGTAGTGAACCACTATGCTACTGAGGGTCCACGAAGTCATCTACGGTTACTGGTTCAGGAGGCTGCTGAAATTCTTCACCGAATCAGAAGGGGTGTTCTTCGGCCTCCACATCACCATCAAGCCCGGAGAGATCAACGTGAGGGTTGCGCTCAACGATTTGCTTCCTAGCCAAGAAAAATCCGTAGATAAACTTGTGGATTGCCAAAGCCACAGATTCCTTAATGGTTTGGCGAAACTTCGGGACACATTCATTGGCTTTTTTCAGCTCATCCTGAAGTTTCTGGATCTCCTCATCTTTGGCTCTAAGGTCTTGCTCGTAGTGGTTCTTCAAGTTGATGAAGTCAACCTGAGATTTCTCCTTCTCGGCCTCGAGCTTCCGGATGTTCTCCAGGAGAGCACCCTCAGTGTCACGGAAGTCTTTGACCACGCTGAGGAATGATGCCTCAGCCGTGGGAAAGTCCTCAGCTTCAGACTGGCTGAGGTTATCCCGGATATTACCTCCCTCGGGAAGTACAAGGGAAGCTGAGCTGCGGGAATGCCGGAGCAACTGCTCGTAGTAGTGAACTCGCTGAATGAGTTTGGCCACTACAGCAATGGCTTTCGTCCCCCGCTAATCAGCTTCTGATCGGATTCTGTCCGTGGACTGGACCATCTGGGAAATCCAGCCATTCATAGTAGACATCTGCGCATCGCCCGGGCAGAAGTTAGATCCTGCAATACATCACAAAAGTTCATAAAGAAACGGACTTCTTTCGGCTCATCCCCGAACCAAGGAACAAGACCCCGAAGTTTATTGTGGAATCTGTCAAAAGTGTCCTTGGCGTCAGCCTTCTTCAACAAGCGCCGAGGATTCTGAACATCCGGGAGCTCTCCTACCTTCTGTGCCGTTTGCAACCCCCATGAAGCATTGGGCTCCACAAATAAGAACTCCCGATGCCACCCTTTACGACTTGTAGGGCAGTTCCAAATGAAGTTGAATCTCAGTAGTAGAAACAATTCCTCAGGCTGACATTGACATTATAGTACTGGAGGAAAGTGGTTATGGTCGGCTTTGTCCCGAACAGAGTAAAAAGAATGAGGTTGGCATTGATGTAGCAGTAAGTGTTCGGGATAAACTAATTGACAACTAGCCCATGGGACTCTGCCAGTTGCCGAATGAAGGGGAGCGGTGGAAAACGAAGCTCGCACAACATCTGGTCCTTGAAGATCACCAACCAGCATTGTCCGGGCTCGTACGCTCGGAAATCCGGAGAGGGCACCCTGGTGCGAACAGTCATGGGGAAGAAAAAAGCGGATTGTCACTCCCTTACTAACCCCGGAGTAGCCTTGTCACGGTAGTTCTCAATATCGGACCACCAACCTTTCGGGACGTCACCCTTAGTTTCTAATAAACAACCCGAGGGACGAACAGTAAAAGGGGTAGGAAAAGTATGGGTCATTCTCATATACCTCGGATAAATGGCCAGAGGAGAGAAGTGCGGGCCGCCTGACCGAGATCAAATGACGGGACGGCGGCGGCAGTATCAACGACATGGCGGTGGAGCCGGTAAAACTAATGTACGGCCGACGAGCCTCTGTAACCTTCCGGTATGGTGGTTGAACTGAGAAAAGGGGCGAGAAAGTCTTCTGGATGGGCCTCTTCAACGGTCCTCCACTTCTTGAAGATGCTAACGGCCTCCTTGAGAAACAGGTTGTCCGTCGTGACGGCTTTATTGCAAGAAAGAAAAGCGAGGAAGAGAGAGAGCTTGAGAACGAATGCAAGAATGAAGTGAGGAAATGAATGACCTCTGCTCACTATTTGAAGGAAGTCCGAGAAGATGAAACGTCGCAAGGAATTCAATCTCCACCGTTCATCCAAAAGTAGCAGTTAATGAACGACTGAAGATAAACCGCCTCAAATCCCGGAGATGCAAAGCCAAAAACCGCCTAAAATCTCGGAGATACAAGATTCCAGAGGAGGGCTTCCAGCTCATTTCAAAAGCCCGAACATAGTTCGGTACAGAAGGAGGATATTCAATCCTAAATTTCCCAGACATTATCATCAGGGAAATAGAGCCAAAAGATCGAACAAAGTTCGATACAAAAGGAGGATATTCAATCCTCAATTTCCCGAACGTTATCATCCGGGAAATAGCACCAAAGCCCGAACATAGTTCGGTACAGGAGGATATTCAATCCTCAATTTCTGGACATTCATATCCGGGAAAAAGCGCCAAAAGATCGAATAGTTCGATACAAAGGAGGATATTCAATCCTCAATCTCCTGGACAGTATCATCCGGGAAATAGCTCAAAAGATCGAACATAGTTCGATACAAAAGGAGGTTCAAAAGCCTGAACAATGTATTTCGGGAATAAGATCAAATGCCCGGACATAGTGTACCCGGAAGATGTTCAAATGCCCAGACATAGTATTCCAGAAGATGTTCAAAAGCCCGAACAATGTATTTCGGGAATAAAATCAAATGTCCGGACATAGAATATCCGGAAGATGTTCAAATGTCCGGACATAGTATACCCGAAAGATGTTCAAATGCCCGGACATAGTATTCCGGAAGATGTTCAAAACCCGAACAATGTATTTCGGGAAGAAGATCAAATGCCCGAACATAGTATTTCGGGAGAAGGATAAAAAACCCGAATAATGTATTTCGGGAAGAAGATCAAATGCCCGGACATAATATTTCGGGAGAAGTTTCAAAAGCTCGAACAATGTATTTCAGGAAGAAGATCAAAACCCGAACATTGTCTTTTGGGGAGAGGTACCACAGACCCGGATGTTGTGCCGAACGTCGTCATTCGAAAGTCGGAAATTACTTAGAAAAATTTGGACTCTTTACAGTCGGCCAAATTACTAGGGGGGAGTTGATGGTCGTCAGGCCCAATCCACACAAAAGGCCCAAAAATGCCTACCAAAAGGCCCAAGTATTAGCCCAGAATAAGGGCCCCATTAAAAAATCCATATACCTGCATGAGACAAGAACATCACCAAACATAATTGACCCGAACATACCAAGGAAATTCTCGGACTATATTCCCGAACGTATTAAGGACACGCGTACTCTGACACGCCACCATACTATATTGGGATATTACAATACTGTCACTCTAAAAACATGGACTATAAATGCATTCATTACTCACACCTTAAGGGGTAACGTTTAACAAAAACTCTCTCGCCACCGTCGGAATATTCCCAATACTCACTAAATACAAACAGAGGACCCCCTCTATTTCTTTCTCTCGAATTCTGAACTTATGGCGTCCAGTAACGTCAGAACACGTCAGCATCGCAGAAACGTGGCGGCAGCCCAAACAGATCCGCCACCACATGGGTTGCTTTTGTACTCTAAGCTTCGATTGACGTTAACATGCACCTATCCAAAACTATGGAGGCCTTCTTGGAATGTGCAACCTGGTACATGCACGCTAAAGAGGTCAAGGAATCATCCTATTCTAGGTGCCCCTACTCGTCAACTGCTATAAGTTTTTCTAGAGCTGATGATGAGACAATGTGTAGGGCCTTTGCCGGGTATTTTACATGTCTATAAATTATGCACATTACCAAGTAATAAAACTCATTCTACCTCAAGCGTAAGGTTTGCAATTGTAATAGGGAGAGTGGGGTCAAACCCTAGAGATTGTTGTGAGAGTTATCGAATTTAGCTAAATGCAATATTTTTGGTAATTTTGGTTTAAGTGAATTAGATAGAGTGGTATGATAAGTGACTTGATCCAAGAACAATGGTAATGAACCAAAATCTAAATGATAACAATTGACAAAAATGAGAATTGTGGCTAGGCTAGACTAGACTAATGTACAATGGATATGAGTTTTGATGAAATTCAATAACTAAAGACCCCTTTGGTTGGTTAGGATTGAAGATATTAGATGACATGCTATGTTGAGATTAATGCAATGATTGAGGAGATTGGATAAAGATCAAACTCTAACTTACTAAGCTAAAATCATCCTTACCATAAATGACCAAATGAAATCTCTTCATTTGCACCATTTATGGAAGCTTTAAGCAAGCCCAATTATAGTCTTCTAATAATATAGATTACCTTACTCAAGTAATCCTAGAATACCTAACCATTTCCCATGATAAATTCAATGAAGTGCTCTCTCAAGCATTTCATCAAACACTTGGTGGGTGTTAAGGAGGAGTAAGCTTCCACCTCCTTTCATACCTTCTTTAAGCTCAAGAAATGATCACTCATCATGCATAATCATCAACCCAACACTTTTACATCATCTAACAATCATTCAACAACCAAAGAGATGAAGAATTACTCCTTACACATGTTGAACACGTTTTTCTCAAACAATATGAACATATATGTAAAATGAGAGTAATAGAGGTAGAGATAAGCTTAGAAATGATGTAGGATTCTTCAATCTTCCACAAAACAAGCCTAATCCGAGTTAGAGAGTGAGATATGAGTTGAAAGCTCCAAGCCCTAGCAAGAACAAGTCTGAAAATTTGTAGAATATGAGAGAGAGAGAGAGAGGGTTGTCAAAATGCTTACAAGGGAGAGTTACATACTCCATCTTTCTCCTACACATCACACCTAATCATTGCAAAGTATTAGAAGTTAGCTTGTGGGAGCTTCCTTGGAGGTTTCTAGTCAATGGAGGCAAGATTTTGGGGGAGTAGGTAGAAGGAAATGAAGTAAAACCGGCCAAGGAGTCTATTTATCGAGGGAGCAAAATTGCATAAATTTGAGGCCGGACGACCGTCTGACCAAAAGGAAAGGGGCCTCCAGACCTCCGCCTGGCCACCTAAACCTCCGTGGGATTTCCCCAGGTCCGGGCGACCGCCTGACCAAATGGCTAGGGTTGCCTGAGCCTCGTCCGGACTACTTTCTTCACCATCCCTTGAACTTTTCCAGATTTTTCAAATTGGAACTTAGTTACAAGTGTCTATTAGTTCATGTTAGGACCCAAAACCCCACCCAAAATTAAATAGGCGAAAGAGGAGTCTCGGTTCCTGATGCCCGAGACCGATAGCAGTTTTTAAACTAATTCAAGGAGGATCAAGAATTCTAGCAAAATCATCAGAGTGAGCATCTATTTAAAGACAACAGTTTCAAGCTTCTTTTGAATGATAAAATTATAACAAAAGTATTTATCAAATGAGAGCATGGTCCCCAAGTCCGAAATGGACAGCCATGGAGTTAACTAAGCAGTATACTAGATAATAGGTCAGAAACTAATAACTAACAACTAAACGTTCTTCCGGCGACGTCGTCATTGTCGGTAAAACCCATCTTTGTTCAACTCCGGTGTCTTCCGTCACCGTCGCATTGAAACTCCAGCAGTGGCAATCAGGATAATCCGTCTGTTCGTCAGCCTAAGTCGATTCGCGGCGGCTCCCTCGTTAATTCCGATCCCAATCTGATTCAGGCTCCAAAATTAATTCTTACCTTCCTCTTTAGTCGCTTCAATCTCCAGCCCAAACTCATGATTCTCCCCCCTCCTTTCCTTGCCTGCGATCGGACCGTCACCGAACCCTTCAGCCCTCTTCATCTTTCCCTTCCCAGCTGTCTCCGTCGAAGAACTCAGAAGACGAAGAATGATGTACCCTTCCTCGTGTTCTCCCGTTTTTGAAAAATCACCAAATCGGTCCTTCGTCTTTGGAGTTAGATGCAAAACCATTCCGTTTCAAATAAATTCTTCAAAATGATCCTCATTCTCCTAAAGCTTCCTAATCTCTTTCAAATTAGCCCTTAACTTTAATCCTTCTTTCAATTCAGTCTTAAACTTCATGTAAATTATAAGATGCTCAATGCCTTCGGTTGTGCAATTAGTATGTTATAAGATGCTTGATTGTCAATTTTGCTTAAATATTTCAAACTTATGGCTTGTCTTATATCTTGGTGGTTTAATTAATAATTTTGTTAGCTTATGCAATTAGAACGTGTATTTGCTTGAAGTTACTAGAGTATATTTAGTTTTTGCTGTTTTTGGCATGCTATCATGTGGGCTGCTTTCTTTCATTTATTAGGATACCTTGTGCTTCAGTCTTTTGGTGCTCAATTATTTCAAGTATGTTTGGGTAAACTTGAATGTTGCTGCCCTTCCTCTCCGGGATAGTACATTTTAAATGTGGGCATAGTGTGCCTAACCCATTCTTTAACCGAATCTGTTTTGTGGAGTTGTTTTTTGTATATTCATATTTTTATAATATAATTCAGGCTAAAAAAGTGCTAGACAATTCTATCAAATCCCTAATTTTACTCCATGCCAATTTTCACTGGATTGTATTGATTAAACACTATTTGGGGAGCCCAATTTTTATCGCGGTTTCACTGAAATATTTTCCGCAGTAAATGGAATGGCGCAGTAAAAGTTGCAGTTTATGACATACTCCCTCCGAACCTCAAATGTTTATCAAATTGTTTTTGCTATTTCAAGATTCAATGTTTGACTCAAATTTTCATAAAGATAAATAGTGAAAAAAAAATTTTTAAAAAAAAATCTGTTTAGAAACTCTGTATTTCAAATTATGATATGTAAATTATTTAAGTTTACATGTCTAGATATTCCTAAATAAAATCATAGATTAAATACTGTGAAACAACCAAAACAAATGGATCAATTAATGGGGTACAGAGGGAGTAGTAAACTTACTGTGGATATGGCCGCAATAAACATTTTCTAGGGTTTCCTCCAGGGGCGGAGCCAGGAAATTCATCCAGTGGGTGCAGAAAATAAAATTTACATACAAAAACACATTTGTACAACAAATGTCCTCTACGAGGTTTCATTGCTTGAAAGTAATTCATGATTGCCTCATTAGTTATACTATCAAATACATCTTTCTCAATACTAGTAATCAGACAATCATTCATCAATTGATCTCTCATTCGATTCCTCAACCGATTTTTGACGATGTTCATTGCAGAAAAGACTCTCTCAACACTTGCAGTAGCAACCGGCAAAATCAAAGCCAACTTGATAAGTAAATAAACATGCGGATACACATTGTGCTTCCCCCTTTGAACCATTTTTTTTAGCAAGAGCACTTATCCCCTTGATACCTTGAAAATCACTATTGTTGCACATATCACGAATATAAGTGTCTAATTGACAATCAAGTGCCATGAGCTGAACTGCAGAAAAGTCTGATGGGTAGAACTTGCCTAGACAAATTAACTTATCCTTGTCAAATGCTGAGAAAAAATTGTCCGGATTTAAGCATGCAACACAACGAAGCAATTCTGTTGTTGTTTCTGCAAAACGATTATCAAGCTCCTGCAATTGTATGTCCAAAACAACAATAAACAGTTCTACACGATAGTGGTGAAAATTTGATACCTTTCTAGCTTTACGTCTGAGATCTTCCTGGTGCCAAAAACATGTCATCCATCTTCAAAATAGTAACATCATGTTTATCACAAAATGAACAAACTTTTGTTAATAAAGGATCCCAACCATTAGTTCTCATCTCCAACAAACTAGCTTTTGTAACTTGAACCAATTCCATTGCGTTCACAATATCTTGATCCTTTCTCTGTAATGCCTTGCACAGCTCATTAGTAATCCCTAATATATCTCTCATCATGTGCAGAGTAAAGAAAAAATCAAAAGATTTGACAAGCCCCAATAAGACATTAGCATCGGCTCTTTGATCTGATTCTAGACCTTCTTCAGCAATAAATTCAAGCACATCAGCAATAGCCGATAACTGATCAATTAAACAAAGAGCAGTATCATAATGAGAACTCCATCTAGTATCACCAGGACGTTAAAGACCTCGTTCCTGGTTTAATCCACAACCACTTTGTAGCTCACCACTTTGTAATGCCTTTGCAACATTTTCAGCTTGACTAAGTCGAAAGACATCCCGACATTTACAAGATGCACCAACAACATTTATCAGTTTTTTGACAATAGAAAAAATGATGCAACTGAGATGTCCTTCTTTGCCACGCTCATAAGCGTTAGTTGAAGTTGATGTGCAAAGCAATGCACATAATAAGCAGAACCATTTTCACCCAATATCAAGCTTTTCAATCCATTAAATTCTCCACTCATATTGCTAGCTCCATCATATCCTTGCCCACGCAATCTTGACAAACTCAAGTTATGTCTAGAAAGTAAATCACAAAGTGCATTTTTGAGTTATAGCACTAGTTCCCGAGACATGTACGATACAAATAAACCGTTCAATCACCATGCCATCCTTATTCACATAACGCAAAACTAATGCCATCTGTTCTTTAGTAGAAATATCACGAGATTCATCTACCAAAATTGAAAAGAATTCATCTCCCAAATCATTAACAATGGCATTGGTTGTCAGAGATGATGCTGCATTGATAATGTCACATTGAATTTCATGTGATGTTAACTTTTCATTGCTTGGAGCATTTTTCAGAGCAACCTTACTAACAGCTTCATCGTGATTTGCTAGAAAATTGAGAAGCTCAAGAAAGTTACCTTGATTCATTGAAGTCTCTGATTCATCATGACCCCGAAAAGCGAGTCCTTGCCTTAAAATGAACCGAATGCAGTCAATGGATGCATTCAAACGAATTCTATAAGCACTTCGAGCTTCATCGATTGTTTTTGCAAAGCACTTTGAATAGATTGCTCTTGTTTCATAAAATCTTCACATTTCTTCCAAGCTTTATTGTGGATGCTATCATGACGTCAACATGATCTCTTAATCGTTGTGGTCTATGCCAACTAGTAAATCCATCAAGCACAAAAGCATCTCCACCGGATTGCTTCCCAAAGTCGGGCTTAAATAAATAAGAACATAAACAAAAAGCAGCTTCTTTTGATACGCTATACTCCAACCAGTTCTTATATTCTTCAAACCAATGAGGATTAAACCGTCGTAAGACATTCCCAAATTTTTTTGGTTGAAACTCATGTCTTTGAGGTTGGCATGGACCTTTTTGTAAATAATATCTCCTAATTTGGTCTTGTAAATTAGGATGATAAGAGGAAATTTTTTCCCGTTGACCAGGATCACTAGGAAGCTCTGCTAGATTAATCTCAATACGTGCTTGCTTTGATCGGTTTGTGTTAGTGTCCTCACTCGTCTGATGAGAAAACCGGTCTTCATTTGATACCTTTTTTAAATACCTCTCCATAATCAAAATCACAAACTATACATGATTCATGAATCTACAAAAACAAATTAAACAAATTAAACAAATTAAACTTACGTTTGTATTATCTTCAATTTAGGAAAAATAAGATAAATTAAAATTACCTGCGGCTACGTACTTGCCCACTTCACTGCTTCGATTTTGCTTCACCGCTTGTTTCACTGCTTCAATTGAAAAGAAAAAAATATACGTGCTGCTTCATTAGATTTAGAATGGATTGATTAGTATTTAGTGAGTTGGGGCGCATGGCGGCATGGCTGGGTAGCAAAAGTTAGATTAGGTTGTGCCTATAAAGAACTGACATATAGAATTGTAAGGGTTTAAAAATTGGGGATTAAGAAATTGTTAAATTGATCACTCATTTATTATTTTTAATTCATCAAAGAGAATCTATTTGTCAATTTAGTCACTCATTACTAATAACTTAAGTGGACAATTTTATGAGTGGGTGCAAAGTAAAAAAATCAGTGGGTGCAAACTGTATATAATATATAAACATATATACCATTCCTTTAATTTACCCAAATTTGAGTGGTTGCAATTGCAACCACTCACCTCTATGTACAGCCGCCCCTGGTTTCCTCTCATCTTTTTCATCCGCCTCCTCCTCATTTTTCTTATCTTCTTCATTCTTCCATCTTCATCTTCTCATTCATCTTCTTTCTCTTCAACTTCTTCATCTTCTTCTTCTTCATCTTCTCTGTTTTCTTCTTTATTTTCTTCTTGATCTTCTTGATCTTCTCATTCATCATCATCTTCTTCATCTTCATCTTCATCTTCATCTTCTTCTTCTTCTTCTTCTTCTTCTTCTTGTAAGCCACCGCTGCTCCACCATCGTTGCTCCACCGCCACCAACCCACCGACGCCGCCGTGACTTGCTCATCGTTCATTCGATAATTGTGGATGATTCTGGATGAATATATTCATCCAGATTCATCCACTTTTTTAAAATAAAAAATTCATCTATTGCGGCCATGTCTGCGGTAAAGAACAAAATTGCGGCCAATTTTACTACGGCGTCTACTACGGCCCGTCCTACAGTGCTTACTGCGCCTCTACTACGTGGTGGGCCGCAGTAGAGTCCGTTTTCTCGACGTAGTGAAATCCTTTTTTACTAAAAGTCAAAATTTTCAAAACTACTAGGCTATTCACTTCCTTCCTTCATCTCCATCGATTTGCCCTACAGGCAGGCAATAGTGCCCCTCCCTTCATCTTCATTATTGTTTGAAGACCAGAATCGTCAGCAATATTCAGTGATCAGAATCATCGCCTTTTGAAGGATCCAGAAAAGCAGCCACTGTCTGAAGCACCTTCGCTAGATGCGTTTCGTGGCTACTGTTTAAAAAGGCCGGAATCCTCGCTATCTATAAGATCTTCTCGTTTAAGCTTCGATTTTTCTACCGGAGACAGTAGGGGCCGCTGATAACTGCCGAAAATTATAACTGCTGCTACTGGCACTTTTTTTGTAATTTGAAAAATAAATCAACGTCTGATATTTGTGTTATTTTTTTCTGATATTTACTGAAGTGGCGTCTATCACTGCCATGTGGGGCTTTGGGCGTCGTTTTTTCGGCGCTACTATAGGTGAGGTTTTTCTTGGAATTTTTTTTATTGAATTCCTATATTTGAAAATAAACCTATTTGTCTGATTTTTGTGTTGTTATTGTCTGATCTTTGTGTTGTTATAGTCTGATCTTTATGTTGTTATTGTCTGATCTTTATGTTTTGTCTGATATTTTAATTTGATAATTTCCATCAGGTCTAAAGGTTAGGGTTTAGTCCGGAGATTTCATCGCCGATTTGTCTGAAAGAATCTAATAAATTGTCTTATATAATTGACAAATTCTTCGATGATTTGTGAAGCTTTCGTTCCCTAAAATGTAATGGATTTGTCTGATGTTTAGGGTGAATATTATCTGGAGATTTGGGAAGTAAACGTTTGATGAATTTGGCAATTAAGATCTAACGGTTGCACTGGGTAACGCCACCATCTGGAGCTCTGCTTTCTCCGCCATTCACTACGTGGGGAGGAGAGGCCTCACTGCGGCCTCAGGCGCAGTTGGCCCGTGGTACCAACGGCGGCGACGGCCGCAGTGAATGCCACGGTTGAAATGTCCGCAGTTTCGAACTCACTGCGGCATCGACCGCGGTACGTACTGCGGTCTCACTGCGGCCATGGCGCGATAACGGTTTGAATAATTAAAAAAAATGTGGTCGAATGCGGATGAATGTTCATCCGGATTCATCCAATGAAACCCAGAAAATGAAGAAGAAGAAGAAACAGAAGAAGAAGAAGAAGAAGAAGAAGAAGAAGAAGAAGAAGAAACATAAAAGAAGAAGAAGAAGAAGAGTTAAAAGAAGAAGAAGAATTCGAAGAAGAAGAAGAAGAAGAAGAAGAAATAGAAGAAGAAGAATTCGAAGAAGAAGAAGAAGAAGAAGAAATAGAAGAAGAAGAAGAAGAAGAAAAAGGAAGAAGAATTCGAAGAAGAAGAAGAAACTAAAGAAGAAGAAGAAGAAACAGAGGAAGAAGAAGATGAAGAAGAAGAAGAAGAAGAATGGTGGAGTTGTGCGGCGGATGAAGAGAAATGAGAGTTTAAACCCTTAAAAAAAATTACTGTGGCCTTACTGCAGCCTTGGCTGCAGTAAATCTTACTGCGCAAATTTACTGTGGCCTTACTGCGGCCAAGGCCGCGATAAATCTTCTTTGCGCCCGGCAACTCGCCATTCTTTGCGTAAATGGGCTTCTATGCGCCCAAACCGCGATGCAGGCTGCGATAAGAAATGTCTTCCCCACGTAGTGATTTTAAACTTCTGAAAGATTGAAACGACTACCGAATGGTTGTGCCAAGCGGCATAATTTTCATTGTTGAATGTAAGTTTGTTTTTTAAAAAAATTATAAAATTAATGGGTTTGTCTGATGGTTGCAATGTTGAACGTTTGACAAATTGGATGTTTTGTTTGACGACTCTAACTTGTTGTTGTCATTTGATAAAGTGAATTCTATTTTTGATGTTTCATGCACTACGTAGAGAAGTTGAGGATTTACTGCGGCGGAGGCCGCAGTAAATGTGTTTACTGCGGCATTTACTGTTGCATTTACTGCGACGAAGGCCGCAGTAAGCGGATTTCTCTACGTAGTGATAGGTAGTTTTTAGTATTAAAAATAAATTAATTAATCTGATGGTTTAGTGATGAAAGTCTGGTGTTTGCCATGACGATGGTCTGAGATAATTTGTGCTTTAATTGTTTGATGTTTTGACTTGTCTTTTGTAACAAATGTTAAAGCTTTCAGAGATATTCTTGTTTGTTGTCTTGATTTTCCATGGCGGTTGTCTGGTTCAGCGAGCAACGGTTGCTGGCGATGGCACACAAGAAGCGAATCCGGCTTTGTGGGAATAGGCCTTGAATAGGACCTTGAGTTTGATATTATATGATTTTTGTCTAAGATGTATTGTAATATGTTCCAAGATTATATTATCTGAGATTTATAAATTTTAAAATAATAGACAATTTTTCTGGAATTGCAAATAATTTATTTAATATCTGGAATTGCAAATAATTTCTTTAATATCTTAATCATTCATAAATAAGCAATGTGTAAAATACTTAACTCACCACATTGCAATATACTATCACAAAATTTTGAAATACAAATGATAATACTTGTACAAATTACAGACAATATATAGGATATTAAAACCAAAAGAAGAATATGTGGAAAGGTGAGTAATAAAAGTAATACCGTTAAAAAATCTGTTAAAGGCACACTACCCGGACGTATCTCATCCCTTAAATCTTCTACTTAATTATGGAACACCTTTAATTCATTACGTTGAGAAAACAAGTTTCTCTGCGACCTCTTTGCACGGTAAGCGCGCAGGAGGTCTCCGCGCGATAAATCCGCGTACATACATAGATGATTTATGTTTGTCCTTTTCCTTCTTTAATTGGCTTCCTTGTTAAGTATATTTATTCTTTAGCTTTTAATCAAAGCTTGAACCTGTACCTCAGGCTTGTGTAGCTACGGTCGGTAGTTGTTTTGATGCTTTCCTATCATGTTTCTCTGCTGCCCTTTTACTATTTTCACCACGTCTGCATGTTATAATTAATATTATTCAAGTTATCATGTCTTTAATTTCTGATCATGCAGCTCTTTCTTTTCCTTCATGTTTCCTTGATTGTACTCTTTCTTGCTTGTTTTCTTTGCATAACTAAAATGAACCTAAAGACTTATAAGAACATGCAAGGTGTAACTTGGTAATTCAAATAACCAACACTTGTCATTGGTTGGTGTCTAAGTAACTAAACTTAGAAATCTCAAACTAGCTAGGTTCAATCCTTATTATTTCTTTTATTACTTACTCCACTACTTAGTGTTTAAGAGATTACAGGTAACATGAAGCCTAGTTTTCATGTTGATGATGTACTTGCTGAGACTTCTGATTCTGGGTCAATAATTTGTCCATTCAGTATATTACTCTTCAAGGGAGTTTGAAGAACAATTAAGCTACTGTGAAGGATTTAGAATTGTAGGAGTGTACTTCATTCTTTTATTTCATTTTAATATATCACTAGGGTCCTGTTTTAACTTTTTATACCGATAAAGTCCCGTTTTTTAACTTTTTGTTACTTTAAGGTCCTTTTCCGTCCATTCAACATTAATTTTAACGGAGTTGAGGGAAAATTGATAAAATCAGCAACTCAATTGTTTTAAAAAAATTATTTACACCCTAAGTTTTAGAAAAGACTTAATTTTAACGGATTTGAGAGTCATAATTCGGTGATAGAAGAGTCGTGATCCCTTATTAGAAAGGTCGTGATCTCGCAGTAGGAGAGTCGTGATCATATAGTAGAAAAGTCATGATCCGCAGTAAAATACTAGTGACCGCGTGGCAAGAGTTTCATTGTTTTTTTAATTCATGCTCCAAAGTGAAATATCATGATCCCCAAGTACGATTTTCAAGATCCCAGTATGAATTCCGTAATTAATTCTAATGAATAGTAAAAAAACATATTGACGCCCAAAAGGCCCCCGTAAAAAGTATCAAAACATGACATATGGGTCTATTTTTATTCATCTCCTTTTTTTCTTTCCAATGGTTATGAAATAAAAATATATTCTTTTTAAAAAAATGGGAAAAAAGTGCACCTTAATAAATAACTTCGAAAGTAAAGCCCTTATTTACAGTAATGGACCACTTTCATTTAGTGCATTGTATCATTGGCCAATTTTTAATGTGAGTGTGAAAGCAATTTAATAATTACTACTAGTGATTCCCTCATGTAACTTTTTTTTTGATACTCCCTACGTCCCCGAATAAATGGTGCATTATATGGATGGAATATTATGGATAATTAAGTAAAACAACTCACCCAAAGCTTCTAAAAAGGGAAATGCACCCATTTTTCAAGACATCCTGAAAAGGAATAGACACCATTTATTTGTGCGTGAAGGGAGTAAATTTGGAGGTAGAGGATGGGGATGTTAGAGGCTTAAATTACTCAAGACCTTCACCTCGTGTCCTTAGGAAGATAACCACTAGTCTGCATCCTTAGGTAGATGTTTTAAATAGCGAGCTACCAGTTTAACTTAAATGGTAGGTAGGTTATAGCGATCAAGCTGCCAGATTCATAGCCAAATTGTTAGCGTTCCATTAAATTATCAATATGTTGGACCCTACACGCTTGGTGTTGTCCTTATCTTACTTAACACTCCTCTTTATATCCCAAAGTCTTACGGACCACGATCTCATCCTTCCTTTAATTTCAGTGGCTCGAGCAGCGGTGATCGAGCATGAAGCATTCAGGGGTGGTAGTGCGGTTGGGCTGCACGACGGGAGGTGGGTTGAGCAAGTTGCAATTGTTCGTAACTATTAGGGTAGAAATGTTAGGGTTAAAACACTTGGGAGCATTGTTAGAGTGATTTAACCAAAATCTAATGTAAGTTTAGGCCAAATTATCAACTAGTACCTAAACTATAGTGATGTGGGTGATTTAAGGCGTGGAATAAAACTCGTCTAGATTTGTAACTATCTTCAAACTATTCAGCTCGGTGTTCTTAAGAGCTTTGACTCAGTCAATCATTAACAACATTAGATTTTTAAAGTTTTGTTGAGCAAGTTATTATTCTTACAAGTTTTCAACCTTAAATAATAATTAATTAGTTTTATGAAACCTCATAATCATTATTAAATAATCAAATACTCCTCAGCTATCTTATTTGTTGCCAAAACGTTTTTTTTACTCTCATCCCTCCGTCCCTCGCTTGTCCCGTTTGTCCCCTCCACCTCCACCCGCCGCCCTTCCTGCCACCGCTCGACAGCCCTCCTTTCCCTACCTTCCCCGTCGCCAATTCCACCAAATCTCACCGCTATCCACATTCCGTTCGCACCGAGGCGCCTCAAAATTTGTTGTTGAAGGGGTCGAAGATCAGAAAAGGGGCGTTGGAGTGCGTCGTCTGCCTGAACGAGTTCGAGGACGCTGAAACGCTTCGTTTAATCTCCATCTGTTGGGCGAATCTCGTTCCCCAACCCGGTGACCTGGTGGGTCAACCCGTTAATTTCCCCCAATCGTACGAACCCGACATCGAGGCACAGAACAAAGCCATTTCCGAGCCGAAATTGAAAACCGTCGTCGAACCGCCACCGTTGACGCGGCGGAGCCGGAAGTCATAGACATGGGTAAGACTCTGAACAGAACCGTACCCATGGACGCGGGTCACGATCGGGTCGTCCATCGAAGTTCCCTCGTTCCCACTCCACTGGCCATTCTCTAGCCCAACCTAGTGAGAATACGGATCGGTTCGCTCTAGGCTGCTGGCGGAGGTCCGGCTGCAGATAATGGATCGGGAGCCCAGCCGGTCGAGAAACATGGTTCTTCCCCGAGGAGAGAGCTTGCGGCGAGGCGACTGCACCGATGAAGGGAGCAGCAAAGGGAAATAAAATTTGAAAATTGCTAATTATAGGATAACTGATAGAGTAAATAAATTATCATTTGTATGCAACAATTTTAAATTAAAAATTCCAGGGTAATTGATAAATAAAATTATAGAACAACTATTGAAAAGTAATTGTTACATTATTTTTTAGAAACGAGGTACAAATGCTACCGCTGCTTTGCAGGATTTTAATACTAATTTATATTTCATCAATCCGAGAAAACTTGATCTGAAATTTTCTTTTGGAATGTCCTTGGTGAAAATTGATGAAACATGAATGAAAGTCAAGAATTAAAATACAGTAATGAAATTGGGAAAATCACCATCTTGGACTAGAGTAAACAGAGAAAAAGTAATAAAATTGGAAAACAAAGTATACAGAGCACATAGTGTTTGTTTTCAATGTTAAATAAAATGATACAAAAGAAATTAAGTAATTGAATTTTACATTTTGGAAAATCAGACCACACATATAAAATTGGTTATTCAAATTATCAACTCAAACATAACGAAAAAAGTTTAAACAATAACATTTGTGGTTAATGTGCAAAAAAAATAAAAATAAAGGACAATAGGTGAGTTACCCATTAAATTAAAAATACTATAAAATAAAAAAGAAAATTTTAAAACTAAAAATAATTTTTTAAAAAGAAAAAACGAAAAAGGGGAAAAGACAAAAGTGGTACTGTTCAACGACACTACGCAAAATTATACTCCCTTCATCCGCCAAAAGTTCATCCATTTGACTTTGATGTTTCAAAATTCATTGTTTGATTCAAATTTTAAGAAAGATAAATAGTGAAAAATTCAGAATAAATACATTTAGAAAACTTAGATTTCAAATTATGATACACAACTGAATTATTTAATTTTCAATATTTAAACATTCATAAAAAAATCATAGATTAAGTACTGTGAAACTGTCAAAACAAATAAATAAACTTTTGACGGACGGAGGGACAATATAGTATAATGAGTATATAATTATAACCATTTTTATTATTTTGGAATAAATATGAAACAACTTTAAAGTTAGGTGATTAAATATATAATTTGTTTCATTTGTAATGTTAGTCAAAAAGGAAGTTTAGTCAATGCGCTTTTCTACACAACTTTGGGGATACAAGTGTGGAGGAGTTTTATTTTAGGGCCTAAATTTTCCGGGTCACTATAGTTCGGGACAATAGTAGATAATTTGGTCATAGGTTAAAACTATCGTTAAGGTTCATGGGAAAACTGTATATATCAAACTCAGGAGGGTTTTTCATAGAGTTCCAAAAATACGAGAGATAATGAATATTATTTCAAACCTCAATGAGCGTTTGATAATTATCCTTATTGTTGTGCCTATGACGTACACATTTTTCTCTTTTATAATATGACAAATGACGTGGTAAAAGATGAATGGATGACGATCACGTGGGAAATAGGTAAATCCGAAAATTAAAGAAAATGTGGCAGCAAAGAGTGATTTTTAGGGAGAAGTTATGAGTACCCATAACAGAACTCTTTAAGATTATCTTAGAGAGAATTTATGAGTACCCGTAGCAGAACTCTTTAAGATTATCGTGAATCCTTTAACGTTTGTCCTAAATGGTATTCAAATATATTTTTTATATTTTGTTTATTTTGTAGGACTTATACGTAATCATTTTTCTTTGTCATCATTGAAAAAAAGTTTTTTTCGTTACATATTGCATACAATAAAGTTCTTATATTAATATATTTTGATGGAATTAGCATTACTGAACCAGTGACCAAGAGTACTATTTTTATTGTGTGCATATGCGCATTTCACACATACCATTTGAAAATTCATTTTTACCATCTCTTATAACTAGTAGTACTACATGTTTTACAAGTTTGTGTCATTAATTCTAACCTAACATAAACTAAATTAATTTTAAACTAATTTTAAACAATTACTGATATGATCATGAGAGATCATAAACTTGTATTGATCTAACTTGAAGGAGTCACACACAATGATTGATAGATTTCGGCTTAAAATACCTTTCAACTACAAAGTTGAACAATATTTGAGATATATCAATGGGAAGATGGAAGATCTAACACCTCAAAGCTCAAAGACTAAACAATACTAGATATTAAACTTGATGATAAACAACAAGGTGAATGACGAAATTGAAGGTAGCAAATTTTGAGAACAAATCTTAAGGAAATAAACCTCTCAAGCATTCAAACATGTTCTAAGTTACAAATGAAGAACTAGGCTTCTTTTATGGTGAAGGAGGGAAAGATGAGATGATGGGGTATGGACAAGGGAACCATGATCCATAAATCATGGGATGTGAAGAGAATGGATGATGATGGAAGTGAGATTGTAGGCTACCTACTCCCTTCTCTCATTTCTTCCATAAAATATATTTATGGAGAAATGAAGGGAAATTACATAAATATCTAATTCAAAATGTGTTGAAAAATCAACAATGGTGGCTATGGGTTCAAATGATGGTGAGAAAATGTTTGGACAAGTCTTTTAACTCCTTGGTCGGGGAAAAGTTGGTGGCGCGTCCAAAATGCATGGTGGCACGTGGGAGGAAGCATGGAGGCATGTGAGAGAAGTGATGGCGCGTGGGAGAGGGTGTGGTGGCGTGTGGGAAGTTGTGGAAACCGTATCCACGCCCCTTTCTTCTTCCGCAAGCATGCTCACACTCGAACCTTCAATGCTTTCTTCCTTGTCAAAATGATGCTTCGAACTTCATTCAACCTCCTCTTCGAACTTTCATATTTTGTTGTTCATTGTGGATCCTATAATCACATCATTCCCTCCCACTTAGAAAGATTCATCCTCGAATCTAAATGGGGTGATTCCTACAAACGAAGACAAGCACAACAAACTTTGAAGAACATTAGGGGTTAGTGAATGAAAGCTCATCAATGGGAGTCTGATGTTGTCGTGGAGACAATGCACATAAATGTTGGAGCATAACAACTCCAATATGCATTGTGAACATGAACAAAAGTCTATAAAAGTTAATGACATGCTTCCAAGAGTATTCTATGCAATCAACAAGGAATTTGTACTCAAGAAAGACATGCGGCCTAAAAAGTTGAAGCTTTTGTTCATGGAGTGGGGGTGAGTCAAAGGAAGCATATTCATCACAAACCACATGCACATGTGCTTCCCAAGACATAAAATGAAGAACTAAGCTAGTCATGGAAATATCATCAAAGTGTGAAGTACATGGACCAATCTTAGCACAATCAAGAGGCAATGAGATGGACAATCCGCCATTTCTCTTTACCTCAACCATAAACATGGTCTTCATTTCAATTCTTCTTAGATGCTCATGTTTATCAAAGAATTCAAGCATGGCCAAAATACTCATGGTGAAACAACTTTCATTAAACTCATGCATTTTAAGCACACTAGACAAGGCATCTTCCTTTAAATCACAACAAATAAACATGTATGCACACTCATGTATCCCGGGGTCAAATGTGAGCCTAGGCCATTCATTCTCATAATCTAAATGTAACGAGGCATGCTCATGCATTGAAGAGAATTTTTGGCTAGGGGTGGGTGACATGGGGTATGCATCATGTTCAGTTACCTCATCATGGTAGTAATCATGCTCATCATCCGAAGGATAAATATCATAGGTTTCGGATACTTCATATGATGAATGAGATGCACATTCATAGTGGTCACATTCAAGAGTTTCATCATACAAGGAAGAGAAATCATCATATGTTATGGATTTAGATTCATCATTCCCTTCACATTCCAATTCATGCTCTTGAATAGCATACCAATCATCATCACAAGGGTAAATGCAAGTGTCATCACATGGATATGGATAATGGTTGAAGTTATTTATGCACTTTTCATGGTCAACCAAATCATCATGCTCTATGCATTCAAGAGGGGATTCAAATATGTCATATTCATCATGGTTGAGAGAATTAAGCAATGGGTGGGAAGCATATGCACTTTCGGTTTCTTCATCAATTTCATGCTCATGTTCATGTAAAGGTGATAAAGCATCACAAGCATGTTCATTATCATCATTATGCGCATGTTCATCATCTTCAACCGATTCATCATTCTCAATGCATTCAAGAGGACCCATATATGTAATCAAGCAATGGATGTGATGCATATTCATTTCCGGTTAAAGTGTCACATTCATGCTTATTCACATAATTACTAATATAAAAGGATGAGTTACCTCTCCCCAAGTTAGGGGAGGGAGGATCCTCCTCCAAGGCCGAGGCTTCTTCTTCCCTTTCAAGGCCTTGCACATCTGTGTCCTTTCCTTCTTCAAGCTCATGCACAAACAAAGAAGAACAACATGATTGAGAAGATGAAACAGTTAGTTCTTCTTGGAGTTTGGTTGAAGGCTCGGATGGAAGCTTCTTTTCTCTCTTTTGGATTTTGAGAGCTCTCTTCTTTTCATCTCTTTCTAGTGCCTCTTTGAGCTCTTTGAAAATTTGAGAGAGATCATCATTTGGATTTTGGTTTGGAGGTTGAGCTTGGGCTGCACAAGTGTTGGGAGGTGGATTACATGGTTCGGCCGAGAGAGTGGGTAAGTGTTTGAGGCTTGGTCTCCTCCAAGGGTTAGGGCTCCGGGTATGGGTTGAATGATTAGACCGAGAGGGGGTTGGGGAGACATAAGGGGCTCGGTTTTAGGTCATGGTGTATGTGTGGGTATTGGTGCAAAGGGGTTCTCCTTGGGGTTGAGTAGAGTGTAGGGAGTGACTCTTCTTGGTAAAAGGCATATCTTTCTTAGTTCGGAAGTTAGGTT
Source organism: Stellera chamaejasme (assembly GCA_024586325.1). Lineage (NCBI taxonomy): Eukaryota > Viridiplantae > Streptophyta > Magnoliopsida > Malvales > Thymelaeaceae > Stellera > Stellera chamaejasme. The sequence continues at coordinate 17,774,125 of CM044986.1, forward strand.
GGCCACTTCTCTTTCTTTGTTCAAGCTCTTGACTCCACCACCATGACTTCTACGTTTAGAGATTGGATGACAAAGTCAATCTTTAGAAATTCATGGAGGTCTTTGGACTGAAGGTGTTCCTCCATATTCTTTTCCCATCGCCTAAACTCTCTTTAGCAACCATCTAATGCATCAAAACCATAGAACTTCAAATTTCTATCCTCCATTGGTATACCTACACACTTAAACATTAAAGTTAGTACCACTCAAGTTCCTCACGTGTTTGGGTGGTCTCTCCATTTATGAAAGGGACACACTCGGTTTCACTCCTTCCTCTTGCTTGTAGCTCTCAAAGCTTGCTCCTTGGTGCAAAAACCGAAATGATTACCACAAGACAATCTCTAGCATGCAAAAATCATTTGAACAACAAAGTGCTAGTTACTTGAAACAATCTAGGTTGAAAAGGGGTAGTTTGGCCAAAATTACAAGAGGGGTAGGAAAGAGGATTTTAGTTCACAAACACCTTTTTGCTCAAATTTGAAAACAAAAGTGGATCAAAGTTACTATTCATATGAGTTTGGTATGAACTTTCAAGAACATCATATGAACACCAAGAACATCAAGAACACACTTGATTTTTTTAATGTTTTTCACAACCAACCTTTTGTACACCACTTTCTTTTCACCTTTCAACAACAACCACATTTTTCATGCATATAAAGTGGCGGTTTTGGTATGAACCCGAAACAACAATCTCTCTTTTTTTTAATTTTCGGATTTTGAAGTTGCAAAATACAACTGACAACTTCTACACTAGAATCTTCACAACAACTTGACAAAACAAAGGCGGAATGGTGGGGGAAAGAAGATGGCCGAATTTAACAAGCTTCAAAAACACAAAACGGAAATTTTCATCAAGTAGAAAGTGAGGGTTTTACCTTGAAGAAATCATAACACAACTCCAATAAAAAATTTGGCTCTGATACCACTTGATATGATCATGAGAGATCATAAACTTGCCTTGATCTAGCTTGAAGGAGTCACACACAAGGATGGATAGATTTCGGCCTCAAACACCTTTCAACTACAAGATTGAACAATATTTGAGATATGCCAAGGGGAAGATGAAAGATCTAGCACCTCAAAGCTCAATGACAAAGCAATACTAGATATTAAACTTGATGATAAACAATAAGGTGAATGACGAAATTGAAGGTAGCAAGTTTTGAGAACAAAGCTTGAGGAAATAAACCTCTCAAGCATTCAAACATGTTCTAAGTTACAAATGAAGAACTAGGCTCCTTTTATGGTGAAGGAGGGAAAGATGAGATGATGAAGGGTATGAGCTAGGGAACCATGATCCATAAATCATGGGATGTGAAGAAAAGGGATGGTGATGGAAGTGAGATTGTAGGCTACGTACTCCCTTCTTCCATTTCTTCCATAAAATACATTTATGGAGAAATGGAGGGAAATTACATAAATATCTAATTTAAAATGTGTTGAAAAGTCAACAATGGTGGCTAGGGGTTCAAATGATGGTGGGAAAATGTTTGGACAAGTCTTTGAACTTCTTGGCCGAGGAAAAGGTGGTGTCGCGTCCAAAATGCATGGTGGCACGTGGGAGGAAGCATGGAGGCGCGTGAGAGAGGTGGTGGCGCGTGGGAAGTGGTGGAAACCGTATGCACGACCCTTTCTTATTCTGCAAGCATGCTCACGCTCAAACCTTCAATGCTTTCTTCCTTGTCAAAAGGGAGCTCCGAACTTCATTCAACCTCCTCTTTGAACTTTGATACTTTGTTGTTGCTTGTGGATCCTATAATCAATTACCCTCTCTGTCCTTAACATTTGACTTTCATGCTCATTATGTATTACAGTGTTTTATCAAATTTTTCTAAAATAAATAGTAAAAAAAAATTCAAAAAAAATTTTAAAAATTTATATTTCAAATTATGATATATATATATATAAGAATAATTCAATTTTATATATAAAAATTGATAATCTCATTCCTAAGTGGACCCAGTTCTCAGATGCTTGAGGGAGTAATCGAGTGTGGTTGACGTGGATCGTGAGTCAGAGATGGAGGTCTGAAACTAGGGGAGTGATCTGTAGAGAGGGAAATAAAGTACTCAGGAGTAGAAAGAGCAGTGGAGATATGTAGATATGGTGTACCTTTTTCAAAGTCTCTTTTCATAGGAGGAGGAGGAGGGTGGTTGCCTCCTGAGTGCCACTGATCGTGGGGCACAAGAATGGAAGGTGGAGGATGCTCCTTGTGATCATGGGGACGGTTATGGAAGGTGGGAGATATCGTGACTGATCCGACGGGATCGCGCGTAGAGTCTTCGGGGTCGCACTCAATTTGTTAAGTGTGGAGGCCTCGCGCTACGAGGGGTCACGGGCGGAGGCCTTTGCGGTGAGCTGGGGTGAGGGGGGTGTCCTCGCAGGTGACACACGTGAGGTTGTTTGTGCCTTGGTCGAATCTTTGTGTCAAGTGCATTGAGCTCACATTTTTTTGTCTGAATTAAGAAGTCTGCTTCACGGGTTGGACACTGATATATAAAAAATATTCATAAAAATAAATTGATAAATTAAATACTTGAAACAATAAAATAAACGTATAAGTAGTAGAAGAAAACATTTGTTAGAGAACGAAATTCGAAAAAAGAAATCGGTGAGATAAAAGACGAATGTGGAAAAAGCATGGACAACCAATTCGCGGCCTCTCACATCACATGTGACCATAAAATCCTCGCATTGTCTCAAGTGTAAGCTCAAGTTTCAGCTGGAAGTGGCAGCCATGGCTACTGGAGCTCTGAGACGCGAAGATTTGCTACCATTCACAGTTCATGTCGTCAACGGAAGATGGTTCTCAGTCTTCGCTTCTTTCCTGGTCATGGCCGGAGCTGGAGCCACTTACCTTTTCGGAACATACTCCAAAGAAATCAAATCGACTCTTGGTTACGACCAGACCACTCTCAATCTGCTCGGATTCTTCAAGGATCTTGGCGCCAACGTCGGGGTCTTTTCGGGGTTGATTGCAGAGGTAACGCCCACTTGGCTGGTCCTTCTAATCGGATCCGCCATGAATTTCACTGGCTACTTCATGATCTGGTTAGCGGTTACTGGTAAAATAGCCAAACCTATGGTTTGGCAGATGGCTGTTTATATATGTATTGGAGCCAATTCTCAGAATTTCGCTAATACTGGCGCTTTGGTCACATGTGTGAAGAATTTCCCTGAAAGTAGGGGGGTCATGTTGGGGCTGCTGAAGGGTTTTGTTGGGTTGAGTGGGGCAATTATGACACAGATTTACTTGGCTGTTTATGGGAATGATTCCAAGTCTTTGATTCTTCTCATTGGGTGGCTCCCAGCTGCCATTTCTGTTGTTTTTGTGTACACAATTAGGGAAATGAAGGTTGTGAGGCAAACCAATGAGCTCAAGATCTTTTACCAGTTCCTCTATGCTTCTATTGTCATGGCTGTTTTCCTCATGGCTATGAACATTGCTCAGAGATTGGTCTCTTTCCCTAGAGGAGCTTATGCTGCTAGTGCTGCTTTTGTTTGTTTCTTGCTCTTTGTACCTCTCTTCATTGCCATTAGGGAGGAATTGACCCTTTGGAGCCTCAGGCAAAAAGAGGCAGCAGCTCCTCCAAATGAGATTGCTGTACAAGAGCCGAAACCAGAAATGATTGGATCAGGAAAGGAGGAGCCGATGCCCTCAGTGAATTGCTTTTGCAGCGTATTTGATAAGCCTCCTAGAGGAGAAGACTACACGATATTGCAAGCTCTTTTGAGCATAGACATGTTGATTCTGTTCATTGCTACACTTTGTGGCCTCGGTTCTAGCTTAACCGCAGTGGACAATTTGGGGCAGATTGGTGAGTCACTTGGGTACCCTCACAAGACGGTGAACTCATTTGTGTCACTTGTGAGCATATGGAACTACTTCGGGAGGGTGTTCTCTGGTTTCGTCTCTGAAACCCTGCTCGTTAAGTACAAGATGCCGCGTCCTCTGATGATGACCTTCGTGCTTCTCCTGGCGTGCATCGGCCATCTCCTGATCGCATTCCCTGCCCCTGGATCTGTATACATTGCTTCTGTGATCATAGGGTTCTCATTCGGGGCACAGCTGCCGCTTCTGTTTGCAATCATCTCTGAAATCTTTGGGCTCAAGTACTACTCCACACTGTTCAACTGTGGCCAGCTAGCTAGCCCTCTTGGCTCATACATTCTCAACGTGAGGGTCACTGGTATGCTCTACGACAGAGAGGCCATTAAAGAGCTCGTGAAAAAGGGGCTCACAAGGTCCTCTGTGAAGGAACTGGTCTGCCTAGGAACTCACTGTTATAGACTCTCCTTCATAATCCTGGCTTCTGTCACCTTCTTTGGTTCAATGGTTTCTTATGTTTTGGTTATAAGGACCAGGAAGTTCTACAGCAGTGATATTTACAAGAAGTTCAGGGAAAATGCTGAGACTTTACAGACTGATGATCATCACTTGGCTGCTTCTGATAAGAAAGAACAAACATGAGATTTGAATCTGTTCCTCTGTTGATTAATCCTCCTCAAGGAAGAAAGATTGATTCCTTTTTGTTTACTGTTACTTAAAAGTAAGTAGAAATACAAGGTAGAAGTATTTGAATCTTTGTAAGCGGTTCAATGAGAGTGTTTGTATGTATGTAAATAGGGCAGGTTAATTGTATTATTTCTCCGCCGCTTTGAATCATGAATGCAATTTTTGTTGCATGTGACGAGATTTGGAAGTTAGGCCACGGACACGGACAAAGTTATGTTTATTTGGTACCAATTAATTTGGGCCTTTCAGAATTCATGTACTGTAGCTCTTGATTTTTTGTTTCAAAAAACAATAAATAAATAGTTACTACATGTTTTCTCTTTAACAATTTTTACCTACAGCTGATCATGTTATTTGTCCCATTAAAATGCCCACATTTTGACTTGCATGCATACCAAAGAGTTGTGCTGACTATGAGTGAATTTCCAAAAATGCCCTCATCTTCAACCTCACTCTTATATGCCTATCTCATCTGATGACTTTGCTCCGAGCGATCGAAACGGATGCCAATCTAGATCTATTGACGAAGAAGCAACCTAGATCTAACGAATTTCAGACCAGATGGTCTGGGTCTTCGTCGAAGGAGGAAATGAAACGGAGGTGAGGTATGGGTCTTCGTCCAAAGCATCTGCGACAAGGCCTTGAATCAGACCAGATCTGGCAAATTTCAAACCAGTTGGTCTGGGTCTGGGTTCGGAATTTGAACCTCGCCTTGCAGCCGACCGACCCCTGAATCAGCTGCTTGTTCACCTCCCCAAGCAAAATTTTCATTTTCTTATTTCTCCCTTTTCATTTTTGGCATCTATATTCTCTCTTACATACTCTACTTTTGTAAAGATTCAATTGTATTACTCATTGAGCTATTCCAAATTTTTTTCATTATCTCCTTAAAATAAAACTTTTAAACATTACTATTACCATTTTAACTCTTAACTTTCATTCTTCACCTAAAAATTATTTTTGTTTTATATGAAAATTTTACTTTATTATCCTTAAATCTCAACACTCCTTAATCTTCGTCTTGATCAAATGCTCAGATTATTTTGAGACGGAAAGAGTAGTTCTCTTGTTATTTTCACTTTGTACTTTAACCCTAACTTACACGTGTAATAAGAAAATGGAACAAGTAATCGAAATAGTTGGACTATTAATTCGAGTAAGTGATTAAGGTCGAAAGATAAATGCAATTTTAAAATGATTATATAAGGGCGGTCCAAATCCATAAATCCTAGTTCATGGATTATTAACTAGGGATGTAAGGACTATTAATCAATAATGCATATAGAGTCAAGAAGAAGAAATTCAACCAGAGAAAATGTACATGGTAGATTGAACTATCGAGATAGATCAAATGGTAGGATGTCCAAATCCATGAATCCTAGTAATTTTCAAAGCTCAAAGAACATCTAATGTTGGAATTGTGGGAAGACCCACTAAGTAGTTGCTTGCACATTTTAATGCGGCTTCTATTGTGGCGTAGGCGCACTAAACGTCACGTTGCATAAAGGGTGCAATAACGGCGTTGCATTACGTTTTATGCGGCCAAAGGCTGCAATAAAGGCCACATTAAGACTCAATTCTCCATACGGGTTGATTCTTTGCCCCATAGGGTTCCGAACCGAGATGCGCCACCCCGATAAGCGTGGAACAAAAGCCTTGAACATGACAACGTCATTAGCATGTGCCAATTCCATTGTACTTATATTTGTATATGGTCATAGGGTCTTAGAGGCATCACGGGGATCTAATCGTGGGACTCGAAATCCATATGGAGCTACAACATATATGATCTAAGATGTGAAAGGTGAGCGAACATGATGTCAATATCAATGCATGAGGGCGAGATCCTCTTGTTTGTCGTGCACACACACGTTCCTCCACGATGTGGACCCTCCTCATATGATCATTGAGGAGGTGTGTGTTGGTGTCCACGATGGATGGCTCCTCTCGTGGTTGTTGTAAGGGTGGTCCATACAATGGTACATTGTGAGAGATGTGTTCGCCCCCTTTCCATGTTGGCCATTCGGTAGCATCTCGAACCGTGCATGCAAGAGCCCCTTATATCTCGAAAGAGATCCACTTGGAGGGATAGCAACCGCATGTGGTCCAAAGATGGTGCTGCACAAGGTTGGGAGTGACCCGAGGATTGACTGTTGTTGCAAGATAGCGTTGACCAATGAAAATTGGGGTTGCAGGAAGGGTAGGTGGTTGGTCGTCATTATTGTTGGTTAAAAGAGGTGGTGGGAAATCCCTTGACCACTACATGTGGGTTTTGTCCGGAAGGAAAAGCTGATGCGATTGATTCCTTAATGTTGTCAATGACACCGCAATTGTTAGGGTTAACATTACGGGATGCAGTGCGTACCATAGTAAAAATTAGAGGAGTGGGTCATGGGTTTGATTAGACGAGCGTCAATTTGATAACCTTGGTCTAGTGAAGCCCAAGAATACTATAAAAGCACTGTTGGTTGAATACGATCTAAAAGAGGATAACATAGGAGAAATCGAGAGCGAGAGGAGACTAGGGAGTTGTAGCATAGAGCGTACATTTCTTAGTGGAATTGATGGGATATATATGTATATACACATACATACATACATACATACATACATACATATATACATATATATATATATATATATATATATATATATATATATATATTGAGGTAAGCCTAATTAGGGATATGATTAGGTTAATCGAGAGATTCGAGGATTTGATGGTGATTAGCTGGAATTAATGGGAGTTATAAATTCCTCCGAAATTGATGATAGGATGTTGGAGTTGACCCACTTCTTAGCGAGGATCGATCCCTCATTCGAGGGGTCGAATGGTGCGTTTGAAAAGGTCTTGAACATCAGGTTGGGCTTGGACTTGGATCCATATATTACGAGAACTTCATCAAGCTACAAGAATGAGTGAATTTATTAAAATCAAAAGCACCTTGTTAACGAGAAAATCGACCCTTTCCTTTCGGATACCCTTCCCACCTCGTTGAAATCTGCTGGGAATCCATGAACCATTTCACCTTGAAGTTGCTCAAGCAAAAAGCTTCCCGTCGAGATCAAGGAGCCGCTAGGCTGAGCATCGAGAACAACCATTTGGGAAGAAGGTAAAAGGATGAAGACTTCTATTACAAAATACTACCTCCGTCACTGAAAGATTATACACTTTGAATTTCTTGTTTCAAGATTCAATGTTTGACTCAAATTTTAACAAAGATAGCAAGTTTTAAAAATTCAGAAAAATATATTTAGAAAGTTTATACTTCAAATTATGACATGCATATAAATTATTAACTTTAAAGTCTAAAAATTCATATAAAAAAATCATAGATTAAATCTTTGTAAACAGTAAAAACAAAGTGTACAATTATTCGGGGACGGAGGAGTATAAAAGTGTCCACCTATAAAAGAATTAATGCAAGTTGAGCCACATCTGCACCGTCTAGCCTGTGGCTATAAATGAGTCGAGTCGAGCTCAAAGCGTGCTCTGCTTGAACTCACAGTTGATTGTTCGGATCAAGCTTGAATTCGACCCGATAGGAAGACGAGCCTTTATGATAAAGGCTAGAACTCGACTCGAGTTTGGCTTGATAAATCGCGAGTTGCTTGAAATCCTGTCGATTGAATCATCCAAACTATACTCAAGTTATTTCGATAGCTCGCGAGTGCTCAAAATCGATTCATTTTCCCCAAATCTCCATTTAGTAGGGTTATCTTAGGATCTTATAACAAGTTAATCCTTAAAGTATACTCCTCTGTCATGAAGATTGCACCATTTCTTTTGTTGTTTCAAGTTGCGGTGTTTGACTCAAAATTTAACTAAGATAAAAAGTGAAAAATATATATCTAGAAAGTTTAGATTGCAAATCATAAGTATATGGATCATTTACCTTTACATGTTTATGAATTTATAAAAATAAATCGTTGATTAAATGCCGTGAAAACAACAAAGAAAATGTGCAATCTTTGTGGGACGGAGGAGTATAAGTATAGTAAAATAAGTTATAGTACTCCATCCGTCCCATAAAAATTACGATTTTGTTTTCGATGTTTCACATATTTAATCTAAAATTTATTCGATGAGTGTTTAGACATATAAAGTTAAATAATTCATTAATTATTATAATTTGAAGTACAAATTTTCTAAATATATTTTTGTTAAAGTTTTTTCAATATTTATTTTAGTAAATTTTTTAGTCAAAGCGCAATTTGAAACATTAAAGGCAAACACCACAATTTTTATGTGTGAGAGGGGTGTACTTTATTACTTACATATGAACCATTATCGATAGATTAATAGTATATATTGCTTGATAGCACAATAAGTAATCCAAATCGAGGTCATGTCCGCTCGAACTCGACTCGATAAACGGATCGAGCCCTGAACTTCGCTTGAATTCGAAAAAAAATACTGCTTAATAACACATGTGTTGAATTCAAATTCAAGAAAATTCAATAAGAGTTCGGTTCATTTATAGCACTACATCTAGCCATGTCTGCTACCATAGTGGTAAATCAACCCTTTTACGAAAAATTGGTGTCATTCTTACTTCCAAAAAGGTTTGCTAGTAAAGAATTATTACGAAAGTTTAAGGATGATTTATGAAACTTTCCATAGTTGTTGGACGAAATTGTAACAAATGTAATGAATTTGGGATTTTTTTAAACCCATACATAGCAACAAAATTCAAAACTAGGTTCGGATCTTTAATACGCTTTCCCGAACCTCTGCTTCGTGAAGCCGTTAGAGGACTGAGCCCAGTGGTCGCTCCTCTACAGTGCCTCGAGTTCTTTATTCCCTCTTCACTTTTCTTCTTTCGCCTTCGCTTTCTTTCAATCGATTCCTCTCTCGCATCTTCTTTGTCTCCCTCAGAATCCCAGGAATTCGTCTACCGCCAAAGCTACCATAGGAGATTTCGAAACCGCAACATATTCGTCTAGATACCATTGTTTAAATTTGCGTCTTTTCTAGCAACCCCAACATTGTTTCCCTCGTTCTAAATCAACCCACTTTGGCTTCAGTTTTCTGGTAAAAGGTAAACCCCATTCGTCTTCTTCAGTCTGGTTTCTGGGTTTCAGCGGATTCTGGTGAAGATGCTTCAGATGAATGGAGAGAGAATGGCGAGGCGGTCGTCCTTCGGAAGCAAGGTGAGGAAGAGACTTTCTGACATAACAAATTTGCAATTGCAAACGAAACCCGGTTTCGTAGAGGAAAAGCCGCCTCAGTTTTCTCCCACCAAAGAAGCTTTCGTCGATCATTTGATTAAGGTATTTTATCGAACAGTTTGTGTGCGTTTTCAGTTCTGGATGTTTCTACTGCAGGGGATGTTTTCTCACCATTTGTTTTGCGCTTCTATGTTTTGGTACCTGTCGTGAACAGGAGAAGATGACTCTGATGAAATTGATTGAGGAGAGAAAGTATCCTTTTCAATCTCCATTTAGTATTCTGAACTACCCAAAAGAAAAAAAAAAGAACTTTAGGTCTTGAGATGTTGATTTAGTTTCTCTAGTTCATTTTTCGGAGGTGTTTTCTTGACTGTAAATTGAACAGCAAAATCATTGAAATGAGCGGAGCCGAAATTCAGAATCTGAGGTTCAGTTTGCAGAAACTACAAGCCCAGAACTGGAATCTTGCTCAAACAAATAGCCAGTTGCTAGCGGTTCGTGTCTTTGTTTATTATGCTTCACCTGTTGGTGTTATTTCTCAGGGCTGCTAGTGATTTTGTTTTTGTTGGTTTTTCAGGAGGTTAATTTGGGAAGAGATAGGGTATCCACTCTGTTGCCCAACTCTATTGAGGAACTATATTGTTGGTTTTTGTTGATGTTTTTGATGATTTGATATTCTGGTTTCAGTTGAAAGCCCTGCAGCATGAACTCTCATGCAAGAATGCGCTGATGAAAGCAAAGAATCTGATCCAACGAGAAGCTGAAGAGGTTAGCCTAGTTTTTCTGTCCTTAATATGCACAGGTTATGAAAAACTTTGCCACCATGCTTTACAATGTTAGTCTCAAAGTTGTTGAGATTAAGGTAATGATGAATAGGAGTTTGTTGAACGAAACCTGGAACAGTATAAGAATGTTTAAGGAGACCTCGTGTCAACGATTGAAACTCCTCCAAAGCATAGCTTTGATTAGGTTCCTTGAATCCAACTGTTCTTACGATCTTTGTTACGTAGATGTGATAACATAGTGCTTAAGTAAGAAATTCTTGTATTTGGCCATAGTACTTGAGTCAAACAGGTTTTTGTGGTTCAAATGTCCTTAATCACATATACCATTCTCTAAAACGAAACGTGTAATAATAAAAGTGAAACTGGATTCATATTTGGAGGATAGAACTCTTCCAATGCATTGCTCCGATTATGCTCTTCTCAATTTAACCTCTAAATTACAGTGCTTTGCAAGCAGTTTCTGTAGTTTTGTTCGGCCAACCCTTGTTTCCAAGCATTCAGATTACCTCGTTATTATTGACAGAAAAATGCAGTTTTAAATTGTGAAAAGACACAAAACGCTGCCACCACCACTGATGTACTTAAGGAAGGCGAGGAGACTGTTGATGGACAACTTTGTGAAGTTGATAAAGATGATAAACTTTCCAACAGAAATAGGAAATGCAGCAACAGAAGTAAATGTATAATCCACTGAAACTCATCTCATAGTTTCCTCATTTGTTCCCTCATTTGTTTATATGACTGGATCTCTAATGTGATTTGCAGCTATGGGAGCTTCAACTTCATGCAAGCGTGGAGTAGACAAAGAGACGACGGAGAACAAGAGGTAACTAGCAACATACTGTTGCCATAACCGAATGCTTCTTATGCTGTGTTCATAAAGTTTATTTTTGAGAAGAAACGTTGGAGTATTTGAAAATTGGATGGGATGTTTGTGATAGAAATTGGAGGGAAAATGTGATTTTGAAAATCTTGAGAAGAAAAGTTATACATTTTAGATTAAGGGTGTGTTCATTTCTATCTAATTCTCCAACTTTTTTATCGCAAAATATTCAAAATCTAACATTCCCTACAACTTTTCCTCTCACAAACATCATATCCATCTATCAAAAACACAAACTATTCTTCTCAAAATATATTTCTTGAACACACCCTAATAAGAAATCTATTCGTTTGTTTGTTTCTTCTTCTGCAGGCGTTGTGTTAGAAGGCAGTCAGCTAGATTCAGTTCCCAAGAGCAAGTACCAGCAGACTTGTTTGAGATTGAAGATGCTAAAGCTGACATCAATCAGCAACTCAACAACACTCCAGAACATAAAGAATGTTCAGTTCCTTTAGATTCCACTAAGAAGGAAGCAGCAAGTTCTGAACCGAGAACCGAGACACACGGGTCCAGGAAAACTTCCCTCGGAGGAAGACCATTGCGTAAGGCAACCGAGAAGGTCGCATCCTACAAGGAAATCCCTGTTAATGTCAAAATGCGGAGACCACAGTGATGAAATCTCCTCCAGGTTTCAGTTTGATTACTCTGGTGCTGCTTATTCAAACCAATTAATTTTCTAGGCATCACATCTTCTCTGGGCCATCAGTAGAATTGCATCGGGTGCTTTTCGGCTTAGTTTCTTCAAGAAATCTGCAATTTATACATCATGTATGGGTCCTCTGTAGACGTGATTTTTCTCTTCTTACCTTATGTAGATCGCATGCGCATAGATGTATATCTCATCTTCCATCATTATGATTGTCTACTAATCAAATATCTTACTTCCTCTCTTCTATACGTTATTATTGTTACAACCCGTGAATGATTTAATCTTAAATTTGTTGTAGAGCCTGTAAAATGGATAGAAAGCATGTAAAATGGATGGAAAGAGAAAGCAGTCTTTCAAAAATTTCAACATATCAGTTTTGTTGTAACTTATGGAGTAATAAAAATACCCCATTGATGTCAATAAAACATGGAATAAGCGGTGTGTGTAAATGAAACAAAATGATTGTCTTATAAGTTTAGCTTTAGCTAGTTGTTTGGTCACAAGAAAATTAGATTTTTCCCCCAATACAATAGATGTGTTAGATAGTATACTAATCAATTGCATCACATGCACGCAGCGGAAACATGAAAACAGTTAATCGGAACATGATTCGCAAGAGTTGCAAATGTAACTCCTCTACGGTTGATTCACACGATCGACGCACCACTCCCGAGATTCCGTGCTAGTGGAAGGGACCGGACGATTGAGAGAGCTAGGGTTTGTGGTAGAGAATGTGTTCTAGGTTAATGGAACTATTCCATATATGATAATATTTATAGCCCATAGGTAATTTAATCTTATTAGGATTTCAGATTAGGTGAATTACCAGCGAACCTTTCCAATTACAATTACCATGCAATATGATCATTCCATCATACAATGTCCCGATTGAACTTAGAGTATGGACAACCAAAATCCCTAACCGTTCAATAACTATGTATCCATTCCAAAATCATAACTTACTTGATGAACTAGAAAACTCTAATCATCTCACCTTGGCCAAGGATTTTCCAAGTCATAATTTAAAGGAAAACATAGGACATTCTCTTATCTTAGACAAGAGATGGATCATTTGTTGACATTCACAAGATTTCATATATGACAAATATTATACCCAATACTTATCCCTTTTGCGATTCCTTGGAATTGAGACAAGATCAAAATATAATATGTCATACATAAGTCTACTATGATGCCTCAAGTCAAAGGATTATTAAGCACAATTGTAACATGAAAATTCTTTTTCGGTAATTAAGTATTTCCATACAAGAATTTTCAGATGGGTCAGTTCAGTGAACTCATTCATGTAATGATCACCTACATATATGCACTAGTGTCTCTACACCAATGTCTATGAAACGAGACATTCTTTCTTTTAAAGCATGCATTATATGTACTAGTCTATCTGAGTTACTATTGCCCATTTATAGTAACTCTACGACTAGGAACATTTAAGATTAGGACTCACTAGGAGTATATTTCATGATTGTCATCCTATGCACAACCATACTCCATATGTCCTATTGATCTATGGGCTTTATCAAAAAGAACAATTTTGATAAAGAAAATAATGCCTTTATTAATAATATTGATTGAATAAAACTAGTCTCATACAAGAATGTAATGAAGTCTAAACCCAGCTTGTTACATATCTCAATCCCATCTTCCCAAGATGTCCCTCATGCATTTTCTGTGATATAGGCTTGGTTAAAGGATCTGCTATATTCTCTTCTGAAGAAACCCTTTCCATCTTTATGTCTCCTCTTCCAACGATCTCCCGAATTATATGATATCTTCTCAAGACATGTTTTGATCGTTAATGAGATCTGGGCTCTTTTGCTTGTATTATGCACCATTGTTGTCACAATATACTGGGATTGGATCAACAATGCTAGGAATAACACCCAACTCTTGGATGAAATTTCTTATCCAAACAGCCTCTTTTGCAGCTTTGGAAGCTGCAATGTATTCAGCCTCTGTAGATGAGTCTGCGGTGGTTCCTTGTTCGAAACTCTTCCAACACACCACCCCTCCATTCAGGGTAAACATGTATTATGACATAGATTTCAGATCATCCACATCTGACTGAAAACTGGAATCTGTATAACATTCCATTTTTAGTTCATGTCCTCCATAGACCATGAAAACGTCCTTAGTTCTTCTCAAGTACTGAAGAACATTTTTCACAGCTTTCCAGTATTCCTCACCTGGATCAGCTTGATATCTGCTAGTGACACTCACATCATATGCGATATCAGGTCTCGTACATAGCATAACATACATTATGCTGCCTATTGCTGATGCATAGGGTATCTGAGCCATTCTTTCTCTCTCTTCAAGTGTCTTCGGGGACATAGACTTAGAGAGATGAATGTCATGACTCATTGGAAGATATCCCCTTTTGGATTCCTCCATGTTGAACTTCTTCAACACCCTGTCTATGTACGTAGATTGGGATAAACCAAGCATCTTGTTAGATGTATCTCTATAGATTCTAATTCCCAAAATGTATGATGTTTCACCCAAATCTTTCATGGAGAACTGAGTGGACAACCATGCCTTTGTTGATTTTAACACACTTACATCATTCCCAATGAGAAGTATGTCATCAACATAAAGCACTAATGTGACTGAACTCCCACTAGTTTTCTTGTACACACATGGTTCATCCGGGTTTTGAAAGAAATCAAACGATTTGATTGCTTCATCAAAACGGATGTTCCAGCTTCGAGATGCTTGCTTTAATCCATAAATGGATTTATGGAGTTTACAGACTTTCTGTTCACTCCCACTAGACGTGAAACCCTCTGGTTGTTCCATATAAATATCTTCTTTAAGATACCCATTAAGGAACGCAGTTTTCACATCCATCTGCCATATCTCATAGTCATAATATGCGGTAATAGCAAGCAGTATCCGAATGGACTTAAGCATAGCGACTAGTGAAAAGGTTTCCTCAAAGTCAACCCCTTGTCTTTGAGTGTACGCTTTAGCAACCAATCGCGCTTTATAAGTCTCTACTTTTCCATCCTTTCCAAGTTTTCACTTGTAGACCCATTTACAGCCAATGGGCTTTACACCCTTTGGTGGATCTACCAAAGTCCTCACTTTGTTGGAATACATGGAGTCCAGTTTGGATTTCATGGCTTCTAGCCATTCTCCTGAATCAATGACTTTCATTGCTTCTTAATAGTTTCTCAGATCTGTATCCGTGTGAAGATTAATCATATCATCTTCAACTAGGAGATTAAGCCTTTCTGGAGGCTTTGAGCTCCTCTGTGATCTACGAATTTCATGTGTACTAGATAGCCTAGTAGGTTCAGTGACCTGTTCTGCTTCCATTTCTTGTGGATCAGACGTTTGTGGTTCTTGAATTTCTTCAAGATCTACCATATGTCTATCTTTTTCATCTAGAAGAAACTATTTCTCTAGAAAAGTGACATTCTTTGAGACAAATACTTTATGTTCTTCAAGGTGGTAGAAGTAATACCCGATAGAATTTTTTGGATATCCCACAAAGCGACATTTTACAGACCTACTATCAAGTTTATCCCTCATTAGTCTCTTAACATATGCAGGACATCCCCATATCCTCATGTATTTGAGACTTGGTTTCTTGCCTGACCACATCTCATATGGCGTCTTTGGCACAGATTTTGAGGGAACTCGATTTAACACATGTGCAGTAGTCTCAAGGGCATATCCCTAGAAGGGTGATGGAAGATTTGTGAAACTCATCATGGAACAAACCATATCTAATAAGGTCATATTTCTTGTTACCGACACCCGGTAAGTGATTACGCTAATTACGCAATTAAGCATCAACATTGGGATTAGTGAATTTTCTGTGCCACTGGACTTATAATTAAGTATATGAAGTAAAATTGGTGTGAGATATGAAGTCCCGAGGATGTGGTACAGTTGTTGTTACTGTTATTGCCACCCAGTGCGAATTCCAGTTAATTACGCGATTAAGCGTATTTACCGGGATTAGCGATTTCTTTGTGGGGCTTGGGACTCATAATTAGTCATGTGAAGCATGTTTTGTGCGTGATATGAGGTCCCGAGAATGTGTCTCAGATTTCGTGCCGTTTGGGGTTACGGTTTGAAAGTTACAATTTTTGGGTTGGACTAAATTGTAATTTTTGAAAGTTTGGGGGCTAAAGTGAAAAAGAGAAAAAAATGGAAATTGGAAGAAAACGGCAGGGAGAGGCGGTTACTTTTAAAGGAAGAGGTGAGGTGTGTGTTAGTGCATACGTTATATTATAGTAATATTATATTATATATATATATATATAGTATAGTATTAGTAGAAAGAAAGAAAACAAAGAGGCAAACCTTCATTTTCTTCTCTGAACGTCCATGGCCGAAGCTTTTGACCAATTTTGGATCTTTCAATTTCTCACCAAAATCTTGAAGGTCAGTTGGTTAAATCGATCTTTAGGAGAAATAATTAACTCCTTATAAATCGGTTTTTGTGATTGTGGCTCCGGTTGGAAACCGTGAGCTTCTGAAAATTGCTTTACATTTATGGAAATTCTCCTATTGTTGATTTTATGGTTCCTAAGCGTTCCTTGCACCTTCTATTACGTCTTTTGTGTCAGGAGTGTGAGCTGAATCTTTGTAGAAGTGCTGCCAATATTGTTCTGAAATTTTGAATAGAAAATCAACTCCAGGCTTGATTTGACAGAATGTAAGGGTATATTATTGATCACGGCGAAGAATTATACATTTTGTACGGTTCAGATTTCGTTGAAAAAGCCGTATGTGAAAAGCCGTTTTTCCCTGCCCAAGCCCCATTTTTGGCGCCTTTGTTGTGGGTCAATTTTGTGAATTCTGAATGTGTATTCTGTATCTGTGGATCATTTGTGAACAGGGGGTAGTCAGAAACGCAGTCGAAACCCTGCCGAAATTCGTACCGGGACCGCTGATCGGGAAATTCCCTTCGGTTTTCTACATAAGGTAAGGGTTCAGTGTGTCTTCTGGTACTGCATTATTCAGCATGCGTAGCAAAATATATATTGAAGCTAGGTTTAGTCTGAGGGGTGGCCCTATGACGCTAAACCTAGTCCCGTGGTATAAGCATTGGTTTGCAGGTTCTGAGAGCAGCAAGTGGGATGTGTATCTACACCTAAATGGTGTAAGTGTGATCTACACCGAAATGGTGTAAGTGTGATCTACACCGAAATGGTGTAAGTGTGATCTACACCTAAATGGTGTAAGTGTGATCTACACCTAAATGGTGTAAGTATGATCTACACCGAAATGGTGTAAGTGTGATCTACACCTAAATGGTGTAAGTGTGATATGACGGTGGGGATCGCGACCCCGAGCTGGCCATGCTCTTGTGTGTAATTATATGTGTGCCTCGGCTAAGGCCGGGAAGACCGTCATTGTGCATAATTACATCATAATCCATTGTTTGACTTGCATTGCATATGGTTGAATTCTGCATTGGTTGAGCATGTGTATGTAATTACATGAGTATGTGTATTCTTGTATATATGCGTTTTTCTTTGGTTGCAGGTTTCTTGTGCAACAAGTTACACCGTGCTTATACCTGCACCCTTACTAAGTTCTTTCGAGGACTTACCCCCTTATCTTATCTATTTCACGAGTACCTGATCCAGCCCACCGAGTAGAGTCGGTGGTTGCTTTTGTGTTTGAAATTACAGGTACGTTTGTGTGTGTGTTCTGATCAGTTTGTGTGGATAAAGGGGTAAGGTCGCGAGTGTGTGATTGATGTGATCGGTCATACCGATGTATGACTGTGTGATCGATTGTGTTCGAGTATTTCTGTTGTGATATCCGTTGTGTGTGTGTGATCATGTGTGGCGAGACTACGATATGTGTGTTACGATCGGCGGCGGTTCGGTGTGTGGCATTCGATTACGGGTTTCAGATTATTTGATTGTGCACCATGGTTTCTAACGATTAAACTTTTGCATGTGTGTAGCAGCAGCAGTATCCGCACGTCGAGGGCTTTGGCTGGACCTGGTAGCGTCGCCACCTCGTACGTTTCGTATGTATTCCAGTAACATTTTGTGGCTCTGTATATTGTAGATGACATGCATGCATGTAGAATTAGAAAAATCCAGTTTAGTCAAAGTCGGTTGTCTTTGGATTTTCTGCTTGGAAGCGTTCTGGGCAGATTTTGTGCATGTTTGTGATTCTAAGTGTGTAATGCTGTTTTTATCAGTTTTGGGACTTGTAAGTCCGAAAAAGTGTAAACCGCCCCATGGGGCCCACGCCCCGGGTTTCGGGATTTTTGTCAGAAATCGCATGTATGTGTATGTGTGCAAGCATATGTGCGTGATACATGATTTGTGTGGAAACATTCTGAGTAAGAAGCTTAATATAAACTGCGGGGCCCACATACCCTGTGGGGCCCACAGGGCCCACTTGTCAAATTTGCTTTGTGTGTGATCTGTTACCCCAACTGAGTGTGGCTACGGTGTTAATAAGCATCGTAATCGCCTGTGTGCTTCCGCCGTGGGGTGACATTTCTTCTTTCAGAAACACCATTTAATTGAGGAGTTCCTGGTGGGGTTCACTGTGAGATAATCCCACCCGCTTTGAGATAATCATAAAATTCATTATTCAAGTATTCGCGCCCTCGATCAGATCGTAGAGCTTTAATACTTTTTTCAGTTTGTTTCTCAACCTCACTCCGAAACTCTTCGAACTTTTCAAGAGCTTTAGATTTGCGTTTCATAAGATACACATATCCAAAACGTGAGTAATCATCAGTGAAAGTGATGAAATATGAGAAACCACCTCTGGCACTAACACTTAGTGGCCCACATACATCACTATGGATCAAATCCAAAACGTCTGTAGCACATTCCACTTGTCCAACAAATGGAGATTTGGTCATTTTTCCCATTAAACAAGACTCACAAGTTGGTAATGAGTCACACTCAGACAGATTCAATAATCCATCCTTAACCAACTTGCTTATCCTTTCCCTAGAAATATGACCTAATCGCAAGTGCCACATGTATGCATGATCACACTCAATAGCTTTTCTTTTGTTACTTTGTTGAAAACAAACCATTGAATCAATGCTTTCAATAGTATAAAGACCGTTTGCCAAAGAACCAACACCAAAATGAACACCATTTTTAAAAATGGAACATCTTCCATCTTTAATTGAAAATTCATAACCTTCTCGATCCAAAATAGGAATTGAAATGATGTTCTTAATAATGTCTGGTGCATAACAACAATCTTCTAAAACTAAAGATTGACCTGATTCTAAAGCTAAATAAATAGTTCCTACAGCTAATGCAGCAACTCTTGCTCCATTCCCCGGCTTTAGAAACTTCTCTTCTTTATTTAGCGTCCTGCTTCTTGTCATCAGCTGCAAATCATTGCAGATGTGTGAGCCACAAGCGGTATCCAATACCCAAGAAGCATCATTAATCGAAAGATTAACTTCAACAACGAACATACCTGAATCAGAACCCTTCTACTTCAGTGTTGCAAGATAGGACTTGCAGTTCCTCTTCCAATGCCCAGGCTTTCCACAATGAAAGCATGGTCCTTTATTATTCGACTCTTGGCTTGAATTCTTCTTAACACCACCAGTTGGTTTCATCTTTGGATTCTTGTTCTGGGAACACTTCCCTTTGTTCTTTTTGGCTTTAGAGCCTTTTGATGAACCAATGAGCATGACATCCTTTTCCTTTTTCATCCCTAACTCAGCTGTCTTTAACATATTCACAAGTTCGGGCAATGTGGCCTGAATCTTATTCATGTGAAAGTTCATGACAAACTGATCATATGAATGAGGAAGAGATTGCAAGATGAGATCAATATTTAGATTCTTATCCATCTCAACACCCAACTCGGTGAGTTTTTCAATCAGGCCTATCATCTTCAATCCATGATCATGAACAGAAGATCCTTCCGTCATACGGGCCCTGAAAAGCTCCTTAGATATATGATATCTAACATGTCGGGTTTGCTCACCATACAACTCTTGTAGGTGAAGGTAGATCTCAAAAGCATGTCTCATCTTTTCTCTGTCTCTGAAGATCAATAGACATAGATGCCATCATATAGCACCTTGCCTTAAGATCATCATCTTTCCACTTTCTAAAAGTGACTTCTTCCTCAGGTGTGGCACCTTCCGGAAGCTCATTTGGTAGTTCACTTGTAAGCACATAAGTGATTTTCTCAAAATCCAGCACAATTTTCAAATTCATCAGCCAAGTCGAATAATTTTGGCCAGTCAACTTGTTTTTGTCCAAAATAGAGGCTAAGGAATTTTTGTCTGCCATAGCTAGATTTCTAAAAATCTACAGATAATACAAATAACCGAGAATAAGCAAAAACATTCAATCATTATATGAATTCATGAATAAGGTCTTAAATTCATAAATTATCCTCCCACTAAATCAAACAAAATTTCGCACCCTTAACAAATAAAGTTTGAAATTTAGTAGGAATAAGGCTCAATCATTATCTACCATAAACCCAAATTTTATTGACGATCCTATAGTAGACATGAAAGATAAACAACTTTTGTCAATCACATCTCATGTGACCCTTATATCGTTTAGCCTCACATTTGCATAAACCTAAATTTTATTAGCGTCCTTATGCAAATTATGTTAAGTCAACCATCATCTGCACAAGTATGACAAAAATCAATGCCCCTAAATTTTATTAGCGATAGAACTAAAATTTCATCACCTTATGCACATCTCATGTACATCTTAACAAATATAATCTGCTACATCTAGCATCCCCCAAATTGTATTGGCGATACATACTAAACATAACAAAATCTCATATTATTAAGTATGATGGAAAGACTACGATTAATCAAACTCTTTGATTTTTCGTTTACAACTTAATTTTAAACTTGACAATTTTCAAGTAAGGGTTTCAATTTCTTATATAATTCATCTCATGAATATTATATTTTAAAAATAGATCACGCATCTCATACATATTTATAATTCTACAAAGAAACATAAAAATCCCACTCAATAAAACAATTTTATAAGAGGATTAAATGTAACTTTTACACTCTTAATGTATTTATAAATTTTATATGGTAAATTGTAAAATTAAAGTTACAATCTGGGCCTTTTCTGGTCTCACCAGAAACTTTTGGGGCCATCCTGAACATTTCAAAAACTTATAAGGACTAATCTCATTAATTCTTTATAAGTTTTATCAGTTTTGAACGTTTCAGAAACTTAGGGCCTCATCTGAACAAGGGGAGAAAGTTCAGGGGCTGAAAAGGGGGTTGGTGGGTCAAACCCACCTGCCTGGTCAACTGGCCGGGTCAAACCCGAGTCAGGGTCACGATCCGGGTCAAACCCGACTCGGACCCGACAGCATAGCCTTTTCGAACCACACTGCTCCTGGCCTCCTGATTTCGCCACCCAGAATCCCAGCGCCGTCGGACGGCCACTGCAGACCGCTGGCGACCTCAAGGCTGGCTCACCCAGCCGCCGGCCGCCACCCAAGAGTCCAGCCAGAGCCTCCTTTTTTTATCAGACCTTCTTTCCGGAACGATTCTGGCTCGAAAAACCGCCAATTTCGGTGGTTTTGGTGGCAAGGATTTACTCCTCTCCCCAGCCTGACTCTCGGGCATCTCGTATTTGTTCATAACCCAAACCCTAACTTTTCGGGGAGTAATATTCAAAATTGGATGGGTTTGGGATGCAATAACATCAAATTGACAGAGGGCTTTTGATGAGCAACACTTTCTCTACATAACCCATACATCAATTTCGATGATTAATGTCCGGATAAAAAATACCCAAATCGAGATTAATTCGGGATTAACAATTAATTACCCAGTTTAGCGATTTAACTCTTAAACCACTTAAAATCTTTGATTTTTGGCCAAATATTATGTTTATCAATGATTTACAACAACAATAAACATCAATTAAAGCCTTTAATCAAAGAATATATCACATTATGACCTACGGTTCATGCAAATTCAATTTCGAAACAATTTTAATCATTAAGATCACATAAACATACTAAAATCATAACATAACCAGGCTCTGATACCGCTGTTAGATAGTATACTAATCAATTGCATCATATGCACGCAACGGAAACATGAAACAATTAATTGGAACCTGATTCGCAAGAGCTCCAAATGTAACTCCTCTACGGTTGATCCACACAATCGATGCACCACTCCGGTGATTCCGTGCTAGCGGAAAGGACCGGACGATTGAGAGAGCTAGGGTTTGTGGTAGAGAATGTGTTCTAGGTTAATGGAACTTTTCCATATATGATAATATTTATAGCCCATAGGTAATTCTAATCTTATTAGAATTTGCACATTAGTCCCTACACTAATTGATTTTCGGCATATAATACTAACAAGATAAATACTCAATCCGTATACCATATGACTGTTGGGAAAAAAATGGCAAACCAACAACTTTTTTCCTCAAACACCTGTTACGTATAGCAGAAATAAACAATCTCGATCAAAACATGCACACAACAATTTAATGTGATTTGGCTATTAACTAGCCTACATCCACGGATGAGAGAAATCCACTAGAATAACTCGACACGATATGAGAATTACAAAAGACTTCTAGCGTTCTAGCCATCCCGGCTCCCGGACCGTTCTTCTCTTTTTTTCACCCTCACATCTTGTCTCTCTACCACATTGACTTTTCTCTCATATCCAATCCAAAACTCTAATATAGGAGTAGCTTGCATTTATATAGGCTACATACAAAATCTAGTCACTTCTAATTAGGAAACACAATTCTACTTAAATAAAGACTCCTAAACTTACTCACCAAGAAAACAATTCTAAAACAATACATATTCCTCAACTTCTTCGAATTTGAGCAAACATACCCTATAATGACAAATAGCCATGTTTGGAAATTGGTAAATCCAGTTTTTAGTGATTCTTGGGCCAGCCTACATAAGCCGAAAAGAAGTTATCGCCAATGGGCCACATCAATTTTTGGGAAAAAGGTCACTTTTTGCCACTAACGTTTGACCAAAAGTCCTTTTTTGGCATTATTTTAAAAACTGGTCTTTTTTTGCCATCAACGTCATTGTTTCAGGTCCCCGTTTGCCACTCTCCGTTAAAAAAACTCCATACTAGGCCCTAAATTTTCTAAAAAATTACAAATTCACCCACATTCTAAATCACTTTTCATTTTCATCCATCCCGTCTTGGAATTGGATGTTGAAGATGTTTGAGCTCTGGGTCGATCGCCGGAATCTCACTCCGCCCTGGTAGAGCACGGTGGCTGTCGGGATTTTCAGCGTCTTGATCTGGGTTTTCTCTGATTTGAAGTGATCGACGACGAAATTGAGGCAAATGTTGTGGATATAATCTCCGGGCTGATCGGAATCGGCGAAAGCGAGCTCGTATAGATCGGCGAAGGCGGGAGGAAGGTGGAGGAGAGAAGGGCATCGCCGGAAGAGGGGGTGAGATTGCAACTTTCACAAATTTAGGTTTAATTTTTCCAATTTTGAAAGTTTGGGGTCAAATTGATTATAAACAAATAGTCTGTTACGGAATATTCCCTTCGTTAACGGCCTAATGGTAAATAAGGTCCAAAAAGTGAACGTGAGTGGCAAAAATGGTCCAAAGAGATAACATTGACGGCAAAAAATGACTAGTTTTTAAAATAATGGCAAAAAAAGGACTTTTGACCAAACGTTGATGACAAAAATGGACCTTTTCCCTCAATTTGTCGTATAAAGTTCTAAACATGCAAGACTCAATTGCTCATTCGCTCTTGATCTCTTATCTTATAATAAACCCAAGCAAAGCGTTTTGAATTTAATAGACGTAGCTACGTAAAGACATGGTTTTGAAAACCGAATCGGACCGGATCGGTCAGTCGAACCGTGAACCGGTTTGTCGATCGGTCCAATTTTCGGTTTTGAGGTGTCTTGATCAAGAACCGCCTGAACCGATGACACAGAAGAACCGGCTGAACTGATGACCTAGAAGAACGGGTTAATCCTTTTTTATTTGCATTTGTTTTTGAAGAAATTTGTCCTAAATTTCCAAGTTTTTATTACTAATTTTAATTTATTCTATATTTGTTTATAAATTCATATTTAACATTAACACTTTAATTTTTTAAATATTTTCTCATAATATCTTTAAAAAAGTTTGTAAACTATAATATAAGCATAAAAAAATAATTCAGTTATTTTAAATTAATATTTTCAATTACATAATTAATTAAAATATAGAATATTGTTTTTTTTTCTTATAAAATGATTAATTTATATTTTAAATTACTATTTTAGTATAAAAAATGTGAATTATTATTTCATATTTATAGTAAGGTTTCAAGTTAGATCCATTTTTGTCAGCACTTTTTTTTTGGGTGGTTCCGAACCTTCCATTCACCACGATTCACCGCGGACCACAGATCCTCTCAACTTTCCTAAATACCTGAAACTGATTTTCTCCGAGTTACCTTAGTAATTTTATTCAAGGACTTATGCTGTTATTAAGGTGTAACTTGTTTTGTCATTAACGTAACCCAGTCACTATCTTTCGTGGCATTACACGTATGACGCCACCTAGGTCAATGCACTTACCCTTAGGGGCAAGCTAGCAAGATCCTTTTTTTAATATCTAATCCCTTCAGGCTAATCAACTTTTCCAACAAATTCATTCATTTTTTTAAACATTTCCAACATAACGTGCAACTCGTTATCTCACATTCTTAGCCCTTTAATTTTTTTAAAACTTCTAAGACGCTTAGTTTTTTCTTAGTTCTTTGATGCTTCTAATTTTAAATATTTCTTTTTTTAACTAGAATTATAGTTTAAATGTCCAGTTTTTTGGATTATAATTTTTTTACTTTGTGTACTTTAAAATTAGAATCTAAGATAGTCATCATCCAAATTTGACCTTGCTTATTGATACTCCATATTTTTTTATTTCATAATTAATTTTGACGTTACATTTTCCAAACATCTATTATCTCATTTATGCTCGATGAATGTTAATTATTTTAAACATGTTAATATATTTATACTCAATAAAAATTGGATATTGTGAGTGGCGGATCCATAAATATTTTCTTTTGATGGCCTATAGGCGCACCTTAAGCGCCTATAGGCGCTTACACATCAAAATCATGATATGCTTAAATATTAAAATGATGTATCCCGCGATGTATAATGATGTATCCCGCGATGCATAATGATGTGCCTCCGTAATAAAAATCATAGCATTTTGTTCTACAGTCCACGGTAATGCACTTTATTACCAAAATGATGCATTCCCGATACCTAATGATGCTCTCCTATAACAAACATGATGCATTCGTTCCAATGACTTAATGAAACACTCACCTTCTTCAACTCCCAAAATGATGCTTTCTGGTGACCACTGTGATGCTCTTCTGTTGCATTATAATGCTCTCCATTTACAAAAATGATGCACTTGCTCTCATGACATAGGTTACACTCGTAGTGATGCATTCACGATGCATAATGATGCTCTCCCGTAACAAACATGATGCACTCGTCCTGATGACTTAATGAAGCACTCATCTTCTTCAATTCCCAAAATGATGCTTTTTAGTGACCACCGTGATGCTCTTCTGTTGCATTATAATGCTCTCCATTTACAAAAATGATGCTCTCCATTTACAAAAATAATGCTCTTCATAATGATATGCTTAGACATCATTAAGGTACGTAGGAGCATTATAATGAGTCGCGTGCACATCATTAAAGAGACGTGGGAGCATCATAATAACATAATGTGCAGTAGGTTGCATCTCTGAATCATGAGATATGAATCACATCATTCAACTGAGGAAATGGTTGGGAATTGATCGACGACGACTCAGGAAGTGATTGGCTACTTCGGCATGGTCGGATTTCGTAGTGCCAACGCTTTTAACCTCCAAAAGCTTGTCCGCCGTTAACATAGAAGCGCCGTCGTCGGTGACGATGTAACAGTTGTCGCCGATGGCGGGAGGCTTGTGGTGGCTGGCCTTGTTGCGGTTGAAGCAAGGAAGGAGAAGAACGAGCATGTAGCGACGTGGTTTTTGACATGGAGTCGCCACCAATCTTTTTCCTAGGTCGATTGGAAACCTGAAAATGGTCTACGAGAGATCTGGAATCGTTTGTCAGTTACGTACAAAAATGGTTAATTTTCGTACGCCCAAAATTGGTACCACGGGTTCTTTTTTTAGATTTTTGCTTGATTTTAAGGAAATAAAGAAAAAAAGAAAATAAAAACAAATAATAAAAGAAAAGGATTTTTAGTAATTTACATAGGTAAGAAAACTCAAAATATCAAAAAATAATGTAGAATGGGCACAATAACAAAAAAAAATATTAACTAGCACAAAACGTTTAGGCATATTGCCCAAACTGTTACATTTTAAACTTGTTGAAGATTGTTTTGGGTGAATGGACTTTAGTGACTCGGACGAGACCTTAAAGGAAACTTAAGGGGCTAAGTGAGTTAAGGAGAGAATTGGAGGGATTAAAGTAATAAATGTGATAATAAAACAAAAGAAGGAAATAAGAAAAAGGAACAAAAAAGAAAAGAAAACAAACAAAACAGGAATATGTTACCTGTTTGCTTGCTGCTGCGTGCGTGAAGGAAGGAGAGGGAGATTCGGGTTGTCACTCCAGGGCTTCGTCGGCGGCGGGGAGTGGCGGAGATCGACCGGGCGGCGAGCGGCGAGGTGAAAGGAGGTGGTCGGAGCGCGAACGGAGGTCGGTGGCGACGGATTGAAACGGATCTTCCGCGGGTCAAGTAGCGGGTCGAGGGAAAATACTCCTTCGTCCGGCAACTTCCGGCGAAACGGAAGGTGGATTCGAGCTCCTTGCGGCGGGGCGAATCTGATGGACCGAGGTTCGGTCGTTGAGATGCCGATTGGAGAGATTGAGGCTTGTGGGAGTGAAGTTTCGGACGTGGAAGAACAGAGGCTCTTGAACTCGTTTTTTTTTTTGGTTGCAGCTCCTCTTTTCTTCAATTTCTGGCTCTTTTTATAGCCCAAAGATGGATTGACAGGAGCTAAGAACAAGGATGATGGAGTCTGAATTGAATTAAGCTTGATGGATGGATGGATGGATGAGGAGGCGGAGCTTGCGGGTCGCTCGGCGGAGAAGGAGGAGTAGCTCGTGCTGCTGTAAGTCCTTCCTTTTTTCTGTTTTTTGCTTTTTTTGCTTTTTTTAGTTTTTTTAATTAATTAATAAAATAAAATAAACACATTTAAATTCTAAATCAAATAAAATGATAAAAAAACACATAAAAATCATGAAAATAACAAAACCACACGAAGTAATAAAAAGACATACGAAATAAAAAACGTACATGAAAATGACAAAAAGTACATAAAATGATGGAAATAACGAAAAGTACCAAAATAAGAAAAATAACCAAAGCATCTGAAAAATTATAAAAACGAAAAAATAATGAAAATAACAAAAGTTTCATAAAATAACAAAAAAATATGACAAAAGTTCAAAAAATAATGAAAATGACATTAACACGTGAAAAACGATAAAAACTACGTAAAATAACGAAAATGGCAAAAGTTACATAAAATAACGAAAATGACGAAAAGTACATAAAAGGTCGACAAAATCACATGAAATAAAAAATACGGAAAAGTACAAAAAAAACCAAAAAACCTAAATCACTACTCCGGACAAAATCGGGTGTCAACAGCTGCCCCCCTTTGCGTGTTTCATGAGAAATGGAACGCGCAAAGTAGGATGACCCCAATTTTTGTCCGATGAATAACGAGAACCTTCTCATTATTCATGAAAGGAAGAAACTTTTCTTACCTTTCCGAAGCGAAGAAACCTTCCTTGCTTCATTCAACAGGAACTTTCCTATTGAATCAAATAGCGGAAACCTTTCCGCTACTTAGAGTTAAGGAACTTTCCTTACTCTGAAGATTCGAGATTGAAAACCTTCTCAATGCTCGGTGAAAATAGATGACTCTTTGTGATTGGATCGAATAACAAGAACCTTCTCATTACTCGTGAAGCGAAGGAACCTTCCTTGCTTCTCTCAATAAGAACCTTCCTATTGAGTTGAATAGCGGAAACCTTTCCACTATTCGAGGTTAAGGAACCTTCCCTACCCCAAAGATGCGAGATTGAGAACCTTCCCAATACTCGACAAAAGTAAGATGAATGACAGATTGAATGATTGATCGAATAATGAGAACCTTCTCATTATTCATGAAGCGAAGGAACCTTCCTTGCTTCTCTCAATAAAAACCTTCCTATTGAGTTGAATAGCGGAAACTTTTCCACTATTCGAGGTTAAGGAACCTTCCCTACCCCAAAGATGCGAGATTGAGAACCTTCCCAATGCTCGGAAAAATGGATGACTGACTGATTGATTGACTGATTGATTGATTGATTGATGAGATGGAATAACAAGAACTTTCTCGTTATTCATGAAGCGAAGGAACCTTCCTTGCTCCGATGACTCGAGATTGAGAACCTTCCCAATGCTCGGCAAAATGAGATGACTGGTTGATAAAAATTGAACAACAAGACTTTGTTGTTTGTGAAGGGAAGAAACCTTTCATTCCCTTATGAAGCGAAAGAACTTTTCTTTGCTTTTTTTGATGAAAGACTTGATTGAAATATCGAGACGAAGTGAATGGTAAGAACATTCTTACCATTCGGTGAGAGAGACATTTCTTTCACGTTCGAGGATTGAGGAACTTTCCTCACTTTGTTGGTGAAAAGAGATCATTGGTTAAGACCATGAAATGAGAAGAATGGTAAGAACTTTCTTACCATATGGGAGAGAAACCTTTCTCTCTGGACTTTGGCGATGGAACTTTCCATGCCTTTGATGAAAAGTTGAGTGATTCAGTGAGAAGTGTAACGAAATGACTACACTTCTAAGTCGAGGCATCTCACAAAAACGAGTGAAGTTTTGAAATATTAGATGAAGAGAAGAGCTTTCTTCTTCCTCGCAAGAGACTTGAGACATGCGGCGCTGGTTTCACCGGAACACGGTGAAGA
Source organism: Stellera chamaejasme (assembly GCA_024586325.1). Taxonomy (NCBI): domain Eukaryota; kingdom Viridiplantae; phylum Streptophyta; class Magnoliopsida; order Malvales; family Thymelaeaceae; genus Stellera; species Stellera chamaejasme. The sequence goes on from CM044986.1 coordinate 17,803,173, forward strand.
TGACGAAAATGTTGTCGAATGGTGGGAAGGGATCTCTAGGCTCAGAAAAGATGTTCCCGGCAACTTGGGAGTGTTTTGGATGAGGGTTTCGCACTGTGGAGGAGAACAGAACGACTCCAAGTGGGTTGTTAATGCTCGGGCAAGAGCTGAAAATGGTCGAGATGAATGCTTGGCAACCAGAGATTCTTTTGAGACCGGCCTTTTTGAGTGAAATGAGCTCGAAGGGAGGTTTACAGAACCGATGCCCTCTTTAAGTGATGCTTCGTTGACTTGGAATGAAGAGAATGGAAGAACTTTCTTACCATTGTGGGAGAGAAACCTTTCTCTCATGGGTTAAGGCTAAGGAACCTTCCTTACCTTTAATGAAAATCTGAGTGAATGAGATTGATATGAAGTTTGTCAAAATGACTAAACTTCCAAAAAATGTGAAATCGCATACAATGAGCGAATTTCCGAGAGTTGTAGGCTTTGACTAGGTGCAATTTGCAATGTGCCCCGTATGTACAAGATGAAGCAAGTAAAAGATAAGGTGTTACCGTATCATGGTAATGTGGAAAGCTTAAGAGAAACTGAAAGCTTCCAAGCTAAAGTGAACATGAATCATTGTCATCTTAGAGAGCTTCTCATCGAATCCTCTCGTCTTGATATCAAAACTGTGTTGATGAGTTCCTTGAAAACCTTGTCTCTGAGAATGAATGATGATATTGTGTATGACACATGATGATCATGGCTCTGAAAATGCTTGATGTTTAGATTTGCAAAGATGGGGATCTTCAATTAAAACCAATGATGCATGGTAAGTGCAGAAACATTTACTAAGCTTTCTTTTATAAATGTCTTTCATCTTGTCTGATGTGATCTTACCTCATTTTGTCGAAAAATTGTTTTCCATTCCTGGATTCCTTTACCCCGATAATAATTATATGAGTGAATGATCTATTTGCCCCCAGATTGTGGTCACAAAAATGCATATTCTCAACAAGAGTCTTTAAACCATGTCGCCGTAAGATCCATACTCATTAATGTTTAACGGTTGGTCCTTAAAGAAAACTCTTATCAATTTGTAGAGCTTGACAAAATATATGATGGTCCTTGTGTAACCATTAAAATAACTCAGTTAATCTCTATCTCTTCCACTTGAAGAGGTAAAATGTGCGAGGGTAGCCAAAAGACATTTTAATGTGAAGGATTTTTCTTATGTGAAGGTCAATGTGAAGAATGAATATCATTTGAATGGTTCTTTAAGGTAAATGGCATCCATTGATATGGGTTGATGAAAAGTAGAGTAGTTCAAAGCGAAATGCCCGATAATGTCACCGATGAGATAATTGACTTCTTTGCGAGGACTTGATAGTGCGATCACGAAATCACTGCCTTATCCAACAAGAATGACCTCAAATGTTGCCCCCAGCTCTCATGATGTGTGGACTTGCTCTTGAGAAACTTGAGAATTTGTCGATATTGCTTGGGATTTCTTTGTTGCTCCCTTGTTCATTGAGATGGTGAATTGTGCCTTCACTCTAAACCGCCTCTGCAGGTTTTCAGTTTAGACTCCATGACTCCCTTTTTCATTTTTTTTTCGGGTCAGACTTTGTTTGACCTGCGATTTTCAGTCATTTTCATGCGAGCGTAAATAGTTGTTGCTACCTACGCCCGATTACTTCTGACTAAAATGCAAAGACAAATGGCTACTAGCACTATTCGTAACTTCAGCCATTTCTAGCTAAAGGCGTGGAATAGAATTTACATTGACCCTTTTTCTTTTCTCTCTTTTTTGATTTTGAGAGTCATGGGTATTGATGTGATGAAGACATCATGACCGTTGATCTGACTTTGGGATTGTAACTTGACTTGATCTCGACCGTAGCATTGATCCGAAAGGTTCTGTGTTCTCATACTTCTTCATTTTGATGAATGAAGTTTTCTTCTTTACAAAGAATCTTTGAGATGGCTGATCTTTTGCTGCATAAACAGAGCTCTGTGATGGTAATTTTAGCCATCGAGCTATTGCGTAAGGCAATATTTTCTCCAGAAAGAATCTCATAGTTGAAAGGTCACACCGAAATCGCTCTTACCAGATTCAGCAATGTCTTCGAGATAGTCACTATCTAGTCCTCTCTTTAGCTCATCAATGACATTGTTTATGTTGTGGCTTGGTGAGTGAGTCTCAAACGGAAAATGGAACGCTTGAAGTGTGATGTGGTATTTTGCTAATGGATGTCAAAGTGCACATTTACCCCTTCTTATTTCAAGACAAAGAATAACGAAGGTCCATTGCAACAAAGATGTACTCTAGATTTTGGACTAAATCTAGGTAACTTTAACTTTCAATTTATCTTGGCAAGCTCTCAAAGATTTGAGTAAAAATTTAAAGATTTCTCCAATTATTCATCAATTTGTATTGATCGACGTATTAGACAGGCTTAAAGGCGACTCGTGAGAAATTGTCTTTCCATGTCACAAATGGGGTCATCAGTTTTCATCACATCATAAAATTGTCCTCAAACTCCTTGATGTCCACTACTCTTTTTGCAAAATGTTTTTATTTGTGTATGAATGAAAATGTACGGTGTCATGTGTGGAAAAGAAATGACCAAATGCATGATCGATGAATAATTGTGTCATTGATAATTGAAAAAAAATGATGTATGTGAATGTTATCAAAAAGAAAAAGAACAACAATTAGTACAAATGGTATATACAAAAATGTACAAGTATAAAGAACAAATGAGTTGTATTGACAATTTTGAAAGAAACGACAAAACAAATAATCAAAACCCATCGAGTTGGTGTGCTTAAGTCTTTCAACTTCATGAAATCACTTAGGTGCATTGGTTATTGGCCTTGTCTTGTGCTCAACTGATATCATACGATGTTCAACTTTTCATCTGTCATCATTGTCACTCGTGTAAAGTCTCGTACTTGTTCCTCAAAGAATTGACATGTTTGTCCTTTTCCTAAATATTAATGCTTCGAGTGCTCACATTTGATCTTGAAAAGTTCATTCATGCCAAATATTGAATTATTTCAAGGCTCCTCGAGTTCCCTTTTGGCTCAAGACATTGTGGAAGTTTCATCTTTGAAATGGTAAGGTCCAGTAATATGTATGAAAAATGAAGAATTGAATGCAAGTATTTTGAAAATTTACAATTGTACAATCAATGGTTATGAAAATGTGTACTGTAAATGCTGTTAAAAGGCAAAGAGAAAAGAAATACTAATTATGTACACAAATAGCTGAATATTATAAGAACGAGAATATTTACATGAGGATGATATTTGTTTTATACAAATGCGAGAGAGAGAAATAAAAGAACACTTGTTAGTTGCATGCAAATAAATTACAGTATCAAATAAAAAAATCCACATTTATATAAATTAGTATCATCATGTGTCTTGTCATGGTTAAGCTTAATGGAATGATCTATGGTCATTATATGCAAAGGTGGCTTTTGAAAGAATGAGGCCAATGGTAGGTTCCCGAATCCCTTTTACTAAGTTCTATCGAACTAGAAAGGCCCAATTCCTTACCCACGAGGGTTATGTAAGGAAGGATTAATTGAGTCGCAGCTTTCGCGGTTCCATTGGGTGACTAACGCCACACCCGAACAACGCTACTAACCACTACGGTCTAGAGAAAGTGCGGTGACTATTGTCACACACAACTAGCTTTTCCCGGTATTCACAAAAATAGGTTACGAAGAGCTCGGGTAGGGAGCTCAAATGCATGCTTTGTGTGTGCTCGAGTGAAGCATAATCTGTACAATAAACGATCATGAAAAGCGATGAAATAAAAAAAAAATCAAGCAAAGAAATAAAAATCAAACCCTTTACGTGGCTCGACCATTCCCCAGCGGAGTCGCCATCTGTAGCGACGTGGTTTTTGACATGGAGTCGCCACCAATCTTTTTCCTAGGTCGATTGGAAACCTGAAAATGGTCTACGAGAGATCTGGAATCGTTTGTCAGTTACGTACAAAAATGGTTAATTTTAAATGCGCCCAAAATTGGTACCACGGGTTCTTTTTTAGATTTTTGCTTGATTTTAAGGAAATAAAGAAAAAAGAAAAAAAAACAAATAATAAAAGAAAAGGATTTTTAGTAATTTACATAGGTAAGAAAACTCAAAATATCAAAAATAATGTAGAATGGGCACAATAACAAAAAAATATTAACTAAAACACAAAAAGGTTTAGGCCTAGTGCCCAAATGTTACATTTTAAACTTGTTGAAGATTGTTTTGGGTGAATGGACTTTAGTGACTCGGACGAGACCTTAAAGGAAACTTAAGGGGCTAAGTGAGTTAAGGAGAGAATTGGAGGGATTAAAGTAATAAATGTGATAATAAAACAAAAGAAGGAAATAAGAAAAAGGAACAAAAAAGAAAAGAAAACAAACAAAACAGAATATGTTACCTGTTTGCTTGCCGCGTGCGTGAAGGAAGGAGAGGGAGATTCGGGTTGTCACTCCAGGGCTTCGTCGGCGGCGGGGAGTGGCGGAGATCGACCGGGCGGCGAGCGGCGAGGTGAAAGGAGGTGGTCGGAGCGCGAACGGAGGTCGGTGGCGACGGATTGAAACGGATCTTCCGCGGGTCAAGTAGCGGGTCGAGGGAAAATACTCCTTCGTCCGGCAACTTCCGGCGAAACGGAAGGTGGATTCGAGCTCCTTGCGGCGGGCGAATCGATGGACCGAGGTTCGGTCGTTGAGATGCCGATTGGAGAGATTGAGGCTTGTGGGAGTGAAGTTTCGGACGTGGAAGAACAGAGGCTCTTGAACTCGTTTTTTTGGTTTCACTCCTCTTTTCTTCAATTTACGCTCTTTTTATAGCCCAAAGATGGATTGACAGGAGCTAAGAACAATGATGATGGAGTCTGAATTGAATTGAGCTTGATGGATGGATGGATGGATGAGGGGAGGCAGAGCTTGCAGGTCGCTCGGCGGAGAAGGAGGAGTAGCTCGTGCTGCTGTAAGTCCTTCCTTTTTTCTGTTTTTTGCTTTTTTTGCTTTTTTTAGTTTTTTTAATTAATTAATAAAATAAAATAAACACATTTAAATTCTAAATCAAATAAAATGATAAAAAAAACACATAAAAATCATGAAAATAACAAAACCACATGAAGTAATAAAAAGACATACGAAATAAAAAACGTACATGAAAATGACAAAAAGTACATAAAATGATGGAAATAACGAAAAGTACCAAAATAAGAAAAATAACCAAAGCATCTGAAAAATTATAAAAACGAAAAAATAATGAAAATAACAAAAGTTTCATAAAATAACAAAAAAATATGACAAAAGTTCAAAAAATAATGAAAATGACATTAACACGTGAAAAACGATAAAAACTACGTAAAATAACGAAAATGGCAAAAGTTACATAAAATAACGAAAATGACGAAAAGTACATAAAAGGTCGACAAAAATCACATGAAATAAAAAATACGGAAAAGTACAAAAAAAACAAAAAAACCTAAATCACTACTCCGGACAAAATCGGGTGTCAACAGAGCAAGATTCGAACGAAATGACATTTTCGTAAAAAAAGGGAGTTGGGCGCACCGGGGCTCACGTTTAGCCCCGGCGCACCGTATCCTCTGCCTACAATTTTATATATTTAGGACGTGTTCAATTAATGAACAAAAAACTATCATAATAAGAGTATCATCCTTCTCTAATCGTTTTCTCACATACTCCATTTCACATCAATTTTCAGATTCATTCACTTTTTCCCCGACAAATTGTTTTTTTCTTCTATTTAAATACACTCTTAAGTTTCATTAAAAAAAACACGCCCTTAAGTTACGAAATTTATATGTCATTTTTCAAAAATCATCATAATAATGTTCACTTATTTATTTGTTTGGCAGAATTTGCAGGAAACTCATTGAGATGTTCATCATGACTACGCACTAAATTTTTTTTATCATAAAGATTGTGTTCGTTGGAAAACAAAATGACAGCAATTCAAATTCTACTTTTTTATCAAAAATTTTACCAAAGAACACAATTTGACATTTTTATAAGACATTTATCCATAAAATTCTTATTGAGAAATCTTTAAAAGCAAAGAATAAAATTTTAATCAAAAAAATAAAAAAAGTACCGAAATAAAATAATAAAAATTACACTTATCGTTGAATCAGTAAAGGAGCTAACTATGTGTAATGCCTTGCAAATTTGCAATTGAGCGAAGAGCTTAAAAATAGAGAATAGGGTGACTTAAAAATAATTGGCTAAAGGGGTCAAAATACCATTTAAGTTTGGCTGTTGGAAACATTTTGCCACTGAACTTTTTTTCGGGGCCATTTCGCCACTCACGTTTTCTGGTTGGGGTTAAGTTGCCATTACAGATGCAGACGTGGAAGATATTGCTGACGTGGCGACGAAATTCGTTTAGTTGTTAACGATGGCATTGTTAAGTGTAAGATAATTTTGTAGTGGGATGTTTTGTGCAAGATAAATTTCTGGTGGGTTTTTTCAGTAATTTGGGTTGGGTAAGGAATTGGGGATTTGGTATTTTAGGGGTTTAGGGTTCGTCGACAGAGAGAGGGAGCTCAATCTTTCGAATTTCGTTGAGGTTAGAGATTGCTAAAATTCTGTTAGGGCTTTTGTGAAGGAGATGAGCGCGGTGAGGATTCCGAGTCGATCCCAATTCCAGGGGTTTCCAGAGCCCGACGATGACAATTGCAAGTACGCAACTAACTGTACCTGTGGTGAGAAACTTCAAATGAAGACCTCCTGGACTTACAAGAATCCTGGAAGGAGGTTCGTGATATGCCGTAGGGATGATGTGAGTGATAATTTCCCTTTTACATCCATGAAAGTTCATTTTTTCGATGTTCGGTTCCACAGTATTGGTTGCTGCTTTTTTTCGGTTCCAGAGTATTAGAGAATGCAGGTCTTTCAAGTGGGTTGATCCCTCGTTTCCAAGCCAAGCGAAGAAGGTTATCAAGGACTTATTGGATGCTAGAAGTGAGCTGTACTCGACTAATTCACGGATCAATCTTTGAGAGGGTGGAATTGAAGGCTGCCATGGATAAGCAAAAGTTGAGTTTGAAGGGAAGGTTGCAATGCTCGAAGGGGAACTGATGGTGGCCAGATCCCAAAATATTCAGGGCAAGTGGAAGGGCGTATCAATTGTCCTAGTTGTTGTCCTTGTTGCAACTTGGGTGAAGCTCCTAGTTTAGGTTGATCTATTATGTTGCTGTTGCTGTAAGTCAGTTTAGGGGTGATTAGGGTGTTGTGTAGGGTAGCTTCTGATGGCACAGAATTTTGTATGTTGCCTAATTTTAGGCAAACATTTTGGAGGGATGAATGAATGTAATGGCTCATGGATGAATTAATGTAATGACTCAACTTCTGATGAATGTAATGATGAATGGTTGTTAGTGACCAATCTTTCAAGCTAGAAATCTATGAAAATAGAATGTTGGTTTGGTTCCTCTCACTCTGTACAGAAAAACAGAAACAGGGAAGAAGGAAGTTGTTTGTTTTTTGTTAGGCATACCAAAAATACAGAAGCAAGAAACTTTTTCTGGTTCTGATGTTATGAAGCAAAGAAGAAGAAACAAGGAGAGGTTGAGAGAGACATGGGTGTATTGCCCAAAAGCAGAAGCTGTACAAAAGCATATAACATTTCATTCATATCATTCATTTGTAGCATCAAATGCTCAAATGCTTTACAGGTATATCCTGCACAAAATCTAGACCTGTTCATATCAGCTCTACACTGCACATGCATCTTCTCTCTATACCAAAATGAACATCAAAGTGGCTGCCCAAAATTAATCCTACTTAGCAGCTGTACAAAATGGTGCACAAAATTAATCAAAGTTAATCCTACTTAGCAGCTGCACAAAATTAATCAAAGTAAATGTTCATTGAACTTCTTGAGTCTCTGATGTTTCCCCTCGACATATTCTGAGCTTGCTTCTTCTTGAAGCAAGCCCTTGGTCAAATGCATTTGCCCCTTCGCCAACCTTCTCAGCCTTTCTTTTACTGCCTCTCTGTTTTGGTGGTGAAGCAGTAGGATTAGTTGAGTCTTGTGTGCCTTGTGATGCATTAACACCCTGAAAGATCAACAATTTTAATTTATGAGCATATAAGAGCAGTTGCAAGGAATGTAAACACATATCATATTCACATACCTTATGCGGACACTTCCTTCTGTTATGACCAGGTTGTTTACAAATTGAACATGTGTTGACAACTCCTTTTTTGTTCACTCTTTCGTTTGCTTTTTCTTGAGCTGATTTCTCATCTGCCCCTTTGATTCGCTTATATTTTGGTCTCCCAGGCAGTCTCCTATGTGGAGGTGGAGTGATTGTAACACCAAGGCCAGTGTGCCACATATTTGGCCCCGCAATAGGCTGCGGTGAGTACTTGTATGCAGCTGCATACTTGTCTATCGCATAGCACTCATCTAAGTCTGCTCCAAACTCTCCCTTCTTTCAATTATGCACGGAGGCCGCATGAACACATGGAATTCCACTAATATCCCACCACCCACATGTGCATGACCTTTCATGAACCTTCACTGCATGTTGCTTACCATCTTTCTCCACTTCATATCCATGATCACCATTGAAAAAAACTCTCCATTTGTAATATTTCTCAGTAGCCTTACTCAGCTTCTTTAAAATTTTGTCCCCAAATCTGTTCTTCCAGCAGCTCAAAAATTATATTTTCTCTCCAAACCTACCCATAATGTATTTCCTAATACCCTCCAACATGGAAAAGATTGGTCTGGTCCTAGCTGCCATAATCTTATCCACACCATTGAAGGCCTCACACATGTTATTCTGGTTGCCATCACACTTGACAGATTTGGTGAAGAATGCTTTACACCAGTGTCTTGGATCAATCATGAGTAGTGCTTCATTCGCTCCAGGGTATAGATCAACCACACTCAACTTATCTTTGAACCATTTTTCATTTGTACTATCTGCACATGCCCAGAAAAGACCTTTAAACTCATCCCCTCTGTATTTCTTCTGCCAATTGGAACAAATGTGCCTTGCACATAAACGATGCTCCACCTTTGGAAGCAAGTTTTGTACAGCTGGCACTAAACCCTACAATAAGTAATTAAGTAATTAAATCATACTTAAAAAGGTGCAGCAACAACTAAATAAGAAATCGTACCTTCTGGTGATCACTGCAAAGCACCCAACCATCACCATCACTCATCCCCAGGTCATGTTTAATCAGATTAATAAACCATAACCATGAAGATTTGTTCTCTACTTCCACAATTGCCCAAGCAATTGGGAACATCTGGTCATTCGCATCCCTACCAATAGCTGTCAGCATTTCACCCTTCACAACACTCTTCAAAAAACATCCATCTATCCCAACAACTCTCCTACAGCCTTCTAAAAAGCCTCTTTTACATGCATCAAAACATATGTAAATTCTTCCAAAAGCTGCAGATAACCCATCAGCTGCTGGCCTAGTCTTTAACACAACATTACTACCTGGGTTTGTTCTCATTAACTCGGCAGCATAGTCCCTAAGCAAAGAGTATTCATAATCTGGGCTGACCAAGTTTTTCCTAAACACCTTCTTCACATACTTTGCCATGTGCAATGTTATGTGCAGTTGAGTCTCCTTCTTCACTAACTCCTTCAAAGCTTTACGACCCATAGTTGGTTCATCCCTTAATTCTGTGTAAAACCTTCTAGCAAGCCACTTTGCCGTAGCTAGCCTTAACTCAAACCTCAAGTTGCACATGTGTGTGTTCTTAACCACTTTAATCTGGAAGCATCTCAGTTCTTTATTGTAAGATGCCCAAACATAAAATGGACAGCCTTCCACACACCTCACTTCAGCCCTTGAATGGTCGACCTTAGATAAATGAATATCTCTATGATTTGCAATAGCATATGCAGTGGCTAACTCTTTAAACTCCTCTCGCCTATCAAACCTCATACCAACAACAAACTGTTTTGATGTACCCGAGACATACTTGGGATATTGAGCTCTTCTAAATGACAGATTTGCCTCATCATCTTCATCACCTCTATCACCCTCACTCTCAACCTCAACCTCTGAATCAGAATTTATGTACTCTGTTTCATAGCCATCATCATCATTACCAATGTTTTCATCTTCACCTTCATCTTCACTTACAAGAGATTCTGACTCAGACTCTGGAAATTCTTCATTATCAGTCACACGGAATTCAGCATCATCACAATCCTGCCCCTCCACATTCTCATCCTCCACATTCTCACCCTCCACATTTTCATCCTCCACATTCTCACCCTCCACATTCTCACCCTCCACATTCTCTTCCTCCACATTCTCATCCTCCACACTCTCATCCTCCACATCTTCTCCCTCACCATAAATCTCCTCCAAATCTAACCAACGAACCTCAATATCTGGCAAATCAGATCATACAAGGACTGCCCTTCACCATCTTCACAATACGTAACCACTTCTCTCTTCTCCATCAACACCAACACCGCGCCCAAGCACTATCTACATCCCAAATCAACCTAACACTATCTCGGGCTGACTAACTCTTTGGACACTAGCACATGAACAATATAAACATCTTTCATGCCTCTTTACGCATGAAGTTTACAAAAGTAAGCCAGTCACTAAAATAATCACCTGTCTCAACCACAACTAACTCACCACCTTCATACCTATAAGGTGAATACTTAAAACTTCCACCGTGGTGAATGTAGTACTTGAATATCTTGCCACTTGGATCATCAAAAATAATTTAAACACCATATGTTCTTTTGATCCTCTCTGACACAAAACAGACACACATTGTCACACACGTAACAGCCCAAGCCCAAGCCCAACTCTGTCGGCACTAACTGTTTTATGCCCTCATATTCAAACCTCCAACTTACTTTTTTCGCATGTGACAAGGAGAAAAAAAATACCTCTACTCCATTATGAAATGAACGGGAAAAGTAAAAATTCTTCACTTAACAATCATTTTTACTATTTTCTTTCTTAATTGATTAACTTAATTTGTAGGGACTTATTTGATTAATTTAGTTTTGATTCTGACTTAATTAAGAGACAAGTAACTGAATTGAACATTTTGAACTTTAAACATGATGAGGATGTCATTTGTCCACTTTTTCTTAACCTTCAAGCATCAGATTTCTTCTCACGTATCCGGCAGCTTGTTGTTCATATCATCTCCACCATGCATGTTGCGCTTCCTAGCTTCACCCGACTTCTCCAACCCCAGCCTACCCCTGGCTCACCTTCAACTCTTATAAATAGAGGCGTCAACAACAAAGAAAGGCATCGAAAAGACCCGAGTTCCTCTTTTCTTCTTGTCCTTCAATCACGCCCTGCGACTCTCGGCCTCTCCCCCTCCATCCCGATTGCTCGTCTTTCAACTTCTGAAACTTACACCATTGTCACCGCCGGGCCGCCCTCAACCCATCCGCAACCGTCGTGTCGCCAAACACCGCCGGAGAAGGGCCCAACAGCCATCAACCCGCCTAACGAGCTAAGGTCTGATTCGAACGAACCCAGCAATCCGAGGCCTCGTCTCACGAATTTGTCATCGGAATCAGCTTTGTAGCGACGTGGTTTTTTGACAGAGAGTCGCCACCAATCTTTTTTCTAGGTCGATTGGAAACCTGAAAATGGTCTACGAGAGAATCTGGATTCGTTTGTCAGTTACACACAAACATCATAAATTTTCGAACGCCCAAAATTGGTACCACGGATTCTTTTTATAGTTTTACTTGATTTTTTTTATAAATGGAATAATGTTTGAAAAGAAAACATGGATAAAAATGAGGAAAATTGTAAATGATGAACAACAACCCTTAATTTAATAAATTAACAAATATTTTTAAAAAAGAAGACAATAAAAGAAAAGTTTGGGCCTAGTGCCCAAAATGTTGAGTTTTAAACTTGAAAGAGTGATGTAAATGAAACTATGGATAAATAAGGGGGTTTAAGTGAAATCAGGGGAGGAGTAAAGGGACAGGGACCAACATTGTAATTTTCCCAAAAGAACAAAAGTCAGCTTCTTCTTCCCTGCAATTCGCCGGATTCTGGGCGCGACGGCGGCCGCCGGTTTCCAGTGAGTTTTCGCGGCGGACTTGGGTCCAGATGGTGGAGATTCTGCCGGAGGTTCCAACTATGGTGGTAAAAACGGTCGAATGCGGATGTAATGACGGATCGAGGCAGTTAAACGTCGAAACGTGCGGCGGTTTTTGCCGGATTTCTCCTTCTCCAGTGAAGCTCCGGCGACGTGAGATGGTGGGATAGCTTCGTATCGTCATGGGGGAGGTAATGGTAGTCGTTTATGGAGGCGAAAAGGGCTGGAGAGGGAGGTGGGAGGTGGAGGCCCGTTTAGGTTTTGAGTCGATTTCTCCGGCCTCCGGCGATCTCCGGCGAAAAGGGGGGTTTCTGAAGGTTTCTGGGAGGTCGAAAATGAGGATGGGAGTGGTGGTTTGCGACGAGGATGGCCGGAACGTGAAATGGAGGTGGAGGAAGTTTTTCGACGGTGGCACGGTTTTTTGACCGGTTTTCTCTCCGACTTCTTCCTTTACTGTATCTTTTTTTTTGTTGTAGCTTCCTTGTTCGCTTCTGAAGTCGATCCTTTGTAGAAAACCAAATTGAGAACTGCTCCACAACCCGTAAACTGTCTTGATCGTGCAAGAGGTGAGGGAACGACGAGTCTGCAACCGTCTCCGGTCTCCACGACTATCTGCATCAAAAGAAATTAAGGGGAAAAATATTGAGTTAACCCAAAACTTCGTAAAACATTCAATTTAGTCGCACAATTTCCAGTTTTACCCACAATGACCCATTTCTTTTAAAAATATTCGTTTAGACCCCTGAAATCCATCTGAGCTCCTACTGTTCGGGATAAAATTGGGTGTCAACAAGCTTCTTCGGTGACCTCCCCCTGTTGAAGCCTGCTGGAAATGGCCGCCGAAACAACGTGACCCGCCTAACGCCGGCAACTCGAGGACTCCCCCATTCATCTGCCCAGTCGTCGCCTGCAAGCCGTCCAGTCACCTCTGTCGATCCCTATATCACCGGCGCGCCTCTTCCAAGCCAGGTCCGCCGCATAAAACGCCGCCAGCTCACAGGTCCGCCGGAGGCCGCCATCCTTCGCTGCTGCGATCCGAGTTCAGCCTCTACTTCTTTGTTTTTTTATTTTAAACCTAGTAACCCCCCTTTTCTCCGTTTATCTTTCTTATTTTATTCGTTTTGGCCACTGACTTTTTTTCTTTTGCGTTTTCACAGGTTTAGTAAATTTTAACTTTATTTTCTTACAAAAAGGTCATTGGACAGAGTTGTTTATTTCATTCTTTTCATGTTTCCTAGTTTTCTTTTGTCAATTTTGTTCATAATCAATTTTTTTGTTATAATAATCAATTCTAATCATCTTTTGGTTTAATTAGGCTTTTTCCTAGCTAGTTATTTTTATTGTCACTATTATCCATTTCTCAGGTATTCATGAAAAATTTTCTAAAAAATATCAGATTGATCGTGGTTTTTTTTCTTGACATTGATCATTTTTCATTGTTGCTAACATTATCATCATTAGTATCTCTCATTATTTTCGTTTACATCATCACCTTAATTATAAGTTTTTCGTTATCATCATTGCACTGATTCTAGAATCTGTTTTTTTGCAGAGTTGAGCTCGGGTTTTTGAAATCTCCAAGAAAAAGCAACTTGACCATTAAACCAGATCAACGCATTTCAGGCGACTCGACTGCCATCACACTGACTCGGCGGATACGCATTCTAACCTCAAGTTCTCTCGGTCCAACGGGAGCGAACTACGTGGCCTTTGATCCTGATTCGAATTGGTACGTAAGCAGCTTGGAAGCCCGTAATCCATATTCTATTTTTTAAAAAAACTTATTTTCAGATAAATGTGGTGCCTAACACCTTCCTAATTTATACCCAATCCCCAGACTTAAAATCTCTGATTTTCTTGGAAATTGCCTTTTTCTAAAATTCGGAATCAAAATTGGGTTTTTCCTTAAATTTTCATTTTCTAAAAAATTAAGGTGGCGACTCCCTCATTTTCCCCAAAATTGGCGGAAAAACCCCCCGACGAGCGCTTTCCCGCTCACACCATGCAGCTAGGAATAGTGACTGCCATTGTTGGGACGTCACTGCACTATCCAATCGAGCTTGAACAAAGTGTCCTCCGGCTACTGCATGTTCCCAGGTTGAACGGAACTCTCGAGTAACCCAGATCATCAATTCCTGCATCAAATAGTTATAGACAAAAAGCATCTGCTATGACTCGGTAGCCCCAGATCATCAATCCGTCGAACGAAATTGGCCGCCCCGCTTCTCATGAACCCACAAGATTCATTAAGTCCCATATTACCAACCATGGTAAAGTCGAAGATACGGCCAAATTCCGTAGCATCTCCCATGACTCGGTTCTCCTGACAACCTCCGGGTGTCCATAGAACCCTGTAAGCCTCATTCATGACCTTGGACCGTAACCGGGACATCAATGTAGTAATCTGATTATGACAAAAGCTCAACCTCCCACCCTTGTTGCCATAACAACGCTAAACCTCTCTTTCTTCCTTCACACGGAACCGCCACGGAGTTATAGAAGCCAAGCCTGCATCGGATAATGGCCATCACTGCCATTGACTTCCTTGTCTTGATCAGAAATAACAAGCCTGATTTTGTCGCCTAAATTGCTCTTCGAATTGCAGACACCGTTGCCGAGCGAGTACCCTAGCAATTAAGACTTAAAACACTCATAGCCAAATTAGAACGTGCAGCACACTAGTCCCTACCGACGGTAGCAGATTAACCAAGAGGGAACGATGACAAAGTCGACAACCTTGGAGGAAGGTGGGCACAGTGGCAGCGGATTGTGAAAAAATAGTGCGGGAACTATCACTACAAAAAAACCGTTTGAACACACTTTGTGTTGGGTTTATTCCCATATAACTTAGATTTTGATGATAACAAAACTTTGGGATCTTTGTGTAAAGTTTAGAAAAACTTGATGAGTGGATAATAATTTTACATTTTTGTCTAACTATAATGTTGTAAGTTTCGGCTGAAGTATACTTGACCCAAATTGTTGGTTAGCCCATTTGTAACTTTGTAGTTGAGATAAGTAAGAAGATAGTTTGTGTTTAATTAGAACTCTTGAGAAGAGAGTTAAGGTTTAGTTGAAATTCCTCTTGTATCTCAATTCTTAAACGGCAGCATCAGATCTTTCCATCAGCAAAGGCGCTGAATCAGGAATCAACAACTGAAGTATACGTTGAAGAAGCGCTCCTCCCTCTATAAATGAAGCTCAAGCATTCATGAAGGAATTACTCTCGAATACCTCTCAAACACTCAAGCTTATTTATCTCACAAGTAATCAAGTTGTTCTAAAAGCTTTCCAGTGTTGTGTATTTCGAAGATCAAGCTTCTACTCCATCTTAGTTTCATCACTTTATTTTTGGGATAGAGAAAAACTGATTTGAAACGTTTTTGTGCGTTTTTCGTGAAAAACCTCAACAGGTTGAGTTGTTACGAGAAAACAGTTTTTATAAGGTTTGTTTTGGTGAGCCTCGGGAAAACCAAACAGGGATTTTTGTTAGGTTAATAGTGAACCTTGTGAAAACTATTTTAGGAGTGTTAGGTTATTTGGTGAGCCTTTGGAAAAATCAAAGTTAGGTTTTTAGTGAGCCTTGGGAAAACTAAAATAGGTTTTTTGGTGAGCCTCGGGAAAACCATTTGTTAGGTTTTTAGTTAGCCTTGGAAAAACTAAATTAGGTTTTCTAGTGAGCCTCGAGGAAAACTAGTGGAAAGGCTTTTGGTGTAAAAGCTTTCTTGTGGTTGGTGTAACTATTTTGAAGAATAGTGAAAGGAACTCTCAAGTGGTGAACTTGAGGAGAGGACGTAGGTCTTATTGACCGAACCTCTATAATTCTTGGTGTCTCTCATTTACTTATTGTGCAATTTGTTAACGTTTAAAAGTTTTAATTCTGCCTGAAACGTTTTTCTCAACGGGTTGAGTTTTTTCCAGTTTTAACATTTTTGTTTAGAGGAAAAGTTTTTAAGCCAACCAATTCAACCCCCTTCTTGGCTGCCTACTTGGGACAACACTTTATTGTGCATTGTTTCACGAAACCGTGTCGATTTTCAGCAGTCCGCCTTGTTTCAATGAATATGGATGATAATAAAACGTCTCAACATTTTTGCTAAAATTGCCAATTAATTAGTAAATTGAGTACTATAGGTCATGGGTGGCCAAATTTGCAAGCATAGTAAAATATCACATTCGTGTTCTTCTGAGTAGAGCACCATTGCGAGCAAGAGTAGAGTGAAATTCTTCGGAGAACCCTAGCTCTTCGCTTCGATCGATCTCTCTTCCGAGCTTGGCATTCTTCGGAGCGAAGGATTACATTCGTTTTCATCATCTTCAGAGTGAAGGAAAATATTCCTATCGTGGTCAGTAAAGCTCGTCAAGCTCATCAAGCTCATCTGGTAAGTTGAGCAATAAACCTGTCTTCTTCTCTGATTTTGGCCAAAAGGCGCGAGGTGCTCAATGTATGATCTTTAATTCTTCATTTCTTGCTGTTGTTTTCGTATTTGGTTACATTGTTGTCAAGATCGTGGACGTTTACTTGATTGCGGATCAGATATTAAATCTTTACCAATAGTTCCTCTGGAGTGGTATGATTCTCATCTCCAAGCTATTTGAATTAGTGTTAGTTTGCTGTGATTGCTCATAGATCTGTTTGTTCTAGATTTTCATTTTGGCTTATTGTGATTTATGTCATCTGTAGGATCAAACTGATTTTTTGTTGCGATTCCAGGTTTGTTGACGAGTTGTTCAGTGACTAACTGTAGTATTTTCCATATTTCTCTGATCTTTCTTTGCTCTTCATCTGTACTTACTGATATTGAAGAGAGAAAATTCACTGATTGAACTCTCATATTACCGTGTTTATTCAATATAAAATCAAAAGCTACCGCAGTACAGGTTGTCAGATATCATCAGTGCAGCAAGAGAAAAACAGAACATCCTCCCATTAGCAAACATGACAAGCTAACCTCTCAGTGGACTCTTGTAACATAGGCAAAGGATGTTGCAGCAAAAAAGGCTATAAATGAGGAAAATAAAGTCTAGAAGTTCTTCTTTTGAACCTGTGCCATGGAGTTCTCCATGGACTTCATTTCTTGCTTCATCTCATCGATGCAAATATAGTTTTGGTGCAAATATAGTTTTCTTCATGTGAGACTTCTCAGGGGATCATATTATGGCAACATCTTGTTTAGTATAGTTTTATGGTGATTTAGGCCTTAGAAATATGTATCTAGAACCTCGATGCATATATAGTTGACATGTTGTTTTAGGTAGCAATTTTCAATTTGAGTATGTGCTTCATGGTTGGTAGAGAGAGTGCTCAGGCAACCTTTTACAAATTATTAAATTCCTATCTAATTGGGATAGTTATGATATGCTTATTTTATTTTTTATTTTTGATTTATATAGTGGTTGAAAATTGGGAGTACTACATGGTTTGAACAATTATTTCACTTTTGCATTCATTGACATGTTTAAATTGGAAATGAAACAGAGATTGGATTGGGTTGACTCGATTTAGTGTCTCTTTACAGATTCTTTGTCTCAGGAGTTTCCCTAACCATTGGTCTGAAATCCACATAATTTTTCTGTAAGTGTCAATTTTTCAAGGTTTGATCTCCAAATTAATTGTAAGAAGAGAGAGTTCATTATAAATTATAATGCTGATAATGTTTAATTATGTGTAGGAATAAATTTCATATGTTTGCTTTTCGTCTATAGGGTTCAAGAACTTAACCAAGTATGCTAGAAAACTGGTCAAGCAACTCTAGAAGATTGATGGGGACAATTACCCTGAGGTACATTTGATAAAAAGAACTTCAGATTCTTGCTTCTTTAAAAGGCTAACTTTACATTGACCTAAATGTGAATCATGTTTGTATTGGAAATTTATACAGAAACCGGGCCAAATTTTCATTGCCAATGCCAAGCGTGGCTTCAAGGCAGTCTGAAAGAGCTGTGAGATGCCAAATTTTCATTACCCTTTCTTGTTGGTGCAACGTTTCATATATAGCTCGTATGAGTTAGACTCTCATATAATACTATATCCTTTTTCTTGTTGGTGACTCACGATAAAACCTTGAGTGCTTCTTGGTAATTATGTTTCTATTTCATACTGCATTGTATGAGGATCGAATTGAATCAGGATTGATAATGTTTGTACTTTTACATGGATTGTAGAACTTTTTCGTGACACGACAGTCATGATTCTAGTATTGGTGGATGCCAATCGATTGAGGATGGGGATCATGATGAAGATGAGCCATGAGGATGAGGATGAGCATGAAGATTAACAACTTTGAAGAAAATGTTTCTTGTTTTTAAATAGTTTGATTATTTGACATTACATCTATTGTAGTATGTTTTTACTATTTGTGGGAAATGAGCTACAATGTTGGATGTTAGGTTTATAATTATATATAGGGTTTAATTCAATTGTATGTTTATGTACCTTTTATAATTTACATTAATATATACTATACACACATGTTAGTACAGACTATTCGAAGAAAAAAATGAATAAAAAAATGAATAATAATTTAATTAGAAACTATAGGCATTTGAGTTCGACACGGTTAACCATGTCAGCTAAAACATGTCGAATGTTTGACACGATAACCATGTTCGTTAAACATGTTTGACACAGTTAAACATGTCAGTTAAACCACATTAAATGTTCGAGATGGTTAACCATGTCAGGTAAACTATGTTAAACATTTGACACGATTTCTCTAACCATGTTAGATTTTTTAACACGCATCATTTAGGCACAGTTTTTTAGATGGTTAGGAACCATGTTAAAATTGTTCTACATGGTTAAAACCATCTCAGATTGATATAAACACTACGTGGGGAAGCCCAAACTCACTGCGGCCTTAACTGCGGTTACTGTCGCAGTGAGCTGCTTCCCGCAGTGAACGAACTGCGCGGTTGTGGCAGTTCGTTCTACTGCGGCCAGAACCGCAGTTAGGCCGCAGTACGTGCCTCGTGGTCCACGTGCCTTACCTACCACCCACCCTACTGCGGCCGGTACTGCGGATTAGGCCGCAGTAGGGTAGTCTATAAATACTCCTCCCCATTCCCTTCCGACTCATTTCAACACAAATCTCTCATCTCTCATCTCTCAATTCTCTCAATTCTCTGAAGTTTAGGTGGAAGTTGCGGTACTCTCAATTTCAGGTGTATTATTGAGGTAATAAGTATTGTATTTATTTATTTATGCTTATAGAGTTTTTAATTCAATTTAAGTTATGTATTGGTAATTTTATTTTCTTTTTAAGTAATTTAATTAAATTAGCTGAGCCGTAGTTCCTGTCTATGAAAACTTGTAAGAATATATTTTTTTTACACTTTATTTCAATACGTTGGAATAACGGTGTGAAATAATATATTGTACGAGTTTTCATGGATTGTCCAAGTTGGACAGTTTGTAAAAGTTTACTATCGGTGTATTAAACTTTTATGGTTGTGTATGTAAAACTGAGCAGATTACATAAGTTTCGGTCACATTTTAGTCTTGTTCCACGTTATACCTGTTCTGGGAGTAATATTCCAGAGAAATGGTATAGTGTGGAACTAAGGCGAAATGCTGCCGAAATTTATGTAATTACAGTTTTACGTACGCAACGATAAAAGTTTCTTCACTAATAGTACTTTTATGAACAGGATAGGACCCATGCACCCTGGATCTGGATTAGGCGAAAATGATATGTGAATATTTATATATGAATGTACGTGCAATATTAAGTACTTTTGTGTTTGGTCATAGTAGTATATAATTAATTGTGCATGTTTATTGTTTTTATTGATGAATGAATGATCATAGGAAAGACCGTAAATGAGCGAAGGACGTGATTGGATGTATCGGCGCTTTGAGGAAGGGACTCGCTATATAAGTGAAAGATTTAGGACCTAGCTTCAGGACATCATGGATTAAGCTTTTAAGTTGCTAAATCGAATGGAGAAGAACTGGTGAAATGCCCATGAACAATTTGTAAAAATAGATACTATTATGATCGAGTTACAGTTGGTAATCATTTACTGTTAGACGGATTTACACCCAATTATCATGTGTGGGATTGCCATGGTGAACGACCTGAGATCAATCCATGTGTTTATCGAGGTTATCGCTTTGACGAACTAGCGTCGACATCATCAAATCGCGCAAGTACAAGTATTGCAATACATAATTCTTCTGATGGTAGCCAAGAACGGCCGACTTACGAAGAAATGGTTCGTGATGCTTTTGGGTTTCATGAGCACTCTAATAATTTTGAAAATGATCAGAGTAATGACGATAAGGACGTTTCAGCTCCCCAAGTGCCAAACGAAAGGGCGCAATAGTTTTTTCAACTGCTGTGTGATGCATCAAAACCTTTATATGAAGGTTGTGGTGATAAGTACACCAAATTATTGGTTGTATCGAAGTTGTTGAGTATGAAAAGTCAACACAACGTATCAGATGCCTTTTTCTGAGATGATCGGATATATCAATGAAATATTACCCGGAGGAAACTCGTTGCCAACAAGCATGTTTAGTCTGAAAGCTATGTTGAAGGAGCTGGTTACCGTATAGAATAATTCATGCTTGCGAGAATAATTCTATGTTGTTCTACGGTAGCTTGACAAGTTATTGAATTGTAGGGTGTGTGGAGCGGATAGGTATCAAGTGTGTGACCCGGGTAAGAAACCGAAACCGAAAAAGGTTTTACGATATTTACCAATCACTGAGCGGCTACAACGTCTTTACCAGTCGTCTAAAACCGCAGAGTTCATGACGTATCATATTAGAGCGAGTGGAAATGTATCTGACACTGTTGGACATCCATCTCAAGGTGAGGCTTGGAAACACGTCGACGAAATGTATCCGGATTTTGCAGAGTACCAAGCGTACGATTGGGGTTAAATACGATGGCTTTAACCCGTTGTCGAAACAGGACAATCGTATTCGATGTGGCGGTATTCATCGTTGTTTACAATCTGCCGTCTGATTTATGCATGAAGGAACCGTACACTTTCATGCCTCTGCTAATTCCAGGTCCCCGATCTCCTGGCCGTAACATTGACGTGTTTCTACATCCACTGATTGAGGAGCTACAAGTTTTATGGAATACGAGAGTGGAAACTTGGGACGTGCACCGTAATCAGAACTTTGTTATGCGAGCATGTTTGTTTTGGACGATAAGTGATTTTCCGGCGTACGGAATGCTATCGGGCTGGAGTACACATGGAAGACTTGCATGCCCATACTGCATGGGTGATGTTAATAGCTTTCAGTTGAAGCATGGACGGAAAATCAATTGGTGGGGTTGTCATAGGAGATTTTTACCACGTCGGCATGCTCTGCGTAACAATACCGAATCGTGGGGACAAACTGACCGTAGACATCCGTGTGTGTATAAGTCAGGTCATGAGATCTTAAGGGATCTTAATAGGATTGTATTCCCAGCATTCGGAACACCGTGGGACAAAATGAGGGCTGACAAGTTTGGCAATGAGCACAATTGGGTGAAGAAATCAATTTTCTGGGAGTTGCCGTATTGGGCAGACTTGAAAGTACGCCACTGTCTGGATGTAATGCACATTGAGAAAAACTTTTTTGATAACATCTTCTACACAGTTTTGAACGTGAAAGGGAAAACAAAGGACATTAAGTATAAGAAAGGTAAATAAAATGTTGTTGCTGACGCGCTTTCTAGGAGATATGCTTTACTCATGACTCTTGACACAAAAATTGTTGGCTTTGATGGTGTAAAAGACATGTATGAGCATGATGCGGATTTTGGTGATATATTTGATAACTGTGCTAAAGGCAGCCAAAATGGCTACTATGTGTTTGATGGCTTCCTGTTCAAGTTCAAAAGGTTGTGCGTTCCAAGGGGATCGATGCGCGAAGTCATCATCAAAGAGGCACATGGTGGCGGTCTCATGGGACATTTCGGTGTCCAAAAGACACTTGAGGCCGTAAAAGAAAACTTCTTTTCGCTAGGCATGAAGAAGGACGTCACCAAGTTAAATATCCGTGATGAACTGCATTTGAGCATTGGCCGGAATGGGAAACCATTTCAACCGAAGGCGTTATACACGTTAAACGATGATCAGATTGCGATGATTTGCAATTGGTTGAAGCATATCGTTAAACTTCCCGATGGGTATGCCTCTAACATTGGAAGATGTGTCAATACGGCAAACAATACTTTTTACAGTATGAAAACCCATGATTGTCATGTGTTCATGCAGAAGCTGCTGCCCATTACATTACGTGGTTTCATCCCTGACGGCATTTGGATGGCAATTGCAGAATTTTGCAAATTCTTTAGACTGTGTTCTAAGGATATTCAGTTGGACGATGTGGAAAAGCTTGATGAATTGATCGTCGTAACATTGTGCAAGTTGGAAAAGATCTTCCCGCCATCATTCTTTGACTCCATGGAACATCTTACTATGCATCTACCTTGGCACTGCGAACTTGCGGACACATCGGCTATTGGTGGATGTTTCCTTTCGAAAGGAATATGAAGAAGTTGAAAGCAAAATGTGCGAACAAGCGATTTACGGAGGGCTCGATCATTGAAAAGTTCACGATACGAGAGACACTTTTTCTGTGAGCATTACATGGAAGATAATCAAGGAACACGGGTGAACCCTCACATACGGAACGAAATTAGTTTTCCGACAGTTGTTAACGATCCGGGACTACCGATTTTCAGTCATCCTACAAGAACGTTTGGGAAGGCTCGGGCTCGAGATTTGTCTGCTGAAGAAGTAAATCATGTCCAAACATACATTCTTTAGAATTGTCGGGAGGTGGAGCAATTCGTGAATCGATTTAACGAGCTGTCCCGCAACCGGTTCCCAGAAATGAACGATGATGCTGTGGACAACTTACGGCTGGCAGAGTTTGCACGTTGGTTCAAGAATGTGGTTAGTTTGTGTTTATTTATTTACTCATTTATTTGTTGCGATCTTAATCGGAACGAAATGTATATGTTGATTGGTAATTCTGTATAGGCCGATGCAAATCGGGCAGCCCTCCCACAAGCACTATATGACACGGCGTGCGGTCCTAGAATGAGGGCTAAATCGTTTCCAGTGTCTATGTTAATGGGTACAGTTTCACACAAAACAACATGGTGAAACTAAAAGGACCGCATCGTGGGGTGTCTGCGTTACGGAGGACACAAATGCGCAGGACTATTTGGATTTCTATGGCTGGATTGTGAAATTCTTGTTCTTCATTACAGGAACAATAATCTTACAGTTTTCAAGTGTACGTGGTTTTCGAGCACTAAAGGCATCAGCACCGATAAAATTTCAGGGATCATCGATGTCGACTACACATCGACTATATCCACGATGATCCATTCATTCTTGCAAGCCGGACCCAACAAGTGGTATACGTCGAATATCCTTCAAAGCGTCGTGACTGAAAAAGCTGGTGGGCAGTTTTCAAAACGAAACCCCGCCGATTTAGGGGCGAAAGTGTTGATAATGAAAGTGCCACCGTAATCGATGCGCACCACGAGATTGGTACGGAACATCCTTTACAAGAATCGACAACACTTGGTGAAACCATACGACCGCCCTCGATGCAAGTATGTCATTACTAGATCACCGTGCCCATACCGATATAGTTGAAGTGGATAACGATGTGGAAAATTATCGGGCGTATGACGATGACGATGACGATGACGTTCTGTGGATTTGTAGTAGAATATCTCTATTTGAATTTGTACTCTCGGAGGATATTTGTACTAAATTCGTAATTCTAAACAATAGTAGTGCTAAATTCTGGATTTAAAGGACGTTCGGGCGAATTTGCAACTTCTAAAGATGTTTGGGCTAAATTGTAAGTTTTTGCCGAATTTGCGTGGGCCCCACAATATCCAAATGCATAATAAATTCGGGGGGAAACGAAAAGTTCGAAATTGGTTGTTTGTGGGCTTCACTGCGGCCTCACCACGGCCCAACCGCAGTGAGACAAGTGGGCTGGGCCTTACTGCGGCCTC
Organism: Stellera chamaejasme; assembly: GCA_024586325.1. Lineage (NCBI taxonomy): Eukaryota > Viridiplantae > Streptophyta > Magnoliopsida > Malvales > Thymelaeaceae > Stellera > Stellera chamaejasme. The sequence goes on from CM044986.1 coordinate 17,827,259, forward strand.
GTGCGCAGTGAGTCATGATGCGGCCCACCATTTATGTCATCATGCGGCGATTCTTTGCGATGGCAGCATGACTCAGATTAAAAATCTGAATCGTCTTCTTCATCGCATTTCACTCTCGGTTCCCTCTCCCTCTCCTCCCAAAACCACCGTCACTCATCGCCGTCCTCGCCGTCGAAGCCGTCGCAACCGCTCGGGCTCGTCACCGCCGCAGCCGCCGCAGCCTCCCCTTGCCCCAGGTGAGTTTTATTTTCGAATTCCACGGTTAGTTTTTGAGTTTGTTTCATTGATTTGTGTTTTCGAGTTTTTGAGTGGAAATTAGTTTAAATCTTTTGGAATTAGTTGAGATTAGTTGGAGTTTTGTGGAATATGTGAATTTGTGAGTTTTGTGGATTTGTGAATTTTGTGGAATTATTTGAGATTAGTTGAGGATTTTGTGAATTTTGTTTAATTATTTGTTGAGATTGTTGGATTAGTTGAGATTATTTGAGATTAGTTGGAATTTTGTGGAATTATTTGTGAATTTTGTGAAATTAATGAATTATTGATATTAGTTGAAATTAGTGAAATTAGTGAATTAGTTAAATTAGTGAATTAGTGAATTTTGTGGATTAGTTGAAATTAATGAATTAGTGAAATTAATGAATTTAATTAAATTAGTTGAAATTAGTTAAATTAGTGAAATTGGTGAATTAGTGAATTTTTTGGATTAGTTGAATTTAATGAATTAGTGAAATTAGTGAATTTAACTAAATTAGTTGAAATTAGTTAAATTAGTGCAATTAGTGAAATTAATTAAATTAGAAAAATTAATTGAAATTAGTGAAATTAGTTGAAATTAATGAATTAGTGAAACTAGTGAATTTAATTAAATTAATTGAAATTAGTGAATTTAGTTGAATTAGTTAACTAGTGGAATTAGTGAATTTTGCGAATTAGTTGGAATTCTGGAATCAGTTGAATTAGTTGGAATTATTGAATCCGTTGAAATTAGTGAAATTAATTAAATTAGACAAATTAATTGAGATTAGTGAAATTATTGAATTAGTTTAAATTATTGAATTACTGAATTAATGGAATTAGTTGACATTAGTGAATTAGTGAATTTGTTGAAATTAGTGAATTAGTGGAATTAGTGAATTTTTGAATGGTTCGAGGTATGGCAGACACACCATCCCGTAGCCAGGATGCGTCAGGCTCGGGCTCACGTGGCTCAGGTTCACGTGGCTCGGGCTCACGGACGATTGAATTCTCTCGCGGGAGGCGTGGTGGCGGCTCTCGCACATCGAGCCACCCTGGACCGTCGTCTCAGACACCGGAGCCCACCGAATCGGTGGAGAGCCGATCCCTCCTCCTCGGTTCGATGCTCGACCTGCCCAGCGCCGACGTACAGCAGGACCTCCCGCGCCTCCTCTTCCCCCGCCCGAGAGGGGTCCTGATGGGAGGTTGGTCGCTCACATCGGCCAGTAAGTTATTAATTTTAAGTTTTCATAAATTTATTAATTTAGTATTTTATTTCTGCATGTAACATTCAACTCTTATGCAGTTTGAAACAACAGACGTCGGGCGTGCCCAAGGCGATCAGGGCGATCGTCGCCAGTAAGTTCAAAGGCTTCCCGCCTACGTACTCCGACCTCCCAGCGTGTTGACACCCGATTTTTGCCCGGACTACTATAATCTAGTTCGTAATTTTGATTTTTCGTATTATTTTTTTATTTTTCATTTTTTACGTGATTTTGGTCATTATTTTATGTGATTTTTGTGGCTTTCATCATTTTTGTCATTTTCATTATTTTACGTAGTTTTTTATCATTTTCATGTACGTTTGTTTATTATTATTTCATGTGTCTTTTTATTTATTTATTTCGTGTGCCTTTGGTTAATTTCGTTAACTTTTGTCATTTTTATTATATCGTGTGTTTTTGTTAATTTCAGATTTTTTGTCATTTTTGTTATTTCGTTAATTTCGTTTTGTTATTATTTCATGTACGTTTTTGTCTTTATTTCATGTACGTTTTTTTTTCATTATTTCATGTACGTTTTGTCCTTTTATTTTTAGATATATTTGTAATTTTATTTTTTCCTTTTTTATTAATTATTCAAAATTACTGATAATGAAAATAATAAAAAAAGGAAAAAATGAGAGAAAGCTTACCTGGGGAAGCTTCAGCACGCCAACATGTTTGGTTGCAGGAGCTGCTCTGAGTGTCTGGTTGAGAAGCCACCAACATGTTGGAGACAAGCTCTCCATTACCATTGAACAAAAACTTGATCCTATGGATAAAACCCAAGAATGTGGCTATAAATTGAGCCAATTTTTGCAATCAAAGGGGGAGAGATCAACGCCAAAAAAAGAAAACGAGCTCCTCTGTTCTTGCTCGTGTCCGAAGCTCCACTCCATAAGCCTCAATCTCTCCATCCGGCCTCTCAACGACCAAACCTCGGTCCATTAGATTCGCCCCGCAGCCAGGAGCTCAAATCCACCGTCCTTTTCGCCGGAAGTTGCCGGACGAAGAAGAATTCTCCCTCGACCCGCTACTTGACCCGCGACAGACCCGCTCCAATCCGCCGCCACAGGCCTCCGTTCGTGCTCCGGTCACCGCCATTCGCCTCACCGGCTTCCGCCAGACTGATCCGCGCCGTTCCGACGTCGTCCGCTGTCCTGAAGTTGGATCACCATTGGAAGCTCCTTAAGTTCGTTCACTGCTCTGTACGTGTTTTTCATGTCTGTTATTCCTTTTTTTTTTCATTATTTGTTTTCTCTAAGCAAACCCCACATATTTCTCCTTAATATTGTTTAAATCTCCCTAATTTCTATTTTTATTGTCTGGGCCCGCCAATGTCACTAATGTTTCACGTTTTTGGACATTATAGGTTCACTCATGTTTTTTTTCTCTAAGCGTTTTTTTTTCTCCTTTATGTTTCATCTTTTTTTTTTTATGTCCATTAATTGTTGTGTTCTTTTCCTCATCTTGTCCTTTTCCTTTATTTTTCAAATCTTAAAATCAAGCTAAAAAAAAATCCCGTGGTACCAATTTTGGACATACGAAAATTTCTAATTTTCGTACGTAACTGACAAGCGAATCCAGATCTCTCGTAGACCATTTTCAGGTTTCCAATCGATCTAGGGAAAAGATTGGTGGCGACTCCTGTCAAAAACCACGTCGCTACACAGCGGATGAGCAGGCCGACTACGCCAACAAATTCTCGGTAATACAAATACTAGTTATTGCACTATATATTTCTATATACTTTTTTTAAACTAATTCTATAACTTTCAACGTTTTGATGTTTTCTGGAACGGGAGCAGTATTCATGGACGGATAACAAATTCTTGGAGAAGCTCCATTCTCGCGGAGTTCTACCGGAACACCAGTGACAATATCCGGATTGGGCCCGAGAAGAGATGTCCCTCGATCGCGAGGCTCCCAACTACATGGAGTGGTGGACATGCCTCCGCCGAGGATAGAACTGCGAAGTGGAAGCGCTACTCGAGTATTCTGCGGGAGTTCAAGGTCAACTCCGCGCAAAATAAGAGAAATGCCAAGAGCGACAAACGACCACAATTCAAGTCGCATGGCAACAAGTCAAAGGCAACAATTTATGAGGAGATGGTAAGTTTTTTAAAATATTTATACATAATTACGTATGTATAAAGAAACTTCTGAATACCTAACATATTTTAATTGGCAGTGCGAGAAGGCGGGACAACTGCGGGTGGATCGATTCGGGAGGAGGGCTGGGCAAGAAAAATGCGGCCTTGGTAAGTTTTGGTTGTTTTTTAATCATTTATATGTTTAAAGTATTCAATTTATTATTCATTAACACAAATTTCTTAATCTTAACTAGGAGGAGTACAAGAAGCGCTTGATCGAGAAGTATGGGGAGGACGGGCCGTTCCCCGATATTGATGAGGACATCTACACGGATGTCTTGGGCCCGCCCACGCGAGGGCGATGGGTCGGTGTCCCGCCCCCCGTCGAAGGTAATAAAATTGAACTTTTACCACTTCCATACATTTACAGTACATTGACAATTCATCATTATAAGTATAACATTTTCAAAACAAAATTTTGATTTCAGCGCGAGATCGACACGGAGGAGCAAGACGGAGGGACATGGATGAGATCGGCGGACACGAGATGCGGTGGTCACCACTCTCGAGGACCATGCCGCTCGTCGCAGACAGACGTTGAAGCCACGGTGGCAGCCAGTGGAAGCCGGGTGGCGGCCAGTGGCAGCCAGTGGAAGCCCGGGCGTCTGAGATGACGCGTTCGTCGGAAGCGGCGATCAGCAACATCTGGTCGGCGCTACGCAGGGGGGGACATGTCCGACTCGCCGACGTGCCAGAGACTTTTGTCGCCGGACCATCCCGGCCTTCCCCCTCGCACGCCCCACGTCACGAGCATCCTCCGAGGCCGCCTTCTCCGAATCCCGACCTCACCCTCCACTCCGCCCGAGATGATTATCAGCGGAGCGCCGCGGAGATCGGACACAGACCGGCCCGATCAACTTTTTAACAACTTCCTCGGGATGGAAGATCGGGATTTTGACGATTTTCTACAACAAAGATCCTCCGAACATTTAGAATTAGAATTCAGTAAATATTTTTTGGATGTAACCGGTTAATTATATTCAATATACATTCAATTTATATTTATTTCAATTAATAATTACTTTCTTAATTAACATTATTATTGTATTTTCATTTACTAATTTATATAATAGTTACTAAATATTTATAAGAATTTATTTTTTTTCACAAAAATTCTAATTACTGCGACAGCAGTTGATGATGGCATGATAATGATTGGCGGCGCCGCCAAAACGGTGGACATTTCTTTATCATGCGGTATTTACCGCAGTGAGCCCGCAGTAAGTACCACGGCCGAAGCTGCAGTGAGTTCAAAACTGTCGACATTTCAACTGCGGCACTCACTGCGGCCCTCGCCGCAATTGGTACCACGGGCCAACTGCGCGTTGGGCCGCAGTGAGGCCTATCCTCCCCACGTAGTGAAATAACCGTGTCCACTGTCTTTTTTTGTTGTAGTGTATGGCAGGAGGCACAAGCGGGTCTAAAAGAGAGATTATGAGATTGTCATCATAAAATGGAATAGGGAAGAGTTTCGTGGGATGCATCATCGCATCCGTTTCTTGGAGGATGAAATCACACGGGCAGTGGGTAATTGCGTAACTAGTCTGGATCGTAGTCGAATGATGACTATGATCAAATAACTACATGATTTACTTGACAAGGAGGAAGCATTTTGGAGCGAGAGAGCAAGACAGATAAAAAACATATTTTTTAATAATATTTTATTAGAAAACGTATAAATGGTTATAACTTAAGAGTAAAATTCGCGGACGGTCTCGTTTTTAAATTTGTGACCTAATCCGGTCCCAAATTAAGTTTCGAGTACAATCTGATCCTACATTTAAGTTACGTGTCCTAATGTCATCTTTTCTGTCCAAAATCGCCGTTTAAATGGACGGGAGAGTGCGAAATGACAATTTTAACCTTCATTAATTACTAAAATACACCCCAAATTTTCAAACTTAATAAATTCTACCCAACATTTTCAAAAATTACACATTAACCAAAAACTCTTTAATTAAAAACTAAATCAAACCAAACATACTCCAAAGGCGAGAACCACCGCGGCAGACCATCTTCCCATCGGATCAAATCCCCGCTCTCTTCAAAGAAATCTTTCAAACTCTTCCTCACCTCCGACGAATGAAGTTACCAAATCTGATAAGTAAGATCGTATTCTAATTTTGCATAGCCAAAAAAGAACAAGTGCTTATGACAGTGCTGTACTACTTTATTCTAGCAAATCACTTCACATAATCTCAAAGTATTATACATACACACACATATAATGACAGACTCAAATGAACTATTAGGAAGTAAATGATTAGAGATCATTATTTAAGAGCTATCAAAGAAACACAAAAGTGAGCTTAATGAAGAAGACGGGAAAAGGGGGAAAAATTGCAGTCACTTCCTACCCTAACAGATGCTATAAAATCAACTGCCTGTAGAGCACAGTTCCTCCAAAGTTGCCTTAATTTGATCCTGAACCAACTCCAACCGTTCGTGTACACCTCTAGCTCCAAAATCTGCTACTTCCTCCACCTCTGTTCTGTCCAAAATTCGAATTCGTCATCTTCGTAGCTGAAGAGGCATTCTCCTTCTCCACCGAGAATTGCGACGCCAAACACGAGCCTCGATCAATCTACCCCAAGAGACCGAGTGACGTGGAAAGCTCCCGCGACAGAAGGATGGAGAAGAACTGATAACTCGATTTTTGTTATATTTATTTCTCCCACGCTTAAGCTATTTTCATGATTTTTGAGCTTTAAAGGATCATTTTGAGTGTGTTTTAAATCTTAGAGCTTATTTGAACACAATTTATTAAAAGGAGATCTAATTGTTAAATTTTGCAAATATTTATGATTGTAGTATTTTCGGATTGTTTTTGACAGATTGGAGATGCGTCGGTAGAAAAACTATATCTCAAGCTACAGACGTCGGAATTGGATGATTCAAACTGCGTTTAAAAGCTAACATCTTGAGCTACAATTCATACGAAAAGCATAAAACCCAGTTCACACGATTCGGGAGTCGAAAGAAGCTTTGAAGTCACGACAAGTTGCTCTTGATGGGAAGAAATGGGTATAAACTAAATGTTAGGACTCCAAGTGAACTAAGGAATAGAAGGAAATCCTAATCCTCGTGGATTTAGGTTTCTACAGCCTATAAATTGGCAAGGATACGCAGCCAAGCACAACCCTTAGCTTTCAATTTCATTTTTTTTCTCTACGTTTTGCACTAAACATGTCTGAGTAGTTTTCTTAGTTTGGTCTAGGGTTAGATTTCTATCCCCAAACTCTTGGTTGTGAGAATTGATTTTGAGCTATATTTTCTTTAATTTTCAAGTATCTATTTCTTCTTAGTTCTTAATTATTGCAATTGATTTTCTAATTCTCGCTTGTTGAATTGGTTCTGAAATTGTGATTGTGCTTGAAGTCTTTTAGCCACTTGTGTGAAAGGATCCAATAGAAGCAAGTGGATTAATTGAAATTTCGTAAATTTCTTGTTAATTCATATAGAAGAAATAAGGCAAGTTAAATCATACTAGCTTCTCTAGGTGGTTGCTTGGAATAAACAATTCGATCATTGTTCTTCATGCTAGTTCTAGGTTGATTAGAAATTGCTTCTCAATATCTAGTTGCTTGGAATTAAGGAATTAATTAGTCGCTTGTTCTGATAAATTTATCAATGAATTATTTGGGTACTTTCTAGCTTTAGGAGAAATCCGGTTTATTTACTTAAGTTAAAGAAAGATTTGTTTCGATGATCAACCATCTGTTTGGAGTAGATAATCAACCCTAGGCTGAACGTTTTTAGTATTTGTTTAATTTGTTTAAATTTACAGCTGATTACTTTTAGCATTTGATTCAACAAAACCCCTAACCTTTTATTTCAGTTAATTGCTTAGAAACTTTAATTCAAAGATTTTCCTTGGGATTCGACCTGATTTTCATCACTATACACAAATTAGTTTATTCTGACTTGTTAGTGAGACCGGAATTATTTTGGCGGTTTCGACGCCCGACCAAAAATTTGGCGCCGTTGCCGGGGAATTTCTTTTGTTTAGAGTTTCTATTTATTGTTTGCTGATTTATGCCCCGATCTTCTCGTACAGGTGAATTAGTGTTTGATCCCGAAATTGAGAAGACAACAAAGGCCAATAGGAAGTTGAAAAGACAAGTGCTCAATCCTACAACTCCGTAAGCTACAGACAACAACTCTGAGAATGAAAAAAGAATCTGATTTTGAAGAAGAGATGGTTGGGCAAAGAACTCTCAGGGAGTTGGCTACTCCAGACGTTGTTCAACAACCTTTGTGCATCCAATTTCTTGAAATTGAGGTAGCTTTTGAATTAAAATCTGGTTTGATTCATTTATTGCCTACTTTTCGTGGACTTGCAGGAGAAGACCCCCATAAGCACTTGAAGGAATTTCATGTAGTATGTTCTATTATGAAGCCTCAAGGAGTAACAGAAGAACAAATCAAGCTGAGGGCTTTCCCGTTCTCATTAGCAGACAAAACAAAGGATTGGTTGTACTACCTCCCTTCTGGATCAATTCGGACTTGGAATGACTTGAAGAGAACTTTTTTAGAGAAGTTTTTCCCAGCTTCAAGAGCTGGAACTATTAGGAAAGAAATCAGCGGGATTCGTCAGTACACTGGAGAGAGTCTGTATGAGTATTGGGAGCGCTTTAACCAGCTTTGTGCTAGCTGCCCACACCACCAGATTTCTGATAATCTATTGTTGCAATATTTCTACGAGGGTCTATTATTCATGGATCGAAGCATGCTGGATGCTGCAAGTGGAGGAGCACTTGTTGAAAAGACTCCTCAAGAGGCGAAAGACTTGATTTCCAAGATGGGAGCAAACTCACAACAGTTTGGAACAAGAGTTGAGCATACACCTAAGAAAGTAAATGAGGTAACTACTTCCAGTTTAGAATCTCAGATTTCTGAACTAACATCTCTTGTTAGACAAGTTGCCTTGGGACAGGTTCAAAATCCCACAGTTTGTGGGATTTGTGCAACTCCGGGACATGTTACAGATTCTTGCCCTCAACTTCAGGAGGAATCAATACCTCAAGTAAGTGCTGCAAATGGGTTTGTGAACCAACCACGAAGATACGATCCTTATTCAAATCAGTATAATCCTGGTTGGAGAGATCACCCAACTTTTCGATATGGACAACAAAACAATCAACCCCAGCAGCAGCCTTTTGCATTCAATAGACCACCCCCTCCTCCACAAAATCAAGGACAAGGCTCAAGTATGCCTTTAGAAGAAATTGTGAAGGCCTTAGCTACTAACTCTCAAAAATTTCAGCAAGACACTTAGATGTTTCAGCAGGAAACAAGGGCTAGTATCAAGGAGTTGGGGAATCAGGTTTCACAACTAGCAGCTTCGGTAGGAAGGATGGAAGCTGAAAGGGGAAGATTTCCATCACAACCTGAAGTTAATCCAAGGGAAAATGCAAGTGCCATGACTCTTAGGAGCGGAAAAGAGATGCAGCCTTCCACCCCTGAATTGACAGCACCTAAAGAGGACAAGGAGGTCACAATTCCAGCAACTACAGTTTAAGAGACTAGTGAAAAGCCTGCTGTGCAGAAGCCACAAATCATTATTAAACCTCCTTTTCCCAGAAGATTGGCAAAAACAGCAAAGGAAGAGTCCGAAAAAGAGATTTTAGAGACTTTTCGCAAGGTGGAAGTCAACATACCTTTGTTGGATGCAATAAAGCAAGTCCTAAAGTATGCAAAATTTCTCAAAGAGCTGTGCACCAATAAAAAGAAGCTTAAATCAGATGAGAAGGTAATGGTAGGTGAGAATGTTTATGCAATTATACAAAGGAAATTGCCTCCAAAATGCAAGGATCCAGGTATGTTCACTATACCATGTATTATAGGCAATAATAAGGTAGAAAAGGCCATGTTTGATTTGGGAGCATCAATAAATGTCATGCCACTCCCAGTTTATAATTCTCTGAATTTGGGAGCTATGAAAGAAACAAAAATCATAATTCAGCTTGCTGATAGGTCCAACTCATATCCGGAGGGAATTGTTGATGATGTTTTAGTTAGAGTAAATGAGCTTATTTTCCCGGTAGATTTTTATGTCATTGACATGGATGATAAATTTGCTTCTAACTCACCTCACATTTTACTAGGAAGACCTTTCATGAAAACAACAAGAACTAAAATTGATGTGCACAAGGGGGCTTTATCTTTAGAATTTGATGGTGAAGTTGTGACATTCAATATTTTTGATGCCATGAAATATCCCCATGATTCAGAATCTGTTTTTAATGTTGATATTATTGAACCAAGTGTGCAAGATTTTTTTGAGAAATATTGCTAATGATGAGTTAGATTTTGTGTTAACTCATAGTTTGTCGGAGAAAGATGCAAGGGAAGAAACCAGCGAGGAGATGAAAGAAGCAATCATGTCCCTACATTCTTTGCTTGAGATGCCAAATAGGTTAATTGATTGTACTTTTCTCATATCAAGTACTAAAGAGAGAATGTTACCTTCCGTGGAACAGGCACCCAAGCTAGAGCTGAAGTCATTACCAAAAAATCTGAAGTATGCCTACTTAAAAAATCTGAAGTATGCCTACTTGGGAGGGGATGAAACTTTACCCGTGATTATTGCCAATGATCTAACAGGAAGTTAAGAAGAAAAACTCTTGAGAGTTTTGAGGGAATATAAGACTGCAATTGGCTGGACATTGGCGGATATCAAGGGAATCAGCCCCTCTGTTTGTATGCATCGTATTCTCCTTGAAAATGATGTGAAACCGGTTAGAGAGCCACAACGCAAGCTAAATCCAGCAATGAAAGAAGTGGTTTTGAAGGAAATTCTGAAGCTTTTGGAGCAGGGAATCATTTATCCTATATCTGATAGTCAGTGGGTAAGTCCTATACATGTTGTTCCTAAGAAAACAGGACTAACTCTTGTTCCTAATGCGCAGGATGAGTTGATTCCCATGCGAGTCCAAAATGGGTGGTGCATATGCATTGATTTCCGAAAATTAAATGCAACCACGAGAAAGGATCACTTTCCCCTTCCATTCATCGACCAAATGCTTGAGAGGTTGGTAGGTAAGTCTTTCTTCTGTTTTCTTGATGGATTTTCCGGTTATTACCAAATCGTGGTGGCTCCTGAAGATCAAGATAAAACAACTTTTACTTGTCCTTTTGGAACGTATGCTTATCGTAGGATGCCTTTTGGTTTATGTAATGCTCCTGAAACTTTTCAAAGATGCATGATGAGCATTTTTTCTGATCTGATTGAGGATTGTATAGAGATTTTTATGGATGATTTCACTGTTTATGGAGATTCTTTTGATCAGTGTCTAGGTCATTTAACTAAGGCTCTAAAACGTTGTATTGACTCGAACTTGGTTCTCAATTATAAAAAGTGTCATTTCATGGTTAGACAAGGGATAGTTTTGGGGCATGTAGTTTCAGCTAGGGGTATTGAAGTAGATAAGGCGAAAGTGGACCTAATTGTAAATTTACCTTATCCTACTAATGAACGAGGAATTCATAGCTTTCTTGGGCATGCAGGTTTTTACAGGCGCTTCATTAGAGATTTTTCAAAGATTGCAGAACCTTTATCAAGATTGCTGCAAAAAGACGTTCAATTTGATTTTTGAGAAGAATGCAAGTTAGCATTTGACAAGTTGAAGGAGTTGCTTACATCTGCACCAATTATACAACCTCCAAGCTGGGAGTTGCGCTTCGAGATAATGTGTGATGCAAGTAAATATGCTGTTGGAGCTGTACTTGGACAAAGAATTGGGAAAACAGCCATGTTATTTACTACACATCACGGACGCTGAATGCTGCCCAATGCAAGTACTCCACCACAGAAAAAGAGCTTTTAGCTATTGTTTTTGCTTTAGATAAATTTCGATCATATTTGTTGGGATCTAAAGTAATTGTTTATTCTGACCATGCAGCTCTCAGGTACTTGCTAGCAAAGAAGGAGTCTAAGCCAAGGTTGATATGTTGGGTACTCTTATTACAAGAGTTCGACTTAGAGATCAAAGACAAGAGAGGAGCTGACAATTCCGTGGCTGACCATTTGAGCAGGCTAGTGCGTGAAGAAGATACACTACCAATTTCAGAGTTGTTTCCTGACGAACAACTCCTACAAGTGGAAGGTAAGGAACCCTGGTTTGCTGACATTGTTAATTTCCTAGTTGCTGGAATTTTGCCTAAGGATTTGACTAAAAAAAAGAGAAACAAAATAAAAAATGATTCTAGGTACTACTTATGGGATGAGCCGTATCTTTGGAAAATAGGTTCTGATCAAGTTATTCAAAAATTTGTGCCTGATGATGAAATTCATTCCATACTTAGCTATTGTCATAATTATGCATGTGGAGGGCATTTTGGCCCAAAGAGGACAGCTAGGAAAATTCTTGATAGTGGGTTTTACTGGGAGACTTTATTTAGGGATGCCTATTGTGAGCGGGAGGGCCGCTCGTCGGGTGCTTTTCCGCCAATTTTGGGGAATTCTAGGGAGTAGCCACCTTTATTTTTTTGAAAATGGGAAATTAAGGAAAAACCCAATTTTTGACTCAGAAATTTAGAAAAGGCAATTGCGAAAACCATAGATTTTAAGTCCGGGATTGGGTACAAATTGGGAAGGTGTTAGGCACCCAATTTGTCTAAAAATAATTCTTAAAATAAAATAAAAGCCGATTCCCATAAATTAATTAATGCAAAATGATTAATTTTTTTATTTTCAAACAATTGGTTAATTTTAGTTAATTGGACTTGTGCTGGATTATGGGCTTCCAAAGCGCCTACGTACCCGTTTGAATCGGGATCAAAGCCCACGTAGTTCGCTCCCGTTGGACTGGGAGAACTCGGGGTTAGAATGCGTACCTGTCAAACTGGTGAAGCGGCGGTCGAATTGCCTGGATGTTGGAGACGGTCAAATTGCCTCAATTTGTTGTTGCGGTGTGGCAGTCAAATAGCCTTCTTTTTGGAGGTTCTAAAAAACCCGAGCTGAACTAGAAACACAAAGTCAGTAGTGCCTTATTTGTAACAAAACAAGCTTAAAAACTGAAACAACTTTGAAAAAGGGACAAACAGAGAAGTTAGTAACTCAAGTGAATAAACTATAATAGTTAAAGGGGAGAGGGCTTGTACCAAGTAAAAATTAGAAAAAGTAAAATAATAAAAAGAAAAACAAGTACTGCAGGTAGTGAACATGGCGGAGATTCGCGGGCAGTGGGTGCGGGGCGTTTGCGGTGGCAGAGATTGGCGGAGAGGGTCGCCGGAGGTCGGGGTGGGCGTTTCCGGCGTGGAAATGCTGATGTCGCGCTGTGGCGCTGGGCAGAGGAGCTCGCAGTCCGGTGGGTTGCGAGTCGGCGGCGTTTGGGGTGAACGGCGGCGGATAACGCTGGCTGCTGCGAGGCGGTGGATTGGCGCCGATCTTGAGGATTGGAAACGGTTGGAGATGAGAGACAGAGGCTGGAGGTATATTTGAGGCGGACCGGCGAGCTGTGAAGGTTGAACGGAGGAGTTTGCGAGCCGCGGAGCAGCCGGACGGACAGCGAGTCGGTCGGATGAGACTCGTCGGCGGTTGAGAAGCGAATCCGGCAGCGGCTCCACGAGTCGGGGCCTCAAACGTCTGGATCGGGTGCAAGTCGGCCTTCACTCGCCAAGGAGATTTCCGGTGATTCGGCTTTTCTCCGGGCGCTGGTGAGCAGGAGCTTTTGGCTAGGTTGAGGAAGGTCCGCCGTGGTGATGGCACAACTCTCGGGGTTAGAGGGCAGGAAGGCGTGATGGAGAAGGACAGGCGGAGAGTTCTACGGTGGAGAAGTCGGCAAGCTTCTTCGATGAGTTTTTTTTTTTTTTTTTTGTGTTTCTACTTATAGAGTTAGGGTTAGGAGCTGATTAGAGGCTAGGGTTAGGGTGGAGGTAGGAGAGTTTGGGTGAAGGTAGGAGACGAAGATGGCGGAGTCGGATGGTGCTCAACAACTTGATACTTGCATGTTAAGTAAGGGTGGGTGAATGACATTCTTACCATGTTTAATGTTCAAAACATTCGATTCAGCCCCCTTCCTTTTGATTGAGTCAGAGTTAAATCTAAAATTAGTTAAATAAGTCCCTAAAATTAAGTTAGTCAATTAGGAAAGAAGATAGAAAAAATGATTGTTAACGGTTTGCCCCCATCACTTACTTTTACTTAAGGAAAATTTAGGCGATGCCCGAGTGTCGATGGGCATGAACGCCCGGGCAGTCTAATCGCCTAAAGTGGGGCGTATAATCGCCCGGGCAGTCTAATCGCCTAAAGTGGGGCCTATAATCGCCCAGGCAGTCTAATCGCCTAAAGTGGGGCCTATAATCGCCCAGGCAGTCTAATCGCCTAAAGTGGGGCCTATAATCGCCCAGGCAGTCTAATCGCCTAAATCGGGGCCTATAATCACCCAGGCAATCTAATCGCCTAAATCGGGGCCTATAGTCGCCCAGGCAGTCTAATCACCTAAAGTGGGGCCTATAATCGCCCAGGCAGTCTAATCGCCTAAATCGGGGCCTATAATTACCCAGGCAGTCTAATCGCCTAAAGTGGGGCCTATAATCGCCCAGACAGTCTAATCGCCTAAAGTGGGGCCTATAATCGCCCAGGCAGTCTAATCGCCTAAATCGGGGCCTATAATCGCCCAGGCAGTCTAATCGCCTAATGTGGGGGTCTAAATACCCAGGCAGTCTAATCGCCTAATGTGGGACTTATGTGTCCAGATTGTCAAAGTACGGAGGCATAAGTGCCAAGTTCAACGAGATGTAGGGGTCAAAGTGCCAAGATTGTCGAAATACGGGGGCCAAAGTGCCAAGGTTATCTATCCACCAAAAGGAACAATCAGGTTCATCCTATCGAGAGAGGAACAGTCGTGAGTCGTCTATTGGGAAGCGATCATCTTTGCGTAATTGCTTAATGGTGGCCTATCTAGCAGGGCTTGAGATGGGTGCCTATCTAGTAGGGCTTAACTAAAGGGTGCCTATCTGGTAGGGCTTGATGAAGGGTCGCCTATCTGGTAGGGCTTAAGATGGGTGCCTATCTGGTAGGACTTGATGAAGGGTCGCCTATTTGGTAGGGCTTGAGATGGGTGCCTATCTGGTAGGGCTTGACTAAAGGTTGCCTATCTGGTAGGGCTTGATGAAGGGTCGCCTATCTGGTAGGGCTTGATGAAGGGTCGCCTATCTGGTAGGGCTTGAGATGGGTGCCTATCTGGTAGGACTTGATGAAGGGTCGCCTATCTGGTAGGGCTTGAGATGGGTGCCTATCCGGTAGGGCTTGACTAAAGGTTGCCTATCCGGTAGGGCTTTGACTAAAGGCTGCCTATCTAGTAGGGCTTGTGCTCGGCAGGGCGTCATGATGCATGATATGTCTCCTAAGACTATAGTCAGATGCAACGAGTTATTAGGTCGACTCTAAGACTCTTTTATTCATTTTGAAAGTCATGGGCCCAAACTGAAAGACCTTTGCATATGTTCAACTTTGGAGGGAGAGATGCCCCCATGTATGTGTCTGATGGCGTTTTGGCAGCCATGCGAGGTGAGTGCATTTCTTTGATTACATGATGACTTGAGAGGATTCATGCCCCCTGCTTCTCTCAACTTATTGATATGTCGACTCTGAGTCAATATGGCTTGCTTGCTCTGCCTCTGGAAGGCTTGAGGTGAAATCACAGAGTTTTGAGGAAAGGCTTCTCTTCAATGGTCTGGACATGCTTTTCGAGGGAGCCCTATTTCGATAGACTTTATGGTGATGAAAATGATGGATGTGAGACTGAAAGATTTGATTTGAGTGAAGTGATCTCATTTGTGCTCGGGATAAAGAGAACTTTTAAGCATCTCTACACTATAAGATTTCCAAAACCTAAAGCATAGTTGCTAATGAACCATGGAAGAAATGTGTTTTGACCAAACGCAGCTAAAAACAATCAAGTGACCAATGCCTCTCTCGACATTAGCGATCCACATAAAAATGAGTCGATAGTATGGACTTTCAGTAAGGTTGTAATGTGGCCTCGGTTAAGGTTCGAAGAAAGAAATGATATATAGGCTCAAATACCCAAATGATGCCCCCAGGATATGCTTCTCGCGAAATGCAAAGCCTGTCAACCTCCGATTGGTCCGATTCTCTTGATGAATGTTTGATACTTCTTGAAAATCTGTTTACTTCTTGAGGACTTTGTAATCTGCTTTTGAAGCGCAGAAAAGCGCAACAATGACAACTCCCCCCCCTTTTTTTTCTTTTGCTTAAGCTGCCCTTACGGGTTTTCGACCTAGGGAGGCTTCCTTTTCAGCTTCAAGGCTAGATTGCATTTCCACATCAAACTTTCTTTCTTTCTACTTTTTTGTTTTCTTTTTCTTCTTTTTCTCAAAACAACTCGACAATACAAAGCGAGACCACCATATGATGGGCGAAGACGATTTGAGCTTTCGTCGCTTGAATTTCCTCCGATGCGAGTTTCTCTGATTGGACTTCCTTGCACAATTCATTTCACTAACTGTTGCAGCGATGATCAGTGGTCTTCGAGACTCAACACTCGCGGGATGCATACCCTTTTCCCAGGTTAGGATTGTGGGTTAAAGAAAGAAAAGGCTCAAGTGTTTGAGGCTCAAAGTGGTGATCAAAGGATAAAATGTCGTTCAGGTGTAAAGACGATTTAGGCTGCGAAAGATGGCCTTCTATCATTTTGACTCATTCCTGCGTGGATCATTGCATTTGATAGAAACACCCGTGACTTAAAAGCTCAGTTGCCGTTCGTTCGTCAAATTTGAAAACACACATTCTTGAATAGTTCAAAAGCAATTTTATATTCACTAGCTTTAGATCATAAAACAATATAGTGCCAAAAATACATAGAAGCTCAAATCATCCTAAACATCAAAAGAGTGGAAAGAATGGTACATCGATGTAAGGACATGA
The DNA here is from genome assembly GCA_024586325.1 of Stellera chamaejasme. Taxonomy (NCBI): domain Eukaryota; kingdom Viridiplantae; phylum Streptophyta; class Magnoliopsida; order Malvales; family Thymelaeaceae; genus Stellera; species Stellera chamaejasme. Next base: position 17,843,806 of record CM044986.1, read on the forward strand.
AACTTTTACGAGAGAAGGGGGGAAGGGATGAGACGGATCTTCTTCAAGTTGATGTGGGAAATCAGGGGGCCTTCTCAATCAAGTGATGGTGCTCCTCGTTAGAAATCTGGTCACTTGTCTTTGTCTTCGAGGCGTGTTGTATGAATCTCAAGTTTCGACATCTGGACTTTGTCTTCTACAACAACATGGTGCAACAACCACGAGACTAGTCACATCGGGAAGTGATTAAAGATATCTAACTCCGACGTCTTCAATTTAGAGCACCTTCACCTTGCTTCTTTCTCAATGGACTTTGAACTTTCAAGCCAAACCCATGACTTTCGATTAATCCTCCTATGTCTAGCATCTTTTACATGCATTTGATGCGCCTATATGAATGGATGTCAGATAATTATGTGTATGCGTGAGACTCAAATGCATGTATGCATGAGTATGGTAAGAGGGATGTATGCATGGATGTACATATGCATGGATGCATGGATTAACTAGAACGATATAGTGATGAGTGATGGCTGATCATGGGTGTGCGGGCTGCCGGGTTATAGCAGCGATAAGGTTAACATGGTTAACTCCTACAAGGGTGGATGACACACTAGGGTCGAGGAGATCAAGGTTGCCCCGGCGTATGTTACGTAATGGTGCTATGTTCGAGGTTCGCCTAGACACGGGTTGCAACATTTGAGTTCTTATGCTCTTGGTAACACACCTTAGGTCTTGCAGCCTAAACAAGTTGGTGGTAGCTAGACTATAGAGCTTAATTAAAGCCTACGTCTAGGTCTTTTAAACTTTCAAACACATTGTCTTGTTTAGGTGCAAGTGGGTGAGTGTCATGCAGTGAGCGTGTCAATACACCGTGCGAGGCGAACATATAGCAAACACCGAGATATGCAATACACCGTGAATATTAGGTACCTAAAGTTCAGTTCTAAAGTCACTATGTACATGAGGGTGAGAATGGGTTGGTCAAAGTCTCTCCAACAACTAGGTGTGCATATACCTCCTCTGCAGGTGCGAGGAGCACCCATTGGTCAAACGGTACTTTACGACCTTCAAGCGCTGTGGAGTTGGGACCAGTGCATAGTCATGTTGGGAGGACCAACTTTCTTATGCAACATGGTCTCCGGGGCTCACTACCTTAGGTTGATGCACACACAAATGAACAGCATATCCGTGATGAGAGCACACATATGTCAATCACCATGTTATCAATCAGCATGCTTTGCAATCAACAAATATTACACACATAATCGGCTTTCATAATGTTTTAAAAAATATTTTCAGCATTCAATCCTCTTATTTTCAAAAAATTTTGAAATGGTCCCCAGTAGTCGCCCGTGAGCGGGAGGGCCGCTCGTCGGGGCTTTTCCGCCAATTTTGGGAAAAACGAGAAGTCGCCACCTTTATTTTTTTGAAAATGGGAAATTAAGGAAAAACCCAATTTTGACTCAGAAATTTAGAAAAGGCAATTGCGAAAACCATAGATTTTAAGTCCGGGATTGGGTACAAATTGGGAAGGTGTTAGGCACCCAATTTGTCTAAAAATAATTCTTAAAATAAAATAAAAGCCGATTCCCATAAATTAATTAATGCAAAATGATTAATTTTTTTTATTTTCAAACAATTGGTTAATTTTAGTTAATTGGACTTGTGCCTGGATTATGGGCTTCCAAACTGCCTACGTACCCGTTTGAATCGGGATCAAAGCCCACGTAGTTCGCTCCCGTTGGGTGGGAGAACTCGGGGTTAGAATGCGTACTGTCAAGCTGGTGAAGCGGCGGTCGAATTGCCTGGATGTTGGAGACGGTCAAATTGCCTCAATTTGTTGTTGCGGTGTGGCGATCAAATAGCCTTCTTTTTGGAGGTTCTAAAAACCCGAGCTAAACTAGAAACACAAAGCTGTAGTGCCTTATTTGTAACAAAACAAGCTTAAAAAGCTGAAACAACTTTGAAAAAGGGACAAACAGAGAAGTTAGTAACTCAAGTGAATAAACTATAATAGTTAAAGGGGGAGAGGGGCTTGTACCAAGTAAAAATTAGAAAAAGTAAAATAATAAAAAGAAAAACAAGTCCTGCAGGTCGTGAACATGGCGGAGCTTCGCGGGCCGATGGGCTGCGGGGCGTTGCGGTGAGATTGGCGGAGAGGGTCGCCGGAGGTCGGGGTGGGCGTTTCCGGCGTGGAAATGCTGATATCAGCGCTGTGGCGGCCGGAGAGGAGCTCGCAGTCCGGTGGGTTGCGAGTCGGCGGCGTTTGGGGTGAACGGCGGCGGATAACGCTGGCTGCACTGCAGGGCGGTGGATTGGCGCCGATCTTGAGGATTGGAAACGGTTGGAGATGAGAGACAGAGGCTGGAGGTATATTTGAGGCGGACCGGCGAGTGTGAAGGTTGAACGGAGGAGTTTGCGAGCCGCCGGGCAGGCCGACGGACAGCGGAGTCGGTCGGATGAGACTCGTCGGCGGTTGAGAAGCGAATCCGGCAGCAGCTCCACGAGTCGGGGCCTCAAACGTCTGGACTGGTGCAAGTCGGCCTTCAGCTCGCCAAGGAGATTTCCGGTGATTCGACTTTTCTCCGGCGGCGCCTGGTGAGCAGGAGCTTTTGGCTAGGTTGAGGAAGGTCTGGCCGTGGTGATGGCACAACTCTCGGGGTTAGAGGGCAGGAAGGCGTGATGGAGAAGGACAGGCGGAGAGTTCTACGGTGGAGAAGTCGGCAAGCTTCTTCGATCAGTTTCTTTTTTTTTTTTGTGTTTCTACTTATAGAGTTAGGGTTAGGAGCTGATTAGAGGCTAGGGTTAGGGTGGAGGTAGGAGAGTTTGGGTGAAGGTAGGAGACGAAGATGGCGGAGTCGGATGGTGCTCAACAACTTGATACTTGCATGTTAAGTAAGGGTGGGTGAATGACATTCTTACCATGTTTAATGTTCAAAACATTCGATTCAGCCCCCTTCCTTTTGATTGAGTCGAGTTAAATCTAAAATTAGTTAAATAAGTCCCTAAAATTAAGTTAGTCAATTAGGAAAGAAGATAGAAAAATGATTGTTAACACCTATCAATTTTGCAAGGGTTGTGATAAATGTCAAAGAGTAGGAAATTTTTCTGCTAGGAATGAAATGCCCCAAACCCCTATGTTATTCTGTGAGATTTTTTATGTGTGGGGAATGGATTTTATGGGACCTTTTCCTTGCTCTTTTGGTTTTCTCTATATCTTACTTGCTGTGGATTATGTTTCGAAATGGGTAGAAGCCAAAGCTACCCGTACTAATGATTCCAAGGTTGTTGTAGCCTTTCTCAGGTCTAACATTTTTAGTAGATTCGGTATTCCACGAGCTATAATCAGCGATCAAGGTACGCATTTTTGCAACCGTACCGTTGAGGCATTGATGAGGAAGTATGGAGTACACCATCGGGTAGCTACTGCCTACCACCCGCAGTCTAATGGTCAAGCGGAAGTGTCCAATAGAGAGATAAAAAACATTCTGGTAAAGACCGTGAATCCTAATCGGAAAGATTGGAGTTTACGCCTGGAAGATGCACTGTGGGCTTACCGGACAGCCTATAAAACTCCTATCGGAATGTCCCCATATCAGTTAGTTTTTGGTAAGATGTGTCATTTACCCGTGGAAATTGAACATCGTGCTTTTTGGGCTGTTAAACAGTGCAACTTGGACTTGAAAGAAGCTGGATTTGAGAGGAAATTACAGCTGCAAGAGTTGGAGGAAATTCGTCTAGAGGCGTATGACAATGCCGACATGTACAAAGAAAGAACAAAATACCTTCATGACAAGTGGCTGCACCGTAAGGAATTTTTTGTTGGTCAGAAGGTATTGCTTTTTAATTCAAGATTGAAGCTCATGCCAGGTAAGTTGAGATCAAGATGGATAGGTCCTTTTACGGTTATTAAAATTTTTCCTCATGGTGTCATTGAAATTCAAAGCATGGAGACTAACAGAATCTTTAAGGTGAATGGTCATAGGCTTAAACCTTTTCTAGAGAATGTTGCAGTGACCAATTTTATGGAGGAATTTCACTTGGGTGATCCTGTTTACATACTTGAATGATCCAGAACTTTGTCTAGCCAAGACAATAAAGAAAGGCGCTCTCGGGAGGCAGCCCGCAATAATTAGGATTACTTTCTTTCATTTCATTCAATTTTGATTTTGCTGTTTTTATTAGATTTAAGTCTTTACCTTTATAATAATCTCACAACCAATTTTTATTTTGTAGGATTTAATTTTTATTTTTTATTTTTTTTTGGAGTTGGAGAAGAAGTCACCTTTGAGAGCAACACCTTCAAGTCTCACTTTCAGCTTTGCAAGCCTCACCGCGGCAATTGTCAGGGAAGTGTCTTTCTCTTTTCCTCATTTATGGTTAATTCTAAACATTGTTCCATTTAAGTGTGGGGGAGATGTTGCTGAAATTTTTTTTAAAAAAAACTGCTATATTTTGAAAAAAAAAATATGTTCTGTTTTGCTGAAATTTTCAAAAATTTAAAGTGGATTTTGGTGTTTTTGGAATGAAAAAAACAATTTGGATACATGTGCTTGAAATGAATTGGTTTAGCTACTTTCTTAGAAGTGTAGTAACCAAATGCAAAAGCCCAAATTGTGAGATTTTGAGCCTTATGACTGAAATATCTATATTAGTCTTGATTTTCTTTCTTGAGTGATATTCTTCCATGGTTTTGTTTCTCTAGATCTTGCCTTGATTCTTTTTGAGATCACATTGATACATGCATGCATGAACATAATTAAGTCATTCTTTCTTCTGAATCGTTTGAGCTAAAAAACCTACCTACGATTATTTATCCTTTGTTTGCCCCTTTGAGCTTGTTGACCTTTTCTTTCATGTGAACCACGCTACAAACCAAAATCTGAAAAACAATGTTTATACCCAAGCCATTGAGCTGGTAAGGTTTTATTCATCATTAATATTGGTGCAAGTATACAAAGATCCAAGTGTGGGGGTATTTAAGTAGAAGGTATGGCTGCTGTGAATTGAAGCAAGTATCACTCATGTTGGAAAAAAGAAAAGAAAAGAAAGAAGAAACATATGCTGAAAGGAAACGAAGGTGTTGAAAATAAAGAAATGAGAACAAGGATGTTGACAAAGAAAAAATGTTACGAAAAGAGAAGGCTGGTAGTGAATGTGTTTGCTAAATTATGCTGTTATGTGGATTTTTATTGCTACGATGCCAAGACTTTTATGAGAGGTTAGAGAGATGGAAGTGAAGTGAAGTGATGATTCTCACATTGTGAGCAACAATGGTACTCCATATTTGATATTGGAGATTGACTTGATGAATTTAGCTTTATTAGTTTAATGGCTTATGAGTCACTATCCCAAATATATCCTACCTTCACCCTAGCCTCATTACAACCTTGAAAAGACCTTATGATTCATGTATGTTTGTAATCTAAAGTGGTGGAGAAGTAGAAGATAGGCAAGCCTATGGTAGAACAATTCCTTGGATTGAATTTGAGTGACAAATTACCCTTGAAACACATGAGAGTGAGTGATTATCCTTGTGAGATACAAGTTTGGTTACTCCATTTTTAAGATTGTTTGCTTGCTAATTAATTTGTTGCATATTGATTCCATTCATGATGACTTGATAGTGATTTGAGTTTTACTCGAGGACAAGCAAAAGTTAAGTGTGGGGGAAGTTGATAACTCGATTTTTGTTATATTTATTTCTCCCACGCTTAAGCTATTTTCATGATTTTTGAGCTTTAAAGGATCATTTTGAGTTTTTTTTAAATCTTAGCACTTATTTGAACACAATTTATTAAAATGAGATTTAATTGTTAAATTTTGCAAATATTTATGATTGTAGTATTTTCGGATTGTTTTTGACAGATTGGAGATGCGTCGGTAGAAAAATCATATCTCAAGCTACAGACGTTGGAATGTTAAGGTTCGAATTAGGATTTCTTATTATATCAGCTCTCAATCAGCAAAACAGAGTGAATTTTGGGAAGAAATACACAGCCATTGCAGAAATGGAATTCGATCAACTCTGAGACAAGAAGGTAGGATGGCTACGCACCAGAGATGCCTTCTGCACCTGGAAGTAGCGTAGGGTTAGGGCTGGGCTCGAAAGCACAATTCTAATAGTTGAGAGAGTTGGGGAAAGAAGAGAGGGAAACTCACATTCAACAATATTCAGGTCTGGTCCTGCCGTTGGAGAGATGACCGTTATATAAGCCTTCCCTCTACCAGCAAAACGACGACGCCCTTCTCTTATTGAAACGGAGCGCACAACAGTAAAAGAAGACACACGCCCAACACGTGACCATAGAACATACCACCATCATTCATACCAGCAGCTGCAGCTGTAACAAGGCCCCCTCCCTTAAAAATGTGCTTGTCCTCAAGCACATTATAGCTGAAAAGAAGGAAAGCAAGTCTGGAAGGAAACCAGCTCCTCCCAAGTAGCGTCCTCAGGCCCCGAATCAGTCCACTGAACCAAGACTTTAGTAACAGCTCGATTGCCCTGCTTAGCTAACTTCCTGTCCAAAACCGCAAGTGGCTGAGGTGGTTCAATGATGTCAGAAAGAGCCGGTAATGAGTCGTGAGTGATGTGGGAACCCAGTTTCTTCTTGAGCAGAGACACGTGGAAAACATTGTGGATCTTAGCTTCAGGTGGCAAGAGTAATTGGTAAGCCACCAGACCAACACGCTTCAAAACCTTGAAAGGGCCATAATATCTTGCAGCCAACTTGTGGTCTACTCCCCCTCTCATCGAAGTCTGCCGATACTTGTGAAGTTTGAGATATACTCAATCCCCTTCTGCAAAGCTTCTCTCCGTCCTGTGCTTATCAGCATAGAACTTCATCCTTGGTTGTGCTTTTGCCAAGTGGTCCTTCAGATGTTGTATGATTCTCTCCCAAGTCCCTAAATTTCTATCCACGGCCTCCATGGTAGACTGGCCAGCTAGATAAGGAAGATGTGTAGGAGGTGGCTGGCAATATACAGCTTCATAGGGCGTCAGCTGAATGGAAGTATGAAAGGAAGTGTTATACCACCACTCGGCTAAGGGAAGCCATTGCGTCCACTGCCTGGGAAAGTCCCCTATCATACAGTGCAGGTAAGCTTCCACACTTCTATTTACCACCTCTGTCTGACCATCTGTTTGGGGATGGTAACTGGTAGAAAGTTTGAGTTCAACTTTCAACTGCTTCATCAGCTCCTGCCAGAAAAAGCTCACAAACACGGCCCTGCGGTCACTAACAATATCTGTTGGCATGCCATGCAGTCTATAAACTTTATCCAAGAAGACTTTTGCCACAGCGATTGCTGAATAGGGGTGAGGGAGAGCTATAAAATGCGCATACTTACTCAGGCGATCCACCACAACTAGGATGACCTCCTTCCCATCAGACTTTGGTAGGGACTCAATGAAATCCATAGATATACTATACCAAATCTGCTGTGGAATTGGCAAGGGTTGCAGCAGGCCAGGGGACGCACTGGTCTCGTATTTATAGCGCTGGCAGATGTCACACTCACGCACACACTGCTCAACATCCTTGGATAATCCCTTCCAGAAACAAAACTGATTAATTCGCTTCTTGGTTGCATCCCTGCCAGAATGCCCTCCACTTGAACCTTCGTGCACCATCCTGACAATTCTGGTCCTCAAATCCTTGTCATCTCCAACCACCCATCTACCTTTCCTTCTTAACCCTTGGCTGGAGAGTTCAAACTTAGGATGACTGGCAGCATCCTGCAACTTGTCTTGTATAATCCGTTGGAGGTGTGTGTCTTGTACCACACTTTCAGCAATCTCTTTGAGTAATGGAGAGGTCACAGTAACCATTGCTTGAGCTGACAATTCAGGAATACGAGACAGGGCGTCGGCAGCAACATTCTCCTTTCCCTTTCGATACTGAATTTCATAAGTGTATGGCAGCAGCTTAACGATAAACTTCTTTTGGAGTGGGGTGAGAATACGTTGCTCCATGAGGACTTTGAGGCTCTGGTGGTCAGTTTTGATTATAAACTTCTGCCCCAACAAGTAGGTGTGCCACTTTTCCACGGCAAACACGAGAGCAACAAATTCCTTTTCATAAGTGGAGAGGGATTGGTGTTTAGGTGATAATGCTTTGCTGAGGAAAGCGATAGGGTGGCCATTCTGCTGCAGAACTGCCCCCACCCCCTCCTTTGAGGCATCTGTTTCAACAATGAAGGGCTCCTTGAAATTAGGCAGGGCCAACACCGGTGCTTGGGTAAGCGATGCCTTCAGTTGTTTGAAAGCTTCTTCTGCATCAGGAGTCCAAGAAAAACCATCCTTCTTGAGTAAATTAGTTAGAGGCCGGCTGATCAGCCCATAACTTCTGATAAAACGCCTGTAGTAGCCAGTTAATCTCGAGGAACCCCCTTAATTGCTTCAATGTCCTGGGCCTAGGCCACTTGCATTGCCTCAACCTTCTTTGGATCTGTGGCCACTCCATCATCTGACACAATATGGCCCAAATATTCAACCTTGCTCACCCCAAACTCACATTTAGTTTTCTTCACTAGCAAGGAGTTCTCTTGGAGGGTTTCCAAAGCTAACTCCACGTGTTGCAAGTGTGTCTGCCAATCAGGGCTGTACACCAAGATATCATCAAAAAATACCAGGATAAATTTCCTCAGGTGTTGTTGGAAGATTTGGTTCATCAAGGGCCTGGAAAGTTGAAGGTGCATTTGTAAGGCCGAAAGGCATCACAATGAACTCATAGTGTCCTTGATGTGTTCTGAAGGCAGTCTTCTTAATGTCTTCCTCCACCATTCTGATCTGATGATACCCCGAACGCAAATCCAACTTAGTGTAGAACTGGGAACCGAACAATTCATCCAGCAACTCCTCTATAACAGGAATGGGAAACTTATCCTTGATAGTTACCTTATTGAGTTCTCTATAATCAACACAAAGACGCCATGTGCCATCTTTCTTCCTAACCAAGACAATAGGGGATGAGTAAGGACTTTGACTTGGTCGAATCACACCAGTTTCTAACATTCCTTGCACCATCTGTTCAATGGCATCCTTCTGAAGTGCAGGATACCGGTAGGGTCTAATGTTGACAGGTCCCGCGCCAGGCTATAGTGGAATGTGATGATCCAGTGGCCTTTTGGGAGGTAGACCCACTGGTTCCTTAAATAAATGCGCATACCGAGATAAAAGGCTCCCCAACTCTGCTTCCTTTTGGGCTGAGACAACTTGAGAGGCCCTGCAGGACAGTTCATGTGCGCTGCTCTCCAACAATTGCACACTAAATGCCTCAGCTCCCTGCTGCAGCAGTCTTTCCACCTTTTTAGCCTTCAAAGACCTGCTGTGTACTCGAGTTGTTCCCCTTAAAACCCTTCTCTTCTTAAGATACTTGAAGGACATGGTCAACTTCTTTGTGTCCCACGTGATTGGACCCAATCCATCCATCCAGAGGAGTCCCAACACCATTTCACAATTTCCCAATCCCATTACAAACAAGTCATCTGTGAAGTCCATATCATGAATAGTCCATTTGAACCCACGGATGATACCAATGGAAGGCACAAGTTGTCCATCAGCCAAGGTGATTCCCACGGTTGGCAAGGGCTCTACCTCAAATCCATGCCTCTCTGCCCACAGTCCATCCACAAAATTGTGGGTACTGCCCGTATCCATTAATATATGCACCTTGTTATTACCCACCAGACCACCCACTATCATTGATTTGTGGCTGGGAATGCCCGTGATAGCCTGCAAAGAGACCACCGGATTCTCATCAGTGCCAGAGCTGGACTCCCCATCCTCCTCACTAAACTCCTCCGTGTCCATAACTAACTCAATCCGTCTAAATTGACCCTTCCTGCATTTGTGACCAGGAGCCCACCTCTCTTCACACCTAAAACACTCTTTCCTAGCTCTTTTTTCATCCAACTCTTTGTCCGTCAGCCTCTTAAAGGTTGGTTCCAACTCTAAGGTGGTCAGACTTTGTTTAACAAACCCCTTGCTAACATAATTTGAATTGCCTCCTGGAGACTCCAAAATTCCCTTCCCTCGATAAGAACCACTTCCTGACGACCTCCTTGGGTTTCTGGATATATCCTCCTGTAACTTCGAGAAATGTTGAGCCTCATGGAGGGACAACAGCCTCATGGCTCTCACACGAGCCCTCAAATCAGAGAATAGACCCCCACAGAACATTCCAATCATCATAGATTCAGGCAGAGGTCCGACCTTGGAGAGGAGATCATCAAAAGCATCGACATAATCACTCACCGAGCCCGTCTGTTTCAAATTCTTAAGTTTCTCCGACGGCTATTCATAGTTCTCCGCAAACCTCTCCTGCAAATGCACACAATATTCGTTCCACGTCGCTCTATCGCGCCGATGGTAGTCGCGCATGAATCGTTGGTGCCAGTGCAGAGCCACCCCTTCCAAATGCACCGCCGCTGTCCGAATCTTCAAATTCTCTGGCACTCCATCCAGATCGAACAACTGATTACATCTAAACACCCAGCCGTCCACATCTTTTCCCGTGAAATGCGGAAAATCAATTTTGCTCACCTTCATATTGTTCATGACTGCAAAAGCTTGGTTCTCCCGATTCTGGATCAACGGCGGTCTGTTTTCTTGTCCGACTCCGTCAATTCGAGCTCGATCATCCCCGTCTTGGCCAACTTGAACTCGTTGCATTCCGGAAATCAGTGCGGTGAGCTGTCGAAACTGCTCCACACTCTGCCGCTCACTCCGATCTAATCGCTCCAAGTGATTGGCGTTACTCTGCTCTATCCGTTCTTCTAGGGCGCGCATCTGCGATCCAAACTTCTCTTCGATAACCTTCCTCAACTCAGCCAAACGAGTACCGTCCGCCATTGTCAGATCCGAAGAACTACTGCTCTGATACCAAATGTTAAGGTTTGAATTAGGATTTCTTATTATATCAGCTCTCAATCAGCAAAACAGAGTGAATTTTGGGAAGAAATACACAGCCATTGCAGAAATGGAATTCGATCAACACTGAGACAAGAAGGTAGGATGGCTACGCACCAGAGATGCCTTCTGCACCTGGAAGTAGCGTAGGGTTAGGGCTGGGCTCGAAAGCACAATTCCAATAGTTGAGAGAGTTGGGGAAAGAAGAGAGGGAAACTCACATTCAACAATATTCAGGTCTGGTCCTGCCGTTGGAGAGATGACCGTTATATAAGCCTTCCCTCTGCCAGCAAAACGACAACGCCCTTCTCTTATTGAAACGGAGCGCACAACAGTAAAAGAAGACACACGCCCAACACGTGACCATCGAACATACTTCCATCATTCATACCAGCAGCTGCAGCTGTAACACGGAATTGGATGATTCAAATTGCGTTTAAAAGCTAACATTTTGAGCTACAATTCATATGACAAGCATAAAACACAGTTCACACGATTAGGGAGTCAAAAGAAGCTTTGAAATTACGACAAGTTGTTGTTGATGGGCAGAAATGGGTATAAACTAAATGTTAGGACTCCAAGTGAACTAAGGAATAGAAGGAAATCCTAATCCTTGTGGATTTAGGTTTCTACAGCCTATAAATTGGCAAGGATATGCAGCCAAGCACAACCCTTAGCTTCAATTTCGTTTTTTTCTCTACGTTTTGCACTAAACATGTCTGAGTAGTTTTCTTAGTTTGGTCTAGGGTTAGATTTCTATCTCCAAACTCTTGGTTGTGAGAATTGATTTTGAGCTATATTTTCTTTAATTTCCAAGTATCTATTTCTTCTTAGTTCTTAATTATTGCAATTGATTTTCTAATTCTCGCTCGTTTAATTGGTTCTGAAATTGTGATTGTGCTTGAATTCTTTTAGCCGCTTGTGTGAAAGGATCCAATAGAACCAAGTGGATTAATTGAAATTTTGTAAATTTCTTGTTAATTCATACAGAAGAAATAGGGCAAGTTAAATCATACTAGCTTCTCTAGGTGGTTGCTTGGAATAAACAATTCGATCATTGTTCTTCATGCTAGTTCTAGGTTGATTAGAAATTGCTTCTCAATATCTAGTTGCTTGGAATTAAGGAATTAATTAGTCGCTTGTTCTAATTAATTTATAAATGAATTATTTGGGTTCTTTCTAGGCTGAACGTTTTTAATATTTGATTAATTTGTTTAAATTTACAGCTGATTACTTTTAGCATTTGATTCAACAAAACCCCCAACATTTTATTTCAGTTAATTGCTTAGAAACTTTAATTCAAAGATTTTCCTTGGGATTCGACCTGGTTTTCACCACTATACACAAATTAGTTTATTCTGACTTGTTAGTGAGACCGGAATTATTTTTGGCGGTTTCGACGCCCGACCAAGAACCGAGAAGAAGGTGAGCTCCGATGGCTGCCATGGAAACCGATCTGGTGGAAGTGAAGCTCACTGGAAAAGAAGACAGGAGACGGCGGCTCTTTGGCAGATCATCATCAAGTGAAAGCATGTCGGGATGAGTGCTCTAATGAAGGTAATCGAGCGAATGAATTTTCATTATTGCAGGAATAGTTTATGCTCAATCATTAATTAAAGAAATTTCTCGCCTTTGGAGTGTGTTTGGTTCGATTTAGGTTTTTAATTAAAGAATTTTGGGTTAATATGTAACTTTTAAAAATGTCGAGGGTAGAATTGATTAAGTTTAAAAATTTGGGGCGTATTGTAGTAATTAATGAAGGTCAAAATCGTCATTTTACACTCCGTCGTCCATTTAAACGGCGATTTTGGACGGAAATGATGACATTAGGACGCATAATATAAATATAGGACCAGATTGTACCCGAAACTTAATTTGGGACCGGATTAGGTCACAGACTTAAAAACAGGACCGTCCGCGAATTTTACTCTATAACTTAATGTGTGTTGTTTGAAAACATAGTTTTTAATAATATTTTCATCTAAATAATAATATCGAAAAATTAAAGTCAAATAAACATAAAAGCCAGGCATTTTAAAAATACGATGAATGAAGTATTTAAAAAGTAAATAAGATTAAAATGTGCTACGACTTCTCAATCAATCTAAAATTTTCCAAGTATTGTTTTTCATTTTTTATAATTAAAATTGTAACTTCCTCATTATGTTAAATGTTAAATGTACTCTTATAGTTTCTACTATTTTTTTTAAAAAAATATGATCAGTTTACTTACTTAATTTGACTACTAGCTAGTGACTAGTCCCACAAATAAAGTCTTGATCCCACAAATCATTATAGAATTGAAGTTGTAGTACATGTTTTTTGTCGAAAATATCAGTGTTGCTGTTAACAACGGGTCTTGCATTCCTTACATGGTTTTAAAGAAACTTAAAGTAAAATTAAAGAATAAAGTCCATAGAACCGATTCCTTTCGTAAGACCCGTTGGTATCATATTCATCCTTTGAGCAAGGAAACTACTCCTACTTAATTAGAGATAAAGCTAGCTATTCTGGGTTACAATTTTGTTCCCACAAAAAAAAAAACTAATCACTTTATTGTTTGTGTCCTTCAGAGGAGGAGGAGAAGAAGATCATCAAATGGCTGTCGAAGGGGTGCTGGTTGATGGCGTGAACTCCATGCTGGCCAAGCTGACGGCGGCCATTGGCGAGCAAATACGCCTGGCATGGGGCTTTAAGGGAGAGCTCGTGCAGCTCCGGGAATCTCTAGAAGACATGAAAGTCTTCATGGAGGATGCGGAGCAGAAACATTCAGTGTCTCCCCCTGTGAAGCTCTGGTTGCAGGGGCTTGAGGAGATTGCTTTGGAGGCTGACGATCTGCTGGATGAGATCCGGTATGAAGGTCTCCGAAGGAAGGTTGAAATCAGCGACCAACTTCAGAAAAAGGTCTGTAACTTCTTCTCTGCCAACAATCCAATTGTGTTTAGGTTGAAGATGGCCAACAGGATCAAGAATATCAATGCTGCCCTTGCTGCTAAGAACAACAAGGCCTCCCAACTTGGTCTTCAGCAGAGGTTGGTGCAGGATGTGAGTCAGCCAATGACTTCTATTGAGGAGACTCACTCTCTTATTGGTGAGGCCCATCAAGTCGTAGGGAGGGAAGTTGATGTCTCAAAACTTGTGGACTTGGTGATGAGAGCCTCGGCTAGTTCGCAGTCACTCCCTGTCGTCTCTATAGTGGGGATGGCTGGCCTTGGGAAGACTGCTCTCGCGAAACTAGTGACCAATCATGAGCAAGTGCAACGTCATTTTGATGTACAAATATGGGTTTGCGTCTCTGAACGTTTTGATGTTAAGACCATATTGAGACAGATGTTGGAGGGTCTTAAGGCCACTTTGTCTAATAGCAAGGACACCATGCTAAAAGAACTGCGGGAGAGGTTGCAAGAGAGAAGGTACCTTTTGGTGCTTGATGATACGTGGAACACTGATGGCATGAAGTGGGATGAGCTTAGGGATTGTTTGTTGGGAGTGACCAAGAAATCAGAGAGTGTTATCCTTACTACCACTCGAAATCGAGAAGTAGCATTAACGATGGGTTCACCGATTGATCTTACACATCAACCTACACAGTTGAGCAGTGACGAGTGTTGGTCCATCATTAAATCAAGAGTCTATCCAAACTCATCTAATATGTCTCTTGAGTTGGAGAACATTGGAAAGAACATTGCTGAGAAATGCAAAGGTGTGCCGTTACTTGCTAGGGTCATTGGAGCAACCATGCGCAAGGACATGACAAAGGAGGCTTGGTCGTCCATCCAACAAAGTCCACTTTGGGATTCTCTCGGAAATAATGACTCTGTTGTCCATGTGTTGCGGTTGAGTTATGATCGTCTAGGATCGCCTTCCTTAAAGAAGTGTTTTGCATATTGCTCCATCTTTCCGGATGATACTAGCTTGGAAAGAGAGCAATTGATACAACTTTGGGTGGCTGCCGGCTTTCTTCATCCTTCTCCAGCAAATCGTTCTCAAACAACGTGGGATTTGGGCAACAAGTACTTCAATGACTTACTTTCAAATTCGCTATTCCAAGATGTCGAGAGGGATGAGTATGGAGACATTGAAACTTGCAAAATGCATGATTCAGTCCATAGTCTTGCACGATCTCTTTCAGAAACAATGATTTTATCATCAGATAATGATTCTTCCGTGGATATCACTCGTGTACATCATGTCAATGTTTCTGGAAGAGATTCTAACAACAACATTGCAAAGCTTAAAGACACAGATTGCCAGAATATGCGCTCTTTGTTTACCAGGTTTGATGCTTTATTTTTCGTGAAGAAATTCAAGAGATTAAGGATTCTTAGCTTTCTTGATGCTGACATTGATGAGCTACCGAATTCAATTGGGAAATTGAAGCATTTGAGGTATTTTGATATCTCGGGAACGGAAATAAGAGCATTACCTGACTCATTCACCAAACTCTATAACTTAGGAGACGTTTAAAGCGGAGTGTTGTTGGAAACTAAACAAACTTCCAGAACGGATGAAAAACTTGGTGGAATTATCACATCTTTATATTGATGAAGAAGAAGAGCTAGTGCCAATCAACATAGGGAGATTAACACGCTTGCAAAGGCTCCAATTATTTGTTGTGGGTGTAGAAAAAGGTCGTGGCATTGCAGAGCTTGGAGGTTTAGGTCAACTTCAAGGGAGATTAGAGATAAGGAAACTCGAGTTAGTTAGGAATAAAGAAGAAGCCATGGCAGCCAAACTGGACTATAAGAAACAAATTCGTAAGTTGGTATTACAATGGAATGATGAAAAGGCTGAAGAGACGGATGGAGAAAGGAAGCAGGTGGAGCAACATGAACTTGTGTTGGATGGCTTGAAGCCTCACACAAATTTGAAGGATTTAAAGATTGAAGGGTACCGTGGTGGTAAGCTCCCTTCTTGGTTGTCGACTACTAATCGTAACCCTCCGACCTTGCTGGCCAATCTGACGAGGTTGGAATTATCTAACTGTGCCAACTGTGCGGGACTTCCAAGTCTTGGACACCTGGACAATTTGACATATCTAGAAATAAGTAAATTGACTAAAGTGAGGAGCATCGATACTGAATTTTATTCGGATGGGAATTTTCCAGCTCTCAAAGCATTCAAGTTATATTTTATGGAAAGCTTGGAGGAATGGATGTGGACAACAAAATTAGATGTCTTCCCTTCCCTTGAGGATTTGACTATCTGGGATTGTAAGAAACTGAAAGGCATTCCGTTGATGAACGACCTTCCTAGTCTTGAAAGTTTCATATTAGTAGACTGCGGAGAATTGAGATGCATTGGGGATGGTTTGTCCACCTGCACGCGGTTAAAAGAGTTGCAAATTCTTGAATGTGATGATTTGAAATTTTTACCAAGTTTACATCGACTCTCTTCCCTCGAGAGATTTAGAGGCAGTAATATGACCTCTGGACTTGAATGCCTTCCATGTTTAACGTGTCTGGTGGATCTATATATTGGTGGTTGTCCTAATACATTATGGGATGGAATTCCAGAACAGAGTTGGTCTTGCCTCACTGCTCTTAATAGATTGGACATATCTGGATGCGATGAACTCGAAGCTTTGCCCAAGGGGTTGCACAACCTTGTTTCTCTTGAATATATGACAATTAGTTACTGCCCAAATCTGAAGTCGCTTGAGGGAATGCCATCATCATTGAAGGAACTGAGGTTGTCTGTAGGAGATTCAGAGAGAGAGGAGATGCCTCCCTACTTCAACTCCATGCATCAATACATTCCTACCTCCCTTGAGATATTGTATTTGAGAGGGTCAAACAAATGGAAGACGCTGCCACCTCAAATCCAACATCTCACCACACTTAAGCAACTTGAAATTAACAGATTTGGAATTGAAGCTCTGCCAGAGTGGCTGGGAAACCTCTCGTCTATCCAACAACTCGAAATTGTGGACTGTGAGGATCTTATTCAACTACTATCACGAGACTCCATACTACGTCTCTCCAATCTCAACTCTCTGCGAATCAAGTTTTGCTCAAAGTTGACAGAAAGATGCGCTAGAAGCGGTCCAGAGTGGTCAAAGATTTCCCACATTCCACTCTTCCAAATTAATTAAAATACGATCCAAGACTTGAAGCACTGAGCCGCCAATTAGTACTGTTTGGTAAGTTGGAAAAATTAAAACATTTCTGGTTGAAAATATTACTATGGATTTTATTTGTTCCAAGTAATACTTCATTGCATTTGAAAATAGCATGCTAACTTGTGACAATAAGTATTATGCTCAGTTCCTGATATTTTATTTAGGCAGATGATCTATTTAGTTCCTGATACATTTCTCTTGCATTTTGTTCTGAAATTCCATAACAAATTATTGAGATTAATAATTTGCTATTAGGTAAACCTCAGTTGTACTGCATAAAACTCTATCGTTCCTTCAATTTAGCTTGGAAAATCATTTACAGTAGAATATTGTGAACCTGAGAGAAAAACAAGCATGATACTATAAAATGGTCAGTTCCTACAATTAACTGTCACTCCACTTTTTAAATGCTCATGATAGAATAAAGGGAGTAGATATTCCTGAATATCCATGCTTATGATTACATTTATTTATTCTGTCATTGCAATTGAGCAACAAATATATATCAGTATTTCTTCACTTTAACTTGATCATGCTGCTAACTAAAATGTTATCACTTCAGTTTAACTTCTCGGTCATCTGATAGATAATTGCATGAACTAGGCTTCTCTTGAGAATAGAAGATCTCAAGTTTCATAAATAAAAAATAAAAAACAATGTGTTATTTCTGCAGGTTGGAAAGATGTACTCTTACATTGCTTCCCATAAACTATTATTGTTACATCCAACAAAAATAGTTTTGGGATCAAGTTTTAGATGTCATTTCTAGTCATGTGATGATGATTTACAGCTCCACTTGAGTTTAGGATCATGAACGAGAACACTTCATATGGTAAAATAAATTTGAGAAAATCCTTCCAAATGTATGCTTGGTAAATGAAACTTTTTAAGGTTTGAATGGTAGAAAATTTTCACACTTAAAGAAGGGACAAGTCTTAACTTCAAATGACATTGTGGAACCTGACTAAATTATATAAATCTCATCATGTATTGCCTCTACTATTGCAGATGATACTCCTTGAGAGGAATGAAAGTACGCAGCTATAGCTAGATTCCTGCTAAAACTAGTAAGCAAATTCTAGTATATGTCTAAGGTTCTTAAATTCTAATCGAAGCAAGTTATCAGTAAGAGAACTTGTTCTTATGCTAAGTTGTGATAATTATTACAGGTTCAGATAGTGTGAAGTGAAGCTCAATTTCTGATATTATGTTATGGAGAGCTGAAAGTGGAGTATGTAGAGATTCTACTCAAGAGTTTGAAACTACTGTTGTGTGTCATCAAAAGAAACAAGAAAATATCCTCCTCTGTTTTACTACTGTACTACATAAACTCAAAGGGTTATCTCGTGTAAGCTACTTGTAGTTTTGAGGACTTTTCTCTATGCTATAATAATGAAGTGATGCATTAATTATGTACCTGATGCTTATAAACTCCCCTGTTTTTGTTACATTAGATTTTGAAGATAAGCCTGCAAATAGCACGTTATAATGTGCCTCCATGAAGGGGTGTACTTTTCCGTGTTCCAAGTCTCCGCTAGTTTAATCGAAACACTTGAGAGCATTCGCAACAATTTTTCTTAGGGTGGTTCTGAGGAAAAGAGGGTGATTCACTGGGTGGCTTGGGATAGAGTTCTAGATTCCTTGTGTGAAGGAAGGAGGTCTAGGGGTCGAGAATCTAAAGTTAGAAAATTTGGCCTTGTTAGGAAAATGGTGGTGGCATTTCAGGGTAGAACGAGATGCTTTTTTTGGTGAAAGTTACTCGATGTCTATGGGAGGGATGGTTGTCTAAAAGTCATGGATGGTGGCGGTTTTAGTGGAATTTGGGAAGCCCAAACCCAACTAATTAGACAATTACATATCTATCCTCCATTTTTCAAGTACTCTAGGTGGGTGAAAAATCACCCGGGTGATAAATAACATTGATGACTGAAGATAGGGAAGGTGTTGGACAAAACTGAGGTTCCTTTCACAAAATCCTTTCAAAGAGTTCAAGGGAATGGGTTTGATATTAGAATATGGGAAGACGTTAGGTGCCAAGCTAGGAAGTTAGTTGAAATATATCCTAGGCTCTACAGTCTAGAAACTGACAATGCTGGCCAAATAACATTTCATTTCAGGTTGAAAGCATGATTACTAGAAGTGGAATCTCAGTGCTATTGGCTCCTTCACAATATCATGCCTATCTAACCTTATTAATGATCACACACTCGAGAGACGTCCATTTCAAGAAGGACTGCCTTCGCTGTTGTCCAATATTCAGCTAGCCATTCGAAATGTCCAAACGCTTTAACTGTCTGGAATTTGGATCATTGTTGGTGTGTTTTTTTTTTTTTGCACAGCTGGATCATTGTTGGTGTGGAATGAACTCATTCACAGGAATCTCAATTCAAGAAGTGTTGGATACAAATTTCAGCAAGTAGCCGCTCAACAAGCTCCATTGCGAGGGCTGGAATGTGATTCAAAAAGTCTCGGCATGGAAGATTTGGCAAATTAGAAACGATTTGGTTCATAATGTTAAAAGCCCTCATAAAAGGAGTTGGTTGCCTTCCATACTAATGCTCAAGGGCACTCGGGGTAGGTGCCCCCATTGAACTTTTATGAGATATAGGATACATATGTATTCCTTTCGTCCCTGAAAATGTATACACATTTCTTTTTTGGGTTATCACTGAAAAAATTATACAATTTCTTTAAATATAAAATTCTCTCCTTCATAGTTACCAAACTATCCTTATTTTATTTTTACCTTATTTTATCTTGTATTTTATGCAACCACAATTCAAAGGTAATTATGTCAAACTATATAAAGTCATACATTCACTTTAATCTCCGCGTCATGTCAAATTGAAAAACCTTTTGAGGACAGAGAGAGTCTATAATTTCTCTTAAGTTTGAACCTTATCTATGTAATTTGTTCCCACCAAATTTCTATCTATACTATTAGTTGAAGTTGGACGTTTGTGAACAGTGTCAATTTTGGCAATTTTGACTCTATTTTATGGTTTATGTTTAAAACGTCGTTGTTATGATGAAATCCTTTTTTTCTTGGTATTTTCATTAAAACAACGTCATTTTGGTATCTTCCCAAGCTGAAATCATGGGTGAAATACACAAATGCCATCGAACTTTTTTAAAATAAGCAAAAAAAAAACTATGTGTGATGAACATTAAATTAACACCTGGAAAAAAAATTGCTTCTAACTCTTTACATGTTAGTCCCCAATGATAGTGTCATGTTTAGGGTTTTTATGCATAGAACTATGAAATATGTATAAAACCGCTAGTAAATATTTAGGCACAAAATCGACAGACAAAAGGGTTTTATTTAACAATCCATAAGATTGAGAGATGATGTAAGCTAATTACAATTAATGAATAATTGATTGTCATGACATTATGCAAGTAACAAGATATACAGTTTAAAAGTAGAATGCCTGGGTCATGGTTACATTGAAAAACTAATAGAAGTTTAGACGACATACATCACGAACGGTTGACGCACTACGTAGTTAAAAGGTTGCTCGGAGCGGCCTTCCCGTTACAGTGCCGCTACAGTTGAAGCGGGACAGACCGTGATTTATGCCGCTATGATTAAGTTCGATTTTGTTGTTTGAAACCGCAAAAATGCCGCTTCGAACATATTTTATAAATAAATAAAAAATCAGATCTACATTCAGATCTTGAACAAAAATTAAATTTCAACCAAAAACACAATCTTCATCCAACACACGTTTTTAACCCAGAACAAGTCTGGACAAATATAAACCCAGAACAAAAAATCAATTACAAACTAGATCACAACCACCATCCTGGGATCTTTCACAGCTTCAACACGGCCATTGCGTCGGTCTTCAACAGCAATGACATCGTCACCGATCTCTGCCCCCACCGTTGTTCATCTCGCAAAAATTCATCATTAGATTTCGGATCTAGAAGCAGAGCAGATCTGGGATTTTGAAGAAAAATCATCACCACAACTCTATCTCATAAAAAAACATCAGATTTTGGATCTCACTCACCATAACCCAGATCTGAATGTGGAGCTCGATCTCACCGTCGTTAAACTTCGATGGGAGCCCAATCTTGCTGTCATTGAACTTTGATGCGAGCCTGTGTTATTGTCTTTGTTGAACATAATTGATCCAAAAAAGTTTTTGGAAAGAAGTGGATGAATAAAGTGATAGAAAGAGAGATTACAAAGAGAGAAAGTGTTGATGAAGAACAGAACAAGGTGAGAAGACAAAGAGAACATGAGAAAAATTAAAGGAGAGAGAGAGGTGAAAAAGAAATGAATGGGTAGAAATTTAATGAGAGGTGAGGTGAGAGAGTGAGATAAAAAATATTTAAAGGGAAGTTTATTGAGTGGGAGTTGAAAAATGAGACGGACGAAAAAGTTGAAAAAGGAAATTGGGATGAGTGAGTTATAATTTGAAAGGGATTTGTAACGGAGGATTCGTTTTTTTCACTTTGAAACGGCTTGACTATAAAAAAACCGCTACAAAATTCTAACCAACTACGTAGTAACGCATTGGATGTTGGTTAACACTTACATTAGCATAATTAAGAATTGCATCTCATTACCTTGCCTCAGATAGTACCAAACTTGGCCCAGGTGGCAGTTAATGTGGCATCCCACATAGAAGATTGACTGGATATGCATTTATGGATTAATGATAGTGGTAGTCCATAACTAAATTACAATAAAAGCTCATGAAGATTACCCATTATACATACTTATAATTTGGAATAATGCACTATTCATGAATAGTGCAACTTACAATTTGGAACAATGCACTATTCATGAATAGTGCCCATTTTTTATTTTTTATTTTTTTTAAAATGTGAGTATTTTGTGTAGTTAGCCTAAAAGAATGTGATATTACAATATTGTATTATTTACTGTTTTATAAATGTTACAATTATGTCTAATTCAGTGTATTATATATAACCTACAATTTATGTGTTGCACTATTCATCAATAGGAAATAGAGAGTTTTCTTAGATGGATTGGATGTAACTAGGGATGAAGGTTATCAATCATAGATTTAGGGTAGATAGTTTATGACACTAGGTCTACACTACAACCATTTGCATCAAATAAAAAACCTAACTTTCTCATGATTAACAAATGCTCTTTTTTTCTCATATATATAACCTACAATTTATGTGTTGCACTATTTATGAATAGGAAATGGAGAGTTTTCTTAGATGAATTGAGTATAGCTAGGGGTGAAGGTTATCAACCATAGATTTAGGCCAGATAGTTTATGATCCTAGGTCTACACTACAACCATTTGCATCAAATAAAAAACCCATTTTTCTCATGATTAACAAATACTCTTTTTTTCTCATAAAAATTGTGCTCCCTCCATCCCATAAAGGTAGCAATTTTATTTTTTTTAGTATTTATTTTATGTTTTTTAATAGATGTTTTAACCATATTTTATGAGTATCATAATTTGTAGTATGAATTTCTAAATATATATTTTTAAAATTTTTGCATCATATATTTTAGTTATAATTTGAATCGAACACTCAAACGCAAAGCATGAAAGTAAAACCCACCAACCTTTATTGGAAAGAGGGAGTAATATTTGATATTGAGAATTGTGTTTTGCTCAAATCTATCATAAGGAAGAATTTATTAAAAGAAATTGATAAATTAGTAGTTGAAAATAAGATATTCGTTTTTAATTTGCATTTTTTTTGTTAACATGTTGAATGAAAATTCATAGATTAAATGTTGGAAAAATGAATGTGATAATTTTCATAGATAGAGAAAGTTACTAATAAGAATGGTAATGATCGAGCATATGTCTTTCAGTTTGATCTTAACCTTTTTGTGGGTTTGTTTACTTTTCTATAAAACTGTTTTCATACATACATGAGAAACAACTTCAAAAAAAAGTTATGATCATTGTATCATAGGCTTTTTAATACATATACCCTATAAGTAGAAATAGATCATTGATTTGCTTTCGCTATTTGTGTTATAAAAACAATCTTTATGAAATTGTCATGTACTCATCATTCACTCTACAGGAAATAATATAAATATTTCGTTTTTGGATTGTCCTAGAAAAATTATACACTTTTCTGAAATACAAACTTTTCTCCTCTAAAGTTACCAAACTATCCCTACTTTATTTTTACTTTTTGTATCACATTTTTTATGCAATCTCGACTCAAGGGTAATTATATCAGACTACATAAAACTATACATTTCCCTTAACCTTCGTCTTCAGTCAAATTAGAAAATCTTTTAAACAAAGAGGGAGTACATTATATTTTCCATTGCTTAATCAAATGATACAAATCTACCTAATTCTTACTAATATCACAATTTGTACCCGTCGCGAAGCACGAGTAGCAGTACCTTGTTAGAGCACAAATAACAAAAAGGTTTACACGCTTTACGCAAGCTAATCCATTTTTTAAAAATAAAAAATAAAAAACGGGTTGAAGATATAGAACATAAACAAATCATCGCCCTTTTCGGAGAAGAACAGGGACAATCCCGGCGGACCTCGGCAATTCGTTGCCCTCTTGCCGCTCTTCGACGATCAGCTCGGCGTCAGTGTCAAGATGATTACCGACGATCAGCTCGCAATTGTCATCAAGACCGGCCGCAGACTTGGCATGGGCACCGATATGTACAGGCTTTTCTATTTTCAAGTACTTGAAGTACCAATTTTTTTTTCTCACCTGAAATACCAAAACGACGTCGTTTTGGAGGCGACCGTTACTTCACGGTTGCCGTTTCCACGTTCTTCTCCACGATCGGACCAGGAGCCCAGGTACGTAACTTCCACTCCTCCTTCTGTTGCACCAGCGAAGCAGTGAACGTCTTCCACCGTCGTCGCAACAAGCATCTAAGTAGCATTTGAGATAAGTCGGCACGCGCTCAAGTTTTTCGTGTTCGAAAGTTATACGTGTGATCCGGTTGCGAGTAGCTTCCAAGTTTTAGGGTTCTTTAGTTTGTGACGCAGGATTCGAAGTTCTTCTTCAACCATGAGTGGGTCAACCAGAAGCAAGAGTAAAAGGAAGGGTGGGGAAGAAGAAGACGTCTTGGCGCGAAGGTATGTTGATTTCTAGACCCCCTTCTAGCCTCCAAAGCGGACGGTGACATACCAGAGGCCCTATAGTTCGACTGACAGTTGAGTTGGTGGGAAAACATTTTGGTGTATCAAAGTTGAAAGTTCATGTGAATATTCTGGATGTTATGTTGGCACAATAGGGTTTAATGTAAATGGAATTAGCGTTAGGCGTGACATATAGCGTTCTGAGAAGGTCTAAAAGGGCTACGTTAATTTTAAATACGAGTCGTTTGTTGTAGTCAGCGAGGGAATCGAGGCCCCAAATATTTTACATCGTATACTTTAGAGGTCCTTAAGTGATACCCTGACGTTCGTTATGGTCCTAATGTGACACATTGAACCTGTGGAGGCACCAAAACGTTGCCACGAACCCTTAAGTAGGGACCGAAAAGGCTACGGTGACGATTCGAAGGCGTGGTCCTTTTCGATCCCTAAAGTGTGTCGGGTAAAATAACCGAATAGGCCATCAATGAGTCATTTGACTCTCATCAGAAGTCAACTGGCCGAGGTGACCTCAAGAGGGCACCACAAATGAGCCATGTATCATTTGAGGGGTCTAAGGCGCCCCAATGAGACAGATTATGGACCCTAAACGCGTTGGCAGTGTACATCTTTAGGTACCTAAGGATCGCCATCGACATTACGTCACACTTAACGGTTACCTGGTAACCGTTAAGTGCGAAACAGCTTTGTCCTCCTCCTCACTGAAGTACGAGTTCCGGCACTTGCGAAGGCCATGGATGCGATCTTTCGGAGAGCAAAGCGCAGAGATCGGTGGCCGACGACGGTAGACAACGGCATCGGACTCCCGACTCCGGCCGTCGACTTCGAGGGACCCAGGTTTGTTGCCCAGTTCTTCTCAACAGTGTGGCGGGCACTGAGGTTGCGGTTTCTTGTTTCCTCTTTCTTGGGGTTCTATTGTTACTCATCCGCTAGATGGCTCCGAGGGTGGGTAGTCGGATGATGGAAATACAAGCTCAGTATGAACCCCGAATGCCCTGTGATAAGGGGGAATCGTCGATCAAGCCCGTGAAGTTGGTTGGAGTATTCAGGAATACAGAGCTATACTATGACTTCGAGCGTCTGCCCTTGCATGGCGTGCAATCTGCGTGGCCCCAAAGATGACACACTGGCCGCCTCCTGGCCCCCTAAAATGGAATAGCGTTCCGTGACATAACGTATCGCGTTTGAACTAACTTACAACGCCGACGACAACGAACAACGTTTCACGCAAGTCGGGCTTCACCATATCAGAACATCGAAAATGTGCTTTTGCGTACTCATTTGCACAGTTCTGGTGAAATTGAAATTGGTGAAGGTTGTACGCCAACTACTAAGAAATACTGAAATACTGTGCCCCCTAAAATGATACAGTGGCCATCTTATGGCCCCCTAAAATGACACAGTGGCCCAGTACAGAAATAGCGTTCCGTGGACTAACGGATCGCGTTTGAAATAACTTACAACGCCGGTCCCTACAACGAACAACGTTTCACGCAAGTCAGGGCTTTGACCATATCGTAACCTCGAAAATGTGTTTTTGCTTACTCATTTCCACGCTCGTGAAATTGAAGTTGATGAAGGTTGTACGCCAACTACTAACAACATGTACAATATTTTAGCACTGTTTTGTAATGGACTGGAAAACAAGCATTCATATCAAACATCTTAAGAGTCAGAATTCGCATCATAATGAGCAGTGCTTAAAGTCCATACATATCTAAATAAAACAACCACGGAATCTAGATTACGGGCGATGACTTTAGGTATTGTCTCAAACACTTACTTCAACAAGAGTTAACCTAAGAGGAATCATAAAAATCATTTCCCATACAAAACACTTAAATACATAATATTCTCTTCAAGACTAAGATCTAAAACGTACATTATACTTAAATATCAAATACAAAATACAAAAAGTTCTAAAATTATACAATCGCGCCAAGAAACATTATTGAATTAAACTACAACGTTAATTGTAACGACTCCAACGCTATTCGGTAACTCTTACACTACACTTTCATCTAGAATGTTCCAGAATGACTAACTTTAGGTGTCTCGTCACAGACGCTGAGGAATTTTTGGCCGGTTCTAGAATGACTAACTTTAGGTGCCTCGTTAGGGCCGCTGACCAATATTTCTCTCGATTAAATGAACAGGGTTACAACACTAGGCAAACGGCTTTGGCCATTTAACAAACGGGGTTTTGTCAAGCCTGCAACAACATTAAAATTACGTCTTACGGTTCCACGACGAAAATCGAAAAAAAACCATCAACCATGATTTCTTTCTATACAGATTCTTTAATACGCTATAACAATGAGAAACATTGCTCCTTTGCATGAATACACCCATTTTTTAGCCTCAACATAGGAGAAATACACAACAAAACTGACAAAAAAAAACTTTAGGTGCTAAAATGTCCAACTTCAAAAAGTACAATGGTGTACTTCAAGTACTTCAGAAGAGAGGGGTACTTGAAAATAGAAATTGCTCGATATGTACCCTTCTACTCTCCTGCTCGGCCAGATCAAGGACGAATCTATCGCTTTCATGTCAGTTGACGAGCTAATCGAGAAGGCGGGTGGTTTCGCCGAATTATTTCCTGGTAAATTAGGAACATTAGCAATTTTCACTTTGGTTTCCGACTTGGCATTGGAAGTTCACCGAATGAGATTATGTGGGTTAGTTTTTTAACTAAATGTTTATTATCCTTTTCCAGGAATTTGAGGCACAACGTTTTGTCTGGACCTGTTGGCAATGTTTTTATTGGACTCAAGTGTAACCCAAGAGAAATGTAAGTCCCTTTTCCATTTACTTCTGAAAATGGTTTGTGGGGATGTTGATGGGATTTGTCTTCTACTCTTTTGATTGTCCCCCTGAGCTGTTGGACAGTAAATTGTCGCCTTGAGCTGTTGGACAGTAAATTGTCGCCATGAGCTGTTGTTTTCTTGGAGTGTGATGTTTGTCTTGAAGTTAACTGGCTTTAATTAGAATCATGCCACTCTTGTTAAAATTTGTTAACTAGATAGGCAGATTGTTCTTTGTGAATGGTTAATTGATGTTTTGATACACAGGGTAGTTGTTTTCATATTTAGGCCCCAAGGTAACATACCATCGCTAGCTTTGAGTTCACTTGAGAACCACATATGAGCACATGTGCAGAGCTTCTGCTCATCTGCTACTTGTCCAGTGAATTTAGATTTCACTGGTGCACATAGCTACGTTCTTCATCACTACACCCTTTGTTCTCACCGTCTCCGACTAACTGCCACTATCCTCTCGCTCGTTCTCACTGATCTCATCCGTTCCATCGGTGAACATCACCATCAGTCTTCTCAAAGCTGAGACCAACTTGTGTTTTTTTTTCTTTTACTACTTGTGCATCGCCTAAATCCTTATCAGCTTTTCTTTTTCTTCTAGGTCTAGTCGGCAAACAACGAAGGGTGGAGCTCCTATATCCAACTCTTCCAGATCTGGCCGACGAACAAGAGAATGTAAACATTGAAAACAGAGATCTCAATTTTTTTTCTTGGTTTCTGATGAATTTAGGATGAGTTTCTGGATTTGGATAAATGTGATTTTTTTTCTATTTCATAAAATCATTTTATAGCCCTTGTAGTCGCTACTAAATCTGCTACAATGGTAACTGCCTTAGCCGCTAAAGAAACAAGATTAGCGCCCAAATTAATAGTGGATTTCGTAGCGGTCCTTGCCATTATATTTGTAGTGGATCTAATAGCGCGAGTGCCACCATAATGCTCAGATCAAATAAATATATATTGAGCGTTCGTGCAGCTAAAGGCACTACAACTTTTCTAGCGATCATAGCCAATGCACCTTCCGCTACATGCACCTTAGATAACTTTCTTCGTAGTAGATTTAGCAGCGGCCCGTAGTGGTAAAGCCTACTGGAGGCTTACCACTGCCACTGTTATAGTTGCCGCTACGTTTTTCATTTCACCTGCATAGTGAGGTAGTACGAAGAAAAGGCAAATTGATTAGGAAAGCAAAAGCCTTTTTTCTATGAGTTGGTGTGTACAAACAGTCTAAACCCGACTTAATTCACTTGATTTTACATCTTTACAATTTATGCCAAAAAATGGAACCCCAATTGAGATTTATAATAGTACCATCCCAAAATTTCAGGCAACCCTAATTGATGATGCCTGGCCTAGCGCTCTTCCCTATTGTTTGGACCAGGGCTTGGTCGAAAGTTCTGCTTTTGTGCGTTCTAGAGATCGTCACGTCTTTGATTGTCATCTGACTTGTAGTGGTCTACTTCAGATTTGTTTCCCCAGCAGATGGCTTGTTGCTAGGCCTCTCGTGCCATGTGTCAAAAGTTCTCTAGACTTGCTATTAGGGTTGGGGTTCTTGCTCTTTGGAATTGGCGAGTTTTCGTCGCCGTCAAACTAGCGGTGCTCAAGTTCATTTTTATGTTTCCGATCGTCGGGTTGTGACAGTGACTGACCGCAAGTGTACGGTGGTCGCAAGTAATAAAATCTGGGAGTACCGGGTCGAACCACAGGGACTTGGATTTTTATGTGTTTTGTGTGTGAATTACAACTAAACTACACTAAGAAATGGATTGATTGATGGTGAGAATTAATCTAGCATGGAAATATGAAAATTAAATTGATTAAACAACTAGAGCAAGAACTAGAGTGATTAACAACAAGATTATACTAAATTATCTCTTAAAAATTTACGTTCCACTTGGATCATGGGTACATGTACATGAATGAGTTTATAAACATTGTTCAGATTTATGTAGGAAAATATATTGGGTCTAAACCTCTATCTCAAGAGAATTTAGAGATAAGTTAGCCACAATGTCTTGCACCCTAACTTATTGTGAAGTAATCAATTTTCCTCTTATGTTAATTATGAACTTTCGTCCTATAATTAACCTAACATGCATTTCTCTACGATCTAACATAATTAGCTTATGTCTAAGTCTAATCATGCCAAGATTAATCCTCTTTCAAAGTATTTAATCAATAAATTCAGAGAAACAAAAACATACATCATCAAACAATATTCATTCATCAAGAAAATCACATGCCCATAATCCAAGCTTCACTAATTCCTAACAGATAATAGCAAACTAGTTACTCAACATAATAAAAAGCATAAATAAAGAGAAATGGAGAGAACCCATGTTCATAGTGGAGATGAACCCTAGTAGACAAAATCCTAAAAAAACATGGAGAAATTGAGAGAACTAGCTAAATCTGACTCTAGAAATGAAATCTACTCAGAAAACTGAAGAGAACCCAAGAATTAATCAAAAATCTATGAAGAGATGAAGTTGGAGGAGCTTATAGAGAAGATGAAGATGGCTCCCCTCTCCTCTCTGTGTTGTGTTGCTCCTGCTCCTGCCCTTCTCCAAAGGCCGTGTCCAGCCTCTCTCCAAAAAGAACTGCCCTCATTATTTGCTTCTATGGCTGCATTTATCTCCCCCAATGGATGGTTGTGATTGAATCTTGAAGCACTCAATGGCTGGGATGAATCCAAAAGAAGCTGAAAAATCTCGGAATCTCCAGGGCCTCCTGCTCGTTGTATCTAAAAAAAGCTTCCCAGCGATCGCTACCGCAACAGAAATTCCAGCTCAGACCTTTAAACTTTATTCTTTTGTCAAATTAGCCCAGATTCATGACAACCTGGCAAAATACATTTATTTGTGAGGAAATCATGCTCAAATACTCTTTAAAACTCCTACAATTGCCTGCTATATAAAGACATATCATGCTCTCATCAAATACCCCCACCACACTTGAGCATTTGCTTGTCCTCAAGCAATTGAAAACATAAGATCAAAAATTCCAAAAAGAGATCTTGGTGAAGGATATTCCACGGTTTAATCACTTCAAGAGTTTACTGACCGCCTCAAACTCAATTTACAAACAATTGCTAAATAAACTTAGTTCACAATCTCAAAAGCATTCTTAAGAAACCCTTCACGCCTTAGTGGATAAAGAAAATGTGGCTAACCCTATGCACTACTTATCTCACCAAAACATAAACCAATTTATGAAGACAACCCATCGGAAGCAACATCTCATTTATTGAGTTATAAACTTTCTTTTTCTTTTTCTTTTTTTTTTCTTCTTTTTTTCGGAGGAACTTATCTGACAATGTTATTTATTAATCATAACAATGTCAAACGGCTACTAGCACTATTCATGATTTCAATCACATTTTCATGTTGAAATCAGCAGAACATTAACGGACTTACCTCCTTTTTTCCAACCCCTTTTTATTTCCTTTATTTTGCCTTTTTTTCATTTCATTTTTTTTGACAAGAGAAGAGGAAATGCTCCTAAAAGTTGAAACAAACATAAAAAGGTACTACAATTGGTGAGATAAAAAACACATCACAATTACCCAATTACTCAATCACTAACTTGTTCTGGAATTTCCGCAATCAAGAAATTCATTAAGCTCAATCAACTTTCATTTGTAAAAAGGAGAGAAGCCATTTTAAGTCTTTTTCACCCATTGACGAAATTTTTGTTCATATCACAATCCAAAAACCATGAGAAAAAAATATTTCAAGAATTTGACCTTCTCAAAAGGACATCACAATTGCTCAAGTGAAGTCTTGGCTTCCTCACATCACACAGAAAACAATCATCAAGCATTCACATTCTACTACTTATCATCCATTCATTCATTCAATCATCAATCACTCATGACAAAATATTCAATAAAGTTCTAACAAAAGATAGGAAAGAAGAAGAATACCATCCTTTTGAGTGAGATTGATATAGGAGAGAGATAGAGAGATAAGGAGGCTTTGCTCCTTTCATGCACGAACTCTAGAGGTAGACACCAAAATCAAACCAATTAAAAGAGCAAATGTTGGTTAGGGGTTAGACCAATAATAAATAAATAAATCAAATAAAACTACTAAACCCCCCACACTTAAACCATACATTGCCCCCAATGTATCAAATGTGCAAAATTCAATTTTATTTACGAATACTACTACTGCGACTACTATGTAAATATGTTTGTTTAACATCACTAGCTTGACGTCCAACTTCTGCACTCAATCCGGCTCGAGTGGAAAGAAATGTCCCAAACGAACCTTCCTTCCATGATGTAGGTTTTCAAATAAATAGTCTTTGAACCTACAAAATAATGAATGCCATTTTCCATGGCAAGATTAGCAATTCTACCCACAAAATGATTCATGATTGAAAAATGAAAACACTTGAATTTAGAGTAAGAGTTAATCATGACATTTTCCCACAATTTATCACAACAACCAAAAGTGAATTTGAGTTCTCTTGATTCAATCTCCCTTCACCACTATTCATAATAGCATCCTCTCTAAATTTTGTAAAATTTGACTCAAAGTCATGACATGCTAGTGGCACTCCATCAAATAAATGCATTTCTCTTGGAACAATGAAATCATAATACGACTCTTTGAAACCGAAAATCATGGATGAAGGAAGAACAACCATATACATCACAAAATGCCCTTTCTCACTAAACCTCAACAATTTCAAGTTCAAAAAAAATTTCAAAGAGACATAGTCTTTCACACAATACATCACAATGATCTCATCCACAACATGCTCACATATCAAGTTCAAAGCATCATTGTAAATTCTCAAAATAACCATCAATCAACCATTTATCCTCAAATCCAGTCAAACTCATGGAACTCATGCATTCAAAATATTGACTAGAATTAAAATGAGGTAAGGAAGAATAAGAGAGGGGGATTTTGTCACCAAATTCTTCAAAATTTTCATGCAAGCTCAATTCCCTATTTTCATGGATATTGGATCTTTTGGTGGGGATGTGGTGAGTTGCTTTTGGCTCCACCCTCCTACATTGTGGCTCATCCATGAGGGTATAGGTGTCCGCCCTCTTTGTTCCATCCGTAATGAAATTCTCACAGAAAATGGTTATTGGCAGAGACAATGTTTGAATATCATGAACACTTTGAAACATTGTGTTATACAAGCAACCAAGTCTCATGACTTTCAAAAACAACATTTTAAGCATATTCAACCCACAAGCATTGGTAAGACCATTTGACATTTTTAAAAGACACTTTATAGCATGGTAAGCATGAAAAGTATATTCAGGGAGAATAGCTTTTTCATTGCCAATGAAAAAGTCATGATCATGCATAGGGTTATGCTCATCCAACACCATTACACTTTCATATTTTATACTTGAACGAGTTTCTTTGACATGATAAGAGATGATTTCTTGTTCATCCATAACATGAAATTTGACAATCTCATCATTCATTTCATCATCAGTATTTTCATCAAGCAT
The DNA here is from genome assembly GCA_024586325.1 of Stellera chamaejasme. NCBI lineage: Eukaryota > Viridiplantae > Streptophyta > Magnoliopsida > Malvales > Thymelaeaceae > Stellera > Stellera chamaejasme. Next base: position 17,876,222 of record CM044986.1, read on the forward strand.
GGAAACATCAATATAATCATGTGCAATTTCATTTTTCATATGATTTGTGAATGCATGGACATCAATGTACTTAAATTCATTTAGATCACTTTCCATGTTTTCAAGCTCAAATAATGGATTCCAACATGCACGTATCTCATCCACTCCTACACAATGATCATATATAGCATTAAAGTTCATGGTTTCATTCTCTTGATGTGGGACTAAATTATAGTCATCATCAATGCTTAACTTATCATCATTTTCATGCATACTAGATTCTAAATTCATGGAATTTATGGTACTAGCATGCTCATCAACCATTTCCATAGGCTCATGCAAATGAATGTTAAGCAAATCATTAAATTGAGGCTTAAAATTGGCTAGAGAATGAGAAGAGGGAATGTTACCACACTTGGAGCTTTCTCCTTGAAGTTCCAAATCTAGACCGATTTGCGCATTAATGTTCATGCACGACACCTCTATCCAATTAGTCTCTAAGTCCATTTCGTCAAGATACTCCAAATAATCCAATTCTTCAATCCGTTGATGTATGGCTCTTTTCTTGTTTTGATTCACCATCTCCATCAACGCTTGAGTAAGTTGTTGCTCGATCTCCTCTCGCTCATTCTTTAGATATTCTTGCTCCAACTCAATTTCATCAAGATTTTTGTCACTCCAAGTGAGATGGTCATCTTGTGATGGGTGTACATGCTCATATGGTTGCCACTCAAATTGAGGTGGCCTTTGTTCTTGAATTTTCCATTGTGGCTCATCTTGAAGGTTGTCATTACCACTATGGATATCTTGTGGATAACCATAAAAATCTTGGTCCCCGTAGTGATCTTCGGCCAAATATGAGCACCCATAAAAATCTTGATTCTCATAGTACTCTTGTGCCATATTTGGGTACTCCTCGTAGTAAGATTCACTAGTAATTCCCCAACCTCCGATGTTTGCATGATTTGGCTCATCACTTCTAGCGTCGATGGCCGCTAACTTCTGACGAAGCTCCACATTTTCCATATATGCCTTTACCATTTCAAAGAGTTCCGTCATCTGAGAGGATAATTGTGTGAATTGGTCTTGTTGTAATTGATCCTCTGGAATGAAAGTCTGGATGCACTCCTCTTCAATCCATGACATATCTTTGAGCCTCGTCATTTGTTTTAAAAAAAATTCTTGAAAATAATCTAAATATGTACATTGTAAATCAAACACAAAAACACAAAAAAAAACTAAGTCCCCGGCAACGGCGCCAAAAACTTGACAGTGACATACCGCAAGTGTACGGTGGTCGCAAGTACTAAAATCCGGGAGTACCGGGTCGAACCACATGGACTTAGATTTTTGTGTGTTTTGTGTGTGAATTACAACTAAACTACACTAAGAAATGGATTGATTGATGGTGAGAATTAATCTAGCATGCAAATATGAAAATTAAATTGATTAAACAACTAGAGTGATTAACAACAAGATTATACTAAATTATCTCTTAGAAATTTACGTTCCACTTGGATCATGGGTACATGTACATGAATGAGTTTATAAACATTGTTCAGATTTATGTAGGAAAATATATTGGATCTAAACCTCTCTCTCAAGAGAATTTAGAGATAAGTTAGCCACAATATCTTGCACCCTAACTTATTGTGAAGTAATCAATTTTCCTCCTATATTAATTATGAACTTTCGTCCTATAATTAACCTAACATGCATTTCTCTAAGATCTAAGATAATTAGCTTATGTCTAAGTCTAATCATGCCAAGATTAATCCTCTTTCAAAGTATTTAATCAATAAATTCATAGAAACACAAACATACATCATCAAACAATATCCATTCATCAAGAAAATCACATGCCCATAATCCAAGTTTCACTAATTCCTAAGAGATAATAGGAAACTAGCTACTCAACATAATAAAAAGCATAAATAAAGAGAAAGGGAGAGAACCCATGTTCATAGTGGAGATGAACCCTGGTAGACAAAATCCTAAAAAACATGGAGAAATTGAGAGAACTAGCTAAATCTGACCCTAGAAATGAATCTACTCAGAAAACTGAAGGGAACCCTAGAATTAATCAAAAATCTATGAAGAGATGAAGTTGGAGGAGATTATAGAGAAGATGAAGATGGCTCCCCTCTCCTCTCCTCTCTGTGTTGTGCTGCTCCTGCTCCTGCCCTTCTCCAAAAGTCTCGTGTCCAGCCTCTCTCCAAAAAGAACTGCCCTCATTATTTGCTTCTATGGCTGCATTTATCTCCCCCAATGGATGGTTTTGATTGAATCTTGAAGCACTCAATGGCTGGGATGAATCCAAAAGAAGCTAAAAAAAATCGGAATCCCCAGCGATCTCCAGCGATCGCTTGCAATCGCTAGGCGATCGCTGGGAAGGGCCTTCTGCTCGCTGTATATAAAAAAAGCTTCCCAGCGATCGCCAGCGATCTCCAGAGATCGCTGGCGATCGCTACCGCAACAGAAATTCCAGCTCCGACCTTTAAACTTTCTTCTTTTGTCAAATTAGCCCAGATTCATGACAACCTGCCAAAATACATTTATTTTTGAGGAAATCATGCTCAAATACTCTTCAAAACTGCTACAATTGCATGCTATATAAAGACATATCATGCTCTCATCAGGTTGTCTTGTGGCCGATCTCTGTGGCTTATGGTATTACCATTGCCAGCTTGGGGTCATGGCTACCCTTCGCCTCCTATGTTCAATCTGTTCATTTGGGGCCTTGGGTTGGGCTCAACGTCTTTGTTAGGAATACGTATCTCAAATTTGGTGTCGTTTTGCAGCTGGATTAGGGTTGTTCCCCGACGATTTTTTTGTTGGTCTCTTTGTGTCGTGCTAGAGGCAGTTAGGGGTATGTTGGTAGGGTTGAGCTTTGTGCCGCTGGTGCACGAAGGGTGTGGTTGTGGGTGTAATAAACAAGGTGATGCTTTCACTTTCGGCAGGGCTGAGTCAGGACTCGCCCTACCTGGAATTATGAGTTACCAGACTTGGAACTGTTCGACTCAAAGGTATCCCCAGAAAGTCCTAACATTTTTTGAATTGACCTCTAGGTGTGATCAATGATCTGGATCTTCTAGGATAACTCGAGTTCGTGCGACGAGAGTTGAATTGGTCTCAACTTTATTTGTGTCTTGTCTGGTGTAGGTACCATATACCCAATCCAGCATGACAATATTTCTTTGGTGTGAAAGACAACTATATATCAATCATTAGATGTAGCACGTTGTTGTTAGAGTGGGCATTCCTTAGGCCCCTCTATCATATCGGTTTTGATCACCTCAAACATCTGGGCCATTTATTTCAACCGTATAGATGTCTACTATCATGTTGTAATTTTAGTTACTGCTTTTCTTTTTTCTACTCCGTGTTTTACGTTCCTTTTTTCCTTACTACTGGGATGATTTGAGTTTGTATTAATATACGCCTTTTAATAATAAATCCAATTTAGGTATTTGGTGGAACTATTTATCCACTAATTGGAAATGGTTCCAACTTCTGAAGCTATTAACCCGAATTACACTTTAATGATGGTTGGTTGCCACATTAATGGTATATAATGTGTTCTTCACTTTGTAATGAAAACTTTATGCAGGAGGGAATATAATTTTATACTAACCGAATGGTTAACTTTATGGCACTAACTATAATTACAAACTAACCTGCGTTTAGCTTTTGCTTAACGACCACTTGGGATTCCAAAAATCCCAACACACGATATGATTTGAGAATAAATTGACCAACGGCCACTACAACCGAAAGATATGAAGATCGTTTTTAGGGGTCAATTATTTATCATCCGAATGAATTTTTACCCACTTATAGCACTTGGTGAATAAGAGATAGATATGTAATTATCCGGTTAGTTGGACTTGGGCTTCCAAATTACCTTGTAGATGAGTCATTTGAACTAGTGAGTGAAATAAATATCACCTATAATTAACAGGGTTGGTTTTTAGGATCATTTTCAGTTTTTAGCATTTTTATTTCAATATTTTCTTGGGTTTCATTTGTCATGACCCCACGCGGTTTAGAGGAAAGTTTGGCATATTATACGATTTTCTAGGTACTCATCCGACAGGTATTAGCCGTTAAGGCCCCATTTTGGTGGACCAAAGGGGCCTAGCTTGCATGATTAATGCGACTCTTGTATTGAATTAGAGGAAATATTTTTAGACCTATTGAGGTTTAGGAGGAATTATGATTATTTTGGTTTAAAATCTCACACATCACTCAAAATTAGGAAGCACTAGAAGTTTCCTAAAATGAGGAAAAGATGACCACTCCGTACATTGTCAAAAGGGGGAATTGGGCAGTTTTAAACTTTACTACTATTTACTCTATTGTAAAACTCTTTATTGGACTTAGTTAACCACTTTTTCATTAATTACAACTTTACCATATTCCTACGCCTAATGAAAATCGAATCCAACTGTCATGCTTTCTTCTTTCACATAGATGGTCTGTCTCAAGACCCATTCAATTGTAAACTTCGAGTTTAAGTTCTGCACCGCCGCCTTCAACGCATGTGTTGCAGATTCGTCTATGATTGTCGTGCTTCGCCATGCCGTCTTCCTCCATTCGTGATCGTCCTTTTGCTTGTCCTATTGTTTGCACGAGTAATTTGGTCCGATTTGGTTGAATTCTGGCCATGTTTGGTTGCGTGGGTACTGATGACGCTCTTTTACCACGTGAGTGTTACAAATTATTTTAAGGCCGCCAGCTGCCGTGTCATTTCTCAGCTTGCGAGTGTTTGTTTTGTCCATAGTCCAGACAAGTAAAAGGATTCGGGATATGCCAAAATGATAACCAACTAAGCACACAACATGATAACAATGACAACTAGTGTTGGATAAGGATTAACATTGTTTAGGGTATCTGTTTCATATGTGTACTCCATTTACACAAGTAATATAGTCAAACTAATTACATTTAATTTAATAGAAATTCGCTCTATAGAGCATCTAGTCAAATCGGAGCATCATTCTCGAACTAGGGAGCATCATTTTGAGGACAGTGATCATCGTTCTTAAATCGGGGTGTATCACGTTATAGAGCGTATTCATCATTCTTGAGTAAATGTGGAGCTCATCATTCTCAAATTGTAGACATCATTTGGATAGTGATCATCATTCTCAAATCTGAGTGCATCATGTTGTAGATTGTACTCTTCCTTGTGCAACGCATCATTCAAAAAGTAGAGAGCATCATGTGGAAGATAGTGATCATCATCCTCAAATCGAAGAGCATCATGTGGAAGATAGTGATCATCATCCTCAAATCGAAGAGCATCATATTGCAAGGTGTGCTCATCATTTTTAAGTAACTCTACAATGTATCATTCTCGAACTAGACAACAAAATTTGGAAGACGGTGATCATCACTCTCAAATCTGAGCGCATCATGTTGCAGAGTGTGCTCATCATTCTTTCATCCGTGATCATCAAATGTTCAAGGTGTATATGATGCTTTGGGATAGCATATGATGCGCTCATAATGAAAGTTTTGGTCATCATTATGATTATCCCAAGCATCATTTGTCAATCCTTGTTGTCATTCTTTGGGTAGATTATTGTTTCGATTTCATTTATAGTTTCATCGATGTCATCATATTGTAAAGGTTTTGAGGTTAACATCATTATGACAACGAGCATCCAAATGTTTCCATGGGTACATCATAAGTGTAACAGCCGCCACGCGCCGGACGACTTCCGAGGTAATTTATGTACGATTAACGATCCATTTTCTGATTTCTGTGAATATCGGGAATTAAATTTAAACATGTTGAAAATGTTTTATGTGTTATGAAGTCCCAGAGTTGGTGTCAGAATTTCAGTTCCGTAGGCATTCCCGTTTCGAAAATATGCAAGTTGCGGTTGGACTAAATTGCAACTTTACAAAGTTTGGGGGCCAAAGTGAAAAAGAAGAAAAATGGAACCAAATAATTGAAGTTAAGGGACATGTGGCGCCATTGTGAAGAAATGAAAGAAAATAAAAGAAAATGGAAAACAAAGAAGATAAAAAGGAAGAGAAAAAGTGGAAGTGACATTTCGTCACTTTTCTACTTCTTCTTTTTCTTCTTCCCATGTTTCTCTCCACCATGAAAGCTCCATGTCGGGGTTCAGGTGATCTCCACCAATATTGGCATGAGCTTCGAGGTAAATATATTAAACTGATTCTCGAGAGAAGTTATATACTTTCTACGGATCATATTTTGTAAATGAGCTTCTGTGTGAAAAACCGTTAACGTCTGAATTTCTGGTGTGCGTGGCGGAGCCACTCGGATCTGTGATTTTATGGTTCTTGAACATGTATCCTGTGATCTTTTGATGATTTGTCAACAAGGAGTTGAGTAGAAACTAAGCCGAAACTCTGCCAAAATCAATTTCTGAGAATCCGCGCGGAAGCTCAGTTCGGAAATCTTCGGTGTGTAAGGTAAGGGTTCAGTTTTTCATTGATTTTGCATTCTAGGACACTTATAATATGCATGTCGGGGTAAATTGGGGCTAAGTTTCACTGAGGGGTGTGTCTGAGGGCCTTCGCATGATCTAAAAAGAGGCTTCGCATGTTTTGAGAAAAGGGGCTTCGCCGATCTGGGAAAGTGTCTTCGCATGATCTGGAAAGAGCCTTCGCCTGGCGGATTTGCATGGGCGCCTTCGCGTGGGGGGCCTTGCCTTCGGCTTGGGAGGCTTCGCTTCGCCCTGGGGGGCTTCACCTTCGCCCGGGGGACTTCGCCTTCTCCTGGAGGGACTTCGCGTTCGCCCTGGGGGGCTTCGCCTTCGCTTAGGGGTCTCGTCTTCGCCTGAGGGGGCTTCGCCTGGATGTTCACCCTTCGCACTTTTTCAGAATTTGTGATTCGGCCCTAAGCTCCCTCTATCCCCGGTAATACCGAACTTAGCTTATGACATAGGCTAGAGTATGCGGGTAGATTCTGCTATTTGTTTCACGTTGACTTGTCCGACAAGTTACCTTCTGGGAGTGCTTCAGGATAACTTATTCGGCAAGTTTCCTTCTGTATTCTGATATCTGGATATGTTTTGTCAGCAGCGGGGATTCCGGACCCCGAGCTGGTACCATGCCTCTAATATTTTTGAAAAACCTCTTATGTAAGGCTAAAAGCCTCAGAGGTCTACCGATTCTGTCTGACTACCGACATTTCCGATATGGTTATTATTATTATTATCTGTATATATATGTTGTCCTTTTGCATCTGTGTTTTCTATACAGGTATATTGGTTCGGCATACCCCGGACCTCAGAAACCCTATCCTATGTCTGACCCTTACTGAGTTCTCAACGAGGACTCACCCTTATATTTGTTCACTTTTTCAAGCTCGTCTGATAAGAAGCCTGAGGAGTAGAGTCTCTCGGTGCTTTCTGGTGTTTGATTTTCAGGTATTAATAATTCCGAGTCTGTCTTCTGATTTGAAAAAAGGGTTATCCCGTTTGAGATTTTCTGTCATTCTGCAAGATCTGATTCTTATCTGAGCACATTATGAGATTACTGACGGTATGTCTTCTGTTATCTGTTTAGTAGCAGCGGTGACCTACGTGGAGTTGCTTTCTGAGGATCTTAGTGCACCAGATCCCTCCACACACGAAGGTATTCTGGATATTAGGTTCTGGCTCTGTATATGTGAACGCTTGCATGTAAAATTATGTTGCATCACATATGTATCTATATATGTGCATATGTGTGTTTGGTGTTCAGACGATACTCATTACTTGCACTACAAGTTAATGATATGAGTAGAGTAAAGGAAAATTTTAATCGGATGGGTTTGGACCACTACACCAAGTGAACTCCGTTTAATGTTTCCCCGACTCTGGTTCCCGCTTACGCCATCGGGCATTCAGTATTACGTAAGCTTCCGCGGAAGGGAGTAACAATAAGTGTATATATGTGCATCATACTTTCCAAGAACCTTAAAGTTGTGTCGGGATGGGAACTAAGATTTATTAACAGAAGGAAGGAGGATCGGCGGTTTTACTGGCTATTTCGGTACTGACGAGAGAAATGAAGGTCGATTGGTGGATTTTGCTGCAAATTTGGCACCACCACGAGGAACGCCTTTCGTATTTAACGCCACAATAGTTTCATAACCTTCTTCCTTCCTTTCTAAGTAGTGGTACTTAAAAAGTGTGCAAAATGCACACTTTTTTTTATCCCAACTCTTACTTAAAATGGAGTTTCTACAGAATTTATGTGTGCCTTTGCAACCAAATACACCAACCTTTATGAACTTTCTATCACAGCATCCATATTTCTCTCACTATTTTCATATCAATTTTCAAATTTTTAGGAGTGAAAAAGGTATAAACTTTTTTGAAATTGAACATTGTGTAAAAGCATTCATATTTTTGGAGAAAATAAACATTTTTCAAATAAAATAGATATGGAGTATCACCTAAAGCTCGTAGTGAAGCTAGACCAAGCAGGGCAGACACCGCTTATGCCAAGCTCGTCGGCCGCGGGTGGAAGAATTCTTCACTTCTAAGTCTTTTTGTCTCCAACTTGGTTATTCGTCTTTGCATGTATAAATGTAATGATCACTCTTACTGCCTCCAGTATCTGAAAAATTAATACGTTTGTTTTTTTGATGATGTGGTAAATTTAAATTTTTATTAGAAATAATTCATTAAAATTTTTTAGAAAAAATATATATTTAGAAACCATAAATACTAATTTACAATTTGAATTTAAATTATTTGACTTTATGTATTACAGTGTTGAAGAAATTAAATATTAAATTAAATAATAGAAAAGAAACACACCATTTATTTAGAGACGGGTGTAGTATAAATTTGATGGTCCCCACTCGTGTGTGTAAATTTGATGATCTCCTCTTACATTTGATGAGCCCATGTATAAATTTGATGATCACTTGTGTAAATCTGATTATTCATTGTGTAAATCCATAATATAAATATGATTATCCCTTAAATTTTATGATCCATTGTATAAATATGTTTTTCTCTTGCGTAAATTTGATGATCCTTTGTAGCTATTTCATGTTCCATTGCGTAAAATTGATGATCACTTGTAGTTCTTTGATGATCCCTTTGAGTTAATTATTTGATTATTGTAGCTACTACTATTTGATTATTCTTTGTAACTATTTGATGATCCATTGTAATTATTAGATGATCCTTTGTAGGTATTTGATAATCGTTTGTAGCCATGTGATGATCTTTCGCGATTGGTGATCCTCTTGTAACTATTTGATGATCCATTTAAGCAAATTGATTGATACATTTAATATAGGTCGAAGCATAATCAGACACTAGTAGAAAAACATACTCTGCCCATCCTTAAAAAATTTAAGCATTTGATTGGGTATAGAGATTAATGGGTATTGAAAACTTAATGGCATTGTTTCAAGAATCGGAGGACCGGGTGACCATTAATCGTTCACAGGGTCGGAGCCGTGAATTGGTAGGGGAAAAGTAGCTAACTAATAAAATTTCGTTCGAGTGGAGGAAAAACAAAAAAAATGAGCAGGGGCATAAATATATATTTTATAAGACTTTATACATTATTATCCCATGTTTTCCAAATTTTAGTAGTGGCAATTGCCACTGCTCACTACAACATGGCACTGCCCCTGATCGTTCACCTTTCTGGTTATGGTTCCGCCTATTGAAAGGGAGACGTAAAAATCATATAAAAGTGGTCAAAATCGATGAAAACCATTAAAAACATTGAATGTAAACCACATTTGAACCGGGTTTACTGAAATTTACATGGAGAAATTATCATGCATCACCGATTTGCCTCATCTCCCAACACCCATGAACTTGTAACCTTAATCCAAGGCTAATTAAAGAGATGAATATAACCAGAACGATTTGAAGAGTAGAGCAAAAGAAAGAGACAAGGGAAGAAGCAAAATAAAAAACAAAGCTAGAGAGACAGAGAGCATGTAAACTTTTTACTTCATTATTATGTTTTATGTGAATTTTTTAGGATAATTTTATAAAAGTGTATATTTACTAATTATTTGTTTAAGAAAATACGATTCAATTCAAATAGTTAGATTTGTTAAACCTTAAACTATTAAATAAACGGTTCGATATCCGGTGTGATGTTTAAAATCATTTTAAAGGATAATAAAGTAAACATGATAAAAGATAGGAATAGTGTTTCCCAAAACAAAGTTTGTGTTTTTACTTCTGAAGTGATATTTGTGAGAGATTGTAATTTGATGGACGAACCGATGGAAATTTTTGAACTTTTCTTCACGTTTGCAAAAGAGCCTTAATGACATTATGGGTGTGCTCAATAACATAATTTCTTCAACTATTTATCCCAAAATATTCAAAGTCCAACTTTCTCTCCCACTTTTCATTTCATAATTATACATCACATCAATTTTTCCAAAACATAAATTTTTCTTGCCCAAAAATTATTCTTGAACATACTCTAAGAGTGTTGATTTGGCTAAAAGAAAATTCAATCTTTCAAATCAACCCTCTCACTACTTCACATTATGATAGCTTCAAAGAATCGAAACATCAGCTCATTATTAAGAAAAACAAACTTCATCTAGAAACTTTATGTTACGGTATTGTCTTATTTGAATCATATTTTAAGATTTTTTATAACATTTTCATCCCGTAAGACTAGCGAGCATATCTAGGCTTTGATTGAGGGACAATGGTTTGGGCAGGTGAGAGGTTTAGTTAGATGAGAGGGGTTACAAAACTTTAGGGTTGATTTGTAAAATTTTTAAAAAGTTGAAGTTAAATTGAATGTTAGATCTGCACATTTACATAAATATTTTCACTTAAACAGTGATTGTAACAGAAAAATTAGTATAATGACATCATAAGAATAATAATGTAATTTACAGGATGAAAAAGATAAAAATTAAAATAGGTCCCAAATGAAACGACCATTTTAAACAATTAGAACTTGTTTTGATGGCAAAATTTTAGGACCACTAATGTCTTCTCCGGCACCCCCATCGTTAAGTTATGTAAAAACTAAAACAATAAAAAAAATCTTATAAAAAAAAACGAGAAATAAAATTACGGCCCTACCCCTGACCAATCGCTCTCGTCTTAATCAAATATTCTGCAGGTTGTATGTGGCTTTAATACATCTAATTGCGTACTTTGGCCTAAACAGATCTGAATCATTTGATTAGATCAGTAAAATATTCGGCAGGTAGTATGTTAAATCTTAATTAATCTGCCACATCAATCACTTGTAAATTCTCTGCCGGGAATAAAATCAAGTAAGATTCACAAAGACATGTATGAGTTAGGGGTATATTCAATCTACTATCTACTAATATATATTAATACAAGATAACTGTATTAATTGCCAAAAAATAATGTATATTCAATCTACTATCTACTATCTACTATCTACTAATGTATATTCAATATACTATTTACTTATTAATTATATGTTCTCACCTCTTCCGTCAGTGTCTTATAGTCATCAAAATAATTGGTGAATTTTTTCAATCAATATTAACTGTGAAGCACAAATTGTTTTATGTTGATCAAACAAGATGAAGATTTTGCAGCAGCACTAGTAGCAAGTAAGGGAAATAAATTTTGATCTTGGCGGCCAGGTGAGTACCACTACGTAGTTTTCCCAACTTTTGTGACGGCAAAATGAGGGCCCAAGCCGTCATAACCGTAGTACGAAAATGTTATGACGGTTCTATGACGGCTATTGCCGTCATACAATAATTCCTAAAATTTTATGACGGTCCTATGACGGATACGGCCGTCATAACGTATTTCCCCAAATTTTATGACGGCTCTATGACGGACGAAGCCGTCATAAAATACGTCGTCGTACATACGCATTTATGCATATTACTTATGACGGCCTTATAACCGCTTTGACCGTCATTAAATTTTTCGAAAACACATTATGGACGGTGTATAACCGCTATGGCCGTCACAACTTTATCGAAAAACGCACTCAAGATTCCTTCGGACTTATGACGGCCTTATGACCAACCGGGCCCTCATAATTCAGTTTTAAAAGACTTCACCTCCCATTTCAAAACGAAAACTTACAAGTGTTCTCTGCTCTCAAACTCCATTAGAGAAGAGAAGAGATTTTGCTCTCAAACCTCACCATCTCCAACCTCCAAGCAGCTCAACTCTCATGGTTTCACTCTCATTTTTTCATCTTGAAGCGAGAAGGTTGATTAACAACAGAAAAGATATTATATAGCCGGTACGTACAATTTTTTCTCTTCTAATTAAATTTTATTGGGTATTTAGTTTTTGTACTAGATTTCTTAGATATTGTAATATGAAGTTATATTTTGTAGATGAACCGTAGTTCCTGTCTGTGAATACTCCTTAGAAGATGAATCTATGTTATACAGATTATTTCCAAGCTACACCTGGAAATAGTTGTGTTAAAGATTACTTCTATCGAGTATTCATGGATTGTCCAAAGTGGACGAGTTCATAAAAACGCAATCGGTGATTAGGTTGGCTTTTGGATTTGTATTGTTGTTCACGATTAAGTTAATTTTGGTAGCATCTTGTCTTGTTCCTCATTATACAAGATTTGCGAAAAGCAGATTAAAAAAATGGGTATAATGGGAATCATGACGAAGTCTTTGCCGAAATTTTGCAATCGTGAATAAAATACAGATCCAAAAGTTTAGCATTGATTGGGTTTTTATGAATAGGATAGGACCCATGCACCCTTTAGGTGATTTAATAAATTTTGTCTTAAGCTTGTTATAGTAGTCTTTAATTTTCTTATACGTAGGAGTAACTATGGTGAAGGCGTGCTTGGATGTACCAGCGTAAAAGTCGGAAGACTGGTCAACTAAATCCGAATTTTGTGATGGAGTTCGGATGTTCGTGAATTTGCTTTTAATGTTGCTCAAGGCATTGGACAAAGCGAGGTTAAATGTCCGTGTAAGAAATGTAAAAATATCAAATTTTTAATAAAAGTACTATTGAGAAGCATTTGTTGAGATATGGATTTAAAGATGATTATTATGTATGGGATCTTCATGGTGAGGAACCGCGTATCAATCCAATCATTTACCGACGTTATGAGGAATTTAATGAACCTTCATCATCAAACAATGTTTCTTCATATGGAAATGAGCAGACTATTAGTCGCGGTGACAGAGGATGGGATTGCGAGCAAATGGTTCGAGACGGTATGTTTTCATCGAATAATTTTGGACATGGAAATAGTGGAAATGATAATGTTAACATGTCAGGCTTTGAAGAGAATGAAGATATCGTGAATGTCGATGTTCCAAATGAAAAGGCAGAACAGTTTTTCAATTGTTGAAAGATGCGCACGACCTTTATATGATGGATGTACCGAACACACGAGAATATCAGCTTTGACCGAGTTATTGAGTATTAAAAATCAACACAACATATCTGATGGAGCTTTTAATAGCATACTGAAGTTTGTGAATCGTGTGTTACCCAATAATGAAGCATTGCCGGCAAACATGGATAAAAGCGAAAAGAACGATCAAAGAGTTAGGTTTACCGTATCATAAGATTCATGCGTGCGAGAACAAGCGCATGTTGTTTTATGGTAGTGATATCGGCGAAGTGTTTTGCAACGTGTGTGGTGCGTGCGAGATATACGGAGGAGCATGAATGAAGGTGAGAAACCGAAGGCGAAAAGATTTTACGGTATCTACCGAATCGAGCGGCTGCAACGAATTTTTATGTCATCCAAAACATCTGAACATATGACATATCATGCGTGTTTAAAAGAGCATTCAAATGGTACTATTGGACATCCAAGTCAATCAGAGGCATGGAAACATTTTGAAAACGTTTATACAGATTTTGCGAGAAGATGTTAGAAATGTACGGTTGGGGTTATGTGCGATGGATTCAACCCAATGGCGATACGGGTAACCCATATTCGATGTGGCCGGTATTTATCACTGTATACAATTTCCCACCCAACAGGTGCATGAAGGAGGCATACATTTTCATGGCATTATTAATACCAGGTCCACGATCACCAGGTCGTAACATTGATGTGTTCTTGCGTCCATTGATCGAAGAATTAAAAGTTCTATGGAATACAGGTGTAATAACTTGGGACGCGCACCGTGGAGAAAACTTTATGATGCGGGCTTGTCTACTCTGGACTATCAGTGACTTTCCAGCTTACGGTATGTTGTCATTTGGAGCACGCATGGAAATCTCGCATGTCCATATTGTTTAGATGGTGTAACTGGTTATCGATTACCCAACGGGCGCAATCGTAGTCAATTCGACGAGATTTCACGCTACAATAACCACAACATCACGGATCAACAATTTGAATGATCATAGGATGGCTAATTTCGCTCAATGGTTCGGAGCGGTATGGCTGGACGAATTTTTGTATTTAAATTTAAAAGATCGGAGACCATTCTATACTAACTTTATATATTATTGTGACTTGTCCTATAGGCTTACTCGGATCCAGGACTTTGGGAATTGGCATGTTTCCCGAATCAAAAAGCAAAATCATACGACGGGACATTTGTCAATGGCTTCAGATTTCATACATACACATATGGACAAAAAAAAGGACTTCTAACTGGGGCGTCTGTGTCCTCGGTGACGTAAACTCCGAAGACTATGTCGATTTTTACGGATGGATCGATGAAATTCTTGAACTACGTTATACGAACATTTCATCACCGTTTTCAAGGGTACATGGTTTAATCCGCGCAGAGGTGTCCGTATGCATGATAAGTCGGGATTATTGACGTCGACTATAAATCACGACTAGATTATGAAGATCCTTTCATTCTTGCAAGTCGCGCAGCAGGTAGTTTACATTCCATACCTACCGATCGCCGACGCTTGTCTCAGTGGTGGACCATATTTAAAACCAAGCCACGTAATTTTATCGGACCATACGTTGAAGAAGTTTCAGACATTAATGAACGATCTGCATCTAGCTCTTCATCAACTATCCATACCAATGATCGAGATGCTCTTCAAGAACCAAGCATTACAGAGTCACTTAATATACAAGGTGAAGATGATGATGAGATTACAACACTTGTCAACCAAAATGAGGAGCCGCAGATGTTGGATGAAGGACATATTGTGATTGAGGAAGATGAAGATGATATTCCTAATGAAATGTAATTCTTTTATAACTCGTTTTAAAATTGTGTGGACCGGATTGAACGTTTTCAATAAATTTGTATTTGCGTGTGAGTCATGGACTTAATTGTACATTACAAATGTGTAAGGACTGGATTGGATGTTATTTCACTCTTTATGACCGCATTCCCCGTCATAAAGCCGTCATAACGTTACAAATTCTCACGAAATCTTCAATTCTGTCCCGTTGCACGTTATGACGGCTTAGGCCGTCATAAAGCCGTCATTACATGGCACGTTAAATACTATATGACGGCCTGGGCCGTCATTTGTCCGTCATAACGTTACAGATTCTGACGAAAACTTCCAATTTGTCCCGTTGCAAGTTATGACGGCTTTGGCCGTGATGAAGCCGTCATAAATATCAATATGACGGCCTTAGCCGTCATAAAGCCGTCATATCGTTTATGCATTAAATGCAACGTCGTAAATAGTCTTCCTTCCCGATACGTTCCCCTTCCCCAACACGTTCAACATCTCCCTCTCCGTCTCCCTCCGAAACCCTCCCTCCGGAACCCCTCCCTCCCTCCCTCTCCTCTCGTAACTCCCTCCCTCTCCCTCTGTAACTCCCTCCCGCAACATCACGGGTAACTCCCTCCTCTATTTTTTTAACTCTTTTCGTCATCTCACCTTAGGGTTTTTTTTGCATCTGCTGTTCGCCCGCCGCCGCCGCCGTTTGCTTCTTTCGCTGCGGCCGCCGTCGCCGTCTCGCGCTCGTCCTTCGCCGAGGCAACGTTGCGACCACGGAAGGTAAAACCTATAAACCCTTGATGATATTTTCATTACATTCTGGGTTCATGATGCTTGAGTTCATCATGAGAAACAACTGCTGGACTATGATTTCGTTTCAGTATTGTTTTCAAATATTTTTTTTAATTTTTTGGTAATTAATTTCGTTTTCTATATTTTTTGGTAATTAATTTCGTTTTTCAAATATTTTTTTAGTTTTCAAATATTGTTTTCATTCTCTTTTTCAAATTCTGTTTTCAAATATTTTTTTTAATTTAAGTAATTTCGTTTTCTATATTTTTTGATAATTAATTTCGTTTTTCAAATATTTTTTTAGTTTTCAAATATTGTTTTCATTCTCTTTTTCAAATTCTGTTTTCAAATATTTTTTTAATTTAAGTAATTTCGTTTTCTATATTTTTGATAATTAATTTCGTTTTCAAATATTTTTAGTTTTCAAATATTGTTTTCATTCTCTTTTTCAAATTCTGTTTTCAAATATTTTTTTAATTTAAGTAATTTCGTTTTCTATATTTTTTGGTATTTAATTTCGTTTATCAAATATTTTTTTAGTTTTCAAATATTGTTTTAATTCTCTTTTTCAAATTCTTTTTTCAAATATTTTTTTAAATTTAAGTAATTTAGTTTTATATATTTAAGTAATTTCGTTTTTCTAATATTTTTAGTTTTCAAATATTGTTTTCATTCTCTTTTTCAATTATTTTTTTAGTTTAAGTAATTTCGT
Source organism: Stellera chamaejasme (assembly GCA_024586325.1). NCBI lineage: Eukaryota > Viridiplantae > Streptophyta > Magnoliopsida > Malvales > Thymelaeaceae > Stellera > Stellera chamaejasme. Next base: position 17,892,827 of record CM044986.1, read on the forward strand.
TTTTCTAATTTCAAATATTGTTTTCAAAAATTCTGTTTTCAAATATTTTTTTTAATTTAAGTAATTTCGTTTTTCTAATTTCAAATACTGTTTTCAAAATTATGTTTTCATATATTGTTTTCAAATATTTTTTTAAATTTAAGTAATTTCGTTTTTCTATATTTTTTGATAATTTCGTTTTTCTATATTTAAGTAATTTTCTGTAATTTAAGTAATATCCGGACTTTGTATTTGAGAGGTATGGTGGACAGGGACCATCATGATAATCTTATGCCGGTCGTAGTGGTCGGGGTGGTCGGAGTGCCGGTCGTCGTCTTCTGCCGCCGGTCGTCTTCTGCCGGTCGTGCCGTCGTGGGCGGCTGACCGGCTTCTTCCGCGGCGTATCCGCAGTACGGGGCACGCCTCTATCTCACCCCGTCCAGAGGAGGGCCCACAGGATGACCCACAGGAGGGCCCACAAGAGGTGTCACTACCAGAACGCCCCGAGACCCGAGAACTCATATACGTCGGACAGTAAGTTCTAATTTACCTTCGCTCCTTAAATAACTTAATGCGCCTATATTTTTCAAATATACTAAAGATATTTCTGCTTTATATAGTCTTTCTGAGAAAGAGCACGGGGTGCGGCGAGTTGCTTCGCATCTTGAAGGAGCGGTACAGTGGTTGGCAGCCGCATATAGTATGATGAGGCAGACGAGCATGACGCATATGTCGGTCGGTTCGCTCAGCGTACCGATGGCCCCGATGAGAAACGAGCACACCGACATGATCTCCCACTTCCACATGGTGATGGGAAAGAAATACAAGACGAAGCGATCGAACATCCGCACCTCCTTGAAGAGCAAGGCCAAGGACCCATCTTGGGCGGAGCGGCAGATTACCTGAGGTTCAAGGGCAAGCGTCCCCGATACGTATCCCAGGAGGACTGGGATAAGCTTCTGACGTATTGGAATAGCGAGGAGTTCGGCAAGTTATCGGCTCAGAATACCTTAAACAGAGCAGGTAAATTCTAATTACTATATTTTATGGTGTACCGTAAAATTCTTGTAACTATAAAAACTTATAACTTTAGAAATTGATTTGCGGCAAATCGGGATGAGAGCGGTGGAGCTATAGCACCGTCACGGGCCGGAAGTCGAAGGCCGATTTTTATGATGACTTGGTACGTTTTCTTAATTAATATATGCGGTTTATTAATTAGGAAATGACTGATGTTTTTCTTGTTGAACTGACTTGAGGCTGGTGCTAACCCAGATATGGGAACATTTTCAAAGAGTGGTCGGCAACAAAAAAGCTTGCCCGATGAAACAGAAGAGCAAGATGCGGCACGGATGACTCGTCGGACACGTATGGGGTATGTTTTTCTACAACTTAAACTAATATAATTTCATCACAATTTATAACTATGTTCTTAATTAAATTGTGAAATTGAAATTAGAGAGGTACGAGGAATTGATGGATCAAGTACGGTCCCGATCAAAAGAGACCGTCTTTCGACATCGTCATCTACACAGAGGTGACGGGTGGACCTTCTCGTGGACGCTACCTTGGCCTACCTCCCCAACTGTCGCACCATGAGATGTTCGCGCCTCCGCCGCCGTGTGAGGTAGTTAATTCAAAATTTTTAGTACAAATTCATATACTTTTTATTTGTGGTGTTGCATACTATTCATCTATTTAATTTTATTTACAGCATGATACTGAGATGCAGCAACAGCTTCAGGACCAACGACAGGTCATCAGTCGGTTGGAGGCCACGGTCAGCAATATGTGGAATGCTATGGTGGCGAACAGAGTTATTCGCCCAGAGGATGTTCCACGGACGCTCGCCGCCTCTGCATCATCATATGTCCCTCCACAGACATCGCAGCCTTCACCGCAGATTCCGATCCAGCCGATTCCGATCCAGCCGCCTGCTACAGCACAACCTTCATTCCAGACTCCGGTCCAGCCGCACGTCACTCCTTTCCCGGATTACCGCTACCCTGGTTTTGCTCCTTTCTCTCGGCCTCGGTTCAGACGTTTTTACTCCTCTGCCGACTCCGTCTACATCGTATAGACCTCGGCCTCCACCGCATGATCCACGGTCCTCGCATCGGCAAAGCCTTGGGCTCGGACTTGGTCTCGGTCTTGGTTTTGACTACCGGCGAGACGGCGGGAATGACGTTCACCGATCTCCTCGGCCATGACAACTTCTACTCGGAATTGGACCGTCAGCGGAGGGAGCAGGCACAACTAATCCTGTCAGCCCACGGACCTCCTTCCCAGCCACTGCCTATTCAGACCCCGATACAGGTCGATGGCTCGACCGCGCGCGAGGCTCCGGCTGATTTGCGGGATGAGGAGAGCGACGAGGAGGAGGACGAGGAGGATGTCGGCAGTACATCAACACTCGGGCGGATGAGTAGTTTTATCTTTGTAAAAAATGTTATATTCGAAACTTTTAAATTATTAATTATGGATATTACTATATTTTTATTATATTTAAATTGGTATTTTATTTAATTATTAATGCTTTTTTAAAATTTTCGTATTCATTTAATTTCTGATAAAACAATACAAAAAGAATTAATTTTTTTTCATTATGAAAAACATTTTATGAAGGCTTCATCCGTCATAAGGCCGTCATAACCAGAATTCGTCACCACCTACACGTGGACACGTTATGACGGCCTCTGTGGTCATAAAGCCGTCATAATTATGAGGGCCCAGGCCGTCATATAACCGTCATAAACAACATTCAACCCAGTTACACGCGTACATTTTATGACGGCCGTATCGGTCACAAAGCCGTCATAAATATGACGGCTGAGGCCGTCATAACGAAATGTGACGCCCAAAAAAATAACGAAACAAACGACGGCCTCAGCCGTCATAATTGTGACGGCAAAATGACGGATACGGCCGTCATAAAATATAAATCAACTACGTAGTGTATACACAATTGTGCATACAGAGAAATTCGGATACATTTGTTTGCTCAAGGATTCATTTGATGAGTAGATTTTAGCATATCATTATATTTGTAAATTTTTAGGACAAGCGTGGAAAAATACATTTCTGCAAAAATTTGAATGAAGTTCTTAAAAAGGTTATTCTGAAACGTGCCCTTTCTAGCGTAAGTTGTTGTGGAGAGAGCACTCACTATGGACATGTTTGCAGTAACACTTTTAAAAGAAAATGACTAACATTTTTTTATTTGTACATTTGATTACTCACATTTTCCTTTTCATGTCATTTGTTTGCAATAATTAATTTAATTGAATGGTAGATGCCCAAGCCATTGAAGAAAGAATTGGTAAATACCAAGAAGAAAATGTTGAGCAGATATTGATCAACCAAGCACGAAACGTAATTTTAAGAGACTCTTATTCATTACCGTTAATCGTGCGGATTTCTCCATCTGGTTTCCGATCTCTTTCATGTTCTTTTAGTCGCCAGTATAGGGACAATCATGGTGAGGTGGAGATGCGGCGTGTCGTCGAATCGGGTGGCAAGCGCTTCGAGCAGAGTCATTTACTGTGAACAAAAAGTGTAAGTTATGTCGACGATATGATGTTTGGGCTCACCGTCGAGAGCTTCCAATATGGCTCCAAATGGTCAAAAGTGGTCCACGGGATGACCACACATGACATGATCGAGTTAGAGATGAGTGACAAAATAAATTAAATCATCAGATAGAGAACTGATGGTTGTGTTCGCAAAACCTTGGTTTTGCCTACATCAGGTTTTAGGAACTCACAACAAACCTCACATCAGCCCATAAATTAAACAAAATCAACCCTAAATCCCAAAACCTTTATCATTGCTCAATTGCATCCCTGTCTCTAACAAACTCAAGCAACTCTTCTCGATTGAGCAGCCTAAGTCGTTCCCCGGCCGTGCCATCTCACCCCTGACGTTTTTGTGTCAGCTCCCCCTCACCTTTGCGTCGTGGAGATTGTCACATAGCTCAAATCCGACACTAAGAGATTTTTTCCTACGTGTGACTGGAGCCTGGATCTGAGGCGAGAAGGACTTGAAGGCACAACTGGGGTGATGCGACAGCAGGTGGAACGAATAGCGAAGTGCATGAGGATCAACGATGTAACGATGAGCGGTGAGGTTGGGGGTAAATGTGTGGGATGGGAAGGGCGAGTTGGGTCGGGGAATTGTGAGTGTGTGAGGTCAGGAGAGCGTTCGGGCCGCCGATAGAGGGTGGGTGGAGGTAGCACAGCCGACGGTGAGCGAGGAGGTAGGCTAGGTGTGGTGGGGACGGGGACGAATTGAAGCAGTAAACAAAGTTTTAGGGCAGAAGGTTGATTTATTTTAGTTTTTGGGGTGGTGTGAAGTTTGACCATGGTTGTCAGTATCTGATATTGGCAAAACCAAGGTTTTGCGAAACAGTGATATATTTTCTTGGATGAAAGATAGAACTGATATAAATGTCATTATTCAAATAATAAAATTAACCCAAAACTTTTAAAAGTGAACTAATTTTTCATAAATCTAAGCCAAAAGTTTTAAAAAAGAAATAAATTTCTATAAATTTATTACACCGGATATATTGTTATTTAATACATTGAAAATTTTGATAATTATTAATTCAGTGAACCCGTGACGAATTCGGGTATTAGAAATAAAATAAAACAACTTTTTAAAGAAAAAAAGTTTATGTTCCTGAAAATTGGATGATATATTTGGAAGAGTAGAAGTTGATTTGAAGTTGAATCAAAGGGAGAAATGTGAACTACTCAAAATTCAGAAAGTCTAATAGGTCCTGGGCAATCTATAATTTTAGCATATATAGAGTTTGAGATATTTGTTTTTGAGGGGAAATGTATAAATTCATTAATTGGCCAAGTTATAGATAATCACATAAAGTATTGTGTGATCAAACCATTTTCAAGTGCGCTCTAAACCATGAAGAGCAAGTGAATAATCCAATAAGTGCACCAAAGTAAATCAAAGACGGTTGCACGTCTAATTCAAAAGTCACATGCTACCAACGTTGATGAATCACTTCCCCAACGAATCCAATTCCTTGTGTCCCTAAAAACTCCATATCTCCACGTTCCATCCAATTGTACAATGTTCCATCCAATCATACAATGACACATGTATGTGAAAGCAAAAAGAAAAAAAAACAATATATATGTGTCATTGTATGATTGGACGACACATGAGAATAGGGAGTTTTTAGAGATAGAGGAATTGGATTCCTCCCTAACACCCCACAAAAGAGCATCGGATCAGAAACAGAATACGAAAAATCTACTAAAAAGGCGGACATAATATCATCGTCAAAAGTGAACAAACTGATGGAGAAAGATGTTTATTGCATATGTTTGAGGTCTATACAGCAGCACCAATTTATAGGATTGGTTGCAAGCATGAATAAGGAAAACATATATTTACAGGATTGTATTCAACGGCTCTTTGCTGATCTTATGGAGATTACACCAAAGCTTGATTTTGTTTCCTTTAACACTCCCCCTCAAGTTGTGTGTGAATGTCAATGACACTCAACTTGCTGAGATGTGTGTGAAAGGCTGGTGATCGCAATGGCTTTGTGAGTATATCTGCTATCTGGTTCTCACTTTGCACATAGGCTGTCTTGATTTCTCCTCTTTGAATTCTCTCACGGATTGTATGACAATCTAGCTCAATGTGCTTAGTCCGCTCATGATAGACTGGGTTTGCGGCGATGTGTAATGCTGCTTGGTTGTCACAAAACAAGATCTGCTGGCTTAGGATGTGACACAAGTAAATCCTTGATAAGTATCTCAGCCAAGAAAGTTCACAAGTGGTGGCGGCCATAGATCGATATTCCGCTTCTGCTGATGACCTTGAAACTGTCGTTTGCTTCTTACTCTTCCATGACACAAGCGAACTCCCAAGGAAGATACAATATCCTGTCACAGACCTCCGTGTGAGTGGGCATCTGGCCCAGTCTGCATCACAATACCCGATCAACTGCAGTGGGCTATTTGATGAGAATAACAAGCCCTGACCAGGAGCTGCCTTTAGGTATTGAAGAAGTCGATGAGCAGCCTTGAGGTGATGTATCTTGGGTTCTTGCATGAATTGACTAAGTGTGTTTACAGAGTATGTGATCTCAGGCCTACTGATTGTGAGGTATATCAACTTCCCTACGAGCCTGCGGTATCGTGTAGGATCTTTGAGAGCTTCACTGCCTGTATCTGTAAGCACCAAGTCAGGTTCCATTGGGACAACAGTTGGTTTTGTTCCCAATAACCCTGCTTCTTCCAATATGTCTAATGTGTATTTTCGTTGGCAAATAGTGATTCCTGCCTTGGAACGGCCAACCTCAATGCCAAGAAAGTATCTGAGTGGTCCGAGATCTTTAATTTTGAAACAACTATCGAGGAACTTCTTGAGGTTACTAATGGTTGTTTCATTGTTACCTGTAATTATCATATCATCAACATAAAGAAGTACAATAGTAATAGAATTCTCACATACCTGCGTAAAGAGCGAGTAGTCGGCTTTTGACTGCTGAAATCCGAGTTTCTGAATTGCACTTGAGAACCTTCGAAACCAACTACGAGATGCTTGCTTAAGGCCATAAAGTGACTTGTGGAGTCGACAAACTAAATTCTCCCCCTGTCGACGGAGCCCTGGAGGAGGTACCATGTATACTTCTTCTGTCAGCTCTCCATGGAGAAAGGCATTTTGGACGTCCATCTGGTGTAAAGGCCAATGGCGGACAGCGGCCACAGCTAGGAGGCAGCGGACAGTGATTAATTTGGCAACAGGAGCAAATGTATCTTTGTAATCAATGCCTTCACGTTGGGTGAACCCTTTAGCAACAAGTCGGGCTTTATAACGCTCAATTGTACCGTCTGCATGATATTTGATCTTAAAAACCCATTTACATCCGATGGGTCGTTGACCGGGAGGCAAGGTAACCATAGTCCAAGTGTTATTGTCCTCAAGGGCTTTAATCTCAGAGTTCATGGCTGCCACCCATTGTGAATCATGTTTTGCCTGTTCATATGTTGTAGGCTCACAAAGTCGAGATATGTTATGCACAAATGAACGATACTTATCAGATAACCCAAAGTAGGAGACATACTGTTGCAAGGGGTAGCGAGTGCCGGACGAGGAAGACGAGGAGACGTTAGGATCGAGAAGGGCGGCATGGTAAGTCTTAAAGTCTCGGAGATGAGGTGGAGGCCGGTGAGTGCGGGAGGAGCGGCGAAGGTCGGGGATATCGACGAGTGTCTGTTCTGGTGATGGATGAGCATGTGATGTAATTGGCGAGGGTGGTTGGGGCGATGATGGTTGGTGGTCTATAGGGTGTGTCGGCGATGGAGGAAGTATCGAGGGGATGGTAGCCTCTGTGGTTGTAGAGCGACGAGAGTAGACTTTGAGTGGAGTTTGGATAGGATGGGTCAAAGGTTTATCTACTATTTGAGATGAAGGGTCAAGGGTAGGATGATGAGGTGAGTGTGATTCATTTAGATCAGGTTGTCCAAATGGATTTGGCTCTGAAGTGTAAGTTTGGTCAGAGAGGATGGGTAGGACGGGGCAATCATCTTGATCTTCTGCTGGGAGTTTACTCAAAGGGAATGTGTGCTCATGAAAAATGACATCCCGGGAAGTGAAAAAAATTTTCTTTTCAAGATCATAAAGACGATATCCCTTTTGCCCAATGGGATATCCAACAAAAATACAACGACGTGCTCGAAAATCAAACTTGTTATTAGGAGTAAGATTTGTTGCATAACATAAGCAACCAAAAACCCGTAAGTCGGAATAAATTGGTGATTTTTTGTGTAAAAGTTCATACGGGGATTTATAAGAAAGTAGGGGTGTAGGTAAACGATTGATAAGATAACATGCTGTTTGAATACTTTCCCCCCAAAAATATAGCGGTAGATTAGCTTGAAATCGAGAGCACGAGCCACATTTAAAAGATGACGATGTTTACGCTCAACTACCCCATTTTGTTGAGGAGTATATGCACATGTATGCTGAAAAATGGCTCCACGTTCTTGAATGAAAGAACGTAGTGATAAAAATTCTCCTCCATTATCAGCACGTAAAATCTTAATGTCTTGATGAAATTGAGTTTTGACCCAAGAAAAAAAAGATTTTAATATAGATTGAGTGTTGGATTTAAGAGTCATAAGATGCACCCATGTAAAACGTGTAAAATCATCAACAATTGTTAAAAAATAACGAGCTCCAGAATGTGTCTGAGTTTTATGCGGTCCCCAAATGTCGCAATGAATCAAATCAAAAGGCGCAGAAGTTTTTATTGAACTTGATGTAAAAGATGAACGAGTTTGTTTTGCCAAGGGGCAAATTTCACAAACATGTTTAGAGTCAAAAACAATTTCTGAAAAAGATTTGGACAGGAATTGAAGAGGAGCAACAGAAGGATGTCCAAGGCGTTGGTGCCAGATGCTAGAATTGCGACTAATATGGTTGGCAAGATGAGGGTTCTGGTTTTGGGCGAGGTAGTAGAGACCATTAAAATGTTTGCCCAGGCCAATCGTCCTCCTCGTTTCCACATCCTGCACAACACAAAATTCTGGATAAAATATCACTATGCATCCCAAGGATTGTGTCAGTTTACTCACAGATATCAAGTTTACATGAAACTCAGGTACATGAAGAACTCCATCAAGAGATAAATCTGATAATTGAACAGATCCAATATTTTCAATTGTTACCCGTTTTCCATTGGGCATTCCAATAGAATCATGAGGTGCCTTACTTTTATTATGAGTAGGTGATAAGTATGAGACATGATCAGTTGCCCCACTGTCCAAAATCCAATATAAAGTGGAATGTGCATCATTTTCTAAATTGTTGCGATTAGGTGTAGAGATACTGTTGCATTTATGAGTGGTTGATCGTTACCATTCTTACAGCGGAGGAAGGCTTTGATCTGTTTGTATTCTTGTTTGTAAAAGTTAGGCTCTCATTTTCACCTCAACATTGTGAGCGAATGGCTTCTTATTTCTGGGTTTCACATTCTTTCCATGCCACTTGTGGCCTACTGGAAATCCCTTCAGATAGTAGCATTGTTCCACAGAATGTCCTCCTTGTTCGCAGTAGGTACATTGCAAGTTTCTACGATAAGAAGTACTGCATTGCCTTTGGCGTGCGAGCTATCTGCATAGCATGTGATGCGAGAGGAACGTCTCGTCGAGTTGCAACCTCCATCTGTCTCTCTTGTTGGAGAATCAGACTATGGACTTTTCTGCTATCTGGAAGAGGGCTCATCATCAAGATCGATCCACGAGCCTGAGAATAAACTTCGTTCAGCCCCATTAAAAACTGCATCACCTTATCCTTCTCCTCTCTAAGAGCGAGCTTGTTTGACATGTCGCAGGAACACGTGAAGGGTTCTTGATAGGATCCCAACTCGTCCCATAGTCCCTTGAGTTTGGTGTAATAAGCAGAGATAGAGAGTGATCCTTGATGACACTCAATAATTTCTTGTTTGATTTGGTAAATTCTGGATTCATTACCTTGAGAAAATCTATCGCGAAGATCGTTCCAAACCGCTGCCGCCGTGTCAGTGAATATCACGCTGCGAGCAATCTCCGGCTGGACAGAGTGAAGGATCCAGGTTATCACCAGATCGTTGCAGCGTTCCCACAGTGGAAATCTTGTGTCGCCTGCTGGTGGTGCTTTCACTGTTCCGTCAATCAAACCGAATTTGTTCTTGGCGTTGAGGCTGCGACGCATGGAACGACTCCACTCACCGTAATTCCGGCCGTCGAGCATCGTATTAACCAGGGTGAGTCCTGGGGTGTCTGAGTGGTGCAAGATTAAAGGATCTGGTGATGAATTCTCCATCTCCTTCATCTTTTCAGTTGGATCAACCATTGTGATTGGTGTGGGTTGTTTGTGTGGCGGAAGACGTCAATGGACAGCACCAGAATTCTTGCGTGCTGCTCTGATACCATGAACAAACTGATGGAGAAAGATGTTTATTGCATATATTTGAGGTCTATACAGCAGCACCAATTTATAGGATTGGTTGCAAGCATGAATAAGGAAAACATATATTTACAGGATTGTATTCAACGGCTCTTTGCTGATCTTATGGAGATTACACCAAAGCTTGATTTTGTTTCCTTTAACATAAACCTGCAAGTAGTTCCAAGTATCAAAATTTTACCTGACTCACCCTCAGCCTCATCCTCCACCCACGCTATCTAACATCGGATCAATGAGGTCTGAAACCAGAAGAGTCCAATCGCAAGTGTCCTCCCTTGATCAGCACCTCACGACCGACTAACAAGCCACACTGTGTATAGCTGATCCTGGTAGAGAAGAGTCAGCAGCAAGTAGAGAAGAATTATCAAAACTTTTACCTCAGAACACTCTGGCATGCAACCAAAGTCTCCGGCCGCTGAACAAAACGCCAAGCCTGCTTGGGAAGCATCACCTGGTTAAAAGCCTGGATATCACAAAACCCATATCCACCAGCCCAGCGTGTCATACACTTGAGATCCCATGAACACCAAGCCATCCGTCTGTCCTCCACATCTGCCAACCAGAAAAAACTCATTGAAAAATAGCGCAGGTGATCACACACAGAGGCCGCGATCTCAACACAATTCATTAGGTGGTAGGCATTGCTTGTATGACTACTTTGATCATTACTTCCCTTCCTCTCGGAGAAGTGCTCAATTAAATAATCAAATTGAGGGACCTTTTTCCTACCAACCATTTAAGGGAAACCCAAGTATCTGTCAACCAACAGACATTTTGAAGTACTCAATACCTAAGCCAACTAAGCCCGCCACTCTCAGAGAATATTCAGGCAATAAAAAAAAAGGACTTCTTGCGATTCACCATCACCATCTCCCCAGAGCTGCCTTATAACTGTTAAAGCATCAAACTCAATGTTAAGTTTTTGGGGAGAGGTTAGTTGGTGTTTATGGATAGTTTGAGTAGTTGAAAAATTGTTTGGCAAGGTTGAAGGACTTGTTTGAGAATTATTAAAAAATGATGGACTTTATTGCAAGTTTTGTGTATTGGGGATGTGGGAGTACAAGGCTTGTTAGGTTGATGCTCAAATGAGCATTTCAGCCTATTTATAGAATGGAAGAGAGGCTTGCCGACTTATTCAAGTCGGTTCCAAGGTGATAAAGATATTTGTGCCTAACTCTCTCTCCACCACTAGTCTTAGGAAAGTTCTACACAATAGCCCCTACTCTAGATTTTTCTACATTCTCTAGATAATTCTTTTACTTTTCTACCACAACTTTCCTAGATTTTTTCTAGGATATTTCTAGACTAATTTACACATTCAGAATTCTAGAATACTCCAAAATTTGCATCACATTTTTAACACTCCTCCTTGATGTAAATTTGTTGAACACTGAGCTTTATCCTAAGATACTCAAACTTTGTTCTTGGTAGTGCCTTGGTGAAGATGTCTACAACTTGCTCCTCTGTTGTGCAGTATTCTAGCTTGATCTCGTTATTTGATGATGCCTCCTTGATCGAGTGATATTTGATTGCAATGTGCTTGGTGCGACTGTGGTAAACAGGGTTTTTCGTCATGTGTATGGCCGACTTGTTATCGCACAGGATCTCTGTTGGCTCTTTCTGCGTCTCGCCCATATCTGTCAAAATTCTTCGCAGCCATATAGCTTGATTTGTGGTTCCTGCGGCTGCTACATATTCTGCTTATGCAGACGATTGTGCCCCGGTTTCCTACTTCCTTGAAGACCATGAGAAGAATCCTGATCTAAGTGTGAATCCATACCCTCCCCAATCACTCAATCACTGTCAGTGTACCCAAGTAGCTTTGAGTCAGAAGTTGGTCTGAACCAGATTCCGAAATCCTTAGTTCCTTGGAGATACCTTAGTATTCTTTTTGCAGCTCCATAATGGATCTCGCTTGGCTCCTGCATGTATCTCGATAGTAGACTTGTAGCATACATTATGTCTGGTCTTGTGGCCGTCAGATACAGTAGGCTTCCGATCAGACTTCTATATAGTGAGGCATTTGCTTTTCCCGAGTTGTCTTCTTTCCTCAGCTTTTGATTTGCTGCCAGAGGAGTAGTGACAGACTTGCAATGGTCCATCTTGAATTTCTTCAGGAGATTTTCTATGTATTTCTTTTGTGAGATGAATATCCCTTCTTCCTCCTGACTCACTTGGATCCCGAGGAAGTGATGCATCAAGCCCAAGTCGCTCATTTCGAAAGTCTTCATCATGTCTTCCTTGAAGTCTTGTATCATCCTCTCATTATTCCCTGTGCATATTAGATCATCTACGTAGAGAGAAACGATGAGAGTACTGTTAACATGGGTCTTGATATAGAATGTTGGTTCACTCATGCTCCTCCTGAATCCTTGTTTGGTGAAGTATCCATCAATCCGGCTGCACCAAGCTCGCGGTGCTTGTTTTAACCAGTATAGGGCCTTATTTAATTTAAGGACCTTTTCTTCTTGTCTCTTGGCCTGAAAGGTGGTTTCTCTACGTAAATATCTTCTTCAAGAATTCCATTAAGGAAGACCGACTTGACATCTAGTTGATAGATTCTCCATTTCTTTTGAGCAACAAGAGCAATCAATGCTCGAATTGTATCTAGCCTCGCGACTGGAGCAAAGGTTTCAGTGTAGTCAATACCTGGTAATTGTGAGTAGCCCTTAGCCACTAGTCTTGCTTTGTGCTTTTGTACTGTCCCATCGGGGTTAAGTTTTGTTTTGTATACCCACTTAACTCCGATGATGTCTTTATCTTCTGGCCGATCCACCAACTCCAATGTGTTGTTTTTCTCTATCATTTTGATCTCCTCCTTCATCGCATTCACCCATACTTCCTGTTTTGCAGCGGCTTCAAAGCTATCAGGTTCTACCATTGTGTAGCTACATGTTTTGTATAGCTCGATAAGTGACATAGTCCTTCTTGGCCTTGATTTTGAGTCATTATCACTGGGTGATTCAGATCTTGGAGTTTCTGGCTGTGATGAAGTTCCTTCATCGTCGCCTGTTTTGTTTGATTCTTCGTTTGGAATTGATAGTGGTGGCATGTATATGGTTTCTTCCTTCTTTTCGATCTTTTGTTCATCCCAGTTCCAGGATGCTTCTTCATCGAACTCCACGTCGCGGCTAACCGTCAGCTTCTCTGTCTCCAGATTATATACTCTATATCCTTTTGATTGTGAGTTATAGCCCATAAAGATCCCTCTTTGGCTCTTATTATCAAGCTTCCCTCTCTTTTGTTGTGGAACATGAATGTAGCATATGCAACCGAAGACTCTGAGATGTTTGGCTGAAGGCTTTCGTCCACTCCAGGTTTCAATTGGTGTTTCGCCTTCTACGGCGCTAGTTGGACACATGTTGAGTATGTAGACAACAGTGTAGACGGCTTCTGCCCAAAAGTGTTTTGGCAATCCTTTTCCTGCTAGCATTGATCTCTCCATCTCCATCACAATTTTGTTCTTTCTTTCTGAGAAACCATTTTGTTCTGGTGCGTAGCCGACGGTGAGTTGTCGATCACCTCCTTCCTCCTCGCAGAACTTGTTAAATTCTCTTGATGTGTACTCCTTTCCTCTGTCACTTCTTAGCATCTTAATGTGATAACCACTTTGTTTTTCCACGAGATGTTTAAATTTCTTGAATATTCCAAATACTTCTGATTTTTCTTTCATGAATTAAACCCAAGTCATTCTGGTGAAATCATCAATGAAGAGGATAAAGTACCTGTTGTTGCTCGGAGTAATCGTCCTCATCGGCCCACAAACATCTGTGTGAACCAGCTTTAGTGGCATTTTGGCTCTCCATGATGGTTCAGATAGAAATAGTTGTCGGTGTTTTTTCCCAAGTAGACAGCCTTCACACGCCTCCTTTGTAACTTCAATCTTTAGTAGATCCTTGATCATGTTGTTCTGTTGAAGAGTCTTCAGCCCTTGAAGATTAAAGTGGCCAAACCGTTTATGCCATAGCCAAGAATTGTTCTCCTGAGCCTTTATGGTAGCTTCAGTTGTGTGCCTCCATTGGATAGGGAAGTTTCTCTTCTTCATCTTAATTTTGGCAATGACTAGATTTTTGTCCGCCTTATCGTATATGGTGCAGTACTCACCTTCAAAATGGAGTGAGTATCCGTTCTCCAACATCTGACCCACACTTAGTAGATTTTCTGCTAGATCTGGGACCCAAAGAATGTCATGTATGTACCGAGTGCCTTTTCTTGTTTGGACAGCTACAATCCCTTTTCCAACGATCTTGATGGATTTCTTGTTTGCTAGTTGCACCCTCGAACTGTAGGTGGTGTCTAATTTGGAGAACACCTCTTGATTTGGTGTCATATGATTGCTGCAACCACTGTCCACCACCCATGTATCCTTGCTTTGTTCTGCAGCAGATTGGCAGACGTAGAAGATATTTTCCTCATCTCCTTTTTCCTCGGAATAACTGGGTTGATGATTTTTTGCTTCCTTTGGAGCGGCAATTTTTCTCTAAGTGACCAAATCTTTTGTAGTTACGACATTTTGGTTTTCCTCGAAACCAACAATCTTTCTCCAAGTGATTTGCCTTTTTGCAAATTCCGCAAGGAGAATTTGTTGATTTCCTAGGATTTTCTCCTTGACGAGAATTTATGTTAGATGTTTTCTTATTACTTTGGGATTTCTGAGACTGATTTTTGGACTGAAAGGCACTTTCAGATGGTTCTTCGTGATGCCTATTCATCCTTTTCTCTCTTGCTTCAAGTGAGCCTATGAGTTCAGATACCGATAATGATGCTAGATCTTTTGTTTCTTCTATCATAGAGATTATTGATTCAAAATTCTCTAGAATAGAATTTAATATTTTCTCGACAATTTTCTGGTCTGAGATTTTTTCATCATAGGCTTTCATTTGATTAACTATTTCAGTTAATCTAGAATAATATTCATTAATTGTCTCAGAATCCCTCATTTTTGCATTTTCATATTCTCGTCTTAAACTTTGGAGTCGTACAACACGTACCTTGGCCGATCCCTGAAATTCCTCTTGCAATATGTCCCAAGCTTGCTTCGCACTAACTGCCTTTATGATTCTTGGAAAAATTGTGTCTGCCACCGCCTGTTGCAAGGTGAAGAGTGCTTGTGCATCTCTTGCTTGATCGTCCTCCAACTTTGCTTGTTGTGTCTCATTTAATGTGGAAATGTCATCAGGAACATTGATTCCCTTTTGAACAATATTCCAAAGTTTTTGAGACATAAAATATGTCTTCATCTTAATGCTCCAATAATCATAGTTTTCACCGGAGAAAACCGGCAGAGGGACAGTTTGGCTATTTTTTGAAGTAGCCATTGGTAAGGTGTCTATAATTTGTGGAGCTTAGTTTTGGAAGTTTGGTTGCCCTATGCCCAAGTAGATGACCGGACAAGGCTCTGATACCACTGTTAAGTTTTTGAGGAGGGGTTAGTTGGTGTTTATGGATAGTTTGAATAGTTGAAAAATTGTTTGGCTAGGTTGAAGGACTTGTTTGAGAATTATTAAAAAATGGACTTTATTGCAAGTTTTGTGTATTGGGGATGTGGGAGTACAAGGCTTGTTAGGTTGATGCTCAAATGAGCATTTGAGCCTATTTATAGAATGGGAGAGAGGCTTGCCGACTTATTCAAGTCGGTTCTAAGGTGATAAAGATATTTATACCTATCTCTCTACCACTAGTCTTAGGAAAGTTCTACACAATAGCCCATACTCTAGATTTTTCTACATTCTCTAGATAATTCTTTTACTTTTCTACCACAACTTTCCTAGATTTTTTCTAGGATATTTCTAGACTAATTTACACATTTAGAATTCTAGAATACTCCTAAATTTGCATCACATTTTTAACACTCAAAACCAATTGACAATGAGTGAAGATGCCTTATTATATTATATAGCAATGATTAACCTCTTTTATGGACCTTGTATGATTTCCCACTTTAACACGCCCTCTCACGTATAGGCTAGTATTATGCTCTATCACGTGGGCATTGTTAGGGTTTTTTTATGCAAACGTCAGGGTCTTTAATCAACATGGCTTTGATACCATGTTAAAACATCAAACTCAAAACCAGTTGGCAATGAGTGAAGAGGCCTCATTATATTATATAGCAATGGTTAACCTCTTTTATGGACCTTGTGGGATTTCCCACTTTAACACACCCTCTCACATGTAGGCTAGTATTATGCTCTATCACGTTGGCATTGTTAGGGTTTTTTATGCAAACGTCAGGGTCCTTGATCAACCTGGCTCTGATACCATGTTAAAACATCAAACTCAAAACCAATTGGCAATGAGTGAAGAGGCCTCATTATATTATATAGCAATGGTTAACCTCTTTTATGGACCTTGTGGGATTTCCCACTTTAACACACCCTCTCACGTGTAGGCTAGTATTATGCTCTATCACGTTGGCATTGTTAGGGTTTTTTATGCAAACGTCAGGGTCCTTGATCAACCTGGCTCTGATACCATGTTAAAACATCAAACTCAAAACCAATTGGCAATGAGTGAAGAGGCCTCATTATATTATATAGCAATGGTTAACCTCTTTTATGGACCTTGTGGGATTTCTCACTTTAACACACCCTCTCACGTGTAGGCTAGTATTATGCTCTATTACGTGGGCATTGTTAAGGCTTTTTTATGCAATCATCAGGGTCTTTGATCAACCTAGCTCTGATACCATGTTAAAGCATCAAACTCAAAACTAATTGGTAACGAGTGAAGAGACCTCATTATATTCCACTTTAACAATAATGTTGCAGAACAGTCAACAAATTGCGAACTCCTTTCCTATCATCCCTTCGGAAAATAATACAATCATCTGCAAATAAAAGATGGGAAACAATTGGACTTTTCTTGCAAAGAACCACTCCCATAATATTGCTCCGAGCGTTAGCTCGCCACAACAGAGCCGAGAGACCCTCGGTAACAAAGAGGACCTCCCTACCGAATCACTCTGGATGCACGGAACTAGGAGGTCGGTATACCATTAACTATGATCGATAAAACTGCAGACTCCACACAAGACATCACCAAGGCCACCCATACCACCGAAAAGCCTAATTTCAGAAGAGCCTCTTTCTTTATCTGTAAAGTTTGTGGGAAAGAAACTGAAAAAAAAAATATTTACTGGATTATTGAGAAAATTCAATATTTCTTCTGTAAGTGTTGGTTATTTCTTTTAGCAATAAACTCAAGGTAGCAGTCCTTTTCCCAAAAACAAAAGACAAAAATCTGTTGGCAAATGAACACACCCGATCAAAATCGAATTAAACCCAAATGACCCTGCAACATTGATTGCATACTTAATTAAAGGGAAAATGTACCATTTAGTCATTAATGTTTGGGCAAATGTTCAATATTACCACTCCTTTGGTTTGATGGTACGTGAATACCATTGTTTTCTGTATGTTGGTTCAATGTTACCAATTCTTTTGTTTTATGGACCAGTCTTTCCATTCGTTTGACAGACGGCGTTAAGATGCTAGAATGTTTCGTGACGAAGTGCTGACGTGGCAAGTGGATGCTCCAGGTGCTTCTCTTGAATTGACAAAGTGGGATTTTATGAAACCTAGGGACTTAAGTAAAACAAACTGAAAAGATGAGGGACCTAAGGAAGTAAGTTTACAAAAAAAACAGATCCTCCTCCTCTTTCGTCCCTGCTGTCCCTCTGCCACGTTCGAAGTCACGACCATCTGAGCTTCTCCTCCCTGGTTTCCGACGCCATCGAGTCCATCTTGTTTAATTCACGACACCGTCCCTCTGTTCCGATGCGATTCTCGGTGAGGAGGGTCGTCGACAATGCCTCCGCCTTCATCCAACCTCGGTCCCTAGAGACCCTGTCCACCGACGCCAAGTTCTCCTCTTCCATCGCTCTGCGTTGAACTCGAACCCTAGCCTCAATTTTCCCCCATAATGATGGGCTGAGTTGGCGGATTTCAGAGAGAAGAGGAAGGGTTTATAGTGGAGTAGCGGCTAGATCTGTTGTTGATGGTCGGATTCGGCGAAGGACGGAGAGAAGGAAGTTGTCGTGGAGAGTTTCTGGAGTTTTCCAACGAGGTCAACGGCTGTCCGGCAACAGAGGCGGCGGCCCGGTAGCAGAGGTTAGGGTGAGGATGATGACCAGATTTGATTGACATTGTAGCGACGTGATTTTTGACAGGAGTTGCCACCAATCTTTTATCCTAGGTTGATTTGAAACCTAAAAATGGTCTACGAGAGATCTAAGCTTGTCAGTCAGTTACGTACAAAAATGGTTAATTTTCGTACGCCCAAAAATTGGTACCACAGGTTCTTTTAGATTTTTGTTTGATTATATTTTTTACTTCCATTTTTTAAGAAAAGAATTGACAAAAAAAAAGGAAAAATAAATAAAAATCCTAAATAAAAGAAAATAATATAGTAAATTTAAAGGGAGATTGGGTAAAGCAAGATAAGTAAAAAGGAAATAATTAAAAAAAAAGTTGGAGAAGAAGATAAAAAACAAAGAGAAGAGAGGGATGTCATGAAAACAAAAATCAAATATAGCAACCATTTAGTAAAGTAACTAGTTTAAATACCCGCTTATGGCACGGGCTAAAATATTAATTAATCATTCAAATAAGGCAAGTATTGTAAAATTTTAAAAAAATCTCATCTGTGTCAATTAATTGGTTTCATGACAATGTAATAGAAAATTTAATCTACAGAACCAACAAATACTCCAATTGTCCAAGTCCCCTAATGGTGCAATTCGGTGATTGGATGGTCTTCCATGATGAATCTGCAGATCGAACAAACACAATGTTAGCCAAATGACGCGTTAACACCAAAATTAGTACCAACTGTTATCAACCCATAACGTGCTTCTGCAATCAATCAATACTTGTCACTACCATCGTTCAGTACATTACTCAGTCCATCCCACCAGAACATGATAGCAGAATAACACTATCATCTGAGTGTCTGTTATCAATAACCGAAAACATATACAAAACATTCAAGTATTGCTTCATTTTTTATTATAATTGAAAACATGTAATTAGGAAAAAAAACATGTTATTACTCTTAATTTATAAATTATTTTTATTTTGCTTAGTAAGCATATCCATTTTTTTAAAAATCATATCAATTTTTGATAAATGAATGGTACAATAAAAACTGGAATATCTGAGTGACATGTATTAAAATTGTGCAAAATGCATGAAATCCAATATGTGTACCGATTCTAATTTATGTATCGGGTCATTTTAACCCACCAACCCGCAACCCACTTTTTTGTTTTTTTGTTTTTAACTGTTGTTGTACTAACCACTTAGCTCAGCCCAAAGAACACCTAAGGCCCATCTGTGGTCAACCAACCCCTGAAAATCGATTCATTCCTAAATCATTCGTTAACCCTAACTAATTAACTCAATCCCCCTCACGTTGAATATCTCCAGCTCGAAAAATTCACACGCATATCTAGTAGCTGATGTTAGTAGATTGACCGTTCCGCTCAAGCACTCTGCATCAACCCCCGAGGGACGACAAAACAGAGCAGGGGGTCAGAAGTCATCGACGAAGATCGGCATCCTCGATGTGAATGATGGTGGGGGACTGACAGTCCGCTCGAGCACTCCGCAACGACCCCTGAAGAACGACATAGCAGAGCAGGTTGCCGAAAGTCACCGACGAAGCTCGCATCCTCGTTGTGAATACTAACAGTCCACTCACTTGTTGAATTTTTTTATTAAGTCAGTTCCTTAATTTTTATAAATAAAATCCATGGTTATTCTCTATTTATGGCCATACATGTTAATTTGTTTGACACATTATTGTGCATGATTTAAACTACAAAATTTTCACTTTAGAACTGATCATGCTTAGCTAAGCCTTACCAAGTAGTTGCATAGAATTAGTTGCTCATAATTCAAACTACCAAGTTCTAAACATCACTTGAAAACAACCTTATAAGTTTTCCCTATGATTCTGATCTTTGATGTTTTCTCTTTATAGACATCCATATATATATATATTGTGTGTTTTCATATATTGGTCAGAAGATAAGTTCTCAACATTCATAGCCAGGTGATATAATTGAAGGAAGTTTTCATCATTCAACCATATAAATATATAAAATGCAGCAAGTTCACAGAATACAAATAAAGACTAAAAATGCTGATTAAAAACAACATACCTTAAGAGCAATGATCCCTCAGTCGCACAAATATAGTTCACCACCTTAGCAACCAGCACAACCGACTATGTAACTCTATGTCATGCAAGAAACATTTAATTGATTTAGCCAATGTGATTACCAAAATATATAGATTTTGGAGTCAAAAGATACTTGAGCATAAAACCTACCTGTATGTAAAGTAGAAGACTCTATTTGCCATCTCAAGCAGTACCGTTTATATAGATAGCTAGTATCAGCTCCAACTCCCTAATGCGTGGTTTTAAATAAATCTGAATAAATTACAACATAAATTTAGGCATAGTTTAAGGAATCAATTATACCAATACCTTATGAATATGCTAAGGAAATAACTCACTTAGTGCACCACCAGTTTAGGGTGAACTCAGAGTGAACGGCCTCCTAATTTGTGTACCTTACGAAAGAAAAACAGCTATATTTCGGTGCCACTAACGTTTGTCTATTGGCACCTTTTTACCACTACTCCAAAAAATGCTCGATTTTACCATCATTTTATGTTTGAGTGGTTCCTTTGTGCCACCGAAAAACATTTTGAGGTTCTTAAATGCCATTAAAATTGTTGATGGCGTCTATTTGCGGCGGTCGAGTTTTCGTGGTGGACTTGGGCCGAGATGGTTCGTCGAAGGCCGGCAATGACAATGATGGTGGCCGAAACGGCGTACGACGGCTGGAACGTCGGATCGAAGCAGTTAAACTTGAAATCGTGGTGGAGGTTTTTGCCGATTTCTCCGCTGTTCCGGTGGCTTTGGTGGCGGAAGACGGACTTTTGGCTTCACCTGGACACACCGGAGATGATGGTGGAGGTTGACTCGACCACCGCACCGACTGTCGCAAACAGACGCTTTCAACCATTTTAATGGCATATAAGAACCTCAAAACATTTTTCGGTGCCATAAAGGAATCACTCAAACATAAAATGATGGTAAAATCGAGCCTTTTTAGTAGTGGTAAAAAGGTGCCAATAGACAAATGTTAATGGCAAATTTAGACTTTTCCCAATTAAGTAATATACACACACATACATACATACATACATACATAACACACACACATACATACATACATACATACATACATACATACATACATACATACATACATACCAACAACCACAGCATAAGTCAAAGCTAAAATTTAAGAAGTCGAATTTTTTATTCCATAATATAAATGAGTATGCAATCAATCGCTTGATATGATATAGATACACATAACCTATATTTCATCCTTTTACATGGTTTCCGACATAAATAAGATGAAATCGTGCATAAAAATTGAAAATAAATTATACATGCTAAATTGATTCTGTGGAAAGATTTTAGAAATTTCACTCATCTATTTCCTACATTATATTATGAGGCCATATAAAATAAAGTTTTCGATAAAAATCTTTAAAAACCATAAAAGCTTATAGTTCTCAAGATGATAAGTTTAAAAAATATTTTATAAAAAACCTTTTATTCCCCCAAGAACTTAGAATGATCAAACAACCACTAAATGAAAAGGTTATGTTTACACCATGGTAATAAGGATGGAAACATGGGAAATTTGATTTCATATTGCATACCAAATTTTAACGTGCTACATGATGCTGAAGTTAAACATCACCGAAACACCAAATTTGGTTTCTGAATTGGCATCATGATTTATTTTTTTTCATAACTTTCGTTAATACAAATTGCTTATTATCCAAAGACATGCATAATTACAATTCGATAGCTACTATTTACCATATATAAGATATAATTACACCGATTATGAATTTCAAAATGGAAAGTGAATGGTAGTAAATGGTGGGTCTGGTAATAGAAACTGATCACTTAAAAATGGTAAGCAGAATAAGTGATTTATTGTGAACGAATTTAACATAAAATCATTCATATGTGGAAACGACATGGCGCTGATGTGTCTTCACCTGATTTAAGAGTTTAGTTTTTCTCTGCCACATAGTTCTCCTGTTTTAAGATATTATAATAGATTGAGGAGAACAAGCACAAAAAAAAGGATTAAAGGATTCGAGTATTATACATGGTTAAGTGGTGATGATGATATACACTAATTTTGTTGATAAAATGATTTTTTTGTTCATTTTAATTAAGAATAAAGTTGGAAATAATTTGGAAAAGTAAAAATAAATTATAAATGATAATAAAAGGAACCCTTTGTTTTGCATATTGACAAACATTTCAAAAGGGTACAACAAAAAAGTTTAGACTTAGTGCCCAAACTGTCAAATTTTAATCCTTGTTCGGTGAGTTGTTTGATGGAAAGAGGGATTTAGGGCTAAAGTGCACAAACATAAAGAAAAGAAGGAGTAAAGATGATGATACCAAAGTATGAAGAACAGATGCAGCAGCAGTTCGCGAATGCTCTGGCTGGTCGAGCTCCCGCCGGGTCGTGGTTGTGGGTCGTCGCCTTCTGGTCACTCTCCGGCGTTGGATCCGGCTGGAGTCGGCAGTGCGGTGGCAGGAGAGATTATCAACGGTGGTGGTTCGCCGAATAGTGGCCTGGCCTGGAGTATCACGCTTGAAAGAGTTGGGTCACAAAACGGGTCGGCGAGTCGAGGGAGTTTCCTCCGGCCTCCGGAGATCTCCGGCGAAAAGGAGGGTGTTTGCTGGTTGTTGGGAGGTCGGCGAAGACGATGGAGGTGGTCATTGATAACGAAAGTTACTAGAGCGCGAAGTGGAGGGTGGAGGACGAATTTTGGCGGTGAAGAATAGAGGCACGATTTTGTGCCGGTTTTCTTAGATTTCTCCCCGTTTTCTTCAGCAAATGGCTCAATTTATAGCCGAAATTCTTGATTGACAGGGGCATTACTCAATGATGAAAGGATTTCAACCCTAAACTTGATGGACAAGTGAGGAGGGACAGAGGCAATCGCCGGCGGAACAAGCGGAGCACGGGCTTTGTTGTATGTCCTTCTTTTTCTTCGATCTTTCTTTTTAATTTTTAGTCCATTTTCTTCTTTTCTTCTTTTTCTTTTTAATTGCAAAACACACTTAAATTATAGAATAAAAAATAGAACAAAATAATAGGAACAATGATAAAAGGTGCATAAAATGACATAAATAATAGAAGTACGAAAAAAATAAGAAAAGTGACAAAAGCACGTGAAAATAAAAAAAAATGATAAAATAACGAAAATGAAAAAAAGTTCACAAAATAATGAAAATAACAAAAGCAAGTGAAATAAAAAAATGACAACACCACGTGAAATAATAAAATAACAAGAGTGAAGAAAGTACCTAAAATAAGGTAAAAATCACATAAAATAATGAAAATGACAAAAAATATGTAAAATAAAAAAATCACATAAAATACATAAAAATGACAAAAATAACGACATAAATCACGTGAAATAAAAATACCAAAAATACCAAAAACGTAAATTACTAGTCCAGACAAAATTGGGTGTCAACAGGTGCCCCCTTTGCATGATTCATGGAACATGGAGCATGCAAAGTAGGTTGAACCAGAATTTTGTCCGGTGAATAACAAGAAACTTCTCATTATTCTTGAAGCGAAGAAACCTTCCTTGCCCCAATACCCGACGAAAATAGATGACTGACTGACGGTTGAAAGTTGAGATCGAAAAACAAGAATTTTCTCATTATTTGTGAAGCGAAGGAACCTTAATTGCTCCAATAGTTCGAGATTGAGAGCATTCTCAATGCTCGGTAAAAATAGATGACTGATAGACTGATTGTTGAAAGTTGTGTTCGGACAACAAGAACCTTCTCATTATCAGTGAAGCGAAGAAATCTTCATTGCTCCAATAGTTCGAGATTGAGAACCTTTTCAATGTTCGATGAAAATAGATGACTCACTGACTATTGAAAGTTGAGATTGAATAACAAGAACCTTCTCATTATTCGTGAAGCGAATGAACCTTCTTTTTCTTTTCTTTTTAATTTGTAGTCCATTTTCTTCTTTTTCTTTTTAATAGCAAAACACAATTAAATTATAGAATAAAAAAGAAAACAAAATAATAGGAACAATGATTAAAAAATGCATAAAATGACGTGAATAATAGAAGTACGAAAAAAATAAGAAAAGTGACAAAATCACATGAAATTATAAAAATGACAAAATAACGAAAATGAAAAAAAGTTCACAAAATAACGAAAATAACAAAAACAAATGAAATAATAAAAATGACAATACCACGTGAAATAATAAAATAACAAAAGTGAAAAAAGTACCTAAAATAAGGTAAATATCACATAAAATAACGAAAATTACAAAAAATATGTAAAATAATGAAAATCACAAAATACATAAAAATGACAAAAATAACGACATAAATCACATGAAATAAAAATATCAAAAAATACCAAAAAACGTAAATTACTAGTCCGGATAAAATTAGGTGTCAACAAACATTTAGGCCTTAAAGTTTTGTAATATATGCAATTGTATCCCAAATTATCCACGTCATCAGCCAACACCTTGCCAGCTCACAAAAGATTGTCCACGTTAGGATGACTAGGCGCCAGCTTGGAGATTTTAACGGTGATGGGTAAACGTGTACCACAAACTATAATGATAGTGGTATTTGCATACCATCAAACGAAAAGAGTGGTGGTAATATTGAACATTTACTCTAACGTTAAGGGAAAAATGGTATCTTTTCGCCTTAATTAAAAGAGAAAAGGATAATTTTACCACTGAATAATTTTCATACCTATTAGTATCAATTTTTTGAACAATGAAATATATCAATTTTACTAGAACAAAAGAGTATATATTTTACTAAGAGTATACTTCTTCCGTCCCTAAATAATTCTACACTTTGTTTTTATTGTTTTACAGTATTTAATCTATGATTTTTTTCATGAATGTTAAACATTTAAAGTTAATAATTTATATGCATATCATAATTTAAAGTATAAACTTTCTAAATATATTTTTTTCTAATTTTTTTAAAACTTGTTATATTTGTTAAAATTTGAGTTAAATATTGAATCTGGAAACAATAAAATTAAAGTGTAGAGTTATTTAGGGAAAAAGGAGTATATTCATTGAGTATATTTTTATTTTTACTTTCTTTTCACAGGTCTAGCTAGTTCGTAGATGATTGCTGTTGGTAGAGAGTGAGTGGTCAAATCAGAAGTCACGGTCGAAAGAAGCTGTTTTTTTATATATTATTTTTTCACTCTTTTTTTTGGCAATATATATATATAGTACTTAGTAGATGACTTGAAGACTTCTTCGAAAATGTACACACTGTTTTTGGAGAAAACGTAAGACACAGACAAGGATGAAGCGGAAGAGCTTCTCCCGGTTTCGGCGTTGGAGAAGACTGACAAAGCAACGCCCACATGGGGAGAGTCAAGTAAGGAGAATTTTAGTTATTGGCTTTTTGCGCCTTTGTCCACACGCTTGACAACAAACTTGTGATTTTTGTTGTTGAGTATATATGAACACGAAGAGGGGGAAAAGTAGAAAAAAAATGGAGTGTAAGAAGGATTAAAATGTTAAATTTTAAAATATCTCATGTTAAGGTATGTTCAATAACTTCTATTTTTGAAAAAAAAAATGTGTTCTAAAAAATGATGTGGTGTTTATGAGATAAAAACGTTAGAAAGAAAGTTAGATTTTGAAAATTAAGAGGATAAATACCTGTACTATACCTAATATTGCAAAGCTACACTTGAACAAACAATCGTTGCAAACATGGCTATAAAGTATGAGTTTTGTTCAAATCTATACATTCGTCTTAATATCCATACAACTTAATGGAAATGGTGATGAAAAATTATGTTGAACACTCATCTAACTTTATAATTTAATTTTTTGCAAGAGTCATTTTTCTTAATCATATGTGTATTATTTCAAATGATCTTGCCTAATCATTAATATTAATTTTAGATTAACTATAAATTTCCACAAAAAATGAAACAAAAAACTTAGAATAATATCAATAATACTATTTATACTGAAATTTATATTGTTATTGGTAAAGAAATAGTAATTAACTAAAGAGAATGCAAGAATGAATACTAATTTTCAAAAAATGTCCCCTACAAATAAATTAAATTATTCAGGTAATAAACAAAATCTTCAACATGTTTTAGAAACCTTAAAGGTCAATATGAGTACTCTCAACATCATTTGTCGTTAAAGTTTAACAAATGTTAGAACGAAATATAGATTTACACAAAACTCATACTTTGAAGCCACGTTTGCGACAACATTTTTTTTAAGTTCTATGCTAGAAGGCGCTCCAGGTGGAGTTCCTTGCGGTGCTCCATTCCACCTGGCGAGAGTCCATGGCTTTTCCGGTTCAGGGTGCTACCCTCCCAAACAAGGGAAATATTTGTTTTGATCGATTTCGATCACATGGAGTAACTGTAGGTGATCATGGCTAAGGAACCATGGTTGTTCAACAAGCGTCTCATTATATTACGGTTACTAAAGCAGGGAGACAGACATTCCACAATGGCATTCTCTCATGTGGACTTTTGGGTGCATATTGTGAATGCTTGGTTTGACTCGTTTACCGCTCTTATGGGGCAAACTCTAGGGAGTCTTGTGGGCAAGGTGAAAGAAGTACACCACGATGGGCCTTCCCTACATATCTGTGGCGGTGGATGTCACGAAGCCTATGCACAGAGCTTTGTGGGTGGATGGTGATGCTAGTAATTATTATTATTTTTTTGCAGTATGAAAGTTTGCTTGACTTTTGTTTTAGATGTGGTTGTTGCTATCAAATTGATAGCCTTTTGTGATATGACAAGTGACATCGGCCAATGGAAGGATTGTAAAGGAACCTTTGCATCTAGGCGAAGATGTTTCATCAGAGGTTGTTTCGATTAAGACCAATACTAAGGGTTCTCTGGCTATGGTTGTGGTGGGGAAGTCTGATCCGCCTCTTGTTATAGATGCTTCACTGTTCTGTTCAAGGGAGCAGGGGTTTGTTTTTTGTAGTACTAGTGTCTTGTCCCCTCGCTAGCTCCTAAGTGGAGGTAAGTGAGGAAAGTAGCATTTACGAGGTGTGGGAAGAACTCGGAAGAAGGCACAAATTACGAAAGTTAAGGAGGTGTTGGGAGGTCTAAGCAAGAATTCATCCTGCTTGAACTTATGATTCTAAGGTTTTTAGGCCGGTTAAGCTTTGGATTCCGGACTAGTTGTATAAGGTTTTAGTCACTTAATTTTACTACTATTTTCCCTTTACTCCTAAGAAAATAAAAATAAAGCAATAACATGTATATTTCTAAAGGCCCGAGATAAACTGTGATGTGCGCACATGCGCATCTATTATTTACAAGTTTGTCGTTACTGTATAAGATCAGAAACATGCTCTTTCATGTTCGACATTACGATGATTAGCAATATTGATCAACAACATGAGTTTTCTTGAACAACATCAGTAGAATTAATGTTGATCTGCACGGTTAATCACACATCCCCTTACACCTGGTTGGCTATGTTGTAGTGCTTGATTAGCAGTTTAAATGTTGATCAACAACATGAGTTCTCTTGAACAACATTGCCAGAATAAATGTTGATCCATGTGGTTGATCAACATCCATTTACACCTGATCAGAAACGTTACTGTTTTTGATCAACAACATAAGTTCTCTTGAACAACGTCACCAGAATAAATGTAGATCCGCATAGTTGATCAACATCCCCTTACATCCGATCGACAATATTGTCGTGCTTGATCAACAACATGAGATCTCTTGAACAACATCGCCAGAATAAATGTTGATCCGCATAGTTGATCAACTTCCCCTTACACTTGATCGACAACGTTGTCATGCTTGATCAGCAATATGAGTTCGTTTGAACAACATCGCGAGGGTAAATGCTAATTCGTATGGTTGATCAACAACCTCGTACACGCGAACAACAACATTGTCGTGCTTGATCAGCATTTTAAATGTTGATCAACAACTTGACTTATCTTGAACAATATCACTAGAATAAATGTTGATCAGCATGGTTGATCAACATCTCCTTACACTCGATCAACAACGTTATTGTGCTTGATAAGCATTTTAAATGTTGATCAGCAACATGACTTCTCTTGAACAACATCATCAGAATATATGTTGATCTGCGTGGTTTGAACATCAATTTGTGAAAGTATGAACATCATGACTATATATTTTAAGGGTAAACTCCATTTTTAGTCCCTTATCTTTGTTGTATGCCCTATTCTTATTCCGTTTTAAGAATTCGTTCTATTTTGATCCGATAATTGTGGTTGTGTGTCCTATTGAAGTCATGTCATTAATTTCTTAGTTAATTTTCCGTTAATTGATGAGAAATTATGAAAATACCTTGTTTAATCAACAACTTATTCCTTGAACTTATGATAATCTTTCAGTTGTACCAAAATAGTTCAATTTCTTACAAACAAATTCTTACCCAAAACTTTTCAAACGCCTTAGTCCACCACACCACCGGACCACTACTAGATAGGGGTATTACCGGTTTGGATCGGGACGGGACGGATTATATGAAAATTATGATCCACACCATACATGACGGATACCCATAATAGCAAACCGAACCGAACCGTCAAACATTAAAAATCGAACCGAACCGCAAAAATTCGATATTTTACAGATCAGTTTGGGGATATATGCACTTTCCCATCATCTTACATAAACAACTTGCTGAAGAGGGTTGAGAATAACATATTCATATGCTTTAACAGTATAAGAAAACAATTCAAATTTAAATTTAAATGGCAGAAATCATCGCTGCTCTAATCTTCAAGTGACAGGCCAGTTTACTCATACACATCATTGCTTTGACATAGCTTCATAGCATTATAAGCTAACAAAATTGATTAAACAAGAAATACAATTAAATTTTGTATCATTTCCAAACAGTTTACTCACTCTTTTCAAAAATTAAGAAAAGTATACAATTTGGAGAAGTAGGTTGCTTATTCACCAATGATTTCTTGAGAAAAGTATTTATTCTCAAGCATAGAAGAGTTGAGTATAATATTAACTAAACATGAAGGATGTACGTGTGATTAACCATGTATAAAATATTAGTAGTATCTTAATCTAAAAAAGTTTATAATTAGCCTTTCACATGGGCATCAGTCAAACGCAGAATCAGATAGAAAGAAGAATTCTGAATTAAACACATGCCAACAAGTAATTACACGGTTTGGGTCGGTTAACGCGGGTTGGTGGGACTGAAAACCGAAACCGAACTGTAACAAGGTGGTTTTTTCGGTTCACGATTTTTCGCTTTATGGTTTTTCGGATCATCAAAAATTTTGGTTTCGGATTCATCGGTTTGGCTCAGATTTTGGGTTTTTCAGATTTTTTAAAAACCCCTACCACTAGACCACCACTGGAATGTCCAAAACCATAGAAAAACACCACCGGGTCACAAATCGGGGCCTTGGGCCACCGAATTGTAGCCTTAGGCTGCTGAATCACAATCCTAGGCCGCCAGATCGCGAGCCTAGGCGACCGGATCGGGGCCCGGGGCCACTGAATCAAGGCAATAGGCCACTGAATCATGGCCCCCAGTCACCGATTCGCGGCCTGGGCTCGAGATCCAGCTACCTAGGCTCATGGTCCGGGGACCTAGGGCTGCGGGTCGAGGGCCTAAGACCCCAATCCGATGGCTCATGGATCTTATTTACAATCCGCTGGTGTTTTTTATGGTTCCGGGCATTTCAGTGGTGCTTCAGCGTTGTTGTTACAGTCACCCCTGCGGGTTTAAATAATTTTATCTGATAAATTGTTAAGCCGGGTTTACCAACATAGTATGAAGATCGAGGTTTCTATCAAGTGTTCTTTTGAGTAATTGAGGTCTCGGGGTTTGTATTCAGTTGCGGGGATATTTCAATGAGGGCCCGAGATTTTGTTAAAAGGTGCGGGACACATTTCCTGTCGATCAGTAAGCTCGGGAATTTTATCGGGACCTTATACAAGTGAATTTTCAACATATTTGAGGTCGCACGAGCATCTCGCACCCTTCCGCGGAAAATATTTTTCAGGGTTGGGACGTTCGTTCTCGGGCGACACTCGGGGCTCGGGATGAATAATTTGATGGTGCCAATGGTGTGTGGTGTGATATGACTCGGGATGAGTATTGTGGTGATAACCAAGCAAGCACACATGACGGGATTACTTGGCTAAGCAAGCAAGCACATACGTCGGGATTTGCTCGGGTTAAGTTGGTGCGGGATGACACTTAGGGATTATAATTAAACATGTGAAACATGTTTTGTGTGTGATATGAGGTCCCGAGAATGTGTCTCAGATTTCGTTCCGTTCGGAGTTACGGTTTAAAAGTTGCAATTTTCGGGTTGGACTAAATTGTAACTTTTAAAAGTTTAGGGGCTAAAGTGTAAAAAGGGAAACAGTTGGCACAATGGTTGGAAAAAGACAAGAAAGAGGCGGCTATTTGGTGAGGGAAATGGGACATTTGTCCCATTTCCATAAAATGGAAAAGAAAAGAAAAAAAAAGTATAAAAGGGAGGAAAATGCCAAAAGGCATTATTTTCTTTTCTTCTTCCTTCTCTTCTCCTTCTCTACCGCAACTTCAGCCATGGATGCGCCCTTGAGCTCCCAAAGTTGATCTTCTCAAATACTCGAAGAAGCTTCGAGGTAAGGTTATCAAACTGATCCTTGTGATGCGTAAGTAAATAATCTGAAGTCGGATTTTGTGAATTCAGCTCGGTTTAGGAACCGTGAGCTGCTGAAGTTTGGAAGTGATTATGGAACCACAAGGTTTACTTGATTTCTTGGGTTCTAAATACTCCTTGCACCTTCTTGTGCATGTTTTGTAACAGGGGCAGAAACCTTCCAGAAACGCTGCCGAAATTCGTTTTTGATCTCTTGCACGAAAACCCATCTTCGGTTTCAGTGAAAGGTAAGGGTATATTTGTAATCAGGGTGAAGAGTTATACGTGTTGTGCTATTCAGTTTTTCTAGAAAAGGCCGTATGTGAAAGCTAGTTTTTCCTGCCCGAACCCTAATTTTGGCGCCATTGATGTGGATTGATTCTATGAATTCAGAATGTGTATTCTGTATCTGTGGATCATATGTGAACAGGGGTAGTCGGAAGTGCAGCCGACACTCTGCCGAAATCCGTATCGGGACCGCTGATCAGGAAATTCCATTCGGACTTCTGTGAAAGGTAAGGGTTAAGTGTATCTTTTGGAACTGCATTATTCAGCATGCGTAGCAGAATATATATTGAAGCTAGGTTTAGTCTGAGGGGTGGCCCGGTGACGCTAAACCTAGTCTCGTGGTATAAGCATTGGTTTGCAGGATTCGGGATCAGCGTCGAGGATGTGCCGCTACACCCAAAATGGTGTAGCATTCTGGGATGTGCTGCTACACCCTAATGGTGTAGCATTCTGATACACCTTTAAGGTGTTTTTGATATGACGGTCGGGATCACGAACCCGAGCTGGCCATGCTCTTCGGTATCTGATTCTGTTCGTGCCTCGGCTAAGGCCGGGAAGACCGTCATTCTGCCTAACTTCATTATAAATCATTGTTTGAATTGCATTGCATTTGGTTGAAATTGCATTGTTTGAGCATGTGTCTGCATTTATATTTAGCTATATATCGTACATTCTGCGTTTTCGCTTTGGATGCAGGTTTCTTGTGCGACAATTTACATCATGCTTATACCTGCACCCTTACTAGGTTCTTTCGAGGACTTACCACTTATTTTTCTCATTTCAGGAAAAAGTGCTGACAAGCAACCCACTGAGTAGAATCCGGGGGTTAGCTTTTGTGTTGTACTATTTCAGGTACTAATCTGTGAATTCTGATCAGTGTGTTTATATTTGTGTGTGCGGGATAAGGGGTAAGGTCTGTGGTCTGTGTGATTCCGTGTGATCAGTTTTCTGTTATAAGTATGTGTATGATCGGTCCCGGGATTTCGGGTAGTTTGTGCTATGTGGGTAATTCCACATGTTCAGTTATCAGTTATGTGTATGTGCTTTGTGTTCTGGGATTTTGGCTCAATTTGCGTATTGTGTATGAATCAATATGATAAGGGTACTTAGGTATTTTGGCTCGGTATGTGTGAATATTCAGTTTCTAGAATTTCTGTGAAAATGTCCGTTGTGTGTGTAATTCAGTATGATCAGTTTTTCGATATATGTGTGTATGTTCAGTTCTGGAATTTTGGGCTAGTGTATGTGTATGTGTGATTTTACAAGTTCAGTCATGTGTATGTGTGTTATGTGTGAATCGGCATGCCAATGACATTTTGGTAATTCGGCTGGGTTTGTGTTACGTGTGTGATTCAGTTTGTTTAGATGGAGTAACGTGAGTGTGATTAGTGAATTTTGGGAAATTCGGTTGAAATGGTTACTTTGTGTGAATCGGTGAAATTTGCATGTTCTGGACTTTCTGGCATGTGTATTCAGTTCTGGGTATTCTGTAATGCGATTGGTTAAATGAATGGCTTAGTAAGTTCAGATTTTAGTGTTATGGGTTTAGTTTGAAATTGTGTGTGCAAGCGTTCAGCTTTTAATTCGGATTATATAAATAAGCACCAAAGGTTACTTACGGTTAAACTTTCTTTTAGGTATAGCAGCAGCAACATCCGTTACGTCGAGGATTGTGGTTGGACCTTGGAGTGTCACCCCATCGCACGTCCCGTATGTATTCCAATTGAATATTTCTGGCTCTGTATATTGTAAATGACATGCATACTTGTAGTAGTATCATATTTGGATTTGTGCTGAATTCTGGAAGAGTATGAAACACGTGTTGGAAATCGGTTGTGAGTCAGTAAATGTGTGTGATGAGTTTGTGCGAAGTTTGTGAAAATGTGTGAAAATGTGTGCTGAATTTCTGTTATGAATGGATAGACGTACGAAAATATGTGTGTTGTGCAGGAATTGTGAAATTGTCCAGGTATGTACCATTTTATGACCTTGTGTTCAGAAATGCGCAAGTCAGGATCTTGGGTGTGTTTGATAATGATTATCATACTCGATCATTGTTATGATCAAAAATTTTAAGTGACCCTGGGGTTAGAGTGGCTCACTTACTGATTGTGTGTTCTGTGTGCACTATTACCTTCGAGTAAAGTGTGTAATCAGGGTGATTAGCGATAATCCTAATCACCCGTACGCTTCCATGGTAAGGGGGGTAATAGTTGTGGTGGACTAAAGTGTTTGAATTGTTTTAGGTAAGAACTTATTTGTAAGAAATTGAACTATTTTGGTAAAATTGAAAAATTATCATAAGTTTAAGGAATAAGTTGCTAATTAAGGAAGGGTATTTTCGTATTTTTGTAATTTCTGATCAATTAACAGTAGGACTTCAATATGAAACAAAACCACAACTATGAGATTAAGATATGATGAATTCTTAAAATGAGACAAAAATAGGACACATCAAAGCTAAATGACTACAAATGGACTTTACCTTATATTTTAATCTTGATCAACATATTTTACATTGTGATCATCAGTTCATGAAATATGATAATCATTTTATCCAGAAATCAGAAGTGATGATGTAATATCACCAGAACCATGGTGGTGGTGGTGTTGGCGGCCGAAAAATGTGAATGCATGTGTTTATTAGTTAGATTTGAATATTGTTGATGAAAATGATAAGCGTGATCAAAGTGATGATTTGTAAGACATTATAAAATCATCGGAACATTGGCGGTGTGGCGAAGATGCACGAGTATGTGAAGATATAGAAGGTGCAAGGTTACCTCAAAGCATTGAGTTGTCTTAATATGAAGGTTGATGGAGAGGTGAGTGAGATAAGTGAATAAGTGGGCCCAAGTTTGAGGAGCCCGTGAATTGAAGGGGGCTGGGGCGTGAATTTCGTGCACCCAGCCTTTTCCCACCTCTTTTCCCTTACCTTTTTTCTAGTCTGTGTGCTTCACTGTGCGTTTACTGGAAGTGTGTCAATTATATTTGTGCGCACAGCTGTGTGCCGTACACAACGTTGTGCGAGACTATGTGCGGACTGTCGTGCGCTGCGCACATATTCGTGATCCAACGGCGTTCAAAATAACTTTGATGTTGTTCTTTGACAATCGTGCATTAGTCGTATACTTTTGCCTCCATACACGCGTTATTATTTAAGTTTTGTGACTACTTACTGTGGGCGCAAGTGTATTTTACAGGTATCCCATGTCAGACGACAAGGTGGAGAATTCCGGTGAAAAAGCGTCTCGGAAGGGAAGCAATGGACCAAATTGAAAAGTCTGAAAAAGCTCAAGGAATGGTGAGAAATGTGGTCTGGGTGAGCCTTAGGCGGCCCAAGCCCTTAGGCCACGCGGTTGCCCGAACCTGGAGAAAATCCACGAAAGTTCCTGGAGCCGGACGAAAGTCAGGCGACCCTGTTAAAAAAATCAGGTGGTCGCCTGAGCTTATCACGAAATGAAGCAGCAGCCCGGGCGAAGGTCAGGCGGCCCCTATCCATATGTCAGGCGGTCGCCTGACCTCTGCTTTTAAGAAGACGTGAAGTCGGGCGAAGGGTCAGGCGGCTCGAATCTTTGATCAGGCGGTCGCCTGATCCTAAATTTATGGATTTCTCTCTCTCTCTCGATAAATAGACTTCTAAATCATTTCTTACCCTTTCCTCTCGGCTACAGTTGACTGCTTCTTTGAGGGCTCTTAGGCCTAAGCCGAAGTGCTGGACTGCACTCGAGAATGCTTCTTCGATTGAAAGACGAAGTCCTTTCTCGTGACAACTAGACTGACTCCCACCTAGTCCCCCGAAAATTTGCCCTCTCTGACCAAATATGCACCTAGAAGCTCTCCAAGGTCACCTCACCCTTCCTCTTGTTGATTAGATAGAGTGGTTGGAGAGAGTTGAGAGATTTTTGGGGCAAAAACGACTTGTAGGTAATCTCAGATTGGGGGTCTCACCTCTATTTTTCTCTACACTCAGTTTTTAGTTTTTGGCTAGGGCTTGAAGCTCATCTCTCATATCTCTTTCTCTACCTTGAATGTGTATTGTTTTATGGAAGATTGAAGGATTGTACATCATTTCTAAGCTTCTCTTTATCCCTATCACTCTCATTTTACATTTATGTTTATGTTGATTGTGCAAAACGTGTTGAGCATGAGTAAGGAGTAGTTCTCCATCTCCTTGGTTGTTTAGATAGTTGTATGATTGTTGGATGATGTAAATATGTTGGGTGGATGTTTATGCATCATGAGTGATCATTTCTTGAGCTTAAAGAAGATTTAAATGGAGGTGGAAGCTTACATTTCCTTAACACCCACCAAGTGTTTGATGAAATGTTTGAGAGAGCATTTCATTGAATTTACCATGAGAAATGATTAGGTATTCTAGGATTACTTGAGTAAGGTAATCTAGATTATTAGGAGATTATAATTGGACTTGCTTAAAGCTTCCATAAATGATGCAAATGAAGAGATTTCATTTGATCATTTATGGTGAGGATGACTAGCTTAGTAAGGTAGAGTTTGAGTTCTACCCAACTTCCTCCATCGTTGGATTAACCTCAACCTTCCATGTCATCCATTATCATCAATCCTAGGCAACCAAAGGTGCCTTTAGTAATTGAATTTCATCAAAACTCATATCTATTGCATATTAGTATAGCTCCACCACAATTCTCACTCTAGTTAATTGCTACCATTTAGATTAATTTCACTTGTCATATAACTTTACTCAATTCTCTAAAATTAAAAATACCAAAAATATTACATTTAGCTAAATTCTACGAACTACACTACAATCTCTTGGGTTCGACCTCACTCTCCCAATTACAATTGCAAACCTTGCGCTTGAGGTAGAATGAGTTTTATTACTTGAAAATGTGCGTAATTTATAGACATGTAAAACACCCGTCATTCTTCTACCTACTGTACCTACTTGATTGATCAACATAAAATGGTGATCAACATGATGTGTTGTTTAGATCGACATCACTATCTTGTTATATCGACATGACTACCTAGTTAGATCGACATCACTATATTGTTAGATCGACATGACTACCTAGTTAGAACAACATCACTACCTTGTCAAATCGACAACAGTATCTTATTAGATCGACATACATACTTGATTGATCAGCATAAAATGGTGAGCAACATGATGAGTTGTTTAGATTGACATCACTACCTTGTTAGATCGGCATCACTACCTTGTTAGATCGACATACATACTTGATTGATCAAGCATAAAATGGTGATCAACATGATGAGTTGTTTAGATCGACATCACTATCTTGTTAGATCGACATGACTACCTAGTTAGATTAACATAACTACCTAGTTAGATCAACATAAAATGGAAGTGTGTCAATTATATTGTGCACTTATTTGTGCGCACATCTGTGTGCCGCACACAACTTTGTGCGAAACTATGTGCGGACTGTCGTGCGCAGCGCACAACTGCAGGTGAATAACGAATAGCTACTTACGTGAATTACTAAATTCACTTTGGTCATATTCGCTTGAAGTCCGCATAGAAAACTGTGAATCGCACGGTTCTACTCACGTGAAGAAGGAAGAGCGAAAAATTCAGTTATTCACCCTCAAATCGTTAAGTTTGAAACCCCCAATATAAATACTCCATCCGTCCTATTATTTTTGAAACGTTTTGACTGGACACGCTGTTTTAGGTAGAGCTGATTTTAAGTTGACTTGGTAGATGAAAGAGAATGATGAGGGATAATTGAGTAAATTCATGTACAAAAGTTTACTAAAAAAAGAAAATGTTTCAATAATTTAGGGACAGTCCGAAAGTGTTTCAATAATTTTGGGACAGAGGGAGTACTAGTAACTCTTATATGCTTATAGAATGCGTATGTGTATTCTATTGGTACCCATTCCATTAACTCTTGAAAATACCAACGATTAGGATTTTGAAGTTGTTAAACACAAATTTGTTGTTTTGAAGCAACTTCTATAAAAAGGTTAAAAAAAATCAATCAACAGTAAACCTCCTTTCAAGAAACAGTAGACCGCTGTACCTATGAGTTTCACTTTCACTTTCACTTACTACTTTCACTTTCACTTACTCCTTTATAAAGATTTGCAGAGTGATTGTGCAGAGCCACTGGAATCCTGAACTAAATTTCTCATTCTCTTCTCTGAAGCTCACTTGTTCTTCCCACCATTAATGGAAAACCTGAACCTTCGCAGCAACCCTTTCCTCAGCTGGGCCTACGTCTGCCAAGAGAAGGTGCTTCTTCTCACACACAATATTTAAAGTTGCAGCCTTTTCTGAAGCTTCCATTGCTAAATTTGTCACCTTGTTTTTTGGCTTATTTGTGCAGACAGTCGAAGAATTGAGGCATTCTCTGCTTTACACTTCACTGGAGCTTGAGCAGACGAAAATGGCGGTTCTGGAGGAGATCAGGAAGAGAGACGACCAATGTTCACAACTGAAAGACTTGCTGAGCAAGACCATGAAAGAGAGAGATGAAGCTCAAGAGAAGTGTCAAAGACTTCTCCTTGAAAATCTGCTGCTTCAACAGAACCACCAGCAGGGTCACCACCACCGCCGCCGCCACCAAAAACAACCACAGATTGTTCCTAATTTGTCGGCGATTTCGAGTGTAGAAGATGAACCCAGAAGAGGAATCGACTCTGGGAATGGGTTTTCCTCCTCCGACTGCGAGGAAAGCATCGTTTCCTCCCCAATTATGGAGCTTCCGCCGCCGGCGCAGGTTCTGGAGCAGAGAACCGCCGTGGATTTGGCGCCGGAGAAGCCGCTGCCGGAAAAGGGGAGGCTTTTGCAGGCGGTAATAAAGGCCGGTCCTCTGCTTCAGACTCTTCTCCTGGCCGGTCCTCTCCCGCAATGGCGGCACCCTCCGCCGCCGCTAGAGTCGTTCGAGATCCCTCCGGTGACAATTCCATCCCCGCCCAGAGCACCGCCGCAGTTTCCTCCACACGATTCCTCCGTCTCCATCAATGCCTTTAACTGTGGCAGAGTAAACGGAAAACGGATTCTGTTTGATGGGTCTGATTCTCTTCCAGAGACCAAACACCCAAGACTTGTTCTTCACTGACATGTCTGGTTCTAATGATTTCTGTACAGAGCTTGCTTTAGAGAGAGAAGTAGTAAGTTTTTTCTTATGTTTTCATTTTTTTCCTTTTTATTAGCTTTTAAGAGAATTAAGTAAAATTCAGGTCTCTGAATAGTGACAAAAGGAAATGAACTACACCTGGGAGCAAGGAGCTAACCCAGAGTAGCAAATTAGGTTTTGATTTCATTTCCATTGAGGATTTTTCTGCAGTTCTTTTCTTATGGGAAGAACGGTTGTGAAATATGGAGGAAAAAAATGAGGAACTGAGCTTTTTTTTTATATTTATTATTATTATTATTATTATTTTCCTTTTCCCCTATACTTTTTGAAGGCATTTCACTATGACTACTTTAAAGTCGGGTCGGGTCTCATTTTGGAATGAGGGTAAAGTTATTTGAAAATCTTTATTAGGGCAACAGTTTGTTTGCTGTTTCCTTTGAGGATCTTGTGTTAAAGATATAGAGTGTGTGTTTTGGCAACAAATTTTTTTTAAATAACCGTTGCGTTTTGAGAAAAAAACTATTAAGGGTTGTTTTTTTAATTTTAATTGTTAATTGTTTGGTCTTAATTATTAAAAAATTATCTAAAATATTATAATTAATTAAAACAGTTATTTCTATTTCTGAAAAGGGACAAGAATAAGAATTTTAATTAGGAAAGGAAGTTGGGGATGGGCAACAACCGGTAGATGAAAGCGGGTTGTTCTTCGGGTCGGGTGGACCCACAAATCAGAATGAGGATTTGCTATTGCCTGGTGGTGTGATGTATGATCATTAAAAAAACTCTCTCGGGTTCCGATTGAAAGAGATGTTTATGTTTTTAATTATGATCACGAGTCTAATTTCATGTGGACGATTTTACAAAGCATTTTCATCTCTATTATACTCATCGTTTTAGTAAAATTAATACATTTTTAATTTTTTGTAATTTTAACAAAATTGATAAGTTTTATATATATAAAAAAATTCTTTACATAAATTTTACACTTTCCACTCAAAGAGCTATTTTTTTTTTGCATGCGTCATTAACATTTTTACTTTCCAATCAAATGTATCATTTTTTTGTGGTTTTCCTTTTTATTTCCAATTGCATATGGTTTAGTGAGCAAGCCCAAGCAAAGATTTTCTCTCTCAATGTCCGTTTGTGGGAATTCAAGTGTTTCCCGAGAGATGGGCTTTATCTAACACTAACGCCCTCCCAATTTATCTAATCTTGTTAATTTCAAAATATCAACGCCTTTGATTGATCGAACATATTTTGATAGGGTAAGTTATGAAGGATTTATATCGGGCAAAATACATTTTTCGTTACTTAATTTCTGTGCCTATCCTATTCCGGTCATATTTTAAGAATTCGTCATATTTTAGTTCTTAATATTAGGTTTTCTGTCATATTGAAGTCCTATCGTTACTGTTGCCATTAAAATTTTCGTTAAGTGCCGAAGTGTGAAATTCTCAACAGTAAATTGACCGGATTGCCCTTGTTGTATCTGTACAGTCAACATCATTATTTTACACATCACTTTAAACATTTGGGCGGGAGAGTTGTCGAGGTGGGATTCTCGAAGATGTCATCGTCCTTGCAGAAGATCTGGAGGGATTCAAAAATTTCGACAGGCACCAATAGGCCGAGCTTGACAGTTGAAGGCGGCGGGTTTAAAAGATTGTTGTAGAAGAACGGCAGTGGAAGTTTTCTAGGCTGCGCGAACCGACGGGTTTCACATATTTCGAGCTGAATTTTCGGGAAGGTTAAGTAATGGCAAGGAAAGTGGTGGATATGGGCCAAGAAACAAGAGTAAGGAGACCATGTGGAAGTTGACGATCTATATGATAAATTCTTGGGTATTGCACTGTAATGCTATCACAATTTGTGACTTGTATGAACTGGAAGATGCTGATTTCATAGGTGACCTGTAAAAGTGTTGACTTATTTAAGACCTACCGTTTACATGAAGTGTCCTATCGTAGTCCTATATGGTTAAGTTCTGACCTATTGTAGTCCTCAGAGTGATAAGACATATATATGAGGTAAAGTGCACTGGTAGTCCTGTAACTTGAATTCTTGTTCCACCGGAGTCATGTTTTAATTTTTAGTGCCAATAAAGTCCCGTTTTCCAACTTTTTAAATTCGTGATTCTTTTCCATCCGACTTCTGTTAAGTTTAACGGACTTTGAGAGGAAATGATAATTTAACAACTCAATTTTTTTTTAAAAAAAATATATTTATATCCTAAGTTTTAAAACTATCAATTTAGGTACACCCCAACAATTATAAACTTAACACTTTTACCCAAAAGTTTTCTCAAATTCCTTCCACCATCATGCCACCGTCCGGTCACCGACGCCGCCGCCGGACCGCTGCCACTGCCGCCGCCGACTCGCCGGAACACGCTATTCACACTCCGTGACCGTAGATCCGGCTGCCTTAGGCCGAGATACGGCAAGCCCGAGCCCTTATCTACGATCCGGTGTATTATTTTCTCCATTTCAGATTTTCCGGCGGTGGTCCAGTGGTAGTCCAATGGGTGTTGTGAGTGAAGGTGAAGTTTGGAAACTTTTGGGTAAAAATGTTAAGTTTATAATTGTTGGGTCTGTGCCTAAATGTTTAAGTTTAAAACTTAGGGTGTAAAAGATTTTTCCAAAAAAGTTGAATTTCTAAAATTATTATTTTCCCCC
This sequence comes from Stellera chamaejasme, assembly GCA_024586325.1. NCBI lineage: Eukaryota > Viridiplantae > Streptophyta > Magnoliopsida > Malvales > Thymelaeaceae > Stellera > Stellera chamaejasme. Next base: position 17,933,639 of record CM044986.1, read on the forward strand.
AAACTCCGTTAAACTTAACGGATTTTGGATGGAAAATGATCACGAATTTTAAAAAATTTGAAAAACAGGACTTTATTGGGATAAAAAGTTAAAACAGGACCCTAGTGGGATAATAATTAAAGTTACAAAACTATAGGTGCACTTTACCCTATATATATGTTCAGATTTGGGGATATCCCAAGGCTGCGCTAGTCAACCATTTCTCTTATCTCTGTCTTATTCTCGTACCTTTGTCCCATGATGAGTCTTCCCAATTCCAGTAGTGATTCCGTCCATAGCTTCGAAGACTTAGGTGTGACTCCGTCGCTCTGTGACCGTGGCATGCTCTGTAGTGTCGACACCTCGTGGACTCCAGATGACCCAAGACGACGCTTCGTTTCGTGCCGAAGATCAAAGGTAAGTACATTGATTCCTTTTTTCTGTGTAGGGTATGTGCTTTACTTGTTTACCCAAGGGAATGGGAGGTGTGGATTTTATGAGTGGGTGGACCCACCCATCCTGTTATGTGATAAATGATTTGAGGCAGAGTAGATCTACTCTCACTGAATATCGTACCGAACTTGTGATTGATGTGGGTAAGAAGAAAGCATAGATTGATGAGTTGAAGCAACAATTCACTGAGGCAAAAGGCTTTGCAGAATACCTTTTTGAGATTGATGACAAGCAACAAATTGAACTCAAAGCTAATCAAGTGGAAAAGGAGATGTTGAAGAGGAGGTTGATGCTACAAAGTGGGATCTTTGTTTTCTCAACAATTGTGATGCCTTTAGCTACAACATAGGTGTGGCTGGTCAAGTGAATTTATATTGAACTTTTGTAGGAGGAACTTATGTACTGAACTTATGTATGATGTTCTGTTGATGAATGTTTCAATGTGTATGGTCAAGTGAATGTATGAATGTTTCAGTGTGTGTAGTCATGAATTTATTTATTTTCATGGAAATGTTTTTTTCCTTCCATCATCACGTTTTAACGAGTAGAAGTACACATAGATTTCTATAAAGGTATTATTAACAAGAAGGGTTGACAACTCTCCCTTCTTAGTGCATTGAGGAATTTAGCTTCGAGCGATTGGGATGTAAAGTCCAGTCCCATCACTCGTACCTTAATCTGGACTTTGGATTGTTAGCGGACATGATTCAAAATTAGCTGGTTTGGGAATTTAGCTTCAAGAACGATGCTTTCTGTCCGAAAAAGTGTTGAATCCACCACTCTATATGTGTATCCACGCACAAACAGCTTTCATTTGATGATCACCACCTTCCTCAGAGGTAGATGCGTGCAAGAGGATTCTTTCTTCTGACACCGTGCTAACAGTGGAACGATTCTCCAGAAACTAACAAAATTTTGACAGCTCTAAAATCTCATACTAAAAGTGGGTCATGGATGCCCTATTTACAGGCATCCATGCACCTCCCTTAACTTGTCACTTAAGTGACCAACTTTCAAAATGTGTCACTTAAAGCCTTTTTCTCCTTTTGACACTTAAGTGACCAACTTTCAAAATGTGCCACTTAAAGCCTTTTTCTTCTCTAAATTGTGCCATACTCTCCTAAACTCTTGTTTATGCGTGTGACCCGTAGATTACCGTTAAGTTGGCAGTAATTATGAACGAAATTAATAATTAAAAGTAGAAAGCAGTATTTCGCAACACATTACTGCTACCCAATTAACGAAGAAGTCAATCGTTGTGACAGAACCTCCCTTAAGACATGATCATCATGATGAAATTAGTCATCCTTGCTACCATTCAACCTTGACCATGAGAGTATCTCCTGTGGCTAAGGAGCATTTGTTGTGACCCGTCCTCTTGGCCGTGTCACAACTGAAGGGATTAAAAGATTACGGAACTGAATTGGAAGTTCTATAAAAGATTTGGATTAAATTGAAATCACTAGAAAATATTGGGTTAAAACTTGAAAGATTAAAAAGTTAATTGGTAGAAAAAGACTTAGTTGAAACTTATCGATTGAATTAGGCTAAGTTTGTAAAACTTATGTGAACTCGAGGACCTAAGTTGCTATTAACCTAATTTAAACTAATCCTAATAAGCTATACACGAGTTACAGAGGCTGGTCTTTCTAATATGCGGGACTCAATTTTGCGGGAGTTTTCTGAGACCTTTTTTTTTGCCCAATAATCAAAACGACGTCATTTTAGTTTGAATACTACAAAACACGTCTACGGAACTTTTAAAAAACGTTTGTTCAGTTAAAAAAGCATTTGAATTTTTGAAAACACATTTGAATGGATATAAAGCGTTTCAGAGAATAAAAAGCGTTTGATTTTTTGAAAACTATATAGACCCTAAACTGCTTGAAAGACACATATGGAGACCCTAAACTGTGCCAACGACACATATGAAGACTCTAAAGTGCGTCTATGACACATAGAAAGACCTTAACTGTGTCAAGGACACATCAGTGGATTTTATAGGTATTTTGGTAATGACGCGTTGTTATTTTACAATGACAAATTATAGGACCCCCGTGTGAGCGGGAGGGCCGCTCGTCGGGGGCTTTTCCGCCAATTTTGGGAAAATCGAGGGAGTCGCCACCTTTATTTTTTAGAAAATGGGAAATTAAGGAAAAACCCAATTTTTGACTCCGAGATTTAGAAAAAGGCAATTCTGCGAAAACCACAGATTTTAAGTCCGGGGATTAGGTACAAATTGGGAAGGTGTTAGGCACTCAATTTGTCTGAAAATAATTCTTAAAACAAAATAAAAGCCGATTCCCATAAATTAATTAATGCAAAATGATTAATTTTTTTATTTTCAAACAATGGGTTAATTTTAGTTAATTGGACTTGAGCCTGGATTATGGGCTTCCAAGCTACCTACGTACCCGTTTGAATCGGGATCAAAGCCCACGTAGTTCGCTCTCGTTGGACTGGGAGAACTTGGGGTTAGAATGCGTACCTGTCGAGTCAGTGTGGCAGCGGTCGAGTTGCTGGTGGTTGAGGACGATCTACTTGCCTCGATCGGGTGATTGAAGTGGCAGTCGAGTTGCTTGGAAGTTGAGGACGGTCTACTTGCCTCGATCACTTTGGTATTTTTTTTGTTGCTTTTCTGATGGGTTCAAAAAAACCCGAGTCAAACTCTGAAAGAATAAAAAAGAAAATTCTAGAATTAGTTCAATGATGATGGTGGGAAACAAAAACTAATACAATAATCACAATGAGAGAGAAATAAAAAATAAACAAGTGATGATAATTGATTTGTGTATTTTTATTTTTTTTATTTTTTTATAATGGTCAGAACTATGTAAAAAGCATGTTAATTGACATAAAATTAATCAAAGTAACAATTATGGAACCAAATAAACTCATGAGGAACAAATAATCAAAGAAACACAATGCTGTCAGTGACCCATTTGTAACAAAATCAAACTTAAAACCTGTTAAACCTGAAATTCGAAAACAAAAGGGAGTTAGTGACTTAGTTGACAAAAATAAAAAGAAGCAAGGATCAAAGAGGAGTTTTACCGGGTTTTCATGGAAGGAGAGTAGGACACGTCGCCCTCTGGTCCGCGAGTTTCGGCGAGCGCAAGTCCGGCGGCGGATCAGGGGCTGACAGCACCGGCGCGAACAGGGACGGCACGCCGTGTTGGAATTCTTGCGCACCAAGATGACCTGGGCTAGCTAAAGTAGCTAAGCACAGCTCAACTCAGCTCAATCTGAGTGTTTGAGCTAGAGAGATGTATATCTGCTCTTAGTGAGCTGATATGAGCTCAAGGAGCTCAATGGATGATTTAATATGTCTTGGAATAGCTCTATGTGAGTTTGGTATAAATGTGTCTAGGCACCTTTTGGCGAAGAGACGAGTCTCTTGGCGGAAAGGTGCGTAAATTGGTGAAAAGGTGTCGAAGAGGGCCAAACACACCTTCGGCTTAGGCCGAAGGGTGCGTAGCACCCTTGGGTGCCGAAAGGGCACCCTAAGGTGGCCTTACACCCATTCGGCCATGGGCCTAGGGGTGTGAGTGCCCCTTCGCCCTAGGTGCCTCTAGGCAGGGTGCACCCCATGCCTTGCACCATTCGGCCAAAGGGACATGTCTCATGTCCCATGGCCGAATGGGCAAGGGCATGGGTCACCTCCTTGCCTCTTCACCATATTTGGATAATTAATGAATTAGTTAATTAATTTCCTATTAGACACAATTATTTATTTATTCCTTTTCTAATTAATTACTTAATGGAAAAGGCATGAGACATGTCTCATGGACCAAGGGGCATTGGTTGCAGCCCTTGGCCCTAGAGACATGTTACTTCGCAAATGAGGAGGCATTGTGCCCCCTCATTGGCAGCCCATCCTCCTCTATAAATAGAGGGAGGGTGGCGCCATTTCTATCATCCCACAACCAGCATTGGTTCTCTCTTCTCTCCTCATACTTCCTCTTCCAAACTAGAAAGCATTCTAGGAGCATTGTGAGTGGAACTCACCTTGGAGACAAATCCTCTCCAATTCGCCCTAAAGGTGTTCCCCAAGCCGAGTCTTCTACATCAGCAAGGAGCAAGAATCTCTAAGATTCTTAAGCTGCGTCCAGAAGAAAGGTACACATCCTTAATCCTTTCTTCGGTATTATAGAATGCGAACATGAGAAGCATGTTAAAGACGATCCTAAAATTAACAAATGGTATCAGAGCCAGGTTCTCTTTTTGATACATGCTTAGATGTTCGTATGTGTTGTATGAAGTATGATACATGTTTTGAATGTATGATTGTATGTGGTCGGACTAAACATGAATACATGTAAAATTATGCCTAAACATGCAAGTTATATGTTCGAATGGTATCAGACCCCTGGTGAGGTTATTCGAAGGCAAAGGAAACGGGCCCGGGAAGAAGAAAAGGGACGTTTCGAAGCTCAAGTGCTTCAACTGTGGCAAGAAAGGACACTTTGCAAAAGATTGCAAAAGTGCACCTAAGGTACATTTTGAACCTTCTACTTCAATACCACATGTGACGTCATGTACTATGCTAACTGAAAGCAATTCTTTGTGGATTGTTGATTCAGGAGCAACAGACCACATAGCTCGGGACAAGTCCTGGTTTGTGGCGTACCGCAAGCTCCCAAGAGGTGTGAAGCACGTCTCGGTGGGGAATGATGCAAAATTAGAAGTAGTTGGAATAGGAACCTGTAAGGTTCCCTTGTGTAATAGATATTTGTATCTTGTAGACACATTATATGTACCTAATATTTGTAGAAATTTAATTTCTATTTCTGCCATGTTGAAGTACAATTATTGCTTTCAATTCTTTAATGATAGTGTAACTATATTAAAGGATAATCAAGTTCTCACAAAATGCTTAGTTAATAATGGATCAGTATGAGTTAAGGCCCGATGGCCATTCTGTTGCAACTCCAGGTTGCCACGTGACTAAAGTCATAGATCAAAATCATGGCATGAAGCAGTTTGGGACATATAGGACAAGATAAGATGAATAAGTTAGCCAAAAGTGGCCTGCTTGAATCCTTGACCAAGGTTGTCCTACCAACTTGTCAACCTTGCTTAGAAGGCAAGGCAACGAGAAAGCCCTTTGGGAGGGCAACTAGGAGAACCGAGGCACTAAGTTTAGTCCATTCTGATCTTTGTGGACCTATGAGAATTGAATCTAGAAATGGGTTCAAGTATTTCATCACTTGTATTGATGACTGTACATGATTCACTCACGTCTTCTTACTAAAAAATAAGGCAGAGGCCTTAACATATTTTCAGAAATATGTACACTTGGTTGAGAACCAAGTAGATAAGAAGGTGAAGTCCTTAAGGACTGACAGAGGTGGTGAGTACAGTTCACTTGCATTCAAGGCCTTTTGTGAGTCAGAAGGCATTGCTAGAGAGTTCATTCTTTCTTGGACACCCCAGCAAAATGGTGTGTCCGAAAGAAAGAACCGAACTTTGATGGACATGGTACGTTCCATGATGGCTAAAGCCAACCTGGATGTGACCTATTGGAGTGATGCGTTGCTATGTGCGGTGCACATTCTCAATAGGGTACCTACCAAGGACATCGACTCCTCTCCATATGAGTTATGGATGAAGAGGACCCCGAACTTAAGCTACTTGCGGCCTTGGGGTTGCTTAGCTTACGTACATATTCCCGACCATCCGTTGGGAAAATTGGGACCAAGAGGAAAGAAGTGTGCTTTTCTCGGGTATTGTACGGAATCTAAGGGCTATGTGTTCTTGGATCTCAGTTTAAAGAAGGGTTTGGTGTTTGATGCAAGAAACGCCAAGTTTGTGGAAACGGAGTTTCCAAAAGTTGGCGAAAGTGATGATCTAGCCTCAATAGGCCCGATCCTAGAAGAAGATCAACCGGGCACTTCACAAGTGCCGGTTACAAGGACTGTACCTACTCCAGAGGGAGTACCTCAACTGGAACAAGCTGAGGCTTCCCGAGAATGAGCCCATAAACATGGACTCAAATGAACAGGATCACCAAACCGAGGGATCTGTTCAAGAGGGAGTTGAGGTACTTCAAGAGCCAACACCTCCACCCCAGTTGAGAAGATCAACTCGGGAGTCCAAAGCACCTAAAAGGTGGGGACTATCGGAAGGTGAGACATACTTGGTCTCATGTGAGATCGATGAGCCAAGTAATGTCAAAGAAGCTCTTGAAGGGGCACATAAAGAAGAGTGGCTAAAGGCAATGAATGATGAGTTGCATTCAATGCATGAAAATGAGGTATGGGAATTGTCTGATCTTCCTCGTGGCCGAAAAGCAATCGGCAATAAGTGGGTTCTTAAAATAAAGAAGAACTCTGATGGAAGTATTGAAAGGTACAAGGCCCGGTTGGTGGCCAAAGGCTTTACACAAAAGGAAGGTGTTGATTTCAAAGACACTTTCTCTCCTGTTGTAAAGTTTAATTCCATCGATTCTTTGCTTGCGATAGTGGCAAACTTGGACCTTGAGTTGCATCAGATGGATGTGACCACAACCTTCCTCAACGGTGAGTTGAGTGAAGAGATCTACATGAAGCAACCCGAAGGGTTTATACAAGTAGGTCAAGAAGACAAGGTATGTAGACTAAAGAAGTGTATATATGGTCTCAAACAAGCTTCAAGACAATGGTACTTGAAGTTTCATCATGCAGTCACAAGCTATGGCTTTGTGATGATGCATGAGGACCACTGTGTGTACTTGTTCTTCAAAGAGTCCAGTTTGCCATTATGACATTATATGTCGATGACATTTTAATTGCAAGTAGTAGCTTGGAGTTGTTGCTCGCCATCAAAGGATGGTTGTCCTCCACCTTCAAAATAAAGGACCTGGGGGAAGCTTCTTATATCCTAGGTGTTAAGATACATCGACAGAAAGAAGCATATGTTAGGCCTTTCACAAGAGCTTTATATCGATAAAGTTCTTGAGAGGTTTAACTTCACCAACTCTAAGCCAATGAACACCCCACTTGCATATGGTTGCAAAATTGGAGAGGACTTATGTCCTAAGACTCCAAAAGAGAAGATACCTTACATTAGTGCCATTGGTAGCCTTATGTACGCCATGATTTGTACACGGCTAGACATAAGTCAAGCGGTCGGTTTACTTGCTAGATATTCTTCAAACCCTGGCATGGAGCATTGGAAGAATGTCAAAAGGATCCTTAGATACCTTAAAGGTACTAAGGATTATTGGCTATGTTATCAAGGAAAACCCTTGGTTTACACGGCTATTCCGATGCCGATTGGGAGGAGATAGAGATTCTAGCAAATCTACAAGTGGTTATATTTTCTTGCTAAATGGGGGCGCTACTACTTGGTGTAGTAAGAAACAAACCTATACTGACCTTATCAACCATGGAGGCAGTCGTTTATTGTGCCTCGGCTGTCCAGAAGCCACGTGGCTTGGTTATTTCCTTAAAAACTTGGAGTCGATGGTCAAAAAAAGTAAGCCCATTACTATCTACAGTGATAGTATGGCAGCTATGGCCTACACCAAGGACCCCAAGTATCATGGAAAAACCAAACACATTAGCATGAAATATAATTTCGTTCGAGATGCAGTTGAAGGAGGTGAAGTCAAAATTGAATACATCTCAACAGACCTTATGGTGGCAGATCCTCTCACTAAGCCATTGCCACCCATTGTGTTTGCTCGTCATGTCCGAGCAATGGGTCTTAGGAGATTGTAAATATGCTAATTGTTGTATGACTTTCACCACTTTGGTGTCACACATGTATATATGTATAATGATGATCAATAAAGTAATTATTTGATGTCATTTACTTAGTTCCATTAATAACACACAATGAACGAATGAACATGTCCACCATAGGCATTGAGAATGACTTTCTCACACCAAGTCATTCACCCTTGATCTTAAGTAGACCAAGGATGAGACTACCAAAGACTCAAATAGTGTGTTGTTTCTTCAGGAAACATGTGACATGCAATGTTACTCTATTGAGTGGGAGTCATGTTACAACACATGACACTTTGGTATACTTTCATGTCGCCTTGATTTGAATGATCAAGATGAGGTGCTCTGCACTGATTTTGTATGACACTGATACATCCTAGCCTATGTGTGAGTGTAAGCTCGGGCTTGCACGGAAATTTCATGGCTTGTGACATGTCCTCCTTTTATATGTTAGAAGGAGCACACTGAGGTGTTTTAAGAGGGAGAAATGACACACCCTCATTTTAAGTGATATCACTCCAAGTGGGAGTGGTGTTTGTAAAACACCCTAAGAAGTGTTAATAGAATCTTTGTAAGTATGTTGCAAAGATCCTATGACCATGAAATTCGACCAAAAGAAGAATTTAAGCAAGTTGTCTCTAACCTTGCGTAGTGTGAGAATTCTTCGATTGGACCCTTAATCACTTTAACTCGTTGTTAATGATTCACATTGACAAAGTTACTTTGATTGGTTGTCGAAGGTCGCAGATGAATGCGGCTGGAGTATCATCTTTTTGAGTAACTAAGTCTATATGGATCATTAAGCAGGTAGAGTGTAAAGGAAAGACAAGTGAAACTTGGTAAGTGAGTCCTAAATTCAACCTTTTAGCTCACATGTTGCATTGGTGCAACATGATATGGTCTGAATTGGGGATAATAAGAATTAAAGAGTACTCGACACTTAATACATCATCATTAAAATGAAAGAGACTGACTGTGGTTAAGAATACGTACCATATGTCTTGGGGTTCTAAAGGCACTACTTGAAGTAGTTCAAGTAAAGCTTGAAGATGTTCAAACATGTCTTGTTAAGTTCAAGAAAATTTGAATAACACACAAACACTTGAAGTGTTCAAGTGAGTTTGAGAGGACAATCTTCCATTTGAGAGTCTAACAACCTCAATGGAAGAGGTGCGGTGTGAATGCCTTAAGGTCGCACTCACAACTCCTTTTATATAGTTTGTCAAAGTGTTTGGTTTTGTATGACGAAGTGTTTTATTCGAGTGGGAGCTTGTGCTTGAAGGTCATCATTAGTGCGAGTGGGAGTTTGTTGGAATTCTTGCGCACCAAGATGACTGGGCTAGCTAAAGTAGCTAAGCACGGCTCAACTCACTCAATCTGAGTGTTTGAGCTAGAGAGATGTATATCTGCTCTTAGTGAGCTGATATGAGCTCAAGGAGCTCAATGGATGATTTAATATGTCTTAGAATAGTTCTATGTGAGCTTGGTATAAATGTGTCTAGGAACCTTTTGGCGAAGAGATGTGTCTCTTGGCGGAAAGGTGCGTAAATTGGTGAAAAGGTGTCGAAGAGGGCCAAGCACACCTTCGGCTTAGGCCGAAGGGTGCCGAAAGGGCACCCTAAGGTGGCCTTACACCCATTCGGCCATGGGCCTAGGGGTGTGAGTGCCCCTTCGCCCTAGGTGCCTCTAGGCAAGGGTGCACCCATGCCTTGCACCATTCGGCCAAAGGGACATGTCTCATGTCCCATTGCCGAATGGGCAAGGGGCATGGGTCACCTCCCTTGCCTCTTCACCATATTTGGATAATTAATTAATTAGTTAATTAATTTCCTATTAGACACAATTATTTATTTATTCCTTTTCTAATTAATTACTTAATTGAAAAAGCAAAAGGCATGAGACATGTCTCATGGACCAAGGGGCATTGGTTGCAGCCCTTGGCCCTAGAGACATGTTACTTCGCAAATGAGGAGGCATTGTGCCCCCTCATTGGCAGCCCATCCTCTATAAATAGAGGGAGGGTGGCACCATTTCTATCATCCCACAACCAGCATTGGTTCTCTCTTCTCTCCTCATACTTCCTCTTCCAAACTAGAAAGCATTCTAGGAGCATTGTGAGTGGAACTCACCTTGGAGACAAATCCTCTCCAATCCGCCCTAAAGGTGTTCCCAGTGAGTCTTCTACATCAGCAAGGAGCAAGAATCTCTAAGATTCTTAAGCTGCGTCCAGAAGAAAGGTACACATCCTTAATCCTTTCTTCGGTATTATAGAATGCGAACATGAGAAGCATGTTAAAGACGATCCTAAAATCAACACGCCGGTGGTCGGAGAGCAACGTGGCGGCGCCGGAGCAGTTGATCGGCGGCTCGGTTGGCTGGATCGGGTCGCGATTCTCCGTGTGGAGATGCTGCTGCCGGCGGCTTCTGGCGGAGCAGGGAGATTCATCGGAGATCGTGGAGCAGTTAGGCGGTGCTTAGTGGAGCAACTGGAGCCTCGGTTGGGCTGGGAATGCGTCGAGTTGAAGGATTCGGTCGCGGGCTCTCCAGGTGGTTGCAAGTAGCTCCGGTTGGCGGCGTTGCAAGCCAAGAAACGGGTCCGGCGAGTCCGTCACGAACTGCGCCGGTCTGGGAGTTTTCCGGTGGCTTGCGGAGTCTGGTGGGCTTCCTGGCGTGGCAGCGATGCCAAGCTTAGGGCTGGCAATGGCTGGAGGCTGGGAGTAGAAGGTGTTCGGTTTCTTCTCCCGTGGATCCTCTCCTTGGTGGAGTTTGGTGCTACTTATAGGGACGTGAGGGAGGCTAGGGTTACGTGAGGGGGGCTAGGGTTAGGCTGGGGTTGGAGAAGTCGGGTGAAGCTAGGAGATCGAAGAAGGTGGAGATGGAGATGGGAACAAATACGTGAAGAAGTAAAAGTGGACAAATAACATCCCCCCACATTTAAGGTTCAAAATGTTCAATTTCGCCCCCTTTTCTTTTAATTCAGTCATAATCAAAGTTAAATAAGTCCCTAAAATTAAGTTAGTCAATTAGAAAAAAAGATAGAAAAAATGATTGTTAACACCCCGTATGCGCTATTGGCGCATATAATTCAAATACATTTTGTGGCTCATTCTGGATCCTCAAACTTTAACAATGACAATATCTGGGTCCTTACTGTGTGTTTTGTAGGCACTGAAAGCCTTTTGAATTCGTCGAAGATGATATTTGGGTCCTCCAACTTTCACAATGAAAACTTTTGGACCTTAATGTTTACATAGGCACACTTTTGGACCTTGAATTTTACACGGGCACATTTTTTGGACCTTGAATTTTACATGTGCACACTTCAAGCCATTCCTTCAACTTTGGCATAGACACACTTTGGGTCCTCGAACTTTGACACAAACATTTTGGTCCTTGCTAATCAGATCTTCTTCGCCCTCCTCCTTCAACCAACAACCCTCCGTCGCTGCCGCCGTAGATCCTTCAGATTCATCATTGCCGCCGTCGATCCTCACTGGCCAACAACGGTGCTTCCCTCAGATCTAAAACTTCTCATTGCTTGGTAGAGCTAGGGAAGGTCCTAGCACCCGTTATGTGTTCGATCTTATGCGTCATAGAAAAAAAATCAAGAATCAATCCACATAGGGAGGCCTGGGATAGCTAGAAGCAATTGCATCAGATGGTCTAAACAACAACTGTGACTGGAGTGTAGTGAAGCAATGCCTTCCACTTGAACCTGAATCCACATATGTTTTAGAACCATCGATCCTTGTTTCACTCGTATCTTTGTAGAACCACCCTCCATCACTGCCGCCATCGATCCTTCAGATCCGTTGTTGCCGCTGTCGATCCTCTCCGGCCAACAACGGTGGTTCCTTCAGATCTGAAACTTCTCTGTTGTCGATCCTCGCCGGCCAAAAAAGATATGAGTGAAAAAATTTGTCCTAACATATTTTTAAGTCCCAAACGTTTCTTTTTGGCTCCTCTATCGCTATTTTAACTTCTAAACGCTCTTTCTCGGCTCCCCGAATGTTTTAGCACTTTAAGTGAGATTAAACATGTTTAAAATGGAAACGCTTTTGTGTTGTCCGAACATTATTGTGTATTCATGAACGTCATTCTCGAGTGTCCAACGCTTTTGTGTTTGAAGGGTTTACGGAGTACCAACATAAATTAAACCATGGGGACTAAAACGTACATATTATAAAAGTTTGATATTTAAGGAGCAATTCTCCCTTTATGGTACTGGAAAACTCCCGCACAACATGGTCTCGTATATTAGAAAAACCTTACAGAGAGACAGGGAGGAGGGGTAACAGATTAGTTTGAGTTTGTGTTTTGTGAAAGTTAAAAAGGGAAGGGACGAGCAGCCTCGTTCTTCAAGTTTGTGTTTATGTGGTATTATTATGCATATGGACTTAGGAAACTGGCCATACAATCTGTTGGTGCTTGGTTTGTTTGTTTGTTTGTTTGTTTTGATGAAGGTGCTTGGTTTGTTTAGTTTTTCATGATGGCTAATCTATTATGAATTTAGGGGCAATCATATGTTAGATCCTTTCTTTTATTCCTCATACTTCTACTTATGCTGTTAGTAATTCTCATAAACTCAGGCTCGGTAAACTTTAATGTTGAAACACTTGCCGACTTGTTTTATGAATGTCATTAATTGGAAGTCCATGTGTTAATGATTGATTATTTGAACTTAATTGTTAATTTGTAAATGGAACCTTCGGGCTTGATAAAGTTGGACTGCCAATTAGTTAATCAATTGTCTACGCATTTTAAATATTGATTTCTCTCAGTAATTTAAAGAACTTTAGTTGTAGTCATAATAGACTGTGATTAGGATTTTGGCCATTTTGTTAATGCTTGGGTTTAGTTTATAATTTCTGATTTTCGCTAAAATTCATAGTGAATTATTCGTAGCATCGTGACCTTGTTTTATTTCCACTTGTGCATGACCTATCCTTGCCACTTTGGCTGTCCTTTAATTCTCTTTGAACTTTTGAAAATTGCATCCAGCAGAAAAACAAAAATAAAATAAAGACAAACAAATTAACCAGAGCAGTTTCTAAGCGCCTCTAAAGGATTCAAAATCCAATCCAACCATGAAAACTTCGTCTTTAAGCATCTGTTTGAGATCCACAAGTAAGAAATGAGCTGAATATATGAGATTGTGGAGCAAATCTGCGCCGTGAGGGACTGAAGATGGAAGAATTCCGCCTAGACCATAAACACTAAGTTGAAATACATCCAATGACCCACCACCTTTTATGTTAAAAGGCTGAAAGCTGGTGGAGATTCCAATCTTCAATGAGCAAATCCTCCCAACCAATACTGAAGTAAGACTCCATCTGATACCATTGGAAGACCTTCGGTCAAAGAGAGAAAGTGATTGTACAAGAGGAAAGAACATGAGCTGAAGTTTCATGATTACAGTTGCAAGACGAGCAACCTGAATCATCGAGCTGAACACCACGCCGGAATAGCTGGACCTCTGAAAGAAGGCAATCCAGAATAGCTCTTCACCCAAAAATATTGATCTTGATGGAATCCACAAATTCCATGAAGTTCGATCTTCTACCACGAGGTACTTGAGCAAAGCAACATCTATGGACTTGGAGAAGGAGGAGACTGAAAATGCACCTGAGCTGTCCCATCACCAAGATCTGATAAATTTGCATTCATAGAAAAATGTTCGATCAAACGAGACAAATCTTCCAACTCCGACAAGGTCCTATATACCCCTCGGATCCCTACTCCACTCCCACCGCCACTTCCAAACACCCTCCGTCCACTCATCTCTCTCTGATATACGATACAAAACATCCAACTCAAGAGCAGCAAGTCTGGGAAACCTGTCTTTGAAACATTGGTCACCTACCCACACATTGCACCAGAAAAGAGTACCACACCCATTTCCAACTTTTCTAGTAAAAGCAGTGGACAAATGTTACCCCCTTCCGCGGAAGCTTACGTAATACGGAACACCCGGTGGCGTAAGCAGGAACCAGAATCGTGAGAATCGTCTGAACTCAAACATACATATGCACATACATACAGATGTGACAACCCAAGTTTTGCCCCGCATGCTTCAAAATGCAGCAGAATACTGAAATCCTCATAGAGATACATATGTGATGCAACATAACTTTACATGCATGCATTCACATATACAGAGCCAGAACCTAATATCCAGAATACCTACATGTGTGGAGGGATCTGGTGCATCAAGATCCTCAAAAAGCAACTCCATGTAGGTCACCGCTGCTGCCGAAATCAAACACCGGAAAGCACCGAGAGACTCTACTCCTCGGGCTTCTTATCAGACTAGCCTGAACATGTGAACATATATAAGAGTGAGTCATCGACGAGAACTCAATAAGGGTCAGGCATAGGATAGGGTTTCTGAGGTCCGGGGTATGCTGAACCAATATACCTGCACAGAAAAACACAGATACAAACAGACAACAGATATACATATAATAATAATAACAATATCGGAAATGTTAGTAGTCAGACAGAATCGGTAGACCTCTGAAGTTTTTAGCCTTACAAAAGAGGTTTTTCAGAAATATCAGAGGCATGGTACCAGTCCGGGGTCCGGAATCGCCGTTGCCGACAAAATAGATCCAGATAGCAGAATACAGAAGGAAACTTGTCAGACAAGTTATCCTGAAGCAGATAGAAGAATCCACCCTCATACCCGAGCCTATACCATAAGCTAAGTTCGGTATCACCGGGGCTAGAGGGAGTTGAGGACAGAATCGTAAATTCTAAAAAAGTGCGAGGAATGGTGAAGAAATAGCCAGGCAAAATTTCCAGGCGAAGGCGAAGCCCCCAGGCGAAGGCGCAACCCCCCAGGCGAAAGCGAAGCCCCCCAGGGCGAAGCCCCCAGGAAAAGGCGAAGGCCCTTTCTCAGATCATGCGAAGCCTCTTCCTCAGATCAGGCGAAGGCCCTCAGACACACCCCTCAACCAAATTTAGCCCCAATTTACCCCGAGATGCATATTATAAGCATCCCAGATTGTAAAGTCAAGGAAAAACTGAACCCTTACCTTACACACCAAAGATTCCCAAACCGGGCTTCCGCGCAGATTCCCAGAAACTAATTTCGGCAGAGTTTCGGCTTAGTTTCTGCCCAACGCCCTGTTTACAAATCATCAAAAGATCATAGAATACACGTTCAGGAACCATAAAATCATAGATCTGAGTGGCTCCGCCACACACCAGAAATTCAGACGTTAACAGTTTTTCACACAGAAGCTCATTTACAAAATCTGATCTGTAGAAAGTATATAACTTTTCCCGAGGATCAGTTTAATATATTTACCTCGAAACTTGGGCGAGTGTTCTTAAAATTATCATGAAGCTCAATCATGGAGCTTTGGCTATGGTGGAAGCGTGAAGAGAGGAAGAAGAAGAAGAAGAAGAAGAGGAAAATGACAAATGTGTCAATTGCTTCTTTTTCTTTCCCTTTTATCTATTCTTTTCTTTTCCATTTTTTTCCTTTTCTTTCTCCTTATGTTTTTTGGCCGACTTCTTCTCTCTCTCTCTCTCAATCAATTATTTGTTCAACTTTTCCTCTTTTACAAATTGATCCCAAAACTTTGCAAAGTTGTAATTTAGTCCAATCGTAACTTGACGGGATCACCAACTGAAACGAAATTCTGACACCAACTCCGGGACTTCATAACATACAGAAAACATGTTTAAATTGAAGTCTCGATATTCACAAAAATTAGAAAATGGATCATTGATCGAACAGAAATTATCTCGGAAGTCGCCCGGCGCATGCGGCTGTAACAACAAATCTATCCCCTTCTTCTTTAAGTCCCTCCCAATTTTAAAGATACCCCCTAGACACCACTAGGATAAGACCGTCTACTAGTACTAAGACCTCCATCATCTCCATAGATTGCTTTGATAGCTTTTACCCACAACAAATCCCCCTCCTTTCTAAACCGCAACCACCACTTCCCTGAAAGAGCTTTATTCTTTGCCGACAGACTTCCTACATTTAGACCCCCATCCTCCCATTTCCCCAAGATTCTATCCCACGTGATCCAAGGAATTTTCCTTCTCTAACTGTTTCCCCCCTAGAAAAAATTACGACGAAAACTATCAAGATCTTTAAGGGTTTTTCCAGGAGCACGAAACATAGAGAAATAGTACAAGGGAAGGCTACCAAGGATGAATTTCACCACTACTAGCCGGCCACTTATACTTGCTTTGCTTTAATTGCTGATTTATTTTCCTAGTTAAAGTCTATATTAGGTAATAACTTATACATGGGTAGCCTTGACTTGAAAATTGAGCAGGCTTAAGAAAAGTTTGTTAGTATAGGTTGAAGCTTTGGTTGTAACTGATGCTCTCTGTTTTTTTGAATTGGTAATATAAGTTATCAAATAACTCGACTAAAAATCCTTGCTTGATGTTTGTAATTAATTTAGTAAATTTATATGGTTGCAAGCTCTCCTTTAGCATTTTTGCTTCATATACCGCCCAAGCATGCTTCCACCCTAATTTGTGAGCTAGGTTAACTAAAATGAACATAGGAAAAGATCATCTAGCAACCCAGCCCTAGGATAACCAGCTTTACTACTAACCATAGTTGTCATCATCGAGTGTAGATTGGTGGCTTCAGTGAGCAGAGGTATGGAAGGGTTACTACTCTTGACAGAGGAAACCACTAAAGGTTTCTTGGAACATTTTAAGACCTCGCCTCTTGAGAGAGAATTCTATTTTCCTTGCCGGGTGGCCACCTACCCTCGTAAGTACTATGAACCCTTTCCTTTTTTATTTCTTCACAAGTTATTTCTGTTTGTGTAATTTAATTGTCTTAATAAATACTCATGTCCCTCAATATAACTTGAAGGGAACACGACTTTCATCAAGACTGGAAGGAAGATCGAGAAGGAAGGCTCAGAGTCCGAAGAGCTGAAGTTGAGGAGAGACTTGAAGATAGCCTAGACATTACTAGGTTTCACTATAGATTTAGTGATTTATTCTTTTCTTGTTAAAATTATTTTATATACACATTTACATTAAAAAGTTCTGGTAAATGTACCCAAATTTTGGAAATTAGTCATTTTCTTCTTTTAAAGCTAAAACTTGTTTTCAAAAGCAAAGAACTTGGGAGTTGTGAGCTCGAGAAACTGGGTTCATAACAACATTGATTCGTTTCTTGGTACATGACGGCATGATATTACAACTTACCCAAAACTAGTCTATTCTACTCGGCTAAAAGTGATCTTTACTAGAATCAAAGCAAGCTGCTCACATGAGCAGATCTTCACCCACATCAAGTCAAAGGACTACACGTACGACGATCAATGAGATACACTTGTGCTTTAAATGCTACAATTCACACAGTGATCTCACGTGGGTCAATCTACTACATGAACATCCTCGTCATGTAATCTTAAGTCAGAATCCATCACATGGATTTTTCTCTTACGCTAGTCTCGCGCACTTTATAACAGCCCATTTGTTTAGTACGATTCTCGACTATGGATCCTTTAGGAATATCTTAGGCTTAATGTAAATATGTTTGTTTATTTCCTAAAGCGTACTAAATAATAAACATAATGCATGAATAATGTCTTTATATTAATTATTACATTATGTAGGTGTCCTAAACCAATTACAATAGATTGGTCTTAGGGCGCAACATTTACAGTTTCATCAAGCTAATAGGTAGGCATTCAATAACAAAATTCAAAGATAATTAATTTCCAACTTGCAAGTCTATGATCATTTAGCAACATAGTGTGATAGTCATTAACAAGTTCAATGGTGAAACTAATAGCATTGAGTTTGGTGAAACTTGCACTTACGCTTTCGTAAACCTACATAACATCTTTGCTATAGTATCGTAAAATCTAAAAATACACATTTGGAATGTTAAATTTTACTCCATCCGTCCCTGTTTTATTGCAACACTTTCTTTTTTGGGACGTCTCTAAATGTTTGCAACGTTTTATTTTTTAGTAAACTTTTATAAATATATTTACCAATTTAACCTTTCAACTATCTTTTTTTATTTCTTTATTATCTGATTTGACACCATTAACTCCACTCATTCATCTCTTCTTTTATTTTTTTTATTATATGATTTGACACCACTAACTCCATTCACACCACTCACACAACTCTTTTATCTCTAAAGGGTACTTTTGTCAAAATTTTACTTCTTTCTACTCAACTTAATCCTCGTGCCAAATCCATATGTTACAAAAATTAAGAGACGGAGGAAGTATCATTTTAGGATTGATGCTCTTCGCTTTGAAGGTGCATTTTTTTACCACTCAAATTGTGTTTGACCTGTTTTCTCGATACGACTCCAATGACACTTACGGTTCGAGATTCCGGGTGTAGAAAAAGATGAGAATACCCTTGTCACCATAAACTAGCAAACGAACTCGAAGTTATAAGTGAAACAAAATCCATTTGTCTTGTTTCTTTGAGATGGATTTTATGATGGCTAAAGATTTCAAATTTGCTGCTAGCAAAACGATAAAATACCCCTTATGCTCGAAAAGTAAGCAAACTAACTCATAAACAACGAAACGAAGCTTGTTAGTGATTAAGAGGTAAAATGACGAAAATACCCATACAAGTAACACTTCAATAAATTAAGCAAATGAACTTTAATTCAAGCAAAACGAAGTTCACTGGTGTCTTTTCTTCGAGAAGGTTCCATTGAAGAGTGAAAATTATGAAAATACCTTTGGTCGCAAAATTGTAAATTCTTCTTATATTAATTTAGTAATTAATCCACACTAGAATTTATATCGCTATTACAACACTACGTGAGGAATACAAGGCTAACTGCGGCCCTTACTGCGGTTTGGACCGCAGTAAGCCTATTTGCGCAGTAAATGGCGCAGTTGCTGGCGCAATAAACTTTTTTTTAGGGTTTAAACTCTCCTTTCTCTCCATCTCCGCCGCACAATTAACCTTCTTTCTTTCTCCACCATTCTTCTTCATCTTCTCCGTTCTTCCTCTTCCTCTTCCTCTTCTTCTTCTTTTTCTTCTATGTTTTCTTCTTCTAATTCTTCTTTGTTTATTCTTCTTCTCCTCCCATGCTTCTTCTTCTTCTTCTTCTTCTTCTTCTTCTTTGTCGTTGCTCAACCATCGCTGCTCCACCACCACCGCTCCATTCCCGATGCCGCCGTAACTTGGTCACCATTCATCTGAAATCTGGGTTTTTCTAGAATTGTGGATGAATCCGGATGAATATATTCATCTGGATTCATCCACTTTTTTTTAAATAAAAAAATCTTTCTACTGCGGCCATACTCGCAGTGAGGGGCCTAACTGAGCCCATTTTTACTGTGGCATCTACTACGACCCATCCCGCAGTGCTTACTGCGACTCTACTGCGTGGTGGGCCGCAGTAGAGCCCGTTTCCTCTACGTAGTGCAATAAACATATGAACAATGCTTTTATAGATAATTAATAGGTAAAATGCACGGATAGTCCCTTATGTTTCATAATTGTCCTAAACGGGTCATACTTTAAGAAGTTTTCCTGTTAAAGTCACTTATCTTTCATTTTTAATGCATGCATGGTCCTTCTGTTAGTTACTCCGTCAACTACACCGTTAGTGAAATGACTAAAAAGCCATTTGTCCGTTGACATCGTGACAATAATGTGGGGCAAGTTGTCCTGGGTGGCATGGTGACTAATCAATAGCTTAGTTTAGATATAGAGAAAAAACGCAGAGACAGGGAGAAGGAAACGTCCATTCGCATGTAATTCTCAACCACAACATCTCAGCTTTGGACCACCAGATTTGCAAGTTACAGAGGGAGAACAAGAACCTCTGGCGAAAAAACGAAGCTCTAATTAATTGCATGGTGAACAAAGGTCACCATGAAATTTCAAAAATGGAGGAGGGAATCATTGATAGATTAACTATACAAGTTTTGAGGAAGCCACTGTTGCCCCCTTGTCGACGTTCCAAAGAGAAACAAACCGCGAAGAACCTCGATCCAATGACGTACGGTAAGTGAGCTTTTCTTGAAGGTTTACACATGAGCTTTGTAAATGATGGGACATGCAGTTTGTATGTTGTTTAGGTAGCGAGGTATGAGTGAGGGTAGTGGTTATTGTAGGGGTCGAATTTGGTAGTCTAGTGCTCTGTTTTAAGTTTTTCAACCTTTTGCTTGTCTGTGCAAAACCTGGTGAACCCTTTTTCAATACCCATGTGAACCATGGTGGCCATTTTGCAGCTTTACCATGGAAGGCATACGTTAGAAGAGACATTTCATGTTTCAATTTCTGCAAATATGATGAGTTTGGTTTTTGTGAGGTGGACTGCTTGGTAAAATCATTGGGCATTGATGCTGAGTTCGTGAACTACTTCTGGAGGGTTCCTTCAATGAGCACGGATGATGAGGGTGAGAATCTGGGTAGAGTTGAGGAATTGGATGTGAAGGAGTTGAAGACTGATGCTGATTTTCTGAATATGCTTACAACTTGTCTACCACAGCATCATAATGTTCTTCATATATATACTCAAGAGATAAGCAAGAAAGAGATGCTTTTGTATGAACTAGAGTTGAGCATTGCTATGTCGCGAATCAGACATAGGCAAATAAATGTATGCCCGACTCACCCTCAAGTGTAAGGATCGTTCTGTAGTAGAGTGGTGAGTAGGGGTCGATCCCACGAAGATAGTGTGTGAAGTGTGTGTGAGTATGCTTTCTATCAAAAGAAAAACTAAGATGAACAATTGTTTAAGGAGATTAGAACTTTAATGTGAAATACAAAGTGGATATGTAAGATGGGAATTTATGACTAAATGCAATTCTACAACTTAATGATAACTAAGCAAACTATGAGAACAAGAATCTAGTTGGTTTACTAATCGAATCTCTCCTTAGACCTTAGTTATATGATTTGGATTGAGACAAAATTATGAGATGCATTTACGGATGCTAGCATTCTTAAGCCTAACTTCTACTTCTTTTGGAAGAAAGTTATCCTAATTAACTAAGTAACTCAAGGTAAATCTCTTATCCAATTGAGCACCTAGAATTGCAGTAATCTCAAGCTTTAAAACACACCTAGTAGATTCTCATTAACCCTCTCAAGCTAATTGAACTACTACGTTATTCCTTCATCTATGCTCTACAAATGTTCTCTCAAACAATTCATCGAGCACTTGATAACAACATGCAAGCAATACTTTGAATCTCACATGTTAACCATGAAGCATAAGGAATAACACATAAATGATGGAAAACAACCATTATAATTCATGAATCAAGTCTCAATCATCCATCACAAACTAGATCTAAGGAGATTAAATGTCTACTCCATAACTACTCTAGAACTAAGCATAAACATAGTGAAAATAACAAGAGAAAGGTAGAAGAATCAAATCCAATCTTGGTTCTTCAAGTTCCCATATTGATCTTCACTTGCCTCCATGGAACTCTCCAGGAAATTCTCAGAGCTCTAGGCTCCGAGGAAGAACAATAGAGAGAAAACTAGTCTAGAATCTGAAATTGTACGTGGTAACTTCTCCCAATGTGTTTTAGAAAATCTATTTAACCTAATTCTAAGGCCCACATATCCCTAGGCCAATGGGAGAGCAAGTTGTGAAAAGTAATTGGTGAAAACCGTCCTTTTACTGAGTAGCAACCACCACTGGTCGTAATTAAAATCTACAAAATTTGCCTTTGGGCGAGTATTCATGTGCGCCCCGTGCTCGCCCTGGTGTTGCCCCAAATGGCTGGAACTTGGGGCAGACTTTTGATTGGCGCCCTGTGCTCGCCCTGGTGTTGCCCCAAATGGCTGAAATTTGGGGCACACTTCTACTTCGTGCCCCATGCTCGCCCCAAGTGATAGAAACTGGAATTTGGGCACCCTTCAGATTGGTGCCCCGGGCTCGCCTTAGTGTTGCCCTGATATTGTCCAAGACCTTCAGCTCTTCTAACCTTCAACGCCTTAAGCTCCACTTCAACACATTTTTCCCTTCCAATTATCTACACCAATAAGAAGCATCTATAACAAGTAATTTGCTCTAGATGATATCCAATTAAGCTCAAAACAAAGTAGATTTGTATCAAAAGTATGATAAAACATGTTGTGTTATTGATACTCAACACACCCCCAAAGTTAAATTGTTGCTAGTCTCTGGGAACCAAATTACTTATATGCAACTAGTCATCTATATGCAACCATGATATCTAAATGCATCTACATTACCCAAATGTAGGATATCTACCAACTCCATGTCAAGATAGTTCGAAAACCAAAATTCATTGTTAACAATTCCAGAAGTTAATCCACTGGGCTATGAAACATTCCTTTGGATACTAATAATGAAAGGCCACTCCCTTAGTGTTTACGCTTTGATTTCAAAAGAAAGGGGTGTGTTATTGTGTGATGTGATCTCAATTTAGACATTGTTGCCATAGGCTTGCATGATGACCCATAGCTCCCCCACTAAGATCCCCTAAGGGAGTGCATGTAAATTTAAGTGACAATGGTCTTTAGAAGGTTGTAACAAAAGAAAGGGGTGTGTTATTGTGTGATGGGCTTGGTTAGGTGAGATGAGGCCATCGGTTAAAGTTATTTGTTGGTGGAGCTAAATGGAACAACATGAGCATAACAAATTATGGGCACTAAAAATGAACATCAATACATAATACACCCAATACATACTTCATCATGAATGCCCAATTCCAAAAGCAACCACAAAACAAATATATATAACCAAAATCAAGGAATTCAGCTTGAAACCTCAAGTACCCAATATCACTGAACTTTTTTTTTTCCATATTTTTCATTATTCTCTTCTCTTCTCTTTCTTTCTTTTTTTTCGAAAAATGAGCACAACAAAAATATCCAAGATTGTACAAATGAATCTTGCTTCAGTGTAACCAATCTACCAATTTTGCAACTGACTTTTCAATTCCATTCAACCAACACTTCAAAGGAATTTCCCCTAACTTGATTACAAAATAATCCACATCACTTCTCTCCTAAGCCCATATAAATTACTCATGAAGTTCCATGGACAAGAGAGGGATAAAAACATAGACGGCTTGAGATGTGGGTCAAACAAGAGAATCAGTTTATCATGGCTCAAAGGGGCTTAACTAATGGAAAAATTATATCGGGTTGGCTATTTGGAAAAACTGGTGCCACCTAGTTGCCATTATCAACATAAATTGCTGCACTATGTGAGTTTACAGCGGTCTAAAATCATGCAAGTTCTAGCGTGAGTATCTAAATAAGATTCTCTCATGAAGAACAATTCTCTCGCAATTTATGTATAGGAAGAATGAAAGATCAAAGACTCACACGGTAAAAATCTCCATTAAAGTATCCAAAGCAATTTTTCATAGCCAACTGAATTAAACTTGAATTACTAATAATATTCTAGCTTTCAAACTGACTTACATCAAGAGGTGGGGTCCTACTCATGCATGCATGTCACTATAGTGCATGTTTTTTTTTGTGTTTTTTAGTTGGTATGCAAAGCTACCAAACCATGCAATATATACAGAGTACCAAGTACGTTTCCACATTCTCATTATCAATTAAAGATCTGACCCCCCCAAAACTTTGAATCAATAATGTCCGCATTGGTGAAAGGTATAAAATGTCAAAAGAAATGGAATCGTACCTGGGGGACCAAGTTAGGCCCCATCAATCCTATTGGTGAGGTAGGTCAGCATCAGTACCGACCAAAGGTGTGTCCGAAGAAATGGGTGGTGGAGTTAGCTTTTCGATAATCTCAGTGGCAAGTCAGGAGATGAACATGGTGACAGGCATGTAAAATGAAACGCACACTCACAATGAGACTCGAGTTCATAAACATCAATAGTTAACCTCCCATCAAACTTAAAGTAATTCAATAAAATTTTCATCAACATAATCTAATATAGCATTAGAAAGCTCAAGTAATTGCTTTAATTTTCATGGAGGGTAACAAGAAATATTAAGCATATGTAAGGTATTGAAAACATTAAAAGCATTTGGTTCATGAAGTCAACAGTTATAGCACAGAACAAGTTCCCATATATGGGGCACTTAGAGTAGACACCTCAAGTTCTCCCTAGTGAGTGCCCAGTAAGTCCGGAACAACTTTTTTGATATGGGGCATTGACAAAAGGAGCCCTAATACACACCCATAGATTCCCAATTATTAAAACCTTTGTACTTGAACCAATTTCTTACCTTGCCTTACCTATGATGATTGTGAACCATTTGGCTATTGATTTCCCTCATTTCCATTCTTTCCACCAGCTGCACAAAAGATTAAGAACATTCATTCACACAAAACTTGCTCTAAATCATAGAAATGAAAAAAAACTATAATGTCAAACAAATTCTAAACTATTGGGATGACACCAAACAAACGCTACGTTTTACGCCCTTAGCTAGGCGCCTTGAACCAACTCATGGTCATGGAGGAATCAATGGTTCCTCCTCCGTGCCACTTGCACATAATGTCTTAATCATATTGACCACCTTATTTTTCTTACACACAGCCTTGAAAAGTTTCTTTCTAGCATCAAGTTCCGCTTTTCTCTCATCAAAGATGTACTTGGGTCTTCCATCTTTTTGTACCATCCATTGCCTTTTTATCTTCCTTGGATTCCTCTTCTTGGTTTCCTTGAAAGCGACAACACGTTGTCTCTTGTTCAGTGGAATGAACTTTTCAACAACTGAGAGTTCTTCTTTTCTGCAACAATCTTCTCTTGAATATGTGGTGTCTCGATCTAATGGAAGCACACCCTCTTTCATTTTCAGTTGCATTTGCTCTTGTTCCTTCTCATTCACTTGAAGTTTAACCTTAGAAGTGCATTCACCCGTTCTGTCCTCTGGGTTTGTGCGCATCTTCTCACTATCACCTACACTTTTAGACTTACACATGCAAAAGTCTATTTTAATGTCATCAAACTCAAATGATATAGTACCTTTCGAATCATCAATAATAGCACCGGTGGTGAGGAAGAAAGGTTTACCAAAAATCAAGGGCATGTTGTCACCTTCGTTTGTTTCATATACAATAAAGTCCATAGGCACAACTAATTTACCCACTTTAACCAAGACATTATCAAGAGACCCCAATGCAAATTTTGTACTCTTATCTACAAATTGGAAGCTTAAAGATGCGAGCTGAGCTTTCATGCCTAATTTGTCAATGACATTCAAAGGCATCAGATTAATATTGAAGCTAAGATCATACATCACATTTTCAAAGTGCCAAGCTCCTATTGTACATGGAATAGTAAATGAGCAATGTTCTTGGAACATAGGTAAGGTCTCACCCTTGACTAATGCGCTTGTTTCTGCACTTAAAGACAATTGATAGCAATACTCTTTATGATTAAAGTCAACTTTAACTCTGTTTGCCCAAAAATCTTTAACATGCTTAACCCACTTAGGCATATGCAAGAAAGCACCAAGTAAGAAATCATTCACATGTACCTTCTTAAACGCATCAAGAATCCCATCAAGTACATCATCATATCCATGCTTTTTATCATCTTTCACATGAGAAGGAAGAGTAGGTTTAAATTATACCATGAGTGAGGTCTTTTTAAGGACCTCGTCGTCAATTCCTCTATCCAGGTCCAGTTGGAATTCTTCCTCTCGTCCTCCCCTTCTTTGCTGCTTCAATTCTTGGCTGCTTTGCAATGGTATGTCATGACTATATTTATTTTGCAAATGTTGCATTGCAGATGTAAGTTGAGCGATTTGGGCTTCCAAACTCCTTATAGTGGTATTTGCACTTGCTTGTATCCTCTCCACCTTATCCACCAAATTAGTGAATTTCTCTTCATACCCATCGATCATTACTTTCATTTCCCGAACAAGTTCAACAATAGAATTTCCCAAAGAGGCAATCTTATCTTGGTAATATTCATCATGTAATGATATTGCCCCTCTTGGATTTTCATAAGTAACGCCTTCTTGTTGTCTTGTCATATCAAAATAATTGGATCTTCTTTGTCTTGGTGGCAAAATGTTTCCATGGTTGAAGAACTGTGCATCTTCATCCACTTTCATATTTCCATAATATGCTCCATTACATGTATTTGTTGTCTTCATCCTTTTGGCATTTTGCTTTTCTTGCTCCCTTAAGATCAAAGACAAAGAAGCATGCAACAACTCAAGTTGGGAATTTATGGAATCATCCATGTTTGCTTCCTTTTTGCTCCTACAAGAATGAAGATGAAAAAGAAGATAAAAAAGTAGCTAAATTAAATATTAACAAGACTAAGAAAATATGTACAGAGAAAACAAACTAAACACCACAACACAATACTATCCCCGGCAACGGCGCCAATTTGCTATGTCGCGAATCAGACATAGGCAAATAAATGTATGCCCGACTCACCCTCAAGTGTAAGGATCGTTCTGTAGTAGAGTGGTGAGTAGGGGTCGATCCCACAAAGATAGTGTGTGAAGTGTGTGTGAGTATGCTTTCTATCAAAAGAAAAACTAAGATGAACAATTGTTTAAGGAGATTAGAACTTTAATGTGAAATACAAAGTGGATATGTAAGATGGGAATTTATGACTAAATGCAATTCTACAACTTAATGATAACTAAGCAAACTATGCGAACAAGAATCTAGTTGGTTTACTAATCGAATCTCTCCTTAGACCTTAGTTATATGATTTGGATTGAGACAAAATTATGAGATGCATTTACGGATGCTAGCATTCTTAAGCCTAACTTCTACTTCTTTTGGAAGAAAGTTATCCTAATTAACTAAGTAACTCAAGGTAAATCTCTTATCCAATTGAGCACCTAGAATTGCAGTAATCTCAAGCTTTAAAACACACCTAGTAGATTCTCATTAACCCTCTCAAGCTAATTGAACTACTACGTTATTCCTTCATCTATGCTCTACAAATGTTCTCTCAAACAATTCATCGAGCACTTGATAACAACATGCAAGCAATACTTTGAATCTCACATGTTAACCATGAAGCATAAGGAATAACACATAAATGATGGAAAACAACCATTATAATTCATGAATCAAGTCTCAATCATCCATCACAAACTAGATCTAAGGAGATTAAATGTCTACTCCATAACTACTCTAGAACTAAGCATAAACATAGTGAAAATAACAAGAGAAAGGTAGAAGAATCAAATCCAATCTTGGTTCTTCAAGTTCCCATATTGATCTTCACTTGCCTCCATGGAAGTCTCCAGGAAATTCCCAGAGCTCTAGGCTCCAAGGAAGAACAATAGAGAGAAAACTAGTCTAGAATCTGAAATTGTACGTGGTAACTTCTCCCAATGTGTTTTAGAAAGTCTATTTAACCTAATTCTAAGGCCCACATATCCCTAGGCCAATGGGAGAGCAAGTTGTGAAAAGTAACTGGTGAAAACCGTCCTTTTACTGAGTAGCAACCACCACTGGTCGTAATTAAAATCTACAAAATTTGCCTTTGGGCGAGTATTCATGTGCGCCCCGTGCTCGCCCTGGTGTTGCCCCAAATGGTTGGAACTTGGGGCAGACTTTTGATTGGCGCCCCGTGCTCGCCCTGGTGTTGCCCCAAATGGCTGAAATTTGGGGCACACTTCTACTTCGTGCCCCATGCTCGCCCCAAGTGATAGAAACTGGAATTTGGGCACCCTTCAGATTGGTGCCCCGGGCTCGCCTTAGTGTTGCCCTGATATTGTCCAAGACCTTCAGCTCTTCTAACCTTCAACGCCTTAAGCTCCACTTCAACACATTTTTCCCTTCCAATTATCTACACTAATAAGAAGCATCTATAACAAGTAATTTGCTCTAGATGATATCCAATTAAGCTCAAAACAAAGTAGATTTGTATCAAAAGTATGAGAAAACATGTTGTGTTATTGACACTCAACAACTTCACATGAGTCTGATGAAGGCCTTCATCAGACTGGAATTTGGGCACCCTTCAGATTGATGCCCCAGGCTCGCCTTAGTGTTGCCCTGATATTGTCCAAGACCTTCAGCTCTTCTAACCTTCAACGCCTTAAGCTCCACTTCAACACATTTTTCCCTTCCAATTATCTACACTAATAAGAAGCATCTATAACAAGTAATTTGCTCTAGATGATATCCAATTAAGCTCAAAACAAAGTAGATTTGTATCAAAAGTATGAGAAAACATGTTGTGTTATTGACACTCAACAACTTCACATGAGTCTGATGAAGGCCTTGGATTAAATGATTCAGATTCAGATGGTGGACGGCCTGTGAAGTCTTGCAATGCTGTAAAAGAGAAACAGAAGGGGAAGTCTGAGGATGAGTCAGACCATGATGAGGATGAGTCTGAAGATAAGTTGAAGGATGAGTCTGAGGGTGAGGGGTCTGAGAATGATGAGGACCATGTTGTTGTGGAGGAGGAGTCTGAGGTGGAAGAAAATGAGGACCATGTTGCTGTGGAGGAGGAGGAAGAACATGACTTTGATTATAGTTGTGACACTGAATTTGAAGAAACTGATAACGAGATTGAAAAAGGTGATATTGCATACATATAGAATTCAGGATTGATAAAAATATTTTAGACCTTGGTAAAAAGACGGATGGATCTGGGCCTAATGGGGAGAAAGTGCATGGATCTGGGCCTAGTGGAACTGGGCCAAATCAAGAAGTTTAGGAAGAATATGTGGTGGGAAAGGCAACAGATATTGCGGCTGAACAGGCTGAATATGAAGAATCGGAGTATCAAAACTCTGATTGTGAACTTAGAAGTGTTCATTCTAAGAATGATGATGACCATCCCCACATTAGAAGGTATCCCATATTCAATGAAAATCTTGATATGCATGATCCAAAGTTTAAACTAGGTCAGGTGTTTCCATCATTTCAAGTATTGAAGAAGGCAATTAGGGTGTATGCAGTTAAAAACACATTGGGTGTTGAGTTAGATAAAAATGACAAGATCAGTGTTGTAGCATATTGTGTCTCCGGCTGTGAATGAGGTCTTACAGCTAGGCTAATGGTGGTCCAAAGTGCCAAATAAGGAGGTTAGTTAATGAGCATAAGTGTGCAAAGGTAAGAAAACTACTTTAGGTAAACTACCAATGGATAGCCGAGGCATACCTTGAACACATAAGATCTCAACATGACATTAGTTTATCTGCCTTAGTTGACCATTTGAGAAGGGATTATAGTATTGAAGTCCAAAGATTCAAGGTTGGTACCGCTAAACAAAGGGCGTTGGAAATGATAAGGGGTGATGAAACACAAGGAATTTCAGAGATTGTGCATATGTTTGGCCGGGCAGAGAAATGGTTTTATGTCCGAGTGTAGATCCATACTCAGCATTGATGGCTGCTTTCTCAAGGGGACTTATGAGGGACAACTATTTTCAGCAGTAGGAGTAGATGCAAATGATTGCACATACCTGATTGCATATGCCGTAGTTGAGTCAAAATGCATGGACTCTTGGTGTTGGTTTTTGTTCCACCTGAAAGAGGTGCTTGAGATTTTGTTGAAACCAAGGACTGGACCATTATGTCTAATAGACAAAAGGTATATGTTTCTCTGTCATCCATCTATCTGTATGCTTAGGACATTATGTGAATCGTGTTAGGACTTGAATCAGACATTATGTGAATCTGTTCAAGATTAGAATATGACATTATGTGAATCTTTTTAGGACTAGAATAGGACATTATATGAATCTATTTAGGACTAGAATAGGACATTATGTGAATCTTTTTAGGACTAGAATAGGACATTATGTGAATCTTTTTATGACCCTGACAACTGTTTGTTTATGTGTTGTTTTGCTTAAGGGACTAATACTAGGGGTCGAGAAGGAATTCCCTGAAGCTGGACACAGGTTCTGTATTCAACATATGTACACTAGTTTAGGCTGCTGCAAGAGCATCATTCAAATCTGCTTGAAAACAACAAATGGAAGCAATCAAGTCAGTGGATGAAAACGCATACAAATGGCTGGTAAATGTTGACGCAAAACACTGGACAAGATCACATTTTGATGTTTTATGACCCTGACAACTGTTTGTTTATGTGTCTAAAAATTGAAATAAAAAGTTTGATTTAAGGGCACAATTCCTACACTTTTATTTTAAATTATTATATTCACAACTACGTAATTTAAGTTTGTTATTTAATTAGATAGAGTACAAGAGGTGCTTGCTTGAGAAGTATTAGACCACCTCACTACTGCCAGTCGATGCTGACATCTATTCGGTGGTTATGGGAGTGTCCATGAGAGGACGCTGGATCAGTGCACCCCTGCAGGTGTTCCACCCATAGCAGTTCAAGCTTTCGGCCATCTCAAGTAACTAATTTGTAGATTTACAATTTTATATAAACTTGAGGACTAACTTTTATGTTTTACAAAACTTTCAATGCGAGCTTCAGATAAGGGAGGAGCGTCAGAAGGAAAGAGAGGCGCACCTATGGAATGAGAAACAAATAAGATTTATCTTGCGATGCTTACATGAGCATGACAGGATTAACCGCTGTAACAAGTACCTACAACGCCAGATAAAAGCTACAATTAGCTCGTTGCCCAAAGGACTCTTCGGCCGTGCATGATATGATCACGGCTGGAGAAACCGAGATCACGGTTGCGCTGATCTAGCTTGGCGGAGGCGTACAGTAACAAAGAACACAAGTCGGCCAAGAGAACCTCCTCACTATGAGGTGAGGCAATGCTCTTGATAATGCCTGGGAATGAAGATGGGATCTAGCACCTCTTGATTACAAGATCAAGCAATACTAGATATTATATTTGGATCCTCTTGCATGGATCACAAAGGAAAATGGAAGTGCAAGATATGAGAACACAAAAACCAATCTCTTGAAGAGTTTTGATTTCAAATATATTCTTTTTCAATACTTTCTCTCTCTTCAAATCCGAAATTCTCTTTCTTTTTCACAACACTTCAACAATCACATTCAATCATCAACTTTGCCCTAATCACATGAACCACACAAACTTGCCCTAGGCACATGAACCATTCACAAATTTTCGGCCTCTCTCAAGAGATACAAACCGAAATTTTCTTCAAGTTTTGAAAAGGAATTCAAGAGGATAACTTGAAGAAAATCACACAAATCACATTTACCTCATTCAAGCAAGTTGGCTCTGATACCACTTGATATGATCACACAAGGGTTGTATGATCAAGAGCTTGATGATCTAGCTTGAGTGAGGAAGAACTCCAAGAAATGGAGCTTGAATTCGGCAATGGGGAGGAGAATGGAACCTAGAACCTTTTGACTACTTGATCAAACAATGCTAGGTATTTAATTGGACCCTCTTGCATGGATCACTAATGGATTGATGAAGCAAGAATTTGAGAACAAATGAAGAACAAAGAGCCTTGAATTTTCGGCTACAATGGTTCTTACAAAATGAGTTCTAACTTGCAAATGGTCTCCAAGCCTAACTAAGATGGTGAGGGGAAGGGAGGAGAGAGGAGGCTTAGGGACAAGCTTCCTAGGATTAAGGGGGGTGAGGTGAGGGGTGTAAGAGATGGATGGGAATGGTTGAAAACCCTTTTCTCTAATTTCCATAAATCATATAACTCATATTTATGAAGTTACATGGTTTATAGAAACCAAAGAAATTACAAAGTGGCTTAAAATAGGAATTAGAATTACAAATAGTGAAAGTCAACAAAAATGGCTAGGTTTCAAAAAGTGGAGGGAAAGCATTCTCGGGGAGCCAGGCGACCGCTTGATCCAGGGTTTGGGTCGCTGGATCTCGCCTGGTCGCCTGCCCATCATCAGAGGGCCAGGCGACCGCTGGCTGGAGGAAGGTGTCGCTGGTGTTGCTCGCTGGCCCGGGCGACCGCCTGATCCAGGGGGTGGCTCGCCTGGATTTCGCCCAATCGCCTGCCCATCACTGTAGCTGAGGGTCAGGCGACCGCCTGAATGGAGGAAGGGGTCGCCTGAACTGTCGCCCGAGAGAGTTGTAAGGTTGATGCTCTCCAAGGTGTTGGGATGCCTTTCCATTTGAACTCCCAAGTCTTGCAGTTTGTTGGCCCGTGTTTGGTCTTCCTCCCGCTCCTCTCCTTGAGCCACAATCCTCATGAACGATTGGAGCTTCTCTTGTAGCTTCTTGGATCGAGCCCTTGTCATGGGACCTCCGAGTCCTTGGAAAGGATTTGGCGCTTCTTTTGGAGGCTCGGGGATCACTTGGTCGATGACCACATCAGTGCAGGTGCTAGCTTATTTAGCCACTGGTTCATCATGCCAGGGCCTCTTCTTCTAGACATTGACATAACGTCACAACCCCCTTTAACCCGACGTTTTTGGTACCGATGGTTATATGGCTGGGATGGAGACCCTGCAGCAACCGGAGCTTAACTTCATCGCAAGTAAAGATTTAATCCATCTTATCAGGCCAGAAGATGACCCTTTTTGGTGGGATTCTCAATGAGATGCTTCTTGATCCATCGGATTCTCTCTTTTATTCTCTACATTTTCCCACTCAACACTTGTTCAAAGTTCTTGATCAAGTTAATCATAATCCAAGGTTGCTTTCTCTTGAAGAAAGAAGTGTTGGATCCATCTTCCTTCTCTTGGCAAAACTTCACTTTTGCTTGAACCAATTTTATGATTCAAGAGGGGGTGTTGACCAATTTTATCAATCATTTGTAGTCAAGAAGAGTTCCTTCAATTGTGTTTCTTAATACATAAGAAAACATATCAATTGGTATCATGGTCATCTTCTTGATCTAACACATTGTTCTTGATGGAAAATGAATTCACCATATTAAAAAAACTTTTCCATTGACTATCTAACTTCTTGACATTTTTGAATTTATTTTATTGCAATTTACATTTCGTTCATAACTTCCGAGCTTTGACATTCCGCTCCTAACTCTTTACCTTCCGAAATTTACTTTCCGCTCATAACTTCTATATCGCAATTTTGATTCTTGAAGTTTATTATTTTACAATTTAATTCTTGCAATTTATCTTTTTGCAATTCGTCATTTCATTCCCTTGCTATTTCAATTTATCTCATTCCTTATTCCTTGCTCTTCAATTATTATAATTGTGTTATTTTTCATATTACTTGTCATCTAACCAATTGTAATATTGGCCTCATATTTTATAATTGTAGCCTAATCTTCTATTTTTGTTATCTGATTATTGCGCCATTGTTAGAAAGAAAAAAACTGAAGGATAAGGAAGTTGAAATAAAAAGTTGAGAACAAAGAAAAAAAAATGATAAAAAAAGAAAGAAATTGGTGCAAGTTTTCAAAGAGAAGGTTTTGGCACAAAAGAGGCAAGAGTTCAAGGACTTTTGAAAATTTCTCCAAGATTGAAATAGCTTGTAAAAGACCACTTGCTTTTTCTCAAATTGCGGAAAGTATCTCACTTTTATCCAAAAGTTCAAACCAAGTTGTTTGCAAAAAGTAACCAAAATCTTTCTCTAAAGGTTTTAGTACTTTGTATTTGGTAAATCATGAGACAAGACTTCTTATTTTATTCTCCATATAAATTAAGGGTTTTAAGCAAGAAAAGTGGTAGAGAATTTTTAAAGAGAATTTGAATGAGTTGGGCTAGTAAACCACTTAGGGAGAGAGGGAGGATAGAATTTTATTATTGTGTAGATACACATCATGAGACCAACATTATCATTCAAAGGATCGGATGAGTTTTGTGATTATTGGTCATGGGAAAGGCATATGGAGAATCACTTCACCAAAGCCAAGATACCAGTATTCATGGAACTTGATACGGTTGTGAAACACTTGGATGGAGAAGCTTATCATTGGTGGATGGACATGTCCGATCAAAAGAAACGGAATGGTCGATGTTGTATACAATCTTGCGAGCACTTGAGATTTTTAATTAGGAAAAAGTATGTTTATGCAAACTTGAACTATAAACCTCAACCATCTTTCGACCTTTCTCAAAATTCAAGTCTCACAACAAAACACTTTCTTACCAATCACTAACAAGAGACCTACACTCCACAACAAAGGCCTACTTCCTACCTGCATTCAAATGGTTGCCCCTTTCAAGAAAAGAATGACCTTGCAGTCAATTCTTTTCTAGCCTCTATTACATACATGTGAAATTTGATGAAACAATTTCTAGACAAAAATGTCAATTTTTGTGAGGAAGAGAGAAAAACAGAAGAAAAAGAAGAATAGGAAAAGAGAGAAAGACAGAGAGAAATGGCCCAACATGAAAAATATATGGCCATAAAAAAGAAGAGTGACATGAGTGTTAGAAGATATAAAGATTTTTTATGAGACAAGTTGAGAGAAAACAAGAGGTTGAATCTTATCTTGAGGTAAAAGAGAAAGATGACCAACTTGCAACAAAGCTCCATGAGAAGTTTGCAATGGTAAGTGTAAATCCAATTTCTCAAGAGGCATTACCCATGGAGGAAGAGCAACAAGAAGAAACTTCATATGAAAAATTGAAGGTAATTTACACTCAAAAGATTTATTTATTGAATTAAATAATTTCTTGAGTAATGATGTTGTTGTTGAAATAACTAAATCTATGCATGACTTAATCACTATAAAATGATTTAAGTAAAAATGCTAGTTTAGGTCCTATTATTTCTTCCTATGAGCATGTTGTTTATGATGACCCATTTGCTTCATTGTGTATGCCCTTGGTTAATTGGAAACTAATTCTTGAGCATGTTTTGTTTAAGTCTCTAACTCATCATGCTAAAATGAAAACTGTTGACAATTCTTTCCAATTGTTAATCTCAGGCAAAGTTGCAAATGAACTGAAAATTGAACCATATTGTGGGTTATTTGCATGTAAAGATACTAAAGGGTGTATGCATGTTGGAAATGGACAAAAGAGAATATGCAATCCAACTTAGTGTTCATTTGAATTTGAACCATGACTTGACCTTGTGTGTTAAAATGAATGATATATGCATATTGTTGATGAATGAAAGACTTGATTGTCCAATATTGATATTTGATCCGGGTGTTTGTATTGATCATTTGGTTATGATGATCAAGCACAAGAGTGACTTCTCAGCAAGTCTCTTGCTTGAAGAAATTTCTAATCCATCTTGTTCATGTTTTGGATCCATACTCAAGATTGAGGACATTTTTCATGAATGACATGTCAACCATACCATGATGATGTTTGATGATTCTGTGATGAGTATGACGTTTTTGGTTAGTGATGAGCATGAAAATTTTTGTGGACATGTACACTATTATTGTAGTGAATATATGAGAATTGACAAAGTGAGTCCTTACACCTTCTGTGAATGTAATGATTTTGGCCATGGACTAAAAAATTGGGTTTAATGATAAATTAGATCACACTTTGTTGAAAAAATGATTTATTTACCCAAAACTTTGATTTCGGCCATGTTGAGTACTTTGCTAAAAGTAGTGGGAATATTAATGAACTTGGTACCATTAGTTGTGAAAATGTCATTTCTAATCACCTTTTCATAATGTTAACTATCAAAAACCATATCATGCTAAATTTGAATATATTTATGAGTCCTTGGTGTGATATTCTTGCAAATCAGGGATATGCAATTATTTGTACAATTTTTACATACACTAGAATTCAAAATTGGTTATTTGTTTTCAAGTTTTTTCAAGTTTTTTTATTGTAACTAAGGACTTACACATTTTCTGTTACCCTTATCATACTTTACGAATTGCTAATCTGGTCATCGAGAAAGGGCCGCTTACTTTTTGTAGGTTCAAATGATTCACTTTTGAATATTTGTTCCTAATTCATGAAGAAGTCAAGAAAATGGTGCTTCAAACAATTTCGAGTCTTAAGCTCATTGAAAATTTCAAGTGGGCCACCAAGGGAAGTAATTCATTCTTTGATTTCTTTATATTTTATCTGATTATGTGTATATATTTACATCCTAACAACCTGCCTTTTGCCTTTATAGGTATTTGGAGTGCTACAATATTAATGGATTCAAGGACGAATCCTTTCGAAGAGGGTGGGAATGATGTTAATCTACCTGCCTGGTGATGTATTTGCAACTGTCTTGAATTTTAAGGACTCAAGAGCTAACCCCAAGGAACATGAAGGAAGAGTGACCAAAATCTTCTCCATCATAATTTGAGCCCAAGAAGAACAAAACACTTTGAAAACTTGGATGACTTAAGTTACAAGATGAAAGAAGTTGGAGGAGAATAGATAAATTCTTAGATTCAAGAGTGGGCGTTGACCAATTTTATCAATCATTTCTAGTCAAAAAGAGATATTTCAATTGTGTTTCTTAATACATAAGAAAACACATCAAGGTAGCAGGCAACCGACACCAATGAGAAGGATGATGATCCTCAGAATAGTTAGGAGTTTTAGATACTTTTGATGTAAATATTAGATCAATAATAAATACTCACCCAGTCCTCAATTAATTCATACATTTGTTTTAGTTGTTTCACGGTATTTAATATAAGATTTGTTTTCATGAGTGTTTAAGCATTTTAAGTTAGATAATTCTTATTCATATCATGATTTGATGTATAAATTTTGTAATTATATTTTTTTGTGAATTTTTTTCACTATTTATCTTTTTAAAGATTTGAGTTGTATATTGAATATTTAAATATGAAAGTCAAATATATAAATTAATTGAAGACGGGAAAAGTATATATATATATATATATATGCATTAACTTGTTAATTCTTCAATTTATCTATTTTAATATCAATATCGATAAGAAGTGACAATGGTTGTGAGTTTGTTAATTCAGAAATGGAATCCTTTTGTGCTTCACTTGGTATTTTTCACAATTTCTCTTGTGCAAGAACACCCGAACAAAATGGTGTTGTGGAAAGGAAGAATCGCACCATTGAAGAAATGGTAAGGACCATGTTAAATGACCACTCTCTTCCTAAGTATTTTTGGGCAGAAGCTGCAAGCACATCATGCTATATACTCAATAGGGTTTTGATTAGGCTCATCCTAAACAAAACCCCATATGAGCTTTGGAAAGGTAAAAAGCCAAATATTTCTCACTTTCATATTTTTGGATGCAAATGTTTTGTGCTGAATCTGGATAAACAACATCTCGGTAAGTTCGATTCGAAAAATGATGAGGCTATTTTTCTAGGTTATTCTCTAAAAAGCAAAGCTTTTAGAATATTCAGTAAAAGGACTTTAAAGGTAGAGGAATCAATACATGTTGTTTTCGATGAAACTAACATTGCTGTCAGAGAAGAAGATGATGCTCCTGAAGATCAAGACAATGCAGATCAGAAGGTCAATGATCCAGCTGAAACTCAGACAGAAAACAATGTGGAAAATGCGTCTCAACCCATTGAGACGGTATCAGAAGAACAAGATTCAGTTGCAGTTCAGACTTCTCAAGTCCTACCTCATGAATGGAAATTCAAGCATAAAGCAAGTCACCCACATGAGAACATTCTGGGTGATATAACACAAGGGGTAATGACTCGTTCAGCTTTAAAGAATTTTTGTGCGTTTAATGCTTTTGTTTCTCTTGTAGAACCCAAATCCATAGATGAGGCACTACAAGTTGAAAACTGGATAAACGCTATGCAAGAAGAGCTGAATCAGTTTAAAAGGAATGAGGTATGGATACTAGTACCAAGACCAAAAGACCATTCCATAGTTGGTGCTAAATGGGTCTTTAGAAACAAACTTGATGAAAATGGTGTTGTCACTAGAAACAAAGCAAGATTAGTTGCCAAAGGCTACTCAC
Organism: Stellera chamaejasme; assembly: GCA_024586325.1. NCBI lineage: Eukaryota > Viridiplantae > Streptophyta > Magnoliopsida > Malvales > Thymelaeaceae > Stellera > Stellera chamaejasme. The sequence continues at coordinate 17,971,420 of CM044986.1, forward strand.
AGAAGGAAGGAATAGACTATGATGAAACATATGCTCCTGTAGCTAGACTTGAAGCAATAAGAATGCTTTGTGCATTTGCATGTTTTATGAACATTCAACTTTTTCAAATGGACGTAAAAAGTGCTTTTCTAAACGGGTTTATAAAAGAGGAAGTTTATGTAGAACAACCTCCAGGATTTTTGGACCCTCATTTTCCAGACCATGTCTTCAGATTTAAAAAGGATCTTTATGGTTTGAAACAAGCTCCTAGAGCTTGGTATGAAAGGTTGAGCATCTTCTTAGTTGATCACGGCTTTACAAGAGGAAAGGTTGACAACACCCTATTCATTAAGTTCTCTGAAAAGGATATATTGCTTGTACAAATTTATGTTGACGACATAATCTTTGGTGCAACTAATCAATCTTTGTGCAAGGATTTCTCAAAGTTAATGCAGGGAGAATTTGAGATGAGTATGATGGGAGAACTTAGCTACTTTCTTGGACTTCAAATCAAGCAATCAAAGGAAGGGATCTTTATAAGTCAAGCCAAGTACATAAAAGATATCTTGAAGAAGTTTGGCTATACTACAGCAAAACCCAACCCCATACCTATGAGTGCAACAGTCAAATTAGATGAAGACTCGAATGGTAAACAGGTTGAGCAGAAACTATTTAGAAGCATGATCGGCTCATTACTCTACCTTACTGCAAGTAGATATGATATTCTGTTTAGCGTATGTCTATGTGCTAGATTTCAGTCCAATCCAAAAGAATCACACTTGCATTGCATCAAAAGAATTTTTCGGTATTTAGTTGACACACCTAATCTTGGTTTTGGTATTCAAAAAATACAGTATTTGAACTTCATGGGTTTACCGATGCAGACTTTGCAGGTAGTAAAGTAGATAGAAAATCTACAAGTGGTACTTGTCAATTTTTGGGAAGCTGTGTAGCTCAAATTTTGTGGATGGTTCAACAACTGAAGGATTTTGGTTTCAACTTTAGAAAAGTTCCCATTAAGTGTGATAATACCAGTGCGATTTGCTTAACTAAAATCATGTTCATCATTCTAGAGCTAAACACATTTAGGTGAGATATCATTTTATTAAAGAGCATGTTGCTAATGAAGATGTTCTACTTGAGTTTTTTGACACAAATCACCAGCTAGCGGATATATTCACAAAACCACTTTGTGAAGAAAGATTCATCTACATCAGAAGAGAGTTGGGCATGAGCAATCCAAGGTAAAGGTCAGGTATGACTTCTGTAAACCCGTTTAAAGTCTGTCAAATGAAACAAGGTCACGTAATATGAAAATTGATTTCATATGTATGCGATCTTAACTTTCTGAAATCAAGTATGTGCAAAAATAATCCCAGATTACATTTTTCAAAATATTAGATTGGACCTTGTTTATTTTCACCTATTTGGCTTGGGCATATTTGAAAAGGGAAAAATACTTTTGGTATGCAAAAGATATTTTACAGGGGCGTAAAAGTAATTTTTTAAATTGTTATCGAGTTCTTCAAACCCTTCTTCTACAAACCTCTTTTCGTCTCTGACACTCCACCATCTCTCTCTTGAAACCGAAAGCCTCCAGACGAACACAATGGCCTCTTCATCTTCAAACCCTAAGTCTCGCGAAACTGAAAATCAGCTAGGGCTGGTTGATTACTCAAGTGATTCGAGCAGCGAAGAAAATTCTCTCAGTCAGTCGTTCAAGAATCCTGAAACCACAGAGACAATTGATACTCTTAACCTAATGAGATCTGACGATGAGACAGAAAAGACCACCGATCAGCTACCTGAAGAAAGGTACTCTTCTTCCTCCTCTCTCGACAGCTTCGACTTGGCCATGACCTTGGGGGACTTGAAGGACAGTGCTAGAAAGAGAAAAGCAAAGGAACCGACTGTTCAGTTGCGGAAGAGGCGAACTAGAGGAGATGGCTTGCGGTCTCTTCAATCAAAACCTACTCCTTCGGTCTTAGAGAAACCGAAGAAGAAGCTTTCCTCTCCCATTGTGAAGAACAAGTCAGTAACAGCAGAGTCCAAAAAATCTACTTCCTTGTCCAAAAAGAAGAAATCAGCATCTGAAGCAAAGCAAGTGGCTGTCACAAAGGTACATTCCAGATTCACTAAGTTTCTTCGACATTCATATGTGACAAGAGAGCATCTTGAGTCCTTTGGGGTCATTGAAGTAGGAGAATGGCTAGATGTTTACAGTTTAATCCCTTTTGTCTCAACACATGCCAAAGGTTACACAAGTCTAGTCTCTGAATTTTTGTCAAAGATGCATGTGGAGTCTGATGGATTGGGTGTTACTTCTAACGTTCAAGGAAAGCTGGTAAAGATTTCGCATATTCAATTCTCGGCTGCTTTGGGAGTATTAGACTCCATTCATGAACCTTATGATGATGCTGAATTTAGGGAAGAGGCATTTAATTATTTCTTTGGAGACATTGGGATACCTTTTCAGTCACTCCCATACCAGTTTACTTGCATGTTGTTTAAGGAGTTTAAACACAGAGTCTTACAGTGGATACTCACTGCTATCATCTTTCCAAAGGAAGGAACTCAGTTAGTTACTTGGGGGGACTTGTGTTTGATGTATAAAATTGTGAGAGGTATGGAAATTGACTTCGGTAGAAGGGTTATTCAGTTGCTAGGACTATCAGTGCAGGGAAAACATAAGGAACACATGCCTTATGCTTCATTGTTGAGTGACTTCCTGAAAACAAACAAGGTTCCGGGAACAAATGTCAAGATGGAAAAGTGGGAGAGCTTTACTTATCTTGTTCAAACTACTGTAAAGAAAAGTGGGTTTCAAGAAGATAAGAGTGGGAAATGGATTAGGATTCCCAGCAAGCATGCCTTGGCTCTGCAGAAAGTAAGGGAAAACAACAATAGCAGGGTTGCAAGGAAGCAACAGAAGGATAAAAAGGGAGAACAACAGAGTTCTCAACCTGTTGACATTGCTGCAGATCAATCGGCTGTAACAGAACGAGCAATGGTTGTCTACAATCCCCTTCAAGTTGTAATGGCACAACAAGCTTTCTTATCCTCTGAGAATCAGGAATTCTGCAGTACACCTCCTCAATCCCCAGCCTTTTCTTAAGCCTTTTAGCATCTCTTAGTTTCAACTTTAATTTGCTTTCAAACTACTTGGTCATGTTTAAATTCTGGGATTGCACTTACATGTTGCCTTCTGAATGATCTCTTCTTCTATGCTTTAATTCGGTTATGTCAACTGTTTTTCTTTTTGCTGTGACAAAAAGGGGGAGATATTTGTTTGAAGATGTTGCTGGTGAGTGTTAAACTCAGGGGGAGTTTTTGAATCAAAATTGCTTTTCAAACTTTAGTTTTGTCATCATCAAAAAGGGGGAGATTGTTGGATTAATTTTGATGATTGCAAAAGTTTTGGTATGTTGTGTAAAGTTTGGAAGGGCTTAATGTTTGTTTCATAGTTTTACACTTGTTAAGGGTTTAGTTGCGGATTCAAAGGCCCAATCCGTTAAACCTGTTGAAGCCCAGTCTGTAAGTGTGTTTGAAATAGAGTTGTACTTAGTTAGAACTCTAAGATGTAATTAGTTAGGACTCTTTCATAGTTAACTCTTTTTTATTCGAATTTGAATGTGAGCATCAGCAGATTTCAGGGAGGATTTCGTGTCACGACCACCCCGCCCGATTGCGGAGGCGAGGCCGGCCGTGACGTACGGAAACGGAAACCACGGCGGAGAGCGCAGTTATGAGACCCGGCCCACAATAGCAGAATGGTCGTTCTACGACCCGCAACCTACAACGCTCAAATACGGCAAGTATACAAACGCGCAGTTCATGGAAAATCACGCATAGCACAGAATACAGAATCACAGAAACTATCTCCATAGTAAAACTAGTATATACAATGTAGGCAAGTCGGGGCTCCGCCCTCGACTCAGAAGACAGATCAAAACCAGGATATAACCAGAGTATATACCATATACAAACTCATGAACCACTGTACATGCATGCAGCTACAACTACAGAGCCATCAAAACTAAAGCATAAATATACCTAGTGCGGAATCGGAGAACTGCTTTCTCCCAGGAGGTTTCCTTGCGCGCGATGCTATTCTTTGTGCCACTGCTAACCAAAACCAAAGAGAGAGAGAAGAGTTAGTCAACTATGAACTGTCCGAACCAAAGTATGAAACACCAACCACAGCCTCAACCGAGACTACCCCTTAACCAAAACCAACCAAGGTTCCAAAAATGGAACGAGAAATACCTGAATATCCCAAAACAACTAAAGCACCGCGGATCTCTATTCCGCCGGTTGCTTATCAGATCAGCTTGAAAGGTGGTAAACAAATAAGGGGTGAGTCCTCGGGAGGACCCAGTAAGGGCTAAGGTAGAATACAGTTTGTACAAGAATCGCTGAACCAAACCTGCAAAACAGAACGAACACAAGCACAAATATATATATATATATATATATATATATATATACATACATATATATATATATATATATATACAGATGCATGTATGTAAAATCAGAGGTGGACCAGAACCCATCACATGCGGTCCAACCGCTGACCCATCTGACAGCCCTCTCTAAGAGGTCGAGAATATCTGAACGGAATGAAGCACGGTGCAGGTGGGGTCGCGATCCCCAACTGTCGTAGGGTCACAAAGGTATATCGGCACTCCCGGTGCGGATATACATAAAGTGTCGGCACCCTCAGTGCAGACACCACAAACCTCATAGGTCACGGACCATGGCTAGATCTTCCCCGACCATGGCTAGATCTTCCCCGGTCCAACCGGCATCGCCATGCGTCCCCATAACAGATATACACAGAATAAATATATATATTATAATGCAAATGCAAATGACAGAATATATCAATAAAATATCACCGGAACATCGGCACCTAGTGCGGATGAGCAGAACAGAAATATAACTCGTGGCCTCCAAGACCATCCGGGCCTTGAAGCAGAACATGATACAAACATGTATCCTACCATGTGACAAGTCCTGGGATCATCAGACCACCGTCCTCAACCCGGAATCCTGCCTCAACCATGGTTTATAAAACCGAACCGGACACAAAACCGTTCAAGCTACCGGTTCACGGTCTGACCGGTTTGACCGATTGAGCCACCGGTTCAACCGGTATTAGTTAAATACGCGGGATATCTAACATTTATCATTAATCTTAAAGTAAATAAGTAATTTATAATAAACTCAAGAACATATATCCATCAAAACTCAAAATAGTTAACACATATATGCTTTAAAATTACAAAGAGCATTAAAAATATAAAATAAATTTTTTTAATTTTCTTTTTAAGTTTTTTCTCTTGAAAACCGGCGGTTCCGGTTCAACCGGTTCGCCGGTTTTGTCCGGTTCCGCCGGTTTTTACCGGTTCTCACCGGTTCTGAAGCAAGTGTCTCAAAACCGAAAACCGGACCGACAGCCACGGATCGCGGTCCGGCCGGTCGGTCCGGTTTCTCAACACTGCCTCAACTAAACCCAGTATGCATAGTGTCCCATACCAGAATGCATAACAAGGAAAGTTGAGCCATTACCTCGAAAACACCGCCCGCAGCACAACTCCCGGAAAATCCCGGCTCCCGGTTCGAAAAGTGCCAATTCAACTCTGATGGTCACACACTGCTCCATAAAGGCAGAATCAAGCAAGAATTGGAGCCCAAAACCTTGTTGATCCCTTGCCAAAAATGAAGAACACCATGGAGAGCTTGAGAGAGAGCCAACAATGGCGGATGAGCTAGGAAGAAGAAGAAGAAAATGAAGAAAATCCATTTTCTTTCCCTTTATAAATTTTCTTTTCTTTTCTTTATTTCTTTTCCTTCTTAATTACAAGAGGGACATGTGTCCCTCACTTTTCAAGCCCATGCATCACTTGCCGCCACTTTCTCTTTTTTTTCCAAATATTAATCCATTTTCCTATTTCAACTTCCTTTCATTTCATTTTCTTTCATTTCCTTTTCTTTCCATCTTTTACCATTTTTTGACAAGTGTCCTTATCTCTCTCTTTTACCATTTTTTGACAAGTGTCCTTATCTCTCCCTCTTGCAATCGACTTCAGCCTTCCCTTTTACCAAAATAATTGTTGACTTTAGGGTTAATTGCAACTTAGTCCTTTAACCCTCCAAATCTTTACAATTTAACCCCAAACGCAACTTCCTAACCCCAATTGAAACCAAAACTGAACACAATCCTCAGATTATCATCACACACCCAAATCATGTTTCCAAAGTCCATTTGCAATTCCAGAGTGTCCTACCGGGCCCGCTGAACCCGCGGAAGTTCTAACGTGCGCGTGTGTCGACCTGAACCGAAATTCCGTCATGCCAAAATTCCAAAAGTATTACCATAAAATCCGTCTTAAAATATAACATAACTTAACCTGGACCCGTCGGAGAAATTCCATCCCAAGCCCCGGGATTCCCGTCCCGAGCCCCGGGAGTCGCCCGGGACCGAACGTCCCCACCCAAAAATTATACAACGTAAAAAGATCCGGGACGTTCCCACGATTCCAAATATGCAAACGGTTTCTCATTCCGAGGTCCTGGAAGCGCTACCGAGCCCGCTGTACGTCCCGAGACAACCCCGACAACCCCCAGCCTCGAAAAATATTTTCGGCGGAAATGTTCGGGGGACCCACACGACCTCAAATATGAAAGGGTTTGCCAAAATGATACTCGGATAAGGCTCGGGAGCCGTCTGGACGCCAAAAGCCCGGTTACGCAGGCCAAAACCGGAGCCCCGAGTCACCCGGGTCACAATCCGCTCGGGGTGACCGTAACATTTCGTGCTCAAAGGTGCAGAACAGAAATAGACGTTAAGACGCTCCTCCTCTTCAGTATTAAAGCTAGAGCAAGCTTTCATAGTAGAGCATCTCGGTTATTAGAAGAAAACTCAAGCTCTCTCATCATTCAAGCGATCAAGCATCAAAAAGCTCTCTAGTATTGTGTTATTCGAGGATCAAGCCTCCACTTCATCTCTGTTTTACTAGTTTATCTTTGGGAGAGAGAAAAGCTGATTTAAATCGTTTTTGTGTGTATTTTTCGTGAAAAACCTCAACACGTTGAGTCGTTTTCAACAAAACAAGTTTGCAAGGTTTGTTTTGGTAAGCCTCGGGAAAACCAAACAGAGATTTTTACTAGGTTAATAGTGAGCCTCGGGAAAACTATTTTGGGGAGTGTTAGGTTTTTTTTGTGAGCCTTGGGAAAACCAAAAATAGGTTTTAGTTGAGCCTCGGGAAAAACTTTGTATACTTTTAGGTTGGTGTAACCGTTTTAAAGTATAGTGGAAGAAACTCTCAAGTGGTGAACTTGAGGAGAGGACGTAGGTCGTTGACCGAACCTCTATAAATCGCTGGTGTCAATCGTCTCAGCCTTTTATTCGATTCTACGTTTGTACGCTTTTATAGTCGCGTTTTCTCAACGGGTTAAGACCGGTCCAGTAAAAGCGTTTTAAGAAAAAGTATTCGTTTTTTAGGTCAACCAATTCACCCCCCTCTTGGCAGCCTATTTGGGACAACACCTTGGGCTAGTGGTTTAGTACTGGGGACCTTATGCTTCCTCGCCTCAACAGGTATACCCCATCCATCACCCTCTCTAATATTGGGTCTTGCTCTCATCCAAGGTCAATATTTATTTTCCCAAGTTTCCAGACAGCCTTTTTCAACATGAGTAAGTAGACCACATTTTATAGAAAAATCTGGTAATTTTTCTTACTTAATGCCCAAGAAAAAATTCAAGGAAGTAGTCCTTCCACGTAGCCTTGAAGGCTGAAAGCGAATTTTCCGCCCTTGCTGGCTGAGGTGAGAGGTCCCAAGCAGCGAGCGTGAGCAGAGTTGGCGTCACAGCCAAGACGCTGCTAAGACCGATGACCGTTGCATCATCGACAACCAAAGAGATCGATGCCATCCGTCCTTCAATGGCTTCGACAAACATCACCGAGGAGGCGCTGGAGTTGAACGAGAGCGAGATGTGATAAAGGAAACATGGGGACAATGCAAAAAACCGAAACCGCCAAGGAGAGAAAACGCCAACAACTTCACCAAAACCCTAGTAGAGGTTTTCGAGAAGATTTCACTGTTTATCCATTATACGTATCAATTGATTCAATAAATTAATACTCCATTCATCCCAAGTTTGTTGTCACGACATCAAAATATTTTTGTCCCAAATGAAATGACATTTTTCCACTTGTGTTTTATTTTAGTCCACTTCTACCCTTGCAAATGCACTCACTGATCGGGACATCGCAAGTGTACGGCTGTCAAACAAGTAATAAAACCGGTTAGTACCGGGTCGAATCCACATGCACTTTTGATTTTAGCAAAATGTTATGAATTACTAACTGAAGAAGATGAATTAATTGATTGTCCATAGAACTAATTAACTAAATAGAATTGCAAGTATTTAACAATTAAATATTAACTTTACCTCATATGATTATTGATCCACTTAAACTTCAGGTTTGACAATTTAGAATTACTCACAATTATTATTCTCAACTTGTAATTCGATGTATCAATTCTAGATGTCATCTATCGAGCGTTCCACCTAAGTAATTAAAGCACAATCATCGCTCCACTTTAATTGTTCAAGTGATCTATCTTCTTCCTAGACTAGTGACAAGTCATCGCTTTATGACAATATCTAGCATAATTACTTTGTGGTCTAGTAATACTTTTCTCTATCGAGCAAAAGCATACCACAAATATTCCATGACCAAAAGAATAATGCATGAACAATCTGAGTAATTAAACAAGTATCATGAAATAATAATTCACAAAACTAAAATATCAAACCCCAGGTACAAGTTTCACAATAAATCTTAGAAGATAAAATAAATTAGCTACTAAACATAAATAAGGAGATGAAAAGAACAAAAATAATTGTAGGCGGCGGCTCTTGGTCCCTGTTGTGCGTCGAGCCCTCTTCAATGCGTACATAGGTTGGCTTTTTATAGCCTGCCACCACAAGTCGAATTTGGATTTGATTCCCAAGCCACATCACGTGGCAGACCAAAATCCATAAGGAATTGCCTTCAAATTGGTTCAAATACATGTTAGCCACCATACTTCCTTCACTTGAACATTTAAGTCCATAACTCTTGTTTTTGTGCCATTTTAATCATCACCTTCCATCTTTCACTCTAATTCATCTTTAACTTCTAAGCTCTTGTCAATTTAGCATTGAACTACTCAATTTTGATCCAATACCCTCCAAAGTAGAATCCTACAAAATCATTGCGTAAAATAATAAGAACATAGCAAATTGTATCATTATAGCATATATTTAAGGGCACAATATAAAACATTATTTAAACTCATCACTAACTTAAAGTCTAAGGAGTGGGTTGAGAGAGGTGAGAATGAGTTTGGGAGAGAGTAATAATGGAAGTTTATGTAAAATAAGTTAATGACCAAAGACAATCTTAATCTATCCAAAAAAAGCTAAAAATGACAAACCACTTAGGATGGAGGGAGTATTTTTTTTTTTAGGTTGTCACAGAAAAGTTAAATGTTTCATCATTTCTAAGGGAACCTTTAAGCTCATATTTTACTTATTACTCTTATTTTTCCTTACAAAACATTAAACCACCTTTACAGACGAGAAAAGTAAGATTGAGAACTATGAATTGTAGGAACAAGGCTTTAATTGCCCCGCACTTCGTAGCGGTGTAAATTGCAATATTTTATAAGAATTTAATAAGGATGTAATATTAAGTGAAATAAATGTATATTTGTGAAAGTAGAGCATTTTATGAATTTTAGTATTTTGTGGTCTGCTTTTTGAAATAAAAGAGAAAATAAGTAATAATGATTGTAGGTAAAAAAATCTCTGGCTTAATTAAAAACTAAGATTCCCAAAATTTCGAGGACCAATACACATAATAATTAGAAATAAAAGTCAAAACAATGTTCTTTAAAAAAATGTTTTCTCTCATAAATTTTATTTCATTTTTTTTAATTTACAAACTTTTCCTTTATAAATAGTAAATGAACGCACTTTAAAAGAAAAAAATGCAGGAAAAAATAGATAACGTGACACAACACAATTAATTTCATACTAATTTTTAAAATTACCAATTTATTAGTAACAAAATAAATATAATTTTAAAAATAAATAATAAATATAATTAAAAAATAAAAAAAATAAAAGGAAAAACTAAAAATAATAAATATAATTTAAAAAAAACTAAAAAAATTAAATGAATGACGTGGAACACCCTATTGGTTGTGTCACTGTTCAGCTATTGTTCACCAGTTGTACAATTTTCATAAATGTATAGAGCAAGGTTTAATTGCCACACTTCGTAGTGATGTAAATTGTAATATTTTATAAGAATTTAATAAGGATGTAATATTAAGTGAAATAAATGTATATTTTTATGAACTAAATGATAAAGTATACAATTATTATGGGTGAAAAAATTAGGGCTAAGAATTTTTACATTTTATCATATGAAGTTTAAAATATTAGGGAGCAAACGTAAAATAATAAAAAAATAAAAGTAAAATAGAGATTTAGTTTTTTAAACAATTTGAAACACAAATAAATATAATCATTAAATTATGATGAGGTGACATAATCTTATTAGGTGGATACTATTCATACAAAATTTTATATTTATGTATAGAGTTTTCGTTGTCGGCCGTCTCCACCGCCATTTACATGTAGTTTTTTGGGTATTTTATGAATTTTAATATTTTAGGAATTATTTTAGTATTTTAGGAATTTATTTAGGTATTTTAAGTATTATTTACAAATTTGTTGGTATTTTATGGAATTTTAGTATATACATATTTTAGGAATTATTACATATTTTAGGAAAATAAGAATAGTTTATGAATTTTAGTATTTTGTGAATTATTTTAGTATTTTGGAATTTATTTAAGTATTTTAGGTATTATTTATGAATTTTTTGGTATTTTATGAAATTTTAGTATATGTTTTACGTATTTTAAGAAAACATGAATATTATATGAATTTTAGGAATTAAGTTAATTTTATAGAATTGTGTAGATCAGCATGAATACTTTGTTAGATCAGCATGAATAACTTTTAGATCAGCGTCCATACTTTGTTAGATTAGCATGAATACCTTGTTACATCAGCGTTCATACCTTGTTAGATCGGCGTCCATACCTTGGTAGATCAGCGTCAATACCTTGTTAGATCAGCGTCCGTAGATCAGCGTCCGTACCTTGTTAGATTGACGTCCGCACCTTGTTAGATCGGCGTCCATACCTTGGTAGGTCAGCGTCCATACTGTTAGATCAGTGTTTAGATTTATATTTAATTTTATAATTTTAATTTATGTATACGGACTTTATTGAATTAATTTTTATTACTTTTAATTTTTGTAGCCTTAGATCGCGTTTCACAATGTCTACATAACACAATTGATTCCATACTAATTTTCAAAATTTAGGTCGGCGTACGTACCTTGTTAGATCGACGTCCATATCTTGGTAGGTCGGTGTCCATACTGTTAGATCAGTGTTTAGATTTATATTTAATTTTATAATTTTAATTTATGCATACAAACTTTATTGAATTAATTTTTATTTCTTTTAATTTTTGTAACCTTGGATCGACGTTTCACAATGTCTACATAACACAATTGATTCCATACTAATTTTCAAAATTATTAATTTTATACCAATTTTCAAAATTACCAAAATTTTCCCTATTAGTAACATAATAAATATAAAAAATTTTAAAAAATGGGAAAAAAATTTAATTTACAATTTTTTTTAAAAAAAAATTAATAATGAAATAAATATAATTAAAAATTTTCATTTAATTTTTTAAAAAAATTAAAAAAAATAATATATGGATGATGTGGCACACAACCCTATTGGTTATGCCACTATTCATCAACAGTTAGTTTTCCATAAATAGATAGAGTAATAAAAAAAATAAAAAAAGTAATAATGAAATAAATATAATAAAAAAAGGGAAACAATAAAAAAATTAATGAAATAAATAATAAATATAATTAAAAAATTTCATTTAAATTTTTTTTAAAATTAAAAAAAATAATATATGGATGATGTGGCACAACCCTATTGGTTATGCCACTATTCATCAACAGTTAGTTTTCCATAAATAGATAGAAAATTTTTAAAATTAAAAAAAATAATATATGGATGATGTGGCACAACCATATTGGTTATGCCACTATTCATCAATAGTTAGTTTTCCATAAATAGATAGAGTAATAATAGTCTAAAGCAGTGGTAAACTAGAAGAAGAGTAAAAGACTTGATCCTAGCTTTTTTATGGAGTATAATGATTCGGCTAGAAATGGAGACAATGTCCTAGAGTTTGGACCTCGTGCTCATGTCTGCGTATCGCGGTGAAGCACCGGTTTTACGCTCTTGGGCCATGGGTTTGGCCATGCACCTGTGCAAGAATCCTTTGTTTGTTGCTAATGGTGGCCCTCGCCAATCTGTTGTGTTGTGTTGCATCGTTTTGCTCTACATGGAAAGTTTCGATTCAAGGCGTTTTGGATCGATTGGGTTGTGGCTTTTCTTCAAGCCGTCGGTCCTGGTGGTAGTTCTGGCTCTTCTGGGCCATGGGTTTGGCCATGCACCTGTGCAAGACTCCTTTGTTTGTTGCTAATGGTGGCCCTCACCAATCTGTTGTGTTGTGTTGCATCGTTTTGCTCTACGTGGAAAGTTTCGATTCAAGGCGCTTTGGATCGATTGGATTGCGGCTTTTCTTCAAGCCGCCGGTCCTGGTGGTAGTTCTGGCTCTTCTGGGCCATGGGTTTGGCCATGCACCTGTGCAAGACTCCTTTGTTTGTTGCTAATGGTGGCCCTCACCAATCTGTTGTGTTGCTGGTTAGATCCTGGGTAGTGGTGTCTGTTTCCAGAGTTGTCTTTTATCCTTGCCCCCGGTGGTCCTGTCTGCCTATGGTATGAAGGGTTGTGATTCGGGTGATCATTGGTTGACTACGGTTCAGGGCAGTGGACATTGGGGGCACGGTAGGGATGTGGCCATGGTTGTACTGCCTGTGAATGCTACACAGGTGGGGCAGGGAGACTTCCTGCCTCATCAGACGCATGAACCCGAGGTACTTGGGGTTTACATGAAGTGAGCCGGCCTATTTGCCCATAACCTATCTTGTTTGGTTCTTTAGAAGTGTTGAAGATTAATCTTGTTTATCTAGTCCAAGTCTTTTGTGTATTAGGAGTCCAAGTCCTTTCTGTATTAGGCATAGGTGTATCACGCTTAGGTAGTAGTTCTGGTTCATGAACAATTAGGACTCATCAGGTTGTATAAATACGCTACACTTGTTCAATGAAATACAAGCAAGAGAGCAAATATTCACTCTCAAAATTCTTCATGGTATCAGAGCTGTGATCATTAATCACAGCTTCCGCAAAGATGACCAATGATTCAAAGAAAGGTGAAGCATCCCCATCCATCAATGTAGCAGATCCAACATCACCATACCATCTCAATGGTGGTGACAGTCCAGGAATGCATCTAACATGATGTATTCTCAACAGTGACAATTATCCAACTTGGAAAAGAGGTATGATCAATTCCATTTGAGCAAAACACAAGTTAGGGTTCATCAATGGAACCTTACCAAAACCAAAAGATGATCTAGTGGCTCAAGAGATTTGGGAAACAATTAACTCCATGGTAATCTCTTGGATATTCAACTCTTTATCTCCTGATATTCAAAGGAGTGTTGCATATGTTGATACTGCATCTGAAGTATGGAAGGAATTGAGAGAAAGATTTTCTCAAGGAAACATACCTCGGGTTCATGAGTTAAGGAGGGAAATCTCACTCTTGCAGCAAGACTCAATGTCTCTCTCCACTTTCTTCACTCAGTTCAAAGCATTGTGGGATGAGTTTGATGATTACTCTACCATTCCTGAGTGCACATGTGGAACAGCCAAAGAATTCCTAGCAAAAAAGGGAAGTGAGAAAACCCATCACTTCCTCATGGATTTGAATGACTCATTCAATGTCATAAGATCCCAGATTCTCAACATGGAGCCATTGCCATCTCTGAATAAAGTATATGCGTTGGTGATAAAAGAAGAAAAACAGAAAAACATAGTTGCAGGAAGACTAGTCCACCAAGAAGCTATTGTGTTGGCAGCAAAGGTAAATCCAAGCAAAGAAGAGAAAAGGTACCTAGCAGACTATGAAGTGGGATTGGTGCAAGCAAACTGTCAATCTTCATGCAATCCAGTCAATTCCAACTCTTCAGTTATGGTCCATCCTTTAGCTCATCATATCTCTTACAATAAATTTGATTCTACATATAGAGATTTTGTGGCAGCAATTACTAAAGAAACAGAACCAACAACATTTGAATAAGTAAATAAGGATAACAGGTGGAAAGAGGCTATGCAGCAAGAGTTGACTGCTCTTGCATCAAATAACACGTGGAGACTTGAGCCTCTTGCATCTGGAAAAAGAGCCATCAATTGTAAATAGGTATACAGGATCAAATTCAAAGCTGATGGCACCATTGAGCGATTTAAAGCTCGACTGGTAGCAAAAGGATATAGTCAAAAAGAAGGAGTGGATTTTACAGAGACTTTTGCTCCGGTAATTAAACTAACCACTGTTCGAACGTTATTAGCTATAGCAGCAGTCAAGCATTGGGATTTACACCAATTTGATGTGTATAATGCTTTCCTACAATGAGAGTTGGACAAAGAACTGTATATGGCACCTCCACCAAGTTTAGCAGTTGAACATGGACAGGTTTGCAAGCTTAGGAAATCATAGCTCAAACAAGCTCCAAGACAATGGTTTTATAAATTTTCAAGTGCACTTGTCAAATATGGTTTTCTTCAATCCAAAGCAGATGATTCATTGTTTACAAAGAAAGAAGGAGATAATTATAGGGTAAAATGCACGGATAGTCCATTATCTTTGACTATTGTCCTATTCAAATCCTGTTTTAAGAATTTGTCATGTTTAGGTCACTTATCTTTCATTTTTAATGCATGCACGGTTCTTCTGTTAGTTGCTCCGTCAACTACGCCGTTAGAGGTGCGAATTGACTAAAAAGCCCTTTGTCTGTTGACAACATGGCAATAATGTGGGGTAGGTCGCCTGGGTGGCGTGGTGACTAATCAGTTGAGAAGAAAAAAGGCTGAGAGAGGGAAAAGGAAATGTTCATTTGCATTTAATTCTCAACCACCAGACTCGCGAGTTGCAGAGGACGAACAAGAAGCTCTGGCAAAAAAAGCGAAGCCCTAATTAACATGGTGAACGAAGATCATTAAGAAATTTCAAAAATGGAGAAAGGAGTCGTTGATAGAGTAACTATACGAGTTTCAAGGAAGCCACCGTTGCCCCCTCGCCGACATTCCAGAGAGAAACGAACCGCGAAGAACCTCGATCCAATGACTTACGGTAAGTGAGTTTTTTGAAAGTTTATGCATGAGCTTTGTAAATGGTGGGACATGGAGTTTATATGTTGTTTAGATAACAAGGTATGAGTAAGGGTATTGGTAGTATAGTGTTCTGTTTTGATTTTTTCAACCTTTTAGTCATTTGCAGAACCCGGTGAACCCTTTTTCAGTACCCACGTACACCATGGTGGCCATTTCACATCTTTACCATGGAAGGCATATATATGTTGGAGGAGACATTTCCTGTTTTGATTTCTCAAATATGAGGAGTTTAGTTTTTTGAGGTTGACTGCTTGGAAAAATCATTGGGCATTGATGCCGAGTTCATGAACTACTTCTGGAGGGTTCCTTCAATGAGCACAGATGATGAGGGTGAGAATCTAGGCAAATGTGAGGAATTGGTGGTGGAGGAGTTGAAGACTGATGCTGATTTTCTGAAGATGCTCACAACTTGTCAACCACGGCAGCATAATGTTCTTCATATATATACTCAAGAGATAAGCAAGAAAGAGATGTTTTTGTATGAACTAGAGTTCTGTAAACAATATGATAATAAAGGTGATCTTTTTGGGCTGATAAAGAAAAAGAAGGAGAAGAAGAGCTCAGTGGTAATTGTGGAGATCGATGATGGTAAAGGTGAAGAGGAAAATAACGTTGTTGAGGGTAGTAATAGCAACAATAAGATGTTGTTATTGACCTGGTATAGTGATAAGGCCGAGAGGGAAAATGAATTTGAGGGAGAGAGAATAGTTGAGATGGAAGGATTAAATAGTGCAAAGGAGGGAGTTCATGTTAAAGAGGTTGTAAATGTTGTGGAAGTTTGTAATGTTGGGAGGCAGTTGTTGGGGAGGGAGTTAATGTTGATAAAGTAACTAAAGAAGATAATTCTTGGATGGAGTGGTTAGCTATTGACACTCAGGGGGGTGTAGAACTCAGGAGGGTGTAGGACCACTTTGTGGATCAGGTGTGCATGTGGCCACTAAAGAAGATGTCAATAATGTTGATGTTCTTGAGAATGAGAGTTTGAGATCTGAACAGGACAAATTCAAAGCTATGAGACCTAGACAGGACAAGAAAACTAGATTTGAACCAGCCAAGCACACCCCAATTTCAAACAAAGGGAAAGAGAATGTGTCTGATCATTCATCAAACACTAATGTTGAGGAAGAATTTAATGGAAGGTTCAAGGCAATACAAGAAGAATCGGCCAAGAAACTTCTTGAAAGAAAGAGGAGAAGGTGGAGACACATATACATGGATGATGATGAGGAAGACTCCAGTTCACACGAGTCTGATGAATGCCCTGGATTTAATGATTCAGATTCTGATGATGAGGGTGATTTTGAACACGAGTCTGATGATGAGAATGTTGTTGTGGAGGAAGGGTCTAAGGGTGAAGAAAATGAGGAACATGTTGTTGTGGAGGAGGAGGAGGAGGAGGAGGAGGAAAAACATGAGTCTGATTATAGCTGTGACATTGAATTTGAAGAGACTGGTAACGATATCGAAAAAGATGATGATTGCATACATATTGAATTCAGGATTGATAAAAATATTTTAGACCTTGGTAAAAAGATGGATGGTTCTGGACCTAGTGGGGAGAAAGTGCATGGATCTGGTCCTAGAGGATCTGGGCCAAATCAAGAAGTTGAGGAAGAAGATGTGGTGGCAAAGACAGCAGATATTGCAGCTGAACAGGTTGAATATGAAGAAATAGAGTATGAAAATTCTAATTGTGAACTTAGAAGTGTTCATTCTGAGAGTGATGATGACCATTCTCACATTAAAAGGTATCTCATATTCAATGAAAATCTTGATATACATGATCCAAAGTTTAAACTAGGTATGGTGTTTCCATCATTTCAAGTATTGAAGAAGGCAATTAGGGTATATGCAGTTAAAAACAGATTGGGTGTTGAGTTCAATAAAAATGACAAGATCAGGGTTGTAGCACATTGTGTCTCCAGCTGTGAATGGGGTCTTACAGCTAGGCTAATGTCTGGTGGTCCAAAGTACCAAATAAGGAGGTTAGTTGATGAGCATAAGTGTGCAAAGGTGACAAAGCTATGTTGGACAAACTATCAATGGATAACTGAGGCATACCTTGAGCACATAAGATCTCAACCAGACATTAGTTTATCTGCCTTAGTTGACCATTTGAGAAGGGATTATAATATTGAAGTTCAAATATCCAAGGTTGGTAGAGCTAAACAGAGGGCGTTAGAAATGATTAGGGGTGATGAAACACAACAATATTTGAAGTTGGCCAACTACTGTGGGGAGATCAAATTTAAGAACTCGGGTTCAAAAACAGTCCTAAGTTGTGACAACTTGATATTTCAAAGACTTTTCATATGTTTGGCTGGGCAAAGAAATGGTTTTCTGTCTGAGTGTAGATCCATAATCAGCATTGATGGTTGCTTTCTCAAAGGGAATTATGAGGGACAACTACTTTCAGCAGTGAGAGTAGATGCAAATGATTGCATATACCGATTGCATATGTTGTAGTTAAGTTAGAATGCATGGACTCTTGGTGTTGGTTTTTGCTCCACTTAAAAGAGGAGCTTCAGATTGTTGAAACCAAGGACTAGACCATTATGTCTAATAGACAAAAGGTATATGTTTCTCTGTCGTCCATCTATCTGTATCTGTGTATGCTCACAAGTTGGGCATTATGTTTTTAGGACTAGAATAGGACATTAGGTGAATTTTAGGACTAGAATGGGACTATAATAGGACATTGTGTGAATCGTTTTAGGACCCTGGCAACTGTTTGTTTATGTTTTGTTTTGCTTAAGGGACTAATACCAGCGGTGGAGAAGGAATTCTCTGAAGCTGAACACAGGTTCTGTGTTCGACATATGTACACGAACTTCAAGAAACTATTTCCTTCTGAGCACTTGAGGACACTAGTTTGGGCTGCTGCAAGAGCACCATTCAAAGCTGCTTGGAAACAACAGATGGAAGCAATCAAGTCAGTGGATGAAAACGCATACAAATGGCTGGTAAATGTTGAACCAAAACACTGGACGAGATCACATTTTGATGTTTTTCCAAGGTGTGATATATTGTTAAACAACATGTGTGAATGCTTCAACAAATTTATTCTGGAAGCTCGGGATACACCAATACTGACGATGTTAGAAATGATCAGATGCAAGTGTATGGTGAGAATTGCAATGAAAATGCAAGTCCAGGAGAAGTACACTTCTAAACTTTGTCCTAAGATACGAGCTAAGTGAACAAGAACATTGAATATGCAAGAAACTGTTTTCCAAAGTTAGGTGGACCCAAAGTGTACCAGGTGAGTGTTTCAAATGGCTCTCAGTATGAGGTAGACATTGAAGCTAGGACTTGTGACTGCAGGAAGTGGGATTTGACAGGCATCCCATGGTCTCATGCATGTTCTGCTCTGACCTGTCATGGAAGCAACATTGAGGATTATGTAGATGAGTGTTATTGGGTGGCATCTCATAAAAAATTTATAGTCATTGGATTAGACCTTTAAGAGGCCTTGTCCAGTGGGATGAGACTGACTTCCCAGCAGTTAAGCCACCAGTGAAAAAAAGGATAGCTAGAGGGAGGCCGAGGATGAAGAGGATAATTGAGGAAGGTGAAGAGCCATCCAGCAAGAGAATGAGAAGGATGGGACAATCTGTTACATGCTCCAATTGTGGACATCCATGCCATAATAAGAGATCATGTAAGGCTCCTCCTAAAACTGGATCAAGTTCTGCTTCAAAAGGAAGGGGCAAAGCAAATGGAAAGGGGAAAAGACCAATTCAAGATAGTGGAAGCAAGAAACAAAAAAGACAGAGATCACATGTGAGATTCCTTTTTAATTTGACTTGCCTGCCATAATTGGGTGAGATAAAATAAATCTTTTACTTATTTCATCTTCTCTCACACAGGTTTCGACACCAACACCAACACAGGCCTCCAAACAGACACCCAAGGGCTTCATCAGCAAAAGAAAACATGTTACTGTAATGTTTGCTGTCATTGCTCACTTATTTCATCTTGATGTTTTTACTCACAATTAGGATTATGTTTTACATGTACCTCCTATCAAACTTTATTTGTTGCCTCTTTTACAGCAACCACAGAACATAAGGGACTCAAATGTACCAACAAGCAGTGCATTCATTCAACGACAGAGCACAAGATTGAGGTCAAAGCTACAGCCAAGGAGAGGGAGAAGTGCTAGTAGGAGATAGTTACAAGACTAAGGTAAAAGCAACTACATGGACTTTAGGTGTCATGTAAGTTGGGATGATATTTTTGATGTGGATGGTATTTTTGGATGTATAGGTTTCTTTTGTTTGATGTGGCTTTGCATGAAACCACGGGACGGGAAGGACATCACCACAAGGACTTAGGATCATCCCCCTTTATGTCATATATATTAGATGCATTTTGTAGATTTGTATTTTTTAGGGGCTTTAGGTGTTGTTGGAACTTGGAAGTGGAGGTGATGTGGATGTTTAATTGTGTTATGGTGATGTTATTCATCCGGATAGTTCTATGTGGATTTGTATTCATGCTTTAGGACCTGAATAGGATAAATGTTTCGGAGATAGGACTTTAAAAGGACACATGTTCCACCACTCACCTACATTAGATCAAACAAGAAATTACACAAACTCATTTGATCGAAAGGTGAAAACCTCAAATTCATTCCATCCAAAGCGACTAGTCCAACGTAAGTACCACATTTCACCACCCATTTCTTCACTCCAATACCATTACTTTGTACAATACCAGAAAAATAAAATCCATGAAACAACTAGAACAACCTTTAATATCCTAGCTTCATATCTAAACTTCAGAACTTCATCTTCATTCTTCTTCCTTGACAATGCTTCATTTTCGTGAAAATTCAACTTCTTCAACAACCTGTAGATGATAACCCTCAAACGTTCTGGCGTGGGTTCGTCATACCACACTTGAAACCCACAAAACCCAATACCCTATGAAAAATGGTACAAAATCTATCATATAGCCAATTTTCAAAAGTCAAAGATACACGAAATTGAAAAAACACTTACCTCGTAGTTTCGGCAGCCCAGAAATCATCGGCCGGCATGCTCCCTTGACCACGACATCACCAGCTTCATCTCCATATCACACTTGCAATAATGTGCCTGATGACCCAAATCCCTAAACGCAGAGCTTGTCAATGACATCTTAGAATTTGCCTCAAGATCTGTTGAAAGCGCACGACGCCTCTAGGTCTCCCTCTTTGTCTCTCACTCCACAATCAATCTCTCACTCCCGCTAACATTTAAAGCCATTCAAGTTACACAACTCCCTAATTGCCACATCAGCATATAAACTAATGATCTGTCCTAAGAACTAAGGGTATAATCGACATTTCACTGTTCATGGCTTTACATGCAACCACCTAACGGCGTAGTTGACGGAACAACTAACAGAAGGACCATGCATATATTAAAAATGAAAGATAAGTGACCTAAACAGGACAAATTTATAAAACAGGACCTGAATAGGACAATAGTCAAAGATAAGGGACTATCCGTGCATTTTACCCGATAATTATATGGCTCTTCTTGTCTATGTGGATGATATAATACTTGCAGGAAATAATTCTCAACAAATTGAGGCAACAAATAGATATCTCCATAATGCCTTCAAAATCAAAGAGCTTGGAAAATTGAAATTCTTTTTGGGATTAGAGGCAGCTCGGTCATCACAAGGCATTTTTCTATCTTAGAGGAAATACACTCTAGATTTATTAAAGCAAACTGGAATGATAAATTCAAAACCAATTCTCTTTCCTGTGGTTCAGCAACACAAGCTTGGAGAAGCCAATGGGGAGGAAGTGCATGATGCAGGTCAATACAAGAGATTAATTGGAAAACTATTATACCTAACTATTACACGGCCTGATATAACTTATGTGATAAATCTTCTTAGTCAGTTCATGAAAAATCCAAAGGAGGAGCATTGGTAAGCAGCTATGAGGGTTCTTAAATATTTGAAGAATTCACTAGGTCAAGGGATCTTGTTTCCAATTCAAAATAAGTTGACATTGCAAGGCTACTGTGATGTAGATTGGGCAAGTTTTCCAACTACCAGGAGGTCTACAACAGGATATATTACCAAGTTAGGTAATGCACCAATTTCTTGGAAGTCTTAGAAGCAAACTACAGTTTCCAGGTCCTCGGCTAAAGCTGAATATAGGGCCATGGCAGTCTTGACTAGTGAAATGATTTGGTTAAAGTCTTTATTCAAATATTTGACCATTAATCAAGAGAACCAATGAAAGTGTACTGTGATAATCAAGAAACCGTTCATATTGCTTCAAATCTAGTTTTCCATGAGAGGACTAAACACATTGAGATTGATTGTCATTTTGTAAGAGAAAAGATGCAAAGTGAAGAGATCAAGATTGAACACATTACTTCAAAGTTTCAGCTTGCGGATCTACTAACTAAAGCACTTGGAAGAGATCAGTTTCAATCATTATCAAGCAAGTTGGGTATGTTGAACCCACATGCTCCAACTTGAGAATGAGTGTTGAAGATTAATCTTGTGTATCTAGTCCAAGTCCTTTCTGTATTAGGAGTCCAAGTCCTATCTGTATTAGGCATAGGTGTATCACGCTTAGGTAGTAGTTCTAGTCCATGAACAATTAGGACTCATCAGGTTGTATAAATACGCTACACTTGTTCAATGAAATACAAGCAAGAGAGCAAATATTCACTCTCAAAATTCTTCAAGAAGGTTGTTTTCAATGTTGTTTTATTTGTTGGAATTTTGCTGCTTCTACTTGGTCTACAGCTTGTTTGGGTGGTCTTATTAGTTTGGCAAGTTTGCTCCTGCCTACACGCGCACAGTAAGACGACTTTTGGTTCCATGAGAATCGTTGAGGTGTGTCTTGTTTGAGAGTGAGAATCTATATTTCTTCACTGAGGCTTTATGTGCATATTTTCGGCCATTTGTTGGCTCAATTTGGTAGAGGTGATGTCATTCGGTGGTCCCTTTGTTGCTCTATGTCCATTGCAGTTGCGTTACTAGTTTTTCTTCTACAATTTAAATCTTTGGCTTAGGTTTCTTTTATCTGCCTTCTAGTTCATTGGTTAAGTGTTTTTGTTCTCTTTCTGCTAGTTGCTTCGGTCGTTTAAACTTTCTCTTGTATTATTTTCTTTGATAATAATACTAAGCCGCTTTTCGTCAAAAAATAGATACAATAATAGAAATAATGATATACTTTACTATATAATTGTGAGAATTGCTCTAGAACTAACCTTTTTCCATAATTCTTGAAATCAAACTTTCCTACCATTTTCAGTCTGAGTAAGTTGCACCATCTATACCTTATCTATATCTATTATTGCAAATCTATATCCGAATAAAATTTTGTTTCTAATGTGGTTCTAAAGTATGAGTACGTTGCAAATCTATATATGCGGTTAAAAATCCGTTAAAAGTTAATGGAAATTATTGTTAAAATGCTCAAATTGACCTATAGGATTTTTTAAATGTGTTGAACATCCATCTAGTTTTATAGTTTTACATTTTAAGTCATTATTCTTAAATACATGTGTATTATTTTAAAATATCTTTCCAAATCAATAATATTAATTATATCTTGAGTCTAAAATATTCTAAAAATTATCAAAGATGAAAACAAATTTTAAAAATAATATCAATAGTATTGTTTGTTTGACATAGTTCAAAACACAATGAACACTGCAAGAAAAGAACCGAATTTATTATGGTTAACGATGTGTAGTGGTATGCAAGTAACATGATAATTTTTTTCTACCATGTTGTCATCCTACTTCTTTGTATATCACATTTTAGTTCTACATATGTATCCATAATGTGGGGATAGATTTTTCTTTTACTTAATACAAAATACACTTTGGTAACATAAATTATAGTAACTCGTACATTTAAGGGTCTGAATTATGATTGTGTGTGACACCACAACGTAGTTGATCTAAGAAAAGTAGTGGCTCGGGTAGCGGCCTAGCTGCAGCCAACCAACATTCTGCTACCATTCGCTACCCATTTTCGCTACCTCAACCAACACCAATAGAATGTTTTAATTTTATTATACGGGTAGCATTTTTTTTACGGCTTGGACGCTACTCGCTACCAACAAAAACCACTCAGACTCTTCTCCTTCCTTTGTCTTGCACAAACTCATCATTTCCCTCCCTCCCTCTCTCATAGAACTCCCTCTCCCTCTCCTTCATTGTCATCGATCACCATCAACAAAAACCACAAGTGTTTCAATCTTAAAGCAACCTCTGTTGTATCGCATTGTAGTGATTCTCATTGGCATCGTTAAGGTAAGGTAGTTTCATTTTTCATCATTTCCACCATAAAAGAACTCACCCTTCTTTTTTTTGGCTAAAATAAAGAGGAGTGCCCTCAATTTTGCTGACTAATATAAAATAGAGCCTCACACTACGTCGAGGAAACAGGCTTTATTGTGGCCCACCACGCAGTAAAGCGGCAGTAAGCATTGCGGGACGGGCCGTAGTAGACACTGCGGTAAAATTGGCCGCAATTTTGCTACTTATCGCGGGCATGACAGCAGTAGATGAATTTTTTATTTTTAAAAAAATGGATGAATTCGGATTAATACATTTATCCGGATTCATCCACAATTCCACGAAACCCAGAAATCGGATGAATGGTGAGCAAGTCGTGGCAGCGTCAATGGGGCGGTGGCGGTGGAGCAGCAGTGGCTTAGAAGAAGAAGAAGAAGAAGAAGAAGAAGAAGAAGAAGAAGAAGAATTAATTAAGAAGAAGAAGATTTAATTAAGAAGAAGAAGATTTAATTATGAAGAAGAAGTTGAAGATGGAAGAACGAAGAAGATGAGAAAAATTGGGAGGAGGCGGATGAAAAAGAGGAGAAGAAACCTTAAAAAAAAGGTTTACAACAACCTTACTGCAGCTAAGGCCGCAGTAAACACTTACTACGATGTCAATTGGACTTTTTTCTGCGACTTAACGTTTACTGCGGGTTGAGTCCCCAAAATGTCAAAGAGAAAGACGAAGGAATGAAACGATGTTAACAATGGGTTGAGTCCGTCAATCACGTGTAGAGTAAGATGAGTCGGGCCCCAAAATTTCGGCCTCACTACGTAGTGTCAACTAAAATTTGGAGACTTTAGGGCCTATAGTAAATGAACTCGGACATTTTGGGCCCGACTCATCTTACTCTACACTTGATTGACGGACTCAACCCATTGTTAACGTCGTTTCATTCCTTCGTCTTTCTCTTTGAAAGTTTTGCATTAAATTCTTGTTGAAAGTGCTATTGCTAGCAGTCTTCTGGTCATTTACCAGTGAATCAGAAACGTTTCCATGCCAAAGAACTTTGTCGATCACGTTGACTCCTCCAATCCTAACCAGCTAAAGCAACAATTCAAAGTATTCTTTATTCATCTTCTTTTCAGCCTCACCATTCTCTATTAAATTCTGTAAGATAAGCGCTGCTAGTCCATGCTTTGCTTTCCAATTACATGATGTTACAATTAGGATATGCATGTTTTATAGCGAAAAGAAATGTGAAAGCAATATGTAAAAACTAATTAAAAATGTCGACAACTAAGGTAGGTGGAGCATTTTTGGCTCGTAACACCCAAGATCATTCAAAGTTTATAAAACATTTCGGACTTCTAAGAGAAGAAATCTATTGTTTAATAAATCAACAGTTTAAAAATGTCCATTTACAAGTCTGTTACAGTTCTTTAAGTGTGCATAAGAATTTACAGTTTTTCAATATCGATGATACTACGTAAAAGGAATTAGAGGCTCACGTAGTTCTCAACAAGGTTGGTTAGTATCTAAGCTTGTTTATGAAGAAAGAATGTAAATAAGGAAAACAAATGCAGAAAGCAGTAAAGGTACTTGACTACCAATGATTTGACCACAAGATGCACAAGGAAATTACATGCAATCACACAGGCAAATATACAAACAACACACGAGCTCGGGCAGACATACAATCAGAGGATGCAAATCAAGTAAACATGGTAGATAATGGCAGTCCTAGCTACTAGCAACAAATCTATCATGCTCAGTTCCTAACAATCCGCAGAGAAGGATGAGCGGTGGTATTTTGAAATACTGGAGTTCTCCTAGAGATAATCATGCAAGGGTAGCAGCCAACAGATCAAACAAAGGTTCATGCTCTTGTAATTAATCAATCTTGAAAACACGAGACTTGTAGGGATGAAGAGGATAGAAGAGGGGATAGAAGTGGGGATATGGTTATGAAGGGTGGAGGTAGTACATATATATAGGCAGTGAGAGGAAGGAAAGTTGTAGGGAAGATGGTTGATGAACGTGCTAGAATACTATACTTTCACCTCCAAAAACTATGCTTTTATGACAAATTGCTAGTCCTTAGTGTGTGATGGAGCATCTTTTGCACGAAAATCCGTGACGGAGTGAAGGCGATGAATCAAGCATTTTGGGGCACTTTTGGATGATTTTTGGACTTGAAGAGGACGGCCAAAAACAAAGCTCGAGGGCCAAAACATGAAAATAATGGAAAATGGAGGAAAATTTCATCCAACTAACGAAGTAACCGATGAGGTGATCGAGTAGCGAATCTCGAGGTGATCGCCTAGCCTGAAGTCAACTCTGTCAAATGCGGTTTGTAGAGCATAACGTCTGACTATCTAAACCAGAGCTCCCCACGGGCTCTAGATAATGACGTCTTTGATGACCTCCGAGGCCGCCAGATCCGATCCCAGGATTTGGCCACCTAAGCTGATGTGGATATGCTACAAGGTAGTCCTTGACGACCCACGTTGAGAGCAAAGGTTTGGCTTGTGACATCGCCAAGGTCACAGCTCCGAGATTCGGACTCATCTTCCATGATGACGTTGTCGTCGCCTTGGGTTCCATTCAAGCTTCATGTGGAGAGATTCTGATACCTAGAGGTTCTCCCAGCACTCTATTTATGGGAGGTAGTAAAGTCGAAGCGGGTCTTGTCCAGTCGATAGTGATTGAGGCAGTTCCTCCTTTCTAGGTGGGTTCGACAACTATCGCGCCTTTGTAGCCGAGTGCCCGAGTTCGATGGCGTAGGACTCAGGGTCCAGCTAAAGGGGGAAGCTCTCAAGTCCGTGATTGAACCAATGCTTTTAAAAGGGCCCAAAAGTCTCCAGGCTCTGTTGGGCCTGGGCCCTATGGTTCGTGAGGCCCATATATACCGTCGTATACTAATTTTGATCTTCACAAATCATATATATATATATATTCTCTCTAAATTTCTACTCCCTTTTTCTTAAAAACAAGGCAGAGTAATTGAATGGTTTCGAAGATTAAAGCAATTGAAAGTATTTATTTTGACAGATTACCAATGAAAGGTAAAATGGTAAACTCCATAGTGAGTCCCTAACTTAAATGACCATCCTACTCATGTCCTAACATACTCTGTCTTATTATTATAATGCTTCAACTTACATTATTATCTTAAAAATGGTCCAAGATAAAATGTAAGTTCAACTTTTTATGAAACGGTGGTCACTTTGATTTTTGAGAGAAGAATCAACATCAATGGATTAAAGTAGCAATATGTACAAACAATTACAAACCTATTTACAAAGACAAGATTGGAGCAATACTCCTGAACAAAACATGCTTCTGAATTGTTCTTGCTACTTTCATGACTCATGTGTGTTTTGGACCATATATCTCTATCTCTTTATGGTTGATTCTACAATGACACCAGCCTTATTTGAGGTCACCATCTTCAACATTTAACATCACAATTATAAGTAACAATTTACCTAATTGTTGTAGATTTTAACCTCTACAACTTTTCCCAAGTGTTTTTTTTACGACAATTTTTCCAGTTTTACCTGAATCGAGCATGATTGGACCAAGCATCGGTTTGTTTCTGCTAAAGCAACTGGTTCAAATTCATTTGACCATTTCAGGCCCTCGTTGTGAGCATGAAGCAATAGAGCCACCTTTTATTTGCCTGGTGTTGTAGGACTTGCAGGTTTGGCATTTGAGTGCTATGTAATGGAAATTCACCTGCGAATATGCTCCACAGTCGTTGCACAAGATCCGTACCTAATCCAATATTAATAGTAACACAGGTTAAGTACTCCTATTTAACTAATTCATTTGAAATATGTAGAAAACATTTTAGTTTTTAAAAAGAAGAAAGAAAAAGTAGAGAAGAAAAATCGAAGGGAAAATTTAAGTTTGAAAAGTTCTGGACTTTATCTATAAAGGTTGTCCTCTTTTCATTAAAAAAAAACTAATAAGAATCTGTCGAATTAATCTCTCTGATTTTTATTCTCACAAACTCAAATCAATTTTCAAAACTTCAAAATATTTCTAAAATTTTCCCCATAAAATAAAACGGGTAAAGTGCATCCATAGTCCTGTAACTTAAATTATTATACCACTAAGATCCTGTTTTAACTTTTCGTACCAATAAAGTCTTGTTTCTTAACTTTTTATGCATTTGTGGTCCTTTTCCATCCTTTGACCGTTAAATTTAACGGATTTGTGTTAAAATCAACAACTCAATTGTTTTAAAATATTTAAGTTTTAAATCTAACAAGTTATATCCACCCCTAACAATTTAAAACTTAAAACATATACCCTAAGGGCTCGTTTGGTTGCAGGGATAAAAAATAATGGGATGGGATGATTAAGTTGAGATAGGGTGGGATTATCTAGGATTGGATGAGATTATTTATGATAGGATTGGATGGGATTATATCAAATAAATTTGTCATAGTCTCAAATTTCTTTCTTCTTTTTTTTTATCACATCCCTCCTTATTCATTGGTGGGTGAGGTATTATTTAATCCCACTTTTATGGGATAAAAATGCTAAATGGGATAACAATTATCCCATCTCTTGATGCACCAAACGAGGGATTAAAGAGGAGAATGAGATTAAAATTATCCCATCCCTCTTTATCCCTCCAACCAAACACACCCTAAAGTTTCAATCCACTCCTCCCACCACCCTGCCACCACCAGATCACCCCCGTTGACGTCGGACAGCCGCTGCCGCTGTCATCAACCGTCGCAAGAAGTTTCGAAACTGAAAAAAATGCATAAACATAGATCGTCGGCTAGGGACGTCAAATCCCGGCTTAGGGTCGGCGAATCGCGGCCCCAGGCCGGCGAATCGCTAGCGTAGGTCGTCGATTCGCCAGCCTGGGGCGTCAATTCGACATCCTAGCTGCCGATCTATGTTTATGCATTTTTTTCCAGTTTCGAAACTTCCGGTAGCAGTTGACAGCGGTGATCTGATTGTGGCAGGGTGGTGGGAGGAGTGGATTGAAACTTTAGGGTATATGTTTTAAGTTTTAAATTGTAGAGGTTTATATAACTTGTTAGATTTAAAAAACAAGATTTTATTAGTACAAAAAGTTAAAATAGGACTCTAGTAGTATAATAATTTAAGTTACAGGACCATGATACACTTTACCCAAAAAAACAAAGAAAACACACCCTAAAAGAACAGAGCCTCACGTTATAACTTAAATGATGCTAGCTGTTTTGGAGTCTAACTGTTTTGAATGATTTCTTACCATCTTGTTTTGGCTAATTGATGGTGTTGGAGTCGATTTAATCTGCATAACGATCAAGAAAAAATTCATGGTATCAACACTATAAAATAGCAAGAGTTAATGAGGGCCTAAACAAAGGGTAAAAGACAGTTTGCCCCTTGAGTTATGTTTCTATTTACAATATTCTAAGAATTGTAGAAAGCTAAGAATGCTAGAGAGCAGGAATGATGCTAATTAAGAATCTACAATGAGACATGCATGTCTAGTTCACATAATCTCATGAATGTATATTCCAGCAATCTCATCTCATGTTTGTTTAGAGAATTTGAAAGTTTTACTGTAATTGACTCAGACATGTAGATGTCCTGAGTATTTGGTCTAGTAGTCATGATGAGAGATAGATCCAGGATTTCAACTGAGTAGTGTCACTTTACATATTAATTCGGTTGAGATTAATAATAGAGTGAGATATTTATTATTTAGTAATTAATAAATTGGGTAAATTATGTGGACTTTCTCTTAATATATAAATTCTGGTATGAGTGGTGTCAATTTAAAAATTACTAATGCCTAGGTAAGGACTTGTATTTTTTGAGTGGTGTCACTTGACACCACTCAATATATACTACATCCGCCTCTGGTCATGCTCCTAATAACATTTGTGGAGGTCTCGAGATCGAGACTCCAATATGGACTTGCTACCCCCTAAAAAAAACTTAGGCATATAGATCTGAAAAATTTGAGCACCTCTTCATCAATTTGCTTCCATGCATTTGACATGTCACTGATGGACTTGACACAAACTGGGCAAGTGTACCTGTTACACAAACAACACATTCCCACAATCACAAGCAAGAAACAAGTGAATCCAAGTAAACTACTACCACAATCACAAGCAAGAAACAAGTCATGAATCCAAGCTTATATACCGAAAATGTTGTAGCATCTCTTTCAAACACTCCAAGTGTATGGTATGACCACAATGCAAGATGGTTGTATCTTTCATCGTGTCGAACAGAAACTGCAAGAACCAAACACCTCATCCTGAAATGTTCATCCCTAATAAGAACCGGTTCTCGTGACCCCCGAAGCCACATCGGTGTTGTAGCGGTACTAACCTCGAAGCAAACGGGGCAGTTCTGGTGCATTGCGCGCTCCATGCATGGATGTTTGTCTTTCATCTGGTTAATGTAGCAACAACCTGCATGGGGAATGAGCAGAATTGGAATACAAGCTCTGGCTACATTATTAACAATCCATGTTTTGCACTTAATTAGGTTGTACTTGAACAACTAATCTCACTTAAGTCCTGTCATCTTTTTCACTTACAACATGTTTTGCAATGGAAAAAGTTCTCCCTTCCTCCAATCCTGAAGAACAATGATGAATGACACTCCATGTCAACTTACACCATTCATGAATATCATCAACACATGACAAAAAGGGTGACAGAAATCAGATTATTCTACTCTACTTAATTACCTGCAAATTCCACATTCATCACAGTGGAATTGCTTCTTTGAGGCCTAGATATCCAAAATAAACTGCTATAAGAAATCACTTGTATGTTGTCTAAACATGTTTAAAATCAAAACTAATGAATCTCACATCATCATCATAGAATTTGCATTTGGCACAAAAGTACTTCCCCAAACAAACTCCACAGCTCATACAGTGGCTCTGAACCTAAGGACACAAGAAAATAAGATCAGAGATGAACTAGATCATTGGATTCACAGGAAGCTTACATATTTGTACTGGTCTTACATCTTGTTCTGTGCCACACAGACAGCAGATAACCTGGGAAATGAAAAGTGCCAAATTGGGAAAATCATAATTTATCTATTCTAAAAACATTAAGAATCTGGGATCTAAAATACTTGAATTCTGAATCATGAAACCAATTAATGTCTGGAAAAAAGAAATCGAAAGTTAAAAGGGTTTTAGAAGTAGAACCTTTTTAACTTCATGGCGGGGGATGTCATGTCTGTCGAGAGGATTAATCTCAAGAGAATTCTGTTCATAAATAATCAAATTAAAAGGAATAAAAACTGGAATTAAAAGGAAAAAAAAACACAAAATGAAAATCAGTATAACGAGTACCATTGCTTCATTGTGGCAATGTCTGCAACTGAATATCTTATTGCAACAAGGTGCTCGAATCTTGCATCTTCGTCTATAATGTGAGCATCTAATCATGGATAAAACTACAAGAATAAACAACCAGGAATTTTTTAAAAAAAAGAATAATAATAATAAGGGAGAAAGAAAAATACCCATTTCTTCCAGAGCCCAGCTCTGCAGAAGAATCAAAAGTAGTAGCAGAAGATTCAGGAGCACAAAGATTAGAAAACAATTTAGCTGCAAATCCACCATCCATCTTCTTCTCTGTCTGAATCCACAACAATGGATTTGCAACAAAAAAGAAGGAAGATGAAGATTAAACTCAAGTGTGACCCAAAAAACAAAGCAACAGCAGTTGGCTCTTCTTCACTTTCTTCTGTGTGTTTTAAGGTTTCTCCTCTTACTTAAAGAGGAAGTCTTTTATATTATAATTCAGTTGCTTTTTTAGAAAAAAAACTAAATTAATAATCTGGGAAAAAAATCGACCCAGATTATAAAAATAAAATTTAAATCACCAAAAATAGAAGTCGCCTCTTCGTTAGTGGGAAAAAAAAACAGAGCAAGCTCTGACTGGTGGCGGGAAATCCCATTGTTAGTGGGAAAAGGTGCATGTGAAATGACTTTCACACCCTTTTCAACGTTAATAGTTTGGCCAAAGATTACTCTTGTCCTGAAGTTTTGTGTCAATTACAGATGTGCCCTTCAAGTTCTCGAAATATATGCATGGCCATTTGATTTTTGTACAATGCGACCAGCAACAACTAAAATCTGTAGGTGTCTATTTACCACATATGTGAAAAATATACACCATGAAAATGTCAAATTTACTCTTTTAATAAATCTATATGAAGGTTGTTTTAGTGAATAGTTTATTAGGTTAGTTAGTTAAGTTAGTTAATTAGTAATACATTTAGGTAGGTGTTTTTCCACATATGTGGTAAATAAACGGACTCCTAAAATCTTAGTATCTGATAACCATGTTGAGTAATCTGAAATTTGTTGGAAATAAAATGGATAAATGGTAGTAAAAAATAAGTGAATGATAAAAATTACTCCCTCCGTCCCCAAATAAATGACGCGTATTCCTTTTTTGGATGTCCAAAAAAATTGGTGCATTTCTCTTTTAGAAATTTTAGCTCGGTTGGTTGTTTTACTTAATTACCCCAACATTCATGCTCCAATTTTTAACAATTCTTATCCTCCAAGTTAGAATTTGAGGTATTTTTAACCAAATTTTTTTTCTTCCCATCATTTCTTAATTTTAGTGCCAAAAAATGCATCATTTATTTGGAGAACGAAAGGGATATTATTATTATTATTATTTTCATTTTATTTTCTACCATTAGAGGAGAAGTTTTATCACCATATATATGGTATAGGGAGATTTCATGGCCTTTATTGTTAAGGTTAAAGGTTAGCATTATGTTACATTTAGGTGTCCTAATGGCTAGACCTCTCCTAACAATATATAAGGGCACCTTCACCATGTTTGTTCTTCATCCATAGCACACTTCTTACTAAGTTATCTTCCTCTCATCTTGAAAAACTTCTCTTGCATCATTGTTTTTTATGTTCTTCAAGTTCTTCCGTTCTAGTTCATCGGTGAAGAAGCTTCAGATTCGTTGTATCATGGGAGACAAATGTCGATTGGATCGTCAAGCACTTGTACCGGAGGGGGCTAAATGGCTAATACTCAATCCATCATCAAAAAATACATATATTTGTTTTCACTATTTCACATTATTTAATTTATCATTTTTTTCATCAGTATTTAGGCATTTTAAGTTTAATAATTTTTATCCATATCATAATTTGAAGTATAAACTTTATAAATATATTTTATATGATTTTTTTCACTATTTATCTTAATAAATATTTGAGTCAAACACTGGATTGAAACAACAAACTTAAATGTATACATTAATTGAGGATGAGGAGAGTCTGTTTTAAGGAAATTGCGTGCGGTACGAACCTTGAAAAACAAACCCCAATGAACGGTTTCCAATTCTAAACTTTTTCTTGATTTGATTCATTCATATTCTTCTCAATTTTAACTTATCGTTGAAATTGAAATTTTATTGTTATACAGTTAATTTAATTAATTTCCAATATAACTTCTTCTTAATTTCGTTAAAATAATTTAGGTTATTTTTCTTATAACTTTCAGATTTATTTATTTATTTCTGAAATTTGATAGAACTATTATATTGTCTTCGTCTTTTTTATTTTGTGCAATTCTACAACATTTCTTCTTTAGTACTACTTATACTACAAAATTGTCATACATGTTTTAAGTAAAGTGTACAGGTAGTCTTTCAACTTTGCTTATTGTCATATTCTGATCCCGTTTTAAGAATTTGCCCTATTAAAGTCACTTATCTTCATATTTTTGCTCGGCCTATTCAGGTCCTTTATCGTTAATTCGGTGTTAAAGTTAACGGATTTACTGGAAAAATAATTTTTTATACACATGTACTTTTTCTTTTATATTATTTGCACCATAAACTTAGATATATGAATTTCTAATAACCACCACTACTTTCTGCCACCACTTCCGGTGCTGCCGACAACCACTGGCCACCACCAGCGCCGGCAAGCCCGCCTCTAACCTTGCTCGCCTCAGCCCGGCCTCCCCAGCTCGACCCAGCCCAACCACCGTCCGCCCGAGGCTGACCAGCCCAGCTGGTTTGATTCAACGCTTCTCCGGCCGCTAGGGGCATCACACCTGAACGACCGGCCGCCTTAGGGGCCGGCAACTCCAAGGGAAGCCACCAAGCCAGCGGTGAGCATCGGGAACTCCAAAATCGCAAAAATCGAAATGTTGGCTGTCGCGATTCCGGCCGATTCATTGGTAGATGATGATGAATCTTGAACGGGTTTCATCCTAGACACTCTAATAACAAGTGTCAGCCATCAATTTGCAACAGTATCTCCGAATTTGATTAATCAAATTTCTAGGATTTCAAGAACCCTAGAATTTCAGAATGCAATTCCTCTCAAATTAGGAAGCATTTGATACTAAAACAAGGGGGTTTTATTCTTTAAGAATTGAACTTTGATTATCAAATTAGAAAGCATTTGATACTAGAATTTTGATACTAAAAAAAGGTCATGAGGCAGACCCTAGCCTTTCAATTTTATTTTTCCTTAATGCGTTTTATCCCAACCATGTCTGAGTAATTTTTTAGTTTGGTTCAGAGTTAGATTTCTATCTCCAAACTGTTAGTTGTGATAATTGATTTTAAACTATAACTTTCTTTAATTTCCAAAGTATCTATTTCTTCTTAATTCTTAATTATTGTAATTGATTTTCTAATTCTCATTTGTTCTGAAATTGTGATTATGTTTGGATCTTTTTAGCCGCTTGTGTGGAAGAATACGTTTAGAAACAAGTGGTTTAATTGAAATTTCAAAATTTCTTGTTAATTCATATAGAAGAAATAGGGAAAGTTAAATCATACTCTCTCCGTCCCTGAATAATTCTACACTTTGTTTTTACTGTTTTACAGTATTTAATCTATGATTTTTTTTTCATGAATTTTTAGACTTTAAAGTTAATAATTTATATGCATGTCATAATTTGAAGTATAAACTTTCTAAATATATTTTTTCTGAATTTTTTAAAACTTGCTATATATCTTTGTTAAAATTTGAGTCAAACATTGAATTTTGAAACAACAAATTCAAAGTGTATAATTATTTGGGGACGGATGGAGTATTAACTTCTCTAGGTGGTTGCTTGGAATAAACAATTCGATCATTGTTCTTCATGCTAGTTCTAAGTTGATTAGAAATTGCTTTTCAATATCTAATTGCTTGGAATTAAGGAATTAATTAGTCGCTTGCTTTAGTTAATTTATCAATGAATTAATTGTGTTCTTTCTAGCTTTAGGTGGAATCCGGTTTATTTGTTTGAGTTAAAGAAATATTTGTTTCGATGATCAACCATATGTTTGGAATAGATAATAAACCCTAGGCTGAGCGCTTTTAGTATTTGATTAATTCGTTTAATTTGCAGATGATTTTTTTTAGTATTTATTTCGACAAACCCCCCCTCCCTAACCTTTTATTTTAGTTAATTTTTAGAAACTTTAATTCGAAGAGTTTCCTTGGGATTCGACTTAGTTTTCACCACTATACACAAATTAGTTTAATCTAAGTTGATAGTGAGACCTGAATTATTTTTGGCGGTTTCGACGTCCGACCAGGGACCGGGATAGGACAATAAGTAAAGTTAATGGACTAAACATGCACTTTATCCTAACTATTTGCATTTACGAAGACGATAGATATACTCCCTTCCTCCCTTTTTAAATGTTACGATAGATATACACCCCTGCCCTGCACTAATTTTTGTTAACTGAATAGCCTGAGTATGCACTCTTGAATGGTGAGAAAATGCATCCTTCAAACCATCAACAACATGGCTATAACTCCCAAATGAAAGTACTGTAACCGCCCACTAGGCCTGAGTTGTCAAAGGAGACTCAGAACAAAGACAACTCCATCACTCGACTCATGGCTTCCGACAGAGTGAGTGATGACTTAGCCCTGCTGAACAATTGTAGACAACCACGGTCGCACGTTCGGCAAATCTCACTCACTTGCAAGATCATCTCGTACCAAACCCTATGGGGTCACCTCTACCACGTATGGGACATACGACCCAACACAGACGAAGCCTAATGCTCACATCTTCCTGACCATAACCCGCCCACGAGTCACTGGAGGTCGGCACCACCACCAAGCCGATGCGGCCCATACCTGGATGCACTCCCTACTAGTGAGATGGGGATCTTCCTCGTAGAATGAGAGTGGTAGATGTTGGTTTGTTGAGTATCCTTGAAGGTAGGGAGAGAGACAATGTCATGACTATTGGGAGACACCTTGCACACTGTCGGTAGATCTTGAACCAGGATGAAGAGGGATAACCTTAGCTATATAAGGAAGAGAGCCTTAACCGTGCAAAGGTGAATCCTAACCACACTAGAGAAGACCCTAGCCGCAAGGGGGACCCTTAACCACACGAAGAGGATGAGCTAAGTATATCACCAACAAAAAAACATCCCCCCTCCCCCACCACCATCACCAATTTTTTATTTCACAAGCTTCACATTTATTTTCAAAACTTTCAATTTACTCTCATGACACATGTCTTCAAAAGATTACCCTAGACAATGTGAAGAACGGGCAAGTGCGAATTCATATATTTGTGAGGATCTAATTGTACTAATAATCAAATTTTAGGGTTTAAAGTAAATTACCACAAAACATTAAACTGAAGGGTATAAATGTCAACATGATTGTTGGCTGCATGATCTGGGCCGAGAAACAGCGGGTGCCGTGTGCTTGGGATGTGGATACAATACAATAGCTGTAGGGCCCATAGAATTGAGATGTGCAAGTTTAGATTCCAACTGATCTCCGATTAAGAGGAAATTTAATATTGAGCAAATTGCAAAGTGTTTCACTAATCTTACAAGCTACGCTACTTAGGTTGTGTTGTGATAAGTTTGAATTAATTTACTAATTATTTCATAATTTAATCATATAAATAAATAGTTAATTTCATTTCATTATAAATAATTCTTCTGTTCTTAATTAATCAATCAATCGTTTTTGTTATTTTATAATTGGTATATCGAGGCCCAACCCTGCCCCCTTGAACCAAGCC
This sequence comes from Stellera chamaejasme, assembly GCA_024586325.1. Taxonomy (NCBI): domain Eukaryota; kingdom Viridiplantae; phylum Streptophyta; class Magnoliopsida; order Malvales; family Thymelaeaceae; genus Stellera; species Stellera chamaejasme. Next base: position 18,008,159 of record CM044986.1, read on the forward strand.
CAATAACGAGGATCCAGCGGACTTGACGCAGGAATTTGACCAAGGCACAGACAACCATGAGGGGTCCTCACCCGCGAGGACACCACCCTCGCCCCAGCTCTAAGGAAAGAAGCATTTCTCTCATAAAAGGATCAGAAAGTTATTCCCAAGGTTAGCCATTGATTTTCACAAAGACGGGTAAGGACGGCTCCTTAGCTTCATCAAAAGTCAAGTAAGAGGTTCTTACTATTCTATCACATTTCATAAGGCAAGTTGAAATTTACACCAAGAAAGATGAGGAAAGTTCCTTAACCTATTCACTGAGAGAAAGGTTTCTCTCTCTAAATGGTAAGAAAGTTCTTCCATTCGTCACATTTCAAAGTCAATCCAAAAAAGGTGAAGAAGGTTCTTTTACCTCATCCCGGAGAGAAAGGTTTTTCTCCCAAATGGTAAGAAAGTTCTAATCATTTTTCATACTTCAAAATCAATCAAGCGCTTCCACTAAAAAGATTCCACTCACGGAATGGTACGAAAGCTCTTACCATTCCGCACCTTTCAAAAAAAAAAAGGGGATCGATCCAGTTTTCAAACAAAGACTCGCAAGGAAAGTTCCTTAGCCTTACCCAGAAGAGAAAGGTCTCTCTTAGATTAGTAAGAAGGTTCTTACTATTCTCATCATTTTACGGTATCGTCCAAGATATTGTCCAGGTAAGAGAAAGTTCTCTACCAAGTAAATCAGACTCAAGGTAAGAAAGGATAGCTGAGGTGGTAAAAAGGGAAAGTTCCCTACCTCACAACTCTAAGCTTAGGTGGTTAAAAGAGAAGGTTATCTACCTAATAATATAAGTCGAGGTGGCAAAAAGGGAAGGTTCCCTACCTCGCGACTCAAGCCTAGGTGGCCTAAAAGAGACAGTTCTCTACCTAGCATCGCCTTTGGAGTAAGGAAAGTTTCTTAACTCTAATAGTGGGAAGGTTTCCACTATTCGACCCAATAGGAAAGTTCTTATATGGGCGAAGAAAAGAAAGGTTTCTTTTCTTCACAGATAATGAGAAGATTCTCATTATCATATCATTTGGGGCAAAGAAGGTTCTTTAGCCTCGAGTAGTAGGAAAGTTCCTACTATTCAACTCAACGGGAAGGTTTCCGCTGAGCGAAGCAAGGAAGGTTCCTTCGCTTCAGAAAGGTAAGAAAAGTTTCTTCCTTTCCAGAGTAATGAGAAGGTTCTCATTATCATATCATTTGGGGCAAACAATGTTCTTTAGCCTCGAATAGTAGGAAAGTTCCTGCTATTCAACTCAACGGGAAGGTTTTCGCTGAGAGAAGCAAGGAAGGTTCTTTCGCTTCAGAAAGGTAAGAAAAGTTTCTTCCTTTCCAGAGTAATGAGAAGGTTCTCATTATCATATCATTTGGGGCAAAGAAGGTTCTTTAGCCTCGAGTAGTAGGAAAGTTCCTGCTATTCAACTCAACGGGAAGGTTTCCGCTGAGCGAAGCAAGGAAGGTTCATTCGCTTCAGAAAGGTAAGAAAAGTTTCTTCCTTTCCAGAGTAATAAGGTTCTCGTCATTCGCCGGTTAAAAATTCGGTGTCATCTTACTTTGCATGCTCCATGTTCTATGAATCATGCAAAGGGGGGCAGCTGTTGACACTCGATTTTTACCCGGATTTGTAATTAACAGCTAACTTAATCTAATTAACTAATTAACAAATTTAAGCATAACTTGACTAATTTTAAAAAGAAAAAAAAAGTAAAGTAAAATGACCTAATTGAATGTTTAGTAATTTTAGGGGAAAAATCTTTAATTAATATTAATAAAATAAAAAGGGAAGATAAAAATGATAATAAAAGAATGAAAAAATGAAAAATATAATTATCTTAAAATAATAATTAAATAATCCGAAAATCCAAAAAAAAATCATATAATTATCACCAAAAATCTAATACAATTAAATTTAACCTAAACCACTAAAAAATATGAATGCTAACCTAATTGGACTCTATAACCCTAACCCTAGCCTAGGCCTATAAATACATCATAAACTAAACCCTAAAAATTAATTAGCAGCAAAGTAACAATTAGAATAAAAAAAAAGAAAATACGCCTTTTCTTTTTTCACTCTCGCATCCGAAGCCAGGCGCTCTTCCATCCTAACTCTTACCTCCCTCAAATTTTCATTCTTTTTCGGAATCCTTGGTTCCATCCGCATCACCTCGTCACAAGGAGACCGAATCTACCTTAAATTTCACCAACGGAGGTCGAAGGAGGAAGAATTTTGAGCCGACCCGAGACCCACCCGCGGCACGACCCGCTTCAATCCAGCGATCCAGGCCACCATTCGCGCTTCGACCGCCGCCATTCTCCTTGCCAACCTACGTCCGGTCGATTCGCGCCGCCATCCACCGTCGAGGCAGCCCCGAAGCCGCGACCCGAGCTGCTCCCTCTTCCTTCACGTCCGCGACGCGCTGCTGCAGGTATGTCTGACTTTTTTTTTAATTAATTCTTTTATTCCCTTTTGTTTCTTCCTTTAGCCCCTCCATTACATCCCTTTTATCACTTAGGCCCCCATAACTTTTTTAAGATGTCGTTTTAATCGCTAGTAGTGCCACTTTGGTCCCAAGTATCCTTTAACAAGTTTTAAAAAAACTAACAATTTTGACACTATGCCTAAACCTTTTAATCTTTTTTCTTAAATCTGTGTTGCTAATTCTTTCATTTAAATGGTGTTAACTTATTTATTCTATTATTGATTATTGTCATTATTTCTAGTGTCATTAGAATTAATTATTTTTGTGTTTCATTTAAATAAATCAAATCAAATCAAATAAAAATCAAATAAAAGAGAAATCAAGCAAAAATATGAAATAAACCCTGTGGTACCAATTTTGGGCAATCGAGAATTTTTATTTTTGATTGTAATTGACTAACGGATCTAGAGCTTGTGCAGACCAGTTATTTTAGGTTTCCAATCTACCTAAGCAAAATAGATTGGTGGCGACTCCTGTCGAAAATCTCATCGCTACACCTTGCGAGGTTCGTAGTGGATGTCGAATTCCCCAATTTCAATGCACCATTTGGTGAGCCGTCCAGAATGTTCCGGTAGTTGGAGGATATTCTTGATGGGGAGATTCGTTCGGACTACGATAGTGTATGCTTGGAAATAAGACTTGAGTTTTTGAGCAGCGAGGACCAAGGCAAGGATTGCCTTCTGCATATGGGGTATCGCGACTCCCCCTATTGCAGCATGTGGCTTGTGTAGTACACGGGCCATTGCTTGCCATCAATATCCTTAATGAGGACTGAGGAGACGCTGTTGTCTGCCGTTGAGAAGTAGAGTGTTAGGATGTCCCCAGGCTAAGGGCACTTCAGGCTACGGAGCTCATGTAAGTTGGTCTTGATAGCTTTGAAAGCTTCCACACAGTTTTAGTGTCCACTTACATGCCTTCTTCATTCGAATTTGGGCTAAGAAAGGCTTGCACTTGTCCCCAAGTTTGGAGATAAAACTACCCAAGGCCACCAAGTGTCCCGTGAGCTTCTGGATGCCTTAGAGGCCCATTGGCATTTTGAGGTTCGCGATCGCAACAATCTTCTTGAGGTTCACCTCAATGCCCCTCGTAGAGATGTGGTAGCCAATGAATTTACCTTCGCCAACTGCAAAAGTGCATTTGGCAGGATTCAAGCACATTTTGTATTGGTGAAGGTTATTCAAGGTTTCTTCCAGGTCATCCAGGTGCTAAGTGAAGACCATACTCTTGACGACGATGTCATCGACGTAGGTCTCGAGATTTTGACCAATTTGGCTAGTGAAAACCTTGTTCATCAATCTTTGGTAGGTGGCCCATGCATTATTGAGGTCGAAGGGCATGCGGACATAGTAACAGACGGCTTCGCCGATTGTGAAGGCCGTCTTCATGGCATCGGCGGGATCCATGCATATTTTATGGTAGCCACTGTTAGCGTCCATGAATGAGAGGGTACGATTGAAAGTGGAGTCCACTAGTTGGTCGATTTGTTGGAGAGGGTAAGGGTCTTTGGGGAAAGCTCTGTTAACCCCTTTGTAGTCAACACAGAGTCGCCAATCATCATTCTCCTTGTCGGCGGAACTATGTTAGCGAGCCACTCGGTATAGTGAATTTCCTTTATTATTTTATCATCAAGTAATTTCTGGACCTTCATCCTTACAAAGTCCCTACGCTCAAGAGCAATGGTCCTGCTCTTCTGTCTAACTGACGCGAAGTCAAAGAGTACATTGAGCTTATGGGAAATGACATAAGGATCTACCATAGAGAGGTCCCCAGGCAAAAACGTCCATGTTGGTGGTGAGCAGGTGGATGAAGCCATCCTTATCACCCTTGGCAAGACCGGTGCCGACTCTGAACTTCTTACCCGGTGTGACTTCGACCTCATCAAAAGCTCCAGTAAGGTCATGAGGGAGCTTCCTGGCCGCGTCCATGTCTACGAGCAGGCATCGCAGTTGGACATAATCCTCCGTGTCATGGTCCTTCTCATGGTGGTAGTTGCAGAAACGTTTGGAGCCCCTGGTAACACCCTTGGGCATTGGGCGAGGCCAGTGCGGGACCTCGTGATGCTGCTCCAGGATGTGGAGAATGTTGGTGCGAGTATCCCGGAGCGAAGGAATTGTGGGGTAAGACCTTCCCCCAGACCTGTGAGAGTTGGAACCGTGGTGCTTAGCAGTGGATCCGCGCAGGTCTTATCCACGAGGTCGCTGTCCTTTGGGGCCTGGAAGGGACCCTCGCTATTAGGGGTGTGACATTTCTTCTTCATGCATGAATCTGGTCATGTGGGTGAGGAACTGCTCCATGGTGGCAGGAGGGTTGGTGTTGATCTTCACAAATAAATGAGAGTCACACTGGAGGCCTTGCATGGCCGCCAAGAGCTTCGTCTCCTCGCTGAGGTTGTGGATGAGGACAGCCTCCGACTGGAAGTGCTGCTCAAAGTCGTTAAAGAGCTCATCCTTACATTGGTGGACCTTCAGAAGGTGCCTTGCTGTCTTCGGGGCTGGCTTAGAGCGCACATAGTTGGTGGAGAAGGCGAGGGAGAGCTCTTCGAATGAATCGAATTGCTTCCCGCGGAGGTTGTTGAACCAAACTGTCGTGGCTCTAGTCACAATAGAAGTGAAAGCTCGACACATGGTGTTGTCATCGGCCTTGGCGAAAGCCATGGTAGAGATGTAACGCCGGAGGTGGACATCAGGGTCAATGAGTCCATTATAGGAATCTGGAAAAAAATGCTCAGGAAGAGGGCCAGCCAGGATCCTTGCCGTGAAGGGCTGGGTCCATAGATGATTGAGGTTATGGCAACGGGAGGAAGGTCTGCCCGCCTGGATCTCGCACCCGCGCTTCTCCATCTCAGTGATCCTCCTTATCAGATTGTCAAGCATAAGGGCATAGGTGGTATTCGTGGACTGCACCATTTATGGGGCTGGGTGTGATTCCACCATTTGAGGCTGAGGAACCGCCGCCCACGCTCGGGCAGGGATGGAAACGACGTCGGTGGCCTGGAGGACCCCTCTCAGTTGATCAACAAGGGACAGTCACCGCGTCAGTGATGGCATTGAAGAGAGCAGGATCCAATGATTGAACGGTTGTGGGAGCACCCACTCCCTGTCCCACCGCAGGGAGGGGAGCGAAGGGCTTCTTGATAGGGGGATGATCTTGAGGCACAGTGTCATTGGTGGAATGGACAGAGGCCTCATTCTCAGGGAAGTGGTTGCGGTTGTCACCATCGGTTTGGCTCTAGTTGTCGTGACGGTTGTTGTTCCTTGTTCTGGCCATGTGTACAGAAGAAGAGGGATTCGTGGAAGGTGATCGGTTCCCACAGATGGCACGGTGTCATTGAGCGTGGTTGATGAGGTTTGTGGCTGGAAGTAAAGGTGTGCAACTAGAGGAGTAATATGCATGGAGGAAAACAGAGTACTCAAGAGCAGAAAGAAGAGTGGGAGTGTGTAGATGGGGTGTACCTTTCCTAAGTCTACTTTTTATAGGAGGAGAAGGGGGGCAGTTGCCTCCTGGGTGCCGCTGATCGTGGGCGTGATCGTGGACCACAAAAATGGAAGGTGGAGGACGCTCTCTGAGAATGTGGGAATCGTTATGGAAGGTGGGAGACGCTCGTGGCTGATCTAGCGGGCTCGCACACAGAGTCTTCGGGACTGCGTCCAATTCCCCAAGTGTGAAGGCCTCGCGCGGCGAGGTGTCGCGGGCGAAGGACCTCTTCGTAGTGAGTTGCGACGAGAGGGGTGTCCTCAAGGGTGACACCCTTGCAGTCGTCCATGCCTTGGTCAAATTCTCCCGTCGAGTGTGTTGGGCAGTTGTTTTTGGGCTTGGGTTAGGGTGCTCGTTTGACAGGTTGGGAAAATTTTAAACAAAAAAAATTATTGAGTGTTCTTTTTTTCCGCTCACCTTAATTTTAAACCTTGGATCTGCCACTGCTAATGGTGCATGCGTCATTAGGCAGATTTAGCAATAAAATGCGGAGGCACCATCCTCTTTCCTTTTATAAAGAAAGTATTGTATTACTCTTGGAAAAATTTCCAACTAATGTATAGATTAATTTTATCAACCCAAAAACTATTTTTCAGACTTAAAATCCAAAAGTTTAGTCCAAAATTTCCTCTACACACGCATTTTCTTTTCTTTTTTTTCTAGAATATTTTTTAAAATAAAAACTCAAAATATTTCTTTGTAAAGGTCTATAAAAAGAAAGTTCCTCTTATCTTTCTACCAATATTCAGCGCCGAGTCAACTAATCCATGAATTTATATGCTTCGCGCCTTATTCTCCATGGCCATTCTTTTAACTTAGCCTCGTTATTAACGTGTAATGACCTTAGTGGTTATTGTTCCTCTTACTTCTTCTGAGATGAGGTGGGCTCCGCTGGACGGCAACGTAATATTGAACCCTCGACCACACGCTATCAGATGGACGAATCTACCCTTTTGGCTTTTATGAAAAGTTAAAAATTTGAAATGACAACTTCTAACGAAGTTAAACGAGAATGAGTTCTCAAAAAGATTAGATAATTTTATTTTCAGCAATTAATTTATAAATTTTTTAATATTTTGACATAAAAAATTAAGTAATGTGTATATGTAAATGATAATTCAACGTTTTAAATTTGTAAGCATATTTTTTTGAAAAAGTTTTTTAGCAAATTCTTTCTAATAATAATTTTTTAGACGAAAATAGTAATTTTAGATGTTTTTTTGCCATTATTGAAAAATTTAAAAATTATATTTATTAAATTATTTAGAAGAAAATATTATGGTGCAAAGTGATTATTTCCTATAAAAGTTTTAATAAAAATATTCTTGAGAAAAGCTCGGTTCGTTTAATGTAGCTCAAGGTTGTTCGCTAGCAACTCAAATCATCTTACAACCATATTTGGGGTGTATTGTTCTTTAATTGTTTTCATCAATATTCCATCAATAAAATATTAAATCAGCATTTTCGTTCTGATTTCGCTTATCACAAATATCACATCAATTTTAAAACCCTTCACAAATTCTCCAAACATTTTCAAAAGAATACATCAGTGGTTAAAGAAATCATTTGAATGATTGAAAATTAAATTAGATTTGTTCCAAGAAAGTGGCTATAAAAAATACTCCTTCCGTCCCCCCAAAATTGAAGGGTTTCACTGGATAAGGAGATTAAGGTGAATATAATATTTTTATATATGTTTACATAATTATCCATTGGTTGAAAGTGCACAAAAAACGAAATTGAAAAAATTAAGATAAAACCGTGATAATTTAGTAACTTTGACAGTGATCAATTTTTCTAGGACAACCCAAAAATGAAATGTATTCAATTTTTCAAGGACGAATGGAATAATAAATAAATTGTTGAATTTTTCAAATGGTCCCTTCTTTTACTCAATTTTGAGCAACTTTTAGAAACTTTTCAAATCTCCCTCTTTTTTTCTCTTGCAAAACCTTTCTTCAAATTCAAAATGTGACTAAAAGTTGCTCTTAATTGAGCAAAGAACACAACCAAAGACTTTTAATTGAAGCCGATGGCTCTTAGTCACAATTTTCCATTTGAAGTTTTAAACTGTTTTAACCTTTCCCCTTCAACAATAATATTTAATTTAATTAAAAAATATTTTTTGACCCATCCTACATTAAATATTCTATTTTTATGGAAAAAAATAAAGTGAAAATAAAAAATGAAAATGAAAAATTAATTTGATACTCCCTAAATCACAAAAAGATTTAAACATTTGAGTGGACATGAAGATTAATGATTAATGCGTAATAAAGAGTTGAAGGTAATGAAGTAAAACTGTCATAAAATATAATATCTTTTTTAGGTGAATAAATAAAGTTAAAGGAATATAGTAAAAATAATGTTACAGTTTTATTAAATAAATGATAAAATCTTTCTAAAATAGCAAAAACATAGTTCTATTGGATTGTTTAGGATTAATGAATAGTGCTCCCTTTGTTTAATTTTTTTTATTGTAACATTTTCTTCTTTAAGAAGTCTATATATATTTGTAAATTTCCTTTTTTAGTAAATTTTGTCAAAAGTCCACTTTTTTCTCACATTAATCGTTATATCCAAATGTTGCAAAATTGAGGGGATTGATGACATACTACATCCATCCATTTTTTAATTAAAACGCTTAACTTTCGATATTTTGTTTTTAACTAAGAAGAATTTATTAAAAGAGTTTGAAAAAAATATTTTCAGAAACTAGATTATTTAATTTAATTTTTGTATATAAATAAATTATTTGACATTTTATAATAAATATTGAAAAAAATTCATAGATTGGATTCTGAAAAAGAAATGTAACACAATTAAATTAGGATGAAGAAAGTATGTTTTTAACTTTTCTATGGAGAACTAGTAAACCAAGAGCAAGGGGCAATATCGGACTTTCACCAGACGGAGTGCCCCTTAGCTCATTCTCCTGGTCAAAGGTCCTCACCGTCCCCTTTTAAATACCAAAACAAGAAAACCCTTCGCACAGATCTAAACGAATTCGAACGTTACATCAAAATTCAGTCGAAATCGAGAAATCGGAAAACGGAAAACGGAAAACAAATCAAAGCAGGAAAATTCAGAAATTCGAAGGCAACTATGTCGGTCTCGGTGGCCGTGAGCTCGCCGGTATTCTCGCCGTCGAAGTCAATTTTCTGCAACAAGTCTCCGATCCTCTCCTCGCCGGAAGCTCTAAGCTTGAGCTTGATCCCTCCATCTTCGCCGATTCGTTTGCAGAAACCGCTGGTCGGGTCTCTTCTTTCGTTGAATTCTTTATCAGCTAGTTCGCCGTCTTCTTCGGCTTCGGTTTCAGTTTCGGGATCGAGTTCTGGGCCGCCGGTTTCGAAGAGGAAGAGGCCGGCAAGTTTGGACATTCCCTCGGTCACGGCGGCGGCGATAGGATTTGGAGTTCCGGCTACGCCGAGTGTTGGAATGAGAGAAGTGGAGAGGGATGAAGATGGGTATTCTGTGCATTGCAAAAAAGGACGGAGAGAGGTTATGGAGGATAGATTTTCCGCTGTTTACAATCTTCAAGACGATCCTAAGCAGGTATTTTAATCACAGTTATTTTCCTTCGGTTGGATTTTTCTAGGTTGGCTGAAATTTGGATGATTAAGGTTGCTCCTTAGAAAATCTCAAACAAAATTGAAATCCTTCGAACATCGTTAGCAAATTTAGCTGTTTCATGAGTATTTGTTAAGCATATACCTGATTCATTGAATCAATCTGGCTCTGTTCACCATTTAGCTGTTTCAGTGGGTATTTGTTAAGCATATGCCTGATTCATTTAGTCAATCTTGCTCTGTTCACTTTCAATATAATTAATGGATCATTTAGATCTCTCCTTCAAAAAAACCTTCACAAATATGAAGAAATTATTATGCTAAGGTAGAATCTTTGACAAAACCAGCTAATTTCATGAATCAATTTGTCATGATTGAATCAGTCTGGCTCTATTAACTTTCAATAATAAGGTTATGTACATTATCAACTATTGTCTAATATGTAATTTGGTCTTGGGAAGTTGCAATTTGGTGTAAATAACCTGTTAAAGATGAACTTTTATTTATTTCTCAAATTGATTTCAGGTTCTTTTTGGTATTTTTGATGGCCATGGTGGAGCTAAGGCTGCTGATTTTGCAGCTCAGAAGTTAGGAAAGAACATCTTAGATGAAGTTGTGGCAAGAGATGAAGATGATATCAAGGATGCAATTAAACAAGGGTATTTGAAAACGGATGAGGAGTTTCTGAAGGAAGATGTTTTGGGTGGCACATGCTGTTTGACTGCTTTGATCCGAAAAGGGAAGTTGGTCGTCTCAAACGCTGGTGATTGCCGGGCTGTTATGTGTAAAGGTGGTGTAGCTGAGGCTCTCACGTCGGATCACCGTGCTTCAAGGGATGATGAAAGAGACAGGGTTGAGGCTTTGGTGAGTTTTATTTCTTTTGAATGTTCGTATTCTTATGTCTCATATCTTCATTTTCCATGATTTACATGTTAATTTATAGTACGAATCTTGTAATGAGATATGACTATAGCAATTATCTCAACTCATCACCGTCTCATGATATTTTTCTATGCAAGTGAGAGAAATCTATGATGATATGATTTGAAATTTCATCTCATTATTCATTCATAAGAGTATTGCAATAGGAAAAGCATCTAGCTCAAAACTTTGACACTATGCTTTTGCGTGAATCTGTAGTGTTAACTAAGTTTTGACGATTATCCCAACGTACTTGGGATTAACTAAGCTGTTATTTGATGATGGTGATAATGAATAGCTTCCCTGGGACGTGCATACACTGGAGGAGTAAATATGGAGTGCTAATGGATTTCCTTGGAACTCTTTGTGCAGGGTGGTTATGTGGATTTACATCGTGGTGCTTGGAGAATTCAGGGTTCATTGGCTGTATCGAGAGGAATTGGTGATGGCCATCTTAAACGGTGGGTGATAGCTGAGCCAGACACGAAGGTCATTCAAATTGGACCTGAGCATGAGTTCCTAATCTTAGCATCTGATGGGTTGTGGGACAAGGTATGTGCCTGTTTATGTTCTTACACTTCACAGTTGCATCTACAGATTATGAGTCCATTTAATTGGACTTAAGCCACTAGCTTAAACCACTGGCCTAAGTTAGTGACTCAAGTCCATATGATATTTCTTTTACAGTTTATCTTGAAACTCAATCAATATCCATTCAAAAACTATAAATTTACTTATTTTGAGAGTAAATTCCGAATTTCTAAACACATAAACGGATTAATCCACTGGATTATTTAAGTCGGAAATGACTTAGTAGAATAATCTATTGAATTAAGTCATTTATGTGATTAAAAATTTCGAATCCATTTTCAATATAAGTATATTTAGTAGTTTTTAAAGGTATGTTTATCCATTCAAAAACAATAAGTTTACTTATTTTGAGAGTAAATTCCAAATTTATAAACACATAAACGGCTTAATCCATTAGATGAAGTTGGAAATGACTTAAGTAGGATAATCCATTGAATTAAGTTATTTATGTGATTAACAATTTAGAACCAATTCTCAATATAAGTATATTTAGTAGTTTTTAAAAGGTATGTTTATCCAGTTTTAAGGTAAATTCCAAAGAAATTATCATATGCGGAGTATTTGATTAAGTTTGAGAGCTATTGGCATAAGCTCAACCAAGTAGGCTATATATGCTTTCACATTTATCTGAAAAGACGCTTTCTTTGCCAGGTTAGCAATCAGGAAGCAGTTGATGTAGCTCGTCGATTATGCAGAGGCACCGATAACCCTAACGCATTGCTGGCCTGTAAAACGCTGGTTGACCTCTCTGTTTCACGGGGTTCACTAGACGATATCAGTGTCATGGTGGTTCATTTGCAGAAGTACATCTGACTCGAAGGTTGAGGAAGCCTACTAACTTCTGACCTGATGGCATACGATTCTTTGCATCGATTCTGCATCGCAGGATCGGTTATTCATTGTTCTGGATACGAGGTAAACACTGCAGTATTGATATGTTGATGAATGACCTGAAATTTTGCAGACTGTAGTCTAGCAGTAGTTAGATTAGTGGAAACAGCTGAGGCTCTATTCTTATAACTAATTATCATTGTTTAGGTGGGAATTTTACAAGATTATGGTTAGGGAAAGGTTATAGCTTCTCTCCCACATTTTTGTAAAATTTTCTCCTACTGTAGATTTATTTTTACATGAATAAAAGGTTATAGCAGAAAGTTGCCTGAACTGCAATGTTTGAACTTAATATTTCGATTGATGAACTTCTTGAACAACTAAGGCAACCTATGGGTTTTCTTTAGCCCCCTCTCTCTCTCTCTCTCTCTCTCTATATATATATATATATATATATATATATATATATATAGAAACTACAAATATTAATTTGTCATTTGTATATAAATTAATTAATTTTATAACAAATTGTTGAGGCTGTAATTTTTTTTTTCCAATTCTAATACTACTTGCTTCATCTTCATAAGATTGTAGCAATTGTATGGAGTAAGGTTAAAAAGAAAGTGCTCTAAAGTAAAATTGGTATGTAATAGATGGTAGTGTTAACTTTTTAAAATAAAAATAAGAATTAACACAACAAAATACATTTAATAAGTGAAATAAGACTGATTTAACCCTTCACAAAAAAAAATGGTGTAACTCACGGTAATAGAGAAAATAATCTGATTATTTTATAGTAGTACTCTCTCCGTTTCAAAACTAATGCAACAATGATTTTTCAATATTTAATCTATAATTTTATTTTTTTATCAATTCAAATTTAAATTTTATGTGAATGATGAATACTATTGTCAGAAGATACAAAAGCAAAATGGGCTTCGACACAGCAGGACACACCGTCCTTGAATAATTCTTCTGTTCAGAAAGATTCTTTTAAAGCACGTCGTCTTAACCTTCAGTACACGCCATAGACCTCTGGAGACATTTAGGCATGAACATCAAGCAAATTTTTTGTTTTCCCACCTTTCACATCATTTTTTTTCTTCCATATTTTCTTCTCACAACTATCATATTAATTTTAAAAAACATTCTTATTTTTCGACACAATTTTTGATTTTGCCAAAATGCACAATAGTACCCCGAATTTTAGTGATTAGGAAACTTCAGGGCCTGGATAATATTTTGAATAGAATGGTACTCTGAGGGCCTGAACTATTGAAATGGGGTGGATAAGGGCCTCAGCTAGCCAGCTTAGTTGACCCGGCATGTGCGAGCACGTGACCTCATTTCCGTCATACTTTTTAAACAACCCGCCTCACCAATGGCCTAATTAACCGTTTTTAAAGTTTGGGGGAAACACCCAAATTTTAATAAATTGATCAGCTCTTTAGTGCGGATCCTTCTTTGAAACCTCCTCCATCCTCGAACCCAGCTCGGTCTTAACGATGACGAAGATGATCCATACCAAAAGAACACAACTAAAGAAGTAATTGATCAACGTAAGCAAGTCTCAATTCTATCACACAAAAGAAGTAATTAATTGATTCACATAAGCAAGTCTCAATTCACAACCAAGCATTTAACTTATTACTCCCTCCGTCCCATTATTTTTGAAACGTTTTGACTGGGCACGCTGTTTTAGGTGGAGCTGATTTTGAGTTGACTTGGTAGATGGAAGAGAGTGATGAGAGATAATTGAGTAAATTCATGTACAAAAGTTTACTAAAAAGGGAAAGTGTTTCAATAATTTAGGGACAACCCAATAAGGAAAGTGTTTCAATAATTTTGGGACAGAGGGAGTATTAACTAATGAGCAAAATTGGTATCAAGAACACAACTAAACAAACATGTAATTACCAAATTAATTACAATGGATCGAGTTCGAACCGTGCCCAGAAATCATCACCGCCCTCCCTTTGTTGAGTCCAACTCATCCCCGTCCGCTTATCTCGTGTCTGGTTTTCGTTTCCAGAGTTTAGTCTCCACCAGCAGCTCTTGTTTCTGCCGCCCGTTTCAATCGCCGGTGTTGGATGAGCACGAGAGAGGTTAATGGGTCCCACCTGCCCGGCACTGATTACTGACTCACTGAGCTCGTCGGCCTCCGCCTCTCCATCAAGCGCACATGATGTACTAGCAGGGCTGCTTCGTTGACGGCACAACTTTCTGATCTTGCATGGGTGAACAACCACCGGCTCCGTCTCCAGGGTCGGGCAATTCTTCAATTGAGGAAGATCCCTAAGCTCACCAAACAAATCGAACCCTAATTCTGGCCAACCAAATTCGTCAACCAAAACCTAATTTTTGATTGAGGAAGATCCCTAAGCAGCATCTCATCGTTTAATTAGTTTATTAAGATTTGGGTGTTTCCCCCAAACTTTGAAAATGGTTAATTAGGCCATTGGTTGCACATGCCGAGTCAACTGAGCTGAGGCCCTTATCTCATTTCAATAGTTTATGGTACCATTCTACCCAAAAAATAGTTCAGGTCCTGAAATTCCTGAGTCACTAAAATTCGGGGTACTATTGTGCATTTTGACCTTTGTTTTTCCACTCGTGGACACAACCTAAGTTCTCATGTGCCTTTTCACATAAGTCTATTCAAATCCGAACCTTTTTAGCTTCCTTTCCCTAGAGAAAATGCATAAAGAGTCCTATAAATTTGGTGTTTCTAACAATTGAGTCTATAGTTTTTCGACTTAACAATTAAGTCTCAACCTTGTAACGTTATAATCCATAGCTCAAAATGGTCTCAACGTTTTTTAACACATTGAGGTGTTGTGACGTTAACACCATTTATTGAGGACACGTGAATACTTTATTCAAGTCCTACAGGTTATTGAGTTAATATTTTTCCTGTAATTTGTTGAATTATATATTCCGTCCGCAAAGTTATATAACTTGATGAAGTTAAACGACGTAGTCCTGAACAATGAAGCATCTCCAATATTCAAGATAACTTTTATAAAATTTAATTTCATTAGAAAATTACTATTATGGATATTCTGTTATTTAAAATTTTAATAGGGGTATGTGTCCCAACTGTAGATCCGCCATTGACTACAATGAACAATACGGACTCATCTATAGAAGGGTCGGAACTTCGTTTGAATCAACAAATGAACTATCACAATTGACAGACTTTGATCCCTGAGTTGACCCACTCAATTTGTTCCAACAATCGTTCCTACTGTTTACATCTCAAACATATAAGAACGAAAACTTTAAAAACTCGACCGTTAGGGTTTTTTCAACACCAAAATTGTCGCCTCTGTTGATCGCGTTCACTGACGTTGTTCAACCAGTTTTTCTTCCGTTCTTGTGCTCTACCACGACCCTCCCCCTCATGTTTGGATTGGTGGTTGTTGGTTGTGTCATTCTCGTGATATTGATTCCCCTTTTCTTTTTCGTTGCTCTCTGGTTTTCAATTTTTTCATTCGCTACCTCTCTCTTGTTGATAATGGAGGGTTCGAATGACAAGTTTTCCCCATTGACACTATCGAGAGAGGAGGAGGATGGTCCATTGCATCTAGGGATGTCAATCGAGTGGGTAAGATCGGGTTCGGGTTGGGTCATTCGAGTTTCGAATTGTTTCGGGTTTAGCTGATTTCGAGTTAGGTTGGGTTTGGGTTTCAGTTTGAGCTGATTTTGGGTCAGGTCGGATTTTGGTTTAAGTCATTCAGGTTTCGGGTTGCTTCAGGGAAAGCTTATTTCAGGTCAGGTCGAGTTTGGGTCATTTGGGTTTCGGGTTTGTTCGATTTCTGGTATAGGCCAGGTTTGGGTCGATTTCATTCGAGTTTCTTTCAGGTCCGGGTTTGGATTGAATAACATACTTTCATTTTCAAGTTATTTTAGGTGGAAACCGAGTAGGCATAACTATCACATGACTACATGATCATCGTCGACCTGACCAACCATTGCGCTTGAACAAACATTTTTTTAATAATATCTATATTATAAAACGAACAAACTATGACAAAACATGAAAAAATCACTAAGTAAAGAAAACGTAATTTTGTGTACGATGATACAAGTTTATGTTTGGGTCATTTTGGGTTCAAGTCCCTTCTGGTTCAGGTCATTTCAGGTTCATGTTGCGATCGGGTTGAGCTTATTTCGACTCAGTTCAGGTTCGGGTCATTCAGGGTTTAGGTCGTTTTTTTTTCTTGGTCAGTTCGGGTTCAAGCGGGTTTCTCGTCTCGAGTTAGTTTTTGATATCCTTAGTTTCGTCTAGGGCCGCGTTGTGGCGCTGCTACCTGTTGCCATTGTCAATGGGGGCCACTGCCGGCCTGAAACGCTACAGCAATGTCGAGGCTGGCCTTTTTTCTTGGCCTGTCGGCACCACTCTACCATCAGGCCCTGCCCAACCAATTCCAATGCGTCCCCGACGGGGTCGAGGCCTATCCCTTTATGTTGAGCCGCTAACCTCCAGGCTTGAGCTCATCTCTATGGGGGGACCTCATCGAGGCAATAGTTAGTGTTGGTTGTTAGGCTAACTGGGTTTCTGTCCTTGATTTTGCACTAGTCGGGGGGGCTTCCTAGTGACGTGGATGCACATTTCCTGCTGGATTTTAGTTTATCAGTGGTGTGGAAGGAGGTTTCGCCGGTTTATGTTGGTCATGAGTGCGGTATCTTGGGTGTTAGTCTTACTGGCCTATCGGCAGGGCTGAGTGGGGATTCACCTTGCTTGATGAAATGAGTTATCGGTCCACGAAGTGTTTGGATTTTGGATTTCCCCTGACAATTCGTTTGCCTACAAAATTGACCGCTAGGTATTATCAAGGATTTGGATCGTCATGGATATCTTGAGTTCGTGCGAGGAGAGATGAATTGATCTCAGCTCTCTCTTCTGACATTGGAGGATTTAGCTATTGTCGAGAGCATTTCTTAGGCCCCCATCTCAAACATCTTTGGTATAGAGTTTAAGGAGTCAAAATGTACTATGTGCCTGCTGTGTGGTTTTTCACTATTTTCCCCTTATCACATCTTGCTACTCTTTGTTTGGTTTTTCTTTCACCTCCTGGACGAGGCTGGTTTGCTTCGTCTTGATCTATCCTGCCTGGAGTATTTTTTCTACCTTTGATATAATTTATATAGTCTTTCCCGTAAAAAATAATAATAATAATAATAGATGTGATAAAACATATCGAGTTGACTCACTCACAAATTAAAGTCTCTCAAATGTGATTGCTCATGGATCAAATTCTCCTAATCGTAATAGTTTATAAATCGATTCATACCGAGTTATAATTTAAGCCCTTATCTAATCGAGTTGACATAGTTAAATATTTATTTAGCCTATAAAAAATATTAAAAATAGACATAAATGCATTTTCTTTTTGAAAAAAGGGTAAAACATAACCCCTTTATTTCATGAAGAATGTAAATATTTTCCATCTTTTGTTGTCTTAGATTAATTGTTCATTATAAGATAACTTTATCTGCTCAGAAAAATAAGAAAACTTTATATTACCAATTTTACCACCGTATTTATTTGTTCATTATACTCTCATATTAAGGTTAAGACCTACCAAACTTTCTCTTTTTCCCTCTCATCCAATCTGACTTTTTTTTTGTCAAGTGAATGAAATCTTTAGAACACTACAATTTGAACTAGTACTTTCTTTAATCCCCATATTAAATCTAACTCCACTTTCCTTAAGGGACAAAAGAGAGTAATCAATACAAGTGTTATATGTAAACACGCTAAAGGAATTATGATATACATAATTAGCTGGAAAATACATTTTTACTGTTACATTTAATGATTTTTCAGTAAAATATGTAACTTTTCATCATCCAAACATACTTGACATTTACTTGAGAGTTGATAGGGTTTTGAGATTGTTAGGGCTCACGACATTTGGGCCTCCAGCCCAAAACTGTTGGGCCAACTGCTTGTAGGTTTTATCGGTGAAATGAGAAGCGTCAAAGAAGAGATACTTGTTTGGGTTTTCACATACTTCGTATTGGGCTCCGGCCCTACCTCCGCAACTGAAGTTCCCTCTGAACTTTCCACTTCCACAACATGCCGTCGCAACCTCCTTTAAACCTTCACAATTAGGACACAATATATAAATAATAATAATAATTAATGTTGGAAAAATATTACCTTGGTATCAAAAATTATATCTTGAGAGTAAAATGTATAGAGGAAAAGTGAAATTCGAGGAATAGAATGAAATTGTAATTTGAAAATAGTAAGTATTATTTTCTAAATTTAGGAGAGCAAAGTACTCTTATAGTGTCCAAGTCATTAAGTCACAATTATTTGCAATATCTTTATGAGTAGTATCAAGAATTTAGAAAATTTTGGTATGTTAGATAGGAACTATCAGAAGAATTCAAAGCTTGAGAAAATTACTTGGACACATGCAAAAGGTTTTTCTCTTAACAGAGAATCAAGAAGATTGCAATGGATCTTGAAGAGTTGTGTATTGGTGTCCTCTTGGGTTTAGGGAGTGAACATTTTGGGATGATTTTTGTACTTATAGTTTTACTATCGGGATCATGGCTTGTAATATTTTTTGGGGTCTTTAATGAAATTTCTTTAGTCGTCTTTCAAAAAACAAAAATTACAATATCATACACTCGCTCTATCCCAGAAACGTTATCACATTTTCCGTTTTAGGTCGTCGCATAAAATTACTACCACATTTGTTTTCTTTCATCATTTTGACTTCTCGAGATTTTAGTTTTTTTTGGCAGGTGGAGATTTTAAATTTTATGCGCAATTAAAAATAAATAGTCCTAATTTTTAAATTTATATATATATATATAATTTCAAAAGTTAAATGATCTAATTTCATGGCATGGAGTTAGTATATATAGAGTACAAAAAATAAAAATAAAAAGATGTAGAAAAGTACCATATTTTGAGGGATTATTGAGTCTATCCTCGATGGCACTATATGCATCAAAAATTGAATATTCGAATCCAATTAATCGTCTCTTTAATTCATAGAGGGCTTTTGCAAGTATTTTGTTGTGTAGTTTTGCAACAGCATTGGCTTCCTCAAGGCATGAGTTGATGTTTATTGCAGCTTTTATTAAAGGAATACAGCCCAATGGGGACATGTTTATGAACCCAAATTTCCTTGCCCCAGCTCCATACATTTCCTTCATGCATCATCAAATGGAAAATTAGTTAATACACTTAAAATCTCAATCAATATACTATAATTCAGAATAAAAATAAAGAATTACAATGTCCATTCACAACTATGTCCATATGTATCTGTTTGAGAGCAATTGTTTCAATTAGGTGTAGCGTTTTGGATAATTTTTTAATGGTTAAGATTAAACAGTTTACAGTTAAACACTGAAAGTTACCCGCAATACGGAAATAGATAGATTTTTCAAAACGTAAAAATTAATTGAAAAAATTACTGTCAAACGGGCACTTAACTTGCGGAAATTTCATGTTGAAAGGTTAATTACATACCTAGCTTTGTCGAAAAGTACTAAAAAAACTTGTTTAATATGTTAAAATGATGCTAGATGTTAGAATTAAACCTTTCAACAAAGCAAGGTATGTAATTAACCTTTCAACAAGAAGAAATTCCAGCAAGTTAAGTACCGTCTGACGGTAACTTTTTCAATTAGCTTGTACGTTTTAAAAAAATCTATCTACATGTAGCTTTTAACGTTTAACTTCAGACTGATTGATGATCTTAACCATCAAAACTCAAATTACGATATTGAAAATAGAAGTTAATTAATCAATTACTTGGATGGCGGAGCTTATATTGCCGATGACCATTCCGAGGTACTCTTCAACGGAATAGGTTTGGAGAACGGTGACGTTGAGGAAGGCGTATATATAATCATTTCCACCCAAACTAATTAAGAAAATTGCTCGAGATAATAATTCCTTGGCCTCTACGTAACCAAGTTCCTTGCGTAGTTCGCTAACCATGTCATTGAAATAGCTCAATTGAGTTGGAACAGGAATTGGATTAGCCTGAAGTGATTATGAACAAAAGTCAATGATATTGGAAATAAGAGGAATATACAAAAAAAAACATTAGGAAATAAAAACATTAGTCATTGATAATGAAATTTCATTTTTAAGAAATGTATCGATTTTACTGAGATAACCCGAAAAAAAATATGTATCAATTTTGTTAGGACGGAGGGAGTAATATTTAAAACATGTAAGGTATTAAACTAATTTTACCAATGGTCAACTCACGACGTTAACCGTTAAAAAAAGTAATGTAAGTTTCACGATAGGTCAAGATGAAAATTGTAATTTTCCAAAAATAAAAGGACAAACTGTAAATTTCCTTTAGGGTAAATGTAATTAAAAGTTCACCAAAATAAAAATGTGTACCAGTTCTCGTAGAGTTTCGACAAGAGCACCAGCACCAGCAGATGCAAAATTGGCCCCAAAAATGAATTGCTGATTTGATGATTGTAAATATGGTGGACTCAACGGTATGTCCAAATACTCAGCTGCAATAAAGCAGCAATCTTGATTAAATCAACTTGCTTATATATTCGGTGTTTTGCGTGCCAAAAAAATTAAAAATTAAAAATTAACGCACTGTAGAAAAATAATTACAAATACTTTATATATTGTGTTGATGTGGACATAAAAAAAACAATTGTTGAGAGTATTTAGCCTAGTGGCTATGTTCTTAGGACATGAAGTGAAGTTCTAGAGTTTAAGTCTCCACAATTCCTATCTCTTATCTCAAATGTATAAAAAAAACAATCTGTCATATCATAATAGCTAATTCAAGACTAAATCTCTTTTTACCTAACCCAAATTGTGGAACTACCCATACACTCCCTCCATTTCAAAAAAATAATTACATTTCGTTTTCGGTATTTAATTTATGATTTTTTTCTTCAACATGTTATATAAGCTCAAATAATTTATATGTAAATAATAAATCAATGTTTGTAGTTTTACAATATATTTTTATATAATTTTTTTATCGAATTATTCATTATAAATATTTGAGTCAAACACAACATCGAAAGTTAAACGTAACATTCTTTTTGGGACAGAGGGAGATATAATAAACCAAACTACTCCCTCCGTCTCGCAAAGATTGTTGTGTTTGACATGTTTGAAATTGTAATGTTTGACTCAAAATTTTATTAAGATAAATAGTGAAAATAAATTCAAAAAAATATATCTTAAAAGTTTAGATTATAAATTATGAGAAATATATGGATCATTTAACTTTACATGTCTATGAATTCATAAAAATAAATTATAGAATAATTAATATGAAAACAAAAAAATTGCAATCTTTATGGGACAGAAGGAGTACTAAACAAACAAAATTACATAAGATCATCAATACCAAAATATAAAAAGCTTAAAATATTAAAATTTTAGAAAAATTAGTACTCCCTTCGTTCCTGAAAAATTGGTGTGTTTCTTTTTCAATGTTATGATTGGTTCAAATTATCACTAGAAAGAACTCATTAAAAAAATTCAAAAAATAAATATTTAGAAACTGCACACATTAATCCATAATTTGCATCTAAATTACTTAACTTTGTGTATATCAAAATGTTTAAGAAATAAGAGAAATTTAATGGCAAACAAATTAAGCACAAACCCATATTGCTATTTATAAATCAACCGTACCTATAAAGTCCGGGATAAGACGGCCGTCTGGGAATCTGCCACTGGGGTACTTGAACACCGTCTCGCCGTAGGGCTTGTAATTTGCTTGAACAGAATTGTTGATGTGGTTATTATTTCCCACGTCTAATAGTGAATCCCCAAAGATGAATAAAGGGACATGGCCCTGATCAGAAGAACAAATATTGGAGTTGCATAAACTGAGGAAGTTTGTGAGCAAGATTAAGAAAGTTAAGGGACCAAATCTTGGAATTTTCATCTTTACAAGGTTTTGGTTAGATTTTGGGCCGTATGTTCTTCTAGCTTGGATGGAGATATTTATATATAGGTACTCAAGGTGCTTGTTTGTTTACACGTAATCTTTATTGAAGTTTCTGCTTGGGTAATCGGTTTGAATGTCAAAGGTAATAAATAAAGTATCATCTGAAATGCAACTAATCCAATACGTTATGCTAACGGGAAAAAAAAAACTACTAAAGGATGCAACCTCGCGTAGGATGGCAGACGACGATGATAAGAAAACATCGTTGGGCGGGAGCGAAGGAAAACTACTAAAGGATCAAGCAACGTATCTCACAGGCTTATATTGATTGCCACAAATATTTGAAAAGTAGCAAATATGACCGAGAGGCCTAAGGAATGTCCCTTTCAACAATCAAGCGCTTGGAGTCATCCAGGAAAATCCAAGTCTTTGATAACATCTGGGGATCACTTCAAAAAACGACTAAACTGTCCGGGAAGACCAAGACCTAAACAGTTCTTGGAGTGGTAACCTATGGCTCTAGGCAGGGTGAGTCCCGGCTCAACCATGCCGTTAACGAAATAGGACATCCTCCACGTTACCATCACCATCCTGACCCAGGTGCACCGGTGACCCAACAACCTGCAATTTGAGTCGGACACCCCAACCATAATACATCACCGGGAAGAAATACGGCAACGACGGAACCCCAGCCACTAGCCCAACGGCCCCCAACCGTGGTGGAGCCTCGCAAAGAGAAGCCCAATCCGAGGTGCATCGACACCAAACTCGCGTTGGGCCACCCTCCACCTTACTGGCCAGGACCGTAGGCCTACCATCAAGAAACACCAACACAAACGTCAAAAAGATAAGCACCGACGTGGAGACTAACCCAAACCTTGAACAAAACCCTCTCTCTTCCAACAATGATTGATGCATGCAAAAGGTATCACTTTTTAGCACAAGTTTTATACTATCCTTTTTAAGCCCTTAAGTGTAAGGATCATGAGTAATATAGTGAATAAGAGCAAAGGGTATCAAACTAAAAAAACTAGAGCGTTGATCAACTAAACTAAAAGGATTAAAAGTGCAAATTACGCTAAGATGAGAGGTCACGTGTCATGAGATGGTTGTGAATTAATCTAATGATGTAATGGGACAATTCTAACTAAAAATGCTAAGACTTATCAAGAGATGTAACAATAACTTCACAAACAAGTAACATACAAATAACAGGATTTGGGGGTTTTTAAATACAAAGAGTTCCCACGGTTTTTTGGGTTCAAGGGATTCTCTACGAATTCATCACTTGATTTGGAGGTGGGTTACTACATCGAGCATGCTTCTTTCTCAAGTGCAAACATGTTAATCTCTCAACAAATCAAGCTAAGCCTTCTCTTGACCTAGCATTGACTCAAGGTATGAATAGACCCTAACTTAACCACTAATCCACTCCTAATTAAAAGCTATCTCTAGCTAGAACAAGTAGATTTATTGATTCTTACTAGTCTAGTTCATGTAAATCCCGCTTAGGAATTTCATCGAACACCTTGATGCATATGAATAGATATGGCCATACCCAATCATAATAGAAACATCCAAAGCATAAGAATCAATATCCAAATCAAAATAAAGAAGATAAACTCATAGATAATCACCCTAGACAAGCAAACCCCAAGACACAAGTGACTACTCACTCATGCTTATATCACATAAACACATCAACATGTAATGATCAAATTAAGATAGAAGTAAAAGAGGACAATAAAAGAGAATAGAACTCTATTGCAAATGAATCTTCTAAGATCATGAAGGCTTCAATCGCAAGAGTACTGTGGAGAGCTCAAAACCCCAGGTAGAAGAGAAATGATGGTTGCCAAGAGAATAAAAACTGAAATTCGTCACTTAATGAGAGGTCTCTAAAACTTACCCTAAAAGTCTATATATAGGTAGATATAATATCTAAAGGGCCCCTAGACATGTGTGGGCATCTTTAGAGTGCTAAACAGGGGGAAAATAATTCAGAAAAACTGGTGCAAAAGTGTTGGAATCGAGAAAGATCGCGGTAGCCCCGAAAATATTAAGTTACAGGTGGTGGTGGCACACTAATGCCACAGGGCTCACCTAGTGGCCAGGATGCTCTCTTTGGCATCACGTTGGCTCCATAGCACAGCGACGCCATAAGCCCTAGATTGATGTCAGAATGCTCTTTATGGCGTCACATTGGCTCCATAGTGACACTTACTAGAGCTGTTTCAACAAAAAACTTTCTTACAAAGGTGCATGAGGTTACTGGTGTAAATTCTTCAAGTCCGAGGCTTCATTACCACCAAGATTTGATGGTTAGATCATTCTTCTACTCAATGTGTGAAATTCCACATTTGGACTCTCCAAGCTTCCCCTCTACCCTTTGGATGCGCGCCTACACATAAACAAACTCACTAAATAATATACAAAAATATGATCAACTACTCTCAAATGCATGATGGAAATGACTAAGAACATCAAAAAATGTGATATGCGTACGCCACACATCAGTGATGCGCCACAGATAGGTAGGATTTCGCACTAAAGAGAGAAAGGATGAAGCCCCAACGAGGGAAGGAAACCGCCTAGGGCATCGAGAGAGACTGTATCTGGCCTTGATAATGTGCCAGTGGGACCAGAGAGACCTTAGACCGGCGATAACAACGGGGCGTTAACACATATTAGTAGGACCACTAGCAACAATGACCCTATCAGCGGTGTGCCAAACGAAATCGATGCCCAATAGTGGTAGAAGATCGGGGAGAGAAGTAGAGCGCTTTGGCAGCGCTTAGGGTTCATGTTGGAGAATTTTATATTTTGTGCATAATTAATTACTCCTTGGGCTTTTACCTACAATACTTTTTAAGGTGTTGGTTTTACCTCTAGTTTTACCGTTTTCTTTTTACAAGTCCACATGAAAAGTGTATTTGGCTCAAGTTAAAGAGTCATATAAATGTCATTTGAATAAGATTTTTAAATTCATAAAAATATTTCTTACATATACCCAGTTACCATGCGCGGTTTCCCGCATTGCACAAATTTGGGGCGCATGTTTAGTGGGTTGTGTACGCAGTCCGATAAGGGGCGACTGGGGTTGGGTGGGTGGGGATGGTGGCTCTAATGGATTGAGATTGTGACATCGTCATTGAGGGCTGGTGGCTCCAGCGAGGTGGATGGAGGACAAGGAAGATTTTGGAGAAAATGGTGGGAGGGGGTAAAGTTTTTAAATTTTTATATATTGTAGTAAATATGTCTAGTTTTTAAAACATGTAGGGTGTAAAGTTTTTTTGCCAACAGTCAATAAACGGTGTTAGCGGTCAAGGGGAATAAATGTAGATGTCACGATACCTTATTGTGGAAATTTTAGCTTTCCAAAAATATAGAAGATAAATTGTATACTTCCTTAACCTCAAGGGGTATTGTAAGTTTCTTTTTAAATTACTACTATGCAAATGGGTCTTGTTTGTAGGAATGTCAATCGGGCGGATCAGGTCGTATTTGGGTTGGGTTATTTGTGATCTTAGTAGGTTGAACTGAGTTCGGGTCAAGTTAAGTTCGGGTCATTCGGGTTTGGTTTAGGTTTGGGTTTCGGGTCGAGCTGATTTTCGGTTGGATCAGGTTCAGGTCGGGTTGGGTTAGAATCGAGTTGACGTACTGCAAGTCGACGAGTACCCCCAGAAGCATAATGACTGAGGTGGCACTATCATATACCAACCCAGAACCCACACATAATCGTGACAACTCCTCTACCCATGAATTCCAAGTTGCAGCTTGTCGTCGACCTAGAGTCGGTGATGCTCTCTCAGTCTCGGTTACATAGTAGTTCATTGATGACTTCTATTTTCGTGAAGGTCTACCCTTATCCAGGTGAGTTGGATTAAAATAAAATGTAACAATGTTAAACTATTGATATTTGAACCTTATCTCTTCAGTTATTTTTATGTTTGCATTTCAGGTCCTTCGGGTTCAGGTCAATTTCGGGTTCAACTTAATCGGGTTCGTGTTATTTGGGGCTCGGATTGTTTTGGGTTAATTTGACCTCAAACGCGCTCGGGTCATTGACTTTCTTGATCAATTCGGATTTGGGAGGGTTTAGGCAGGTTGTTTGGGCCTGATTAGTTTTTGACATCTGTACTTGTTTGTCTTATTTTTTTTAGACCTCTTGGCGAAGAAATTGTAAATTATTTGAGATATTCTTGTAGATTTTATAATTGAAAAACACACTAAATAGGCTAAGTTTATTAAGAGGATGAATTTGTTTCACTATCAACCGAGTTTTAGTAATTAACGCTTAATGATTAATAAAAAGAAACAGCACAACGAATCTATTGATTTTGCTATTCCAATTGACTTTGACTCTTAAAAAATAATTTCAGGATGAAGCATCTAAGGTAGTCCAACCGTCAGAATTTGGTAAGTTGTCCATATCAGAGATGATGTACATTCTTGGAACTTTACAATCCATTTGGGCTAAAACCACTTGTTTAATTTCATTTCTTAAGTTAAATTTAATATAAAAAAATTGAATTGTAATTTTTTCAATTTTATCTAATCGAGCATTATTTGGACCTATTCAATTGAATCAAATACATAATACATAATATACTTCTAATTAGGTGTATAATGCATCCACTTACATACAAAATACATTCAGTTATATATGACAGATAAAAATAAAAATTAACTATTTATGATTGGGTAAAGTGCACGGTTAGTGTCTTATATTTCATTATTATCCTAATTAGGTCCTACTTTAAGAATTTACCATATAAGGTTCCCTTGTCTTTGATTTTTTTGTTCCAATCACGTCCTATTCCGTTAAGTTGGTGTCAAGTGTAACGGATTTTTGAGAGAAAATGATCATTCTTGTTACTAAACCTTTTCTATTTTTCACTTTACACCCTAAACTTCTACATTTGACTTTCTACCCATCCCACCTAACTCCGGTCACCACAACTGGCCTTGCTTGACCACCACCACCGCCTCCAGCCTCCGGTGCACCGATTCGCAATCCTAGGCCGTTGATTCGAAGCCTTGAACTCACGATTCGCAACCATGGGCTCGTGATTCTTGGCCTTAGGCTACCGATTCGCAGTCTTGGGCTCGTGATTTGCTGCTTTAAGCCGCCGAATCGCGAGCCCGAGGCCGCAAATCGACGGCTTAAGGCCGAGAATCGCAAGCCCAAGGCCGCGAATCAATGGCCCAGGGTCATGAATTGGCGGCATCGGAGGGTGAAGGCGGCGGCGGTGGTGGTCGGTTGAGGTCGGATGTTGTGACCGGAGTTAGGTGGGGTGGGTAGATAGTTAGATCTAGAAGTTTAGGGTGTAAAGTGAAAAATATGAAAAGTTTAGTCACAAGACTTATCATTTTCTCTAAGAAAATCCTTTACATTTAACACCCACTTAACGGAATAGGACATGATTGAGACAAAAAACCAAATTTAAGGGACTCCAATAGGGCAAATTTTTAAAGTAGGACCTGATTAGGACAATAGTAAAAGATAAGGGGCTATCCGTGCACTTTACCCATTTATAATTATCTCCATAATACATACTGCACCCCGATAAGTACTTAATGCACCAAGTTGCATACCAAATATACCTAGTTACATAACGACATATATTAGATTCAAAACTCAATCCATCACACCACATCTTGGCGTCCCAGAAAATATATCCATGATACATACTGCATCTCGATAAGTACATAATGTACCCAATTACAGACAAAATATGCCCAGTTACATGAGAACATATATTATATTTAAAACTCAATCCATTACCTAATATATCCAGTTACATAGTGACATATATTAGATTCAAAAATTAATCCATTAAACTAGATCTCAGGCCTCCATGAAGCTTTCCTTCAACTAGAGACCTCAAAACCACCAGATCTCGCCGTCAAATCAACGTCTACGAGATCAGACTCCAATGCTAACTGCTACCATAACACAAGAGACCCCGAGCACACACTGGAAGTTTAATCTCAAGCACTACCAAAGCCAAATTGACATTACCTTCAGCGCTGGACATACCATCACAACCGCCGGATAAGAAACGTCGCCGTTGCACATGTGTCGGCCTTGATAAGGAATGAATGAAAGAACTTTGAAAGGAATTGACTACTGTTTGAGTTAAAAACCAAACGCACACAAATCCTTGAACTAAGGGCTACTGCTTCACGATCTCTCTCTCTCTCTTCAAAGTTCTTTCATTCATTCCTTATCAAGGCCGACACATGTGCAGCGGCGACGTTTGAGTTAAAAACCAACCGCACACAAATCCTTGAACTAAGGGCTACTGCTTCACGATCTCTCTCTCTCTCTCTCTCTCTCTCTCTCTCTCTCTCTCTCTCTCTTTTTCGTTTTATTTTGAAACAGACGTTTTTTGTCCGTCACGGGTGTATTACTCTCCCGGTGTAATCAATCTAATCTCGTATTGATTTATGTTAATTAATCAACCCATAGCTCATCAAAATAAAGGCTTTGTTCGCATTATCAAGGTTTGCTCAAACCTGGATTAGTGGCATTAATAATTACATAAAAACCATCCGATTTAACTAGAAGTTCTGAAAAGCCCCCACCTTTTTAAAAATCATACAATAACCATCTTCTCATTCTTCCCCATCCCACAATCGATGTCACCCCTGTACAACATTGAGTTGTTGTTGGTGCCGCCACCTTCTTCACCAACATCACTGCCGCCATACGTTGAGCGCTAGTTGGCTGCAGCCAAGCCCGAGCAATCCCGCGACCTCCGACATTTAGATTCGTAGAAATCGAAGATCCCCAACACCGATTCGATGCATCCCATCGAGATGTGCTTGTCCTGCCATCGAGCTATGCTCGTTTCATCGCCCAGCCCACGTTATGGTCGTCTTGCTGAGCCGTCGGATCGGTGGCGTCGATGGTGGCAAATGTGTAGGTTTGTGCGATAAATCAACCAAAGATGATAGAGATGTTAGGTCAACTTTACCTCGATGACAGGTGCGAAAAGTTGAGCTTGTGGGCGGTAGGGAGCTTATGGGCAGCGAGGAGTAGTTGGGGAAGAGGGTGGGGGAATTGCAGGATTTTAAAAATATGGGAATTTTTTTGAATGTTTACACATAAATAAAAGTGCTTTTGTGTATTTAACAATAATTCAAAATCAGGGTTAAACCCTGATAATGAGAAGAGAGCCAAAAACAGTTAATCAACGCATAGTCACTGAACACGGATCAATGGGCCGAACTCAAAAGTAGTGGGTTTGGGCTGCTAAACTTTGTACAGAAGTTCACAACCCGCCATCCTCCTCTTCTTCTTCGTTCATGGTCTGTTTGGACTTAGGGTTTTACCCTCCTTGAATAATACGGAACTGGTAAAAACCTTCCAGTTCTGTTCTGGTTACATTACCAGAACAATAAAGATTGGGGATTTTCTTCTGATAAGGATTCAAACATGTCGGACAGTAACACTCAAGTGGAACCAGGTCTGAACCCAAGAGTCACCTGGGAAGGATGCAGTGTATTGCTGGACATAAACGACGGCGACCGCCTGGTCTTTGCTCGCCTGTCACCTGCTTCGTGAGTATTTCTACTTTCAAGAACAAAGTTTTTATCTTTATGGAATCTAGCAACTGTTTCTGAACATATTCTGTTTAACTATGAACTGCTTTTAGGACACTGAAAATTGGGAACAAGAACTGCTTGTTGCAACCTCTTGCTGGGTGTAATTTTGGTTCCTTGTTTCAAGTTGAAAGCGGGAAGGATGGTCCCTATCTGTCACGCATTGTCTCTGACATCAAAGGTTTGACCTTTCTAAAGTTTGTATTTTTCTTTTTACTCGGTCAACTATTTGGTAGCTCATAATTTATTCTTCTGGGTGAATGTCTTTTGATGGATTTAAGGTTTAGTGTTGGTTTCTTTTTGCTAAATCATACCAATGGCGAATTTGATTCACACAACTTGTTTGTGAAGGGTTTGTGATGTTAGCCTGATCATGTAGTCATAGGTAGGCTTTCGAAAGCTAGCTTCTTTAGGGTGAAGGTGGCCAAGAAAGACTATATAACCACACTGTTTGCTTAAGCCACATGGATCTTTTGGTTCATCTCATTAGCGAAACTTCAATTACAGACCTCGGCAGCATCTGCAAGCTAGGTACACGCACTCTAATATGTAGTCCACAGAAGCTGCAATCTACTTAGCTTCAGTCTATCGGGGTGTCGTGTAGTGCTCTCCACATGGGCTGATTTTGTGCTAGCCTCTGGTTAGCACTGAGGGAACACGCCACCAGCCACAGAAAGCTTAATCTTCTCTAGGTTGCCCTTTCCATGGTTCTCTTACCCATTGACATGAGCCTACTTACATTGTAGTGTGAGGGTGCCTAAGAATATAGCACTTATAAGCGAGTTTATTAAGCCTTTTGGGAGCTCTTTTTTCTCTCTATCATATTTGTTTTGATCATGATCCATAATTCTTCCTTTTTACTGCTTGTAAGAATTAGCTGCAAATCTAGGTTACTGGTTGCTTTAGCCCTTCTAGACTCCTTTCTCAGTTAAACGAGACATTGTTTACAGGAAATAATGTCCAAGAGGATGAAGTTCATAGATCAAAGGAGGAATCTCGAGATAATCGAACAATAATTGATAATAATCAGGCACAAAGCCTCAGTGGTGAGGATATAGAGGCTATGCGAAGGTGCGAATTCTTCTTGCAATCTTTTTTTTTTTTTTTTTAAGTATGGAAGTTTCGGTTTGTTGGACTGCCTTTGATGCTAAATAATTTATGATGCAGAGAGGGGGCCTCAGGTAATGATATTATTGAAGCTCTTATAGCAAACAGTGCAACCTTTGAGAAGAAGACACAGTTCTCACAGGTAAATGTGTTTTGGTCATGCAACTCATGCCAGCTAAAAGACAGAATTGATTCTGAAATTTTATTTTCTGATTATAGTTAATCTTCAGGAGAAATACAGGATTAAGAAGCAGAAGAAATATGCACCCAGAGTATTGTTAAGACGCCCTACTGCTAGAAGGTAGAAATCCACACCTTACGTGTTGTTAAATTTATCCAATATTTAGGTTAACTTCTCTTTTCTTAATTGTTTGTTTCTCGAACTTGATTTTATCAGCATATGTGAAGCGTACTTCATGAAGAATGCTGCTAAAATTGGGTAACTTCATTACTGCTTGTTTAATTTATTTGATTTCCATTGATGTCACAAATCTAGTGCTCTGTTATCAGTGATCTGTTAACAGTGAGTTGTCCACTAATTTATCTTTTCGTTCTTGGCATGAATCAGATATTTGCGGGTGGACACTTTATCTCTCTTGCTTTCGATGTCTAACGTTACTGCAAACTCGGATATCCTTGTTGTAGACATGGTGGGTGGACTACTTACTGGTGCTGTTGCAGAGCGTTTAGGAGGTGCTGGCATGCCTTACTCTTTCCTTTCTATCTTTTAAGCATACCTTAATTTCTCAAATTTTAGGGTATGTTAGTTAAAATTATTTGGAACTGGATTAAAAGGGTGAACAAAAACGTTTTAACAATCTTTGCTCGTACTCCCTCCGTCCTAGAACACCTGACCTGTATGGCTGTATCCTTTTTTGGGCTGTCTTAGAAAACTTGACATGTTTTCAATTAAGGAAACTTTCTAATACTTTTACCTTATTACCCTCAATTCTCCTTCTTCCACCCAAAAAGTTACTTTTGTCTTACATGCCAGTTTTACTTTCTTATCCTCAAGTCTTCAAAACACCTTAATCTTCGTGCCAGTCATTTGTGCCAAGGTTTCTAGGATGGGATGGGGTATTTGAAATGAAATAAGTTGCTCATTAACACTGACAGTTAAAAACATGAATTTGGATGACTTTTTACTCTATTAGTTGCCTCTGAAAATTTATTTACACAAATACTCTATTAACATTGTTTGCACAATCTGAGTTTAAAGTCTTATGTTTTGATGACAGGTACAGGTTATGTGTGCAGTACTTATCTTGCAGAAACTCCATATCCTATCGATATTGTAAGGATGTTCAATTTTAATAGTGAAACTTGTAAGAGGTACCTAAAGTTTTCAGTTTGATGGTACTTCAAAACAATTGCACAGTTTATGAACTAAGCTCCTGCAGAGTCTTTTACCTATGTTTTCCTTTTGTTGAATCTAGGATCTTGAGGACCTCCCTCAATGATCTCAACCCTCTAAATAATAATGGTTGTGAGCAAATCTTGCAAGATACAGATGTCAATCCTCTAAATGTAAGTTGCGAGTATTGAGGGTGTGTTTCACTCTCTTTTTTCCCTTCATTTTGCATCTTTATATATCAATATCAATCAACCGAGCCTTAATCCCAACTCTCTGGGGATTTTGCATCTTATTATATAGTAGTGATTATTCATAATGCTTCCATTATTGCTTAAACTTTACGCTGTAGGGAGTTCTAAATTCCTTTTTAACTAATATTTTTAAAAGGTAACTTTTCATGTAATATTTCTGTTTCTTAAGTTAGGTAAGCTAAAAATTCATGAAAATTTTCTTACTCTGAATAAACCTTTTAGCATGTCTGTTTAGCAGTAACTGACACATCCAAATGGTATTGATTTTAAATAGTAGAGGTTAAATTTTTAAAAAATAATGGATGCAAAACGTAATGGATTTGTTAGAATCCAGAAATATAAAATCTAATAACGTTTGTAGGAACAAACGACTTCCTCAGTCAACTTGGAGGGTTTTCATGTTTCAACCGAAACTGCGGTTTCTGATATTGTCCCTGAAACAACTGCTGAAGGGAACAAAACTAACAAGACTCCAAAGGCTGGACAGAAGGCATCAGAAGAAATAATGCAACGTTGGAAAGAAAACGGATTCTCTGGGTACATTCTGTGTGCACTTGTTTATCTGTTTAGCCTAATAGTCTGCTAATGCCTATATCATTAGTTCTTGACCTCTAAGCTTCCTTTTATAGTTTGATTGTTGCCGCACCAGAGCAAGATGCTTGGAGTTTACTTAAAGACATACTACCACTTCTCTCATACTCGGCTCCTTTTGCGATATATCACCAATATCTTCAGGTTCTTGAAGCCTCCAATTCTCATTATTATTATTATTTCGGTCTCATTTGGTTGGACTCAAGCCACTAGCTTAAGCCAATGGCTGAAGCCCAACTTAATTTGAGAATAAAATTTAAATTTATAATCACATAAACAACTTACTCCGTTGGATTAAGCCTAAAATGACTTAAGTAGAACAATCCATTGGATTGAGTCATTTATGTGATTAAAAATTGATAATTCATTTTGGATGTAAGTAAATTTACCTCTACTAAACGTATATTTATCTAAGGTTTGGCAAATTGCAAATAAATTCTTCATATATGTGAGCTGTAAATTGGACTTAAGTCTTGCATCCTAATTCATGGTTTTCAAGAGAATAATCTGCTATAATTATACCTGTGAATGTTCTCACGGTTTTTGTTGTTGAAATACAGCCCCTTACCACCTGCATGCACAATCTACAGATGAATAAAATGGCAATCAGTTTGCAAATTTCAGAACCTTGGTTTCGCGAATACCAGGTTTGCATCTTCATGATCTAACCAAATGGTTTCGATATGCATTAGTGAGCCAAACTCGATTCCGCTCATTATTACTCCATCTATCCCAAAATTTAGTGATGTCCTACAAAAATTGATACTTTTCCTTTCTGGGAAACTTTTATCTTTGTTTTACTTTATTACTCACTTATTCACTCAAAAAGTTTTTCTTGACTTATTCGTCTATTTACTTTTAATCCCTAACTATGCCTGTTCAATGCTCTACTTAGGTTCTTCCATCAAGAACTCATCCTTGCATGCAGATGAGTGGAACTGGGGGTTACATTCTTAGCGGTATTAGGATATACAGCTCTGAAAATTGTGCCTCAGCATAAGGGATTGTCATTTGGATGAAGGGATGAAGGTTGGATTGTTGTCCCAGATGTGTAATCACCACCCTTATCTTTGTTAGATGTATAATTTTTAATGTGCTTCAATTTTGACAATGTTGCATTGCTGTTATGGTTGTAACTTGGATAAAAATCTGATAAACTGCTCTTCCAATTACTGTCTTCTCATTAACTAGTGTCTTCTCATTAACCATTTTGGTTTTGAATTCTTAATTACTCACACAGTTAAAGTTAAATTTGAGATATAATGTAATTGTCAAATGGAGATGTGGCCTCTTAGTACGCTCATCTCCGAGTGTGTGCAAGAGGAAGAGAGGTTGAAGTAAGGTATGGTAGAAAGTGTTCACTGGTTACAACTTTTAAGGGTAAAGAAAATTTAATAGGGGAAAGAATGATGATGAAGGCGCAATTCAAAC
This sequence comes from Stellera chamaejasme, assembly GCA_024586325.1. NCBI lineage: Eukaryota > Viridiplantae > Streptophyta > Magnoliopsida > Malvales > Thymelaeaceae > Stellera > Stellera chamaejasme. Next base: position 18,042,318 of record CM044986.1, read on the forward strand.
GTCACCAAGTGATGAAGATAAATGTGGGTGATGACAAATTAGTGCAAGTTGAAGCATTTGAGATATTTAAGGCTCGTTTAGTTATGGAGAAGTTTCCAAGTTTTTATTTCTAAAATTCATTTTTAAATATTTGATCACATACTTAATTTTACTTAATTTTTAAGAGATGGAAAATCTTGTTTTTCCAATGATTAGAAAACTTTAGTATTAAAATGGTAACCTTTCCAAATAAGGTTCCCTAATTTAATACTACAGTTTTTCAAAATTTGGAAAACTTTGTTTTCCATACCTTCAAACCTATGTATATGATCAAACATTTATAAAGAAGTTTTGGAAATGAAAATTTGGAAACATCTCTACAACTAAATGGACCCTTAGAGTCCGTTTAGTTAAGAAATTCTCCAAATTAATACTAGAGTTTCCAAAATTTATGAAACAAATTTTTATCTAGTTATACATCTAAATATTTATAAAAGAAAATTGGAATGAAACGGATCTTTAGATTTTTTGTTAAGAACCAGATTTTATCTGGAGTTGAATGACCAAACTTTCTCAAAATTGTCAAAATACAATTACACTCTTTTCTATTCTGCAAGTATGCAATAATTTATTGATAGTACTAAAACTAAGGATAGATTTGTAATAATGTAAAGGCTTGGGTTCAATTGTGCCGTTATCCCTTTTTCCAGTACCTCTTCTGTTTCCGGTGAAAGTGACGTGTATTTGGAAGTTTTGGGGATTTATGAAAATCTCTATTCCCCTGCTTCTGCGGATTCTGAGTTCCTGGCCGAATCGAAACCTGCAAATCCACAGCTGCGGCGGCGGCGGCGGGGTGGTAACTGTATACCAAACTCTGAAGATTCTTTTTATCGGGCACTGAGCAGGTAAATTCGATTCATGTTTCAAAGTCGCCTATTTCTTTCTCCGAAATTCTATGGCGGAATTTGTATTTTGCCCTCAATATATTCCGATTCTGAGTTTGAATTTTCTGATTCTATTACCAGTTCCTCGAACCTCTCTAATTTCTCCTTTTTGACGCAACTGAAAGAAGCTGATTATGTTTCTATTTCGTTTGCGCTTCTCGTTTTCTCTGTAAATTGACGAGTTTAAATTTACAGTTGAGGCAACTTCTCTTCTGTCATTTCATGTCGGGGCCAAGCAAAGATAGTCTGTTATCTCATGATCAGGTACATTTGTGTGTGGTAATTATGTAAGGATCGTGAACAGCTTACATTTGTCTGTTATCTCATGATCAGCTTTGAAATGGGATGATTTGAACATAGAGATGAAACATTATGCATCTGGAATGGACTGTTTTGTTGATTTTTGTATATGCTACTATAATCTTGATTGGGCTGCATTTGCAGCTTGCATCTGATGTCTTTGACAGTTTGTTGGAGTCCATAGTTGTTGATGTTGCATCAGAGAGTCACCGAATAGGAAGATTGGGGCTTGACCGTGACTTGGAGGCGGATGAGGAGGAGTTCAGGTTGTCAGTACAAGCTCGAGCCACCTTGGCTGATTCTAGTTACAGCAGTGAGACAAATGGGAAATATATGGTGGATATTTTTGGGCAGACGCATCCCCCTGTTGCGAATGAAATATTTGAGTGTATGAACTGTGGACGATCCACTTCAGCTGGCAGATTTGCTCCACACTTGGAGAAATGTATGGGAAAGGTGATTCCCATTCTTATGATGTGTTCATTTTTCGCTTCACTTTGGATGGTACATATTTCTAGAAATCCCACTACATTTTCGTGTAGATATGATTAGAGGTCTCTATGCTTTGCGCTTGCTTTCGTTGATGGAGTGAGTTTGGAGCTCTGGTTGGCTTCATGGGATGCTTTCTGTCCTTCAGTCTCATTTGCGACTGTTCTGATGGTTCTCCTCACCGGATTCACGAACAACCTATTGCAACTTAATGGCTAAACTGTCATATATTTTATTGAAACTTGATCTTTGTTGAACATTTACAAACTTGACATGACAAGATGAATAGGTATTTGAGTTTTTTATACCCTACATCCATACCTACAATAAGCAATACTCTACATTTTCTTTTATTAATAGAAATAATTCTTTACTAACCTCTCATTTTCATTATTTTTGCACATTGGTTTCTAATGTTTTCAATATCTTAATATGATTATTTAAAACTTTTTCTATCTTTTTGGTCAATTTTTCATAAATGTTATTTTCTACATCTAATTTTATAACCCATCATTCCCAAAAAGTTGTGCAATATTTTTCTTTTCTCCTTTCTCACCTCTTATTTTCATTCATTTTACATATGAATGCCAAATGTTTTCAATTTATTAATACGATCACTTAAAAATATTCATTTTAATATATATTTTTCATTTTAACTTAACAAGTTATCTTTCACAATAAAACTTGAACTATATTCTCATTTTTTGAACAATAATACAAAATATAAACACCATATGTTTTATTCTCCTTTTTCATATTCTAACTCTTTAATTTGAGGTTGTGTTTAGCTAAAAAATATATACAAGCCCTCTTCTTCTACCTTATAATTAAAGTTAATGGGATAGTTCATTTTTTTATCTATTATTATAATTCTTTTTACATATCACCACTAAATGTTTTTAATCTCCTAATTTTAATCACTCGAAATTTATCAATCTTTTTGTCAATTGTTTTTTTATAAATGTTATTATCTACATTTGATTTCGTACAACCTCCATCCCAAAAGTTTTTCAATAATTTTCTCTTTGTTCCCAAAATTAATTATGCAATATTTCCTTTTTATTAAATTGTTTTCCATTTTAGTTTACTAAATTATTTTTTACTACAAAACTCAAAATATATACTTCTCTTTTTTGAATGGTAATATAAGACTCAATTACAAAAAGTACAACTTATTTTATTTTCTTCAATATTCTAACTCTTTGATTTGAGTGGAGAAGACTTTTTTTTGTTCATAATTAATTGCAAGTAACAATAACGTATGATAATATGATTAATACTTTGCTCTGCAGCAACGCGGGGGCTTCCAGCACCTCGTTATAATACATCTCCTTACTGATAAAAGGTCCTTGTGGGATAAGCCAACCTTTAGAAATATCAGATCCAAATGATACAGACTTATTTGGTTGGCTTAAACCAATGACTTAATTTGAGCTTAATCAGGCCTATGACTTGTGTGTTTTTGTTTCCTAAATATTAATAAATGTACGTTACAAATAATAAATTTACTTAATTTGAGAGTAATTTCAAATTTTTATTACATATTCAACTTACTCTTATGGATTAGCCCGAAAAGGACTAAGTAAAATAACTCAGCGGATTGGGTTATTTATGTGATTAAAAGATTAGAATTCATTCAGGATTTGAGTAAAGTTAGTGTTTTCGAACACATGTTTATCCAATTTTTGGAAAAATTGTAAAGAAAATATAATATACTACAATAAAGTTAGACTAAAGTTCAAATGAGTTTAGTTCAATCAACAAATGTAAAAGGGAAATTAACAAAAACACCCTTGAGGTTTGTCATAATCTCCACCCCGTATTTTTGGAATTCTCGAAACCCCCGAGGATTATGAAAATATACAAAAACCTCCTGGAGCTAACTTCTGTTAATTTCTTTTGTTAGATTTTAAATTTTAATTACAAAATTTGGAGGCTAAAATTCTAACTCTAACAATTTTACCCCAATATTTTAAAACTCACATTTTATCCCCAAAATTCTAACCTCCTCGTCTTCCTCCTCCTCGCCTCCGCCGACAACATCACCGTCGACTTCCCCACCTTCACTCTCCGCAACCTCATCCTCCTCGGAGACACCCACCTCTGCGGCAGCGTCGCAGGCCTCGTGTTCTTCCTCTCCCCCGAAACCCGAACCCTCGGCAGCGTCGACTGGTACTTGGGCCTCGTCAAATCCGCCATGAAAGAGCTCGAAAAGCTCCAAGGCGTCACCTCTCCAACGAGCTCAGACTTAATCGAAGGCCGATGGCAGTTGATGTTCACGACCAGACCAACAACAACGTCGCCGATCCAGAGAACATTTGTCGGCGTCGACATCTTCGCCGTGTTCCAAGAGATTCACCTCCGCAATAACGACCATCGCGTCTCCAACATCATCTGATTCTCCAACGCCATCGACGATCTGAGAGTGGAGGCGGCAGCGTCGGTAGGAGACGGGAAGCGGATCTTGTTCCAATTCGACAGAGCGGCTCCCTGAGGTTGGTGGTAGGGGTGTGAAACGAATCGAGCCGAGCCGAGCTCGGCTCGAGCTCGAGCTTTAACGAGCCCATCGAGTCGAGCCTCACGAGCCCATCTAACAAGGTAATTATATGGATCTGACAAGGTAGTGATGTCGATCTAACTAGGTAGTCTTGTCGATCTAACAAGATAGTGATGTCGATCTAAAAATCTCATCATGCTGATCACCATTTTATGCTGATCAATCAAGTAGGTATGTCGATCTAACAAGGTAGTCATGTGGATTTGATGATGTTAATCTAAACAACTTATCATGCTGATCTATTATCAATGCCGATCTATTAAGACAACAATGTCTTTCACTATACAGATAGATATTCATTCTGGCGATGTCGATCGAAATAACATGTTATGCTTATCTATATTCAATGCTGATCTATCAAGAACTATCGAGCTGAGCTCAAGCTTCACGAACCATCAAGCCGAGCTTGAGCCGAGCCCGAGCTCGAACCTGCTAGGCTCGGGCTCGGCTCGGCTCGAACTCACCCCTAGTTGGTGGTGACTGGTGAGAGATTTGAGAGGGTGGGGGTTGAAATTGTAAAAGGGATAAAACGTTTAGGGTAGAATTATTAGGGTTGGAAAAGTTATGGATCAATTTTTGTAATTAAACCTAAAAGTCTAACAGAATAGGTAATGGTGGTTATTGTCAGGGGGTTTTTGTATATTTTCACAAACTTCATGGGGTTTTTTCAAGAATTCCAAAAATGCATGGGGAAAGTGGAGATTATGACAAATCTCGAGGGGGGTTTGATAATTTCCCAATGTAAAACTACATCCAAATGTACGGCAAGAGTTAGAATGTACTGTAATATATACACATGAACAACCTTTTACTTCCATTAGGACAAAATATACCCAAACAAGGGGATGCATTTTACTTGTATCTGTTTCATCACATAAGCAAATAAAACAATGAATATGTTTATCTTTGGCATCTTCCTTTCAGTATTCTGGACCACAATGCCTAACTATGGAACAAATAAAGCAGGCAAAAAATGTCTGTTAGCCAGCAGGCAGTGGCTGGAAACAAGAACTTTTAGCAAGTTCTCAGTTTCTGTTTTGAAAAAAAGGGGCTCCACTTTCCAGCAAATATGTTGGCAAAAAGTTGTGAAATTATAGCATAACTTTGGAGCCAAGCAATCAAGATTGAAATGTATCAGCAACTATAGCCAAATAAATCAGCTTGGTCTTTCAGCTCTATTAGAGAAACTTGCTACTCCATTGACACTTAACTTTTATCTACACACATAAAAAAAACTTTTATCTACTTATTTTTTCTTTATCAAATAATTGAAGCACAACTATCATCACAGACAAAACATGAGAAATCAAGAATTCAAGACCACAAACCTCAACCTTCCTCTGCACTTTGGCTTCCCCTTCAGCTTCAATTGAATCCAGTTTAAGCAGCTGTGCCATGAGCAACTCACTCAAGACGACGAATTCCTCTTCTTTAACCTTTGCGCCTCCATTAACAACTCGCTCCAAAGAAACAACCTGCAAATTCATCACAGCTTTAGAGATGTCTTCTTTCCATATCGAGCTGAAAGGTCGATGATAATGAATCGGTTTTCGCCAAGATACAAACATTAACCTTCTCAAAGAGCTTATCCACGTCAGCCCTAACAAGAACTACAGATTCATAGGCTTTCAGTATGGTTTGGTTTCTCTGCATCTCCTCAAACTTTCTCTCTTTGCTGGCTGGATCTTCTAGTAGTACAATCTTTGACATGTCTTGTACACCAACCATATCCAAACACTCTGCATCATCCTTCTCTTTCCCTTGGAACAACAGCCTTTGTTCCTTTGGCTCCAAACCAGTCTCATTTTTGAGAATTTCCTTTAACTCCCCTTTAAATCAGTAAAAGCAATTCTCAGTTTCTGAAATACTCTCATAGTCCCAAAAAAAGAAGATTCATTTGTTTTTCAGCATTTAATCTATGAACTTTTTTTCTTTTAACGTTTTGATATAAAAAGAATGATAATTTATATTCAAATGATAAATGGACATTTCTAGTTTCTATCAACATTTTTTGAATTTCTTAAAGAATATTCCTAATGAAAATTTGAGTCAAAAACATATTCCATAATTCAAAATGTGTCTTCTTCTCTAGGACAGGAGTGTGATGATCTTCAAAACTGTGAAAGCAAAATTTTCATACTCCTACATTTTTCAGAAATTGCTCAGAAAACTGAAAACAAGGAACTTGGAACATATTCAAGAAAACCTAATGAAGCACTACTCACAAGATAATGGAGCAATGGATCATCCAAATGAACTTAAAAGCACACAAATTCCAGTCTTCAATAGCAAAGGCACAAAACCCAGAACAGCAAACAAGAGAGAGAAGTGCTAGCTAGTACCAAAGGTGGATTGTGCAGGGACAGAGATGTCATGGTGAAAAGAGCCATTAGAGACCTTGATCTTGATCATTGTTCCAGGTGAAGAAGAAGAAGAAGCATTCCCAAGATTCCTCCTTTGAACAAGCATGCCACCTGGCCTCAACTCCCACTCTATCTCCACCTTAGCAACCCCATTGCTCACATGCCTTTTTGAAGCTGATGATGATTTCTTAATCATGGCCAGAAAATTGACCCACAAACCATAAAGTTTTGATCTTTAAATCTCCTTATGTGAGTAAGAAGCTTGGGAGGTGTTTGGTGTTTGAGTACGCAAAAAACCAGAAGATGGGAAAGAATGGAAGCAATCTAGTTTGAGATGGAGACCATACAACAGGTGAAGCTGTGTTGTTGATCAGACGGTGGTGGGCTGTAGCAATCAGGGAATCAGACGGCTTAGAGGAGGTGAAATTAGGCGCAGGTCAGTCACATGATGTGCATGAATTGATCGACATTTGGGTCCCTGAAATGCTTGGAATTCAGTTTCTTGGACATAAACTGGAGGAATCTCAAATAAAGGAACTCGTGCTGTTTTAGAATGCTGACAGCTGAGGCTTCGGTCAGACTTACTACACTTGCAGTACTCCCCCAATCAACAATATTTATTTATTTATTTTTTTTTTTTGAAATTCTATTTATAATTTTATTATATTGATTGGAATATATATATATATATATATATATATATATATATATATATATAAAATAAGCATATTTGACAATTTAATATCTTTAGTTTTTGGTTTTTTGACGAAGGTTATTATTAACCACCTAGGTGTTAAATACCAGCTAAAAGACTAAATTGTCCTCTAATACATCTAAATCTAACTTCGCCCAACCCCTTTCAGCTGCACCGTCTCCTCTCTCTCATCCAGATTTAACCAAATCTTGAGCATCGATTGCAGCTCAATCGGAGGGGAGGATTCGCCTCAACATCATGGCTCGCCATCAGAGGATGCTCCCCATCGGAGCATCGCAGTCCCTGACCGTCTATTCATTCTAGCTATCCTTCATAAACAAGCAATGTGGGATGAGCTTCCACTTGTTCAAACTATGGGATTGGACCATTTGTGGTACCAACTAACAATCTCCCCTCCAATCCCAATAAAGGAGGAGATGTCACCACCAATGTTTCAAGCAATGGTAGAACGCACCAAGCTCATCCCACCTTGGTGCAATGTAAATCATGCTTACATTCGGTGCATTTTGTAAGCATATCTCAAACGCTGTCATCAAGATGGATTTTCTCCGTGTAGAGCTCGCTCTCTTCCGTAACTTCTCTAATCCATTGATACCTCACCCGAATATGCTTGGACTTGGAGTGAAATCGACATTCTTGCCGACATGTATTGCATTCTCGTGAATCACGTAATCACAACATACTTGTCCCGCTTCAAACCGATTTCCCGAACAATCTCTTCATCCAAAGCATCTCCTTACAGCCTTCGCAAGAATGGCAATATACTCGCCTGTTGTAGACAAAGCAATACACTTCGTAGCTTGACCGCCATGAAACAGCTCTCCCACAATAAGTGAATAAATACCATGATGTTGACTTTTGCTATCAACATCACCCGCCATATTCTGACCAGTATAACCAGCTAGAACTGGTTTGGTATCACCATAACAAAGACACAACTTGGAAGTTCCTGTAGATATCTCATTATCCATTTAACCGCTTCCCAATGATCTTTTCCTAGATCTGCATCGCAGTTCCCGATTGGCGATTATGCGAAAACGCCTCAAATCGGCGACAACCTAAGTCTTTCATTTCAAATGACTTAGCCAAATCTCGCTTCAAACCTGAAATCCTCTACAAATTCCGTCCCACAATAAGCATGTCATCCACATATAAGAGTAGAATAATAAAGTCACCGCACCAAACTTTTGCGAAACACACAAAGTGGTCGGATGATGTCTTCTTGTACCCATGCCGTGTCATGAATGACTCAAACTTCCCGTACCACCGCTCGACGCTGCTTCACCCATACAAGCTTTTCACAAGTTTGCACACCATACCTTCTTTTCCTTGACCTTAAAACCTTCTCGTCGCTCCATGTAGACATCCTCCTTAAGGTCACCATGTAAGAACGCTGTCTTAACATCAAGTTGCTCCACCTCCGATTTAGTATAGCAAATGCACTCCAATATCACACGGATAGATGTCATTTTTACCACTGGAGAAAATATCTCCTCATAGTCAATCCCTTTCTTTTGACCAAAACCCTCGACCACCAGCCTCAGCCTTGTACCTCGGGCCAAACCTTCCGTCTTCCCGTTTGATCTTGTACACCCATTGGCTCGAGATTCACACCGGTCTCTCAACAAGCTTGTAGGTGTGGTTCTTGTGGAGAGACTACATATCTTCCCGCATTGTTGTTACCCACTCCTTCTTGTGAGAATCTTCAAGTGCCTCACGGAAACAAAGAGACTCACCACCATCCGACAATAACACATAACTGGCCACCGGGTACCCGGTTGATGGTCTCGGTTCTCTTACGCATCTTCGCACCTCTTGTGGAACTTGAGATGCCTGGGGTTGCTGGGGTTGATCTTGGTCATGTTCTTGTGCCACCGGTTCCAAAGACTTCAACTTCATTACCCATATCCTCTGCATGGTCATTTTCATGGTTGCCAACATGAGGTTGCACTATCTCTTCGCCGGAGTCGATTGTGCATCTTGCTCCCCGTGGGACCTCGCCGCAGAGGATCAACCGGTTTTTAACGTCCAAATCAACCAAATCATCATCATAAGCCTCAAACCGATCACCTTTTGTGAAGTCTTTTTCAAGAAAGTAGCATCTCTACTTCGATCACTTTCTTAGCAATCGGATCATAAAACTTGTAACCAAACTTCTCATCACCATACCCGATGACATGAATTCCAGATCTGGAATCGATTTCTCTGCCATTTTGCTCAATCTGTAACGGACCTCCAGGACAGACGATATTGGCCACCTTTAGCCGCACGCCAAGCTCCGATCGCTGCCAATTAACGGCGTGAGAGACACCTCCATTAACCTGCAGCAAAGCTTCACCCCAAAAGGATCTCGAAAGCTTCGCCCATGAAAGCATGCATCTTACTTTCTCAATCGCGTCCGGTTCATCCTTTCCGCCACCCCACAGGCCGAGGGGTTATTGAACTGCTTTGCTCATGACGAATGCCATATTCCTTGCAATAGGAATCAAACTGACCAATGTATTCTCCCCATTATCTCGTGTGAATACACTTCAGCTTCCTTCCTGCTTTCACGCTCAACCAAGACATGAAACATCTTGAACTTTTCAAGAACTTGCTCTTTGGTCTTCATAGTGTACACCCATAACTTCCTTGAGAAATCATCAATGAAAGACACAAAATATGAAGAACCACCAAGAGATTTTACCTTCAACGGACCACACACATCGGAGTGTACACGATCAAGCTTCACGCTACTCTTGTCGACTCTGAGAATGACACTGGTGTTGTTTGCCCATCAAGCAATCAATACACTTATCCGTCGGACCATCATGTAGCTCAAGTATACATTCCTTCTTACAAAGAAGCTTCAACCCTTCTCACTCATGTGTCCTAAACTGGTGCCAAACCTCAAATGACCTCTCAACCGCATTCATCTCGCGCCGAATCGAGCTTTGTCTCGAGTCCTGCATAACGAATGCTTTTCCTTCCTTTGGCGACCACCAAAGAACCCTTCACAATTTCCATGTACCATTTCCAAATGTGTTGATGTAGCCTCATCATCAAGTTGACCAGCTTGATATCAAACTCAATCTTAACTCTAGGACATGCCTTACTTCCTTCAAAAGTAAGTCGCAACTCGTGGCCATCTCGTAATCGGATTTCACCTCTTCCAACTACCTTGGCAGTGTCTTTGTTACCCATCCGTACTTTACCATAATCACCAGTGTGTAGGATGAGAAGAACTCCCTATGAGGGGTAACGTGAAAAGAAGCACCAATCGATGACCCACTCACATTCCCTCGAAGGTAGTACTTGTACAAGCACCAACCGTGTCCGAGACTATCATCGCTTCTTCATCAAAAGTAACAATATTTGTCTCTCGATTGTACCTGCTATGCTTTTGATTTCTTCGCTTGTTACCTTTCTTCTTCGGCTCCTTACACTCAGCTCTCCAAAGGCCCAAACTTACCACAGCTTGTGGCATGGCTTGTTCTTCATGTAGTCTCTTGACTTACCCCCGGAATTTCCTGTAATTATTCTCGCTTCCCGGATTTGGATCTCCCCGCCTTCGTCATCAATGCTTCAATTTGAGGTAGAAGCGAACTCGATCGTCCCTCTACGAATCTCTTCTCCCGTAAGAGCCCGATTCTGGATTTCGCGACGGATTATGGGAAGAGATCGTCCGCAAACAACAAGTGAGAAATTCTAGGTCCCTCGTGATAAGCTCCAATCCTTGAAAGAGATCGGCGATTGACCGCCATCTGAAGGAGAGCAGAGAAACATTCTGCACAACACAAAGCAAAAAAGGGATATTTTGAGAGCGGATCACAATGGTCCCGCTTAAAACCGCACTTTAGACAGAATTTTCTCTATGTAATTTTAGAGCACAATATATCACTACAATATACCCTATTGCAGCCTACTGACAATAACAATATAAAGAACCTGAATTAAAGCGTAAGAGAAAGGAGAGAACACATCGTATTTTACGAGGTTCGGCAATTTGCCTACGTCCTCGGACCCCACCAATATATTTCACTAAGAACGACAAGTGAAAATATTACAAGAGGAAGAAAGAACAAGTGAAGGAACATTCATTTCTGAGATGATTTAGAATGAAGGACAATGACCTCTTTATATAGCTAGAAGTCCAAGCCATCCTTCATAAACCAATGTGGGATGAGCTTCCACTTGTTCAAACTATGGGATTGGACCATTTGTGGTACCAACCACAACAGAATAACGGGAAATGATTGAATATGTAATCGTGGACACAAAATCTCGATTAACATGATCATCGAGTCCTCGAATCCCTTCAGGCATCATCACTGGGAACCATTATCCAACTTAAGGGTTGTAGCCCTTCCTTCTTAAGCGATGATTGCATAGAGTTTGAAGAATTGCATATGCACTCGCACCTCTTATGTCGACCAAGGCTTGGCCAGCTCAAAATGCATGCTTGTTGAGATTCTCCTCACCACGGTATCCGAATAGGACTCACTCGGATCAACGACATATGGGGAGAAGTGATCTTGAACGTAGTCCTTCGCCACTTGTGTGATTTCTTGTTTAGACTCCACCCAACCCCTTACTGGATACATAAACTCGTATAGTTTACATAAACTTCATCAATATTTCGTCTCAGTTCATTATTATACAATTTTTTAAGTTTTTTATTCCCAAAGCATGTATAATGAGGAACAAGACTACCAATACGATGAAATTTATATAACCACATCAGTTATACACACACAACAAAAAACTTTAATATATATATATATATATATACCAATTGGATTTTTAGAAACTATTCAAAATGGACAATCCATGAATATTCAATACAATATTATATTTTACAACATTATTTCCAAATATGAAAATAATATTATATAATATCCTAAAAAATATTCACAGAGAGGAACTATGGCTCAACTACAACAGAAAAAGCTTCACAATTTAAACATACACTAAATTAACTACAAAACTTACAAATAAACAATATAAAAAATATAAAACCATAAAACTCGAAATAAACCATATTATACATACCAAACACAAAATGCTCTACTTTGTTGTTTTAGAACCACCAGAGAGATATTTTGACTGTTGAAGGGATTCAGAATTAAGAACGGAAGAACCATCGAAGAAGCTGGCGGCAGAGAGATGTGATCCGGGAGAGAAAATCGCCAAAAGTTTTATAAATTGAGGTGAAAAGATTAATTTCGGAGTGAAAATTGCTTAGTGTTGATATTTGGGGAGGAGAGTTGTTTAGGTATGAGGAAATATTTTCATTCCACCGCTCCGAGTCTTTGCAAAATGAAAGGAGGAAGGAGATGAAGATTTATAAGGGGTGTAGTAACGGCTAAAACCGCTACAAGGCTGCCACAAACCCCTTATAGCTGGCGCCCTAACAGAGGGAATGATGGTGGTTGGTGGTGTCAAGTATTGTAACGGCCAGAGTAATGATGCATGCTGGTACAAACATATTGCTGACCTTTAGCACTACATTGGCCGTAACTGGAAATGGGGCCATCTTCGGCTGCTGCGTCAAGAGTCACGACGTGTAGCAGGATAGCATTTTGAGCGGACCTCGTCGCTATAACGGCCACGAAAAAACTTCCATCATGTACGTAGTACTTAGATACTTACTTAATTAAAGACTCTTACAATCGTATATAGCCTAAAAGTTGGTTTTGTGTTTAGTTGTTTTTTCAATGTTTTGTCCTAGTTTTATTGTTCTTTTAATATTGTTTCTTTATTATAAAAAACATCATGCACTCCCTTCATCTGCAAACAATTGCACCATTTGCTTTTGTAGTTTTATAGTATTTAATCTAAGTTATTTTTATATTCTTTAGACATATATAATTAAATATTTCATATGTGTATCATAATTTATATATATATATATATATATTATGTATATAGTTTTTTTGTGAATTACTTTCAACTATTTATCTTTGTAGATATTTGAGCTAGACATTGAAAAATACATCATCCCAACTGGTGGGAGTAAATAAAATTTGAGTCAAATGATGCATGTAATTTTGCAGACGGTGAATGGACCCAATTTCAATTTGAATCCTGAAAATGAAGGTACATCATCCCGAACCCGAATGAAATCGACTCAACCTAAACATATCCTGAAACTGAATGACCCGAACATGAACTCGACCTGAAGTCAACTCAGTCCAAAACTAAATCGAAATTAGTTTGACCCAATCTCGATCTGAACCACAAGATCCGCATCCTTTTGTATTTGTTTATATACTAGGTATTTTGAGCCCATCGTGATATGGATCCACACCAATGTGTAGGATCTATCACCTTTGATGGATCTAGCTTGAATGGAGATTGCAACAAGAAAACAAAGGGGGCGGCTCCTTCCTACCTCAATCCTCAAATGAAATGCAATAGGAAGGTTGATTGTCAAGGAAGTGAGTGGACCTAACACATCACTTCTCAAATGAAGAGCAACACTAGGTGTAAAACTTGAATTCTATTCCTCACAAATATGATGATTTTCGAATTCTATGATCTACCCTTCAAAAATACATGCTAGCCTCCTTTTATGGAAGGAGGGAAAATGTGAGATGATGAGGGGTATGGGCAAGGGTGGATTTGACTAGGGAACCATGATCCTAAATTTAAGAGATTTGAAGGGAGGAGTGGGTGTGGGATTGTAGGCTATTTACTCCATTCCTATCATAAAATACATAAATACATTTATGGGAAAATGCATTTATGTAAATACATTATGTAAATAAAATGGTTGAAAAGTCAATAATGGTGGCTAGAAGTTCAAAAGATGGTGGAATTCCATGGTGGTGTGTGAGATGAGGTGGTGGCGCGTCCAAGATGCATGGAGGCGCGTGAGAGAAGTGGTGGCGCGTGGGAGAGGGCATGGTGGCACGTAAATGAGGTTGTGGCGCGTGGAAGAAGGCATGGTGGTGCGTAGGAAAGTGGTGGGAACCGTTTCCACGCCTCTTTCTTCTTCTGCAAGCATGCTCACATTCAAACCTTCAACGCTCTCTTCCTTGTCAAAAGTGTGTTCCAAGCTTTATTCAACCTCCTCTTTAGTCTTTGATATTTTGGTGTTGCTTTTGGATTCTAGGTTCATATCACGTCACAAGGGAAAAAAATTAAAGAGATGAAATATAAAGAAAATTTTTAAATATAAAGAAAATTTTTAAATATAAAAAAGCACAACAGTAAAAATAATTGAATGATGACTAATGGTAAAGTTTAAGAAAACATAAACTTTCTCATGATTATTGAGGGAAAGTTCAATAGTTGTACACAAATTACATTTTTTTGATTTCTTGAACAAGTTGATGCAAACAGTCTCTACCATTCTCTATCCATGCCCTAATGTATAAAAAAATCATATTATGAGTACGACAACAATTCATAAACGAAATCTAAATAAAAATGAAACACAAATTCTCATATCTACAAAGAAATAAATAAAATAAAAAATTCATTTGAGTTTCACAAGTTCAATACAAATTATTCAAATTCAACACCCTATAAAAAGCTGGCTTAAAGAATAAATATAAGAACTATGAATTCGTGTTAGAAAACATAAAAATTAGAACATTTTAAAGATCCTTTAATTATTTTTTTATTTTATCAAATTTCTCTTAGCAAACAAATATAATAAAAAGAACTTTATGCTTAAAGTAAATTCACAAACATTTTTTTTATAAAATAAGAAACATTTGAAATGATGAATCGATCAATAATCAAAATAAAATATCATAAGCTGAAATTGAAAAATTGAAATGGAACATAAGGAAGAGTTAGAATTCAATATGACAAAATAAATATATTTAAAGTGAACATTAAAGTTTAAATTGAACAAAGATAATGAAACATGTAAAAAAAATGTTGAGGTGCAAAATTTGATATAAAAACGGTCAAATGACATATTTAAGGTTAAATTGAAAAATAGATAATAAAGAATGCAAAAAGAAGAAATTCAGACCTCGAGGGTCAATTGGAAGAAACCCAAACCTTGAAATTTAATTTGAATTTAATAACCAAACATGTTGGATTCTTGATCAACGTCGAGAGTTTGTGGTTTCAGATGTCGATTTGAGCCAAAATTGGGCGTCAATTAGAAAAGGAAGACAAGTGTTCATTTACAGGAATTCGCCTCCCACGATGAAAGGGCGATGATAGGTGGGTCAAATTGACCAATTCATTGGAGGGAATATATTCCTCTTTGTTGGAGGAGGTATGGAATATAGATCTTGGGCATCATATCTATACCTCGAAGGATTGATGTTGTTGAAAATCTGGCCTCGAGGGGCTGACGTAGATGATATCCTAACCTCGAGGGTCAATGTGTAGAAATCAATGTCAATTTCAAGAATTCATACCTTCCGAATAAATTTGAAAAATTCCCAACCTCGGGGGTCAATTTGAAGAATTTTCAGACCTCGAGGGTCAATTTGAAGAATTTGCAGACTTCAAGGGTTTATTCAAAGAATTCAAGACCTTGAGGGTCAATTTGAAGAAATTGTAACCTCGATGGGATATTTGAATGATTTGTGACCTTAGGGGTCAATTTGAAGAATTTCCAGACCTTGAAGGGTCAATGATGCATATGAAACGTCAACCTCGAGGGCGACGATGTAGTGCGAGGAATTTTGATCTCGAAGGGTAGCTGTAGAATAAATCTTGACCTCGAGGGGTCAATGTAGAAGAAGCTCCGTCCTTGAGGGATCGATGTGTAGAATTCTGTGCCTCGAGGGTCTTTTTGAAGATTTTTATACCTCAATGTTTGATTTGAAGTATTCCAGACCGCGTTGGTCTTATTAGATAAATTTAAGACCTCTAGGGACTATTTGAAAATTTTATGACCTTTAGGGTCTATTTGAAAATTTTAAGACCTCAAGGGTCAATTTGAAGTAATCAAGACCTCGAGGGTTGATTTGTAGAATTTAGAACCTCGTAGGGTCGTTTGTAGAAGTTGAGACTTTGAGTTGTTGGCATAGTAGAAGAAATCCAGATCATGAGGGGTCATTTGTAGAAATTGAGACCTTGAATGGTCTTGTATTAGAAGAATTCCAGACCACGAGAGGTCATTTGTAGATGTTGAGACCATGAGGGGTCATTTGTAGAAATGTGTGAGTGCATTCTCCGACCTTGCCTTGGAAATTGGGTTTTTGGAGTGGGTGGGGGGTGGGGAGATGTCAGTGTGCGGCCGCCGTCCCTGCCTTATGAAGACTGCATGGCGCAGTGGCTCGCTCGCATGTGTAAACCTTAATAGATTCATTCCCAGACCTTAATAGGTCAGGTTTGGAGACCTCAATTGGCCGTGACTTAACCTTGGCTAGGTGAGGGTGTAGGACCCGCCCGACCGGCCGGGTGCGGGAGGTTTAATGGTGACGTGGGAGGAGGAGGCCCTCTCGGTGCAGTGCATGCCCGTCCTGCAAAAGAGGTGTGAAAACTTGTCATGTCCGACCTCAATGCCGTGATAATAGTGAACGAACCTCGAGGGGGTCGCTTTAGACGGGCGGACCCGTAGCGGAGGTTGCCGATGTGCGACATGGATCCTCGAACGATAATGGTGAGGTAACTTGCCGGACAAGTTACCCCGAGCGTAATAGGTGCCGAATGCGTAAGGAAACTTTTCGGACAAGTTACCTCGAATGATAATCGAGGTAACTTGCCGGACAAGTTATCTCTGAGCG
The DNA here is from genome assembly GCA_024586325.1 of Stellera chamaejasme. Taxonomy (NCBI): domain Eukaryota; kingdom Viridiplantae; phylum Streptophyta; class Magnoliopsida; order Malvales; family Thymelaeaceae; genus Stellera; species Stellera chamaejasme. The sequence goes on from CM044986.1 coordinate 18,059,348, forward strand.
CCCACCCGCATACCCGAGCCTATGCCATAAACCGAAGTTCAGATCACCGGCCCCACCTCAACTCGAACTCAGCCTCAGCTTATCCCGATATGCACATATAAGCATCCTAAAATGCAAAGTCAAGAAAATCAATCATTACCTTATACATCGAAAATTCCCTAACCGGCTTCCATGCAGATTCCCTAAACCGATTTCGCAGAGGTTCGGCTTAGTTTCGCCCAACTCCCTGTTGACAAATCACCAAAAGATCAGAATAAACGTTCAGGAACCATAAAATCACAGATCTGAGTGGCTCCACCACACACCAGAAATTCAGACGTTGGCGGTTTTTCACACAGAAGCTCATTTACAAAAACTGATCTATAGATAATGCATACTCTTCACCGTGAACAACATATATCATTACCTCTTCACAAATCTGAAGTTGGGTTCCCGTGCGTAAAATCGTAAATCGATTCGGCAGTACTCGTAATCATTTCAGCTCAACCTCTTTTTCGTAATCGATCCGTAAACACGTAAACAACGCTTAGAAGGAGATATACCACAAAAGTGGCGGCACATTTTCATAACAAAATCCAGAATTTAGGGCTTTCCAACGGATCCGCTTTAAAAATCTGATCCGTAGGATGTTGCTAACTTCTCCCGATCGCTTTAATATAATTACCTCGAAGCTTGTACCAAGATATGTGAAGATCACTTGAAGTTTCAACTTGAGCTTCCATGGAAGTCATTGCATGAAGAAGAAGAAGGTGAAGAAGAAGATGAAGGAAAGTGACATATAGGGGTTTCAAACTTAGAAATTGGGGGATGAGTTTTTCACATAATAACTAAGGGTTTGAGAGGTGAGTGAGAAAAGTGAGTAATGGGGGCCCAAGTTTGAGGAGCCCGTGAAATTGAAGGGGGTTGGGGTGTGAATTCGGCGCATGACTTGTTTAGATACTTGATTGATCAACATAAAATGGTGATCAACATGACGGGTTGTTTAGATCGACATCACTACCTAATTAGATCGACATCACTATCCCGTTAGATCGACATAAATACTTGATTGATTAGCATAAAATGGTGATCAACATAATGAGTTGTTTAGATCGACATCACTACCTAGTTAAATCGACATCACTACCTAGTTAGATCAGCGTAAAATGGAAATGTGTCAATTATATTGTGCACTTATCTGTGCGCACATCCGGTGCCGCATGCCTTTGTTAGATCAAAGATGATGAGTTGTTTAGATCGACATCACTACCTAGTTAGATCGACATCACTACCTTGTTAAATCAACATACATACTTGATTAATCAGCATTTGATGGTGATCAACATGATGAGTTGTTTAGATCGACATCACTACCTAGTTAAATCGACATACATACTTGATTGATCAACATAAAATGGTGATCAACATGATGAGTTGTTTAGATCGACATCACTATCTTGTTAGATCGACATCACTACCTTGTTAAATCAACATACATACTTTATTGATCAGCATGAAATGGTGATTAATATGATGAGTTGTTTAAATCGGCATCACTACCTAGTTAGATCGGCATCATTACCTTGTTTGATCGACATACATACTTGATTGATCAAAGATAAAATGGTGACCAAAGACGATGAGTTGTTTAGATCGACATCACTACTTAGTTAGATCGACATCGCACCTTGTTAGATCGACATGCATACTTGATTGATCAAGATAAAATGGTGATCAACATGATGATTCGCTTAGATCAACATCACTATCTTGTTAGATCGACATGACTACCTTGTTAGATCGACATACATATACTTGATTGATCAAAGATAAAAATGGTGATCAACATGATGGGTTGTTTAGATCGACATCACTATCTTGTTAGATCGACATGACTACCTTCTTAGATCGACATCACTACCTAGTTAGATCAGCATAAAGTGGAACGTGTCAATTATATTGTACATTTATTTGTGTGCAGATCTGTGTGTCGCGCACAACTTTGTACGAAACTATGTGCTGACTGCCGTGCGCAGCGCACAACTTCACGTGAATAACGAGGGGTTACTCACATAAACAACTAAATTCACTCCGGTCCTATTCGCTTGAAGTCTGCGTAGAAAACGGTGAATCACGCGGTCCTACTCACGTGAAGAAGGAGAAGCGAAAAGTCAGTTGCTCACCGAAAACTTAAGTTTGAAACCCCTATTAAATATCTCACTTTCCCACTTCGAATCTCCTTTCTTCTTTTTCTTGTTTTTTACTAAATTTCCCATAAATGGCCCAAATTTCGTCCATATCTCTCTCTCTCCTCAATAATTGACTTCCAATTTTCCTTATTTACAATTTGGTCCACAACTTTACAAAGTTGCAATTTAGTCCAACCGCAACTTGCATATTTTCCAAACCGCCCACCAACCGAAATGAAATCTAGAAATCAACACCGGGACTTCCTAGCATATAGAAAACATGTGTAACATGTTTAAATTGAAGTCCCAATATTCACAAAAATCGGAAAATGGATAGTCAATCGCATGTAAATTACCTTGAAGTCGCCAACGCGTGGCGGCCAGAATAGCCGCCATAGCGTTGCCATACGATAGGTTCAGAACTGCCGTTTTCATTCCCACATACGGCGCCAAATTGATAACCATTTTTTTACCAAGATCCGGGGATGGTGGAGGTCCGATCCAGCAAAGCAGCTCTTGGAACCTGCAAAGGGGAGACAGGAATACTCTTTAGGCGTAGAAAAGAGCAAAGGAGGTGGGTGTGTAGTAGGAACCTTCTTCGAGGCAGGCACCACCCAATATATAGGGTGGTGCCAGGGCCCGTTATAGGGGCCTTGAATGCTGGAAAATCACCATAAATGTGTCCATGATTGGGAAGGTGGTGGATTAGTGATGTAGTAATGGTGGAGTTATGGTTGAGTTACTCCCTTTCCTTTACTTTAATGCCATAATTAGGCTAGTGGTTGACTTGATAGGGTCGGGTCAGTCCTTGCCCGTGTCTAGGCTTAGCGGGTCAACCCGCTTAGACCCGCATGTACCATGAACAAACGATTAATGATGAGGACTTAAATGATTATGGTTACAATAATTTTAAAGAGAATCAATCGCAAGTCAACAAAATCGAAACTCCCAATGAAGAGGCGCAAAAGTTTTTCGCTTTGTTATAGGTCGCATCACAACCTTTATGATGGGACTCAGATCGAACACAAAAACTATCGGTTTTGACAAAGGTTTTGACTCGAAAAGTCAGACAATATATCTGATGTCATTTTTTCAAAAATGATTAAGTATATCAAATAAATATTACTTGGAGAAAACTCATTGCCTACGAGCACAAATGAAGCGAAGAAAATGATTAGGGACTTAGGGTTACCATACATTAAAATTCACGTTTTTTAGAACAATTGTATGTTGTTTGATGGTGGATTCAACAATTTGATGAAGTGTGTAGTGTTCGGTTCGGACATATATACTTATAAGGGGGTTTTGGATCGCCGTGACTGTAAGAAATCGAAATCAAGAAGGTTTTACGGTATCTCTAGTTGATTATCACGCTGAGCAACAACAGCTTGGAATTTGGCAACGCTCAAGATGAGGATGATGAGGATTTCCAGATGCTCTGTAGAGTTACAATTACTAAATTTCAACTTTTTGAAACCTCATTTATCATTTTATATTAATTTAAACATATATATTTTACATGTATGAATATATATATATATATATATGTGTGTGTAATATGTATATATATGTATGAATATATATATATATATATATATTTATATATATATTGTGTGTGTATGAAAAATATATGTATATTTTGTATGAATATATATGTGTATGAAAAATATATGAGTATATGTATGACTATATGTAAATTTTGTGTGTGTATATATATATATAATATGTATAATATGAATATATTTATGTAAAAAAAATGTAAATGTAGCGCCGCCTCGCGGTGCAATGTTTAAATTTGAATTAAATGTGGATGGGAAACCGAAAAAAAAAACGATGGGAAAAGATGGTTCTACAGTGTGGCTTGTATTGCCTTTGTAGTGCCAAAGCACAGTTCAAGTGCGACCTGCACCAGACGATAGCTTTTAATGCATTTTGGTTTCCCATAAAAAAAGTTGGGAACACAACTTTGATATACAACCATCATACCCTAAAAAAATCCAGTTATGAATATTAAAAACTTCTACAATTGTGTGTGTATATAATTTGGGGTTAAATTGAAAAACAGATAATGGAGAATGTAAAAAAAAAAAGGATAGATAGATAAAATTCCCACAACCCCTTGATCAAAAGTTGAGAGGAGAACTTTGATATACAACCATCACACCCTACAAAAACCCAAATACTATATGAATAGTAAAAGCCCCTACAATTGTACTCCATATATGTACAATATAATAATGTATTGGTACGGTTAAAAAAGTAGAAAAGACGGTCACAAATAATGGATTAAAAGGATATAAATTAACTAAAGATGTATACTTTTTTAGAAATATATACTTTTAACATTCAAGAAGCGTGATATTTTGCGTGACATTTTCTGACAATGTGGAATCAGTTGCTGTAACATAATAGAGAACATGGTCATGTGGTTTTTGATGTTTGTCAAAGCCGCGTTTTCTATTCCTAAGGATATTTTCACTTCTTCTTCTCCGCAAAATCAGAGTTTCAGGTTTACCAGGAAAACTGGGTGAATCACACTTTAATCCTTACTTTTTTACTATGTTTCTGTTTGAGTCATTAAACTTCACAACTTTCTAAAATAACTTCATAACCTTGATTAATTACCAGAAGATAGTTACTCCATCCTCCCTCCCTTTTTTATGTTATCTGTAAGTTGCAGGAATCCTTTAGAAAAAGTAAAAGTTCTATGACTTTTAAGATTAAAGTACAAAAAGTTCTAAAATCAAAAGTGTCATTTTCCTTAAACTTGTGTGTTATAAATATGAAACCCTTCAGTGTGTCTCAGTCTCATTCTCTCTCAAACTGAGAAAAATTACAAAACGTTAAATCTCATTGTTCATCTTCGTGATTATGGTGATCTCTCGATCAGATCATTAATTTTCGTTGCTTAAATCCCTATAATCAGGTAATAAATTAATAATTAATTAGGTGTATTTTCATATAATTGTTTAGCTTGAGTTGTGCTATGAGATATTTTAATGCATTCTGGATATACTTTTTTAGGTCTACATTTGTTTGGGCAGATACACTCATTTAAGTAAAAATTGAAACGGTTTATTTAAATTTTTGTTTCAATATTACAGTTTCCTGGAATCTGCAGTTAGTATTCGATTTTTTTTTGAGAGAGAAACAATTTAGTATTCTTTTTTGATACAACAAATTAGTATTCTATCTTAATGTTATCATTTCTTCTTGTTGTCTTTTTCCTTATAAATGTTTCAACTTCTTAGATTAATTAAAATGAAAATCCGGACTTTATTTTGCATATTAAGAATCGTATATTTTCCTTCGGTTCCACTATTATTGGTTACTTCTCAGAAATTTTTTGTTTTATAGTTTGTGGCATACAATACAAAAGGTATGACTATTATTGGAAATTATTTTTTGGAAAGGGAATGCTCACATTCAAAATTAACGGCAAAAACCGAAAATAACACAGTTAGGGATGTCAATCGGGCGAGTTGGGTCGGGTTCAGGTCGGGTTATTCGAGTTCGGGCTGATATCGGGTTTATCTGTTTTTGGGTTGGGTTGGATTCAGGTCATATCATTCGGGTTCGGTTGAGATCGGGTTTTCTTAATTTCGGGTTCGGGTTGAGATCAGATTGAGAAATTTTCATTTTCGGGTTACTGCGGGTCGAAAACGGGTCAAATTTCAAGTTAGTTTATTGAGCATATATATGAGTTTTAAAATAATTAAACTTTTGAATTCTAGAAAATATCATTAAATGACTTTGAAATAATTTCTTTATGCAAAATTTTAATATTTATATTCCTATTCCATAAAGAAAAAATATATTTTGAAATTTTTCGGTCCACAACTAGTTTCTCAAAATAACTGAATCTTAAAAGAAATTTGGTTGATTCAAAACTAATCAACATTAAAAAAATGAAACCATAAGTAATTAAACCAAGTATTATTTGTATTGTAAAATTTATTGGCCTGCACATCTCCAGCAAAATAGGAATTGTTCGTCATTCCAAAAAAATTAGAAATTAGCATTACTCTAATAAAATTGGAATTGATCATTACTCCAATTGCAAATTAGACATTACTACAATAAAATTAGAAATTGGACATTTCACCAAAAAATTTGAAATTAGACGCTGCTGCAATATAATTGGAATTGATCATTACTACAATAAAATTGAAAATTGGATATTGCTCTGACAAATTTAGAATTGGACACAAAGTCAACTTTAACAAATTTGGAATTGGACACAACTCCAACAAATTAGGAAAATTAACATTACTCTAACAAAATTGGAAACTAACATTACTCTAACAAAATTGGAAATGAACTAATAGTGTTTGCTTTGGAAATTGGAAGCTACACTTTCTAGAGTTGTCTTTTTTTGTTCCAACAGATGATGTAAGGATTTACAAGTGAACATTATTTGTTTGAGATTTCGAATTTCAAACAACCTTTGCGATCTTTGCGATATGAGATGAATTTTTTTTTAAGATCTATGCATTTGTTGTTGTAGAGTTTAAAGTTTATGAATTAAGAATTCTATGTCTATAATTTAATTTTAAGAAAACTTAGATAAGGGAAAAGACATATATGTCAAGTAAAAATTTTGATACTTGTAACTTGGATATAATTCCTCATTATATTTGTATGTTCTGGTCTCTTCGGGTCCACTCGGGCTCCTTCGGGTTCGGGTTATCTCGGGTTCCAACTTACACGGGTCGGGTTCAGATCATGTCGGGTTCGGTTGGTTGACTTTCTAGGTCAACTCGAGTTGGGTCGGTTTGGGTTCAAGCGGGTTGCTCGGGTCGGGTCAGTTTTTGACATCCCTAAAACACGGTAGGGGGAACTAGTCCCCAAGTCACAACAACCTATATGCTCTATGCCTCGATGGGAATAACTTAAGGTTAAATGGCCAATAATGTAAAGAAAGCAACAAGCGAAAAGAAACAAAATATACATTAGAATACCAAAACTAAGTTGAAAGATGATAAAAGCTCGAGTCCATATCCGATCATGGCGTGCTCTTCAAACTGCCCGTTGGCTTCATACAGGTGCTTCCCCACAACATCTCTCGCTTAATACCCGGCCACTGACCACCTCCACTAAACTAGCTGCATAAAGCAAGCTACAAAAGGCCTGGACTCTGCGATAGCACCTGAAGAGCAAACCAAGCCATTAACCATGTCACGAAACAATTGATCAAAAACTAACTACTGGTCTGACGCACTAGAAATTATTTTAAATTCTTCTTATACTCATTTAATCTTAATTTATTCAAAAATGTAAAATGGTCACTTAAATATAGTCTTTTTTCGAGGGAATTATAAACTTTTATAGAATTACCGAGGAAAATTCTATGAGTGAACATGGAAGTGTAGTCGCCGTACGTAACTATTGAAATTAGAGAACTTGTGTGAAGTGTCGTCATTAAGTTACCAGAAGTTTAAAAAATATAATAAATTAGGAATCTAAACACTTTTAATCACTTAAACCACAGAGCTATATTAAAAAAAGTAATAAATATTTTTTTAAAAAAAACTTCAAAGCACCAATCAAAATTTCAAATGTTTGACCAGTAATGTTTATATGCAAAATTCACAAATTGGTGCATTTTTTAAAGTTAGATACAGTAGTTTAGTTGTCCCATAAAATAGTTGAGTGATCTAAAAATGAGAAAATGGGTAATTTTAGAGTTTTTTCCCAAGGAAAAAAAAACTGAAAACTATTATCGATCAGCTAAATCCATTGACGCGTTTATGAGATACTACAATATATATGAATCAAACTGTTGTACAGGTATTATAAATTCACCACTATCTGCTCAAGTAACAAATAGTTCAAGTTGAAGTCCACCGGAAACCATGGCGGAGATCGAGAGGGACAGCCCAAACCAGACGGAGACCAGTGGCAGTGCCGTGCCGTCCAAGCTAGCGTCTAAAGACTCCTTCAACCTGGAGGCTGGTCGCCTTCCTAGCTTTCAAGCCTCAGGGGTAAATCTTTGCCATGAAATTAGGGTTTCCATTAATGTTTTTTGTTGTGTTTGAAAATGTGTCAATTTCATGAATTTTCCTCTCGTATTTCTTCTCACAAATTTCATGTCGAGTTTCAGAAACTTCACCTTTCCCCCAAAAAAATTTCCCAAAAGAGGACGTTTATAGGATGTTTTTTAAGGTATAATTATGAAAATTTTAGAAATTTTGATATTCTGAAAAATGGGATAAATTTTGTGACATAAAAATTAGGGTTTTTTTAAAAAGTTCGATTTTAAACATTTAGACTTATTTATTCTTGAAATGAACACAATTCTTAATCTTCCTCTAATTTCTCATATGTTTCTTTGAATTTGAAAATAAAATATAGGAAAATGAAAACTGGAACACAACTTTGAAACTAGCATTTCAATGCATTGGAGTGATATTTGGAGATCTAGGAACTTCTCCACTCTATGTGATTTCGAGCATTTTTCCAAATGGAATTAGACACGAAGATGATCTTATTGGCGCTTTATCACTCATAATCTATACTTTGGCCCTAATCCCACTATTGAAGTACACTTTCATCATCCTTTGGGCTAACGACAATGGTGATGGTAAGCAAAATTTCTTATGTTTTATCCATGAAATGAGTTATTGTTATTCATTATTGGTTAAGCATATATATGAAAACAACAAGGAATAAATTTAAATTTTATTGCCATAGCCTAATTTTATTGACATTTGTTTTTATGATTAATTTTATGTAATTATTGTAGGAGGGACATTTGCTCTTTATTCTCTATTATCAAGACATGCAAGAATCAGTCTACTTCCAAATGAACAATCAGAAGATAGAGAGCTTTCTCACTACAAACTAGACACTCCAACAAGTGAGCTAGAAAGAGGTTCCAAGATTAAGAAAATGCTAGAGAGAAGCAAGTTTGCTAAAGTTGTGCTTTTCTTAGTCACAATCTTGGGCACTTCTCTTATCTTGGGTGATGGGATACTTACCCCAAGCATTTCCGTCTTATCGGCCGTTAGCGGTATTAAATCGTTGGGGAATAATGCGGTTGTCGGGATTTCGGTTGCGATACTTATCGGTCTGTTCATGATCCAACGATTCGGTACCGATAAAGTTGGGTATTCGTTCGCACCCGTTCTTTGCATATGGTTCGCGTTCGTGGCTTCAACGGGGTTGTACAACATTTTTGCGCACAATGTAGGTGTGCTCCGAGCGTTTAATCCCTATTACATCATCGGATATTTTCGAAGAAACGGCCGAGATGGTTGGATGTCGCTCGGTGGAGTCATTCTTTGTACTACTGGGGCGGAGGCTATGTTCGCGGATCTCGGTCACTTCAACATTCGAGCAGTTCAAGTAAGTAATCACATAAATTACTTAATCCAATGAATTATTATCAGTTCAATATGTTCAATAATAACAAATTTACTTAATTTAAAGAATGAATTAAAACATACAAATCGCTTAATTAATGATTAAACATGATTAAGTTGAACTTAATAACCCCTAATGTATAAATTGTTCAATATTGCAGATTAGTTTTTCTTGTGTGGTGTTTCCAGCAGTCCTTGCTCAATATGCAGGCCAAATTGCATATCTGAGCAAGTTCCCAGAAGATGTCTCTGATTGTTTCTATAAGGCTGTCCCTGGTAAGCAAGCCTAGCTACCTACACAGCTGGTTCTAAATTGACGGACTGTCACATGATCATAAACTTCATCATCTGAGAGTGCTGTCCCAAAATAACTTGTCCCATGTTCTTGCTTTAATTTTAATTAATTAACGGTGTTAACTAATCTGTTACCGTTAGTTTATTAAAGCAGGACATGAAGGGGACACGGGATTTTGGGACGGAGATTTTTTTTTTTGAACAGCAGTAGGTCAATTGGTTAGATTAGACACTCCTATCCTCGGAGAAACCCCACATCACGAGTTCGAATCCCTTCGGTTTAAACTCATCCGAGGGCAGAGCCGCAGGGGGGTTAAACTCGAATCGTAATGTGGGTAAAACTCCTGTGTCTTGGCAGCCCAGGGACTCGAAGCCAAGACCTCGAGCCCGAACACCCACCTCTGTGGCACACTAAGTGCCACTTGAGCCAAGGCTGCTAGACTGGAACGGAGATTTGGACTCTCCATTATCATATATCACCTTAATCTCAACTTTGTCATGTTAGTGGCATGAAATGTTCAGGTGATCACAAAACTTTATTGTTCATACCTTTCGTTAATCGTTGCAGCCCCGGTGTATTGGCCGATGTTCATAGTTGCAGTCATGGCGGCTTTCATTGCTAGCCAAGCTTTGATATCTGGGGCTTTTGCAGTGATTTCTCAGTCACTTGCTCTCTATTGCTTCCCTAGAGTTAAAGTTGTACACACCTCCGTTAAGTACGCCGGTCAAGTCTACATCCCGGAGATAAATTACATGCTCCTCGTCGCCTGCGTCCTCGTCACCGTCGGCTTCAAAACCAGCGTGCAGCTCGGCAATGCATACGGTAAACCTATCATTGATATCTTTCATGTCTTAGCTTTAACAGTTTAACACTTAGCTGTAGCGTATTGGATAAAGTTTATAACAGTTACTGGTAAAAGCTAAAAGCTACTCCACAACAGCTAATTGAAAATTTTGTTAATACCTTTTTGTTTTGTAGGAATCGCGGTAATCATGGTGATGACAATAACAACCTGCATGGCTACTCTGGTGATGCTGATGATATGGAAGACAAACATCATATGGATCATACTTTTCTTTGTCTTGTTCTTCTCGGTGGAGACAATTTTCTTGTCGGCGGCGTTAACCAAATTCGTCGACGGCGGATGGCTTCCTTTGGCATTTGCCCTTTTCTTGATGATGACAATGGGAACTTGGCATTACGTGCACAAGAAGAAATACAGTTACGAGCTTGCCAACAAGTCATCTAGTGATTCCATCAAACAGTTGGTGGGCAACACGAAAATCAACAGAGCGCCAGGAATCGGGCTCTTCTTCTCCGAGCTGGTCCACGGAATCCCTCCAATTTTCCCACATTTCGTCTCCAACGTCCCCACCGTCCAATCCGTCCTCGTGTTCATCTCCATCAAGAAGCTTCCGACGCGGCGGGTGGAGCCGGAGGACCGGTTCCTGTTCCGGCACGTGGCTCTCAAGGAACAGAGGATGTTCCGGTGCGTGGTGAGGTACGGGTACAAGGATCCGGTAAAAGGGCAGGAGGAGTTCGAGCAGAACTTGATTGAAGGGTTGGTCAGGTTCCTGAAGGAGGAGAGATTGGTCGCCGGAGAAGGTTCGTCGTCCGGTGACGGCGAGGCGGAGGAGGTGGCGTTCTTGCGGAGAGCGAAGGAGGAAGGTGTTGTGTACCTGTTGGGGGAGGCGGAGGTGACGGCGAAGCCCGGTTCCTCCGTCTTCAAGAAGATCGTCGTCAACAATTTCTACAACTTTTTGAAGAACTTGTTTACGCATGATGAAAAGGTGATTCATGTTCCACAGACTCGCCTCCTAAGAGTTGGGATGACATACGAGATCTAAGCGCATTTAGGTCCCCATTAGTAATAACTCTTTATTTCAGGTAGTTGTAGTTTTTTGAATTATTTTTTGATGATAGTTTTTTCAAGACGTAGACGCTATTTTAAATAGCTGTTGCCAAACACATCCTTAAATTAGTGTTTTTTTTGGAATTAGAATGTAGAAGATCTTATTATATGTGAACAATTTTTTTTCTTAACAGGTTTCTATTCATTTTGATTAATGAATATCTCTATAATTAGGACGAGATTGTGTTACATTACATGAATTATAAACTGGGTACTCTGCTCCGTGACTGAGAGGAGATGAGCACTCAAGAATACATGAATCAAGATTTACAATGCTCCTGGTAGAAAATTAACCAATTTCCTATAGATGCTAAAGCATTAATCAACAAATCAAATTTTGCCTCCGAACTAGAGATAAATGGTATTATTGTCACAAACCTTTCAGAATTTTCTAGTTTTGCCGCCAACTTTTTTGGGGGTTAAATTGATCAAAAACATTTGATCGGTCAAATGTTCGAGCAATGAGGGTAGGAAGACTATAGCTGAACTCGAGCTCGATCAAAAAACGTTTGAGTCGAGTTTGAGCTCGACTCGGCTCATTTACAGGCCTACTCCTCACCGAAGATTTGCCCTTTTTTGAACCAATGAGGGTCGAATATAAACTTTTTAAATGACTAATATCGCTATTTAAAAAAATCAAGAAACGTTTTTCTGAAATTAACAAAGAAAATTTTGTCTAAAATCGACCAAAATTTGCTTGGAGAGTAGCAAACATAAAAAGAAACTAAAAGACGATTAGTATACTCAATTATATATGAAACCACTTACAACAGCATTAATAGACTCTAATAAAAGCACTTAAGTGATAAATTGATTCTAGTAAGAATTTTTTTTTGAAGGTGAATGTAATTCATTCAAAATGAAAATTCCAATTCAAGGATCAACCCATTTACACCAAACAGCTCTAAGCAGAGATGAGCATAACAAGATTTACCTTTCCTGCAACTTAAGGTTGCATGGAAACTTGAAACTTTATTACTTGAAACTAAATAAAGTTTAGTGAAATAAAATCTAAAAACTGATAGCGGACTTGCTTCTCTGAAACAACATGAATGGAAGATAGCCAGATCGACTCCATTCTTCTTGGGGAGGATATATTCTTCATAGTAATGATTTGCTGTAAACAAGTATACGTGCCCAACGTCTCTCTCGTAATACCCGGCCATCAACCTCCTCCACCAAACTAGCTGCAAAAAGCAAGCTACACAAGGCCTGGTTCCTGCATAAATACCTGGAAGAATATGCATAACCATAGAAACAGATTCCGAGCAAGCTATCAAACACCTATGTTAGAGAGAAACCCGAGTCGATTTGAGAACACAAGTGGAAGAGGAAGACTCCAAACCCCCTCCACCTGGTAAAATATCACACATTACTCCATCAAATGGTCCACCCCAACCTTCGCCACCGTCGGCGCGACCAGGCCAAGGAGGGGCCCTTCGTATAGCACTGTGGCGGCCTAGAGTAGAAGACAGCCTTCTGACACGAAGGATTCGTCGGATCAATGCAAGCTCCAACTCGTGACGAGAAACCATCGAACGCCCGACCAACGGGAAACCATCCCCATCCAATATATGCCGAGAAACAAGCTGGTTGTATCTTCCGCCCAGCTCCGAGATGAGGCGGCGGCGGCGGCGGCTCTACAATAGAAGTAAGCTCAAATTGCTCCTAGCAATAAATATATCAAGACAAAGAGAATAAAAAGAGGAAGAAGAGGGTCGGAGTAAGGGGATTCAATAGAAATACATGGAAGAGAAGGAAGAAGAAGATAAAAAAACTAATAGAAACGGAGAAGAAATCGAAGGGGGAGATTCTAGTAAGAATATTAATTATGCAAAAATGGTCAAACCGGCTCGGCAAAGAGGGCAACTAGACCGAGCCATGAGCCATTTGTCCAAACAATCCGAATGGTACACATGTTTACAACCACTCAAAACCTTCAACTTCTCTTCCTCTTCAAACACACCCAAACAAATGCAGCACTCCACTTCTCCAACATCACACGACGGCACCACCAACACAAACGTCGGCAAGCCACGGACGGTGATCAGTTCCCGGTCGATCCCGCAGTCTCCTTCCGCTGACCGCTGCACGCGTCGCTGGAGGCAGCAGTGGATGTAGAGGAACAAGGAGGGGATGCAGATGAGCGTGATGAAGGCTACAATGAGCAGCCAAATGGCTGTGTTATGAAGGATCATGGGATATTTTGATCAGATATTGGAAATGATAATGGACAAGATGTGAGAATTGAGTGAAATAAGAAATATTAATGGAGGTCTGAGACCCATACATCGTTTTAGGGTGTGATCTTATCCAAAAATGCAATGCTTCTGCTCTTGACCATGCCTTGGTAGTTGTCTAACATTAAAGCAGCAATGCTCCAAGCTGATCATGCCCTCTTTAGTTAGATTTCTTAGGAAATGGTAGCGTACATCGATATGTTTGCTTCTCCCATGCATCACAGGGTTCTTCGAGAGCTTGATGGTTGAACTATTATCACATTTGATGATGGTGTGCTGTTGTTCTTCATGTCCAATGACCTTCAGGACTCTTCTTACCCAAATCACTTGACATGCACAAGTAGCTGCAGCCAAGAATTCTGCCTCGGTTGTAGATAGGGTAACAATAGGTTGTTTCCTTGAGCTCCATGAGATTGCAGCAGAGCTTAACAGAAACACATATCCTCCTGTACTCTTCCTATCATCAATATCACCTGCATAGTCACTATCAGTGAAAACACTTAGGTCTCCTCCTTCTCTTGAGTAGTGAATTCCAAACCCCACTGTTCCTTTCAAGTATCTTAATGCCCTCTTGACAATCTGTAAGTGAAGTTCGCAGGGTTTGCCATGTACCCGCTAGCAAGACACACAACATACATCATATCTGGTCTTGTAGTTGTAAGATACATGAGGCTACCTACAATTTGCTTGAAGTATGTTGCATCCACAGCTATTCCTCCTTCATCTTTTCCCACTCTTGCTCCGGGCACAATAGGATTCTTCACAGGGTTGCAATTCATCATTCCAAATCTGTCCAAAACTTCTAAAGCATACTTCTTCTGTCCAATTGAGATTCCATTGTCTCCTTGATGAACTTCAATACCTTAAAATACCTCATCTTACCTAGGTCACCATGTCAAATTCTTTCATCATGGAATGTTTGAATGAGGCCAAGCCTTCTGTGTCATCTCCTGTGTAGATAAGATCATCTACATATATACTTACTATCACCAGTTTTCCTGCCCCTGCCGCATCCCTCTTTATGAACAATGTCTGTTCACATTCACTTCTATGGAATCCTTCCCTTAAAAAATAGGTCTCAATGCGATTAAACCAGGCTCTTGAGCTCTGCTTTGAGGCCATAAAGAGCTTTATGTAATTTGTATACCATGTGTTCTTGACCTTTCTTCTCATAGCCTCTTGGTTGCTCAATATAGACATCTTCATCGATCTCTCCATGGAGGAATGCTGACTTTACATCTAGCTGATACACTACCCATTTCTTCTTTGCTGCTGTGGCTAGGATCATTCGGACAGTGTCCATTCTTGCTACTGGGGCAAAGACTTCAGTGTAGTCAATGCCATATTTTTGTGAATAACCTTTAGCCACTAGTCTGGCTTTATATTTATCTATTTCACCATGCTCATTCAACTTTGTTTTGAATATCCACTTCACTCCTATCTTTTTTGCTTTTGCTGGAAGCTCTGTCAAAGTCCATGTTTTGTTTTTGATGATGGCATCAATTTCTTTATCCATAGCACTTCTCCAGTGAGGGTCCTTTGCTGCTTCTTCATAGTAATAAGGATCCGATGCGCATGCATAAGAGCCATGTGTGTTTCATCATCCGATGTGTCCGGTCTCGGTGATAAAATCCTTCATCCAGAAGGGGATGTCTCGATTCTTCCTTCCTCGCACCCGCCAGCATTTGTCCTTGTCTCAGCGTCTTCTTCTTCTGCATTTTCTTGTACTTCATCATTATCATCACTGCCTTCATCCTCATTTATTAGAGGTTCTGATGTTTGATCTTTAGTTTCACCATCCCAATTCCATTTTTCTTCTTCTTCAAACACCACATCTCTACTTGTGATAATTTTCTTGCTTGCTGGATCATATAGTCGAAAGCCTTTGGACTGCTCACTCATTCCCACAAAAACACAGATCTTACTTTTGTCATCTAACTTCCTTCTATTCACATCTGGGATGTGCACATGAGCAATGGAACCGAAAACCTTAAAGTGCTCAACTGTTGGTTTGATCCCACTCCAAGCCTCTTGGGTGTCATTGATTTTACCGCAATTGTTGGGCATCTATCTAGGATGTAAATGCCAATTTTGCAGCTTCAGCCTGAATATTTTAGGCATGTTGCTCTCGGAAAGCATAGTCCCACCATGTTCATGACTGTCTCTATTTTTCCTTTCAGCAACACCATTTTGCTGAGGGGTGTAGGCAGTGGTGAGATGCCTTTTTACTCCTGATTCTTTGCAAAAACTGTTAAATTCATCTGAATTGAACTCCCCTCCTCTATCTGTTCTTAGACACTTTATAGGACAGCCAGCCTCCTTCTCAACCATAGATTTGTAGCATTTGAAATGCTCAAACGCCTCAGATTTTTCATGATGATATAACCATGCTTTTCTACTAAAATCATCAATAAAGCATAAGAGATACCTCTTTCCACTGCTGGATTTTGGTGAAATTGGGCCACATATGTCAGCATGCACTAACTCCAATTTCTCACTTGCTCTCCAATTGCTTTGCTTTGGGAAGCTGTTCCTGTGTTGTTTGCCTTTGAGACAATCAGCACACACCTTTTGTGGTGTCACAAGTCTTGGGAGTCCTCTGACCATTCCTTCTCGTTGTAGAAGTTGGAGTCCCTTATATCCCAGATGGCCATACCTTCTGTGCCATAGCATTGTTAAGTCTAGAGAATTTGTAGTCAAGCATCTTTTTGATTGTGAGGCATCGATGGAGGTTCTTGTGCCTGTATAATGAACATTCGACATCGCTCATAGTGGTTTGTAGAATCAAACCCTTTTCTTCATGGTATACCTTGCAAGTCCCCTTCGTATTAGAATAGCTGACCTCTCTCTTGCAGCTGTCCAAGACTCAACAGATTGCTTTTTAACTCTGGCACAAAATAGACTTCTTTTAGAGTAAAGATTGTTCCTTCAAGTAGTACTTTCACACTCCCCTTTCCAGTTACTTGCAGCTTACTGTTGTTTCCCAATTTTACTGCATGCTGGAAGCTTTCATCTATTTGATCAAACATGTCTTTATATCCACACATGTGATTTGAGCATCCCGAATCAAGATACCATTATTGATTCCAGCTGGACTTTTTATCTTCATCCTGAGCCATTAACACCATCCCATCCTCTTCTTCTTCTTGATTCACATAATTTGCCTCAGGACATTCGTTTTGATAGTGACCTAGCCTATGACGCTTATAGCATTCAATAGTGGATCTATCAAAGAATGAAATTCTACCTCTTCCTCTTGCTCTTCCTCTGAAACCAAATCTTCCACGTCCTCTGCCTCTTCCTCTGTCATTAAACATACTTCTTCCTCTGTCCTCAATAGCTTTCAAAACCTGATCATCAACATTACTTCTTTTAAATTTCTGTTCATGCACCAGCAGAGAACTTTGCAGTTCATCTACTGAAAGTTTGTTGATGTCTTTGGATTCTTCAATTGAACAGACAACGTAGTTGAATCTTTCACAAGGTTCTCAACACTTTCTCCACAATCTTCATGTCCTGTCATCTCCTCCCCAAGGTTTCTCATGTCATTGGCTACGTATATGACCCTTCCAAAATACTGTGATTGTTTCTTCCACTTTCATCTCCGTAACTTCAAAATTTCTTCTTAGGATCTGCAACAAGGTGATCAAGGAAATTTGGTGGTTGTCTAACATTAATGCAAGCAAGGTGATCACGGAAATTCCTTAACATGATTGATCATCAATACACACTACAAATAACTTGACATCTCATCAAAAAAAAAAACTTGACATCTGCTGACACACGTTTTTGTTGACGGAAAGTGGAGTGTCAAGATAATTTTTATATGTTGACTCTTTGTGTGTCAAGAAAACTTTTATACTTTTTTTCACACATGTATACATGGGGTGTCGGCAATTACCTTTCCTCTGTCAACAGACAAATTAATATGAGTGTGTCAACAACAAAATAGTTCAAGTTTTATTAACACTTGTATTTTTATTGTCTGTCAACAATGTATTACATCAAAAAATAAATATATAATGTTTGTCAAGAAAGAGTTTAGTCGGAGTTTTAGAACCAAAAATGCGGAGTACTTACTGGAATTCCCAAACTCCCTTCATCAGAAAACAAAAAAAAACGAAGAAGAAGAAGAATCGAACCCTAGGGTGAAATCAAACTTATGTGGAAATCAAACTCGTATATCTGCAGAAGCTTCTTCAATTTCTTTCCCAAATTTCATTCCCATCATTCAGAAGCTTCTCCGTTGCCACCAGAACCCATTCTCTATCGAGGCGAGAACCAGTCATCCGCGTCAAAGTGGAACCGTCAAGTCGACGGTAAGGAAGCGTCGGCCAGCTTCGGTGGTGAAACGGCGTGTTAGCGAGAGATGAGATGAAGGGGGATTCGATTACAGAGCAGAGTTCGATTTATGGAGGAAGAAATTTGGGGATGCGACGGAGAAGAGGCCCGATTTCTTGGCAGAGGAAGTTGGGAATCGAATTGGGGAAAAACGGGGGCAGATAACTCGAGACCTTGAGGAAGCTTCAAGTTCGGCCATTGAAGGGGGGAACGCAAGCAAAAAGGCGAGGGAATGACGTATTTGAGAAAGAGGGATAACTGTGAAGATTTCGGTTCAGCAAGGTGAAGCCGAGGATTTAGGAGGTCCAACTGTCAAAATTTCTGGCATTTTGGGAGCGACGCAACGATGTTCCGGCACTAAATACGGCGGACGACCTCGTTGCTCTAGTCTGATCACTGGAACCTGATGATGGTGGAGCTGATTCACCGTGAGCAAAGCTGATGGTCTATGAGATTTCCTATGCCTAAATCAGCCTTATTCTTTGATTAAAATGTTCTGCATGTTTTATTGAAATTCTGATAATTCTGAAATTCTTGAAATACTCTTAGTCATGCTTCTTTGGTTCTATTTACTATTGATTATACTAGTCACTACAGATTTCTTGGTAGATGATTATGTTTTATCAAGCTACTCTCGGTTCAATGAGTTTTGTCTTAGAGATAAATGCCTTGTTCAGTTGTGTTAGAGGTGAAAGTCCATGTAGGGCTCGGTCCTATCAACCTAGGTACTTTGGTCTGGTGAGACTCTTTTACATATTTATTGGCTGCTTGGCTGCTCATGAGTGTAAATTGGTGACTGCCCATTTCATATTTTTCAATTAATGATGCTTGCATGACCAAAATTAATTGTTAGTCAAATAAATTAGTTAAGCCTCGACTATTATTGGTGCGTACATGTTGTTTAATTACTTGTAGTGGAAAGATAAGTATGTTGATAGGATTAGTTTATACTACGGTGCGATCGCTACCTTATGTGCTGATTTTGAGAAGTTTAGCTCTTAATGATTACATGCAAGGCTACTCTTAACCTCACTCTACTTCTCGGTTCTTTGGTTGCCATGAGTGTAATTAATTGATTTTATCTTGGTTTTACTTGCTGGTTGCAGCTGTACCTAAGCATCAAGACTGCCCTTTGTAGAAAGTTTTAAGTATTCTTCTTTCTTGACTTCTACTTGAAATGTTTCCTTACCTAATTTCTTTGCGTGGTTCATGCCCTGTTGCCATGTTAATTCTTTCAATCATGCTCATTAGTTGTAAACTACTTACTGTCCATTTTATGCTTCCTAATGCTTGCTGCATCTCTTTTAGCTAGCTTAGTTAGTGACCTCTTTACCTTGTGGTTTGACTGGATGTTTGCGCATGACTTTCTCAACTCTTGAGTTGTTTCCGAAAACTTAGTTGTTGTCCAATTACTAATAATAATAGGAAATAGAGGTTAGAGTTTAGATATTCCTAAAACTGTAATACTACTACAAGTTAGGGAGTACTTTGGTAATTTAAATTACCACTCCTTGTCCTAACTTGTCTGTAAAGCAACTACGAAGTATCTAGAACTTGTTTGTAGTCTTCTGTAATATTAAACTTGTGTTGTTTCATGATCTAGTATGCTAACTTGATTTACTAAATTGGTTGTTCTTGTTTGATGCCACTTCTCTAGTCAAGTGTGAGAACTTGTGACTGGTCTCTTTATTTCAAATTAATTAATCTGTTCTTCTTGGCTGTCTTTTACTACAGACTTGTCTCTTGAACAAGCATGTATCTCTTGTGTTGAATTGATGTTGAACCAACACCATATCTTTTCTTTTTCTTTTTTCCAGGTTGATTTGTTTCTTTTCCTAGCAATGAAACTATTAGAAGCAATGTTGATGCTTGCCTCTTGTGCTTGTTGATGCTTCTTACACTTGCCTTGTTTGTCCCCTTAAGTAGAGGCAGTAGAAGTAATGTTGTTGTCTCTATTATCTGGACATTTTTCTTCTCTCATTTGGCCATTTTCTCCAACCAAGCTACCAGTTGGAGATTCATTGAAACTATTAGCTTATTGTAAACATCCATATATTTTTTAATTGCGTAGTACAGTAATCAAGCTATAAACTTCTTATTTTGTTTTTCAGGTTGGTGATGAACATTCTCCTTCAAATAGATCATCAAATGGAAGTTACCAACGTAGAGGATTTGGAAATTAGGGATTTAGTGATTAACATGTTTCGTTATATTTGAACTATTTAGTTATCTAGCAACTCTCAAAGTAGGCGCCTTTAATGAATGTTTAAGAATGTCCAAGAGTTATTGTAAATTTTAATTTTATTAATTAAGTACTTTTTATTGTTGAACTATTATTAATTTATCCAATGTTATTAATAATTAATTCATCTAATATAGTAGTTAATAGCAACATTGACTACAGAACCACTCAAAAAAGTAGCTTTAAAGGGCCACATAATTGTTCTTGACACATAAAGGCCTCTATTGATACACAATCTTTGTCGACACAAACGAGCCTTTCTTGACACTTAAAAACAAGAGGATAAAAATATTTCCTGACACACAAATGTCTGTTGGGAGAACCACTTGCACTTTCCTTGACACGCAAAAATCTGTCAGGGAAACCATAAAAGTTTCGCCGACACATATTACAAGTGTCAGCATAACACTTTCCCGACACGTCTTCTGCCGACACTTTTTTTGTGTGTCGGAGAAGTCCAACGGGGTTTCTGCCGATAGGTTTTTTGATTTTACCGACACTTTTTGTCTGTCGGCAAAAGGCTTTTCGTTTGTAGTGACACTTCATTCATGGGGTGTATATAAAATATTTTTAAGGGAAAGATGGCTCCAACGAGGCTCGAACTCGAGATCTTCGGCTCATCAGACCAACCTTGTATCCAACTGAGCTACGGGACCTACATTGTCAAATTTTTTAGGGGTATCTTATACACGTGCTTGACAAATAGTCACTTTTAATTTAGATTATGTTGGGATATATGAATAAGTTTTAAACGGTCTAATTATAAATGTTGTTGGTCATTGATTATAACTCTTTACTTCTTTAAGGATCACATATGTGTTTAAATACAATCCAAATGGGAAACTAAGATGATCTGTTGAGCTCGAACTTGCAACCTTCAAATCATAAGATAAATGCTCTAACCAACTTAGCTACGGGACCCACATTGTCACTATTTAAGGGTCTCATGAAGTATAGAAAAATGGTCACTCTTTTAGATTAATAAGTGTGTTTTAAACTGTTTAATAAAGTCATTTGTTATAGCGCTTTTTATTTCTTTTCCGAATCATATATGTTTTTTAACACGAGATGTTGTGGGTTGGAATAAACCGCAATTCGCGAAAATTTGCAGCACACATCATGGATTTATCTACAGATTTGTGGTGGAGGATTATTTTCTGACCCGCTAGGATTCGTGCAAGTGGATTTGACCCCTTCACACAGCAGAGCTCCATCATCCGCAGATTCGTGGATTATATATATATATATCCCCAATCTGTGAAACCATTATACATGCCAATTAGGCATATAAACTTTTGTCTAGTTACAAACTTCTATATTTATTTCTTTAGTATTCTTAACTTTGTGGCATAAATTGAGATGTTTATAAATGTTAGAATAATTATTTAGTATATCTCTAATGGATGTGATTATCCGTAGATATAGTAGTTGAAAATTATACAATGTTGATTTTAAAGTTTCCACTGATATTGCTCTGTGGATGGAAAAACAATCCGCGAATAGTGGAGGTGGAGGCAAATTAATTTGTCTCCGCTAGATTAATACCTGCAAACCATAGAGGTAAAATAATCCGCAGATGATGGATATGGATGAGATCCCTCAGCGAATAATTCGCTCCATGTCATTCCTATTTAACACATACTAGAAAGATGATCCCAACACACTAGAGACAGAAAATAGTCACTTTTTTCTATTAAGTTGGGATGGTGTATAAGTTTAAACAGTCCAATAAATGTTGTTGGCCATTGATTCTTACTCTGTATTTTTATGGATCGCATAGGTGTTTTTAACACATACCAAAAACAGTAGCAAATAGAAACTTTATTAAGTAGTGTTCATATCATATATCCCTCCATCCCAGAAAAGGTGTTACATTTTTTTCAATATTTAATCTATGATTTTTATTCTTGAATGTTTTAATATGCAAAGTTCAATAAGCTATATGCAAATGATAAATGAAAATCTCTAGTATATCTAACCTCCTCCGTACCAAGCCCAAATCTACAACTCACCTCTATCTCTACTCCTCCACCTCCACTATGCACAGTTGTGAATCTCCAACTAAACTTTTATTATTAATCACATACAAAAGCGCAAAATTGAGTTTATTGAATTTTTTAAATCAAATCCCTACCCAAGCCCACTCGGAAAGTGAAATAATTAAAACTGGTAGAGGAACCACACTACGTACCTGTTGAGACCTGGTAGCTGGACCCTTGCTAACAAGGTAAAAAAAACTGTCTCTGGCAAGCTGAGACAGGCTGCTCGCTACCGAATTCGTCAACCCGCTGCCATTATGGTAGCGGCCAGAAGCTAGCTGAAAAGTAGCGAGCTGGGTAGCGGGCAATCTCGTTACCTTGATAGCGGACTGGGTAGCGGATTACCCCCTACCCTAAGCTCATTAAATACGTAGTGGCCACTATGAAAATGGGAAGATCTTTTGGAACTCTAATGAGATCATTTTAGGATTTGATTTGAAGGATGTATTTAATGGATTTGATCGAATATGGAGTTGTTTTCCTCATAAAGATATTGACTTTGGCAATTCAGGTCATTTTGAAGCATAATGTAACAAAAGAAGAAGTTAGAGGACCAAAAGTGGGTAGATTTCTTATTCAGATAATCACCGGATGGTCATCTGGAATCCAGAGAGCTCAAGCCATCCTGGAGTTGAATCAGTCGATCGCCTTGTGATCAGCAAGTCCGGTGGTAGTTGAAGTGAGTTGATCGCCTGTTAATCGACTAAAATCCAGGGAGTGTGGAGCTGCAGGATGTTGAAGCAGTTGATCACCTAGCGATCATCACGTCAAGTGATCAACCGGGGATCAACTGGAGACGAGAATCAACACAATCCATTGATCTTTTAATGAATCAATCTTAGCCATTGGTTGAAGAAAAGCCCTACTTAAAAGGGAAGCTTCATTTCAGAAACAAGAGATCGTGACTTTGAAGCAGAAGACATTTGGAGAGGAGCAACACGCACGCACATCACCATTTTCATCTTCATGGAGATCAAGGCTTGATTTCTTCATCATTTTGAGATTAATTATAGTATTTTTCCATTTTCTGAGTAGATTACGTTTCTAAACCTAGAATTTGCTAGTTTTCTCATTTCCTCCATCTTTTTAGCATTTGGTCAAATTGAGCTCAAATTCCATCTTGGCTATGAATCATTTCTATTTCTCTCAATTTATGGTTTTCATTATGATGAGTAGCTAATTTCCTATTATATCTTAGGAATTAGTGAAACTTGGATTATGGGTATATGATATTTTTGATGAATGGATATTGTTTGATAATTTATGTTTGTATTTCTTTGAATTTATTGATCAAATACCTTGATAGATGATTAATATTGGCATGATTAGACTTAGACATAAGCTAATTATGTTAGATTGTAGAGAAATGCATGTTAGGTTAATTATAGGACGAGAGTTCATAATTAACCTAAGAGGAAAATTGATTAAATCATAATAAGTTAAGATACAAGACATTGTGGCTAACTTATCTCTAAATACTCTTGAGGGAGAGATTTAGACCCAATATATTTTTTTACATAAATCCGAACAATATCCATGAATGTTTATGAGCAAAATTATAATCCATGTACCCATGATCCAAGTGGAGCAAAACTTCATAGGAGATAACTTCATTAATCGGTTAATTAATTCCATCCGTCTCCATTTAGTCTAATTTAATCACTTTAGTCCCTTTAATATAGAATTAGCTAGTATTTGGAACACTTAGAATTAAAAGTCTCTATGGTTCGACCCAGTACTCCCGAATTTTATTACTAACGACAACCGTACACTTACGGTGAGTCACTGTCAAACTCTTAACTTGTTCGTTATAGAATACCAAAAACGGCTTCTTCTTAGGCTAATTTCAAAACGAAATGGCTTAAATTTCTCGATCAAATGCAATGCAAGCCATGCAATGGCACTGTGGCGATTTTAACGGAAAAATATTCAAAGAATAAACACTAATGGCAATGAAAGTCCTTTTTTAAAAAAATGGTAAAATACAACCTTTTGGGAAAGCTTAGTATTGAAATACATCATTTTCATTTTCTCTTGATTATCTTTTTACTTCTTTTATGGATCACATATGTGTTTTAAGACATACTAATGGCAATGAAAGTCCTTTTTAAAAAAATGGTAAAATACAACCTTTTGGGAAACCTTAGTATTAAAATACATCATTTTCATTTTCTCATGGATGTTGCGAGGTTTGAACTTGCAACCTTCAGCTCATAAGACCAATGTTTGAAGTAACTGAGCTACGAGAGACCTACATTGTTAATATTGAAGGAAGCATCCCATGTACACTAGAAAAATAGTCTCCTTTAGATTAAGTTTGGATACGCCTGTTTTAACAAATACCAGAAAGACGATTCTGGTAAAGCAGGCTCGAACTCGCGACCTTCAATTTAGAAGACCAACGCTCTAACCAACCGTCAACTGAGCAACGGGACATACATTGTCAATATTTAAGGGCCCCGCAACAACCTTAATTTTAATTGCTGAAATTTGAGGTACGGGACATACATTGTCAATATATCACTCGAAATCCAAAATCGAAGCAGAAATTCGAAATCTGGAGAAGAGAGATGAACAAATGAGTTATCATGAACTTACATATCTATGATTCCGACGGCGAATCAAGTAACTCGAGCATGAAAACAGCAAATGAAAAACAGAACTCAAGTAAAGCTATGAACATGAATAACCACTGGATTTTAGATCACCCAGATTTTAGCATGTAAAGCATGGTAGTTGCTGTTGACAATTTGCCAACCTTAGAAGCCTTTTAGTAAAAAAAAAAAAAAAAAGTGAAAGTTCCTACTCTCAACTCTAGTCTCAAGTCTGGAAATTAACATAAATATCTATAGTCCAAATAATTTGCTTTTTATAAGAATTTTTGTTTGAGAGCTTTACCTAGCCCTCTAATATTCCAACAAGCCCAATTCATTTGGAAAGAAAGGCCAGGTGTTCCAACCCTTGATCTAACAGCAAACTAGGGAAAGGATTAAGTTGTTTATCAAAATTATCATAGACAACCTTTTGCATATAAGTGATGCCTAGATATTTGAAAGATATCTCATGAACAAAGTGGATTCACCAGGTTTTCTCTTTCTTATTGTAGAGTGACATAGCTTAAACACATTCAGCTACCCTCTTTACTTCTCACACCAAATTAAATGGAAACGGAGTATACATCTATCCTGATAAAGCGAAAAGTAGAGAACTCTCTTCTTCATTTCTAAGAAATAGATATAATATGAATATAAATACGGAAAAAAAACAAACAAACAAAAAACCAGACAAACAAAATGTTCAACCTCAACCTAGCCAGATGCCAAATTACCAGAGCATGAATACTCGGAAAGGAAAATAAAGATAGCAGAATCTGAATCAACATGAATAAGAATCAATGAATCATTACTTCCCCAGCATATGCTAAACCGAATCATCCAAACAGCAATTGTCACAAGTCACTATGTACAATTCAGGTAAACAATCCCGCAAATGAAATTCTAACTCTTGCACACAGAGTAGGCGCCTACTTTTACTTTCCACCTGTTATTTTTCCTCTTCCCCAAAACAAAAGCGTAATACTGCAGTTCATACACTAAAAGATCCTTGCAAAAACTCTACTGTATCCCAGATATCATAATCTAACTGGTTCTTGAAAAGCAAAAGTAAGCCAGTAGAATTTCTGTTCCCAATTGACACCTAAAGCTCCACAAAGAAAATCAACCGACAGTTACAAGGTACTAAAGATGTTCCAGTATACGAGTATTCTGCAGCTGTGTGGTTGTGTGATATTCATGAGCATAGCAAAGCTTCATGCTATTATAGCTTCATCATCAATCATCAACAAACAGCACCTTAATCCCAATTATGTTGGGGTAAATGGCATGAAGTTTGTACTGTCAATTAATTTTTAAAATTAGTTAAGACTATAAATTTATGCATAAGACTAGTGGCAAAGTTTTAGGAGAATACCATTCCTCTCACAACCTTCCCATGAAAAAATATCAAACTATTGTAGCTTAATTTGAGGAAAAAAATAAGTAAAACCTCCTCTTCTGACTCTCCAGGTCCATGTTCACCCATTGGATGAATCCTTGTCACAAGTAAGATCTAGAGAAGAGAAGCCAGAGACTAATGAAAAAACACCTGAATCTTTGTCCAACAGGGCGAATTCCACCTTCAAATGTTCATCCACTTGCAAC
This sequence comes from Stellera chamaejasme, assembly GCA_024586325.1. Taxonomy (NCBI): domain Eukaryota; kingdom Viridiplantae; phylum Streptophyta; class Magnoliopsida; order Malvales; family Thymelaeaceae; genus Stellera; species Stellera chamaejasme. Next base: position 18,086,148 of record CM044986.1, read on the forward strand.
TGATAAGAGGAAACAGTCAGGAAGGAAGAGAAGGATATTTTCGAACCCCTGAGCATTACACCTGAAAACTTCGTCCATTATGGCTTTTCACAGCAACACATGGAAAAAGAGGGTCAGATTGTAATGTTTCACTAAGCCCCACTCTGTGAAGAGAAATGGGGTGCACGGCCAAGTGGGATAATCACATTCTTCATGATATCATATTCCTCCACAGTGATCTGTGCAGGCTCCAAAACAGCCTATTCAATCAAAGATTTTGGTTAAGAAACCAAAAAAAATTAAAAATAAGTGCAAAAAATGCATCCTTTTTGGTAACCTTTTTTGGAATGTTCCAAAATTATGCAATGTTTCCCTTTTTGGTAACTTTTTTACATATTAATTTATCAAATCATCTTTTCCTCTAAAGCTCGAGAAATAAAAAACCAAAAATAGTCAATTTAAACTCTTCCATCTCCAATTAAAATTCTCTTTTCAATATTCTAACTGTTTTATCTTTATTCTCGGAATGTTCACCGTCATAGGTTGAGTTTTATTTACAGTTTTTCCAAGATTTCTTTTGCATCTTAATCTCTTTGCCAATCCCATACGTTGCAAAACATATGGGATGGAGGGACTACATGCTATGTGATAACAAACGACAGAATGTTGGACAGTCAACACAGTCATGGGAAAGATTTAAATTACCGAAAGAGGGCTGACCCCACATTTTATAAAGTCTTATTTGGAAAAGAATGAACCAAGTATGTTATGTACATTATCGAATGCACATTGGAAGGCTAATGGGTTGTTAGAAGAAGGCACACTAGAAGAAAGCATGTGTGATGACATAGTAGTCTTAAAATGAACAGGTTTACAGGTATAGTCACTATAGGATTCAGTTCTAAGAGCATTAAAACAACTGTGTTCATCTTACGGTTTCTAAGTATGAATTTTACCAGAAAGTGACTTCCAGATTCAAAATAAATTGCAGTCCAGTAAACAAGTTTTACGATACACTCTAACCTTGTGTAAAAGCATCCTCCTTTCAATCATGTGAGGACCAAGTGCAGGAAGTCTACAGACAGAAAGAGCTTCCATGTATATAAGAACCATTACTCGCCACTGTTTCACTTTGACAGCTGGTAGTGGATTAACAAAAGTCATTGTACCTAGCAATTGGCCCTACCAAATAAAAAAGAAAGAAAACCATTCAATAGTTTCATAAAAATTGATTGACTAATACAAATGAAAAGATATGAAAGGGGCTTGAACTTGGTTGTGTTGCATTGCAATTCATTGAATTGCAATGTAATGCATCCAAATATATATGACCATAATGTGTACAAACACCTCAAACACTATTAACAAGAGAAAGTAACAGTGTTAAAAATCACCACTGTAGCTAAGCTTCTAACAAATTCTTCAGTCACAATTATAACAATTTATTGCTATAAGATTATATGAAAACTCAATTCATCACTACGCCAGGAAGACATCAAGTCAGTACCATTGCTTTTTCTAAGGTCGATAATGGTAATGAAATTCGGAGATCATAAAGAAGTCCTGGCAAGGCTCGAGATATACACCCTGCAAGAGTTCCCTTTATCTCAGAAGAGCGACCATCATCCATAACAACCTTCTGTGGGTACTCTCTCCCATTAATCATTGAATACTCTTCACAGGCACTATCTTCTCTTCCATATATATAGGCCAACGATGATGATGTTACCCACTCAAAGAGTGCATTCCACAAAGTTGCAAAAGTTGATAACTAAATAAAAAGTGAAAAGAAAAGAAAAGAAAATAAGTCAATTTGTAATTTTGAGCTTTTAACATCAAAGGAGAGGAAGTTCTGAAACTTACCGTCAAACTGAAGCCCTCTGGTGGCTCATCAAACCACGAATTATCAGAATCAAATATGTCTGACTGTGGAACTCCTGGCTTGTTTGGCCACTTTAAGGGAGCTGTTTCTGATAATGGACCTGAATCAATATGAGTAGCACTTCCACTATGTTCCCCTCCGTGTGGTTCTTCTGAAGGTGGCAAGATAATAATCCCAGCACCAGATACTGTTACATTACAAAATGATAAAACAGACAACCCAAAGAAACCAAATTAAACAAACAAGAAATTATGAAGGAAACTTTTTTTGAAAAATTACAGTAGACACATCCACCACCTACCAGCATCATCAACCCCAGAATCCCCGGCTGCCACAGCTTCTGCTGCCTGGCTTAATGCCTCTGCACAAGCTTCTGCCGATTCAAGGCGTAACATATGATCTTCACCACCACTTCTCACAGCATCATTTAAGCCAGAAACAACTTTTGTATCAGTCATTTCTCTAACCACACAAAGATTACCACCACCAGAACTGCCAGTTTTCCCGTCAGCCCATGTAACACAGCGGTTAAGTTTTTTAGATTCAGATGATTTCAATGACGGTTTAAGGGAAGCCTCACTTGATCTACCTCCTCCCTCAGCATTGTGATTAAGCTCTGACATGGAACCATTCATATTGAGACCACTCTTGTAAGAATTCAAAGTTGAAATGTCATCCTTCCCTCTGTTAACAAGTTTAACCTTTCCATCTCCTTCTACAACTCTTGTTTTACCAGACTCATCATTGGGAACAGATGGTGACTCCAATCTAAGCTCCTCAAATTCTTTGTGAATTTTTTCTTCTTCCAACTCTTGAGACTTTGAATAGGAAGCATCCTCCATTGCCCTTGATGGTGTCTTCGATATGGAATACTCATCATTCATAATTATAGTACTTGAGAAATCCATCTCACTAAAAGAGAAACTTTCTGCTTCACTTTTTGGCCTCAAAGTATTAACATTTGACCCTGCAACTGGGAGTTCATCACTGATTATCTTAAATTACCATTTAAAGCATACAGAGGTCTAGAAAGTAAAGCAAGTACAGAAGATTATGTCAGGGACACTAATTCTGATGCAGGATAGCTGCCAATGAATTTAGAAGAGACAGGAATGGTTGATATAAAAGATTCATAGATGGGTCCAAATGACCGAGACTTGAGGATAGCCAGTCTTGTGAGGTGTCTCCTGCAGGTTGTAATTTCCATATTTCAGTTATTTTATGTTTGGTACAAATATTTAGTCAAAGATCCAGCTTCTCAAAACATAGAGAACGTGTCTAGCATAGTGGGAGTCCGTTATGCTATTTCAGCACTGTTGTTAAAAGAACTTACTGTATTTATACAAAGAACTTGATGGAGATTCGCAGATTACATCCCACTAAAATTGTTTCCTATAAGATATTGAAGGGCTCTCTCTTAACAAGCCCTTATCCTCAACACTAAAAATAGGGAAGAAGTGAACTGGACTGGTACCCAGATTGCTGCACGACTTGTCCTTTATCACCCTGTAACTCTATCCATTTCACTGGCCCATGACCAAAGAAAAATAAAAGGCTTAAATTTTAACATTAGTTTAGTCTTGCAATCAACTAATCAGTTACTAAATGCCTCAACCAAAATGTTCCTAAGAAACCAATAGCAACCACTATCATTCACAATATAAACAAAAACAAACGACGAACCTAGGAGTAGTTTCAACAGCAAGAAGCACTGTAAAACAAATGATGCCTACCTTCTTTATTATGATCATTATAACGTGGATGAGTTCTGCTTTTATCCGTTTTAGGAACATGGCCTTCAATTGCATCAGAAGGACCTATCCATTCCTCAAATGACATTTCCCCAGGTTTACCTCCAACGTTCTCTTGAATACTCAATGCGGATAACTCCAAATCCCCAACCTTCCCCGTACCTTCATCTCCATCATCAGAACCCCCATCCCCAAACAACCTCAAAATCCGACTAATCTTCAAAGGGTCCAAGTGAGAGACCCTCTCCTCTTGCAAGCTCCCAGAAAAAGCCCTACTGTTAACAACACAGCTCGAAGAACAGAACATGTAGGTCTCCTTCAAATCGTACACCTTGTGTTCCTTCAACGAAACCCGATAACGCCCCTTCCGTGGCCGTTCCGCCGGCAAAGAATTGCGACAGAGAGGATAGCCGCAGAGATTCACGATCGTCCTCTCCGTCACTACATCTTCGTAATCGCTACGGGAAATTATCGAACCAGATGCTAAAAGCTGCCTCTCGTTTTGGATTCCCTCGAGAAGGTGATGCTGCAGTCTGTACACAGCCTCTTTCACGGTAGCCGGCGGCTTTCCCGCCATCACTGACCGTCTTCTTCACCAAAAAAATCCTAGACAAAACTCAAATCGTTCTTCTGATTACAGCTACTTAGTTCCAGGTCTCAAAGCCCTAGCCCTGGTTTATGTCCCCTTGTAAGAGTGAGCCAAGAACTGTTCAAGCCTTTCTTCAGACCTCAGACGAGATTCGAATCGACGATGTCACAGTAGAGATCGATCGATCGTTTCCTTTTTACTCCGAGCTATAAAATTTGTTTATGGAGAGGGAGCGAAAGGTCGGTGACGCTGGCATAGGCAAAAAGAACAAAGAAAAAAAAAACATGAACTTTTCAACTCTATTATAAATCGGTTATTGAACATTTTAATTGGCACGAAACTTTTCAACTCATCACGAATCACCGTTGAATGTTTTATCAATCCAAATCAACCAATGAACTTTTGAAACTGAACAGAATTTTATTTTTGGTTGATGTGATGGACAGAAATATTATGTGAATTTAGTGGAAATTAATGTTTCTCTAAATATTTTATTCAGCCATACTGAACTGTTTTTCTACGTCATTCATTTGTCTACCAATTCAACAAAAGTTAAATCGAGTGGCTAAATTGGTATAGTTTTAAAAGTTTAGTGATTTATTCGGTTAGATAGAAAGTTTAGTGGCTAATCGTGATGAGTTGGAAAGTTCAATAGTTTATTCGGTCGATTAAAATGTTTTGTGACCAAATCGTGACGAGTTGAAAAGTTCAGAGGTTTTTATCCTCTTTTGTGTGACCACGAAACCAAGTCATTTCCCTTTTCTATTTTCTTTTAAAAAAATTGATATATACATAATATGTTTTGATGTTTTACTAGAGATCTGTATAGATTTTGACGTGTTTTTATATTGTTCATCCGAACTAAATAATGAATTTCCTACAATTGATCATGACTTTCACTAATGGATCATGACTTTCATACAATGGTTTAGGATTTTTCACTACTGATCAATTTCTTACAATAGGGGGGTTCAAACCATGGAAGAAGATAAAAAAATTCACCAAAAATGTTTCTAATTCATCCTCAAAATTCACCCATCGTGAGAAATGGTGCGTCAAACCGTGAGAATGGGACGCCCGAAAAAGAACTCCGCCTCCGTTCCGGCCCTTTCGCCGCCAAAAGGTTAGCTTCCCATGACCACGAGGAGGGCTAGTTGTTTCTTCGACGAAAGAGAAATTCAGGTGACTCGCTTTTGCTTTCTCTCTCCACTTCTCCAACATTCACCGTTACCGGTCGAATATCATGAATGATATTCACCCGAAAAGTGTGGTGAATTTTGTGATGAAAATCACCTCAAATGAAAAATTAAAGTTTGAACCCCCTAATGATCACGACTTTTCACTACTAAGTCATGAATTTCCAACAATGGATATGACTTTTCACTACTTGATCATGACTTTCTACAATGAATGATGATTAATACTATTGGATCATAAATTCCCTGCAATGATCAAGAATTTTCACTACCGGATCATACAATAGGGGGCTTCAAACATACATTTTTTGGGGTGAATTTTTGGAAATTCACCCCTCAAAATTTGGTGAGTCACCTCCCATTTTTTTCGGACCTCACCGTATTCATGGGAGGTCCGAATATGAACAGTGGAACGTGATTCACTTCTCAAATGCTACCCACCCCTCCTGGCCCCACCCCCCAACGTGTCCATCACTGGCGCCAGTCCCTCTGCTGCAAAGCAGCTGCCACCCCAAATTGCTACAAAAATCATGATTTAAAAGGAATTGAAGCTGAAATTAAAAAAAATACTTCATTTGTTCCCAAATAGGTTGTCACTTTTATTTTTTTATGCAAATTAAGATTGTTTTTAATAATTAACTCATTTTACATAAATTTTCATCATTACCCTATTCCAAACTCATTATAACCTCTCTAAACCCACTCTCTATACTGTTTGAGTGAGTGCATTGCAAGAATAAAAGTGAACTAAAATAAATAAAAGTAGAAAAATATCATTTCATTTAGAATAAAGATATCTTGTTGTTGTAACAACACGCTTGGAATGGAGGGAGTATGAAGTTCACAAGCTGCTCACTCATCTTAGGTAGTTGTTGTGGCAAGAGTAAAAATAACTCTGTAGTAGAGTTAAAAACCTACTATGCTCTTTGATTTCCCATTTTAATTATCTCTACCACTATGTAGTTGAGGAGAGTTTGGTAACGGGTATAGTAACGCCGGTAGCGGGTTGATAACGCCAGAAAAAAGAGTTTCCCACCTGCACTTGTTCAAAAGCTGCTTTTTATGTTTTTGAAGCTGTGGAAACGGGTTAGTAACGCCTCCACCCGCTACCACGCCCTTTTTCTTTCTCACCAGCACATTTTATCCCACACTTTGTAAAATTTCGACCAATTTTCTTCTTCTTCCTCATCTTTTGCCGCCACCATCAAGATTTCTTCCTCATCCACTTTTTCAAGGTCAAACCGGTATTATTTTGTCCCTCACCAATGGATGTTGAAGACTATGAGCCTTACACTGATGTCTATAAAGTTGAGCTTTGTCTTGTCAGGCATTGCGAGGTAACTGAACTTTATTATGTTCATCCATGTCTATAGGGTTAAGTTTTGTCTTGTCATCCATGTTTGTTCTAAAATGTTTTGTTTTTTCGTATTTGCTTCTCTAAATATCCAAATTATAGTGCACTTGGTGTTTTATTCTAGACTATAGATGTTTACATCCTAGGTTTGTGAAGATAAAGTCGGATGAGGGAAATAGGTTACAGTTCTCATATGCTTCCCAAATTGAGACCCTTGATGAAACAAATGAGAAGTTGGAAGGCAAAAGAAAGGAACTCATTGCAAGATTAAATCTCTCTGATTGATTTTGTTTTTCCTTAGAGCTTCATGGAAGTCAAAAAGAAGTGTCGGTCCTCACTTGTGCATCATTTGAAGTTTTTTTTCACTTTCGTGAGATGAATTTGTACATGTTTCTAGGTTTGAATGAGATGAGATTCTGGATTTGATTGATGAATTTCGATGAATTTGGAATTTTTTTATTTTATCAAATAAATTGGTAACAGTCTACTAGTTACTAGGCCCGTTACCATTGGTAGCGGGCTGGTAACGGTTTTCGAAGAGGTGACGGCCTAATTAGTAACGCCACAACCTGCTACTAGCCCATTACCATTGGTAGCGGGCTGGTAACGGGTTTCGAAGAGGTGACTGCCTAATTAGTAACGCCCAACTGCTACCCCGTTACCACGCCAAGAGCCCAACAACCTAGTTTACATTTAAATTCTGACAACCGTTGTATTAGTTGAAAGCACTTCCGTTACCATTGGTAGAAATTCCTAACGCGAGATCGATATCGGCACTGATGCGTGCGAATTATGTAACGGATTGACCGTTACCAAGAGCCCAACAAATACGTAGTATACATTTAAATTCAAAGATTTGACAATGATGATCTTCTATGCAGGAACTAGTTAAAAACGTTGTATTAGTTGAAAGCACTTCCTAAACTTATGTAGATTCTTATGAGATTTAACAATCAATGAGCCCGATTTTGGCCATCAGTGATTCACATCACCTATTTGGTCACTAACCACCAATCTCAGAAATTCCTAACAGCGAGATCGATGTCGGCACCTGATGCGTGCGAATTATGTACACAAAAATTGTGCTCAAAATCAAGTTTTAAATATATAACCTACTCAACTCCCCAAGAGAAGGCTTATCTGTTGTAGACAGAGTGGATGGGGTCGAACCACAAAGACTGAAGTGAAATCAAAGAGCATTTAACTAATTACGATATTTTTGGATTTTTAAATAATAATTTTGACAAGAAAATGAGGTTTTGCCTACGGCTACTATTCTACTGGGATCGGCTATTGTGAAACAGACAAGATAGGTGAAAACTATAGAAAGAAGATTCTCTCCTGGGGGTATTTAGGTTTGTGTCTGCTAAACACTATACCGAGTTGATGTTGATGCTATGTTCGAGGGGTTGGATAAATATGAGAGTGACCTCTTAGTCCTATTGCCATTTCTCAATATCGAATATCTAGAGGATCTCTCCTTACCTAGTCTCCACAATGTAGCCTTACGTTCTCTTAACGCCCTTCTAATTCAACCCTGACATATGCCTTTGTGATGTCTAATTTAATGTCAAAGCACCCTTTCGTCGGCCACAAAGAGAATTAATATGGTGGCATGTCTCCAACGTAATGAGTGCATTATCACTCAACAAACAACCTGTGACAAAAGCACTCTGCTGCTCATAAATCACTTGTCCAATAGGAGGTTTCAAATGATTCACAAGGACTTTGGAGATAATTTTAAAGATGACATTGCACAAATTTATAGGGCGAAATTCAGCAAGTATAACTAGGTTTTTACACTTGGGAATAAAAGCCAAATAAGTGTGATTAATGTACTTAGGAACAACCCCAGAGTGCAAGATACTCCCTCCATCCCGGAATGGTTGTAGCATTTGGTTTGGCACAAATATTAAGAAAAGTTGGGGAATAGTTATTTGTTGACATATACACCCTTCCTTAAATAAATGTATGTAGATAAATGTTAAAATGGGAAGAATATGTAAGGGTAATTTAGTAAAAGTGGTAGTAAAAAGTTTCTGTTTTAGGAAAGTTGACAATCTTTGTCAGACGACCCAATATAGTAATGTTGACAACATTTGCGCGACGGAGGGAGCATTAAGAACAATACCTATGATAGAAGGCCCAAAAATACTCCAAAATTTCTAATAAAAAAGGGGTAAAGTGCATCAATGGTCCTGTAACTTTAATTATTGTACCACTAAGGTCATGTTTTAACTTTTTGTACTAATAAAATCCTGTTTTTTAACTTTTTGTTACTTTAAGGTCCTTTTCCGTCCATTAACAGTTAACTTTAATGAATTTGGGGGAAAATGATCAAATGAGCAACTCAATTGTTTAAAAACAGTTTATTTACACCCCAAATTTTAAACATAACCATTTAAGCACTCCACAACATTTTTAAACTTAACACTTTAACCCAAATGATTTAATTAAGTCCAACAACACCCGGCCACCGTCGAGCCGCCGCCGACCGCCTTCGCCACTGTCGGAAATCACTGAAAAATGCCGGAAACACAAAAAAAATAGCCGAGAACGTAGATCGGGGCCTAAAACCACCGGATCCCGGCATAACGCAACCAGATAGTGGCCCAAGGCCGACGAATCGCGGCCCCGAGCCGGCGAATCGCGAGACTAGGCCACGAATCATCGGCCTTGGGCCACATTCCAACAGCCCTAGGTCGCGATTCGGCGGCCCTAGGTCGGGATCCGACATTCCTAGGCCCCGATCTACGTTCTTGGCTATTTTTTTATGTTTCCGGCATTTTTCGACGGTGGCGGCGGTGGTCGGCGGCGGTGGCCCAATGGTGGTCAGGTGTTGTTGGACTTAATTAAAATATTTGGGTTAAAGTGTTAAGTTTAGAAGCTGTTGGGGTGCTTAAATGGTTAAGTTTGAAATTTGGGGTGTAAATAATCTTTTCTTAAACAATTGAGTTGCTCATTTGATCATTGGGAAATGAACTTTAAGTAACAAAAAGTTAAAAAACAAGACTTTATTAGTACAAAAAATTAAAACATGACCATAGTGGTACAATAATTAAAATTACACGACGATGGGTGCACTTTACCCAATAAAAAAGTGGCGGGAATCCATCCGGACCATGCGATTTTGTTGGATGCATTTGAAATAGAGCCACTTTGACTTTCTCAGTAGTATATGACATTAGAAACTTCTGACACATATCGAGAGTAACTGTCCTATGAATACCTGCAAGAGTCGTTCAAACTTGTGATTGTCCACCCAAAGTGAAGAGCTCAGAGTAGAAGCGTACTACCTCAACTTTAAGATCGCGTGGCTTTGTCACAATTTCCGTTGTAGAGTACTTAGCTGGCCGATCAGTTCCACTATTTTCGTCCAATAGCTGACTGATGAAAATATGTAGTATTACGGTCACTTGCTTGGAATGACAATTCTCTTAAACGTTGGCTCCAATATTCCGACCCTGTTAATCATCACCTATGTGATATTTCACATACCAGTCCAAATGGCTCAGTTACAAGGTAATCTGGAAGCCCAAGCCCAACTAACTGAATAATTACATATCCACCTCTCATTTTCCAAATGCTCTAGGTGGGTGAAAATTCACCCGGGTGATAAATGACATTGACGCCAATATTCCTCCCCTTGAAGGTGCAAAATATATAATTCCACCTCCAACTTTTTCCTTTCTGCGAAATCTGATTCAGCCAGAGAACCAACTAAGGCCTCAACACGTGCTTCAAGGCTTTTAATATGATTCGGATTCTGAAGAAATTCTATCCTATGCCACACCGAGAGCCACTGTCTACAACGATTCTGACATTGGAGAAACGTCCGAAAACCCCAGACCAAGCTGCTTGAATAAGCTGCTCACATTTACGCTCCGATGTCCATGTCTTCTTGAATCTCGAAATCCGCGCCATTCATTGTTCTCTTCCATGAACTCGGATTTCTAGCCCAAAATGATGTAACATAGAAAAGTAAAAGTTGCGCCCAGCTCGTGGAAAATAAAAGTTGCCAAGGAGACCATTTGCAACTGCTTAGTCCAACAGTTCTTGCACAAAATACCCACCATAATCTGTTTTCGACCAAGTAAGTTTTGGACTAGAAAAAACCAAATCCTCAAGTCCGGCATCCAACAAAGCATTCCGGAAAGCGATCATCTGTGAAGTGCAGTGTGGATAACCAACCAATTTTTCATGGTGCCATAAAATCTCATTGAAATCCCAAGCCACTAGTCATGGAAGATCAGAAGTGGCAGCGAGTTGCCTCAACAATTTCCAGAACTCAAGACGGCTTGCAGTCTCCGGATGCCCGTAGAAACCAGTAAATCTCCATTCAACACCTAAAGCTTTAATTCTAATGTCCAAATAAGCATCCCCCATTGATAAAAAAGTGACATCCTATGACGAGCCACATAATCATCGCAACCACCACCATGACCCTGCGTATGAGCGGCCAACAGTTCGATGAATCCTAGATGACGTAGCACATACTCCATCCCTTCCATCGAGCGATGGGTCCTAACATGCATTTCTCTACGATCTAACATAATTATCTTATGTCTAAGTCTAATCATGTCAACAATAATCCTTTAACAAGGTATTTAATCAATAATCTCAGAGAAATAAAAATATGGATCATCAAACAATATTCATTCATCAAGGAAATCACATACCCATAATCCAAGATTCACTAATTCCTAAGAGATAATAGGAATTTAGCTACTCAACATAATAAAAAGCATAAATAGAGTGGAATAGAGGAAACCCATATCCATGGTGGAGATGCACTTGAAATCCTCCAAACCCTAGGAGGAGATGAAAATGAGAGAATAGACAAATTCTGAGGCTAAAATCAAAATCTACTAAGAAATCTGAGAAGAATCCTAAGTTTAATATAAAATATATGGAGAAATGGAGCTTGAGAGCTCTCTTGGTTGAAGATGATGATGATGGAGTCGCATGGCTGTTGCTCCTCTCCAAAATCTCGTCTCTAGCTCCCCACTGAAGTCTCATGATCCTCCAAATATATCCTCTCAATGGATGGTTGTGATTGTTGCATCATCTTGATCAATGGTTGAAATAAAAGATAAGAAAGCAGATTCTCGGGGCCTAGCAATCGCCAGCGATCGCTGGGAAAGAGTTGTAGCTCAGCACCAATTATTAATAAATATGCAAATGATCGAACAAGTTCTTAAAAAAATCATTCTCAATGCCAAAAATATTAGATCACTCCCTTAGTGTTTCACTATGAATTTGTGCATATGTGTATAGTGATCTTGCCAAGTGTTTTCTATCCATAAGCTTGCAAGTAAACCAAAACTCCTCTACTCGACTTCCCGAAGGAAGGTCGTATGTCTTATCAGTAAGATGGTCTTTCATGAAGGTTGTAATGAGGCCTGGCTTGGTGAGAATGGAATTCGGTCGAAGATTCTCATTGGTGGAGCTTAATTGAAACATTTAGAGCTTACAAGCATTGGAGCAACTAATACATGCAATGTGTAACAATACCCAAACTTGCTCTCTTTTTAACACACCACTTTCAGCAAATGAACTCCTTTAACAATAACAAGACACATCCCGACATAAACAATAAATACACGTGCCTTTTTCTTGCTTTCATATACCATTCTTTTCTTTTCTTTTTGTTATAAAGGCACAAAACTTTCAAGGATGTACTCTCAAGGTCCGATCTCCTTTAACATAGGCCAACAATTAATTTCCCCCAAATTCAACATTTGAACACACCACATTTTTTTCATACCTATGCCCAAAATAAAATGCTCAAAATGTTTCATGGACAAAAAGGTAATATAGAGAAAGGATTGGCTCATGATGTGGGTGAGCAAAGAATTCGGTCTTTAGGCCCAAAGGGGTTTATCTAATGGAATTAATGCTTAGGTTGGCTATTTTGGGAAGTAGGCTCATCCTAAAATTCTCATCATCGTCCCGACTTAACATACAACAAATGTAGGTTCGCAACGGTTCCTGACAAGCAAGTTCGAACACTTAGCAAGATACTCTCAAGAAAGATCAAATCACTCATTTTTCATGCATTGGAAAAATTTAGGCACAAAGACTCACATGGTCAAAATCTCTATTTGAAGCATTGAAAAACAAGTTCTACCACCTATAAGATCAGATGCATATTAATCAACGCAGATTCCAAGCCATAACTCAACTCATTGGAGTATTGAGATCCTAAATGCAACCTAAGTCCTATATTCTCTTAATTCTAAAAGAAAGTGAAAAATAATTAAATAAACGTGAATCTATCTAACGCACAAGAGGACATGAAAAATAAGAAGTTCAAATGTTCAAATTCGCCCACACTTAGTGTCAAACACACTCAAAATGCCAAAAATATTACTTCATGCTCAAGATAAAGTATTGAGAACTAAAGTACTGCCCTGATTTTGAGTGAGCTAGAGAGAAAACGATAAGAGATGGTGAGAGATGAGGAGAAGCCGCTCCTTTCGTGCATGGGCTCTGGAGGCAACACACACAAAAAAACCACTAGAACAATTGTTAGTTACGAGGGGTTAGACAATGAAAAATAAATAAATTGAAAGTATTCAACCCCCCACACTTAAACCATACATTGCCCCTAATGTATCAAGTGTGCAAAATTCAAACTTATTTACATATACTGCTGTTAAATATGCTTGTTTTTATGTCACTAGCTCGACACCGAAAGTGAACTCAATCCGGCTCGAGAGGGAAGAAGTGTCCCAAATGAACCTTCCTTCCATGATGTAGATTTTCAAATAAATAGTCCTTGAACCTACAAAATAATGAATGCCCTTTCTTTGTGGTAAGATTAGCAATTTCAAGCATATAGTGGTTAGTGCCTGAAATATGCAAGCACTTGGAAAGAGTGCATCTTTCAAGCAACCAACCCTTAAATCTAAAGTATGAGTTAATCATGACATGTTCCCACAACTTATCACCACCACCAAAAGAGAATTTTTCATAGCAAGGCTCATAGAGGGAGTGAGTAACAACATGCTCAGAGTTCTCTAGATTCAACATCTCTTCACCAAAACCGACACTAGCATGCTTTCTAAATTTTGCAAAATTTGACTCAAAGTCATGACATGCTAGTGGCACTCCATCAAACAAATGCATTTCCTTTGAAATCATGAAATCATAAAATCATAAAATGGCTCTTTGAAACCAAAAATCATGGATGAGAGGAGGACAACTATATCCATCACAATAAGCATTTTTGTTATGCCACACATCAAGTTCATGTTTAAACAAAATTTCAAAGAGGGATTGTCTTTCACAACATTTCTCAATATTGCCTCATTAAAAACATGTTTTTCATTCAAGTTTTCCTCAAACTTCACATGCATTTCAACAAGCTCAAGACCAATCTCATCATTCATTTCTTCAATCACTTTTCCATCTAGCAAATCTAAACAATTATGGTCATGTGCAATTTTATTCTCCATATGAGTAGTGAATGCATGGACATCAATGCATTGAAGTTCATTTACTTCATTTTCCATGTCATCAAGCTCAAATAATGGATTCCAACATACATGCATCTCACCCAAGTTTGCACAATGATCATATATGGCATTAAAGTTCATGGTTTCATTCTCTTTGTGTGGGACAAAATCATGTTCATTGTCAATGCTCAACTCATCATCACTCTCATGCATACTAGGTTCGAAAATCATGGAATTTATGGTACTAGCATGCTCATCAACAATTTCCATAGGTTCATGCAAAGGAATGCTAGACAAATCATTGAATTGAGTCTTTAAATTAGCTAGAGAAATAGATGAATGATTTTTACCACAATTAGAGTTTGCTCCTTGAAGTTCGAAGTCTAGACCGATTGGCGCATTAAAATTCATGCATGACACCTCTATCCAATTAGTCTCTACTCCATTTCATCAAGATACTCCAAATAATCCAATTCTTCAATCCGTTGACGTATGGCTCTTTTCTTGTTTTGATTCACCATCTCCATCAAAGCTTGAGTAAGTTGTAGCTCGATTTCCTCTTGCTCCTTCTTGATCTGCTCTTTCCGGAATGAAAGTCTGATGACTCACCGCAAGTTTACAAGTGATCGCAATTAATAAAACCGAGAGTACCGGGTCGAACCGAACCACAGGGACTTGGATTTTGTGTAATTTGTGTGTGAATTACGAATAAACTACTCTAAGGAAATTGATTGAGTGATGGTGAGAATTAATCTAGCATGCAAGTATGAAAATTAAATTGATTAAACAACTAGAGCAAGAACTAGAGTGATTAACAACATGATTATATTAAATTACCTCCTAGGAATTATGTTCCGCTTGGATCATGGGTATATGGCTAACAACTTAACTCATGAACATTGTTGAGTCTATGTAGGAAAATATATTGGGTCTAAATCCTTCTCTCAATGGTATTTAGAGATAAGCTAGCAACAATGTCTTGTTTCCTAACTTATTGTGAATTAATCAATTGTCCTCTTAGGTGAATTATGAACTCTCATCCTATAATTAACCTAACATGCATTTCTCCACGATCTAACAATAATCCTTTAACAAGGTATTTAATCAATAATCTCAGAGAAATACAAACATGGAACATCAAACAATATTCATTCATCAAGGAAATCACATACCCATAATCCAAGATTCACTAATTCCTAAGAGATAATAAGAATTTAGCTACTCAACATAATAAAAAGCATAAATAGAGTGGAATAGAGGAAACCCATATCCATGGTGGAGATGCACTTGAAATCCTCCAAAACCTAGGAGGAGATGTAAATGAGAGAATAGCAAATTCTGAGGCTAAAATTGAAATCTACTAAGAAATCTAAGAAGAATCCTAAGTTTAATCTAAAATCTATGGAGAAATGGAGCTTGAGAGCTCTGTTGGTTGAAGAAGATGATGATAATGGAGTCGCATGGCTGCTGCTCCTCTCCAAAATCTCGTCTCTAGCTCCCCACTGAAGTCTCATGATCCTCCAAATATACCCTCTCAATGGATGGTTGTGATTGCTGCATCATCTTGATCAATGGTTGAAATAAAAGATAAGAAAGAGCAGATTCTCGGGGCCTAGCGATCGCCAGCGATCGCTGGGAAAGAGTTGATGCTCGCTGCCTCTGCAAAATGCGTCTGGGAGATCGCTAGCGATATCTAGCGATCGCTAGCGATCTCCAGCGATCACTGGAGATTGCTACTGCAGCAAACATCCATCTTTGACCCTTGACAATTCCCCTTTTGTCAGCTTGGCCCAAACTTATAACAACCTGCCATAAAACATTTATTTGTGAGGAAATCATACTCAAATGCTCTTCAAAACTCCCAAATTGCATGCTATATAAAGATATATCATGCCCTCATCAATGGGTTTCCATCTGAAAAAGAAGTCCAGCCTTCAAATTGGTCACAATCCTCTTGAGTGATGTAATTTTCTATGAAGCTCCCAAACCCCGATAATTCAAACTGATGCAAGCCATGTGAAATCGCAAACTAACCAAACCAGCGTAAACTCAACCACACCACTATACCGATCGACAAACAAGAAGGGCAACAACGAGGGCAGAGACACGATGGCGACAGCGCCACTAAACTCCAAAAGCCCTAAACAAGAGACTTACAATTTATTTATTGTTCAAATATACACATTAATCGAGGACAAAAGGAGTATATAGGTCAAGATTATTTTTCACTATTCACAAAACAAAGCTAGAAAATTTGATCAAATCACATTCCACCACCATTTTTTCTCACAAATGTCACATTCACAATTACAAAATGGAAAGTTGTCTTCACACTTTGATATGGGAGGGATTGATATGATCATAGGATCCCCAAGCAGCAACAAGGAGTCCCAGACGAAGAGGCAGTCGAGTGAAACTCGGAGCAACCCCTTGGCGAGTGGGTTCAAAGGCCCAGGCGGCCTAATCTATGGTCTGGACTAGCACTTGACATAGATAAGGCACGCCTTCACGCGAGGACTCTACGCGAGGCCTCAAGGCGAAGGATAGGCTTCTACACGCGAAGGCATCCAGGCGTTGGCAAAGCACGTTGGCAAAGCCGTCCCTGTGAAGTCTCAAGGCGAAGGATGAACTACATCATGCTAAGGCATCCAGAACACTGGCGAAGCCTCTCGGCGAAGCCATTCCTGCGAAGCCGCAAGGCGAGGGCTAGGCTTCCTCAAACTAAGGTGTTCCGGCGATGGCGAGGCCTTTCGGCGAAACCAACCCCGCGAACACTCACGGCTAAGTCCTCATGCAAGACTTTCCATCATGAAGTCCTGAAGGTAAAGGCAAGGACCTCCGTGCGAAGCTTCCTAGCGAAGGCGAAGCCTTTGGGCGCATCCATCTCAGTAAAGCCTCCTGGCGGGGACCAACCTTCAACACGAAGACTTCTAGTTCAGACGCTAAGGATGGGATTCCCTCCTGCGAAGCCTCCAAGAAAAGGAAAAGGCCTTCGTTCGCGAAACCTCAAAGAGAAGGGAGAAGGCGAGGCCAACTAGGCGAAGCCTTCTCCGCGAAGCCTTCCAACAAAGGCGAAGCCTTCAGAGCGGGGCCTGCAGTCAGACGAAGCCCTAAAGCAAAGCCACCTAAGCTTATCAAGTCGGCCAACCACTCTCGACCATTCTGGCACACTCCCGCCTTTTACGCTGACACTTGGGAGCGCACTTATCTACTTTTACCTTTTTATCTTTTAGTCAGACATGCATACAAAAGTACTGTACACTTTATGGCATGCCAGCGTCTTTGTAAAAGTCTGTTCCCTTCTTCCCTATAAAAGGAACAACAGACTCCTAGAATAGATAGAACATGTTTAAAGCTTAAGAAGGAAAATTCCTTAAGCCCGGTTCTCACCCCCTTGCTATTTTCCGCCATCCCCCTTGATTGTTTATCATCAAGTTTAATATCTAGTATTGCTCAACCTCGTAGTTGAGAGGTGCTAGATCTTCCATACTCCCCAGGCTTATCGCAGATATTGCCCAACCTCGTAGTTGGGAGGTGTCTGTGGCCAAATCTGTCCCTTCTTTATTCGTCGACTCCTTCGAGCTAGATCTGCGCTTCCGTACGATCTCGCGGCTTCGCGTCAAGGGAACCCGTGATCGTATCACACTTTCACTTCCACTTCATGGGGGAACAAAAAATACCACAATGCCCCACAACAACGAGTCTGAGTAACACATTTTTTAGGTCCAGTTCGGGACTCACTTTCTGGGCACATATTACAACAACTTTGTGGGTTGCACCCACCATCCAAGATCAAATATGGAAACAAAAGACATCTTGGATCACAACAACAAACAAGACCGTTGTATTCACATATGGCGATTGCATATCCATTTTCACAAATAAGCAAAGAAGCCGCTCTAGTACAAGCTTCCTGACCAGTATATGGTGTCCTTGCCATGCATTCCCCTCTATCAGTATTCAATCGCATTTGCACAGATTTAGAACTGAATCAGTATTCAATAGGTAGATAACACATAATCTTTAATATTAGACAATAAAAAATATTGGTAGGATGAGGTTATAGTGCGTCAACAGATTTGATAGACTGTAAGTGCTTTTGTTTTCGTATTATTGATAGATGTGTCACTTCCCTTTTTCTCATTCTCTAAAAAATGCATATCTTTTTATTTCATAATCGAAAATCACAAACAATTAGTCCAATGGAAAGAAAAAATAAAGAAAAAGAAACATATAAGTCATATGTTTTGATGTTTTTTAAATCCGTTTAGTGTTCAACATATTTTGTTTATTGTTCATGAAAAGCATCATAAATTTCATACAATGGATCACGACTTTAATTATTGGATCATTAATTTGCTACAATGGATCACTACTTTTACTAATGGATTATGCATTTCCTACTGTGAACCATGACTTTTGAATATTGGATCCACTACGTCGTTGCTTGAACTTTGGTACTGGATTTGGTATGAAATAAAAACAACGACTAGGCTGCTACTTTAGAGATTTTCTTCTAGGTAGCGGTTTTTGGTAGCCACCACCAGACTTTTCTTCTTCCTCCCTCGTCCAGACCCTTCACTCTCACTCTCCGTCAATCACACCTCTCACAACTCCCTCTCCCTCATCCCGTCTCTCTCTCTCTGTCAATCTCTCACCTCCTCATCTCCATTTCGTCTCATCATCCTCATCAACCATCGTCTCTGTCTCGTCTCCATCTTAGCTTCAACAACCATCAAACTCCAGCAGGAACCATCTTGAGATGGATTTGGTTATGGCAAAATTGGTGTTCTCAGTCCAACAACAACTATTTCTCTAGATCTAGATTCGCTTTTTGGGTTCGTGAGTGCCATTTTTTTTGTTTATTTAAAGGTTTGTCTTTGATGATTCTATCTAGGTCTTATGTTTATAATTGTTCTTTTTAGTTATCTTCAAAAAACTTTATGCTTTGTCCAGTGGGGGATCTAGAGTCGAAAAGCTAGGCGAGCGGTAAAAAAATCTAAATCACAGGTAAATTTTTTGATAAATTAAAACATAATTCTTATATAATACTCCCTCAGTCCCAGAAAAAAAGTCACATTTGACTTTTGTACTTGTGTTTGACTCAAATTTTCATTAAGAATAATTTGTCAAAACAAATCTTAAAAAATATATTTAGAAACAAGACACGTTATATTTTATTTGGACATAAATTTATACAATTTATAAGTTAATATGTAGTAAGAAACAAATCATATATTAAATGTTGACGTGACTATTTTTTGAGATGGATGGAAGAATTCAATTAAAATGGATATAAGAATTTTAAACAAAAATGTCATTAAATATATTTAAAAGTATACATGTTACAAATTCTATATAAAAAAATTGTTGAAATGGGCTATGGTTCTATTGGACCAAAAAAAACCTGGGCAAGCTCCCTTGCTGGTCTGCCACTGGCTCTACCTTGCCTTTTATGTTATGGGTTTGCTGTTCATCCCATTTATCTTTGGGTTTATCTTTTAGTCCATTTCGAGGTTGACAAATCTGGGTTGTTTCTGGATTGTTATGTTAGTTTGAGACAAATATAGAATGAATTTTGAATGAATTATAAAATTATTTTTCACTCCCTCCATTTCAATTTGTTTTCAACAATTACTACTGATGGAAGTTCCAAAATCTTTGCACCTAGGGGTGTCAAAAGTTGACCCGACCTGATTAACCCGCCCGAACCCGACCTGACCTGACCTGAGCTGACCAAAAAAGTCAACGACCCTAAACCTGACCTGACCTGACCCGAATGAACCCGTAACCCGAATGACCCGAACCCGAACCCGACTGACGAAACCAGTTCAACCCGAAATGACCAAACCCGAATGACCCGAACCCGATGAACCCGTGACATGAACCCGACCTGACCCGAACCCCAAACCCGATTAACTCGAATCCGAACCCGACCTGACCCGAATCCGAACCCGACTGACCCAACCCCGAACCCGATTAACCCGAATCCGTATGATTAATTAGGGACAGAGGGAGTAATTTGTTTGTGATATTTTAAACGTATCAGGAATGAAAATAGAAGAAAACGTGTTTTCCTTTTCATTTTCTATTTTTTTTGTAAATACAAAGGAAAATGGAAAAAAAATTAACACCTAAAAGCACCCTAAAAATCTATAATGAAAATAGAATAAAAAATCAAATGTAACCCAAAAAATGTAACATTAAACGCACCCTAATATTTCATACAAGTTTAACATCTAATCTTTTGGAACAATGTACAATCTTCAATTTTGATGGAACAATGTCCAATTTTGTTAGAGGAACTAATCTACAATTTTTTCCGAGGAATATCCAATTTTCAAAATTATTTGAGAAATATTTAATTTTCAATTTTGTTTGAATAATGTCTAATTTCTCTTTAATTTTGTTAGAATGGTGGTAGTGGCTGCGCAAATGTACGATGGTCGACAACTTGTGATTCTAACAATTTGTGTAAGAATTAAGAAAATAAAAGTATGCACTTATCAAACGGCTCATGAAATATATTTATTTGAAAATCCTAGTTCCATCACTGTTGTATACTTGTACTGTATATATGCACATAAAATATGTAGTATTGTTTATAAAGAAAATAAATATAAAGAATAAAAGTTTAATTTAAAAATTTTAGCTACTCGAACTTGAACTCGTAGAAACTCGAACTTGGATTTGAAGAAACCTGCACTTTGGACCCGAACAAACCCGAAATTTGACCCGAACAAACCCGACCTGAACCCGAGACTGAAACAACCCGAAACCCGAATGACCGAATGACCCGAACCCGAACCCGACTGACCAAGTAAACTCAACCCGATGGTGACCTGAACCCGAATGACCCGACTCGACCAAATCAACTCAACACGAAATGACCCAAACCCGAAAGACCCGAACCCGAATCGACCCAAAACAGGCCAACCCAAAAACCCGAACCCGAACCCGAATGACCCGACTGACCCGCCCAATTGACATCCCTATTTGCACCATTTCCATCCTCTATAACTTTTTATCATTATTTTACCATAATACCCCTATATATTACTCTACATTCCTTATTAAAGGAAAAATGTTAGTTTAAAAGTGTGGAATCCAGTAGCAATTACTTTTCTCGGTCTACGCATGTGCCTTTGTTTCAAACAAAGTGAAATGAAAGGAGTATTTCATAAACTAAATTCTTAGTGGCTTAGTAGCTGAATTACCGCTACCAAAGTTTCATTATATATGAATTTTTTACAATGGACCACGACTCTACTATTATGTGATCATGACTCTACTATTAAGGGATTAAGACTCACCTACTGCGAATAACTCTCTTAAGAGGAATGTTAATTAACTGAGTCGAGCTCGAATTTTGCTCTACTCGAATCTTTCTAATTGATCTCAAAATCAGTTTGATATCTAGACAAGCATTCATGATAAATGCTCAAACTTGACTCAATTTAATACTCAAGTTCGATTCGATAACTCGCGAGCTGCTCAAAATCCTATGAATTAGATCCAAACCATGCTCCGAATTCTACTTTAAAGCTCGGTTACTTCAAATTTCGGATTAGATTAGTCTTATAACAAGTTAGTCATGAAAGTACATTAGTTTAGTAAACTAAGTCCCACTACTTTTATTACTTACATTTGAAGCATCAAATGTTAGGGGTGTGCACGGGACAGGGCGGGGCGGGTAATGGAAAAAATGCTATCCATATACTGCGAGGCGGATAACCAATTTCAGTATCCGAAACCGCCCCGCACTACACGGGTACCCGCACGATGACGGGTTTATGCGGAACGGGGCGCGGATACCCATATTAATAGAGACCCTCTAATAGAAAGGTGGACGCCACATGTATACAGATTTAACAGAACAATGGCATGTAATACTACCATCAATTACTTGGGTGGTATATTCACTCTTAATACAAAGAAAGGTTTGCTCCTATAAGTAAACGTTGATCTCGCAAATTCTCCCTAAGGAATACTTCCATCACCGAATCAATTGGGATTTAGGAAGTAACATGCTCTTAAACAACCAGACCATTACTCAATCGTTACCCTAAAGACTGTTGACAATCATGTCAATAAACGCTTAAGGTTTCTTTGGAACTCACCTGTAGATGTAGAAACACAAGAACACAATGGTTATTAAGCAATGGCGTAGCCAGAGCAATATATGGTATGTGAGTCTAAAAAATTATTAACCCAACTCCAGGATGAATCCGCTCATAGAAGAAAGCAGTTCAAATCAAAAAGAAGGAAACCGAGACATCACGCATATCTCCAAGAGAGAAGGCGTTAACGACCACAAAGACAAAGACGCACCAATTTACTCTTCCGCCACAACACTGATTTCACCCCTTTCAAGCAAGTCATAAAATGTTCTGACTTTCCTCTGCTCGTTCCAATGATGCATCTTCCAAAGTCCACCAGCAAACAGCCCGAGAGTTATTCCAATGACAATTTCCTTCACGACGCTTGGTCCTTTGAGGGTGGCATGGGCAATTCGAGGACCAGACATTTCGCTTTTCTGGACAAAAGTGGTGAACTTCTCTGCAAGCAAAAACAAACAATTGATTTGCACTTGATGCAGCCATAAACTCTTGGGAAACTAGGAAGAGCCTTATGACCAAGTTTTGGTACAAAATCTTGAGAAAGAAGAACATGAAAAAAGTCGTGCTGAACATGCATAAAGAGAGAGTAGGATGCACAGGGCGTTTGTTCTGTGGTCCAGTTGAAAAATCGACTCTTCATGTCTTGAAGTACTCTTACCAGCTCCTCATCAGGAGCAGAAACACACATCTTTCAGCTTAGCATTACTGAACTTGATTCAAATTTGTCAAAACGTTTCTACAACAGAGAATGAACGCTACTTCTGACAGAGAACTACCAACAAATCTTATTGTAGTCCCAGATGTAACGTCAGAAATCAAATTGACAGCGAAATAGATTCCTATGTAAACTCTATACAAGCGTAATTGCAAGAAATGCATCAAAACAACAAAAAATGATTGCCTAGGAAGCCCACCTTAGCAAAATCAAGAAAATGATGCTTTCTCTGCAAACACGCCCTTTCTCGCTTCTCCAATCCTACTAGTTAGTTAGAAATTGCAGCATTTACAGAACCTTTAGCACAAAAAGAAATAAACAACATTAAAGTTATAGACGTTTTGACATATTTATTTTATAAATATTTCAAGCTAAGATTAACATATCTAAATAATACTCCCTCCGTCCCCAAATAATTCTACAATCTGACTTTGTTGTTTCAAGGTTTAATGTTTGACTCAAATTTCAACGAAGATAAAAAATTCTAAAAAATTCAGAAAAAAAGATATTTATAAAGTTTATACTTCAAATTATGAGATGCATATAAATTATTAACTTTAAATGTCTAAAATTTCATGAAAAAAAATCATAGATTAAATACTGTAAAACAACAAAAACAAAGTGTAGAATTATTTGGGAACAGAGGGAGTATGTTTCACATTCATAAATATATTTTTTCATCAATGTCCCCAATGGTGTCGTTGGAGGAGCTTCAAATTCGGGATCTTGCACAAAACTTCAAAACGAGTTAAGGCGATTGCAGTGGAATATCAAGAAATAACAATATTGGTTCTGTAAGAGTTCTTCGGTATGTGACTAGTAGTGTAGAGGTATAAAGGAGTTTTATTCAATTTTAGGGTATGTTTATTTGGGGCTGATTTCATTTATTTTCTCGATGTGCAGGGGTTTTAATTTTTGTGGAGGGTTCATCTTTGTGGTGTAGGGTTTTGGGTGATATCAATTTTGTGGGAGATTTTGCCCAAATTTTCTGTTGGGTATTGGTGTAATTTTTATAAATTTTTTTAATAAAAATCTTTTGTTGCCTTTCAAAAGAAAATGTCCCCAATGGTGCACGACTAAGACATTACACAGTGACCCCACAAGGTGAATTCACAATAATTTCCATGTGTTTAATACTCCTATTATTTTCACTATTTTTAAATTAGCTTTACAGGACTTGTAGAGCCATCTGAAAGTGTAGTAGTGTACTCTAATCCATAAAGGGAACACATGTATCCAACATTTCTCTTTTCAAGGCTTTGCTACTTGCGATCAAATTTAGTAATTTGTGTGTTATTTAGCATTTTATCTCAGCTCTAACTGACATGGCATGTCAAGCATTCCTGATGACAAAATTTCTCACAAACCATATATCCCCCAAGATTATAGTCCCATTCAGTTGTGAGAAAACCTATTTTTATTTTCAAAATTCTCTCTGATAAAAGTTCAAGCCCAAGTTTTAGTGATGTGGAAAACCCTTTCTTTTCTAGAAAATGGAGAACCTGATGTAAAAATGAAAAAACCTTGTTTAGAATTTTTTACTTTATATGATGAGTTAAAACAGAGAACATAGTTGTACTTAGTTAAAACATATTTAAGCAACATAACAGCTACAAGGTTTTCTAGTAAACAAAACAAAAAGTATCAACCACTTACCCATTTAATCGAGATGTTTTAATCCTTTGCAGAAGAGTAATTCAACACTCAAATAGCATAATTAAATTAATCAATTCTATAAAAGACTCAACCAGTAATTACCTGTCAATATTAACAATTCCTAGCTAAAACAAGCATACAGTCTTTCAAATAGCAACCAACAGAACCGACATCAACAGCTTCCATTATCAAAATCAACTGAGGTTCACTAATGCCAACTAAAATATCGACTACTCAATTCAAGAAAGACAACAAACATTCTCAAGAATCCAGAAGAGAAGAGATGAAGCTGAACGATTTACTGAGATATACAAAGCCATTTCCAAAACTAGTAAAAGTTAATCTAGGCACCATGAACCATGAAACACTTTGAAAATAGCTACAGCATCTAGGCACCACAAACTCTAATTCCCATCTGCATTGTTACTGCCCTTTATTTTATGTTTCTGTATCTCTTTTCTACTTCATCAATGCATTTTAAGTCTCCCCTAGCTCCTAAACCATCTCAATCAATTAGCCAAGAACAGATGATATATTTATATAATTCAACAGCACTCCAACAACACTCCAACAACAAAGGATTGGAGAGGACAAAAGAAGGCAGAAAAAAAAATCTTCAAACAGCGAGATACAGCCGAGCTCAACAGCGAGATACAGCAGAAAAAGAGGCTTCACAACGAGAAACAAAACACGTGTTTTTATTTTCTATGAAATGGAACTATGACAATAGTGAGATACAACCGAGCTATATCATTAGTACAAGTGAAAATCTTCAAACAGTTACTGATAATACTGTGAAAATAGCAAATGATCAGCAAGCAAGTTTAATCATTACAGTTTTATGATCATATATACTCTATATTCAGTACTACAAATCCTAACTCTAGCTTGCTTGCGATTGAGGGTAATTAGGAACTCTCTTCCATTTTTTATGAAACCATTCTAATCTTTTCAGGTGCATCAAACAATTTGCAGGTGATTACCCAAACAAGAGCATCGTCAACACAAGCTCAACACAATATTGGCCATACATGTTTTTGCAAAACAAAGGGGACATACTTTGTATCATACTCTGTATCGTCAACACAAGCTCTAACACCAACAGCAAGCAAAAATACTTTGTATCATACTCTGTGTAAGAAAGAGCAAGGCAAAGTAAAAGAAGCCCCTACCGGCCGAAAGGAGCTGCGAACCCTTCGCTGCGAGAATCGTAGGAGCGGCGAACCCTTCGAGCTGCGAATCAGGGATTGATCTCGAGCGGCGAACCCTTCGAGCTGAGAATCGTCGGGAGCGAATGCGAGGAGAACGCTGGCAGTTTGTTTGATGGTGGAAGGAGAGGATAGGAGATGCGATGAGAGGAAGAGATCGATGAGAGGAGAACGTTGGCGGCCGAGATTGAACGCGAATGCGAATTCTGATGGGTAAGTGAGTGGAAGGTAAGTGTGTAGGGTTAGGGTGAGATTGGGTCTGTTAGGGTGTATGAGGCTGATGGTGTAGATAATTATTTGTAGGGGCGGGTCGGAGCGGGTACCCGCGGTTTTGTGAAATTAAAAACCGAAACCGACCCGCAACAGACCGGTTATCCATTTATCGGTTACCCGTTTGTTCGGTTACCCGCTTTTTCGGTTTTTTTCGGTTTCGGATTGCACGGTTCGGAACGGGTTCACGGTTTTTTGGTTTTTTTGAACACCCCTATCAAATGTACCATATAAGTATATATTATTCCATAGCTTGATAAGCAAACTAGTAGAACTCATGTCCACTTGAACTCGCCTTGATAAAATTATCTAGCCCTAATCTCCGCTCAAACTCAATAAAACATTGCTCAATAGCATACGAGCTGAGCTCAAGTTTGTAAAAGTTCAATAAGAGTTCTTTTTGTTAATAAACCTATCTCCTACTATGGATCATCAAACTCGGGTCATTAAATATCAAGACATAACTAACATAGATCATTCTACAAAAAGAACATCTTCATCTTCTTCCCAAGAGCTATAGATTGTCATTTTAGGGAATAAAGCAGATATAAAGCAGACATATCCTCTAATTAATATTATCATATATTCATACTTTTGAACTTAAATGCATGTTTTGGCTCTTACTCTGGATTGCAATTGACTCCTACTCACAAACTGAAGGTTTGGGAAGCACCACAAACTGAAGGTCAAGGATAGGACTCTTCTCTTCGATGAGAAGCCGGTTGGCGGAGATGATGCTTAGTCAAACTCGTTGGAGTGGACTGAGCTAGCGTGGTGGTACTGGTGAGCTCGGCAACAGCCAACAAGGGAGACAGAGAGAGCGGCGACGATGGCAGGCGAGTTCGAGATGAAGGGGCCTGCTGACTGCTCTCCTTGCTGCCATCATCGCATACTCGAGCGTTGCTGCCGAATCTGAGACGAAGGAGATGAATAATTGAAGACGAAGGAAACCCTAGACTGTGATTCGAATTCGAATCTTTGAATGCGTGTGGTGTGATGGACTGATGGTCAAGGTTTTAAATATCGTTCGGTCACCATACCGGTTTTAAAACGGTACGAGACATTATCGGTGTATCGACGGTATCTCGGACGCATCAAAATTATGTACCGATGGTTATATATATATATATATATATATATATATATATATATATATAGTACCTAAATACCATTTAATTTTAACCTCAAACACACACACGCATATATATGATTCATAAACCAAATCAAATCAACTAGTCCAATAATTCATCATCATAGATATGATTCATAACGCCAACCAAATGTTTAGAACTAATGTTTAGAATAGTGCTAATGATTCATAACAGCTTATCTAACTAATAGTTCAGCTTTTCTTTTAATAGTACTAATGTTTAGAATACTTTTGAGGTTCTACAGGAGCCGACATCTTATCTAACAGGATTGAGATAAGAGTGTGTAGCTTAATTCAGACAGATGAAACTAAGGCTTTAATAAAAGAACACTAAAGAAACTGTATCATTCAAAATATGCACGATAGGTTCTGTATTTGTTCATTGACAGAAAGAACAGAGAGGACACAAACAAGAAGACGCGACAAAGGCATATGTCCATGCACAATGATTATAGAAAAGGATTAATACATTGAACATCACAGTGACGAAATTGGGTTAACATCCAGGATCAACCCAACACAAATCAGTAGTTTTCAGAATTCACATGCTAATCAAACCCTAACTATATATAGAAGTCTTTACCGATTGGGAGCAGTTGGCGATTGACGGTGACAACGGGCGGTGGAAGTTGCCGGATTCGATTCGGCGGTGAGATGCGAGCTGAGATTCAACCGAGAGCTTCAATCGAGAGCAGGGGCACGGCAGATGAGCAAAGGATTCGAGAGCTTCGTGAGTTGAAAATGAAATCTGGGGTGGCTGGTTTGGGTTGGGCCCTGTGCTCAGTTATTTTTTTTAAACCATTCCATGATTCAGTCTTCTTTCTAAAATTGATCAATTAAACCCTGTACCGCTAATTTCTTCAATTTTATCGGTAAGTGAGACAGCTGAGATGGCCGAGACAGGCCTGTACGACGGCCGAGAGGAGATTACCCTAAATCTTACCATCTCATAACCGGTACCGAGATGAGATCGGTATACCAGTCGAGACGAGACGAGATTTAAAACCATGTTGATGGTGTCCGATATCACTTATCAGTGATATCACGCACAGCTAGGCCTGGGGAAGTTAATTTACGAGCTTCTACTTATGGGCCTCACTTATTTGATGGGTTGATTGATTTGCGGATGGTGGTTATCCGCAAATCGCGGTGCGGATACCCTCTATCCGTAATCCGCAACAACAAACGTAACAGATAAAAAAAAATCATGACCGCAAATTCGCGGATAAAACCCGCGGTTAAAATCGCCATTAACGGACGGTTATCCGCGGTTTGCGGATTCTGTCTGCCCCGCTGCCAAGCCTATCTCCATTGGTCCTACACCCTTACCTCACCATTTTGCCCCTCCTTTCACCATCAACCTCTTCCTTTTACCACCCTTCTCCATCTATAAATACCCACACCCTTCACACCTCTCTACACAATCCATCCATCCCTTCAACACTTCTCCACTCTTCCATTCTTTCAGATTTCTCTCCTTCTCCATCCCTTTTCTTTCTTTCTTTTCTTTATTTACTTTATGGCATGTAAGATATTATGTCATGGAAATGAAAATGACAAGCAAAATAATCCTTGGATTAAGTCATTTACCTGATTAACAAATTTAGAATTTATTCTCAACCTACATAAATGTACCCTTTTAAAATATATTATTCATTTTTAAGATAAACTGTAAAGAAAATATTATATATTTGGGTAAACTGGACTTAATCCAGCTTAAGTCGAACCAATTATATCATTAACTTTCTTTTATACACACGACTTGGACAGAAATTGGTCAATGGTCAGTGATCTGAAGAATGTCTAGCCAAAGCCAAATCAGTACTTTACAGTACTAGTCAAGCCTGATCTAAAGGACTGCAGGAAAAACAAAAACAAATCTAGATGACTAATTTACCCTAACGTGTGACCAAAGCTACCCACAGGCAAAGGGACAAACTGACACTGCACATTTCCCAGCTAAAGAGGAGTGGAGAAACCTATCAACTGGTGAAAACCAGTACCACCCTCTTGTTAATACTACTCACAGTACCCTTTGATTCAACTTACACATAGTAGACCATGCCAACTTCTAACAAAGAAGTGTGTGGTACATTCAGAACTACATCTGGTTCTCTACAGTTCTTGCTCAGAAAACCAAACACAACATTTATAGCAAACTTCTTGAACAAGGAAGCTGATTTTGTCGCCTTGGCATAAGAATGTCCCAGTATGAAGGCCACACCGGATTCTTTAGCTCTCAGTAGCTCCACTGATTCATCTTTAAGCAGGAGCTTCCCCGAGATCATGCTACCATAACATGAAACATGCTCCATTTCATCCCTGTCACTTGCATTTCGTAGGTCTTCGGTTTCAATGAAGTGTACAATTCCGGTGACCAATCTGTTCTCGAAATCATAGTTCTCTTGCTGCAGATCTTTGTAACCGTACCTCACAATGCACCGGAACATGCCATACTCCTTTGGACCAACGCGGGCAATGAGCAGGCGATCCTTTTCGCTGACTCGGGGAACATGAACTGACTTGACACACACAAAAACCAGAACCTGGTGAATAGCAGGCAAGTTAGTCACAAAGTGTCCAAAAACAGCAGGGATTCCGGTGATCAAGTTGGCGAAAACAAGGCCTATGCCTGGAACCCTAACCATGCCAAGGCTAGGTCCCATCATCACAATCCTATCCATCGAAACCTTGTTCTCCACGTCGAACTCATGCTTCTTTATAGTCCCATAGTTCCATATGTACATTATAGCCATGAAGGTTAAAGATAGAACAAGTGGGATCCAACCACCTTCAAGAACCTTGCTAACACAGGCTGATATGTAGAGAAGTTCCATGGAACCAAATAGCACAAGGAACGCGAGCGCCGTGATTAGCTTTTGTTTCCAGATGATTATGATCACCAGAGTCATCATGCATGTAGTCACAAACATAACAGTAGTGACTGCCAGCCCTGGAAATCACTCAAAACGATTCAAGCTAGATCTTTGATCATGCTAAAATGAAAAATCTACAACAAAAAGTGCAATTTCTTATACCATATGCATGACCCATCATGTTTGTGTCCCTCAATCCGACAGTTACAGCTAAGCAAAGGCACATTAGCATCCAGTTGATCTCTGGAATGTATATCTGGCCATATATTTTACTTGATGTATGAACAATTTTCACTCGAGGGAAGCAATTCAGCGCGCTACACTGACTTATTATGGAGAAAGTAGCTGATATCACAGCCTGGCTTCCAACAATGGCTGCAAGAGTGGCAACCACAAACACTGGCCAAAATACAGGTTCTGCAATAACAATTAATCATTATAAATTCGATATATATTTTCAAGTTAACTAATTGAGTTGTTTTATAATGTATATTTACGGAGTTTTAGGGTAAATTCAAAAGAAAATATCATGCACTAGCGTAAGTTGGACTTAAGCAATTGGACATAAAAGCTTGCCTGGTATGGCTTTATAAAAGCTCCTCTGAATATCTTCATGATGCTTAGACAGGAAAGCAGCCTCTCCCATATAAGCAAGAATCAAACATGGATATACCAGAAAAGTAAATGCTACCTGAAAAGTGATCAATGAAGCTTGATCATTAATTAATAATGCTTTAAAGACATTTTAGAAAAACTATGTATCTACAGTTACTTGAAATCTGATTTAATGCTTTTGGTTTCCATATTACTAGTATTTTACCTTTATTGAGAGTGAAGAGAAATGGCCTAAATCAGCGAACATAGCCTCAACGCCTAGGAAAACAGCAAGAGAAAATGAATCCAAGCAATTTGTTTCTTCACAAGAAAGCCAAAGAGAAGGGTTCTGAGAACGAGATTAGTACCGGTGATGGAAAGAACTACACCACCTAATGATATCCATCCTTCACTTCCCGTGCTCTTGAGGAACTTCAGCATGTAAACGGGTGATAATGCACGGTATATATGTGGATTCCATCGAGTTATGTTGTATATTCCGATGCTGCTAATGCATAGAAGCCATGCTGTGACGATTGGAGCAAACATGAAGCCAACTCTGTGTGTGCCATGATGTTGTAGTGAGAATAGCCCCACAATAATAGCACATGAGATCAGAACAACATAATCTGTGACAGAAGATATCAAGCTGAAGTTTAAACACCATTGCACATGGAGACTTACATGAACAATTGAAGAGACCGGTTAGTGGAGAGGGAATGCAGGACTTACTTTCATGGAGTTCTGTGATCTTTAGCTTGAGTCCTGAAACTGCTGAGAGAACTGCATAGCAGTTGCAAATAAACTCCTGTTAGATTATCATACAACACTTTAGAAAACTCCCATAAAAATTGCAGCTTTTCCTATTTTTGGGTCATCCCAAATTAATTGTGGACTTTCCTTAAAAGGAAACTTTCTACAACTAACTTTACCACTTTTACCCTCTCCTCTAGAAATTGGGGTCCACGAGACTCTCTTTTTTTGCACTCATCTTAAAATTGGGTCTCACCAGAGTTTCTCTTTCTTTCTTTTCAAGTGGGGATAAAATTGTCAAAATATGTATACTTCAACTACTCATCTTAATCTGCGTGCCCAATCAAACATATGTAGATGCGCTAAGATATACTCCCTCCATCCCACAAAAGTAGTCACATTTAACTTTTGTACTTGTGTTTGACTCAAATTTTTATTAACAATAATTTGTCAAAACATTTTTTGAAAAATATATTTAGAAACTAGACACAATGAATTTTTATTTGGATATAAACTTATACAATATAAATTAGAATGTTGTAAGAAAAAAATTATAAATTAAATGTTGAAAAACAAGCGGGGCTAATTTTATGGGATAGAGGGAGCAATTGAGAAGTTCTAATAAATCCATAAGAAAAAAAAAAGTTAAAATCTTTCTAAATCAAACTTCAGTTTTATCAAATGCGTATACCTGATATTGTAGGAGTAAGCACACCATCACCAATGGCCATGCAAGTTCCCAAGAGCACAAAGACCAGCAGAGCTTGGCGAAATCTCTGGTGTTTCTCCATAAATGACTTCAGGGCAGAGCTCTGCTGTGTTTCCACAGACCCCTCAGTTTCATATGTCGAAAGCTTTTCATCCATGGCTTGCTGATTAGGTAGCATGCTCAACCTTGCACGTCGGCACAGCAGGGAATACAGTGCAAAAGTACCACCTGCAACACAGTTCAAAAAGTTCATATATAAGAATCTCTACTCATTTGTTCCTCCAAGATTCAAAGGCCATGAATAGAGACTTTTAACTACCATATATATAACATATCACATGGCATCTCTTAGGGTCCGTTTAGTTGTGGAAAAGTTTCCAAGTTTTCATTTCTAAAATTTCTTTGTAAATGTTTGATCGCATACCTAGTTTTTAAAAGATTGAAAACTTTGTTTTCCAATGATTAAAAAACTTTAGTAGTATTAAAATGGAAACCTTCCAAACAAGGTTCCCTAATTTAATACTAGAGTTTTCCAAAGTTTGGAAAAACTTGTTTTCCATATTTTCAAACATAGGTATATGATCAAATATTTACAAAGAAGTTCTGGAAATGAAAATTTGGAAACTTTTCTACAACTAAACGGACCCTTATATTGTTAAGATTCTCTAATTTGCTTTTGGCCCCAAAACAGATTAACAATAAATGCATAAATCCCCCTCACCTGTAAGCTCATATAGCCACCCTTGCTTGAACAATGAAACAACTTTCTCAATTACTTGTAAAGTTTTGAAAAAGCTATTTACGGGTAGCTTTTAAAGTTTAGATGTTGTTCTTTCATCTCGACCATTAAAAAAATATTTAAAAAGCAACAACTAATCGAAACAGCAATTCTCCAAAATGGGCCAATTTTAATCTATTAGAACACTTCACATCACTTAAATTGAGTAAGAAAGATTCACCTTCACCATTGTCATCAGCTGACATGACAATAAAAACGTATTTCAACAGCGCAATAATGGTAATTGTCCAGAAGATAAACGAAAGCACTCCGAAGATTTCCTCATCATTCTCATGAAGACTTAGCTTCCCAGAAAATGTAGTCTTGTAAACATAGAGGGGAGAGGTACTGAGGTCACCATAAACCACTCCAAGACTTTGGTAAGCCAGTGTG
The DNA here is from genome assembly GCA_024586325.1 of Stellera chamaejasme. Classification (NCBI taxonomy): domain Eukaryota; kingdom Viridiplantae; phylum Streptophyta; class Magnoliopsida; order Malvales; family Thymelaeaceae; genus Stellera; species Stellera chamaejasme. The sequence continues at coordinate 18,119,581 of CM044986.1, forward strand.
ATCACACTCATACATGATACACTCTTCAGGTTCTGCAAAACACATTATATTTGTATAAGTAATAGTATTTGCAAATTTAAGGCTGTGTTCTTTTCCTCCAACAGTTTTTTGAAACTATCATATCAATCTTTTCCTTTCACAAACTCCACAACAGTTTTCAAAAACTTTAACCGAACTAAAATAAAAACTGAAAGGAAAACAGAAATAATTTAGTGCCTGCTAGTTTTCGAAAGTTTTCCAAATATTATATTCCATATAACCGTTATAAAAGCAAGAAGTATAACACTAGGTATAGAGTGGAAAATCATGTTTTCTAAAGTTTGGAAAACTCAAGTATCAAGATGGAAAAAAATTCCAAAATAAGGTTTTTCATTCTTAAAAAGTAGTTATAAATTCGAACATTTATAAATAAATAAAAAATTGAAATATAAAACTTGGAAAATTTTCCAAAACTAACTGGCCCTTAAATTTTAAATATTGTAGTTATCTATCAAATATATATACGAAGCACGTTATATGATTTTACTAAATTACAAAAATTAATGAGTGTTCTGCTGCTTAATCCCGTTCCCCACATTCATAAGCAAAGAGCATTTAAAAAACCCAGCTCTTGGCATCTGATGCAGCAATATAAGAAATGGAAAACAGAGTAAGCAGAAAAACAAAACAAAAAAAATGTGATTTTAAATTTCAGAGGTAACCAGTAAGACAACCATCAAAACAAACCAAGGAAGAAAGAAACTGAGGAAAAAAAAATTAGTAAGAGGAAAATCTCCATACCTGCTGAGATATCCCCTGCTCTACACAGTCTGCTGATGGGTTCATTTCTTAGATGTAAAGTTGAAGTCTTTCGATTGGTAGAAAAGTGAAAGAATTTGAAAGTTGAAGACTTTCAATTGGTAGAAAAGTGAAAGAATTTGAAAGTTGAAGCCTTTCGATTGGTAGAGAAACAAAATACTCCTATTTTGAGAAGAGACGTAAGAGGGAAAGAGAGAGGGAATGTACGAAGTGAGCAGCAAGAAGTGAGAGGCAATGGTTATATGAGTGCAAAGATTAGTCTGCAAAATGCATTTAATGTTCTTTATCTGCCCTGGCTTATATAGCTCTCTGAATATTTAAAATTGAGAAATCCTAGCAAAAGTGTTTGTAGACCAACAGTATGTAAATTGGTTTCGGATGGATGGTAGTGATAAATTTTTAATATGGAAAAGTGTTAAATTTTGTGCAAATGATTGTAGCTACTAGCTAGTTTTTTTCTATGGTAAAATTTTTCAACTTTCCTCACAATATACTATAAAAACTATATTCATATATATAAATTTTCTCTATCAATCAAAACACATATCCTCAAGTTTATCAAAAAAAAATCAACCCCAAATGAACACAAACCTTTTTTTAAAAAAACAGAAGGTATATATCCCTCTGTCCGCAAAAGATTGCAACATTTGTTTTAACAGTTTCTTAATATTTAATCTATGATTTTTTTCATGTCTGTGTTGATATTGAAAATCAATTTTTTTCACACGAGTATCATAATTTGACTTACAAATTTTCTAAAAAAAAATTTCTGAATTTTTTTCAATGTTAATCTTTGTTAAAATTGAGTCAAACATTGAACTTTGAAACAATAAAGTCAAACACTACCATTTTTGGCAAACAGAGAGAGTATTAGTAATTCAAATGAATCATCATAATACAAACCTTAGAGTGCAGAGTAGAAAAAGGAAAATAAAAAAACTTCGCACAGAAGAATTAGCAAAAATTGAAAATAACTAACATAAACAACGAAGCAATAGTAAAAGATAAGCGATAGTGTTGCACTCATCTAAACAGCTGATGGTAATGGTATGAGATGTCAAAATGATGATGATGTGAGAGCTGAGCCCTGAGATTACCCACTCCATCAACGATGAGATCTATCTGACGAATATCAAAAGACCTTCACACCTGAGGCCAACTGGCATATTGGAATGGGTACAAGACCTGCTCCAGACCAAATAAAAAATCACCGTGACCAATTTGAGGCATATACAAAGTCAAATAATTTAGATACAAACTATAAATTAATGTGTTCAGTTTCTAAATATATATTTTTTTCTAAATTTTTTAATACTCTAGGTTCTTTCTAGCAATATTTTGAATCTTTCACAGCAAAAGAAATGCACAAATTTTTCAAGAACAGATAGAGTCTTTTCTATTTCCCAAAAAGTTCAATCATATTCTTCTTCTTCTTTTGTCTCATAAGGATTTGATCATTTCCTTTAAGCAAATGTTTTCATATCATTTTTATCTTTTAACTCTCAACTTTTATTCTCCACCCAAAAAATTACTATTATCTCTTATTTAATAGTTTTACTTTATTACTCTCACATCTTCAATATTACTCTCACATCTGCAATACTCTTTATCCTCTTAAATACTCAAAAACAATTTGGACGGATCAGTAAGTACTCTTTAGATTCCCAATTTGAACAAATAAAAATGCAATGGTAAAGGGGAATCTCGAGAGAGAAATCTGTCTTTACAGGTAGTTTCACACACACACCTTCAAAACTGCTACCTTTCTCAAAGTATGGCCTTGAAAAACGTGTACTGATTATTAGACAATCTGTTCGAAATTTGGTTGGCTGAGAGCAGCATATAGAAATCCATTAGTTTATCCAGGGTCTTGGAGGAAAACAATCAAATCATTTCTTTACTCTAGTATATTTTTAATAAAAATTTTCTTCAATATTTCTATAATCTTTTTTTAAAAAGAACACATTCTAATAATGAAGTATTTTCATTACACACTTACAATAGAAATAAATAAGGAATGTCAAACGGCCAGTTCGAATCCGGCCAGTTTCGATTAGGTTATTCATGTTTGGGTCGAGATTGTGTTGATCTCATTTCGAATCGGGTTGGATTCAGGTCATTCAAATTGCTTCAAGTTTAGTTGATTTCGAGTTCAGTTGTGTAAAGGCTCAAATTGACATCGGACATGCTGTTTTCAGTTCAAGTTCGGGTTGAGAATGGGTTTGGGTCATTCAAGTTCGGTTTTGAGCTTTTCTGGTTGGTTTCAAGTTAAGATTATATTGGCATAATGATGACTTAAGATACTATCATTTTCGAAAAATCGAGTTTAGGGGTGACTAAGCATAGAGAGCATTGGCGGTACCAGGTAGTATGGGGGCAGTGGGGGCAACTACTCATTAACATTTCTCAAAATATAGAGTATCTATGTATATTTAGGAAAATCTTGAACCCTATATGTATTTTTTCCTCATATAATTAGTACTGAAAATATATTACACACATATCATAAATTATAGCTGAAATTACTCTTAAGTACTCTCTATCTTAGAAACTGAACATTCAACCTACATGCACCACTATTTGTTTTCAATTTTATCAAAGCCAATTCTACTTGGTATTTGACCAAGTTTTGCTAAGCTTTTGGAGTTTGATTGCTTATGATGTTTCCTATTGATGGTGGTGCATAATGTATTTCCTCGGTCCTAGTAGTTAATACACATAAAATGACAACACAAATAAATGTTATATGTACTTTTTTAATTGAGATAATTAAATAGAGGTTTCACAATTTCTATGAAAATTATGTAATTGGTGACTAGTGACGTTGCTTTTAAAGTAAGACTTTTGTATGTATATCCCATACCCATTCATTTCAGAAAAGCTAATACAATCATTTTCAACATTTAATCTATATTTTTTTTCCTTCAATGTATTAACATATAAAGTCAATAAATATTTTATATGCATATTAAACATAAACATATCTAGTTTCTGAAGCTGTTTTTCAAGAATTATTTTCCTGTTGAAATTTGAGTCAAACATATATAAATTCAAAAATCAATTGTACTAATTTTCCTAAAGTTTAGGAATATAAAGATTTTGTATAATTTCAGCTTCAAGTTTTGCCCCCGCAACAATTCTTTTCTGGTACCGTCGCTGGTAGAGAGTAATTAGTATTGTTGACTTGAGTAGTGATAGAATAAAGTTGGTGTATGAGATAAAAATAATTTTTTAGTAAGAACTTAAATAAAAAGTAATAAGGTAAAGTTAATGTAAAAATGAAAACAGAAAATGTTTTCTAAAAAAGAAACATATAAAATTTGCTGAAAAAGGGAAAAATTATTTACTTGTTTAATCTTCATTTTAATTTTACATGTTTCCTTTGGGAAAATTCAGGTATCTTTGGGTTCAGGTCGTTTCGGTTTTAGGTTTAAGTCGTTTCAAATTTGGGTTTCACCTCTTTCGGATTCGGGTTTCAAATTTGGGTACGGATTGTTGACTTTCTTTATCAGTTCAAGTTCGGACGATTTGGGTCGGGTTTGACATCCCTAATAATTAGAAACTTGTTACATGTTCCTTTTTTTAGATATAAATAGATATAAACATACTTAAAAACTAAATTTGTCCTATTAACTTGCATTTGGGACCAAATAATTAAATGGACACATGGTAAATTTTTAATTGAAATGATTGTATTTAGAAATTAATTATAGCTTGACTTGAAATAAAGGTTTTATTTGTTTCAAGAATTCCAAACAAGAAGACAACAATCTAAAAAGTAATTTGAACTAATTCAAGGTTGCATTTTAAAACTAGACTTAACCCATAAATTAACATCATCTTTATTCCATCCTAACCTACTGCTTCATGTCTGGTATCATACAAATCCCATGTGTACTAACAATTACCTACTGCCATTTTGCATTGTTTAGACTTTGGTTTAAGAATTGGTGTGACACAACAAAAAGCAGATCCAGATTTATTCTCAGTGAAGGTGCCAAAAGCTCCTTTGACTACCACTTAAAAAAAACAAGACCAAATTTTGCAGCTGATTTTCTGGTAATTAGCTTACCAAAACAAAACTCATGTGATGTTATCTCTCTTTAAAGCCGCCATTTTTTCTGATCTAGGGGTTTAAACTCATGGAATTGAAAAGTTTGAGGGCCTACTCCGGTGACTCGGAAAGTAATTAACAAAAGTAAATATGATAGTAGTAACTAGGTGGTACAATAATTCATACTTATACAATAATTCAAAATCTAAGTTCTTTAAATATATATTTTTCCGAATTTTTTTACTATTTATTTTTTAAAAAATTTAAGAAACATGAAAATCAAAGTGTATAATTTTTTGGGAAAGGAGGAAGTGTATCTTTCCTCTCTACTTTTTCAACTTTTCTTTGTCAAAATATGAAATATCAAAATGTAACACCTCATAAAAGAACACACTCAGAGACGTTCCAGTGAGATAGTAAAACATTCACCTTACTACCATGAAAGCACATGGTCCAGATACTTTGTATGAGGTATAAATGGATAAAATTCTTTTGTTAAGTGAGGTATTGAGTAATAGTCTTATGTATGAAGAAAACATCATTGGAAAAGTTGCCCTTTAAAGAGGTTCAATAATACTCTATCCAAATAAAATTGGGAAAAACTATCTTTCAAAAAAATAATAAAAAAAACCTCTTTTGGCATTCCTTTAACTCTTTCAATGTTTTTAAATTTACCTAGGGAAAATGAGCCATTTTACCACTAATGTTTGGGAGATGGGAACTTTTTGCCACTAACTTGTTTTTGGTGTAAAATTGGCACTGGTGTTTGCGAAATGGAGTAAATTTACCACTAACATTAAATGATGGTCAGGTCTGTTAAAATTTTTGGGTAATTTTTTTTAATTTCCACCTTAAAATTTATAAACCTGACAAATTAACCTCAAACTTTATAATTCTTACACTTTAACCCTCCTCACCAGTAGCACCCCACAACCTCAGCATGTTGTTGCACCACTCACCTTTGCCACTGCACCACTGCCCTTATTTAGTTATGCTACCCATTTAGTTGGCAATGGACTTTTTAATTTGCATACTCTTTCCTTTCCATTTGATATAACATGAGACGTTTTTTTAATATATCAGAGCTCAAGCTAATGAACTATGGTTCTTAGTACTGTATTTACAGATTTTGAGTCTACTAGAATGCAGAGTTAACCCGTTTTGAATCTATCGTTTGTGCTCTTTCCTCAAAATGATGAAACTAGGGGACATATCATAGAATAAATAGATCTATGCTGAAGTGCATGTTGTGTAAAATTTCTAGACATGTTATATCATTTTGTTTCAAGTGTATAAACTTACTTGAAATCATCCATTAAAGTATGGAAGGTCATTTAACTGTATGATGGAGAATGTGAACAAGATATCAATCATTTAATATTTTAAAGCACGAGCACAGTATAGAAGTGCCATGTATAAAAAACAAAAAAAATGATTAATTAGGCAATGGTGCAACAATGGAAGGAGCGGTGGTGCAATGGCAGAGGGGCAGTGGTGCAATGACATGCTGAGGATGTAGGGTGCTACTGGTGGGATGAGTGGTGAAAGTGTAAATATTCTAAAATTTAAGGGAATATTGTCTGATTTATAAACTTTAAGGTGAAAATAAAACATTTACACAAAATAATTAACAGAATTTGTCAGGCCACTCAACATCAGTGGTAAATTTACCCTTTTTCGCAAACATTGGTGACACTTTTTCCCTTCACCTTATTTCATTAATTTTCAGCATTTCATCGATATTGTTGGCACTACGTAGAGAAATCCGTTATCGCGCCTTCGCCGCAAAGAAATGTCATTTACCGCGACATTTATCGCGCGGAGGCCGCAATAAACCGCAGTAAATGGGTTTATCGCGCCAAAATCGCAGCTATTCTACGTAGTCTGGTACAATCGGTACAAACCAATCAATTACCCACATAATAATGGGTTAGATCATATCGTTTTCTGACCTGTACAGATATGGTATTACTCCTAAAATTTCTCAAAGCCTCCAAAGCACCAAGTCCAACTTCAACCCAAGGAAAAGGGATCTATTAGTTGTTTCATGAATGTTTTGGATCCCCTTTGAAATTTTAATAATATTCAATATTCTATACTTACTCCGTTCACAAAAGATTGTCTCATTTATTTTAGGAGTTTCACAGTATTTAATATATGATTTGTTTAATAAATGCTTAGACATCGAAAATTAAATAATTCATATATATATATATAAATGTAATCTAAATTTTCTAAATATATTTTTTTTCGAGTAAAGTGTATTGGTGGTCCATTAACTTTTAATTTTGTCTTATCTGAGTTCTATTATAACATTTTGTTCTCTTAAAGTTCAATTTTAAAACTTTTTGTCCTCTTAAAACCATTCCATCCATTTTTACCGTTAACTTTAACGGAATTTCAGGGAAAATGATACTTTTAACTACTTAACTTTTCCTAAAAACTCTATTCGAACCATATGTTTTCAACGTAACAATTTAGTCACTCCCAAACAATTGTAAACTTAGCAATTCTACCCACACTTTTCAAACTTCACCTTGGACCACCACACTCATCGGACCACCGCTGACCACCGATTTGCGGCCTGGGCTTGCTGATTCACAACCTAAGGCTTCGATTCGACGGCCCAAGGCCATGATTCGGCCGCCATGGCCTCGATGTGAGGTCCAATAGTGTTTTTTCATCGTTCTCGACATTCCGGCGGTATTCGGTGGTGGTCAGGCGGTAGTTTGCAGTGGTCCGTGCTAATTGTGCATTATCGGTATATACTTACCCTTATTTCACATGCTTTATCGATAATTATGCTAGTACTTAGTGTGGACGCAAGCATTTTTGTAGGTATTCGGTGTCGGATATCAAAAGGGATGAATTCTGTGTAAAAAAGGCCATGAAGAGAAAGCTGATGACCAAATGTTTTTGGCTTTGTTTTGTGAATCCAGCACCTCAGCCCAGGCAGTTGCCTGAGCCAACATCCGAGGAGGTTCAGGGGCTTAGGCGGAGGTCCAGGTGGCCCCTTTCCTCAAGCCAGGCGGTTGCCTGGACGCAGTTTTCATGAATGGTCCACTCTTCTTTTCTCCCGAAAATAAGGCTTTAAAGGGCGTTTTTTTCACATCTTTTCACAACTCCTCACTTTTAGACTTCCTCTTGAACCCATCTAGGGTTCTTGAGCTCTCATTTCTCCTCCCTCTTTATTATCTATGAATTTGGGGATGTTTATGAAGGATTAAAGACTTGAAGACCATTTTCTAGCTTCTTCCTTCTTCTTTAACTTCTACTTTAACTTTTGTTCATAGTTGTTGTGATTTTCGTGATAGCTTGAATATTGATTAGTTCATCATCCCTAGAGTTGGTTAACATGTTGTTGTATTACTAGATGAATTTTAGTTGTTTGGTTGTTGATTATGCATGATTACTAGCATTTTCTTGGGCTTAAGGAAGGTAGAGGTAGAGTAAAAGGCCAACTACTCTACCATGTCCACCAAGTGTTCGATGAAATGCTTGAGAGAACATTTTGTTGAATTGACTAAAGAAAATTGGTTAGATACTCTAGGATTATTTGAGAAGATAATCTAGGGTGCAAATAGAGCTTTTAGGAAAAGTTAGATAGTTAAAATTATCATTTTTCCTGAAATTCCATTAAAGTTAACCGAAAAAATATACGGAAGGACTTTAAGAGGACAAGTTTTTTTTAAAAAAAATGGGACTTTAATAGAACAAAAAGTTAAAATTAGGACTCAGGTAGCACAAAATTAAAAGTTAAGGGACCACCGGTGCACTTTACTATTTTTTTCACCTTTTATCTTTGTTAAAAATTGAGTCAAATATTGAAAATCGAAACAATAAAGTCAACTGAGACATTTTTTGGCGGACGGAGAGAATATTAACTATTAAAAATTAATTCTCTTTTCTTTGAATAACGTAAAGTGGATCACTTTCTTAATTACCATTTAGGTTTGTTTCAGTAAAAAATTAATCTTGATTTCCCATAAAATTATACTTGCACGCTTTTAACCATTTGGTACCAAACTTTTACTTTTACACATTATATATATATATATCATATATTATATAGAATGTTTGATGATTTATAGAGTGTAACATAAAACTTAATGTTCTAAAGTTTAACTAAGTTAAAATTTAGGACCCAAATCAATTACTCCTGTACATTACCTAGCCTAAGCCCAAAGAAAAAGGTCTTGCATGTTACTTGTACCACTTAACCTTCCTCTGCCTGATTTTCTTTGTCTTCTCAATGACCAGGATTGTTAACGAATCGAACTCTTACCAAACTTGAACTCGATTCGTGTGTTACTAAGCAGCGTTTTATCGAACTCGAGTTTGAACGGCTCAATAATTTTATCGATTTGAGTTCTAACGGGCCTAAGTTTGACTCGATTGTTTATAATCGAGCTATCAAGCACTATATACTATAATATAATACTTAGGATGGTTCAGATATAATTAAGCAATGAAAGTACTGAGGCTTATTTTACTAAACTTAACTTTTAAGAACTAATTTGTTATAAGACCCTATTCTAACATGAACTTTCGAGTTTTCGAGTAGTTGTCGAGCTATCCAGATGAACTTGAGCATAACTTTGATCTAATAGACAAAATTTCGAGTACCTATCATGCCGAACTCAAGCATTACATCAAATTGAGTTATAACCTTTATCATGGACCTCATTTCTAAAATTTCTAGATCTGACAATGCACCCAAAAACGATTGCAAAATCAATATTGCTAATTATTCATGACTTACTCATATATTTGAAAAAATATCAGCAATTCATCATCTTGTTACCTTCAAATCTTCTAGTCCTTTATGCACTTTAATGTGTAATAACCGTAAAAATTTTCGGTCTTAACTAGCGGTATAAGTCGCGATAGGATTTATATTATGTGTCTTGGTTTTGCAAGCCTATTTTGCTTACTTTTATGTTTCCATCATTCATATAAATTTAACATTTCATGAATTTTATATATTTTCATCATGTAAAATTTTCATTTCATATACATATTTTTTATTATTATTTCTGGTGAATATTAATATTTTGATCATTTTATTTTATGTACATATCATCCTTTCACATAAATTAACATTCCGTGCGTTTGTTAACACGACTATGCATTTTTATGATTCACCTTTTCATATATATGCGAACATGTCATCATATGAATTATTATTTCACATGAATTAGTATTTTCATTATTTCATGTACATGTCACTTTTTATTATTTCATGTACCTCTTACATTTTAGTCATTTCAAGTGAATTAACATTTCATGTAAAAACAACTCTCTATCATTTTATGTATAAGATACATTTTATCATTTCATGTAAGTCATTATAAATTTTTATGAATTTCTTCATTTCCTAAAATCCATACATTTTACCATCCTCATCATTTCATGTTAAACTGTTGTATGTATTTTTACATCTCATGTATTATTTTATGTATTATATTTTATGTTCTCCTCTTTTACTTTTTTTATTAGTTTTTTATTTTTTTTGTATAATTTTATTAATTTTAGTAATTTAGAGTTAATTAAAATGTATTAAAAGTTAAAGGTTAAAATTTAAAAAAAAAAGTAAAAAAAGAAAAGAAAAAGAAGATAAGCCTAAAAAATTCGGTGGAAGACTCGCCGCACCGTTCACGCCTCTGATCCTTGCTCATCCTTCAATCCATCAGAAAACTAGCTTCACTCTATAAATTCTGTCAATCCATTTGCTCACATCGCTGGAGATGCTCTATCAGAGGAGGAATTGAAGAAAAACCATTTGCCGACTCGGAATTCGTTTTCTCTCCAACCGGAGCTCCGTTCGGCGCAAAACCACCGCCATCAGCTCTGCCATCACCTCCCACCATCAATTCCGCCGCAGGAATTTCATCGAAGAAGAAGACTTGTTGCGTTTTGTTTTAAACTTTTTGGTAACATTACTCTCTTAGTCCCTATCCCTTTACTTTTTACCTTGTTTTACTTAAGCCCCTCAGTTCACTTAAATTTCATTCCTACCGCCCTTCCTTTATAGTTTAAAATTTAACATTTTAGTCACTAACTTACTCACATTATTTAAAGTTCCCTACTTTTTATTTATACTCATAATATATTTTAATAAATCATGCTAAATTGTTTTGTTGTTATTCCCAACATATTTTGAGTTTTATTAACTTTGTAATTTTACTAAAATTTATTTTACTTTATTTTCTTGTAAAGTTATAAACTAGAAATTAGAAAATCCATATTTTTCATTATTGATCTTTTAGTTATGAAATTTTGTAGTTAAGCTTAAATAATCATACCTTACATGTGAAATTTGTGAAAGAATATTTTTGTAGAGTAAATACATATTTTATCATTTGATAATTATTTTACGTTTGAGAAAAATACTGTATTTTAATATATTATTCTTATGATAGTGTTTCATAACTTTTATAATTTTTGTTCTCAAATTTTAAAATTGTTTAAGGCATTAAACATTACTTTTCTGTGCTTACAAATATTTTCTTATGCATAAAATTTGTTTTGTGCTAGAATCCCTCCGAAAATTCTCGGACTCTCCGTTTTGACTCAAACTTTACCATGAGCTACCATAGACCATTAGAAAGCTTTAGAAGCCTCTGTTCTTTCTCCGTAAATCTTACCTATTGGTACCGGTGAACTTGAACTTGTGGAATCTCATGGAATATTTCAATAAATTCCTATCGCTAGGTTCTCGACTTCAAGCACCAAGTCCAACTGACGCTTCTGGACATCCTCAATTTATTATCTGATGCATAATCCCTGTTAGATCCAAGTAAGGGGAATAAGATGATGTTTTTCCTTTGAGTCATTTTATTTGTTTCATAAACAAACTTTCGAATAATGAACTTTAAGTTAAACAATTGGGCATAATAAAATATTCGATCGGACAACATGGGTAGCGTATTTAGTTATTCTTGATACTTTATACTGTCGCACTTAGGAATTGTTATCACTTGAGTTGTTTTGACTGATTGATTGTTATACATGTATGACATGTACGATGGATGTTGTATGTAACGCTAGTATCTTACTAGGACCGTTATACTCGCTAGTGGCATGTTAGGCTCGTTAGATGAACTCCGTTAGTTTCATGTTAGGGCCGGAAAGCTAATAAGATGTTAGTATGCGTATGTCCAAAAAGGGGTAGAATCACGTTTTGGGTTGAAACTAAACGTTAGGATCATGATAGGACCGTAAAAGTTACCCTAAGCCGATAGATAACAAGTTAGGCGCAAAAACAATGATTAAGCAAGGTTGGGTAATAACGCAGGAGATAAGAGTGCACACGAGTAAATTAACTATTAAATTGTAAATGATTGTCATGACATCACGCAAGTAACAAGATTACAAGATAAAAGTAGTAAAAAGTAGGACGAACATTACACCTAAAGGCTTATTAATTAAACGGACTAGTGGTCATGCATCACGATTGGATACAAAATGAATTTTCTGGACAAAATGTTTTCTCCGGGATAGGCGGAAGGTTAGAGCAGCTATAAGGACATAAGACCCAATGACCAACCCGATGTGTTTGGTGCCGAAAAAATGACCTTACATGGCCCGAAAATGTTTTAAGGGGATAGGCGGCAGGTTAGGGTAGCTATAAGGACATAAGACCCTATGATAGGCCCGACGTGTCTGGTGCCGAAAAAACGACCTTACACGACCCACCATTAGTTGAGACATGAGAGGGTGTCGTGGATTTGGCCCTACTTGACTTAATTAAGTCGTAATGTTTAGACGAGTGGTTCAGAAATGATGGTTCGAACCCATTTATGTTATATGTTGTGCTCTGCCTCCTGGATTGGTTGACATTCACAAGAGGCTCTGTCTCGGCGTAGACATCCTGTACTTTTTATGTAGGGCTTTGGCCTGACGGCATCCCTAGTGGCTCTGCTTAAGGGGCATTCCCGAGAGTGTGGTGATGTACACACCCACCACCATGTTAGGTTCATGCATGTGCTCTGCCTCTTGGATTGGTTGGCATTCACGAGAGGCTCTGTCTCGGCATAGACATCCCGTATATTTCTTGTTGGGCTCTGGCATGGTGACATCCCTAGTGGCTCTGCTTAAGGGGCATTCCCGAGAGTGCGGTAATGTACATACCCATCACCCTAGGTTCATTCGACGACATGTTTTTGAAAATGATTTTCGAAAATATTTTATGACGTGCAATGATTAAGTTAAAGAACATTCTTGCATTTAGTCCTTCGCATTTATCAGGTTTGTCTAGTTGTTTACTGTTTTAATGATGAGTTATATACTAATATATCAGAATCTATCATGCTTAGAATCATTATTTTAGGATTTGTTTATTTGAGGAAATATTACGACCCTGATACTGAGAAAATGTACGCCCACCCCATTAATTATAGGTGAGTTTTACTGGGAGGACTACTATGCCAACCCTGTTGACTCGGAGTACGAGCAGACGTACTTAGAGGAGGAGGAGCTACCGGGTGGAGACGCGTTGTGACTTATCGACATGGTTTTTCTGACTTAGTGGACTTTAGGATAATTAAACGAACTTTGTTTATTTTCCGCTGCTATTATCTATCTATATTATTTTGTTGGTGTGACTAAGTAGCACCCGCATTTATCGGATATGAATTTCTTTTATGTGAATGTTTTTAATGTTTTATCGAACAAGTTGTTTTTCGAAAAATTTCAAATTTTCCGTAATTTTTTCTGGTGGTAAATGAGGGTGTTACATAATATATATATATATATATATATATATATATATATATATATATATATATATATATAAACTCTACGTATTAATAAAAAAATCAAAATTAGAGGCTCTCTACTTTGGTCTATCATTTCCATATTTTTTAGATATATTCATTAAAATGTTTGAGAAAATTTGATAAAACTATTAAAAATCTAACTGTTTTAGAAGTTCAATGACAAAAAGAGTAACGTGATGATGACTATTGAAACAAGGAACCTACTAGGCAAAATTGAACACATTTATATATTGTAGGTCCTAGCCATCCGTAATAATGGTCCTATTCACAAATCCATTTTTTTGTCCAAATCAATTGGTCTGCAATTTGTTGAAAGTTGATGCATGAATGCACACTATCCATTAGCTGGTGCTTGTGAAATTGTAGGACCATTAGGGGTATTTTGTTTTATTTGTTGTCCCCACAGAATTGCTTCTTTTGCAATTGGCCCCCTACTCTCTTCTCCCCCTCTCACTCTCTATTACAGAGAATATTTCAGGTTCAGAATCTCTCTTCACTCCTCTCCTCTCCCCCCATACATACTTTAACTTTCCTTCAGCTTCAAGGAGATATATAGGGGCCCAGCCCAGCTCATATGGTCGTCCCACCAAATGCAACGATGACGTCATCAACACGAGGATCCCCCTCGTAAATACGACGAACCCCTCGTATGCGGCCCATAAGCGTGCCCCGTATAGCCATATTGGCAGGAAATGCCAGATGCTGCACTCCACCAGATTCCCATGAAATGTGATTAACAAGAGTTGTTTATTTTTCATGTCTATTGTAGGATCGCCAATAAAATTTGGGCTTATGATAGATAATGATGGAGCCTCATTCCTACTACCAAAGACTTTATTTGTTAAGGGTGTCAAATTCTGTCTGAATTAGTGGGAGGATAATTTATGAATTTAAGACCTTATTCATAAATTTACATGTTGATTGAATGTTTGCGTATTGCTTATTGTTTGTATTATAGATTTGTGAAATCTAGTATGGTCTGTTTATCATTTCTATAGCAATGTTTTTGGATAAACAAGTATGTTGGTCTTAATTATTCAACTTGGTTAGTAATTATGCGAATGGTTCTAGATCTTGAGAAGATCATCCATGTGCTAACAAGTACATGCACCACCGATTACTTTAAGGTATTTATACCTAGAAATGACACTTTGTGAAAGTGGAATGACTTGATGATCCTAAGATAGATTGTTATGTGATAACATAAATGTCTAATGATCATCAAGAAAAGCATGTGAGACATGTTGGTCTGATCTATCTTCACTTGCAAATGTTGTGTGGTGAAGAAATCCAACATTAAGATATTGGATATCTGAAATGTTTTCCATGACCCATATGATGGAAACTCTTTAGTTTATGAACGTGGACTAAAGATGAATAGTCTAATTGGAAAACTTTCTAAATTGGGTGTGTAAATAGATCAAGAATTTTGCTTTATCTAATGGTTCTAAATCCAAAAGGTTGGAAAAGAGTAGTTCTTGAGAGAACCAGAAGTTGAAACAAATAGGTGGTGTGAATAAAAAGAAAAGATCAAACCAAACAAGTTGAATGATTAATGATCATGCTTCCATTGTGGATTATAAAGGTATAGGAAGAAGGTTTGCAAGTTCTATCTTGCAAGATGGAAATAGAAAAGTTCTATTTCAGACATGTTCTTTGTTGAGGTTAATATTTTGATTAATGTAACTTCTTGTGTTTTGTATACCACATCATAATTGCAATAGTTTGCAATTGCTCACAAGAAGTATTACGCTAAATAAAAGAAGTTTTAAAAGCTATAAAATGCAGCAAATGTTGCTACAAAAGCTTTAAGAGCTATTTATTTAGTTCTAGAATCATAATTTCTTTAGTTTAGAGAATTGTTTTGTGCTTAGTATTATTAAGAAAATCACTTTATCCTAATTGGAGATAAAAGGTTGTGAACCTTTTATCAATAAATGGAATATGTTCCATTTTGAGAGTGGTGTGTCTTATAATGAAGGTACTTAACAATCTCTACACTTTTGAAAGTATGTTTTGGTTTATTTTCAATAAAGTAACAAAAAAGACTTTAAGAGTATGATCATGTGTACATGTAGCATGTGAGATTAGGTCATATTTCCAAGAAGGGGATAAATAAGTTGGTTAAAGGTAAATGAAAATTTGTCTTGAGTATGACTCGTTGCCACTTATAAGTCTCATTTTATGGGAAAGATGACCAAATCTCCATTTATGGGACAAGTGAATCATGCTACAAATTTATTGGATTTGATCCATATAAGGGTATAATAGTCACTAAGTGTTAGTGGAAAAGACATTTCTCATATTTCATCATTTTTAGTGATGATCTCTCACATTATGGATGTTTATCTTACGATATTATAATTATGAAACTCTTAAAAGGTTTAAGAAGTTTCATGGTGAGATTGAGAAACTAATAGGAAAAAGTATTAAAGTCTTTTGATTTGATCAAGGACATGAATACTTGAATACTATGATTATTGATCATCTCATGGTTCATTTCAATGTGAGTTCCACCATTCTTCCATCATTCCTTTTAAGGATATGCCCTAGAGATTGTTGCATGCATGACAAATTGGGTTCTTTCCAAGTGCACGCCTAAGTTACCATATGAGATATGTTTAGGCAAGAAATCTAGTCTCAAACATTTGAGGATATAGAGATACCCTATGTTGTGAAACTAGTGGGAGAGAAACTTGACATGTATGTCAATATCTAGAAGGTTATTTGGAAACTACTTTTACCACCTACCTTGAGAGGAAAAGTTGTCTCCTTAATGAATGTCACTTTTCTAGAGAAAACGTTTCTACTAGATGGGAAAGTTGGACATGCGGTAAATATTGAAAGTTGTCAAGGATCACAAATACATAATCCACAAGATATTAAATTAGAGTAAGTTAATGAACCCACTAGATATTCTAGTACACTAGAAATTCGTGGATCTCAAAGGAGATTCAAGCCTCCTAAAAGGTTAAATCTCATGTTGAATATAATATGATTAATCTTCACATGGATACAGATCCGAGAAGCTACGAAGAAGTGATGAAAGTCATCTATTCGAGAGAATGGCTAGGAGCCATGAAATCCCAAAATGGACTTCACTCAATCTAACAAAGTATGGACTTTGGTGGACCTAATAAATGTGTAAGACATGTTTATTGTGAAGTGGTCTACAAGCGAAAGCTTAGAAAAGAGTGAGAAAGTTGAGACTTGTAAAGCATAATTGATTGTTAAATTTATTCTTAAAGACAAGAGTTGACTTTGAGGAAAATCTTTACCAATTATTATGCTTAAGTCCATTTGGATATTACTTGCTGATGTTGCATAGTATGACTATGAGATAGAGAATGTGATGTGAAAACTATGTTTCCGAGTAAACATATGGTCTGTATACTTCAAAATTAAAGCGAGCCTCTCGAAGTTATAACATTCATTTTTATGAAATAAACAAATTGTTTGATTTTTCTCATAATATGAATGAGATGTATGTACAAGAATTTTAGTGGGAGTTCATTATTATTTCTAATGTCTTTATGTTGATGACGTACTTCTCATTGGGAATGAAGTTAAGTACCGCGTAATCAACTAAAGAATGGTTATCCATTATTTTCTCCATACAAGATTTGGATGAAACATTTTATTCATAATCTATAGAGATAGATCTAATGAAATGTTTAACTCATCCTTATACATGTGCACAGATAAATTGTTGAAAGAGTTCAACATAGAAATATCCGAGAGTGGATATATTCATGTGTGTAATGTATGTAATACTATGTACAAGGTTTGATATCATATGTTGTGAGCGTCACAAATAGATATCAACACATTCCATGTAAGATACATTGGAAGAGTATGAAAAATATCCATGAGTACTTGAGAAGCATTAAGGATAATTTCATAGGTTTTGGAGGAAATAAGCTGAATTGAGAATGTTATAGAAATTCATGTTATCACTCACATGTAGGTAATCTGAAATTCTTGTTAGGGTACATCTCAAACCCTAAGCAAGAAGAGTTGTGATGGAAGTGTTCCACATAAGTGACCATAGTATAAATACACCAAATTGTTGAGTGTAACTAAAGGATTTCATCCAAACGTTAGGTGTAATTCCTAGCATTGTTAATTCAGTCATGATGAAGTATTATGACACTGTTAACATTATACAAACAAAATGCATATAAAAAGAAAAAACATCTTGAGAAGATGAAATTTAATGTAGCAAACTAAGGTAGATTTATTACAACATGTAAGTGTTACATGGTATTCAATCAATATTAGTATAAAGGCATTGCTTTCTTTATCAAAATTGAGTTCAATTTTGGTAAAGCCCATAGATCAATAGGGCATATGGAGTATGGTTGCATAGGATCGATCATGAAACATGCTCTTTGTCGCGATCTTAAATGTTCCTAGTCATAGAGTTGCTATGAATGGGCAGTAGTAACTCGGATAGACTAGTACATATGATGCATGCTTTTGAGAAAAGAATGTCTCGTTTCATGGACATTGGTGTGAGTAGTGCATATATGTAGGTGCTCATTACATGAATGAGTTCCGAATCGACCCATCTGAAAATTCTTATATGGAAGTATTTAATTACCGAATAGAATTTTCATGTTACAATTGTGCTTAATAATCCTTTGACTTGAGACATCATGGTAGGTTTGTGTATGACATATTATATTTTGATCTTGTCCTGATTCTAAGGAATCACAAAAAGGCTAAGTATTGGGGTCATATATGGAATCTTGTGAATGTCAACAAAGGATCCATCACTTGTCACAAAGCCAAGAGAATGTCCTATGTTTTCCTTTGAATTATGACTTGGAAAATCCTTGGGTAATGTGAGATGATTAGAAAAGAGTTTTCTAGTTCCGAGCTCAATCGGGACATTGTTTGATGGAAGGACACAGGTTCGCTATACATTCACCATCTGGGTCTTCATGGCATGTTGCTAGACGTCAACCATGATTTGTAGGATTTCTTGGAATGTGACCATTTCAAGAAATATTAACTAAGTGTTAGTTAATGTATAATTAAAGAGTTTAGTTATCAAAGGTTTAAGAACCAGATAAGACCACAAGGGTTGTGGCCCTACTACTGGCATTTGGTGAACCTAAGGGGTCACACACATAAGGTCGATTATATCCACATCCATGAGAGAGTTTAATTGGCTTTTGGGCAAGTGGGAGATTGTTAGTATTATATGCCCAAAATTCAATTAGTCCGAACACATTCTCCACCACAAAACCCTAGCTCTCTCAAGCGTCCGGTTCCCTTCCGCTAGCACGGAATTATCGGAGTGGTGCGTCGATCGTGTGGATCAACTTTAGAGGAGTACTTGGAGCTCTTGCGAATCAAGATCGCTGCTTTAGCCATCAGAAGACTATGGCTAATTCTATGCAATTGTGCTCATGCCATGGGTGCTTTTTTTGGGTCTTTCTCCCAACTAGGTTTTATGCCAAATTCATCTTCTAAAATTGGTTCCTTAGCGTGGCCGGTGTTTAGGTTTCATTATACCAATAATAAAAGAAATGACAAAAATTGGATCCTTTATGTGGACGTAGAGGTTAAACAATGTTAAAGACTTGAAGATCTAAGAGTGAAAAAATAAATGGAGTAAACTCCGTTTTTTAATCCCTTAAGTTATGTTATATAGTTATCTAAAATGAATTCTATTTTACGATTTTGACTCATCTCCATCCCGTCAGTTACATTTTATCCTAATCAAGTCTTTTTGTTACATTCTTCATCAAATTATAGTTAAAGGAGGCCATTTATGTAAATGCCCACACCTACTACTAAGTTACATTTTGTCCTAATCAAGTCTTTTGATTACATTCCTCATCAAATTATAGTTAAAGGAGGCTATTTATGTAATTGCCCACACCTACTACTCAGTTACATTTTATCCTAATCAAGTCTTTTTGTTACATTCTTCATCAAATTATAGTTAAAGGAGACCATTTATGTAAATGCCCATACCTACTACTCAATTCAACAATATTTTTTTATAAAAAATAAACAAATTAACCCATGCTAGTTTAAAACTTCATAAAGTCATCCCACCCCCCTTTGTTCCCATTTTCCACAACCCATCCCTCACACCCCAGCCCAGCACCGCCATCGTCAGGCCTACTTGCGTCGCCGCTCCTTTCCCAAGCGGTCGAATTAGCCCAACCGACCTATCCTTGTCCATCCATAACGGATCACAAAGGCAGAACCAAAATGTGAACCCAATCTAACTCCGTCTAAGCAGATTTTTTAAGGCTCCACCAGATCTGTGGGGTTCGGTGACCTTGGGTGAGGTGGGCGAGGGGAGGCTATATATGTTGGGGTTAGTCGGGGAAAAGTGAGGGTCAAGGGTTCGGCGACGATGGGCAAGGTAGGCCAAGGGAAGCATGAGGTTGAGAGAAGAACGACAATGGGGTCTCAATGGTCAGGGAGGAGATGGTTGGCTAATAGTCACATGATAGAGTTAGTGTTTATGAGGGAGATAGTCATATTGTAGA
Organism: Stellera chamaejasme; assembly: GCA_024586325.1. Taxonomy (NCBI): domain Eukaryota; kingdom Viridiplantae; phylum Streptophyta; class Magnoliopsida; order Malvales; family Thymelaeaceae; genus Stellera; species Stellera chamaejasme. Next base: position 18,139,728 of record CM044986.1, read on the forward strand.
TTTTTAAAAGTTTAGGGTTAATTTTGTTGGTTCCTAAAATGTTTCAAATTGATGCTTAGATATAGAATTTACATAACCGTCATTGATTTTGACGGAAAAAGTAATAGAAGGATATGATTAATTAGGACAACTATTTAACTTACATGATGAAAGAGCCAAAATCTTAAAATAGAACCCGTTTATGACAACTATGCAATTTAAAAAACTAAAATTGAAATTCACTCAAAATAAATAGTATTCAGAAATCCCAAGATTTACTGTAATATTCAGTTTCCCATCAAATTTAGAAATCATCTCAAATCTCCTTAGGGTATAGCGACATATACAATTATACCTAACTTTCAGTGTTTTTTTTCACTAAAAGAAAGTTAATTCATTACCTATTTGCATACATCTTATCCGCAATCAAAACCCACATTACATTTTACCAAGTAATAAGTTGGAAGAGACATGAGGGGTAGAAAAATGATTTGACTATTTTACCCCTCACCTTAACATTTCCAACTGAGTTAAAATCTGAATGGTATTGTTGTAATTTGATCCATCTTAAACATTCAATAACTTTTCATAGTCAATCATTGAGTGATGTTTCAAAACATAAAATTTCTAGAATTTTTTTTCTCGTCCCTTCCGCTAAACATTTTATCACCGACTTTTACTTTCACGTCCCATCCAAAATTCAAAGGCCGTGTTCAATTGAGGAAAACATATTTTTTTGAAAAATTTGAAAATATGTGTTTAAATTTAGGGAAATTTTATAAAAATATAATTTATTTTTGAACACTACAAAAATGACAAACTTTTTTCATTCAAAAATCAAAAGATGGCCATCTATGTCTTGTCATATTTAATTTGTTCAGCCATTCCAATCTATCAAATCAGTCCGTGCGCAATGCAATGTACTTCCCATGTCCTAGGCCCAAACCATCACCAGTCCTTGTCGTCGTACGGCTGGCCTTCCCAACTTATCACGATTCATACTCTTCCCGTCTGTGTTCGCCTCATCGTTAGGAAAACAAAAAATTCGGAAATAATTCAAATTTCAAACCAGTGTTATCTATATTTGATATTCAATTTGGGTTTAAAACTTATTTATTTTACATAATTATCATTGAATTTATTTATCATGAATGCAGATGGAAGATCACTAAAGCTAGGGATAAAATAGACAAATGGCTTAATCTAACCCTCACTGCTCATTTCATGGGAAATGTAAAATGGTGGAAAAACAATTCTCTGAAAATTTGGACGTTGAATAGAGCCTAAGAAACATTTGATTTTCAATACTTCTTTCATCTCTAATTAATCCTACGTAGATTGACATAACTGCTATTGGGTAGAGGTTGCACAGAAAACGAGATTGAAAATATAAAGATAAAGTATGGATAGTTTGATAACTTTGGATGATAGAAGTTTCAATTTAAGAAAAGTATATAATAAGATTATTTGGTGACGAAGGGAGTATCTATTTAACTTCAATTTATTTACTCCATCCATCACCAATTAATCATATGCTTTGTGTGGATGCAAGGATTAAGGTGAATGTAAGATTTTACGTAGTTTGACATAATAGCCATTGAATAGAGGTTGCACAAAAATGAGATAGAATAAAGTGTGGATGATTTGATAATTTTGGAAGAGAGAATATTTCATTTAAGAAAAATGTATAATTTTTCAAGAACGGCCCCAAAAGGAAATGTGTAAGATTAAGATTATTTGGAAACAAATAAATATATTATTTTGAGTAGCTATAGACAGTGCATAGATGCACATTATATGTATAAGAGGTAATATTATTTACATCAAATGGCATCGCATCTTCCGTCCAAGCTTTCCGTCTTGATTCTTTTGTTGCAATTTCTGATCCGCTTCTAGCAAACAAATCAGTGCAACTCAGTAACACTATATATAGACGGAATTCTAGGGAGTTAATATGTCTAGGGGAATTCTAGGGAGTTAGAACTACTATATATAGACATCTAGACTAAGTTTTTTAGGCATGTATAATTCTATTCGGGATTATAGCCATTTGAGTTATTTCCAGCAGTTCTCCTAGGGTTTGAGCTTCCTTTTCATGTGGAGATTGAAGATATTGATGGAGCTTTGTTGAAGATCTTTTAATATGAAGTTTTTCTCTCCCTTCTATCTTCATTTATTCTATGGTTTATGCTTTCTCTTTGGTGATTTCTTTTTACAGCATGTTTATGAGTGAGTAGTTGCCTTTTCCCTTGGGGTTTATTTGCTTAGGGGTTCGTGATCCTAGCATTTTAAGCCTTAGATATTGATTATTGATCACGAAGTTATGTTTTGTATGTTATTTACTGGCCACTTGCACGTACACTCACCTATTCGATCAAATACTCGAAAGGAGTTTGATTGAAAATAGACTTACAGAATCGATTGACTAGCTTGGTAGAGGTTAGATATAACCTCTAAGAGTTAGTTTGTGGAACGTTAGGGGCTGTAATGTTAGACTTATAGTCTTTAAGCCCATGTCTCATACGTGTTATTGTGGCCCAAGTATATTTTATAATCATGGTTTAATATATATGTATAGATAAAATACTATTAGTTAGTTAATTAAAGGTAAATTCCTAAATATCTTGATGGTGGATATATATATATATATATATAAAAATATATATATATATATAAAAATATATATATATATATATATATATAAGTAAAAATCCTAGGGATTGGTCCTCTCTCAACCCATCACGTAAGCTTTCTCTCCATCACCAAAAGCTGAAGGGGTCAGGAGGGAGAAACACAATTCCAGCAATTAATCAACTCCGTCATTGCTCTCGTCATGGACAAAGGTAAGTTCTTCTGATCAATAATATGTGAAAATCATATTGTTCTAAGATCTTGACAATTATGCTCTATACAATATATTGAGATTTTGATTTGCATAATTGAGATTAAATTTACATTAAGATTTACATTTGGTATCAGAGCTTCAATTGTGAACTTGTGATTTTCCAATCATGTTTTTGTTTAGTCTCATCCGCTGTGTTATGTTATGATAGAGATTTAGGGTTTGATTTAGAATTGTTTCCGATCACGCATGTTTGCCGTAAAAACATTCTGCTCGTTTATTATTTATGTGGGTGTATTTAAAGTTTAAAGTGATCGATTCTTGCAATCATGATGCTCAAGTTTATTATTATTATTGTAAAGAGATATAGATAAAGCCAAGAGATTCAATCATGATTGCTCTCTGTACATGAAACTAATATACATAGCCTCGCGATCGAGGGACATTTATAGCTTCTCCAGGAATTTGTTATCCGTCCACGAATCTGCTCTGTTCGAGAAAACATCAAAACGTCACTAGTTATAGAATTAGTTTTAAAAAGTATATAGAAATGTATAGTGCAATTAGTATTTGTATTACCGAGAATCATGGGACGTAGTCGGCCTGCTCATCCGCGGGGAGGTCGGAGTACGTAGGCGGGAAGCCTTTGAACTTTGGCGACGATCGCCCGATCGCCTTACGCACGACGTCGCACATTTCAAAGCGCATAAGAGTTGAATGTTACGTGCGAAATAAAATACTAAAATTAGTAAATTTATGAAAACTTAAAATTAAAAACTTCGCCGATGTGCGCGACCAACCTCCCATCAGGACCCCTCTCGGGCGGGGTAAGAGGAGGCGCGGGAGGTCTCAGACGCCGGCAGGCGGGTCGAGCATCGGGCCGAGGAGAAGGGATCGGGCCGCTCCACCGATTCGGTGTGCTCCGGTGTATGCGGGACGACGGTCGGGCGGCTCGATGGCGAGAGCTACGACCACGCCTCCGCGAGAGAAATCAAGCGTCCGTGAACCCGATCCACGTGAGCCCGAGCCACGTGAACCCGAGCCTGTCGGCGACGCATCCCGGCTACGGGATGGTGTGTCCGCCATACCTCGAACCATTCAAAAATTCACTAATTTAACTAATTTAATTAATTTCACTACTTTGTCTAATTTAATTAATTTCAATTAATTTGTCTAATTTAATTAATTTCACTAATTGCACTAATTTAAATAATTCCAACTAATTTAGTTAAATTCACTAATTTCACTAATTCATTAATTTCAACTAATTTCACTAATTCACTAATTTCAACTAATATTAATAATTCATTAATTTCACAAAATTCACAAATAATTCACTAATTTACTAATTCACTAATTTCAACTAAATTCACTAATTTAACTAATTCACTAATTTCACTAATTTCAACTAAATTCACTAATTTAACTATTTCACTAATTTCAACTAAATTCACTAATGGCCTAATTTAATTAATTTCACTAATTCACTAATTTCACTAATTCCACAAAATTCACAAATAATTCACTAATTTACTAATTTCACTAATTCCACAAAATTCACAAAATTCCAACTAATCTCAAATAATCTCAACCAATCCAACAATCTCAACAAATAATTAAACAAAATTCACAAAATCCTAAACTAATCTCAAATAATTCCACAAAATTCATAAATCCACAAAACTCACAAACTAACCTATTCCACAAAACTCCAACTAATCTCAACTAATTCCAACTGATTTAAACTAATTTCCACTCAAAAATTCAAAAACACAAATCAATGAAACAAACTCAAAAAACTCAAAAACTAACCGTGGAATTCGAAAATAAAACTCACCGGGGCAAGGGAGGCCGAGGCGCGGCGGTGACGAACGGAAGCGGCGGCAGCTTCGGCGGCGGTGAGGGACGGTGGTTTTTCGGAGGAGAGGGAGACGAACCGAGCGTGAAATGCGAAGAAGAAGACGTACCGGCTTTTTAATCTCGGGCCATGCGGCCTCATCATGCGGCAATCGCCGCGATTCCATAAATGGGCGGGTTTCATCGCGGCCTCACCGCGCACGAAGCCGCAGTGAGGCCTGCCCATTTGGATCATTGCGGTTGGGCCGTGGTGAGGCCGCAGTGCCAATTTCGAACTTTTCGTTCCCCCCAAATTAATTATGCATTTGGATATTGTGGGGCCCACGTAAATTCGGCAAAAACTTACAATTTAGCCCAAACATCTTTGGAACTTGTATGGTTTCACCAAGTGTTGTCGATTCGTATGGATGATTGAACATAGGACCGCACGCCGTGTCATATATTATATGGGCTAAATGTGTAAATCTGGCCATTACCACTTATGATGATGTATGCTATTATTTTATTGTCCGCAAGTTCGCAGTGCCAAGGTAGATGCATAGTCGATGTTCCATGGAGTCAAAGAATGATGGCGGGAAGATCTTTTCCAACTTGCACAATATTACGACGATCAATTCATCAAGCTTCTCCACATCGTCTAACTGAATATCCTTAGAACATAGTAGTCTGCGGAATTTGCAAAATTCTGCAATTACCATCCAAATGCCGTCGAGGATGAAACCACGTAATGTAATGGGCGTAGCTTCGCATGAACACATGACAATCATGGGTTTTCATCTTGTAAAAGTGTTGTTTGCCGTATTGACACATACGCCAATGTTAGAGGCATACCCATCGGGAAGTTTAACGATATGCTTCAACCAATTGCAAATCATCGCAATCTGATCATCGCTTAACGTGTATAACGCCTTCGGTTGAAATGGTTTCCCGTTCCGGCCAATGCTCAAATGCCATCACGGATATTTAACTCCTGCAAATCGCGTCTCGACTGTGCATTATCCTTTGTTTTCCCTTTCACGTTCAGAACTGTGTAGAAGATGTTATCAAAACAGTTTTTCTCAATGTGCATTACATCCAGACAGTGGCGTACTCTCAAGTCTGCCCAATACGGCAACTCCCAGAAAATTGATTTCTTAACCCAATTGTGCTCAACGCCAAACTTGTCAGCCCTCATTTTGTCCCACGGTGTTCCGAATGCCGGGAATACAATCCTATTAAGATCCCTTAAGATCTCATGACCTGACTTATACGCACACGGATGACTACGGTCAGTTTGTCCCCACGATTCGGTATTGTTACGCAGAGCATGCCGACGTGGTAGAAATCTCCTATGACAGCCCCACCAACTGGTTTTCCGTCCATGCTTCAACTGAAAGCTATTAACATCACCCATGCAATATGGGCATGCAAGTCTTCCATGCGTACTCCAGCCCGATAGCATTCCGTACGCCGGAAAATCACTTATCGTCCAAAGCAAACATGCTCGCATAACAAAGTTCGATTACGGTGCGCGTCCCAAGTTTCCACTCCCGTATTCCATAAAACTTGTAGCTCCTCAATCGGTGGACGTAGAAACACGTCAATGTTACGGCCGGAGATCGGGGACTGGAATTAGCAGAGGCATGAAAGTGTACGGCTCCTTCATGCACAAATCAGGCGGCGATTGTAAACAACGATGAATACCGCCACATCGAATACGATTGTCCTGTTTCGGACAACGGGTTAAAGCCATCAAGATACTTAACCCCAATCGACGCCCGGTACTCACATGCGAAATCCGGATACATTTCGTCGACGTGTTTCCAAGCCTCACCTTGAGATGGATGTCCAACAGTGCCAGATACATTTCCTCTCGCTCTAATATGATACGTCATGAACTCTGCGGTTTTAAACGACTGGTAAAGCCGTTGTAGCCGCTCGATTGATTGGTAAATATCGCAAAACCTTTTTCGGTTTCGGTTTCTTACCCGGGGCACACACTTGATACCTATCCGCTCCACACACCCTACAATTGATAACTTTGTCAAGCTACCGTAGAACAACATACAATTATTCTCGCAAGCGTGAATTATTTTATACGGTAACCCACTCCTTCAACATAGCTTTCATTACTAAACATGCTTGTTGGCAACGAATTTCCTCCGGGTAATAGTTCATTGATATATCTGATCATCTCGGAGAAAAAGGCATCGATACGTTGTGTTGACTTTTCATACTCAACAACTTCGCTACAACCGATAATTTGGTGTACTTATCACCACAACCTTCATATAGAGGTTTTGATGCATGCTCCACCAGTTCAAAAAACCGTTGCGCCCTTTCGTTTGGCACTTGGGGAGCTGAAACGTCCTCATCGTCATTACTCTGATCATTTTCAAAATTATTAGAGTGCTCATGAAACCCAAAAGCGTCACGAACCATTTCTTCGTAAGTCGGCCGTTCTTGGCTACCATCAGAAGAATTATGGTACTTGTACTTGCGCGATTTGATGATGTCGACGCTACTTCGTCAAAGCGATAACCTCGATAGACACATGGATTAATCACCATGGCAATCCCACACATGATAATTGGGTGTAAACTAACAAGAAATGATTGCCAATTGTAATTCGATCATAATAGTATCTATTTTTACAAATTGTACACGGGCATTTCACCAGTTCTTCTCCATTCGATTTAGCAACAACAAAAGCGTAATCCAAGAACTGAAGTCCGGTGAAAATCTTTCACTTATATAGCGAGTCCCTTCCTCAAAGTCGATACATCCAATCACGTTCTTCGCCCATTTACGGACTATCCAATATATAATCGTTCATTCATCAATAAAAACAATAAACATGCACAATTGATATTCACATACCATTTTCGCCTAATCCAGGATGCGGGGTGCATGGGTCCTATCCTGTTCATAAAAGTACTATTAGTGAATAAACTTTTATCGTTGACGTAAATGTAATTACATAAATTTCGGCACGATAGACACATGGATTAATTTCGCAATCCCACACATGATAATTGGGTGTAAATCCCTTAGTTCCACACTATACCATTTCTCCAGTTCTTCTCCATTCGAAGTCCGGTGAAAAATCTTTAGTCCCTTCCTCAAAGCACCGATATCACGTTCTCGCCCATTTACCATCAATAAAAACAATAAACATGCACAATTGATATTCACATACCATGTATAACGTGGAACAAGACGAAAATGCGACCGAATAAACTTATGTAATCCGCTTATGTAATCCGCTCAGTTTTACATACACAACCATAAAAGTTTAATACACCGATAGTAAACTTTTACAAACTGTCCAACTTGGACAATCCATGAAAACTCTGTACAATATATTATTTCACACCGTTATTCCAACGTATTGAAATAAAGTGTAAAAAAATATATTCTTACAAGTTTTCATAGACAGGAACTACGGCTCAGCTAATTTAATTAAATTAATTAAAAATAAACTAAAATTACATACATAACTTAAATTGAATTAAAAACTCTATAGGCATAAATAAATAAATAAATACAATATTTATTACCTCAATAATACACTTGAAATCGACGGTACCGCAACTTCCACCAGAACTTCACTTCAGAGAATTGAGAGACGAGGAATTTGTTCTGCGGTTGAAATGAAGGGGAAGGAAATGGAGGGGTATTTATAGACTTCCCTACTGCGGCCTCTTCCGCAGTTATGGCCGCAGTAGGGTGCGTGGTAGGTGAGGCTCGTGGAACACGAGGCACATACTGCGGCCGAACTGCGGTTAAGGCCGCAGTAACACGAACTGCCACAACGGCGATTCGTTCACTTGATATCGCGGCCTTCTTAAGGCCGCAGTGAGAATAAGCTTCCCACGTAGTGTTATAATGTTAATTTGTTAGTCACCAAAGTGACCAAATTAGAAAGTACCGAAGACATCAGACTAAAATAAGTTCAGTTGCTCATGTTTTATGTGATACTTCTAAATTAAATGACATTATGAGACTTGAAAGTTTTATCATGAGTATATTGAGGTTCATGGTTATAAAATATTTTGGATCACCCAAAGGTTGATTATTCATTTTATAATACGTGAACATTACCGTGGTATACCGATATGCTTAGTTATGTATGTTTAGTACATCCAAAGATTACAAACATATATAATTGAATCATGTCAGTGGCCAATTATGTGAAAATTCATTTAAGTATCAACTACGTTTGCTCTACTGTATATTGTTGTTTTGCCCAAAGGTAACTCCAATATATAAACTATGTTTATTTCATGTTCTGAATCTGTATCATAGATTACTTGTATTACTCAAAGCATTAATGTGTAAGCATATATTATGATTTGCAGCGTCTGTTCCTGTTTCTCTTCATTCGCAAGCTACGTCTGTCATTAAGTTTAACGGGCTTAATTTCCGTGAATGGTCTGAACAAGTTCAGTTTCACCTTGGTGTTCTGGATCTTGATTTGGCACTCTTAAATGAAAAACCCGATGCTCTCACTGATGCTAGTAATGCTGAGCAAAGATCTTTCCATAAAGCTTGGGAAAGATCTAACAGACTAAGCCTAATGTTTATGCGAATGACTGTAGAAAACAACATCAAGTCCACATTTAAGAACACTGAAAATGCTAAGGAATTTATGAAGTTTGTGGAAGAAAGCTCTCAATCCGACTCAGCTGATAAGTCACTTGCTGGGACACTAATGGGTACGTTAACCACTATGAAGTTCAATGGTTCCCGTACCATGCATGAGCATGTCGTCGAAATGACAAACATTACAGCAAGATTGAAGACCATGGGAATGGAAGTCAATGAAAATTTCCTAGTAACGTTCATCCTTAATTCCTTACCTTCTGAGTATGGCACATTTCATGTGCATTATAACACTCTAAAGGATAAATGGAATGTGCATGAATTACAAAGCATGCTCATTCAAGAGGAAGCGAGGCTTAAAAAAACTGGAAATCATTCCGTCAATCTCGTTGGTCATAAAGCAGCTGGAAAGAAACCATGGAAGAAGAATGGAAAGGGCAAGCAAGGATTGTCAAAACCTAATCAATCATCTGACCAAATCCACAAGAAGGAACCAAGAGAGGATACGTGCCGGTTTTGTAAAAAGACTAGACACTATCATAAAGATTGCCTGAAGCGTAAGGCATGGTTTGAAAGAAAGGGTAAGCCTAGTGCTTTAGTATGTTTCGAATCAAATTTAGCTGAAGTTCCTTATAATACTTGGTGGATTGACTATGGTTGTACCACTCATGTTTCAAATACGATGTAGGGATTCCTTACGACCCAAACCATAAGCCAAAATGAAAAATTCATCTTCATGGGAAACCGAGTCAAAGTTCCAGTTGAAGCTATTGGGACTTATCGTTTGATTTTAGACACTGGACATCATTTAGATCTTTTCCAGACTTTTTATGTTCCTTCTGTGTCTCGTAATTTGATTTCTTTGTCCAAACTTGATACAACTGGGTATTCTTTTAAATTTGGAAATGGATGTTTCAGTTTGTTCAAACAAAATTTTTTCATTGGTTCTGGTATTCTTTGTGATGGTTTGTACAAATTAAAGCTTGATACTTTTTTCGCTGAAACTCTGTTAACCCTGCATCATAATGTTGGTACTAAACGTGGTTTAATCAATGAATCATCTGCTTACTTGTGGCATAGACGTTTGGGTCATATATCCAAAGAAAGAATTGAGAGGTTGGTAAAGAATGAAATCCTCCATGGTTTAGATTTTACTGACCTTGGAATCTATGTTGAGTGCATTAAGGGTAAGCACACAAGACACACACTTAAGAAAGCGGCCACAAGAAGCTCGCAGCTCCTTGAGATTATACACACTGATATTTGTGGGCCTTTTGATGTTCCATCATTTGGTGGAGAAAAGTATTTTATCACCTTTATTGATGATTTTTCACGTTATGGATATGCCTATTTGCTGCATGAAAAATCTCAATCGGTAGATACCCTAGAGGTGTTTATCAATGAAGTTGAAAGGCAATTAGACAGAAAGGTAAAAATTGTCAGGTCTGACAGAGGTGGTGAATATTACAGAAGATATGATGAAAGTGGACAGTGCCCTGGTCCATTTGCTAAGTTCCTAGAAAGTCGTGGCATTTGTGCTCAATACACTATGCCAGGAACACCGCAACAAAATGGTGTTGCGGAAAGGCGTAACCGTACTTTAATGGATATGGTTAGGAGTATGTTAAGCAATTCATCTTTACCCAAATCATTGTGGATGCATGCTTTAAAAACCGCTGTATATTTGTTAAACAGAGTTCCTAGTAAGGCAGTTCCTAAGACACCTTTTGAACTGTGGACGGGAAGGAAACCCAGTTTAAGACACTGCATGTTTGGGGTTGCCCAAATGAAGTAAGAATTTATAATCCACATGAAAAGAAACTGAACTCAAGAACAATCAGTGGTTTTTTCATTGGTTATCCAGAAAAATCTAAAGGGTATAGATTTTATTGTCCTAACCACAGTACGAGAATTGTCGAAACTGGAAATGCTAGGTTCATTGAGAATAGTGAAATTAGTGGGAGTTTGGAACCACGAAAAGTGGAAATTCAAGAAGTTCGAGTGCAAATCTCGTTGCCTCTATCTTCTTCTCAAGTTGTTGTTCCTGTACATGTTAACCATACTGATGATTTACAAGAACAACAAATTAACGAACAACCACTACAAAATAAAGTTATCGTGAATGAACCAACGACAGACCAACCACAAGAAATCGCATTAAGAAGGTCTGTAAGACAACGAAAACCTGCAATTTCTGATGATTATGTGGTTTATCTGCAAGAGTCGGAATACGACTTAGGAATTGAAAATGATCCGGTTTCCTTTTCACAAGCCATAGAAAGTAATAGTTCTGCTAAATGGTTAGATGCCATGAAAGAAGAGTTGAAATCAATGGATCACAACGAAGCTTGGGACCTTGTTGAATTTCCTGAAGGTTGTAAAAGAGTTGGGTGTAAATGGGTCTTCAAGACCAAGCACGACTCAAATGGCGATATCGAACGACACAAGGCCAGACTCGTTGCCAAAGGTTTTACTCAGAAAGATGGTGTTGACTATAAAGAGACATTTTCACCTGTCTCTAAAAAGGACTCTTTAAGGATAATAATGGCAATGGTAGCTCATTATGATTTAGAGCTTCATCAAATGGATGTGAAAACCGCCTTTCTAAATGGGAATTTAGATGAAGAGGTCTTTATGGATCAACCTGAAGGTTTTGTGGTTGCTGGAAAAGAACATATGGTGTGTAGACTTAAAAAGTCAATATACGGACTTAAACAAGCTTCCCGACAATGGTACCTTAAGTTTAGTGATACCATCACATCTTCTGGATTTAAAGAAAACATCGTTGATCGATGTATATATCAGAAGATCAGTGGGAGTAAGTTGATAATTTTGGTTCTGTATGTTGATGACATCTTACTTGCTACTAATGATCTTGGTTTATTACGTCAGACCAAGGATTTTCTCTCCAAGAACTTTGAAATGAAAGATATGGGTGAGGCATCCTACGTGATAGGAATAGAAATTTTCCGTGATAGGTCACAAGGATTGTTGGGATTGTCTCAGAAAGCATACATAAAGAAAGTTCTAGAGAGATTCAAGATGGATAAATGCTCTGCAAGTGTCGTTCCAATTCAAAAGGGAGACAAATTTAGTCTCAATCAATGTCCAAGGAATGAATTGGAACGTAATCAAATGGAAAAAATTCCTTATGCATCTATTGTTGGAAGCTTGATGTATGCACAGACTTGTACCAGACCAGACATCAGTTTTGCTGTCGGAATGCTGGGAAGGTATCAAAGTAATCCAGGAGTAGATCATTGGAAAGCTGCAAAGAAAGTGTTGAGGTATCTGCAAGGAACGAAGGATCATATGCTCACTTATAGGAGATCTGATCACCTAGAGGTGACTGGGTATTCAGATTCAGACTTTGCCGGATGTGTGGATTCTAGAAAGTCCACTTTCGGCTATTTGTTCCTTTTAGCCGGAGGAGCAATTTCATGGAAAAGTGCAAAGCAGACTGTCATTGCTGCATCCACTATGGAAGCTGAGTTCGTAGCATGCTTTGAGGCTACGGTTCATGGTTTATGGCTGCGGAACTTTATTTCAGGACTTGGAATCGTCGACACTATCTCCAAGCCGCTGAAAATTTATTGTGATAATTCTGCAGCAGTCTTCTTCTCTAAAAATGACAAGTATTCGAAGGGTGCTAAACATATGGAATTAAAATACTTTGCCGTTAAAGAAGTTCAGAAACAAAGGGTGTCAATAGAGCACATTAGCACAAAGCTTATGGTTGCAGATCCGCTGACAAAAGGATTACCCCCAAAGGCATTTATTGAACATGCCGAAAGAATGGGGATCATTGGATGTCATCATTGATGCTATTTTATGATTTATGCTATCACGTGAATGACACTTTGAGCTCAGTTGTTTTGTTTCTGATATGATTTTATGAATCTTGTTTCTTATGGTTAGTATATATACATAAATGCATTACGTGAACAAGATTTTGTCCTTTGACAAGACATTATCGTTGGACCCTTATTGAATACCTTAATAAGTGTGTCATTTTGAGTGTGAAGCTAGTAATGTGATACATAGAAGGGACTATGTCGATAAATTGACGTACAACCGCTATGATCCTTACTATTTTATACTTGATAATGGCTTTATGACGTAACTAATATCATGATGATTTTATCTATTAATATGCGCAATCATGTTTTCATTAGACCATAAGGTATGTAGAAATACTTGAGCCAAGTGGGAGAATGTTAGACTTATAGTCTTTAAGCCCACGTCTCATACGTGTTATTGTGGCCCAAGTATATTTTATAATCATGGTTTAATATATATGTATAGATAAAATACTATTAGTTAATTAATTAAAGGTAAATTCCTAAATATCCTGATGGTGGATATATATATAAGTAAAAACCCTAGGGATTGGTCCTCTCTCAACCCATCACGTAAGCTTTCTCTCCATCACCAAAAGATTTGTCAAGAACTGAAGGGGTCAGGAGGGAGAAACACAATTCCAGCAATTAATCAACTCCGTCATTGCTCTCGTCATGGACAAAGGTAAGTTCTTCTGATCAATAATATGTGAAAATCATATTGTTCTAAGATCTTGACAATTATGCTCTATACAATATATTGAGATTTTGATTTGCATAATTGTGATTAAATTTATATTAAGATTTACATGTAATGCCTCAAAAAGTTAGGTTTAATCCATGAAAATATCTAAATTAGCTTTGTTGAGAGATTAGCTTGCCTTCTAGAGCTAAGGGTGAATTAGTTTGCGTAACTCACCTCTTTGGCGGTGCTAGATCGTGTAGCGTAGCCCCGTGCATGTAGGCAATCCCCGGGAGAGTATTTATCATCTCGAGTCAAACTCGTTTTTATGAGTTTTCCCGTGTTTCTTGTGAGAAATTTTAGAAGAAATTTTAGATTTAATTGCATTGTGTTTCATTACAATTTCATGAACGAATCTACTATTCCCTCTTATTTCCCACACACCGCATTAGCACCACTTAACCCATTTCAATGATAGACACACTCTTCCTTTATGTTTTAACATCCTTTGACGTGGAACAGGTCCAACCCAAGCCCAAACATCAAGATCCGCTCGTTGGCCTTAGTGGACCTATGACAAGGAGCCGGACCAAGAAGACTAAGGAAGCTCTCAACCTGTTGATGCACAGTTTTGCAAAGTGTGAGGAGCAAATTGAAGATATCCACAAGATGAAGGAAAAGTGCAAGCACTCCTCAATTTGGGTCAACCCAATTCTCAAATTGTGCAAACAATTTTTAACATTTCGGTTTGGACTCAACCAAATGACAATTTGACCCAAGTGCATGGTTCACGACTTTCTCAACCTGTTGAGTTTCCAGCTGGCGCATTCAATGCACTTCAAAGGCTTTCAACTGTTCACTTCTCATCAAGGACGAACTTCAGCAGCCTTGAGGACTCAAGAGTCATCCAAAATCATCTAGAAACCATTGGTGAAGAAGGAGTTACAAACCTTGAAGCCCCTCCATCAAGAGCACTTAAATGAGGATCATTTACTCCTCATTTATTGGCCAAAACTCATCCCTCATCTTCCAACTCAAATTTCCATCATTTTATTTCAGTTTTTTAGATATATTTTGGCTATTTCTACCCCTTAGCTAGCCTAGAATAAGTTTAGAGATAATTGTTTTAAATTCTCATATTTACATTTACTTTTAATTTCCATCATTAAGAGTGGAGATGAAAGGACTTGTAAATTGATTTGGATGCATAGCTTCCTTGTCCTATAAAAGGAGGTCTAGGTTAGTTTGCAAGACACAATTCAATCATCAAATATATTTCACATTTTTCCTTGAAATTGAGAGTGATTCTCTTTTCAACCTATCTACCTTTTTCCACTCAATTCTTGTTGAGTTTTCTTGACAAGTCTACTAAGACCAATATTACATTCTCATTGGAAGAAGGAGGTGTTGGCCCCATCATCATTCCCCCTCAATTTTGGTAACGAAGGCTTTCTTTGTCTTGGACCTTTTTTTGGTATCAAGAAGGAGGAGTCACCAAAGGCATAACACCATCTTTGCCTGGGTAAGGATCCAGGCACTACGTATAAAATGGGTGCACTGGTAGGGGGCAATCCGCCACCAATTCCGCTACCATGGTGGCGGGCTAGCCCGCCACCGAGGCCGCTTCCATTTGGCCCGCTCCTTCGACTTGGCCGCTACCCCCGCTACCGTTAGTAGGGGCATGGTAGCGGGAAGGGCGCTACTGGGACACGGTGCGCGCCAATGACACACTGGTAGCGCCATACCCCTACCAATCCCGCTACTATCATTTTATTTTTAAAAATAATTTCTTTATTTTCATCATTTAATAAATCATTCAATAATAATATTATTTAATACGTTTTCATTTAGGTTACAATTAAAAAGAAATAATCACCTTAATATCTTCATTTTCATTTTCATTTTCATCATTTAATAAATCATTCAATAATAATATTATTTATTACGTTTTATAGATTACAATGAAAAACAGAAATAAATTTAATTATAAAGTAACCAAATGTACCAATTACAATAAAAAAACATCCAAAACGAAATAGTTTTTACAAAAGTGTCCTACGAGGGAGGGAAATTGTAATCGGCATCCTGATTCGGGCGCGGCGGGAACGGTGCTCGGATCGTCGAACCTCGGAGGTGGGAGCAATCGCGCGAGCGCGTCATCCATCGGGGTGTCATCTTTGCTCCTCCACGGTCTGTGACCCGTCGGCGCGAGGATGAAGCGAAGTCTTTGGACCGCGAGTGCGACGACTACCAGACGACCGAGCCGGTGCGACTTGAGAACGGCCCCGATCGTGGAATCACGACCTGTACCACCAAAAAACTCAAAATGTTCAAATTAACCCAAAACTTTAAGAAATCTTACAAATTCACCCAAAATACCACAATATTCATAAGTAATACCTAAAATACTATAGTAATTCCTAAAATACTAAAATAATTCCTAAAATACTAAAATTCATAAAGTATTCTTATTTTCCTAAAATATGTAAATTATATACCTAAAATACTAACAAATTCATAAATAATACCTAAAATACCTAAAATAATTCCGAAAATACTAAAATTATTCCTAATATACTAAAATAAACAACATATTCTTATTTTCCTAAAATATGTAAAGTATATACTAAAATTCCACAAAATACTAACAAATTCATAAATAATTCCTAAAATACCTAAACTAATTCCGAAAATACTAAAATTATTCCTAATATACTAAAATAAACAACATATTCTTATTTTCCTAAAATATGTAAAGTATATACTAAAATTCCACAAAATACTAACAAATTCATAAATAATTCCTAAAATACCTAAACTAATTCAAAATACTAAAATTATTCCTAATATACTAAAATAAACAACATATTCTTATTTTCCTAAAATATGTAAAGTATATACTAAAATTCCGTAAAATACTAACAAATTCATAAATAATCCCTAAAATACCTAAACTAATTCGAAAATACTAATATTATTCCTTATATTGTAAAATAAACAACATATTCTTATTTTTCCTAAAATATGTAAAGTATTTACTAAAAGTCCACAAAATACTAACAAATTCATAAATAATTCCTAAAACACCTAAACTAATTCCGAAAATACTAAAATTATTCCTAATATACTAAATTAAACAACATATTCTTATTTTCCTAAAATATGTAAAGTATATACTAAAATTCCACAAAATACTAACAAATTCATAAATAATTCCTAAATTACCTAAAATAATTCCTAAAATACTAAAATTATTCCTAATATACTAAAATAAACAACATATTCTTATTTTCCTAAAATATGTAAAGTATATACTAAAATTCCACAAAATACTAACAAATTCATAAATAATTCCTAAAATACCTAAACTAATTCCGAAAATACTAAAATTATTCCTAATATACTAAATTAAACAACATATTCTTATTTTCCTAAAATATGTAAAGTATATACTAAAATTCCACAAAATACTAACAAATTCATAAATAATTCCTAAATTACCTAAAATAATTCCTAAAATACCTAAAATATCACAAAATTGAAAAAGACTTGTCTGTATACAAAATACCACAAATATACAAATTACACATAAATAAATAAATAACACGAAAAATACAAAAATTAACAAAAAATATTTGCATTAATCTATAAAACATACCTGTGATTGTGGTGTTGGAGAATGCCGGAGGAGGAGACGAAAATTGGAGGAGGTCGGAGTTTTTGCACCAAAAATCAAAAACGGTTAGAAACTTCAATCTATAACCGAATTTAAGGCGAAAAAAGAAGAGATTCGACCTTACCTTAGTGAAATGGAGCAGATCCACGGTAAAAAGAGTGGAGAGGCGGCCGGAGACGGTGGTGTTGGAGTTGGCCGCCGGAGATGCGAGGAGAGGCAGGAGGTTGAAGATGAAGATGAAAGGAGGAAAGGGGGGCTGGAGGATTTAAGTGAGCCGGTGGCGGGCTCCCCTACCCAGCCCGCTACCAATCTGTTTTGCGGTTCCAAAACAATTTCAAAATTCGGACGGCCGCGCAATTGAGGAGGAGTTGGTGGTCATATCCGTTCGTTTCACAAGCTTCTGCATCGTTTTGTTTTTGTGCATTCCGGATCTGTCAACTTGTTGACATTTTCGCCTCATCAATCATACCTACCCCGTGTTGCTCCTTTGTTGGCTAGATCTGCTCCTCGTGTTCTAGGATACCCTCCCGGAATCACATCATCCTTGCTTACACGCCCTATTCTACAAATGATCCTCATCACACTTAAGGGCAACAGTGGGGTTTTATAAATATTAAAACTTGTGCCGAAAAAGAGTATCAACCTTTAAGCATCATAGAGCATGATGCATATTTTAACCATTTTAAGGTACGTACATTTTATGTTAGCATATATCTTGAAACATTTTTTTCATTATATAATTATTTCATTTTTACTGTAATGTTTCATTGTATGAGGAGGCGCTATACATGGAACTACCCTGTTACCGAAGAAAACACGGAGGACTACTCACATTGGCTTAATTCGTATCCTCCATGCACGATCCTTCCAAAAATTTGGAAGAAGCTAATCAACTTTGTGAGGATTTCAAGAAAACCTCAAAAAAGAATGCAATAAGCGCGCCTTCTAATCGGCTAGCGCGGAAGAGACATGGCATGTTGGGTGTCCACGAGAGATGGTAATTAGTTACTTTTCTAATTCTTCTTCTTAGCTTTTTTATTTTATTTTAATTACTATAATCAATTAATATGTTTGGTTTAATGGAGTATTAAAGAGGGTTGGCTAGTGAGCATCGACGAAAACTGTTGGGGTGGAGAGAACCCAAAATTCGAGGTAATTTTTTTTTCTCAATTTTTATGTTTCTTGTAAATCTTTATATTTATTACTACCTCGACCCCTTTTTAATTGAGACGTTTGACTTTAAATACTTTGTTTGACTTAATTTTTAATTAAGAAGAGTTCGTCAAAAAATTTGAATTTTTTTTAGAAATTAGACTCATTGATTTACCTTTTGTATATATAAATTATTTAAATAATTTAATATTGTATAACAAATATTGAAGAAAAAAATCATAGATTAGATGCTGTAAAAGAAACGTAACAACTAAATTGGGATGAAAGGAGTATAATGTATTAACAGAATTATTTCCTAATTAGGAAAAGTACAAGGAGCTTGTTCTTAAGTTTCAAGGTCGAGAGCCTTCGCCTTTCGATCATCGGATCTACACGGATCTTGTGGGGGCGCCCAACAGAAGGCGCTAGTTGATTGCTCCCCTACAGTTGGTGTATATATCCACATGCCACCTCGCCATCTCTGGTAATTTATTACGAAGCACTTGAAACTTTTTAGAAACTTTGATGACGAAATTGTAATGTTTATAAATTTTGATGACTAAATTGTACTCCCTCCATCCTAAAATGTTTTAAGCATTTGATCAGGTACGGAGATTAATGAGTGTTGAAGACTTAAGGGTAATAAAGTAAAACTATGATATGAGGTGAAAGTAACTTTTTGGGTGGAGAGTGAAAATTGGGGGTTAATAAGTGATAGTGGTGTAAAAAGGTTTCATTTTAGGAAACCATCGAATCTTTTTTGGAATAACCCAAAGAGGAATACAATTGAATTTTTTTGGGGCGGAAGGAGTAACTTTTACTAAACTTTCAGCCCGAGATTCAGTTGGGGAGGAGAGTTAGAAGGAAAGGGAGGAGCGCATAAAGAATGAGAAGGAGCTTCGTTACCTCAGGCAGCGTATGCATGAGCAGGATGAGCGGCAACCTGCATTGATGAGAAGCTACACTACTAAGATGACCGGATACGCCAGCAAGATGAGTTGTTGCGCTAGGCGAATTCAACGATTAACATTATATGGCGAGAACTATCGCATAAAGGGTGTCTGTAGAATGCTCAGGTGCCACCTCATTTGCCTGTGGGATCAACCCCTCCTGAAGCTTCTGGACACGAAAGCTTCCATGCTCAAACCCTCTGCCATGCTCCACCCTTCCCTTTTGACCTATTATGTAGAGACAGACTACACAATACAACATCTCAGGGTTTCGCAACTTTAACTAACTCGTGTTGTTGACAGACTAGCAGTCGTGGCTGAGTTCTATGAGCATAGAGGGTATCCATAGAATGCTCATGTGACACTTCATTTGGTTGCGGGATCATCCTTCCATGGAGCTTTCTAGACACCAAAGCCACCATGCTTAGCCCTCAGCCACACTTCAACACTCCGCCACGCCCTACCCCTCCCTTTCGACCCTTCGAGATAGATGATTACATTTCTATCATGTAGGGATGGACTGCAGAGTACCACATCAAAGGAGTGTGACTTTAACTGACATGTGATGTCAGCAGACTAGCAGTTGTGGCTGAGTTCGAGGATAAATGACACACCTTAGCCGTAGCAACCACCATGGCCGAACCTTGAGCAAAATGATGATGTTATTCCTAATAATTAGGATTTTATTGTAATTAATTGAATTTTAGATAATTTAGTTTTACATTCTAACTTATCATTTATATTTTATTAATAGTTTATGTTCAATAGATTGAGTTAAATCAAATTAAAAAAAGCTTGTACCGGCAAATGGCGCCATAATGAATAGAAACTCACATGATGGCCGTGGATGACCTAGAGCGGCCTATGCCACCACTTTATTCGCTACAAAGTGTGGCGGTTTTGTGGCAGTCTGATTTATGTGTGACAAGCAAAAATGTGACAGGGAGTGAGGCAGCCTTCGTCGCCGCTATAGTAACGGCAGTTGTTGTGCGAAGGCTGCCATAGCATCTGCAGGATATACGTAGTGATTAAACCCTTAACTCGATTTCTTTCATTGTTAATTTTTTTTGGCTAAATAGTTTATTGGGCTGGTTTATTTAGGTTTATAAAATAGTTCATAATTGTATTTAACAAAATAACTTAAGAATCAAAGAAATTTATCCTTCGACAATAGAGTTATCTATAGATTTTAAACACTGAATGGATGTACTAAATTAAGACAGAAATTGAAAATTCTGAAATATCAATAGTATTTATGTGGATAGGTTGTTGGTGTTTCTACGTCCTGCATTTATGAGTAAGATATGCAGTAGGTACGAGTTCTAATCAATTTTGGAGGGGCAGACCGGCCTCACCTCTAGCGCCCAAAAACAATGGGGCCGAATAAAATTATAGGGCAAATGTTTACTATTTGAATATTCAAAAGTTGCAATAACAGTTACAATCATTCAAAAAAAAATCTCTAGTTACCATGACGAAGTAAAGCTCTATTCGGCACACAAAATTTGTCAAAAAAAAAAATTTCATCTTTTAAATTGTTTGTCACATTCTACCAATAATTTGCTGATGCGTGCATAAAAATGCTAGATTTTTATCGCCAAACATGCGCTTTATTGATATTTGCTTGTACTTAACGTGAGTTTGAGCATCTTTTGTAGATAAATTATCCATGCGAGTAAAATAGGTGAAATTAGGTGATCAGAGCACAATAAGAAGCTGTAAGAATGAGACTTTGGAAGTTGAAGTGAAAATAAGGAGAAATGTCGAGGAAAAGAAGAACTTTTCACAAGCAAAATCAGAAGATCTATCTTCTAAGCTAATTTAGAGGGGCTTACTCACGTTTTCTGGAGTTGGTATCTAAAGAGAAGTTGTATTGATCTTAGATAATCCGAGTAAAATGTTATGGCCAAAATACGAAGGGAGGGACCGGCGTAAAAAGTGGGAGCGATCGCTCCCCTGAAAACTGGAAAAATCAGATTCCAGCTCCTAAAGTGCACATAAGGTGTGGGAGGGAACAATTGGCACAGAAATCATCGGAGATGAGGCATGATGAGATTCCAGCTCTTAAAATGCACATAAGGTCAGCCGCAAGCCCCCCTTCACAACCTTGGGGCACCAATGACAAGGGCTAGGGCTAGAAAGGCAAGAGAGGCACTAGTGGTGTTCATGAAGAATTGGGCCGAAAGTGAGGAGCATGACATGGAGCATCAAGGCTTGGCTGGAAGGATTGAAGACTTGGGCTTGAAGATGGGAGACCGAGGAGGAAGTTTAAGGTGCAAGGTCTTGCACCTAAGTGTAGTGCACCAAGCGCAAGACATGACATTGGCGCGGATGCATGCACACCAAGGTTGGAGACTCATGCCATCAGAATTGGGCGGCAACTTGGAGAGCCTCTAACTCCATCATTTGAACTCCAAATTGGGCTTTCAAATACACTATTTTGTAGTTCAGGAAGTGAGGAATCCAACAGGTCCACTTTCAGCTCATTTGAAGTTCTGTAGCATCGGCGAGGCCCGTTACAAGAAGGGATGTCGGGCTAGGATCATGAAAGGACCCACTTGTATCTTGAACTTTTTTATTTACTTGTTTTCACCTAGTTTAGTTTAAGCCTAGTTACTATTAGCTTAAGTTAAATTAGAAAGACTCAGGACTCTGTGTGAGGAGAGAGGTTGGGGGTACATCCAAGGCCCTCCCCCACTTTTGCAATGTAGAACTCATATGAAAGCTTTCTTCAACCTTGTGAAGGAACTTGAACTCTCAATCCTACTCTTTTCATCTCCAGCCCTTGGGGCTTGTTCATAACCTCAAAATACATCTCTAGTGTTGCCTTCACACCGTTGGAGGAGGTGCTAGAGCCATCATCCACCCACAACTGGCGCTATAACCCTTGTTGCCAAGCCATTCGGATTTGGAGGTGAGGGTTCCCGACACATCTATCCGCCATTGTTGTGTCTAAGAGTTAGATCTATTAGAACAAGACCTCCTCAACAGCAAAGAGGTTCTTATCAAGGCAAATGTTGGAGGGAGTGGCATCTAAGCACTGAGTGCAGGTGGTTGAAGAATATTGATGCCATAATCTGTAAGTGGGCAAGTTCATTGCCAACAATTAATGTGTTTTAATTAATAAATAAAAATTTGGTTGTTAAATGTTCAAAATTCAAAGTACATGAGTAAAATGTAATCAAGTTAAGAGAGAAATGTTAAAATTAACGTAGTATTAAAACCGCATTAATTGTCTTAGCTGAGATTGTAAATGTAGACCGTTCAAAAAAAGTGATAAAATTACACATTTAAATGTACTTGAACGAGTATTTTGCACCTTAATCCGAATTTTTTTTACAGGTTTTATAGAGAAGAGGATAATTAATCCGAATTTTTTTTATAGGTTTTATACATAGAAGAGAAAATTGAAGTTTTCCCTTTTCCCCACTTTTACATTGTGTCTGATTATTGCCCATGTATTGGACTACAAATTTTAGTATGAGGAATGTATCTAGAAACAACAATCATATGAAAGACGACCCCTACCATTTTCAGGCGAATGGAGTTGAAGGTTTTTCACTTGTCAGTTGATCAATATTTTCCTCATAATAACGTGTTCATTCTACAGAACAAAAATACAAAAGAAGCTCATCAAAAAAAAAAAAAAAATACAAAAGAAGCTTTATAGATGTCCTGACAAACCAAAGGTTTCTCAGCAAGGAAGACTTAAAACGTGCAATAATCGAGGCTTAATGCACTAATCCAACCATAATCAAGCTAGGTGCAGGGAGATTCATAAAGATAGATAACTCAGTGATCACCAGGAAGAGACTTGATGATATCAGAATCACCTAAACGAAGGAGAATATAAGTGTCAGTGCACCAAGCTCATGATAAGGAAAGAGCTTCAGATATGGAATTGAAACATGGAGACCACATTTTACCTTGTTCGATGATGCTCAAGCATGAAACCCGATAAATCTTGCCGCAAGAAGTCCCGAGATCAACATTGTCTGGAAAAGCAGTACAGGTACAAATTGAGATTCAACAATCAAATGGATATCAGAATAGAGCATGGAACAACTTATATCAGCTTACTTTGTCAGTATTAGTCATTGACTAAGGTTGATTGGCGTTCATTTCACTAAAAAAACCAATGAGAATCTATCAAATCAATATTTCCTTACAATTTTTACTATCACGAACTTCACATAGGACATGTCGGTAAAAATAGTTTGTGAAGAAAAGTTTGAATCTTTGAAAAAGTGGATGAGATGTTTGTGAGAAGAAAAGTTGGAGGGAGTGGATTTTGAATATCTTGTGATAAAAAGTTGGAGAATAGTGGTGTGTTGAACACAACCATCAATTTTCAGAAACTTCATTCTTCTATTTTTTTTCTAAAGAAACACACTATTGCAAATTATCAACAGAACCAAAGAGCCATGCTCACTTCATAGTGGCATTAAAATTCTGTTGGAAGGACCAGACAAATCTCTTTAATAGACAAATGAAACCCAATGACTTATACCACCTTAAACTGGCAAGTCCAGTATATAAAAATGAGAACTGTCAATGTAAAAAACATAACCCTAAGGTTGTGTTCGAGCCATATCTTTTTGGAGAAAAATGAGATGTATTTGAATTTTGATTTGATATCTGTGAGAATAAAATTTGGAAGGAAATGTTGAAATGGTTGATTTTTTATAGTTTTTTTCTTAAAAAACACACTAAATTTCATTCTCAGAAATTGAAACATCACCTCCATTAGAGTGATTCTGTATACCTTAACTGAACAGCAAAGATTTCAAAAGCACATCACTGAGAACAGATAACCTATGTTCATTCAATATAAACTCAGACCTTTTCTAAGTAATAGCTTAGCTTTCTCACTTTACCATAAATACTCAGAACCAACCAACAAGCTAACTAAGCTCAATACCACTACAAATGAGTGATTCAAACAATTAACACTTACTTCCATTGTAATGGTGGACGCCAACTTTAGCAAGCATAGCGTAGTACTCAATCTCAGACTTCCTCAATGGCGGGCAGTTATTAGAAATGATAATCAATTTACCTGCAAATTATCAACCAAAGAAATCAGATTCCAGATTCAAACGAAATATAATTTTTATATAATATTCATCAAAAATCTGATTAAAAGTATACAATTATTAATATTTTTACATACTATTAAATTTTGGGACACAACACGCCCACCTGCCGCTGATTTATACACCAAGGCACTGGTTTATTTGTTATGAATCATAAAAGTGATTTTTTTATACTGGTTACGCTTCTAATAATGAAGAGAGAGACCCTTCCTATCAGGTGCCTTGGGGTCTACCTTCTAAATTCCAAAATTCATGCTAAACATTACTCCAAAAATGGAAATATCCTCATTCTCTTGATTGATAAAGAGATTAAGAAGTGTTGACTTAAAGATAAAATATAATTTTATACGTCTACTCCATAAACATACTTTTTAGAATTTGTTTTCCCACTAAAATATAATATAGATAAATTAAAGTCAAATGGAAATAACGTTTCAAAAATTTAGGGACGGAGGGAGTACTAGTAATAAGATAGTAAGTTCCTACACAAATTGCTTGAACAGTTTAACCTTAGGGTGAAAAGACAGAAGACTATCTCATTGATTGATACTCATAATCTTACTATTTCAACAAGCAAGCTAAGCTAGCATGTAGCAGCTGCACATGTTAGTGGCTCCAGAGTCCAGAATCAGAATACAAGGCTTCCCACAAGTATGGAGGTCAATGTAACTGTAAGGTTGTCATCCAGTTCGGTGCTAATTGGCAGGGACTCCACAACTGCCGAGGCAACAGAAGTTACAAAGAAACCCCAAACCATTTGATGACTACCTTGGATGTAACCGAAGGAGGCGAAGTAATACATGAATCTGTTTCGCAGAATCCTGTCAGAATTCAACCAGTCTTGATGATAAAATGATCATTGATGAAGTCAAGGGGAAACTTACAAGAGAGATGTGAGAAAACCAGCAGTTGCCATTGCAACACTACCAGCTACTGACTTGTTCCGGTTATAAGCAAGTTTCTGATGGCCGAACCGTCTTCCTACAATGTCGGCGAAGCCTGGAAAGGAGATGGAAATCAGACAAACCAATTGAATGGAAAGGAGTTTAGATATGACAGTAGTACAAACAGCCAGTGTAAAACGTAATCTTTCTGTTGTTCTGTATTAAAAGTTCACTTTGTTTTTCAGAAACTTTCTACTACTACTTTTACCATCTTATAATTTACCCCATCCTTCCCAGTACTAAAAAGGATGAAACATTTGACTGGGTACGAAGATTAATGAGTGCCAAATAGTTGATAGTAATAAAGTAAAGTGGAGACAAGTAATTTTTTTGGTTAAAGAATGAAAATTGAAGGTGATAAGGTAAAAGTGATATTTAACAATTTTCTCAAAAGGAAAGGTTATAACTTTTCCAGGACAACCCAAAATAATGTGTTTCATCCTTTGTGGGATGGAGGGAGTATCTTACAAATTCCCCCATTAGACTTATAAAACTGGGGTCATCCATACCTTTCTTTTTCTTTCTTTTCAATTGGGCAAAAGTGTCAAGAAACAAAATTTCCGCACCCATCAAACTCTACTTTTATTGTGGGGCGGAGTAGTAATTTCAAGGTAGCATTGGAACTCCTAGGGGTGGTATTGGATTCATGCAAACAAGAGAGATGCAGCTAATGCAGGAACGAAGAATACCATCCCCAGCACACAGATTGCATATCGCAGCAATGGCAATAGGTGAAGTTCTCCAGTAGATTATGCAAGCCATGGTAATTGCTGCAGCATAGTACATAGGGCCTTTAAGCAGTTCCCTGGTGAATTAGCAAACTGAGGATATTTTAGCCGTAACTCATAGAGAAATACAGCACAAGAATTTAAATTTCAGTATCGCTATCTAATCTTAGCTAAAAATAACTAACGGATTTTCCACATGATTATAGAAACTTAGCAGAAATCACTAGTTTGACTTTTTAGGATAAATCATTCAACTAGCTCAAATCAAAATGTAAGGGAGTTATTGAAATGTGAATTAAGGCTTTGCCATGTTCATATGCATATCTACAACATTTACCAATTAGCATGCAGCATAATATGAGCTAAAACTCATCAGTCCCAACCTGTGATCTCCATATCTACTCATTGACTTCACTGTAGCCTCATCTTTCAAGATTCCAAGCCCCAAGAAAAGCATTCGAAAAATATTCAGGCCAGGTGTTATAGCAGCTAGAATAGCACCCCTGTGCCCAGAACTGGAACAAGAGAAAAGAAGAAAGCAAGTTTAGCAATCATATGAAACCGATATTCAGTGAAGTTAAACTGAATTTCTTTAGCAATTGGATTACCTGAATAACGGCCAGCACAGCATGAACACCATCCCGATACTTATGTGCACAAGTTTCCGATTCAATTTCTGCAAATAGGAAAGGTCGCAACCATTTATCTCAAGTCTTGATCTCTTTATGAATCCTTTGAACAAATTTCCTGCTAAATTTGGCCAACAACCTATGGCATGTAATGGTTTCAAGGATATTCAAATCATCAGCAACATGAACATCCATCATTACAGATTTTCACTTCACAGGTCAACAAGAAAGAGCTAGTAAACCACAAAGCTTAATCAGTTACCGAAGATAAGATCATCAAAATACTGCTTAAATTGCAAGTGCTGTTTCTGAAGACAAACATCAGATAACAAGGAGATAAGAACTCATTTAGAGCCACAAACCTGATCAAGACCTCGTTTGGCAGTTTCTTCCCAGAAACGAAGAAATAACATTATAGCACCACCAGAAATCACAGAGGCAATCAAATCAAACACAACTGGATTCTCCATAAACATTATGCCAAACAAGACTCTGCTTCTCTTGATTCCCCTATTCCCTAAAACTTGTCCTAAGGAGATTACAGGTTGGATGATAAATACAATACCATTTCACAGTATACGACAAAAGTTTTGTAGTCAAACCGTTTCTCTAAACTATTCGGAATCGGTCAAATCAATATTTTTGGATCACTAACTTCCACTTTGTCTAAAACAAAATTGCCTACCTCCACTAACAAATTCAACATTTTGATAAACACCCTTTAAAATATAGCACCAGTGGCGACCAATTTCCATTTCAATTTAGCAGATGGGCAAGCGTAAAACCTGGTCGACAACTCCGAGCTTGGCCGTCTCCTGCCAGAAGCGAAGGGATGAGAGGGCGATGACACCTGTGACGGCGGTGGCGCATACGTCTGAGACGACCGGATGGTCTGGAAGCAGCATAGCTCCGGCCACGGCTCGGATCTTCTTCCGGCGAGAATTTGGGGAACTGTGGAGTGGAAAGGAGTGAGAGTGGAGGGGTGGGCACCACTTGAGGTGAGAGCTGGGACGACAGAAAGCCGCCGACGCCTGCGAAGTGGTTGAGAGCATAACAACGGTGGTGTTACTTCTGCTAGCTGGTGGAAGTTGACATGCGAGGTTGTTTGTTGTTTCGTTAGGAATCAGTCGCTCTTTGACTCAAGATCCGACAAGAGTAAAATGAGTACTAAAATCAAAATCGGTACTATACGAAACACGTTTGCCCGGTCAGGAGTCCTTTCACGTTTGACTTAAGTCTCATCAACCAATCTTCAAAACTTATGAAGTTCGGACACATAAGATACATCATTCCAGATTTCTTGAAATTCCAAGAAGTCTTTATCTTCAGCTTCTAACTACAACTACAATTCGTAGCGTGAATGAATTATAGTCATCAAAATCAGAGGTCATTGGCGATAGAAATTGACTGGAATTTCCACAAAACTTATTTCTTGGAGCGAATTATACTTGGTCACTTCCCGATTTATCCAATTCTATTGACAATCAGATTTCCACCAAAACCTAGAAATGTGTTCTGAACCTCAACATTGATAAATACTAAATTTCAATGAGTGAGACAATCCTGATTCACACAACTATTCCACATCGATAAAATTTAACGGCTTTGTTAAGCCACGTACGCCAATCATTCTCTTTAGTGGCAATTTTAACCTTAAATGAAAGGTTGATGACAATTTAACCCGGCAAAAAATATTGATGGTAAGATTAGAAATTTTTGAAAGATTGGTGACAATGTTAACCTTTCTCACTTGGGAAAATACTCCCTCCATCGCACAAACATAGTCGTGTTTAACTTTATAGTGTTTTAAGTTGCGAGTTTGATTAAAAATTCTACTGATATAAACATTGAAAATAAAATTCAAAAAAATATATGTAGAAAATTTAGATTTAAATTATGATAATTATATGAATAATTTAAGATAACATGTCTAAATACTAATATAAATAAATCATAAATTAAATACTACAAAACATCAAAAGTAAAAGCTGCAATTTTTGTGGGACGGAGGGAGTAGTACTTATCCCATTGAGTGCGAGTATTCTATATGCAGATACCCTATATTATGTTTTTTTCGGCGTATTGGATTGGATCCTTGTGTGTTTTCAAAGTGTACTTTTTTTACAATACCTAAATGTACTCATCCTATAAGATCATTTAACACATTTTAAGACATTCCAATATTTTATAAGCATGTGTTGATTTAGAGCCTTAAAAAAGAGTATGGAAACTTGCAAATACCTCCAGAGGTTTGCCATAACCTTCAATTACCTCTTCCGATTTCCAAAAACATGCAAAACCTCCTATGAGATTTAATGAAACCCACAAAAGCCCCCAAGGACAGACTTATGGTAGAGACATCGGGGGCAAGTGCCCTCCGTGAACTTTTAGGAAGTACAAGGTATATATGTATATTTCTCTCAAGCTCAAACCTCATCTATGTAATTTTCTCCCACCAAATTATAACTAAAATCTTATTACATGTGTATCCTCAAACGATGCCTAAAAGCACTCTAAACCTATACCTTATAAACTTATCATTTTAACCATTTCACCAACATTTGATCCTACAATAACTTGACGGGTGTTTTATATGTATTCAAAACATGCATAATTCAAGTAATAAAACTCATTCAACTCCAATGGAAGGTGTGCAAATTGTAGTATGACCGGTGAATAGGGTGTTGAACCCAAGAGGTTGTAAAAATTGATAGGATTTAGTTAAATGCAATATTTTTGATATTTTCAAATTAATTAAATCAAGTGAATGACGAGTGATAGGTTTCAAGTGCAATTCCAAGTTGAACTAATCTAAACAGAAGTAAGTGACTAATATAAATCAAGAACATACTAGGCTAGATGCAATGGAGATGATTTTGGTGATTTCAATAACTAAAGGCCCCTTAGGTTATTTAGGGTTGAGGAAGTTAGATGATATGCTTCGTTGAGAATTATGCAATAACAGAGAAGTTAGATAAAGAACTAGCTCTAACTTACTAGACTAGAGCTATCCTCTCTATGAATGACCAAGTTGAATCTCTTCACCCGCATCAATCATAGAGGCACTATCATTAGCCAAATGTAGTCTCCTAATACAATAGATTATCTTGCTTAAGTAATCCTAGAGTACCAAACCTCTTTCACTTGGTAAGCTCAATGAAATACTCTCTAAACCAATTCATCAAACACTTGGTGGGTGTTGTAGAGAAGTACCCCTCCTCTCCACAAACACCTTCTTTAAGTTCAAGAAAGGGTCACTAATCATGCATAACTATCAAGCAAACACATTTACATCATCTAAAAAACCTACGACTACCTAAACAACCCAAGAGATGAAAAATTACTCCCTACTCATGCTTAACACCTTTCTCTCAATCAATATGAACATATAAGCAAATAAAGAGTGAGAAGTGCTTAGAAATGTAGTGGAAATCTTCAATTTTGCATAGAAATCACCAAATTTGTGCTAGAAAATGAAAGAGGATAATAGAGAACTCATAAACCCTAGTAGAGCTAAATGGTATCAAGAACAAGTGTAGAATGTGCGAGAGAAGCTTACAAATTCTAAGAATTGCTCAAAAAAAGCATTGAAAGCCCTACAATCCAAAATACATAAATGAATTAAGGAGACCTTTGGTACTTTTGAAGTCCTATATGAAGTGGAACAAATGACAGGGATTCATGGAGGAGAACATAACAAAAACTATGCAGAACTATCGTCACTTATGCTTCTTGGTCGAGAGAAAAGAAGAGGGGACCATTCTGAATATTAGCAGATCGCGACCGCACTTGAAGTCGAGGGGTCGCACTCGGGTCACATTGCTCCTCGGAAGTTGGAGTGTGGTCGCTCTTCACCCTTAAATTTTTGATCCCTGGAAGTTAGCAACCAACGTCAAGGCATTATAGAAGGAGAATGGGATCCTAAGTGACACTAATCGAGGATTGACAACGAAGTCACAACCATTGAAGAAGACATCCACTCAAATAACCAGCACTCAAGGTCATTAAAACCATGGAAGACATCAAGTATATCCCTTACCCTTTACCTAAGAAGCTTTTAGACCAAGGAAGTTATATAGTCCTAGTCTCGATTGGAGACATGCGTATAAAAGGTGTACTTTGTGACCTCGGGTCCAACATCAACCTTATGTCGCTCTCCACCAAAGAAAAGGCTTGGGTTCGGTAACCCTAAGCCCACACCTATCTTGATATAGTTAGTTGATTCAACATGTATAAGGTTGGACGATGTGCTAGAGAACGCTGTCGTTAGAGTCGACAACCTACACTTCCCCCGATTTCATGGTCATGGAAATAGAAGAGGACCGAAGGGAATCCATCCTTTTAAGGCTTCCATTCTTAGCTCTGCTAGAGTGAAGGTTGACCTCGAAAATGACAAGATTACCTTCCGAGCGGGTAATCAAGAAGTAATCTTCTAATCACTAGAAGGAAAGCAAGTTTAGGAACAACAAGGGTGCTATGTAATTATCACAGAACAAGATAGCTGGAAATCCCTAGTGTTAACAACAGAATCTGTTGTCGGTAACCGAGCGGAGGTTGGACCCAGCTCAAAACCACAACGGAAGACGCAACAGACCAAGAAGAAGAAAGCGATCATGAACACTGGAACTAAATAGATATGGATTGTGAAGAACAAACCAACCGAAGAATAAGAAGGCAGTACGGGAAAGGCTGCCAGAATATTTGACCCACCATGAATAAACCACACATGCATTCGGCTAAAGGTGTTAAACGTAGCACTTTATGGGAGGCAACCCAGTGATTTTGAGTTATCTTAAGTGACGTACTTTAGTTACATATTTCTATACCAAATAAGTGAGAGGTAATAAATGGTCGTGTTTACAGGAAGAGTATCAGCTAGGATGGAACTGTAGATGGCACGTAATCCAAAGCATGTCGGAACAACCCTGCATGAACCATCCACCCGCTGTAGCATTAAGTTATTGTTGTTGTTGTTGTGATTTCTCCAATATACCTTCAAAGAAGAGGTAAACTTGATTAACCCTTGTAAGTAAGGCCCGCTTAAGGACACCTCTTTTTCAAGTCTTTGAACCTTGTCCATAATTGAGCTAAGCTTTCATCCATTTCTTCTCTAAATTGAAATATGTCATTCTTCAATTCAAATGCCTTTTAAGGTGGGAAATATCCCTTCAAGAAAGCTCCTTTACGATCATCTCATGTTCTGATTTTTGCAGGATCAAACTCATTGGTGGTGGATCTGTGTGGGCTACCGCCACAATTTTTCTATGTTGACATGTTCTGACGTTGCTGGACGTCATAGAGATCCGTGCGACGTATGGCGGATTCGGAATTCGAGAAAAGGAAATAGGGGGGGTCCTCTTTTGTATTTAGTGAATATTTGAAAATTTGGATGACAGCAGCGAGAGAGTTCAGTTAATCGTTACCCTTTAAGGTGTGAGTAATAAGTGCTTTTATAGTCCATGGTCAAAGAGTGACACTATTGTAATATCCCAATATAGTATGGTGGCGTGTCAGAGGACCAAGTCCTTGATATGTTCGGGAATTTCCTTAATATGTTCGGGTCAACTCTTATTACGTCCGGTGATATCCTTGTCTCGTACGGGTTGTGGATTATTTGAGTTTTTAACGGGGTCCTTATTTTGGGCTACTGATTGGGCCTTTTACTAGGCCTTTTTGGGCCTTTTAAGTAGATTGGGCCTGACGGCCATCAAGTCCCACTCTAGTAATTTGGCCGACTGTAATGAGTCCAAATTTTTCTAAGTAGTTTTTTACTTTTGAATGACAACGTTCGGACTTTTTGAACCTCTTCCCGAATGACAATGTTCGGGCTTTTGAACCTCTTCCCGAATACCAATGTTCGGGCTTTTGAATTATTTCGTGGAAGATAATGTCTCGAATGATAATGTCCTGAAAATTGAGGATTTGATATCCTCCTTCTGTCTTGAACTACGTTAGAGCTTTTGAACTATTTCCCGTATGATAATATCCGAAAAATTGAGGATTTGACATCCTCTTTTTGTCTCGAACTATGTTCGGGCTTTTGAACTATTTCCCGGATGATAATGTCCAGGAAATTGAGGATTTGACATCATCCTTGTCTCGAATTACTTTCGAGCTATTGAACTATTTCCCGGATGATAATGTCCGAGAAATTGAGGATTTGACATCCTTCTTTTGTCTCGAACTACGTTCGGGCTTTTCTCGAATGATAATGTCCGGGAAATTGAGGATTTGACATCCTCATTCTGTCTCGAACTACGTTCGGGCTTTTGAACTATTTCTCGGATGATAATGTCCGGGAAATTGAGGATTTGACATCCTCCTTCTGTCTCGAACTACATTCCTGCTTTTGAACTATTTCCCGGATGATAATGTCCAAAATATTTAGGATTTGACGTCCTCCTTTTGTCTCGAACTATGTTCGGGCTTTTGAACTATTTCCCGGATGATAATGTCTGAAAATTTGAGGATTTGACATCCTCCTTTTGTCTCGAATGGAAACATATCTATGGGATCTGGGACGATTCTGAGACGATTTCTGAGTGGTGTATCTCGGGGATTTGAGGTGGTTTTTGACTATATATCTTTGGGATTCGAGATGGTTCTTAACAATATATCTCCGGGATTTGAGGCGGTTGAGACGTTTCGTTTCCAGTCGTTCATTAACTGCTACTTTTGGATGGACGGTGGAGATTGAATACCTTGCGACATTTCATCTTTTCGGACTTTCTTCAAATAGTGAGCACAAGTAATTCATGTCCTCACTTCTCATTCTTGTATTTGTATTCAAGCTCTCTCCTTGTTCCTTTTTCTGCAATAAAGGCCATCACGACGCCGTCACGACGGACAACCCAACTCTCAAGGAGGCTGTCAGTATCTTCAAGAAGTGGAGAACTGTCGAAGAGGCCCACCCAGAAGATTTTCTCACCCCTTTTCTCAGCTCAGCTGCTGTACCGGAAGGCTATAGAGTCTCGTCGGCTGTACACCAATTTTACCGGCTCCACCGTAAGGCCGTTGATACCGCCGCTGTCGACCCGTCCTTTGATCTTCGTCCAACCGCCCGCACTTCTCTTCTCCAGCCATTTATCCGAGGTATATGAGAATGGTTCCTACCTTCCCTACCCCTTTTATTGTTTGTCCCTCGGGTTATTTATTAGAGACCAAGGGTGACGTACCGGAGGGTTTGTGGTCCGAGATAGAGAACTATCGAAGTAAGGCTACTCCGAAGTTAATAAGAGAGTGACAATCCACATTTTTCTTCCCCATGACGGTTCGCACCAGGGTGCCCTCTCCGGACTGCCGAGCGTACGAGCCCGGACAAGGGTGGTTGGTGATCTCCAATGATTAGGGCTTCGTTTTCCACCGCACCTCTTCGTTCGGCAACTGGAAGAGTCCCACGGGCTAGCTATTAACCAGTTTAGCCCAAACACTTACTGCCATATCAAAGCCTACCTCATACTGTGTGCTCTGTTCAGGACAAAGCCGACCATAACCACTTTCCTCCAGTACTACAAGGTCAATGTCAGCCCGAGGAATTGTTTCTATTACTTCAGCACTCGGGGTCCTCCTACCCTAAGATCCAACTTCATTTGGAATTGTCCTACGAGTCATAAAGGGTGGCACTAAAAGTTCTTCTTTATGAAGCCCGATGATTCGTGGGGTTTGCAGATGGCGCAGAAGGTAGGAGGATTTTCAGACGTTCAGAACCCTTTGCTTTTGCTGAAAAAGGCTGACGCCAAGGACAATTTTGACAGATTCCACAATAAACTTCGAGGTCTTGTTCCTTGGTTCGAGGATGAGCCGAAAGAAGTCTTCCCCTTTCATTTGCACTGGAGACTGATAACCCAAGGGGTCGTATCCCACTTGGGTATCATTCGAGGTGATTTGGGGGATTTGGACATCCGAAAATCTCCCCCTTTCGTCCCAAGACATGGCCTTGGCTTAACGTTTTCGGGGCGACACATCCCTCGAAGAGTTCAATAAAGGTTTATACTATTCTTTTGTTTTGTCTTGTATTCATATGATATTAACTAATTCACTTTTTTCTTCGCAGAGATGAAGTCCGATTATAACCTCAGCGCCATTTACAAGGACATGAAGAAGTCCACCAAAACTACAGGCTCCTCTAAATCCGGAGATTCGAAGGCCGCTGCCCCTGAGAAGAAGCGGAAGAGGCCTGCTTCGGTCGATGCGGAGGCCACAGTCGCTCCCCCTGTCTAGACCTCCGGGGAAGTCCCTTCTCCGGTTCACGTTGAGGGTAACCCCAATCAGGATGACATGTACGAGATGCTGGAGAACTCCCCCGAACGCCTCAGAAAAATTCGTGGGAAGTTTAAAGCCGCTACCGTGACTGGGCATCATGCCCATCGAGTTCCATCTAGATAACAATAAATTTGTAAAGTTAGAAAACTTCTATTCTTGGAACATATTCGTGAATCTTTCCCGGATGTTCGACGAAGACCCTCTACATGACGTGGTTCGGTCTCATTTTTTACACTAGATTCGGAGTGGAGAGAAGCTCGGGAAGATAAGCGTTGTCGACGAGATGAAAGACTCTCGCGCCTCGGGACCGAACTTATTCCCCGGGAGCCTGTATGGCTGATCCATGAGGATCAGAACATCAGGGACGAGGAAGACGCTAAAGAGATGGCTTTCGAGCTATGGAATGACATAACCATAGCCCGGACCATGAAGTGCCTTGAGCATTTCTACCCGGACTTGGATGTTGCTTCGTCTAGGTTATCCGTCCTCTGTCATCAGGTAAGTCTTGTCAATGTCCATTTCCTTCTTTTAACCTTCGGGATGTAACGTGAGATGTAACGTGAGTCCGGGTAATATGCAGGTTTTTACCATGAGTGGCTGGATTTCCCGGATAGTCCGGTCCATGGATAGAATCCAGACCGAAGCTGAGCAGTAGGCAACGAAGACCATTGCCGTAGTGGCGAAAGTCATCTAATGAGTTCATCAATACGAGCAACTACTATGGTATTCCCGCAGCTCAAGGAATCCCTAAGATTCTGACGACGCTCTCCGGATTGACTTCACCAAATTGACTTCACCAACCTGAGGAACCACTACAAGCAGGATCTGAAAGTCAAGAATGAAGAGATCCAGAAGCTTCGGGATGAGCTTACCAAGGCCAACGAATGTGTCCCGAAGTTTCACCAGGCGCTGAATGATTATGTGGCACTCGCAATCTACAAGTTTAACTTTGGATTCTGCCTAGCCAGGAAGCAAATCTCCGAGCGTAATCCTCACGTCAATCTTTCGGGGATTGATGGCGATGAAGATGTTCGCTTGGCACTGGATTTTTCATATAAGGAGGTACCGGTTGCCATTCTGGCTCGGGATACTCGGAAAATTCGTAGCAAGTTAATTCCTATGGTCAAAATTTAGTGGTCACATCATTCTGACCGGGAGGCGACTTGGGAGACCGAGAAGAATATGATGGAGCGGTATCCCGAGGAGTATCAGAGACTGTGGACCCTCTTGGAGGACCAAGAGTCCTAAAGGGGTGAGATTGTTACAGCCGCCACGCATCGGGCGACTTCCGAGGTAATTTCCATGCGATTGACGATTCGTTTTCTGAATTCTGTGAATATCAAGACTTAAAATTAAACATGTTGAACATGTTTTCTCTGTGTTATGAAGTCCCGGAGCTGATGTAAGAATTTCAGTTCAATTGGAGATCCCATTAGGAAGTTATGCAAGTTACGGTTGGACTAAATTGTAACTTTGCAAAGTTTGGGGACCAAATTGTAAATATAGAAAATTGAAGGGTTTCCCCTTAAGGAAGGTAAGAGAGATGGTAGAATGAGAGAATGAAATGGTGAAGCATGCAAGCTAGCATGAGGTGGAAGAAAGAAAGGAAAAATATAAAAGGAGTGGAAAGAAAAGAGAATTCATTTTCATCTCATTTCTTCTTCTTCTTCCTTTCTTCACATTGCTTCGCGCATGAAGGACTTCTGTGAAAGAGTTTCTTGATGATTTGGTGAATCCTTGAAGAAAACTTCGAGGTAATGATATATGTTATTCACGGTGAAGAGTTATACGCTTCCTACGGATTAGAATCTTTATTGCATGCTCTGTTGATCAGTTGTGAGGAGAAAGAGAACTGAAAGTCTGTAGAAACTGGTATCGCGGATGCTCCTCTCCGTCGCGGGTTCATGAACTTCTTTGCCTTTTCGTGCGCGAAACGAATGGATTGCACGAAATTTTTGATGTATAAGGTAAGGGTTCAGTTTTTCCTTGATTTTACATTCTGGGATGCTTATAATATGCATGTCAGGGCAAATTGGGGCTAAGTTTGGCTAAAGGGTGTGTCTGAGGGCCTTCGATGATCTGAGGAAGAGGCTTCGCATGAATCTGAAAAGAGGCTTCGCATGAATCTGAAAAGAGGTTTCGCAGGATCTGAGGAAGGGGTCACGCCGTATCTGAGAAGAAAGCTTCGCCTGCGTCCGGGCCTAGCTTTCGCATGGACGGCCTCGTTTGGAAGTTTCGCCCTAGAGGACTTCACCTTCGCCAGGAGGGACTTCGCCTTCGCTAGGAGGGACTCCGTCTTCGCTTGGAGGGGCTTCGCCTTCGCCTAGCGGTTTCTTTACCCTTACACTTTCAGTATTGCAATGCGGCCCTCGGCTCCCTTTAGTCTCGGTAACACCGAACTTAGCTTATGACATAGGCTAGGGTATGCGGGTGTATTCTGTCATCTGCTTCAGGGTAACTTGTTCGACAAGTTTCCTTTTGTATTCTGTTATCTAGATCTGTTTTGACGGCAACGGAGATTTCGGACCCTGGGCTGGTACCATGCCTCTGATATATCTGAAAAACCTCTTTTGTAAGGCTAAAAGCCCTAGAGGTCTGCCGATTCTATCTGACTACTGACTTTTTCAGATATGATTATTATTATATGTATGTCTGTTTTCCATTTGCATCTTTGTTTTCTGTGCAGGTATATTGGTTCGGCATACCCCGAACCTCAGAAAATCATATCCTATGTCTGACCCTTACCGAGTTCTTATCGAGGACTCACCCTTATTTATGTTTACCCTTTTCATGCTCGTCTGATAAGAAGCCCGAGGAGTAGAGTCTCTCAGTGCTTTCTGTTGTTTGATTTTCAGGTATTAATAATTCTGAGCCTGTCTTATGATTTGGAAAAGGGTAGTCCTGTTTGTGATTTCTGCTATTCTGCAAGATCCGATTCTGATTTGAGCACATTCTGAGGTTACTGACGGTTGTCTACTGTTCTCTATTTAGCAGCAGCGATGACCTACGTGGAGTTGTGTTCTGAGGATCTTGGTGTACCAAATCCCTCCTCACACGTAGGTATTCCGGATATTAGGTTCTGGCTTTGTGTATGTAAACGCATGCATGTAAAATTACGTTACATCACATGTGTATCTGTATGTATGTGTATACGTGTGTTTCAATTCATATGATCCTCGTTACTTACACTACAAGTTAATAGCATGAATAAGGTAAAGGAAAATTTTAATCGGGTGGGTTTGAACCACTACACCAAGGGAACTCCGTTTTACTGTTTCCGCGAATCCTGTTCCCAGTGACGCTGCCGGGCATTCCGCACCACGTGCGCTTCCGCCGAAGGGGGTAACATGGCTCCTTGACATCGTACTCCCATTCATCTATTGGATAAGAAGATTTGAGTCGCTGTATGTCTTTAGGGATCGGATACCTGCCTTCTTAGCTAACCCCAATCCAGCGATTAGGGCTTCATACTTGGCCGCGTTATTTATCACTGGAAAAGTGAACATGATGGATCTAGTGGCCCTCATCCCTTTGGGTCTTTCGAGGACTAATCCCGCTTCTTGTCTATCCGATCCTGAAGCTCCTTCAACGTATAGAGTCTACACAGGGTCATCTTCATTTTCTAAGCGTTCGTCTTCGGATCCTTCAAGAAACTCGACAATACAATCAGCCAAAGTCTATGCCTTGATCGCTCTCCTTGGTTCATACTTGACTTCATATTCACTCAGTTCGATACACCATTTTGACAATCTTCCGGAGTGATCCACCCGCTTCAGGATGTCCTTGATAGGGACGTTACTCCGGATTACTATGGAGAACCTGAGGAAATTTGGCTTCAACCTTCGGGTTGAGAGGAACAAGGCCTACTGCTTTCTGAATCATCGGGTAATTAAGCTTAACACCATGCAGTGACTTGGTCGCGTAGTAGACCGGTCACTGCTTTCCTTGGTCGTCTTCCTGAACGAGGA
The DNA here is from genome assembly GCA_024586325.1 of Stellera chamaejasme. NCBI lineage: Eukaryota > Viridiplantae > Streptophyta > Magnoliopsida > Malvales > Thymelaeaceae > Stellera > Stellera chamaejasme. The sequence continues at coordinate 18,178,916 of CM044986.1, forward strand.
CTGAACTTACAGCCTTCTCTCCTACAACTAGGTATACAATTATGGGCCTATCCTCGGTTGGTTGCCGGAGGGTAGGCATCTCCAGGAGAAAAGCCTTGATTTCCTCCCAATCATTGTGACAATCGGGATTCCATTTGAATTTTGCTCGTTCAGCTGCGTTTTCTTCCTTTGATTTTTTCTCTCCTATCTTCACACCTATCCTTCCGGGTTCCGCACCTTCCTTAATCAGAATTTTGAAGAAAGGGCGACATTTATCCCCGTACCGTTATATGAAGCGACTGAGGGCTTTTATTCTTCCGAGGAGCCTCTCTGTGTCTTTAACTGATGAAGGTGTCTTCGAATTTAACAGAGCTTTGATTTTTGCCAGATTCGCGTCAATGCCACGTTCGGATACCATGAACCCGAGGAATTTTCCTGCAGGTACTCCGAAAACACATTTGTCCGGGTTTAACAGAAGTCCGTACTTCAGGATCTGATCGAACACTTCTTCGATGTCCTAGATAAGATCAGTTTCTTCTTTGCTTTTGATGATTATGTCGTCGACATATACTTCGAGAATCCTCTATCTGTTCGGAGAACATTTTATCCATCAACCTTTGGTAAGTTGCTCCGGCATTTTTGAGCCCGAATGGCATCCTGATGTAGCAATGTGTGTCGGAGTCGCTTATGAATGACGTCTTCTCTTCGTCTGCTGGGTTCATCTGGATCTGATGGTATCTACTGTAGGCATCGAGAAAGCAAAGCCTCGCATGTTCGACTGTAGAATCCACGAGCCTATCGACTGGTGGTATGGGGTACGAATCCTTCGGGCAAGCGTCGTTTACATTTGTGAAATCTATGCACATGCGTAATTTGTCGTTGTTTTCCTGAGTTGCTACTATGAGATAACTTAATCAATCGGGATAGGATATTTCGCGTATGACTCCTGCGGCGAGTAGCTTCGAGATCTATTATTTTATGAAGGCTCTTTTGAATGGTGCGTTATCTCTCTTCTTTTGTCTTATGGATCTTGCGTTCAAGTTAATGTGCAGACTGTGTTGGATTACTTTCAGGTTGATCCTAGACATGTCACTTGGAGAGTAGGCGAATAGATTTTTATTCATTTGAAGTAGATTTACAAGTTTTGCCTTACTGCTTTCGGGCATATGTTCAGCAATCCTGGTCGTTCGGTCCCCCACCATGGTGACTTCTTCAGTCTCTGTTACTTCCTCTGCATCCTTCTTCGAGCTGCCTTGCCTTAGGCTTTTCTGAGCCAATGCCATGATAGCCTTCGCCTCCCTTTGGTTCACGTAAATCGAGGCATCCCCTTCATCGATTTCGAAGGTGATCGTGAGATACTTCACGTCACTCTGCATGTGGATAGCCCCTTGGGTTTCTCTCCCGATGATTGCATTATAGGCCGAAGGGACATCGATGACCAACCATTTGACCATCAGTGTCGTATGCCGGGACTGCTGATATGAACCTTCAATGATTCACAATTGGGAGGATCTAGCTTGTTGAGAAAGTGATAATGTAAGGCTGGCCTTCACCACCTCCAAGCTATTTTTGGCTTGGCAATGGAGAAGATAATGTCGGCGTGTAGATGGTTCTAGCACCTTTCTACTCTAAGGTAGAACAATACTAGAAATAAAGTTTGAAACCATTTTGATGGAATCAAGGGGAGGGCGAAAATAGCAAACAAGGAAAACAAAAGCTTTGGAGAAGAAAAACTCACAAATGCTTCAATTGAGTTCTTTTGCAACTTGAACTTCCACTTCTTGATCCACTTTTTTTGCCATCGCTTCCATGAAGAGGCCTAATGCTTCTCTAGTCTTTTTTGCCCTAGCCCTTGTCATAGGTCCACCAATGTTGTGTAAAGAGCTAGGGGTTGATCTTGTGGGCTTGGGCTCTTGCTCCTTTTAAGTCATGGAGCTTGGATTCATATCATACCCCCCATCTTAAAAGGATTCGTCCTCGAATCTAAAATGTGCAACACCTACAATTCAAAGACATATACAACAAACTTGAAAGAATATTAAGGGTTAGTGAACCAAAATTCAAAAACCTTTCAAGGACTAGGTGAGCAAGAAATCAAATGCATCTTGGTGTCAAAGGCTCTCAAGCATGTAAGCATAACCACACCAATATGCATAATGAGAAGAAACAAAAGCTTACAATGATTCATGAGATACTTCCATGAGAATTCAACACAATCACAAAGAAGCTTATACTCATGGAAAACATGATCGGAATCAAGCTTAAGCTCTTGTTCTTCTAAGAGGGAAAGAACAAAGGGAGTGTCATCACAAAGCAAACACCAGAGTTTTTCCAAAGTTACCAATAAATGAACTAAGCTAGTCATGGTTAAATAATCAAGGTATGTCATAGCTAGACTAGACTTAGTGAATCCTAAAGGTGGGAAGATGGACAAATTGCCCATTCTCTTCAACTCGTCATGCATGTTTGGGGTCATTACAACATGATCATCATTACTCATGGCCAAAACATGCTCAAAGACCTCATATAATGGATTGGTATATACTTGGAATGTAGAAGTAGGTTCAAGCTCAAATAAGACAATATCAAGCACATGTACATCTTTTCTACCAATATCATTCTCAAGTATAGCTAGATCTTCCTCAAACTTACTAACAACATTCATCAAGGCATGATCACATATCCCAGGGTCAAAAATGAGTCTAGGGCACCCATATTCTTCTTTCAAACTCTTTTCATTTAATGCATGTGTCAAGTCATTGGTGAGGGAGTAGAACAAGTTGGGGGAATCATATGCATGCTCAACCTCCTCCCTAGTCTCATCATCACAATGCAATTCATGGGTATATGCAACCACATCTGGAGCATCATCAATATTATGTCCATAATCCAACGCAATACCATAATGCATTGGAGCAAATGCATCATGATTCAAAGCATGGTCATCATATTTTTCATCATGATCATTACAATTAAATTTATGCTCATGGTATGCCATCTCTTCATCAACACAAGAAGGAGGACAATCATTTGGTGCAAAACTACTATCATGGTAGGGAGTCATGCATTTGTTACCAAAATCACTCATGCAACTTACACCGAAAACATCTGAGGCACTACTATAAGGAACATGCTCAATGCATTCAAAATATGGATCATGTAAGTTTATTCTGGCATGAAAGGCTAAGTCATACTCATCATAAAAATGCTCATCATGATACAACTCATTAGAATAGAGTGAGAAGTTACCCATCCCTAAGTTAAGGGAGTGTAGATCCTCTCTTTGACCTTGCTCCTCATTTTCCTCCTCCAAGTTAGGCTTGGTGGTCTCCCATGGTGATGTACCATCAAGGGACTTTGTTGCAGGTTGGGTTCCTGTCAATTTTCTCTGATAGGTTAAGATACGCTCTTGTCTTCTCTCATCTTTCCACTCATTTTCTTCTCTCGATACTCTCTCCTCAATTTTTCTCTCAGTGGCCATTTTAGGATCTTTCTTTGGTATTTGGGCCACTTCACTTTTTGTTTCTCTCAGTCCCTCAACTTTCCGCTCAATTTCTTTTCTCTCAATCTTACCATGGTGCACTTCCTCTTCTCTTTTGGCTAAGGAAAGCCACTTCTTGATATCTGCCTCAAGGCAATCTAAGTTGGACGTCATGGTGCTATTTGTAGTCTTTGCTTCCTCTTGAAGGTAGGGGTTTGAAGAGATGTATGAACTTCTTTCACTGTGAGGCTCTTGCTTTAGGTGGGTATGTGAGGCTGGGGTGGGATATGTGCATGAGGGTGTGGGGTATGCTTAGGCAGCAAAGGTTGGTGTCACATCTGATGCTTTGCTCATGTAGGATGTTGGCCAATGGTGAGAAGTTTGGTCATAACTTGAGGCATATGGGGGTAGAGTGGGGCTAGAATGTGGGTATTGGTGCATAGATGATCTTAGGGTAAGAGGGGAAACTAAGTGTGAAGATTGGTTAAGGGGTTGCTCGTGCGAGTTTGGTGCATATCTCCATCTTAGAAGGTGTCTTAGGTGCTCCCATGACTTTATGTGTCCTCGATTCATTCTCCTTCTTGGTCCTTCGTCATACAACCACAAATACCTTACTTCTCCAGCTAAACAATCCAAGGCTACTTCAAGCTCTTCAAATTCCTGGATGTCATACTCCATGAAGTAAGCCTTCATACTCCTTTCCCATGACCAATAGCCATAGAAATTACCATGCCCTTCAAATTTGGGTTTAGGCCTCATCTTGTAACAATCCCTAAGTGTTTTCTCTCACACCCGTGTTTCACTTAATTGGCTTTTTCACAATGAAACTCTCTTGCATTTAACCACTCAAGCTCCTGGCTCAAATTCTCCAAGGATGCTTCAATCACCCAAACTTCCCGACTCAAAAGTGAGCACAAACCAAAATTTCAAGTACAATTCAAAACTAGAGTAAGAAAAACACTAGTTACTTTTTGACTTGGGTGAAAAGTGTTTAAAGGTGGATGGAGGTCAAAATAAAAAGGTTTGGGATTTGAAAAGGGCTTTTTCAAAAGATTGGTGGTGCACCTTACAAATTCCACAAACACTTGCTTTATTTGGTGCCAAGCTTTGCAGATAACCAACACTTCTCTTTTCTGATTTTCTTTTGATCTTTGAGATCACATGCAACAATTTTCAAAATACTTGGCTTTAACAAAATATTTTTTTTCTCTCTTTTTTTTTTGTAAATTGGTGAAAACTTGTACACCACAAATCCGAGATGGAATCTAGCAAAAAACCCAAGTGTTCTTACTAGATTCAAGATGAGAAAGGTAGAAGATCAATTTTCTAACAACTTTCAATTAAAACACAAGGGGTTTCAAAAATGGTTAAAAGTAGAGATGAACTCTTTTTTTGTTGAGAAAAACGAAATTAAACATCTCAACAAGGCACCTCAAGCTCTGATACCACTTGATATGAACCTTCAAAGATTCACAATTGGGAGGATCTAGCTTTCTGAGAAAGTGATATTGTAAGGCTGACCTTCACCACCTCCAAGCTATTTTCGGCTTGGTAATGGAGAATATAATGCCGGCGTGTAGATGGTTCTAACACCTTTCTACTCTAAGATAGAACAATACTAGAAATAAAGTTTGAAACCACTTTGATGGAATCAAGGGGAGGGCGAAAATAGCAAACAAGGAGAACAAAAGCTTTGGAGAAGAAAAGCTCACAAATGCTTCAATTGTGTTCTTTTGCAACTTGAACTTCCACTTCTTGATCCACTCTTTCTGCCATCGCTCCCATGAAGAGGCCCAATGCTTCTCTAGTCTTCTTTACCCTAGTCGTTGTCATAGGTCCACCAATGTTGTGTAAAGGGCTAGGGGTTGATCTTGTGGGCTTGGGCTCTTGCTCCTTTTGAGTCATGGAGCTTGGATCGTATCAACTGCCCGTTGGGCCCAGTTCCTATGAACATGGCTGAGAGTTCGATGCATCTGAGGACTGAGCTTGTCTGGTCCTACTCCGTAGGTTGCGGTCCTCACCGGATTCAATTTACTCCACCTCAAGTTCAGTCCTTTATAAGCTTCGGCGAACAACACATCTGCGTTCGATCCGTCATCACAGAGAACTCTTCTGATATCAATGATCCCGATTCTGAGGGTGATGATGAGTGGGTCGTAATGCGGGAGTTGTATCAGTTCCATCGGCTCATTTGATTCGCGAGGCTGGGTCCCTGAAGCTTAGAGAAGCTATCCCCCTTGCCTTCCTCTTCCTCGCATTTGACCCCAGGGTGGCGGTGATGGTGTTCAATACTCAGGTAGCTTGGGGCGGGGATTTCCTTCCCTTGTTCTTCTTGTCTGGACCCGGAACGTCCCCTTCAACCTTCCCCTTCCCTCGGAAAGTTCTTTCGTCTGAAGGCTTCTTCAAGTACTCCCTCAGGGAACTCTTCATGATGAGGTGCTAAATGTACCTCTTCAACTAGTAACATTGTTCGGTATCATGTTCGGTATCCCTGTGGAACTGGCAGTACTTGGAAGAATTGCGTTTTGCTACCTCCAGCATGACCCTCGGCCAACTGATGGTTCCGCTTCTTTCCCTATGTAGTGCTGCGAGGATGCTGGTCCGGGTGGAGTTGAGTGACTTGAAATTCATGTTCCTCTCGAAGGGTTTTTTCTGGCCTCCCCAGTTTCCTGGATGACTAATGACTGTAGGCTTCGAGTTATCTCTCATTTGCTCCATGTTGTCTTTGTTCTCCTACTTCCCTTCTCTCTGGGACAGCAGCTCCGGTGCAATCATTTCTTCGACGTCGGTGAAGTTTTTTCGGGATAGTTCATAAGCCAACCTAGAGTGCGGGAGGAGCGCCTTTGTGAATGGCATGATTCGGATCTTATCCGTCAGATCTGATGCTTGTACTGCTTCTTTGTTAAACCATTCAACAAATTCCTGAATGTCCTCATTCGGTCTTTGTTTGATATCAAACATCTGGATGACCCTCTTGGACGATCTCTTGCACCCGATGAAGTGGGTCGTGAATTTGGCTGCCAGGTCCTCGAACGAAACAATAGAGTCCGGGAGAAAATAATTGTACCACGTCAATGCCGGACCTCCCAGTGCAACTTCGAAGCATTTGTAGAGGGCCGCTTCATTTGCTCCCTTCAGTTCCATCGCCCTCTTGTACTTTCGTATGAAGGCGTCGGGGTCCCCCGTACCATTGTAGACGTCTAGCGGGTGAGGCAAATTGAACATCCGGGGCATCTGGCTGTCCCGAATTTGACGAGCAAACAGTCCATCCTCAGAAGCCGCTTCATATTTGGCCTATGGCTTGCTCGAGTTTCTCTCAACCTGCTCCAGGCGGTGTAACATCTGCCGGATAACTTCATCCCGGGGGTTTCCTGTTGTCAATTTCTATGGTCTTGGGGACCACTCTTTTCGATGTTCCCTAGGGGACCTGGACCTCTGCAGGTCTAGGGAGAGAGCCTGCTGTGACGCTGGTTATCCGATCTCAAGACCGGGTGATCTCTGCTGCGAACGTTGCTCGTCTCGTGGCCTGTGGGACTATTCAGGCCGCTTGCGCAGGTTGTTCCGTTCTTCCCGGAGCACGACGCACACTGCTTGGACTAGATTCGGGCCTAGTTGTCGAATATCGCTACGGCGGAGGCTAGAGGTTGGCCGTAAGGAGGTTGCTCAGTAAGTTGTGTTTTCAGAGGAACTTTGTTAGCTGGGGTCGGCCATGCGACCGTCAGTTGAGCCTCGTCCTTCCGGCCTTGATAGGTGGGATCGGGAATGGCCCTCATGCTCCGTTGAAGGAACCTCGTCTTGGGGGCCACCACGTTTCCCACGGACGGCGCCATTTGGTGGTGGATCTGTGTGGGCTACTGCCACAATTTTTCTATGCTGACGTGTTCTGACGTTGCTAGACGCCATAGAGATCCGTGTGACGTACAACGGATTCAGAATTCGAGAAAAGGAAATAGAGGAGGGTCATCCTTTGTATTTAGTGAATATTGAGAAATTTGGATGACAGCAGCGAGAGAGTTCAATTAATCGTTACCCTTTAAGGTGTGAGTAATAAGTGTTTTTATAGTCCATGGTCAAAGAGTGGCACTATTGTAATATCCCAATACAGTATGGTGGAGTGTCAGAGGACACGTGTCCTTGATATGTTCGAGAGTATTGTCCGGGAATTTCCTTTATATGTTCAGGTCAATTCTTATTACGTTCGGTGATATCCTTGTCTCGTACGAGTTATGGATTATTTGAGTTTTTAACGGGGCCCTTATTTTGGGCTACTGATTGGGCCTTTTGTTGGGCCTTTTGGGCCTTTCAAGTACATTGGACCTGGCGGCTATCACTCATGATACACTTCTTAGCATTTCCCTCCAAAGAAAATGGGAAAAGTTGTTGGAATTTCTTGACGCACCAAAAACTTTTGAGGTGGTACTCTAGCTCAGAAGAGCTGGGAGTAGTCTGACCTTAGCTCAAAGTTAGCTCACTACAACTAAAAGTAGTTGTGCTTTACTCACACCAGCTCAAGTTAGTTAAAGGTAACTAACCTCGGTTCAGTTGAGCTAGTATTGAAGAAGAAGAAACCATTAGAGCATCTTTTATCAATGTACGAGTATTTTTGGTAAAAGTGCAATAATGAGCTTAAACGAGTTCAATTATGTGAAATTAAATTGATTTGAACTACTTTGTGTAATTCCAATCTCATTTGGTATATATAACCACCTTTAGCATCTTTTATCAAATTAGAGGTATTTTGGTAATTTTAGTGCATTTATTGGATAACGTGTAGGCACCTTGCACCATGTAACAACTCCATATAAAAGCTACATGATATAGCCGATTTTATGGAGGAATTTATAAGGCATAAATTGGTTATTTATTTCATGAAATAAAAAGGGGGTGGCTATTTCAAAATGAGGTGTTATGAGAGCTTAATGAGAACCTTTATGGTGAGTTATTTGGGTAACTCCCATAGCCATTCCTCCATCTATAAATAGATGAGAGGAAACCATTTGCTCCTACACACTTGGTCACATAATTCTTACCATCTTCTTCTTCTTCTTCTTCTATCAAATTGGTGCTAAATTGTGCAATTTCTTGGAGCATTAAGGATGGATTATATCATCTTCAACACAATCAACCTCTTGGTGTACTCATCATATCTGCCATTGCTCTTCCTCTTGGTGTTCAAGGGACTCTTCATCATCATCATATCCCTTCGCCACCATCAAGGAGCATCCTTGGTGTTCATCCATCTTCAACAACAAAAAAGATTGGAGCAAACGTTTAAGGAGCAAGGACTTGATCTTTTTGCTGTTTTCAAAGAGTAAGGTACACATCTAGATCTTAGTATCATGTCTAGGATCTCTCCATATTCCTATCATTGATTGTGGATGAAAGGATGAAGCATGATTTGAATGAAAAGAAACATCGTGCTGTGAATCAGAAACTGTTTGTTTGTACTGCATCATGTTTTTTTATGTGATCTTCATCAAATAGTATGTAAATATGCTCTTGACATGTTTATGTTGAGATCCACCTAGATTCAGGATGTGATTTATTAGGTTGACCTATAATCACTATTCAGGTTCATGTAGAAAAAATATCAGTTCTAAAAGTCCTCTCTCATGGTAAATTTAGATTAATTAGTGACAATCTCTTGCCTCCTAATTTATTTATGTTGATCTATTTTCCTCCTAAAAAATTTTGAACTCTCGTCCTAAAATTTATCTAGCCCTAATTTTTCTACAGTTTAGTGCAATTCTCTCATCTCTAAGACCAAATCACACCAACAATAACTCTTGATCAGAGAGTATAAGCAGTAAAATCAGAACAATAAGAACATGAATTTAAGAATAATAGTTATAGAACTAAACAAATCAACAATCCATCATCTAGGTTTCACAAAATCCTAACATATAAAAGGTAAACTAGCCACTAAACATTATGCTAAAACAAAATAAAAGAGTTGAGTGAAAGAAAGAAACTAATTGTTGTTGCTTGGCGAGTTGTTCGTCCGAGTTGTGCTTTTCTGTTAATTGCTCGATGATGTCGTCTCTCTCCACAAAGCTCAATAATTGGCTTTTTTAGCCAAGAGCATGTTGGAACAGAGTCCGACTCGGACTCTGTATCCTAATGGATGAAGAATTTTGACTTATGCTATATTGCTTACTTCACTTGGGATTCTCTGTTTGCTCCGATTTTGTGCCGCTCTAAACCTTCATCCTCTTTTCATTTTTCTTCTTTTTCCAAAATGCTCACGTGCGGTGGCGGACTCATGAATTTTGACAAGTGGGGGCACAATTTCCTTTTATCTATTAAGCCCAAATTACATAATGAATTGATAAAAAATATATAGTTTCATATATCCATAGTTCCAATAATTTTAAATAGTTTAAAGGAATTAGAATAAAATAAGAAGTTTTTTTAACTAATTCATATCAATTCAAAATAATACGATAACATATTGTGATTTTATAAATTAATACTCTTATCTGTGGGAAAAATATGTTATAAAAATTGGTATTTGTTTATTATCAAATTAATTGTAATTTTATTTAACGAATATTTGTTTCAATATAAAATTATTGAAAAATACTTATTGATTAGTTTGAATAGTATAAAAGAATTGATTTAATAAGATTAAATTTATTTCATTTAAGAACGGTGAACCACATTTTAATTTTTTAGGACAAATTCCCAACATTTTAGTAAAAATTTAAGACTTGTTTAATAAATATCAAAGTATATAACTTCAACAGAAAGCGTTTACGTAATAGAAGGACGTCAATTGTAATTTATCCACTTTTTTCCCTTGCTTGGCTGGTAGGGCTCGCGCGTCCTCTCCTTCTCTCCACCATTTTGTTTGGTCTAATTGTTAGTTAGACCTTAGAGTATATGTTTATTTTCAAAATGATCCATTTATTTTATTTTTGTCAAAAAATACTACCACTACGACCAAAACTTACAAAATTTTGATGGGGGCACGTGCCCCTATGTGCCCCCCCTTAAATCCGCCCCTGCTCACGTGTCCACATGTTTTGCTCCAAATCTTTAACTTGAGCCATTCCTTCAATTGGGTCGGTTGGCCCATTCATCTTTTAATTCTTTTTTCTTTTCTTCAAAATTCTTTTTTCAACTTGGTTTATCACCTTTTTTCAAATATATTCTTTTTCTTTTTTCATGCTTTGTTCAATCTAATCTCTAGCTTCTGCAATCAATAAAATAAAACATTTATGAAGGTAAATTTCATCAATTTATAATTAATTCATCAGCAATTGTATCTTAAAATATAATATGTATATGCACTATCATAACCTTACCACCAACCAACTCCTAGAGGTCATCTCTAACCTAAAGTAAGTCAATCAATTGATCCCCACATGTCAAAGTTCATTCAAACCCCTCCAAGTCATTTAGAAAATTCGCAGGTACACCCCTAAGCAAGAATACCTGAAGAGAAAAGAGTGTTACTCACTCAAACACATGGTGAGTGAAAATGGAAGACAACAAATAAAGAACAAGAAAAGAAGAGTAAGAGAGAGAAAAGAGTGAAATAAACTCTATTAAAGATGGTCATTCAATCAATTCTCATCAATGTCATCAATCCTAGCAAGCATGAGAGCACAAAACCCCAGGAGAATGATCGAATCAGTTGCAAAAGAGAGAATGATACACCAATCCCGAGTAAAATGTTTGAGCTACCTAAAACTTACCCTATTTAAGTCGTTCTACACGTGTTAAAGGTCAAAAGAGTCCCTAGACATATGAGACATCGTAATATGGTAAAATAATGTTAAAATATAAAAAAATAGGTGGAAAATGGATGGAATAAAGGCTGACTCTAGTTGGCTTCATTGAATGACGTGGACAACAGGGGATGTGCTGGTATATGCTGGTATGCGTTGGTGGATGCTCTGGGTACTGTTGCCAAAGGCCAAACACTTTAGGGGGATGCACTGGTATGTGCTTGTATGTGTTGGTGCTTGCTCTGGTATGCTCATAGAGATGTGCCTGGAGGTCCAAAACTTTGCCTCCGGGTCTCTCTGTTTCAGCTGAAACTTGGTAGGTGGCTCTCTCTTTCCATGCTTCACATGTTAGATCCTTGGTGGAGGTGTTTTCAAGCTCTATCTCCACTCCTTAGGTGCGTGCCTACGAACAAATAGCCACAACGAATAAAACGCTCGTATAATAAATAAATAAGCTCAAATAAGCTAATGATGAATTTGACTTAGAACATCAAGGAAGTATGGTATGTGCGTGCCACAACGACAAAGCTGGCAGCAAATTATTGGGTAGTCAGATTCGCAGGTCCTGGTGAGGGAGTTTCATAGCCTGCATGTCCATTCCCTTTATCAGTTTGGTGTTGTTATTGATGCTAGGTTGGTTGCACATTCTTTTAGTGCTGCTTCTGTTGGTTTTGTCCCTAGGTTAGCGAATTGTGTCGTCCATGTTGTTGCTTGCCATATATCTTAGACCATCTTGACAGATACTCTTGGTCTAGCCCGTCCCCTGATTATCTAAACTCTGTGATTGCTTCTTATATATAAAAAGTTCTGATATTTGTCTCAAAATATTTACCAGGGCATGTGTACCAATTATAAAATTGTACATGTCAAAATAAAAAGAGTTTTTTTTTATTTTTAATAAACACATGGTGGGAGCAGGACTTGAACTCAAAAGTTCCATCTCATGTCCTTTTAACTTAACGAACTAAACTAGACGTTTTTTTTTCGAACGGCAGTAGGTCAGTCGGTTAGATTAGACACTCATGTCCTCGGAGAAACCCCACATCACGAGTTCGAATCCCTTCGGTTTAAATTCATCCGAGGGCAGAGCCGCATGGGGGTTAAACTCGACTCGTAATTCGGAAAAACTCCTGTGTCTTGGCGGGACTCGAAGTCGAGCGCCGGCGAACACTCACCTCTGTGACACACACAGTGCCACTTGAGCCAAGGCTTATAAACGAACGATAGACATAGAGTGGAGTTTAATAAAGTTAGAGGTGGCTGTGTTGGAATCTAGTACTATAATTTGGTTTCTATATCTCTTAAACAGCTAAAGGCTATAAACCCTTCATCAATTTTTAATCAAATTAGCTACTTGTGGTTTATAAAAGTACAATCATAAATTCCGAAAATACAGTAATATATATGGGTCACGTTTTAGAAGGGGTGTGTGTACGTCCAGGTAAGCGAGCAACGCCAGTAATCATAGTATTATGCAGTAATTAAAAACCCTAACGGTCACTTTCCATTTTGAACTCTTGTCTCACTCTCCTTCAAATCCTGGCCTCTGACAATGCAATAATTAATTATCATATTGTGCAAAATATTATTCGTAAGTATCTATATTACATTTTTCGAATGAAAATATTACGAGGATGGTGAATTCAAATTTCTACCAAATTAAAACAATGTGGACTTGTCATTTTAGGCATATCATGAAATGCTTTTATGTGAAATTTGAACTTTGACAACGGTGCTTAATAATATGGATACATGCATACCCATTGTTTCCAAATATCTGGATTTTCCGTTTTAAGACATATTTAAATTGATACTCTTAACAATTTTTTAAAGCATCAGATATACATATTCATCATTATTCAACATTTTCTATAGACTAAAATACATACCTCCTTCTGAAGTTACATGGAAGGGTAAAGAGAACAAATCATTGAAAATATTAATTGACTGTATTTTGTTGACGGAAAACCAAAATTTAAATTTCAAGAGACCGATAATTGAAAAAGTAGAGTAAATGTGAGCATAGATGTAAATTTTGAAAACATTTCATATTAAAACTTGAAAAGAACACAACGTTATCATTATATAACGGGCTACCGGTTTAGCACCGACACTAACTGTAACGGCCACATCATACATTCTCAATGTACGTACAAACCACATTTTTCTTAAAATGTTCAATAAAATAGTGTTATTAAATAAAGTATAAAGTACACTCGTTCCATCCATCACAACATCACAGTACATGAATTATATTATTTTAATTTGGGTTGTCTTAGTTAATTTTTCACTTTCTTATATACTAATTTTACCGTCTTATCTTCCATCTTCTGTAGTGTGGGGTCTATTACTCATATTAATGTTAGGGTCTATTTTACATATACATATTTAGGGGCTTCAAACTTACAATTTTTGGGGTGAATTTTTTAAAATCCACCTCTCAAAAATGGGTGAATCACTCCCATATTTTCGGACCTCACCGTATTCACGGGAGGTCCGAATATCTACAGTAAACGTGATTCACGTATCCCTACCCTGCTGCACCCCTCCTGGCCCCACCCCCACCTCCACGCGTCCCTCCTCCTGCAGCACACCTCCTCCCTCAAGCCACTTTTTTTGACTTCGGCGCAAAGCTACCCCATTGAAAAAAATAATAATAATTATGTTTAACTCAAGCTGTGCCCTACCCCACTATCTGCTGCACGCACAGGTTTGTGAAAAAAAATTATGTTTGAGGGACCGGTTAGAGAAGGGTGACTTTCAATGATGAATTAGGTAGATTTTCGGTGACTTTTTTTTTCTCACCTATCATGTTTGAAACCCCTTATTGTGTAGTGTTGGGGACTCTACAATTTGAGGCGTCACCTTATGAAAAATTTGCTATCAATTTATTTTATAAAAAATAAAAATAAAAATCTATATTCATACAAAATTCATGCTACATTTATCCCAAACCTAGAATGCAACTGAGATTTCTTCTTTTCATCTTTATCCCTCCTACATTCACATAAAATGATCTTCATCCCTCCTACATTCACATAAAATGATGACATAAATCAACATAATAAACTCACATAAAATCGTATAAATCACCATAAATTACATAAGATCACAAAAATCACATAAATTGATATTAAATCACAAAACTAAAACAAGGGAAATCAAAATAAAAATTGACACTTACCGGGAGGGATGAAGATCGAAACGCTAGTGACTGTCGATCGTGAAGACTTGCTGGTGGATTATGGGAAGGAGACGGCGGGGGCGACAATTTACAAGGATGGAGATCACGAGGCAGCGGGAGATTGAGAGAAAGAGAGGGGTCTGGATGACGGTGAGGGAGTTGTCAGAGAGTGGAGAGTGAGAGTGAAAGGTCGGGACCACTATATATATAATGGTGTAGGTGTAGCGAGCTTGACGCAACCTATGCCGCTACCATAGAGGTAAACGACTACATGGTATGAATTTATCCACATTCATATCAAACCCGAAATTCACCATGGACCAAACCCAGAATTCATCATCAAATTTAACGAAAATTAAACCCTTCATCATTCATCAAAATTTTATTACAAACAAACATGTACAAAAAACTCTAAAAAAACATACATAAAACAAAGATAAATCCAGAAATTCAAGCATCTAAAAAATCAAATACAACCTAAAAACTAAAAAAAACATCCAGATCTGAAAAGTCTCTGAAGATGGAGACAATTGTTCGAATCTTTGGTCTCGAAACCTCTTTTTTCTGCCAGCCCCAACGCCTCCTGTCTCGAAACCTCCTTTCGGACATTAAGGGACGCCTTATCTCTCCATTTGCGGGCAACAAGGAGATCTTAGTTCAAATCTAGGCTGAAGAGTTGAAAGGTTGAAGGAGGAGAGAGGAATCTGGAGGAGAGAAGAAGAGTGAGAGGGATCTGGAGAGTGAAAGGGATCTTAGAGAGAGAGAGGATCTGGAGAAGCGAGGAGAAGAGTCCAAACCTGTTTAAATTGGTGGCAGTAGCGTCTTGCGCTACCCTAAAACAAATATCTCATGGTGGCAGGTCTAGGGTGGTGTTACCTAGTAATGGCAATCTGGCACCCAAGCCACTACCCCCGTTCCATCAACTACGTAGTGGATGAAGGAGGAACAAGCTAGGTCTGGTAGTGGTTGGTGGGGTAGCGGCCGACTGGGTAGCGGGCTACTTTTGGTAGGGCATTAACCACTATACCCTACTCGCTACCATGCTTGTATGGTGGTTGGTGGGGTAGCGGCTGGGTAGTGAATTGGTAGTGGGCTACTTTCAGGACCGGCCCTGACTACAAGCTGATATACCTTGTGTTTTCGACCCCTAATTTTAAGGGGCAAAAAAAACAAGATATACATAGAAAAAAACATGTACTAATATTTGTAATTTTTATATTTTTGTTTTAAACATTATAGCATTTTATTATTATTGAAAGTTATATTGCTATGTTGGGTTATACATATTTTAAAAGTAAAAAATTATGTAAATATAATTTTGACAGGAGTCCTAGTTTTTCTTTTCACTTCATGAAGCCCCGGAAATCTTAGGACCGACATGCTATTTTTGGTAGCGCCTCAATTGCTATCCTGACCGTTTATTGGATTAACTACGTAGTGATATATTCTCCACTACGTATTTGTGAGGGATAGTGTAGCGCAATTTTCGCTTCATACGCGCTTTTATAGAAGCGCCAATAAGCGCTTCTATCGCCGCTTCTACATGAGGCGCTTTTTATTGATTTGTGCGCTTCACGGCGCTACAGCGTAGCGCCTAAGTAGCGCTTAACGGCGCTTCAGAATGGCCACGTTTGACGCTGACATCAACCAGCCTTTGTACCGCATATAAAGCGCATTAAAGCGGTACAAAGGCTGTATTTTATATTACATACTAAATTTCTAAATATTGTATTTAGTAAATGAAATAATACTAATAAATAATGTGCAAAAATAATGCAAAATTCATTTCAATATATATATTTAAATTTCTAAATTGTTTTATTTACAACAAAAAAGTAAAATGTAATAATATTTGCAAAATTCATTTCAATATATATATATATATATATTTAAATTTCTAAATTGTTTTATTTACAACAAAAAAGCTGAATTAATAAAATCTAAATCCTATGGAGGTGGAGGTGGAGGAGTATCATCATTAGGACCACCGGGACCGCGCTGCTGCTGAGAAGTGTGCCCCTGCAAGAAGCTTCTGATGTAGGCCTCCATCATGTCAGGTGTCGACATGAGCTGAGCTAGAGCAGCAGTGTTCAGGGTGCTGAAATGTGGAGGAACGGAGGGAAGGCTTCTGATGTAGGCCTCCATCATGTCAGGCCTCCATCATGTCAGGTGTCGACATATGAGCCACCGAAAGATTTGGCCGTCGAGTGCGGACCACAAGCTAGATCGTACAGTAACGGAGGGAAGGACCACTGCTTTGCCTGAGCTAACTCCTTGAACCAACTGGCAAAATTTGCTAATCTGTAATCATTCAACCCTTCCTGAGCCAAATCCGGGTAAAGTGAGCATGAGAGCTCATTGAATTGACTGCAATTGCAGGAAACATCAGTGTAACCAGTTTATTTAATTAAATGAAACAAAGTATACTATTATTAAATAAAAACGAATCGACCTTATATAGGGATCAACGGGACAGATTACGGAGAATTTAGGTCTGTACATGGTGCAACTCCTTCTCCGACAGTTTTCTATTTCGTATTTCTCTGAAGTTTTTCATTGGATGGTTAAAATTAGAAAGACCGTTTTCATCAGGCACTGCAGTATAAACTTCATTACGAATGGCGAGGGTTGATGTGAGTCCCAAATTGTCATCCATATAATGCTCGGTGAAATATGCCACCTCTGTACTAAATACTTCTCTATGATCGATCCTTCCTTAAAGCTGTTTGTTGGTACATTTATGTTTCAAAGTTTTCATCATCCGTTCAAATCCATACATCCACCAATATTGGACAGACCACAAATCCTTAGTTGAAGCGGTATATGTACGGTCAAGTGTTCCATGGAGTCAAATAATGATGGAGGAAGATCTTCTCGAGCTTGCACAACGTCAACGCAATAAATTCATCCAACTTCGCACGTCATCTAAACGGAACTCCACGGCGCAGATTATTCTAAAAATTTTGCTAAATTCAGCTATTGGAATCCATATATCATCGGGTATGTTCCCACGCAAGATGATTGGAAGCAATTTTGCATAAAAACATGACAATCATGCGTTTTCATCTTTGTAAAATGAATTATTAGACATGTTGACACAACTTCCAATGTTTGACGCATATCCATCAGGAAGTTTGAGCGTGGTCTTCAACCACTTGCAAACATTCGTAATCTGATCTTCACTCAATGTATAAATTACCTTAGGTTGACATGGTCTTCCATCGCGCCTGGGAACCAAATGTAACTCTGGCCGGATGTTCATTTTCTGCAGATCACGTCTCGAGTTCGCATTGTCTTTACTCTTCGCTTTTTGATTCATAACTGTGTAGAATACATTGTCGAAACAATTTTTCTCAATATGCATTACATCGAGGTTATGTCTTACTAACAAATGTCCCCAGTACGGTAACTCCCAAAAGATTGATTTATTAATCCAGTTGTGAGTCACACCGAAGCCCTCAGGTCGTTGTCTGTCCCAATATGACCCAAAAGGCGGGAACTCAATCTGCTCAATCTCTGTTAGTATTTCAACACCGGACTTATATTCAAAGGGCTCTGCCCGCTCTCGACTACCCCATGATCGACAGTCATGTCGATAAGAATGTCGACGGTGTAAAAATCTTCTATGACACCCCCCACCAACAAGGTTTACGCCCATAAGTTAATTGGAAACTAGATACATTAGCCATACAGTATGGGCATGCAAGTTTTTCATGCGTACTCCAGTCTGATAGCATACCATAGGCCGGAAAGTCACTGATTGTCCAAAGCAGACATGCTCTCATTGTAAAATTCTTCCTACGATGCGCATCCCAAGTTTCAACGCCTACGGTCCATAGACTAATCAACTCGTCGATCAATGGCCGCAAGAAGACGTCAATATTTCGCCCTGGAGATCGAGGACCGGGATCAACAATGCCAAGTAGATATACGGCTGTTTCATACATAAATCAGGTGGTAGATTATAAAGCGTGATGAATACCGGCCACATGGAATAAGGGTTACCATCATCGATAGTGGATTAAATCCATCGGTGCATAAACCTAATTGTACATTCCCGATCTCTTGACAAAATCAAGGTATAGCATATCGACATGTTTCCATGCCGTGATTGGCTTGGGTGTCCAATGGTACCATTTGCATTTGTATTTGCCCTTACATGATAACTCATGAATTCAGCTGTTTTCGACGACTGGTAAAGACGTTTAAGTCTTTCGGTTATTGGGAGATAACGTAGAACCTTCTTCGGTTTCAGTTTCTTCTGCCCACGCCGATCAATACCCCCTTTAAAAGTATATCTATCCGAACCGCACACTACACACTTCAACAAATTGCTGAATCCACCATCGAACAACATACAATTATTCTCGCAACTATGAATTTTCAAGTATGGTAACCCTAAGTCCCTGATCATTTTCTTCGCTTCAGCTGTGCTCGTGGGCAGTGAGTTTTCTCCAGGTAATATTTCATTGATATAATTAATCATTTTTGAGAAAACGGCATCTGATATATTATGCTGACTTTTCAAGCTCAAAAACTTGGTTAAAACCGATAGCTTCTTGTGTTCCGTACGAGCCCCATCATAAAGAGGTTGCGATGCCACCTGCAACAACGCAAAAAACTTTTGTGCCTCCTGATTTGGAATTTCGCCTTTATCAAATTGCATGTCTTCTTGAGTCTCCCCAAAATTATTGTAACAATATTCGTTTGCGTACATTATTAGGACGAATTCCCAAACCTTCATGAACCATTTGACGGACATTCCAACCTTCATAGTCAGCAGATATCGAGTCCCTTTGCGTACTTCCAAGTGAATTACTAGACGACGATCCCTCCACGAATCGATCATGACCTCCAACAATAGTCGGATCGATCAATATTGCCTCACCATGACAATCCCATATATAATAATCTGGTTTAAATCCATACTCGCATAAATGATTTCCAATAGTCACCTTTTCATTATAGAATCTATTTCTACACTTTTTACACGGACATTTCACTGTCGACATTCCATTCGATTCAGCAACTGAAAAGCAAAGTTCAGAAAATATTCGACTCCCTCAAAGAATCTTCGACTGATAAATGCGAGTTCCCTTCTCTAACCGTTGATACATCCAATCACGTTCGTGACCATATTTTACGCCTGCATATCAATATTACTTTATAACAAAACTTAAAAGGTACGTAAAAAACTTACTTAAATATACGATCTATACATGCAAAGTGTATAACTTATTTCCTCCTAATTATAAAGGGTGCATGGGTCCTATCCTATTCATAAAAGTACAATCGGTAAAGAAGTTTTATGATTGTACATGTATAACTCATACAACTTACATAAATTTCGGCAGCATTTCATCTCAGTTCCTCATTATACCATTTTTTTGGTTTTAACTCCCAAATCAGGTATAACAAGGAACAAGACGTAAAATGCAGCGAAAATTATGCAACTGTATCGTTTATACATATACATTCATAAAACTTCAATATACCAGTTGCACTTTTACAAAGCATCAACCTGGACAATCCATGAATATTAAATTAAATATTATATTTTACAATATTATTTCCAATAGTGAAAATAATATTATGCATATAATATTCTACATAATATTCACAGACAGGAACTATGGCTGAAATCTAAAATATCATATTCCACTAATTTTAACAACATAAACTAAGAATAACAAAATCTATATAATTAAATAAGAGAAAATAAAGGGAGTATATAACTTCATACCTAAATAAGCCAACCAAACCTGCTTCGTTGCTTGAACACAAATGGAGCAAGATTTGTAACTCACAAATGGAAATGGGAAGGAATGAGAGCAAGATCTGCAAAAAAAACGGAGCAAAACGAAGGTTTTCGTTTCTGTAAATCTGATGCGGAGAGGGAGGAAGAAGATGGGTTGGTCAATTTAAAGGCCCATGAACCGCTTGTTTACGCTACATTGGCGCTACTACCTCACAAATATCGGTGTCGTCAGCTGTGACTTTATTGAACCGCTTTTATGCGCTACAAAAGCGCATCTTACCCGCTCCCTGAAGCGCAACTTCGCGCTGGATGGCTTCTTCAATGCTTGAAGCGCATAGTGGCGCTTTCAGACGCGCTTCATAGCGGCTCAATGAAGCGTCACGTAGCGCAACAGGGCTGGTGGCTTAGTGGTAGCGCTATTAAGCGCTTCTTATGGCGCTACGAATGTCCCCCCACGTACGTAATGCTCTTCAAGTGGATAAAGTTATCAAAATAAAATTGGTTAACGAACTTGGAGCAACTGTGAATTGTGTGGATACCTAGTTTTTCTTTAATGGAAATAAAATCAGTTAATCAAAAATAAAATACAACACACCAAGGATATGACCTCCAATTCTACAGAAATCAAAGACACTGAAATCACATTTCCTACCAGAAAACCATATTGACCTTTTTGAGCATTACAAATAAACAAAATGTCTTGTTTATCAATAGCTAAATTCTTAGCTCAGATAACTATTATAACTGTGATTTTGGCTTCGGTTCTTACCCCAGGATTTTATGAGAAGACCTAGTTACATGTAAATGTTGCTTCTCATGCATAGGTCTATTATAATAAAACTATTTAATTTTCCGTAAAAAAATACAAATTACAGCATACACATGCATCAAGGTTATTTATCACCCGGGTGAATTTTCACCCACTTAGAGCACTTGGAAAATGAGAGGTGGATATGTAATTGTTCAGTTAGTTGGATTTGGGCTTCCAGATTACAAGAACTATTTGAACTAGTGGGTGAAATATTACAGTGTCGATACACATGTTGCCATGGTTAATTAGGAAGTGAAGCCCATGATAAAAAGAAAAAAAAACAAAACAAAGATATAATTCTACGTTTGTATGCATAATTAATATAGCTAGTCAGGGGTATAGTTAAATAAAGTCTGTTGTTTCTGGGCATTAAAAGAAAAGTCACCAATCATAATTTAACAAATCCTTCAGTATACAACATTCAATAAGCCTCAACATTCTGAGTGCTTTTACCGTTTATATAACATACATATGTATTGTTGAACTTTCAAAAACCATGGCGGTAATCTTTTTTCTCCAAATCTAATAATCGCCTTTTTAAATTTACATATCTCATCCATTTTTATTGTCCATACACTTTTTCTCTAATACAGCATATACGAAAATTCAGTCTAAATGACTAAAAAAAAGTTCTAGTTGTTATGATAATGTTTAAATTTCTTGGCTTCACACGAGAAATAAAAATAAAAAACTTCCAAATACATCTTACATACATATATATATATATATATATATATATATATATATATATATATATATATATATTACTGATTACAAGTAAGTTTTATTTATTTATATAATTATAGTAATTGAATCAATTTGGGGAAGGATATGTATGTAATTAAAGCTATAAAAACGGCGGAGCGGGCTGGCCCTGTCATCTTACCATTCATTTCTTCTTCTTCTTCTTTTTGAAAGGTAGGATTAAAAAAAAAACCCTAATTACTCTCACCAATTTTCTTAGAATTTTGAAAAAAGAACCCTTTTTATTTTTTCTCTTGCTCTTCCAGAATTCAACTAGCTACCTGCATTTTCCTTCTTTTCACTAATAATGGAGCGCTTAAATGGCAAAGCACCAGCCTTGGCTTATGGTCACTCTTCATTTCCACTGTTGGCTCAAAGTTATCCAGAGGCATATGACTTTGAGACCAGGAACAAACTGACACCTGCTCAGGAAGACCAAATGGATAAGAAGCTTAAAAGGTGAAGAAGAATTTTTATCTTTTGTTTTATGAAATATATAGTCTTTCTCTTTTCTTTTACAGTTTCAATTCTATAAACATGCAGTGTTTAATTTTAATTTTGTGTAATAATACGGTCAATAGTTTGGATAAGAGTGAGTAATTGATCGGCTCTGTTTGAAAATAGAGATAGAAGTAAGAAAAACCTCATTAGCAATAATTCTTATGAGTTGATTTGAACTTGTTTTTTTTTATAAATAATTTCAACATTTGAAATCATTTCGAGATGTGAAGCTTGAGATATAGTTAACTGAATTATTTGATATACAACTTGGTCAAATTGAAGCAAAGAAAAAGTTTATACTAGATTAGATAAATCAGAAGAGAGAAATTGGAGAAAGTTGATAGTAAGAAGATGGAAGAGTAAAATTTGAAAATATTTGATATTGAAATATTCAAAAGAAAATTTTCGCGCGCACCGATCTTTAAAGTTGTATCTAATTCAAAATTTGAAATCAAGAAATTTTAATTTTTGTTGTTAGAAGTCACTCTATAAATGATTAAATCTGGTTGACCAGATTTATTTCCTAATATGCTCATCATAAATTACTTACATATTGCAAGATTCTGAACCTTTCAAGTAATCCTATAAAGCTTATGATATTCACATATACATATTAAACTCATTAACATTTACATAGACATGCTTTTTTCTTCTATAAAAATGGAGATTATAACTTTCATGCATATACAGGATTATGGCAAGTCGTCAATACTCTCAAAGATACAGAATGAAACAACTGCAATACATTCTACACCTAGAGACAGAAGCAAAAGCTCTTCAGGTAAGCCAATACAGCTCCCTTTTAGATTACATTTGACTTTTGATTACATGTTTGACTTCAATTTTATTTGAAGATTTTGTTTAGATTTTTTGAAACAAAACATTATTATAAACTAGAATTACTGATCTACGTAATATATATGACAAGTTATTTAACATTGTATATTAAATTATTGAAGAAGAAAATTGATACATTAGATGCCAGAAAAGATTCGTAACAATTAAAAAGAGACGGAAGTAGTATCTATAACAATTTAGGGCCTCGTTTGAGAATATTTGTTTCAATTAACTGCAGTATTTTGTATAATTTTTTTAATGATCACAACTACAACTAAACGCCAACAACTTTTTGAAGACAAAGAAGCTAGCTACTTTAAAAAGCTGTTGCCATACAATTACGAAGTCTCATTTAGTTACACTTATAGGTCAGTGAGTTACGTCCAACTTAATCAAGTAAATGTTCGATTTGTTTTCTTCAATTTACACTAAAACTCGATAAATACTTGTAATTTATATATTTGTGGATTTATGATCAGGCTCATGTAGAGATCGCCACTCCGAGGATCCATTACGTCGGGGAACAAAACTCGTTGCTCCGGGCCGAGAACCGGACGATGAAGCACAGATTGGCGGCGTACATGGGCGAGATCATCTTCAAAGAAGCTCAGTACGAGGAACTGAAGAAAGAGAAGGAGAATCTTTTGAAATGCCTGTATTTCTCCTATCAAACTAGAGATAATTGCCTGGGGTATCTTGAGAGAAGCTGTGATGTCGGAAGTTTTCCGTCACCGAAGGAGGGTGGCAGTGTCGAAAGGAACTAGATTCTTTTTCATCAGTCTTCGTTAATTATCAGATTCTTGTAATAATTTGTCAGATGAGTTTGTCTGAGTTACATTTTACGCACCTGAAAAGTTAGGTGCTTTGAACCAATCAATAAATAAGGAAACTAGATTTTTTTGGTTTTTTTTTTTGTATTTGATCAAGGATACCGTGAGCTCAGGTTTAATGTGTGCCTTCGTCGACACTTTTCATTTTATTTATAAAATTGCCATTTTGGTCAAGATCGTCACTCTACTTCCGTCGATGACTCTCTACCACCACCTTCCTTCCACATTGACAACCTCACCCACAAGTGTAATTTTTGCAACAAAGCCAGCCACCACAAGCCTCTCTCCGCCACCGAGGACGACTATTCCATGTCCACCACCGCCGCTCTGATTCACGAGAGCTCCATCTTCTATTTGAGATTTTCCACCGGACAGGCTTTAGGAGGCCATAAGCGCCGCAACTACTAAATCCGACCGTGCCGGAGCAGCCAATCCCTTCATGAGCCATCATCGCTCCATTCCCAACCATTTCATCACTTGAACGACACAATTCATCTCACGACCCGGAGCTGCAACTTGTTGCACATGACATAATTATGATACGTCTACGTACCTTAATGATTTGCCTTTGACATAAAAATGATGTAACCACGAATTACATACAAATAATGCTCATGAAAGCTATTAGAATGAAGTTAATAATGTCAATTAAAGCGTATCATTCGACATATCATACTTCCATTAATGGTGAATTAGAAGAACATCAGCTGAACGACGTGATTCATCTCACGACCCGGAACTGCAACTTGCTGCACATGACATAATTATGATACTCCTACGTAACCTTAATTATATGCATTTGACTCATTATGATGCATTTTGTTATAAAAATGATGTAATCATGAATTACATACAAATAATGCTTATGAAAGCTATTAGAATGAAGTTAATAATACCAATTAATTAACATTATTCGACATACCATACTTCCATTAATGATGAATTGGAAGAATATCAGTTGAAGCTGATGGACGAAGATAAATTTTCATCCAAAAAAGTATCACATTGTACCACAAAAGCTACATTTCACATAGAAACATCATACTACATAAATAGAAGCATCGCATTGCACCACAAAAGTATCGACTGCATACACAGAAGCATCATTTTTTTATTACTTAAAATAAAATCATTAATTTTCCTGCATCATTTTTTGGAGGATGGAGTTCATAAGTTTGATACATAGAGTGCATCAGTTTTAGAGAATGGACTGCATTATTTACGTTTATCATTCAGGAGAGGAAGTGCATCATGATAGCGATGTGATATACAACCATTTGATCACTTGCTTGAACTGAATTATATACCTGAAACACCAATCCATGTGTGTGTTTTTATTTTTGATTTTGATCTCTCATATAGGCATGTAGTCTGAACAATGGTAATGCTGCAAGTCCGTAGTTGAAGCTTTTCTGAACATGGACATGCTACCCATAAACTCAATTTGTTTCACTTTTACCCCATCCTCTCCACCTCCTTCCTCCCTTATTGCATACCTCATCACCACCCTTAGCAACTAACGGGTGTTTTATAAGTATACAAAACAATCTCAAATTCAAGTAGCTAGATAAAAGAGTGTGGATAGGTTGTGTCTATGACACACTATTTGTGCCTCTAGATAAAAGAAGGAAGGAAGAAACACAGAAGAACACGGGTCAAGCTTGTCGCCGTGTTTGTCGGTGACGATTCCGGAATCTCCCGAACTACCAAGATTCTTCCGTCCTTCCGCATGCAACAACGAAATTAGAGAAGAATCAAGCCGATCGACCTTCCTTCTTTGCAAATTCAACAAAACCAATATCGAAATCAACCGCCGGCCTTCCTCCGGCAATAAAAACCACCGGCCATGCATTTGTTCAACCGTCCAAAGTGATGCTCTCTGACAACAATACAATGCGTTTCTGAAGCACTTTGATGCGCTTACGTAAAATTATAACGCGCTTGTTCTAATGACTCTAATGCAAACATTTTATGTCTTGATTCAAAATGATACACTTGCTGTCACGAATGATGTGCTTTTGAATAATTATGATGCTCTTTGTTATTGGACAAAGTATGATGTATTTGTTAAAAATGATGCTCTTGGTGTCAAGACTAATGTTCTTTGTTTCAAGTACGATGCTCCACCTCACAAATATGAAGCACTTGTTCTGAGGACTTATGGTGTACACATTTTCTTATAGATTTATTTATTTATGCTTATAGATTTTTTAATTCAATTTAAGTTATGTATTGGTAATTTTATTTTTTAAAGTAATTTAATTAAATTAGTGAGCCGTAGTTCTGTCTATGAAAACTTGTAAGAATATATTTTTTACACTTTATTTCAATATGTTGGAATAACGGTGTGAAATAATATATTGTCTGAGTTTTCATGGATTGTCCAAGTTGGACGGTTTGTAAAAGTTTACTATCGGTATATTAAACTTTTATGGTTGTGTATGTAAAAGCGGCGGATTACATAAGTTTGGTCGCATTTTCGTCTTGTTCCACGTTATACATTGCAGGAGTAATATTCCGGAGAAATGGTATAGTGTGGAACTAAGGCTAAAATCTGCCGAAATTTATGTAATTACTGATTTACGTGCGCAACGATAAAAGTTTCTTCACTAATAGTACTTTTATGAACAGAATAGGACCCATGCACCACGGATCTGGATTAGGCGAAAATGATATGTGAATATTAATTGTGCATGTTTATTGTTTTTATTGATGAATGAATGATCATAGGAAAGACCGTAAATGGGCGAAGGGCGTGATTGGATGTATCGGCGCTTTGAGGAAGGGACTCGCTATATAAGTGAAAGATTTTGGACCGGCCTTCAGGAATTCTTGGATTACGCTTTTTTTGTTGCTAAATCGAATGGAGAAGAACCGGTGAAATACCCGTGTACAATTTGTAAAAATAGATACTATTATGATCGAATTACAATTGGTAATCATTTCTTGTTAGACGGATTTACACCCAATTATCATGTGTGGGATTGCCATGGTGAGCGACCTGAGATCAATCCATGTGTTTATCGAGGTTATCGCTTTGTGAAGTAGCGTCGACATCATCAAATCGCGCAAGTACAAGTACCGCAATACATAATTCTTCGATGGTAGCCAAGAATGGCGGCTTACGAAGAAATGGTTCGTGATGCTTTTGGGTTTCATGAGCACTCTAATAATTTTGAAAATGATCGAGTAACGACGATGAGGACGTTTCAGCTCCCAAGTGCCAAAGCGAAAGGCGCAATAGTTTTTACAAGCTGTTGTGTTATGCATCAAAACCTTTATATGAAGGTTGTGGTGATAAGTACACCAAATTATCGGTTGTATCCAAGTTGTTGAGTATGAAAAGTCAACACAACGTATCAGATGCCTTTTTCTCTGAGATGATCGGATATATCAATGAAATATTACCTGGAGGAAACTCGTTGCCAACAAGCATGTTTAGTACGAAAGCTATGTTGAAGGAGCTGAGGTTACCGTATAAAATAATTCACGCTTGTGAGAATAATTGTATGTTGTTCTACGGTAGGCTGCAGCAAGTTATTGAATTGTAGGGTGTGTGGAGCGGATAGGTATCAAGTGTGTGACCGGGTAAGAAACCGAAACCAAAAAGGTTTTGCGATATTTACTAATCACCGAGCGGCTACAACGGCTTTACCGGTCGTCTAAAACCGCAGAGTTCATGACGTATCATATTAGAGCAAGTGGAAATGTATCGACAACTTTGTTGGACATCCATCTCAAGGTGAGGCTTGGAAACACGTCGGACGAAATGTATCCGGATTTTGCGGGTACGAAGCGTACGATTGGGGTTAAATACTGATGGCTTTAACCCATTGTCTGATTCAGGACAATCATATTTGATGTGGCCTGTATTTATCATTGTTTATAACCTGCCGTCTGATTTATGCATGAAGGAGCCGTACACTTTTATGCCTCTGCTAATTCCAGGTTCTCGATCTCCTGGCCGTAACAATGATGTGTTTCTACGTCCACCGATTGAGGAGCTACAAGTTTTATGGAATACGGAGTGGAAACTTGGGACGCGCACCGTAATCAGAACTTTGTTATGCGAGCATGTTTGCTTTGGACGATAAGTGATTTTCCGGCGTACGGAATGCTATCGGGCTGGAGTACGCATGGAAGACTTGCATGCCCATACTGCATGGGTGATGTTAATAGCTTTCAGTTGAAGCATGGACGGAAAACCAGTTAGTGGGGCTGTCATAGGAGATTTTTACCACGTCGGCATGCTCTGCGTAACAATACCGAATCGTGGGGACAAACTAACCGTAGACATTCGTGTGCGTATAAGTCAGGTCATGAGATCTTAAGGGATCTTAATAGGATTGTATTCCCGGCATTCGGAACACCGTGGGACAAAATGAGGGCTGACAAGTTTGGCGATGAGCACAATTGGGTTAAGAAATCAATTTTCTGGGAGTTGCCGTATTGGGCAGACTTGAAAGTACGCCACTGTCTGGATGTAATGCACATTGAGAAAAACTGTTTTGATAACATCTTCTACACAGTTCTGAACGTGAAAGGGAAAACAAAGGATAATGCACAGTCGAGACGCGATTTGCAGGAGTTAAATATCCGTGATGAACTGCATTTGAGCATTGGCCGGAATGGGAAACCATTTCAACCGAAGGCATTATACACGTTAAACGATGATCAGATTGCGATGATTTGCAATTGGTTGAAGCATATCGTTAAACTTCCCGATGGGTATGCCTCTAACATTGGCAGATGTGTCAATACGGCAAACAATACTTTTTACAGTATGAAAACTCATGATTGTCATGTGTTCATGCAGAAGCTCTTGCCGTTACATTACGTGGTTTCATCCTGACGGCATTTGGATGCCAATTGCAGAATTTTGCAAATTCTTTAGCTACCGTGTTCTAAGGATATTCAGTTGGACGATGTGGAGAAGCTTGATGAATTAATCGTCGTAACATTGTGCAAGTTGGAAAAGATCTTCCCGTCATCATTCTTTGACTCCATGGAACATCTTACTATGCATCTACCTTGGAACTGCGAACTTGCGGACACATCGGCTATTGGTGGATGTTTCCTTTGAAAGGAATATGAAGAAGTTGAAAGCAAAATGTGCGAACAAACAATTTCGGAGGGCTCGATCATTGAAAAGTTCCCGATACAGAGATAGCTTTTTGTGAGCATTGCATGGAAGATAATCAAGGAACACGGGTGAACCCTCACATACGGAACAAAATTAGTTTTCCGACAGTGTTAACGATCCGGGACTACCGATTTTCAGTCATCCTACAAGAAGCGTTTGGGAAGGCTCGGGCTCGAGATTTGTCTGCTGAAGAAGTAAATCATGTCCAAATATACATTCTTAGAATTTTCGGGAGGTGGAGCAATTCGTGAATCGATTTAACGAGCTGTCCGCAACCGGTTCCCGAAATGAACGATGATCTTTGTGGACAACTTACGGTGGCGAGTTTGCACGTTGGTTCAAGAATGTGGTTAGTTTGTGTTTATTTATTTACTCATTTATTTACTCATTTATTTGTTGCGATCTTAATCGGAACGAAATTTATATGTTGATTGGCAATTCTGTATAGGCCGACGCAAATCAGGCAGCCCTCCCACAAGCACTATATGACCTAGCGTGCGGTCCTAGAATGAGGGCTAAATCGTTTCCAGGTGTCTATGTTAATGGGTACAGGTTTCACACAAAACAACATGGTGAAACTAAAGCGACCGCGAATTGGGCGTCTGCGTTGGGGACACAAATGCAGGACTATTTTGATTTCTATGGCTGGATTGACGAAATTCTTGTTCTTGATGCGGGAACAATAGTCTTACAATCTTCAAGGGTACGTGGTTTTCGACCACTAAAGGCATCCGCACCGATAAAATTTCAGGGATCATCGAAGTCGAGTACACATCCCGACTATATCCTGATGATCCATTCATTCTTGCAAGCCAGGCCCAACAAGTGGTATACGTCGAATATCCTTCAAAGCGTCGTGACCTGAAAAACTGGTGGACAGTTTTCAAAACGAAACCCCGCCGATTTAGGGACGAAAGTGTTGATAATGCAAGTGCCACTGTAATCGATGCGCACTGCACGAGATTGACGGAACATCCTTTAGAAGAATCGACAACACTTGGTGAAACCATACGACCGCCCTCGATGAAAGTATGTCATTACTATATCACCGTGCCCATACCGATATAGTTAAAGTGGATAACGATGTGGAAAATTACCAGGCGTATGACGATGACGATGACGTTCCTGTGGATTTGTAGTAGAATATCTCTTATTTGAATTTGTACTCTCGGAGGATATTTGTACTAAATTCGTAATTCTAAACAATATCCAAATGCATAATAAATTTGGGTTAAATTGTAAGTTCCAAAGATGTTTGGGCTAAATTGTAAGTTTTTGTTGAATTTGCGTGAGCCCCACAATATCCAAATGCATAATAAATATGGGGAAACGAAAAGTTCGAAATTGGCTGTTTGTGGGCTTCATCGCGGCCTCACTACGGCCCAACCGCGGTGAGACAAGTGGCTGGGCCTTACTGCGGCCTCGTGCGCAGTGAGGCCCAGCCCATTTACGCCATCTGCGGCGATTACATGATGACTCGATTAAAAATCTGAATCGTCTTCTTCATCGCATTTCCCTCTCGGTTCATCTCCCTCTCCTCCCAAAAACCACCGTCCCTCATCGCCGTCCTCGCCGTCGAAGCCGTCGCAACCGCTCGGGCTCGTCACCGCCGCAGCCTCCCCTTGCCCCAGGTGAGTTTTATTTTCGAATTCCACGGTTAGTTTTTGAGTTTTTGAGTTTGTTTCATTGATTTGTGTTTTTGAATTTTTGAGTGGAAATTAGTTTAAATCAGTTGGAATTAGTTGAGATTAGTTGGAGTTTTGTGGAATAGGTTAGTTTGTGAGTTTTGTGGATTTATGAATTTTGTGGAATTATTTGAGATTAGTTGAGGATTTTGTGAATTTTGTTTAATTATTTGTTGAGATTGTTGGATTAGTTGAGATTATTTGAGATTAGTTGGAATTTTGTGAATTTTGTGGAATTATTTGTTGAGATTGTTGAATTATTTGAGATTAATGAATTATTGATATTAGTTGAAATTAGTGAAATTAGTGAATTAGTGAATTAGTTAAATTAGTGAATTAGTGAATTTTGTGGATTAGTTGAAATTAATGAATTAGTGAAATTAGTGAATTTAATTAAATTAGTTGAAATTAGTTAAATTAGTGAAATTAGTGAATTAGTGAATTTTGTGGATTAGTTAAATTTAATGAATTAGTGAATTTAACTAAATTAGTTGAAATTAGTTAAATTTGTGCAATTAGTGAAATTAATTAAATTAGACAAATTAATTGAAATTAGTGAAATTAGTTGAAATTAGTTGAAATTAAT
Source organism: Stellera chamaejasme (assembly GCA_024586325.1). Taxonomy (NCBI): domain Eukaryota; kingdom Viridiplantae; phylum Streptophyta; class Magnoliopsida; order Malvales; family Thymelaeaceae; genus Stellera; species Stellera chamaejasme. Next base: position 18,210,188 of record CM044986.1, read on the forward strand.
GAATTAGTGAAATTAGTGAATTTAATTACATTAGTTGAAATTAGTTAAATTAGTGAAATTAGTGAATTAGTGAATTTTGTGGATTAGTTGAATTTAATGAATTAGTGAAATTAGTGAATTTAACTAAATTAGTTGAAATTAGTTAAATTAGTGCAATTAGTGAAATTAATTAAATTAGACAAATTAATTGAAATTAATTAAATTAGACAAATTAGTGAAATTAATTAAATTAGACAAATTAGTGAATTTTTGAATGGTTCGAGGTATGGCGGACACACCATCCCGTAGCCAGGATGCGTCAGGCTCGGGCTCACGTGGCTCGGGTTCACGTGCCTCGGGCTCACGGACGACTGAGTTCTCTCGCGAGAGGCGTGGTGGCGGCTCTCGCACATCGAGCCGCCCTGGACCGTCGTCTCAGACACCGGAGCACACCGAATCGGTGGAGCAGCCGATCCCTTCTCCTCGGTCCGATGCTCGACTGCCTGGGCCGACGCACGCAGGGACCTCCCGCGCCTCCGATTAATCATCTATCAAGGTATTTAGTCAATAAATTTAGAGATGCAATCACAAATCATTAAACAATATCCATTAATCACAAATATCACATACCCATAATTCAAGCTTCACTAAAATTCCTAAGAGACAATCGGAAATTAGCTACTCATCATAATGAAAAGCATAAATAGAGAGTAATAAAAGAAACCCATGCTCCGGTGTGAATGTGAGTGTGAGATGAACAATTCTCGGCGAAAGTGGCAATGTGAAACAACTAAATCTGAGCCTAGAACCAGATTCTACTCAGAAAATGGAAGGGAGCCCCAGCTCTAATCTAAAAGGTGTGAAGAAATGGAGCTTGGGTGCCTATAGGTTGAAGAAGGCGATGAAGTCGTCTCCTGCTACTGCTCCTCCCAAAAATCTCATGTCTCCAGCTCTCTAAAAGACCACCGCACGCTTAGGGGTAAAATTGAAAGATGGCCGAAAGTTTAAGGGTGTGGCCGAATTGTTGGTAATTTTGGAAAAATTAATTGTGTGGAAAAGTTAACAAAATTAGGTTTTTGTAACTTTGTGGAACTTAAGGGCTAACTTGAAAGTTCTTAAAAGTTTAAGGACTAAAAGTGTAATTAAAGATAGCCACTTTAAGTTATGGAATTAATTATGGATACTTTAAGTATAAATTTGTCAATTTCTACAACTTTGTGAAGTTTAGGTCACGATTGCAAACTTCGAAAAGTTAGAGGACTTAAGTGGTAATTTTGGATAAATTCCCAAGTAAGGAACTTTAGTTAATTAACTAGAGTTATGTTGTGTTTCGACTCAGATTAAATCTGCATTTCTGTGGATATCTTGTTGTGGAGCGTCTCGAAGGCCACATGATTATCCGTTTACGCTAAGTAAGGGGTTTAGCTTTCTTAATACGCAATGCGCTTCAACTCATGTTTATTAGGTTAGTTAAGGGCTAGTACTCGGGTCGAGGTGGGGTCCAGTGACTCCGGAGCTAGTCACATGGTACATAGCGGTTTGCAGTTTTCATTATTATTCGACTTCATGCTTATTGGGGGTCGATGACGGAGCCACTCTCATATATGGTTTTCTGGAATTATGCTATATCGGATATGCTTATTGGGGGTCGACGGCGGACCCAATTTATGTTCTGTGTTGGCTTTATGCTGCTTCCTATTATGACAGTCAGGGGCAGATCACACCTCGCTGGTACCATGCATTTTGATCCCGATAATCAGTGTGAGCTTAACAAGCCGTCGTAGGGTGCTGTCTGAGGTCTGAGACCACTTGTATGGGAAAGTACCACCAGTCCGACGGGACTTCTGAGCATCATGAAATTTGCATATCACATTTCTAATTATACTTAAGATTGTATTATCTGTTAGTTCATTGCATACTAACCTTTTATGCAGGGAAAAACATTTATAAAAAAAGTTTTCCCGTTATCGTACCTGGCCCCTTACGGGTTCTTTCGAGAACTTACCCCCACATATTAAACATTTTCAGGGGATTCTGGCAAACGACCTGCGGAGTAGATCTCCCGCAGTGATCGTTCTGCATTCTGTATTTTTTAGAGGTATATTTCTGATTAAGTTTGGGGGTTATTCTCGTTAGATCCTTTCTGTGATCTGTCGATTAAATTTACACGTTTAGTCTGACGTTAATTTCTCCTGTTTATGTTTAGCAGCTGTCACAGCCACCCCGCCCGGTTGCGGAGGCGGAGCCGGCCGCGACGTCGGAAACAGGAATTACGGCGGAATGCGTGGCAACGGAGCATCGAGCTCCAAACAAAACCGTCAAGTAACCACTAGCAACCTAAATACTCATGCAAGGCAAGTATACGAATAATCCAACTTTCACCACACAAGCAGTTCATGGTATATCCCATTTCAATCATCGCCGCAACACAAGTACCAAATCCATAATATAGCAATTCCGATGTAAGCAAGTCGGGGCTCCGCCCGCGACACGAAGACAGATAAAGCGAGAATATATTCCAGATTTAGACACATATACAAAACCATGATCTGATCTATATGCATGCAGTTACAGCTACAGAGCCATTAAACAAAATCCTATATATATATATACCTAAGTGCGGAATCAGAAGCCTCGCGCTCAAGAATTCCCGCACGTGGTACCTTCTGCTCTGTAACCCAAGATGTCGGGAAGCACCGCGATCTCTATGCCGCTGGTTGCTTGTCGATCGCTACTGAAAGATGGTAAACAAATAAAAGGGTGAGTCCTCGAAAGGACTCGGTAAGGGCTTAAGGTAAAGTGCGGTTTGCCGTGGCAACAATCTGAACCTGCAAAACAGAATATCACAACATATGCATGTACATATAAGCATAAAATATAACGAAAATCAGAAACCAACATATGCGGTCCAACCGCCAGAACGACCCGTAACGACAGCCCTCAACAGAGGTCAGAATATACAGATCAGAACAGAACAGAAGCACGGTACCGGCTGGGGTCGCGAGCCCCAAACTGTCGTAGGGTCACGTAGCAAGTATCGGCACTCCTGATGCGGATACGCAGAATGTCGGACTCCCGGTGCGGATACGCAGAATGTCGGCACCCCTTCAGTGCGGACACAGAACAGAAGTATCGGCACTCCTGGTGCGGATACGCAGAATGTCGGCACCCCTTCAGTGCGGACACAGAACAGAACATATAATAATAACAAGAATACATAAACATAAACAGAAGTAACATTACCTGATAACCATATACAGAACAGAATAGGAACCCGGGCCTCTAAGGTCATCCGGGCCTTGAAACAGAACAAACGTACATTTTACCAAGTTAAGCCCTTACCTCTGAAACGCTGCCCCGCAGCCCAGAACTCGGAAAATCCCGACTTCCGACCCGTAATGCCCAACTTGGCTCCTAAGGTTCCACGCTACTCCACCAATACAGAATCAAGCTGGATAACCATAGTTGAGTCAGAACACATCCAAATAATCCCAGAAAGAAATTCTCGCACAAACCCGCACTTTCCCTTCATCGAAACTTACTTCTCTTCCTATCTAAGTTCTTCTTGGGTGAGTTTTGGCATGTGCACAACCTGTGCGCAAGCCTTTGTGCGCTGTGCACAAGCTTGTGCACAACTGTGCACAATCTCAGGCGCAGGTTGTGCTGTGCGCACAAGGCTGCACAATCTCAGGCGCAAGGCGCTGCTGCGCATGTGCTTCTGTGCACAATCAAGCTGCGCAAGGTGCGGTGCGCACAAGGCTGCGCACAACCTGCGCAAGCAAGGTCTGTGCGCCGCGCACAAGGCTGTGCACACCCGTGCGCAAGCTCCGTGCGCTGCGCACATATTTCGTGGCCGCACTGTAAGGTTTTTCGAGTTCGAATTTACACATCAATAATTCGGCATTTAGGGTTTCTTCAAACTAAGGAGTTTTTCCAAAATCCAACCATAGATTCTTACTCCTCTCAAGCCCAAGAATAACATACTAAAATTTGGAAGCAAGAGGATCATCAAAACTCATAGCAAAGAACAAACACAAAATCCTCTCTAAACCCATTTTCCATCCAAATTCATGCTTCCAACCTTACAAAGAGAAGAAGAGGAGAAACTTACCAATGATTTGCACCCAAAACCTTGTTGATTCCTTGCCAAATATGAAGAAGGAGAAGCTTGGTGAACAGCTCCCATGGCTGCTCATGGTTTCGGCAGAGAGAGGAGAAGGAAGAAAGAAGAAGAAATGAAATAATTTCATTTAAGAAATAATTACCCAAATATATATATATATATATACCCCTTTCTTTTTTCCTCTTAAATCAATAAGGGACAAGTGTCCCTTATCACTCACACACACACACATGCTGCCGAAATAGGCTGCTGCTGCCCATACCCCTTTTTATTTATTTTGCAACCATAATTCAATTAACTCCCCATTTTTCCGAAAGTTCCAATTCTTTTTGCCCAAAAATAATTACCGGATTCCAAAATTAATGAAACTCGGACACAATCTTCAGAATAATATAACATTCACAGAACATTTTTCAAAAGTTCATTTGCCTTTCCGGAGTGTCCTACCGAGCTCGCTGAACCCGAACCAAAACCCGACGTGCGAGCGTGTCAACCTTAACCGAAATTCCGTCACTCCAAAATTCTATAAAAATACCCATAAATTCCATCTTAAATTCAAACACAACTTACCCCAAAGCCGACAGAAAATTTCCATCCCGAGCCCCGGGATTCCCGTCCCGAGCCGGAGTCGCCGAACCGAACGTCCCGTCCCAAATAATAAACTCTACAAACACATCCGGGACGACTCCACGACTCAAAAACATCGAACGGCTTCCCAAACAGAGATATCGAGATCGATACCGAGCCCCCAGTACGTCCCGAGGCGACCCCGACAACCCCCCGGCGCCAGAAAAATATTTTCGGCGGAAACGTCCGGGGACCCACACTACCTCAAATACGAAGGGTTCGCCAAAATGATACTCGGATAGGGCTCGGAAGCCGTCTGAACGCCGAAAACGTGACCCGCAGCTAAAACCGGAGCCCGGGTCACCCGGTCGCAACCTCGCTCGGGGTGACCGTAACATTCTCCCCTTAGAACTCTTGGTCCTCCAAGAGTAGCCTCGAACCAACCAGACAGGTGACACTACCAACCAATATACAACCATTCCTCTAACCGAACAATCGGACCACCGTATCTTGGTGCGGCGGGAGTGGTAGTTTAGACTACCATACCGAGCCTCACGGCGTCCCACCCTCCGGGTGCATCTTATCGCACCCGAGTCGGTTGCGGTATTTCTGCAGACAACCCCAGCAGCATCGAACCTAAATCTAACCGATCCACAACAGTTATCACGGAAGGTACCACATAAAACAGAAATAGTTGGGGGGTAAGGCCAACCTAACAACTTACTCTGGAAACTCATGATAACCGATATAACTCGGGGTAACTTGCCCCGCCTATCACATCTTATTGTTCCTCTGAACGGTACTACCTCGATCAAATTCTATTACCAAGCTCGATTCAAGAGCCCTACGGCGGCGGTTCGTATAAGCGGTGGTGCGATCATCCGCGGTTTTAATCCGCGCTGTAATAACTGATCTTTGCCGTAGACTCTCAAAAGCTTGGGTCCCAGCTTAACCCGATCGACGCATCATCCAACGGTATGGTGTCATACACCTCTCGTACAACACCTCATGAGTGCCACGTTAAACGTAGTCAAAGCAATTGTTGTACGAAAACTCTATCAAAGTAATCTGCTGGTCCCAAACTCCTCCAAAATCCGGAAATGCTGATTCACAAAGCATATCCTCCAATATCGAATCACCCACTCCGACCGCCCGTCTGTCTATGGGTGATAAGTCAGTATTCAGATGGAGTCGCGTGCCCAGCGCTTCATGAAAAGCCCTCGAACCGTGCCGTGAAACACGGATCACGGTCGAGATACAATGGAGTCTCGGTACTCCATGTAATCGTACAACCTTACCGATGTAAAGCCGGGCAAGCTTCTCCAGGGTGCAGGACCGAATAGGCGAAAGTGTACGCACTTTGTCACCGATCCACAAAACCCAGATAGCATCATGATGAAACCGTGTCGGGCGGTGCGGTCGAAAGTCCTGCCGGTTCTCGATGCTCACACCGCCGAGTGTGCCCCCTCTAAAATATCATTCCAGAACTCCCGATCCTCTGGTACACAAGGCGGTCTCGGAAGTATAGCAATCCTGCCATACGAAACGTCGGTAACAAAGAACTCTTATCTTCCCGGATAACTTCTTCAATACCGGATCTCTACCTGCGCTTCGCGCATCCTATCAAGCCACTCGGAATGTATGGTAAGTGTAATAACCTCGAGCACACTCCCAGAGCTGCCACTGTGCCAAAGGCACGTCGATCACTCTCCTCGGATCGGTCACCAACATTTCCTCCTTTAATTAAGCCGGTATACTTCACCTTTCGAGCATCGGCAACGCGTTGCCCTTGCCGAGATGTACCCGATACTACAATCATAGTCCTTAATGTATTCGAGACATCTGCGCTGCCTCATGCTAAGCTCCTTCTGTGCAAACAGATATTTCAGACTCTTATGGTCGGTAAGAATCTGAAATTTATTACCAAGCAGATATTACTTCCAATGATTCAACGCATAATTTACCATAGCCAACTTCCGGATCATGTGTCGGTCGGTTCAGCTCATGCGGTCGCAGCTGCCTTGACCCATAAGCTACCACAAACGCTCCTGCACCAACACACATCCCAAACCAGACGTGGAAGCATCCGTATAATTCACATACGGTAAGATCGGATCTGAAAGAGTCAGAATCGGAGCGTTAGTCAACTGCCACTTCAACTCCGGAAAATTCTGCTCACACCTATCAGACCAGATAAACGGTTGACCCTCCTTGGTCAACTGCGTGAGCGGAGATGCCAGAATAGAAAACCCTGGTACAAACCTCTGATAAAATCCTGCTAACCCCAGGGAGCTCTTGATCTCCCGTACCGTGGTAGATTGTTTCCAATCCCAAATTGCCTTCACCTTCTCTGGATCCACAGACAGACCATGCTCAGATATAATGTGTCCCAGAAAGGTGACTTCCCGAATCCAGAACTCACACTTTGAGAATTTAGCATAAAGCTGATGTTCCCCAGAGTGTCTGCAGAACTATCCTCAGAAGCTCCCGATGCGAGTTCGCATCCCGAGAATATATCAGAATATCATCAATAAAGACCACTACAAATGAATCCAAGTATGGTGGAACACCCGATGCATCGATCCAAGAATGCTACCGGAGCATTGGTCAGCCCAAATGGCATGACCGTAATCTCTGAGTATCCAAATCGGGTGCGGAAAGCGGTCTTAGGTATATCCTCCTCCTTCACCCTAAGCTGAAAGTATCCAGATCGGAGATCAACCTTCGAGAAACTCTCGAACCCGAAGTTGATCAAAAGATCGTCAATCCTCGGTAACGAATACTTATTCTTCCCAATAAGAGCATTCAACCGTCTGTAATCAACACAAAGTCAGAGTGTCCCATCATTCTTCTTAACAAACAAAACCAGAGCACCCCACGCTGAAGTGCTCGGTCGGACGAAACTCTTTTGCCGTAATTCCTCCAGTTGCTTCTTCTACTCCTGCATCTCAGAAATAGGCATCCGATAAGGAGGAATAAATATCGGAGCAGTACCCGACTGCAGGTGGGTGTCAAACACAATTCCCCGCTCTTATGGTAATCCGGGCAACTCCTCCGGAAATACCTGCGGAAAATCTCGAACCAAGGCATACTATCTAACTTCAACCTAGTACCAGCCTCATTCAGATCATAGCATTCCCCTACACCAACTATCGACGGATGATCCGTAATCGCAACATGTACCGTCTTTGTGCGATAGTCAAACCAGTCCGAGTCGTGAGAGGTAGTACCTCTCCGAAACCATAATGGTTCGGGTTGCACAATCAATGTGCAGAATTCTCGGATAGCCAGTCCATCCCAAGAATAATATCATAGTTCGGCGTGTCTAAAACCAACAAATCCGATCATGTCAAATGTCCGCCTACGATATCGTACATACCCGAACCATCTCATTGGAAAACGTAAACCGACTCCAGCAGCTTTTTACTAAATGCGTTTGAGGCAAGGTACTAACAGACAGATGCGTAAATGTAACACTTTTCTATGTTACAATGGAAACAGATGCTCTGTATCAAGTAATACATGAACCGACACCTTATTCGAAATAAAGTACCTGCAGAACTCCTGCCGACTCGAGCCTCCTGTGGTGGTACACGACCGCCGACTAGGTCCTCCCGATAACTAGGGCCTCCCCCTCACTACGAAAAACTTGTCCTGCTCGAGCTGCTATGGTGGAGGGTGGCTGAAGCTGTCGCTATTGAGGTCTCGGGCCACCTGCTGAAACCCACGCCCTCGCGGCGCGTTGGGTTGCGTCAAGACTATGGACGCCGAAGGCGCAAAACTTAAGTCTTGTAATAATAAGTCATGTGCTTTGCACATGACATCCTTTTTGACATCATAGTGAATCATAATCACTAGAAATAACAAGAGACCAAGTCCAATACTTTCCACTAATCACATTTCGCCAAGTGTCACAGCTTGGCTCGCACCGAGCCAGAAAACTGCCCGAAACCGTAATTTCGACCGAACATTTTTCTTCACGAAAAATGTAAATTATATCCCGACTCCAGATCTTCCTCAAAGCGCAAATCTGAGTCCCGGGTCACTCCGAGAGCCGTTTCTCCGCCCAAAATCCCGAAAATCGTCCGACGGCAACCCCGACCCGAAAAATATTTTCCGCGGAAATGTCCGGTACACCGCCGGGACACGAAATCAGATATCAGGTCAATCCGAACTCGGTTGAATGCGAAGCAATCTGACCGGAGTAGCCGTTGGCCCCGGCGGCCAACCGGCTCAGAATAGCCTCCCTCCAGGAGTTTGTCAATTCCTGCAAACCAAGTCTCTAATACCTCCGGCCCTCCTCGGCCGCTGAACCTCGGGGGGGATCCAAACTCTAAAACCTCTCCAAAAGTCCAACCTCGTCAGATTGGTGTCTCAGATCTCCCCGTCGTTGATAGGACCGACGAGAAGTCTAGGTGTCGTAGTGACCACGCTCCTCGGAGTCACTCACTTACCAACTCCAAAGTCAGAGCGAGTAGTGGCTATAGTCTCGCTATCACCACCGATCAAAATGCCCTTACCGTGGCATAAACAGATTTTCCCCGCCATCGCCGCCCCGAACCAGCTAGGGTGGCGGTAATACCAAATCGAGAGGGGTCCCTACGACCGCTAAACCTCGGGCGGTGAGTGTGGTTGTTCGGACCACGGGTTACGCCTGAACCCGTATCCTATTCCACGGAGGTGTGGGATCTCGATCCCGCCTCCGGTACCAAATCACGCTATTCGCGTGTAGTACACAATTCCTCAAACCAAGTCCAACCAGAAAAACAACTTATCCCAAACCAAATTTCCAAACCATATACCAACTCAACCCATAACCAACAGTTCAAACCCTATCTCTCGGAGGCATGGGATTACAATCCCCTCCCTCCGGTCACAAAACACACTGCCTACGCGTGTGAATTCAACCTGAGACATTCCAGACCAAACAGAATCCAGACAACTCGGTCACTCCTAATCTCTACAGAAGCTAGCAGCAGTTTTCTAAGGCTCTGTAGTGTAATGCAATGCATGATGCAGAGATTCTTTTCAGAATCTCACAACCAAATATTCAACTCTAAACCACAAAACCAAACCATGCTCATAACACAGAAACACCACACAAATCACCCAAGATTCATCGGAGTACCTCAAATTTTCAAAGTGCTCCAAAGAACCGCCCGCTGCTCCACATCCATTCCGAAACGGTTCAAATAAGGAGGTGGCCAGTCTCCGTACAGAACCGCCCAGAATGAAACGTAGAACGGTGGCTTGTACCTCGAAGTCACTTCCACAGTCACTTACCCATGAACAGACTTAACTTACTCCAAAAGTCCACCCTCGGACTTGTATACTAGCCTTCCACATTCCATACCCAAAACCAACATACTTTACCTTTTGGGTCATTCCGACCCGACCTGCTCGATACCAACTTGTCACAGCCACCCGCCCGGTTGCGGAGGCGGAGCCGGCCGCGGCGTCGGAAACAGGAATTACGGCGGAATGCGTGGCAACGAGCATCGAGCTCCAAACAAAACCGTCAAGTAACCACTAGCAACCTAAATACTCATGCAAGGCAAGTATACGAATAATCCAACTTTCACCACACAAGCAGTTCATGGTATATCCCATTTCAATCATCGCCGCAACACAAGTACCAAATCCATAATATAGCAATTCCGATGTAAGCAAGTCAGGGCTCCGCCCGCGACACAGAAGACAGATAAAGCGGGAATATATTCCAGATATAGACACATATACAAAACCATGATCTGATCTATACGCATGCAGTTACAGCTACAGAGCCATTAAACAAAATCCTATATATATATATATACCTAAGTGCGGAATCAGAAGCCTCGCGCTCAAGAATTCCCGCACGTGGTACTGCTGCTGCTACAGAACCCAAGATGTCAGGAAGCACCGCGGATCTCTATGCCGCTGGTTGCTTGTCAGACTGCCTGAAAGATGGTAAACAAATAAAAGGGTGAGTCCTCGAAAGGACTCAGTAAGGGCTTAAGGTAAAAGTGCAGTTTGCCCACAGGGCAACAATCTGAACCTGCAAAACAGAATATCACAACATATGCATGTACATATAAGCATAAAATATAACGAAAATCAGAAACCAACATATGCGGTCCAACCGCCGGAGCGACCGTAACGGCAGCCCTCAGCGGAGGTCGAGAATATCTGGTCGTAAGCGAGCGAAGCACGGTACGGCTGGGGTCGCGAGCCCCAAACTGTCGTAGGGTCACGAGCAAGTATCGGCACTCGATGCGGATACGCGAGAATGTCGGCACCCCTTCGGTGCGGACCGCAGGCAATGTCGGCACTCACAGTGCGGATACGCAGAATGTCGGCACCCTTCGGTGCGGACCACAGGCAAATGTCGGCACTCCTGGTGCGGATACGCGAATGTCGGCACCCCTTCGGTGCGGACACAGGCGAATGTCGGCACTCCTGGTGCGGATACGCAGAATGTCGGCACCCCTTCAGTGCGGACACAGAACAGAACATATAATAATAACAAGAATACATAAACATAAACAGAAGTAACATTACCTGATAACCATATACATAACAGAATAGGAACCCGGGCCTCTAAGGTCATCCGGGCCTTGAAACAGAACAAACGTACATTTTACCAAGTTAAGCCCTTACCTCTGAAACGCCGCGCAGCCCGTAACTCGGAAAATCCCGACTTCCGACCCGTAATGCCCAACTTGGCTCCTAAGGTTCCACGCTACTTCACCAAGACAGAATCAACCTGTATAAACATAGTTGAGTCAGAACACATCCAAATACTCCCATAACTAAATTCTATAACCAACCAGCACTTTCCCTTCATCGAAACTTAATTCTCTTAATATCTCAGTTCTTCTTTGGTGAGTTTTGGCATGTGCACAACTGTGCGCAAGCTGTGCTGCTGCGCACAAGCCTGTGCACAACGCACAAGGCTGTGCACAATCTGTGCGCAAGGCTGTGCGCTGCGCACAAGGCTGCGCACAACCTGTGCGCAAGGCTGTGCGCTGCGCACAAGGCTGTGCACAACCTGTGCGCAAGCCTGTGCGCTGCGCACATATTTCGTGCTGCACCAGAAGCAGAGCTCGAATTTACACATCAATAATTCGGCATTTAGGGTTTCTTCAAACTAAGGAGTTTTTCCAAAATCCAACCATAGATTCTTACTCCTCTCAAGCCCAAGAATAACATACTAAAATTTGGAAGCAAGAGGATCATCAAAACTCATAGCAAAGAACAAACACAAAATCCTCTCTAAACCCATTTTCCATCCAAATTCATGCTTCCAACCTTACAAAGAGAAGAAGAGGAGAAACTTACCAATGATTTGCACCCAAAACCTTGTTGATTCCTTGCCAAATATGAAGAAGGAGAAGCTTGGTGAACAGCTCCCATGGCTGCTCTTGGTTTCGGCAGAGAGAGGAGAAGGAAGAAAGAAGAAGAAATGAAATAATTTCATTTAAGAAATAATTACCCAAATATATATATATATATATACCCCTTTCTTTTTTCCTCTTAAATCAATAAGGGACAAGTGTCCCTTATCACTCACACACACACACATGCTGCCGAAATAGGCTGCTGCTGCCCATACCCCTTTTTATTTATTTTGCAACCATAATTCAATTAACTCCCCATTTTTCCGAAAGTTCCAATTCTTTTTGCCCAAAAATAATTACCGGATTCCAAAATTAATGAAACTCGGACACAATCTTCAGAATAATATAACATTCACAGAACATTTTTCAAAAGTTCATTTGCCTTTCCGGAGTGTCCTACCGAGCTCGCTGAACCCGAACCAAAACCCGACGTGCGAGCGTGTCAACCTTAACCGAAATTCCGTCACTCCAAAATTCTATAAAAATACCCATAAATTCCATCTTAAATTCAAACACAACTTACCCCAAAGCCGACAGAAAATTTCCATCCCGAGCCCCGGGATTCCCGTCCCGAGCCCCGGGAGTCGCCCGGAACCGAACGTCCCGTCCAAAATATTAAACTCCACAAACACCTCCGGGACTTTATCACGACTCCAAAACTACAAACGGCTTCCCAAACTGAGATCTCGAGAGTGATACCGAGCCCGCTGTACGCCCCGAGGCGACCGACAACCCCCCGGCGCCAGAAAAATATTTTCGGCGGAAACGTCCGGGGGACCCACACTACCTCAAATACAGAAGGGTTCGCCAAAATGATACTCGGATAGGGCTCGGAAGCCGTCTGAACGCCGAAAAACGTGACCCGCAGGCTAAAACCGGAGCCCCGGGTCACCCGGTCGCAACCCGCTCGGGGTGACCGTAATGAATGTAGTTAGTGAGGTATAATCCGCTTTTTGGCTCGGCTCTGTAGGCGTAGTATGCATATTAGATACATTTAGTATTATGATATTCTGGACTCTATATGATTTGTGGGGAGTTTCCAACCCAACGAAGAGGGCAGAACTCCTTCTGCCTATATTATTTATTATCTGCTTTTCGTGCGCGCGATATTCTGTAAAAACACTAACGTGTTTCAGGTGCAGGCTTAGGACCAGTAAGACGTCTTTAAAACTGAAAACATGTAATAACCTTAAAAATTGAATGAAAACATTTTAAGGGGCGGGTTTCGAGTCCACAACCCTTTTAAGAGAAATTCCGTATTCACCCGCCGCCGATACTTCCAGCTTCCGACGCTTCCACCAGCTTCCGGGGGCGGTGGGGTGACACACTCATTTTCTTCAACCTCCCAAAATGATGCCTTTAGTAACCACGGCTATCACTCCCATTGCACTATGATGCTCTACCATACAAGAATGATGCACTTGTTCTGATGATCTTATGATGCGCTTATTTTATTCAACTTTTCAAAATGATGCGCTTGGTGACTAGAGTGATGCTCTCCCTTTTCCAGTATGATGTTTAACCTTACAAACATGATGCACTTTTCCTCTCTAATGATCCATTCCAACTCACAAATGATGCACTTCCTCTCCAGAATAAAGAACTCAGACGATGCACTTCATCCTCCAAAATGATACCCTGCATGCAACAAATAAGGCACTCCATGTATTAAATTATGCTTTTGTGGTGCAATGCGATGCTTGTTTCGCTGAAAACTTATTTTTTCCATTTACTCCAGCTGATGTTCTTCCAATTCATCATTAATTGGTATTAATTGACAACATTAACTTCATTATGTGGTTACATCATTTTTATAAAAAAGAAACATCATAATGAGTCGGGAGCACATCATAATGGTATATCGGAGCATCATAATTCTATCAAGTGCAGCAGGTTGTAGCTCCGGGCCATGGGACAAATTTTCATGGCTCAGCTAAGGAAATGGCAAGGAATGAAGCATCAGCAACTGGGGAACCGGTTAGAGTTTAGATCCAACCTTAGTGGAGTATTTCCTCTTCATTTCTGAAGAAAATTTGAGTTTTTGTAACTTCGGCGGTCGTTGATGACGATGACAATGAGAAGCGCCGCCACGCCGGAGCTGAGTGAGAAGCGCCGCCACACTGGAGCTGGGCGAGTGTCCTACGAAAATCATGAAGTACTCTCATCCCCGTGTCCTCCAACGACCGCCGCAACATTTCCATATCTCTGTGGCATTTTTGTAAATAAAAATAATATGGCACAATCTGACACATAAACTAGAGCGGCACACCCTAACCTGTACCTAGATAAAATACCCGCTCAACTCTACATGCAGGGTGTGCGCTTGTAGATAGGGTGAGTGAGGTCGATCCACAGAGACTGAAGTGTAACTAGAGGGGATCTGGTCAAATGCAATATTTTTGGTATTTTGTAGAATTAAGGTTACTTCTGAGATAGTTGGGCAATTGATATGCCGGAAATAAAAATACTCTACGAATTTAAGCTGCTGTCTAGACTAAACAGAAATGAGCTAGGGATGAAGTTCAAAAACTAAGGTCTTCCAGGGCTATCCGGGATTGTAGCTTCCAGTTGCTATTATGCATTAATGTATTGTTTTGTTAGGGGGGTTGGATAAATATCAAGCAGTGACCTTTCGATCTAAAGCTATTCTTACTAGAAATCAAAAGATTCGGTGGATCTTAGCGAGACCGCTTGAGTCCAGACACATATCTGCATAAGGGCTTAATGCTAACCCAATGTTCGTCTCGAATGTAGAAATGTCCCGGTTTCCCTTCCGTGCTTACCATCTGGACGGCACAACAAGCGGGTTCCCCCAATGCTCCGAACTCCCTTTCAAGCTATCTACCCAAGCATCAAGTCAGATCTCTAGTTTATCTAGTGATGGTCTTTTGATACATCATGATCATACACTCGGAAGATACTACAGAGAGGTTGGCCTTCCCCCTTTGATAACACCTACATCATGCATGAACATTACTTCTAAACATGCAAATACATTTCCCCAACACTAGCATAGTGCCTAACAGTCTACATCGACCCCAACATCCCTTGGAGTTAAGATATCTACTCACGAGACGTAGAAATCACACATACAACACATATATCTACTCCATTTTTCATGGTTTTTGCATTTCAGTCCCCTTGCCGCCATTCCTATCACTCGATTTTGTCCTGAATCTTTCACTTTTGACCACTATTGCCCCTTGGGTGATCTTCATTTATTCTCATAGTTCCCTTAAGAGGTTTGATGACCGTGCAATAATACTATATTTTCATCTTCAAAAACTACGATTTTACGATAAATTGCTAGTCCTTAGTGTGAGTCGGAGTATCTTTTGCAGGAAAACTTGTGCCGAATGAAAAAGTTATGAATCAGGCACTTTCGGAGAACTTTTGGAGGATTTCTGGACTTGAAGACGATGACCAAAAACAAAGCTTGGGGCTGAAATGCAAAAGGGTGATAAATGGAGGAAAAAGGCATCCAGTTGGCTAGACGACCAAAAGGTGACGGGTGTGCAAATTGCGAGGTGATCACCTTGCCTTTGGATATGAAAAACCCTAGCTGCTCGTCTTATTCCCTATAGATAGGCCCTCAGCTCTCCACAAACAACCATCATCCATCCAAACATATCTTCTTCTCCATTTAGGCTAGTTTAGTTTCAGTTTTGTAATTGGCCTCTGGCCAAATTCTGCCAGAGCTTCTGCTCCGGCTTTATGTTTCTTTTCTGCATTTTGTTTTGTACGCTACTCTTTGGTTTAATAAAGTTATGAAGAATTTTCAGAATATCTTGAGTTAGAGTTTTTCTTCTTCTCATCTTGTCTCTTTTAAGTTATTTCCTTCATTTCTTGATGTTATTCTGCATGACTAGGGAGTAGCCCCCCACTCTCCTATGAAATCCTAGCATAACAAGTTGCTAGAGATCTCTGGATGTACATGTGAGATTATGCAAGTAGTAGAGAGATCTGAGCTTAATAAGGGTGGAAAGGCGTAGGAGTGCTACTACGATCCCATGAAATCCTAGATACAGCTAAGAGGGGGTGAATTAACCTTGACCCATAAAAACAACTTGTTAACTTGAAAAAAAAACTGTTTGAAAACCATATCAACACGTTGATAAGTACTCCCTCCATCCTAGGAAAATTGATACATATTCCTTTTTTGTCCGTCTCAGCAAAATTGATACGTTTCCTAAAAAATAAACCTTTTAAAATCAACTTTATCTTATTACCCTTCATTTCTCTTCCCATTAAAAAATGTACTTTTGTCCTATATGCTTACTTTACAATTTTACCTTCTAGTCAACAACATTTCTTAATCTCTGTGTCTAATCAACTGTATCATTTTTACTAGGACAGAGGAAGTAGTATTTTGAAAACACTTTTAAAGCAAAGGTATCAATGTGTTGATGAAAAACATAGCAAGTAAAGCAAGTATAGAAGTATACAAGGATTTATAGAGGCTCATTCCACTTGGCCTACGCTGTCTCCTCAAGCTCCCGCTTGAGAGTTTAATCCACTATAACTGTTGTTTGACACAGGACTTAAACAGAGTTGTCTGACGCACAAGACTTTACATTTTCCTGACTTACAGGCTTTCACTAATGTCTGACACACAAGACTTTACAAATGCCTGATACCTTGGACTTTCACAAGTTGCCCGACACACAGGACTTAAACCAGAACCTTGACATGACAAACAAAACTTAAACAAAAGATAAGTGATCAACGATCAACGTGTTGATAGAAACTCTATCAACCTTCATCTGCCTTGGGAAGGTTTCAACCACTTAATGTTGAAGACCTAGTCTTGCAACACCAAATGATGTGTTGATATCTTACAGCTCAAGAGAGAAAACCTTTGTGAAATAGAATTCTGAAAATTGAAAAGATTTTTTGAAAACACTTTTCAAAAGAGTAGAAAAGCTTTTGTGGATCTGCTTGATGCTCGAAACTTACTTGACTTGTGTATCTAAAATGTTTAGAACAGAGTGGGATTATGATCTCTTGAGTATGTGCTTTGAATGCTCAATGTCTCTCTTTTGTATCTCCTTCTCTGATTTTCTTCAAATGATTGAAATTTATAGGCTTCAAGGTTGCTCGAAATGTATAGGAGCATCTTTGATTGATCTAGGAGCCGTTGGAGATGAATTCTTTCCATCTAGAGACTTTTGAGCCCTTGTAGAAGTCTGAGATATTTGTTGACTTGAATTGTGAAAATCTATCTTTATCATGAACAGGTTGATGAAGATCGGCTTCAGATGTTTGATCCAACTCTCATAATCTTTTAGTCAGTTCTTGTACTTGATCACTTGTAAACTTCTTGTCCATGTTTTTCTTTGAACTTTTAAGGATGGTATTGTGATCCAAAGTACTCAGGCGTTGATAATGCGGTGTTTGCTGCTTGAGCAAATTATCATCAACGCGTTGATGCATAGTGCTATCAACAGTTGAATGATTTCTTTCCTCTCTTGACTTGGTTCAATTTTGATCCTTTCTTGACAACTCTAAGTCAGCTCTATTTCTTGTAATTCATGCATCCAGCTTGTTCCTTGCTCATCAATCCCCATTACCTATGACTGTGGCTAAGAAGCAAGTCCACATTAATCTTGAATATGGATAAAAATGCATATATCATCGAATATGTCAAGAATTATGTAAATAGCCTTAAGCTACTTGTTCTTTGAGGATATTTGCAATTATGTCCCACAAGTTTAGTGTTAAACCGAGATAAACAGTTTTCTAAACAAGTTCTTTGTCTTCTCAAAACTTTGCACTTAAGCACTCTATGTTTTGGAATTATCAAAACAAATAGAGACTCAACAATCTTTCCATACTTAATGATGAGAAAACATTTCAAGAAGTTTTGATAAAGACTTAGAAAGATTAAGGTGATCTTCCCCTAAGAGTGATCTCCCCCTCTGTAAAACATTTTGTAAAACAAGGGACTTGGATGCAAATGTATCAAATATCAAGTTATCTCTTATTTCTTGAATTTATTCTCCCCTTTTTGTCATAATATAAAAGGTTATAAACAAAGAAGAGTTTGAAATCCAAGTGAGTAAGCGAGACTACAAGTGTAAGTGTGTAACCCACCACCTATCAACGCATTGATGGTGAGCAGATTATACAGGTAGTAGCTTTCGGTTTTAATTACTTAAGCATTTCATATGAGTGCTCCATAACTATATTGTAATTATAATTCTAAGCATTAACCGGAATAGAGAAAAAGGAAAAAGAGCCACTTCACATTTTCTATAAGCTCTCAATTGTCCAATGATTTCGAAAAATTTTCACTTAAGTATTTCAAAATTATTCTCAATTACTTCCTAAGTCTCTCGATTGGCTGCTAGCGATTCCCACTCTTCAAGGAAGAAGCAATAGGGGGCTTCAAACCTAAGCTTTTGGAGGTGAAAAACTGAGTTATTTGCTCCTCATTTTTCACGTGAATTAGAGCTAGTGATTCACCGTTTTCTACGCGGACCTCAAACGAATAGGACCAAAGTGAACTTAGTTGTTCACATGAGTAGCCCCTCATTATTTACCGGCGCTCCCAAACCTCTCGTTTTTTAAGGCCATCATCTATTCCATCCATTTTGCCGCAGTTCAGTAGCAAGGTCTTCTCTTTCCACTTCCGATACTTCATTCTCCATCGTTTTAGCGACTTGATCTCCCTCAATCGTCACTTCCCAGCTTTGGACGGTACAAATTTTTCCTGGGTTAGGGCAGAGGTTGCTTAATTTTGCTTGGGTTTGCTTAATTTGTGCTGACCTGAAGTTTATTTTGAACGTTGGTGGATCACAAATATGTGCGCTGCGCACGACGAGACGCACTAGTTCGCATAAAGTTGTGCACGACACACAGATGTAAGCACAAATAAGTGGTCTATATAATTGACACACTTCCATATCTAACCCTAGCCTTAAAGACGATGTGATATAACAAGGTAGTCATGTGGATCTAACAAGGTAGTCATGTGGATCTGACAAGATAATGATGTCGATCTAACGAGGTAGTCATGTCGATCTAACAAGATAGTGATGTCGATGTAAACAACTCATCATGTTGATCACCATTTTATCTGATCAATCAAATTTGTATGTCGATCTAACACGGTCGTCATGTGGATCTGACGATGTCGATCTACCCCACTTATCATGCTGATCTATTATCAATGCTGACCTATCAAGTAGTTATGTCGATCTAACAAGGTAGTCATGTGGATCTGACGATGATGATCTAAAGAACTTATTATGCTGATCTATTATCAATGCCGATCTATCAATTAGTAATGTCGATCTAATAAGGTAGTCATGTGGATCTGACAAGATAGTGATGTCGATCTAACTAGGTAGTCATGTCGATCTAACAAGATAGTGATGTCAATCTAAACAACTCATCATATTGATCACCATTTTATGCTAATCAATCAAGTAATTATGTCGCTTTAACAAGGTAGTCATATGGATTTGACGATGTCGATCTAAACAACTTATCATGTTGATCTATTATCAATGCTGACCTATCAAGTAGTTATGTCGATCTAACAAGGTAATCATGAGGATCGACGATGATGATCTAAATGACTTATCATGTTGATCTATTATCAATGCTGATCTATCAAGTAGTTATGTCGATCTAACACTACGTGGGGAGGAGAGGCCTCACTGCGGCCTCGGACGTAGTTGGCCCGTGGTACCAACTGCGGCGAGGGCCGCAGTGAATGCCGCGGTTGAAATGTCCGTAGTTTCGAACTCACTGCGGCTTCGGCCGTGGTACGTACTGCGGCCTTACTGCGACCATGACCGCAGTAACCGATTTGAATAATTAAAAAAAAAGTGGACGAATCCGGATGAATGTTCATCCAGATTCGTCAATGAAACCGAACGAAGAAGAAGAAGAAGAAGAAGAAGAAGAAGAAGAAACAGAAGAAGAAGAAGAAGAAGAAGAAGAAACAAAAGAAGAAGAAGAAGAATTCGAAGAAGAAGAAGAAGAAGAAGAAGAAGAAGAAGAAGAAGAAGAAGAAGAAAGGAAGAAGAAACATAAGAAGAATAAGAAGAAGAAACATAAGAAGAAGAAGAAGAAACAGAAGAAACAAAAGAAGAAGAAGAAGAAACAGAAGAAGAAGAAGAAGAAGAAGAAGAAGAAGAAGACGAAGAAGAAGAAGAAGAAGACGAAGACGAAGAAGAAGAAGACGAAGACGAAGAAGAAGAAGAAGAAGAAGAAGAAGAAGAAGAAGAAGAAGAAGAAGAAGAAGAAGAAAGAAGAAGAAGACGAAGACGAAGAAATAGAAGAAGAAGAAGAAGAAGAAGAAGAAGAAGAAGAAGAAGAAGAAGAAGAAGAAGAACAAAAATGAGAAGAAGAAGAAGAGGAAGAAGAAGAACAAGAACGAGAAGAAGAAGAATTGTGCGGCGGATGAAGAGGAAGGAGAGTTTAAACCCTTAAAAAAATTATTGCGGCGGGCCGCGATAAATCTTCTGCGCCAGCAACTACGCCATTTATTGCGTAAATGGGCTTACTGCGGCCCAAACCGCAGTAAGGGCCGCAGTAGCTTTTGTCCTCCCCACGTAGTGTAACAAGGTAGTCATGTGGATCGACAAGATAGTGATGTCGATCTAACAAAGTAGTCATGTGGATCTGACAAGATAGTGATATCGATCTAACTAGGTAGTCATATCGATCTAACAAGATAGTGATGTCGATCTAAACAACTCATCATGCTGATCAATTAAGTTGGTATAGTAGGTAGAAGAACAACATAAAAGGTAAGGGAAAACGGGCTCCTAAAACTGGGTGCGCCGAATTCACATCCCAACCCCTTCAATTTCACGGGCTCCTCAAACGGGCTCTCTGCATTACTCACTTTTCTCACTCACCTCTCAAACCCTTACTCTACGTAGTAGAAAGATTGTTTATTTAACAAAAGGCATAAATGTAAACACTTAACTGTCACCCTAAACATTAATAGACCATCGACCCTAAACTACTAACTTTAAATCTTAAAATTGATAAACCGTAAACTCTTACGAAATTAACCTATACTCTAACCGTTAACCGCTAAACCCAAAACCATAAATAATAAATAGTATACCTTTAAGGACTAGACCTTAAACTTCATAAACCCAACAATCTAACCAGCCCTAGACCCTAGAACTAAAACCCTAAACCTTTAACACATTACCTTAAAATCTAAACATCAAACCAATTACTCCAATTTCTAAATGCTAAAACGCACTACGTAGAAAACGCATTTATTGCGGCCTACCGCGCGGTAAACGCATTTACTGCGACCTACTGTGCGGTAAATACCGCTGTAATAAATGCGTTTTCTCTACGTAGTGACGTAAACCCTAAATCTTACTCCCTCTGTCCCAATTTCTTAGGCCCCCCGCCCATTGTATGTGTCATTAGGTTATTTCGCAAAAATTATGAAATTATCATCTTCTCTTAAACATGTACACACATTTTAAAGCTCCTTTAATTCTTCCTTTGCACTCGAGAGCCATTTCATTAGCATAGCTCAGTAATAATACAACCAAAGGTTTGTCATTAACTTATTCCTTGGTAAAAAATGGAGATAATCATCACCTATTTTTCAAAATGGTTGTAGATATATAACAAAAGGTTTTCTTTTTATCTCTTTGTCGGCTTTCGCCCTTTTTCTTAGTAAGTTAAATCTGGCTAGCTAGCTTGGCTAAGAATCCAATATATCACCATTCGGCTAAATTTGTTCTTTTTCTCAAACATATTATAGTATAGCATATCCCTAGATAATTTATTGTCTATATAACAACGTAACCTAACTGGCTAATGGCTTACCTACACAGAAAATGGGCAAACTTTGTTCTTCTACATCCCTCTTCCAGCTATATTCAATCATCTTCCTCCTTTTTACTCTTCATGGTGATCTCTCTCTCTCTCTCTCTCTCTCTCCCTCCCAATAAATCAATTGCAATAAAAAAAATTGCAAGTAGGGCTTGGAGGAGTAATATTGTTTTATGACTTTGGATCAATAAGGCGCATTCTTTTGGATGATTTCTTTGATGATCAATTTGGTAATGTTGCTTTTTGGACCGTTTTTTTTATTTTCTTTTTGTTTTGAACAATTTATTTCTACTTTTGTTCTGGATTTTCCAAAAACTAGAAGATGATATAAGCTACAGGACTCCTATACGCTTTTAGCAAGTTTAAGAAAGTAAGATTTTCCATTAGAGGTTATAATTTGTTCCTATTTGTGAAGTCATTTACTAGAAATTCTAAAGTTTTAATTAATAGTTCCTTGGTTTCAATTTTCCACAATGTTATTTTTCGTTTTTCGAACAAGATAGAAAGATTATTTTAGGGGAATGACTTTCATTCAAAATCACTCAGCCAAAGTTGATGTCAAACAGGAGGGGGAAATTGGTCCCCAAGAATGTCTACCTGACTGCTTTAAACCATGACGAGCAAGGGTGTCAGCGGCGGTATTAAGACATCGCCTTACAAAGCTTATAGAGGAAAATTTAAATGAACAGATGTAGAATCTAATATCATCTACAAGAACACCAAAGTAAAAAAGGCAAGGGGCATGCGAGCTATGGAGCTCTAAGACCATCAACTACAAATTTGACTCAAAAAGCACTCTTGGCCATCCACGGCGGTATGCTTCCCAACGCTCCAGAGCAAGGCAATCGTCACCAGATAGAGAACATCTGAATCAGTGTATTCAAAACAATAAGATAATGCCATCTCCTCTGGTGATCTCGGGCTATAACACCGATAGCCGCTTGACCTGTCTGTCTACACAAAGCAGTGTCAACATTCACCTTGATTCTTCCCACTGGAGGTTATGCCCATCTCGCAGGACCGGACAACTTAGCTGGAGAGCCAGTATCTAAAATTGAATATTACCAAAAGATCCTCAGAAATATTCTATATTTCAATTAATCACATGTTTATAGAAATGAAATAATGAATTGAAGAAGGCAGTAAATTAAGAATGGTTGGAGCAATTACAGGTTGGGGTGGCTGCGTAGCTAGCTTAATTTTAGTTCGGTTGAGGACGACCCAATGGTGATAGCACATGTCATGCTGCCAATTTGTTGTGATCCCAAACTTAAAGACGAGAAACATGGTGGTGATAATATTCATGTCTTTTCCTACCTTCTTGGTAATCTAATACTCCTCCGTTCATAAAAGATTGAGCCATTTGATTTTTGTGTTTTAAGATTCAATATTTGACTCAAATTTTAAAAAAGATAAATACTTTTTAAAATTGAGAAAAATATGATACACATATGAAATATTTAATTTTCAGTATCTAAATGTTATTAAACTAATTAAACTCTTTTTTTTATGTTATTACTATTATTTAAAGGTTTTAGGAATGCAAATGCATATCGCAGTCCATGTCCTGAATTCAAGGGAACTTGCGAAAATCTTAAGTTAATGGACGACGCACGTTGTAGACAATGTTGTTTTGATGTTGGATCATCATTTGGAGAGTGCAACCCTGAAAACCAATGTGATTGCTACTTTCCGGGTTCTGAACCACCAGCAATGGACTTCGACAATGATTCCATAAACACGATTAGTGGTGGTTCTGAAGAATCACAATCTTCGACCAACGATGACAATGAATCTACCAACGATGATTCCACAGAAGAGCAATCTTCAGATGATTTTAACAGTAAATCTACAAGTAGCAGCGAAGACAACTCTGACAGTGAGGAATCTATGGAGAGCAGCAATGGTTCCGAAAATGGAGATTCTCGGATTCAACATGAAAAACATGACTAGCACTAAGAGGAATAAAAACTCATTCAACTTCAACTATCAGGTGTGCAATTGTAGTAGGGTCGAACTCAAGAGCTTGTAGTATAATTAATGCAAGCTTAGTTAATGCTATTTTTTTAAATTTTTTAAGTGAAGCAATTTATAAAGAAGGTTGATAAGTTGGTAATTGAAGTTCTATGTTCAACTTCAAGCAACACAAATCTAAATTAAGCTAACTCACACAAAATGCAAGTTTTAACTAGAATGCAACGCATACAAACTTCGAATGAAATGTAATAGATACAATGCATCTTATGGGTTGATTAGTGTTGAATTTAGTAGATAAGAGATTGGCAGTATTTCTTGCAAGCATTGAAGAGTTGGTGTTATATATGATCCTAAACCGACGACACTGACATATGACGGTTATAGCTTCTAACCCACAACGTAGAAAGCAGGCCTCACTGCGGCCCATTGCGCGATTGGCCCGTGGTACCAAGCTGCGGCGATGGCGCGATGAACGCCCGATTAAAATGCCCGCGATTTGAACTCATCTGCGGCGTCGGCGCGATGCGTCTGCGGCCTCACTGCGCCATGGCGCGATAACTGTTTGAATAATTAAAAAAATGGGCGAATCCGGATGAATGTTCATCCGGATTCGTCCGAAACCCAGAAAATGAAGAAGAGGAAGACGAAACAGAAGAAGAAGAAGAAGAAGAAGAAGAAGAAGAAGAAGAAGAAGAAGAAGAAGAAGAAGAAGAAGAAGAAGAAGAAGAAGAAGAAGAAGAAAAGGAAGAAGAATTCGAAGAAGAAGAAGAAGAAGAAGAAGAAGAAGAAGAAGAAGAAGAGGAAGAATTCGAAGATGAAGAAGAAGAAGAAACAGAAGAAGAATTCGAAGAAGAAGAAGAAGAAGAAGAAGAAGAAGAAGAAGAACTAGAAGAAAAGGAAGAAGAAACAGAAGAATTCGAAGAAGAAGAAGAAGAAGAAGAAGAAGAAGAAGAAGAAGAAGAAGGATGAAGAAGAATGAAGATGATGATGAAGGGGAAGATGAAGATGGAAGAATGAAGAAGAAGAATGAAGATGGAAGAATGAAGATGAAGATGGAAGAATGAAGAAAAATGTGAAGGAGAATGATGTAAAAGAGAACCGAAACCCTAAAAAAAAATTTACTGCGGCCTTACTGCGGCTAAGGCCGCAGTAAACCTTACTGCGCCAGCAACCACGTCGTTTACTGCGTAAATGGGCTTACTGCGGCCCAAACCGCAGTAAGGGCCGCAGTAAACTTTGTCCTCCCCACGTAGTGACCTCAGGATCTATTGCAGTTGATGGCCGAATGGCCCAATAGGCCTCTGGCCCACCGGGCCCAATAGCACAATAACCTCAGGGCCTACAAAGCTCAAAACCCAGCACAACTCAACCCAGTAGGGGTCACCAAGGCCAAACTTTTCGGCCGAAGGTCTGACCACAACTTAAGCTGCCATTAATGCAAAGTGAACTTCTTGCCATCTCACATACTGGCCTCTGCCAAAATGTTGGTAGGGGATAAACAGGCTTTTGCCTCTGTCTGCCAAACTAGCCAAAAGGTACCTTCTAACACGCAAAAGCTGGTTGGTCACCACGTTCAGACCTACGTAAAATTACAAGTATGCCATCCAAGGGCTCCCATATAAAGTCCCAACAATTTGCAAATGCAAATGTTTCCAACAACATCGCTCTGCCTTCTCTTTGCTTTCACACTCTAAGTTTACTGACTTGACCGTCAAAGCCTCAATCAATAAAAAAAACTCTGATTGGTCAAAGCTAACCCTTTGATTTCACGCCAAAGCAAGTGACACCTTCTTCATCATGATTTCTTACATCAACAAAAATAAGAAGAAGAACCTCCAAGTGGCTAATCCCATAAACGTTCGGCCACTAACACTTTTGGAAATCATTTTAGGAAAATAAATAAACTTTAATCAAATGAAAGAAAAGGTTTACAAACCAAAATACAAAGAAATAAGAAGTGTGTAAAACAAAATTTTACAACTTTACAGAAAGAAAAGAGAAGCAGGAAAGAAAGTTGTAAGTCCTTTACATTTGGAGCTTTTTCTAAAAGAGTAACTATACGGTGCTTTGTAGCACCTTAAACGCCTAGAGATAAGAAGTATACGAAGAAGAATGATTCATTCCCGATACACTATGATACACTCCCATAACATTAATATGATGCACTCTCTTTGACGAGTTAATGATGTTTTTGTTCTACAACCCCAGTTGATCCTTTTTGTTCTACCCAATGATGCATTTGCGATGCATAATAATGTTTTCCCGTAACAAACATGATGCACTAGTTACGATAACTTAATGAAGCACACACTTCCTTCAACCTCCCAAAATGATGCATTTGGTAAACACTATGATGCATTCCCGATACATTATAATGCTCTCCATTACAAAATATGATGCACTTGCTCTCATGACAAATGTTACACTCGTTTTATTAACCTTTCAAAATGATGTCTTTGGTAACCACTATGATGCACTCCCTGTTGCATTATGATGCTCTCCATTACAAAATATGATGCACTCGCTCTCATGACAAATGTTACACTCGTTTTATTAACTTTTCAAAATGATGTTTTGGTAACCACTATGATGCACTCCTGTTGCATTATGATGCTCTTCATTACAAAATATGATGCACTCGCTCTCATGACAAGATTAATGCTCTCAATTTCAGCTCACACACCATTAAGGTACGTAGGAGCATCATTTTGAGTCGAATGCGCATTATTTAAAGTACGCGGGAGCATTATAATTCTTGTGACGTACTTAGACAAATTTGAATGAAAATGGCAATTTTGTAAATAACGTAGAAAGTGGCGCGGAGGCGCGATAAGCGTGGGCGCACCGTATCCTGTACCTTCTTAAAAATCCCTCGAACAATAATAAACCACTGGGAAAAATTGTTAATCGAGAAGTCTAGGTTGCCCGCTTTGATTTCTCAAAGCTACAAAAACCTTACATCATTGATCGTGAAAAATAGGGCCTCAAATTACATGTAATCTCTGAAATACTAAGTAGTGATGATAGAAATATTAAGAGATTTAATGATTTATCCTATATTTATCTGAAAGGGCAACCACTAGTTAAAAGGACTTAACATGTAATGTTCCATATTATACTTACTAACTTTTCTTCTAAAAAGAGGTGGTAACAATCTATATAAAGATTATAAATCCTCATGGTATTGTTGTGGTGGGTCCATGTGGCTTACACTTTATTTTATTTATCAAAAGCAACTAGGTCCTTAATTTTTAAATCACAATACAAATAATTTATCTTAACCCAATAATTTTTTAAAAGTTGTAATTTGGTCGTTCTTATTTCTAAAAAAACCTCAATTTTAACTCTAACTTTCTCTAAATGCTAAAACACACACACACACACAGTTATTTTTATGTTAGAAAAATCTAACTTTCTAATTTGTATTTGACCTAAAATATTGTTAATGAATGAATATAAGAAAAAAAACATGAGATATATATATTTAGAAACTTCAAATGTCAAGTTATGGTATGACAAAAAAATGAAGGAAACGTTGATTAATTAAGTGTTGAAAATCAAGATAAGTATGTTTAGAAACGGTAAAAGTCAAATTAAGGCATGTACGTATATAATTTATCCAGCTTTATGTCAACAAGTTGAAGAAAAAATAATTGATTAAATAATGGTAAACAAATAATTCCTTTTTATGGATGGAATGACTATTCATCCTTTCAAACTTGTTTTTGACCATCTTTTTATGGAGAGAAAATGTAGAAGTAAAATCCGTCGGCGGTCCCATTTTTATGTTTTTGACCTATTGTTGTCCCGTTTTAAGTTTTTGTCATATTTGATTCTAAATTTTGAATTCTTGACCCAATCGAATCCTTTCCGTCCAGCTTCGCCGTTAAAGTGGACGGAATGAGTAAATCCGTTGGCGAGGCCTATCTATTTTTATGTTTGTGACCTATTATAGTCTCATTTTAAGTTTTTGCCCTATTTCGGTCAAACATTTGAATTCTTGACCCGAATACGAACGAACGACTCCAACCCAAAAATAAGAAAACTCGATCTCAACCCGAACCCGAATGACTGACATGAACCCAACCCAACCCGAAAATAGATAAACTCTTATCAACCCGAATAACCCGACTGAACCCGACCCGACCCGACCCGCCCGATTGACATATCTACCCTACATATTAAAAGGTTTTCGAAGAAAAACCCCACCTTGGTGTATATATATCTTGTTCTCTTTTGTAGTTGTCCGATTTGTCCCACTGTTTTAAGTGTGAAAAAGAAAACAATTAGATCATTCAAAGCAACGAAATTCACCTGCAAAACCGCCCCGCCAACTTTACAACCCCTCCACCTTTGACCCCTCCAAAACGGTCCCCGAATAACATCATCACGGACCCACCAACCAAATTCAATACCCCATCAACCGATTTCGTTTTTTTACATAAACACCACTTTGCTGAATATAATATCGTACCAAAAAGAAATATGTGAACGGGAACAATATAAAACACAAGAAAACCACATCCACCAATGCCTATGGTTGCTAGATTCAAAACTCACTCAATCAACACAATGAACAAATAAAATAACATACTTGTTTTCTTCCATGTGCACAAAGTCACAAACTCATAAACATCTTTTATAGAGAGAATCGAATCGTTTTTAAACTGATTCTTGCAGCACACCCTTACTTGTCGTCTTCGGCACTAACCCTCCTTTCTCAATTGAGAAAAATAGAAGCCACCTATGTTGATTCTCGCCTATCCACCCTTAACCCCTTTCTATTTCCCTCCAAATACATCCACGTGTTAGCCACATAAAAATTTAGGACTCGATTGGGTCAAGAATTCAAAATTTATGACTAAAATAGGGCAAAAACTTAAAACGAGACCATAATAGGTCAAAAACACAAAAAGTAGGACTGCCGACGGATTTTTCTCATTCCATCCACTTTAACGGCAAAACTGGACGGAAAGGATTCAATTAGGTCAAGAATTCAAAATTTAGGACTAAAATAAGACAAAAACTTAAAACGGAACCATAATAGGTCAAAAATATAAAAAGTAGGATCGGGATTTTACTCGAAAATGTAGAGAAAATAATGGTAAACAAATATTTCATTTTTATGGAGAGAAAATGTAAAAAAATCAAAAGAAATATTTTTATAAACTGTACGAAGGCTATTTTATGAACCATCTTTTTTTATGGGAATGAACTTTAATTTAAATTAACACGGCTGTCGCCTTGTCACAAAAACAAGTCCCTAGAACATCTAGAATTATAGCTCTAACCAAAAGTGAGTGGAAAAGAAACCAAAATAACCAGTACTGCAACATGTTTTGGCTCGGGTAATTAACCAAAATTCCAAATAAAAATGAACTAACTAAATAACCTAAGGATAACAGATGGTTAATATCTATAGCTCCATATAAACACTGGACAAACCTGCGATAAGATCCTTGAGCTGAATCGAAACTAGACCACTGAGAAGTCCAATAAAATGACCGAGATTATATGTGCATCATACTCAAGATAAACATAAGCATCCAACCCCCACCTTACAAGCTCACAAAGAGATAAAAACTGTCTGGTCCCTACAAAAGTGTCTACCCGGAAAGCAGGCAGAAGGAACCTGCTCCATAACCTTAACAACAAATTCATCGAACAACTAGCATATGAAACCAAGTAACAGCCTGAGTCAATTGGAGTAAGGCACGGGTATAGCAAGGAAACTTTGAACCCACCATAGCCAATAGACAAACACTCACTATTCCTGCCTGAACATGCCGCACCAATAGCCTGCTTTTTGTCCCCCACGCAACCAATTCGTGCCATCAAAAGTTTGGCCAACCACCCGACTGCAAATCCAAGGCCAAGGAGCCAAGAGGGCTGATCTTCCACCTCCATCCCTTGTTTTGTAAGCTACCTCTATTGAAAATCCAAATCACTTGACGCTCCTTAATATTCACCCTAACACTGATGGGGACCCAAACCATCAGACCTGCCGGAGCACCCCCACCTTTCCCATCTGGCGCACCCATCATGAAAACTGTCCACCATGGCTCATCCCCATCAGAGATCAACCACTCCGTCCAACCTTGTTCATCCGACACCTCTTCTATCGCGTTGGAGTTTGGACCCAATCTTGCTTTGCGACTACTCATCACAGGCATCAACAAACTGATCACCGGCGACAGATCTTGAGATGCGCACGCCGGCGCGGCCAGGAAGGAAGAATCACGACACACGATCTAGCAATAAGCGCCAACATCGGTGCTTGAGAGAGACGTCCAACAGAGATGAGAAAAAGCCACGGGGCTCGCCATAATGGAAGTTGGACCAACGGCGATGGCGCTCTAGGGCGCCAGGTGACGATGGCGACGGAAACCCTAGCCGCAGAGAGGAGACTCATATGAATGACTATAAAAATTCTTTGTATGAACCATCTTTAAAAGACTATAACTCCTCATGAGTTTGTTGTGGTAGGTCCACCTAGTCCACAATTTATTTGCCACCTAGCTGCAACTTGTCTATTTTCCTCCTAAATGAGGAATAGTTTTGTCTCATTGTCTGGGAATGGCTAAAATGGTGCCCATAGTTTTGTAAAACCATTTCTTCTTTATCTATTCCTTATTACTTACTTTATCTTCGGGTAAAGTGCACCGATAGTACTGTAACTTTAATTCTTGTCCCACCAGAGTCTTGTTTTAACTTTTCGTCCCTATAAAGTCCTCTTTTTCAACTTTTTTTTTAATTCGTGGTTCTTTTCCATCCGACCCCCATTAAGTTTAACGGACTTTTGGGGGAAATGATAATTTAACAACTCAACTTTTTTATAAAAATCTATTTATATCCTAAGTTTTAAAACTAACCATTTAGGTACACCCCCAACAGTTATAAACTTAACACCTTTACCTAAAAGTTTTCTCACATTCCTTCCACCATCAAGCCACCGTCCGGTCACCAGCGCCGCCGTCAGACCACCGCCACTGCCGCTGCCGACTCGCTGGTACACATTATTCACCATCCGAGGCCGTAGATCGGGGTCTAGGGCCATCAGATCTCGCCCCAAGGCCGCCAGATCGCGGCCCAAAGCTGGCAAATCGTTGCCTAGGCTCGCGAAACTCCGGCTTGGGGCCGCGGATCGGCGACCCAGGGCCACGATTCGCCGACTTGGGGCCGCGGTTCGCCGGCATTGGGCCGCGATTCACCGGCCTCGGGCCAAGATCCGACAGCCTTAGGCCGAGATACGGCGAGCCCGAGCCCGAGCCCTGATCTACGATCCGATGTATTATTTTCTCCATTTCGGATTTTCCGACAGTGGTCCGACGGGTGTTGTGAGTGAAGGTGAAGTTTGAAACTTTTGGGTAAAAATGTTATGTTTATAATGGTTGGGTCTGTGCCTAAATGTTTAGGTTTAAAACTTATGGTGTAAAAGATTTTTCCAAAAAAGTTGAATTGCTAAAATTATTATTTTTCCCCAAACTTTGTTAAACTTAACGGATGTTGGATAGAAAAGGATCACGAATTTAAAAAAAAAAGTTGAAAAGAGGACTTTATTGGGACTTTATCTGGCTGCCCTGGGGTGGTATTCGGCGGCCCTAGGCCCTGATCTACGGCCCCAGACTGTGAATAGCGTGTGCCAGCGAGTCGGTGGCGATAGTGGCGGTGGTCCGTCGGTGGCGCTTGTGACCGTACGGTGGCATGATGGTGGAAGGAATGTGAGAAAACGTTTGGGTAAAAGTGTTAAGTTTTTAATTGTTAGGGGTGTACCTAAATGGTTAGTTTTAAAACTTAGGATATAAATAGATTTTTTAAAAAGTTGAGTTGTTAAATTATCATTTCCCCCACAGTCCATTATCAGATGGAAAATGATCACGAATTTAAAAAAGTTGAAAAGCATGACTTTATTGGGACGAAAAGTTAAAAAAGAACTCCAGAGGGACAAGAATTAAAGTTACAGGACTACCGGTGCACTTTACCCCTTAAATCTATCATTGGTATGTTGATTGCTAGCCACTTTCGAACATAGACACCTAAGTGTTTGATTAAATGCCCGAGAGGAGTTTGATTGAATGATGACTTGTGGGAATCAATAGAATAGCTTGCCATTGGTTAGAGATGACCTCTACGAGTTATTTGTTGGTTAGGTTAGTTGCTTTAATGCCTTGAATATGGGTGATGGATCATGAGAATGGCTAGGCTTACATGTTGAGGATTAGGTCACTTGCTAGAGATGGGGGTGAGTTAGTTGTGGATAATTTACCTCATTGGCATCACTGGAATTTCTAGTGGAACCCCATGCACCCAAGCAAACCCTGGGATAGTGTTAGTATATTGAATTTTTCAAACCGTTGTGTGTAGGGGTGATCAACTTTACGATTAAATTGAATTAACCTATTTGCTTTTCTGGTTCGGTTAATTTGGTTCGGTCTTCGGTTATACCGAACTACTAATCCGGTTTTTAGTTCGGTTTTGGGTTACAACTCAGATAATTCGGTTAACCGAATTAACCGAAATTTTTATACCCAAATCTAATACTTTATGTCCAACCTATTAAGGATCGCCCTAGCCCATATCCTATACTACCTAGTCCCTAATGCATGGACTACCTAGACCATATCAGATCTGGCTAACCCTAAATCCCTAATATTATAAGATTTTGTACAAATAGAATTGATGTTTAAGGTTCAACCTCCTTGAATTTTGGTTAATTCAGGTAATAACCTAAATAACCGAATTTAGGTGTAGTCCGGTTAATTTGGTTATTGATACCAGATAACCGAAAACTGAATACTTTAGTTAATTCGGTTTTAGTTAAAACCAAATTAACCGTTTGATCACCTCTGGTTGTGTGCGTTACTTGCTAGTTGAGTTGCTCATATCTAGTTTCTAGCATTAGAAGTAGTTTTAGCTTTCTTTACAACTTGTTTGAGCACCATTTTCACACTCACTTCACTGCTCAAACTTAGCTTCACTTGGGTTCGACATTGCCTACTAGCCTCTATATTACTCGCGATCCTTACACTTGGGGCTAAAAATGATTATACAAATGTAAAATATGGGCTGAAAAAGTGACACCCTTTGCAAGCATCAAAGTTTTTAGCACTTTTGTCGGGCAAAAGAGTGCATGTTTGTTGGCTTATTTTTTGCATAGTGTGTGTTGTTGCTTATTTTAGTTCGTAACGTGTTACTTACAAGTGTTTCTGTGCGTTTGTTGTTGTTGTAGCATCCCCCTTGGTGCGTGACTAGAAGCTCTACGAAGGATACATTTGCTTGTGATACTGAAATTGAAAGGACTTTACGGAATTTGAAATTGCAGACCAAGCACCAACAAGGGGGTTCAAGTTGTTCATCTTCATCACTTGTGGACATGGCGGATCATAGCATTAATGGAGAGGATATACATGGTGAAGTGAGTGACAATGGGAACAATGGACGCAATTGGCTAAGCAACAATCAAAATGGTGGAATTGGCAAAAATGGCCAAAATGGTGACAACAATGGTCAACATGGTGGAGTGCCTCTAGCTAATATTTATGGCCCAAGATTCAAGGAAGACAATGAGAGGATGATTCAAACTCTTGCTGTCCCAGGAGATTACATGATACTGGGGCATGCTCTCTTATGTCGAGAACATTCTTTTAGCGGGTTGAACAATGAAGACCCTAATGAGCATCTTGATCAGTTTATCATCATTTGTGATACTTTGGAGCTTCGGGGTATAACTGGAGTTGCTAAGAGGATGCGGCTCTTTCCTTTTTCTTTGGAGGGTAGCGGCAAAATATGATGTTGGGGGCTAATGAGCGTGAAATAATACTATATTTTTACCCCCAAAAACTATGTATTTATGGAAAATTGTTGGTCCTTCGTGTGTGCCAGCGGAGCATCTTTTACTGGAAAATCCTTGTCGAAGTAGAAAACGGTGTATCGAGTGTTTGCAGGACACTTTTGGCTGAATTTCGGATGTGCTCGAAGAGCTCAAGAATAAAGATTGGGGCCAAAATGCAAAAGGGGTGAAAATTGGAGAAATTGGCATCCATCTCAGGATCTACAAGAGGAGCAACACCAACGAATCTTGAAGCGATCGCTCCCCTCTAATTGTAAACTCGAGTCACTTTCTTTCAAAACAGGAATATTCAAGGGAGCGACCGGCGGCAAATTTGGGAGCTATCGCTTCATCCCTAATTTTTCAAAACCCTAGCTCCTCCACTCCTCTCTTATAAATAGGCCTCACCTCTCATCCTCTCGTCAATCCACACAACATCCACCACATGCCTCTCAATCCTCACACACCTCACTTCCATCTTTTCTTCTAGTTTTAGGTTTAGGTTAGAGTAGGAGTCGGGCCTTCTACTCGGACTCTGCCTGAGCTCGAGTGCTAGCCTTCTATATGGAGTTAAAGGTTCTCTTCTCTCTCTCTCTCTTGAGTTGTCTTCCTTCATTTCTTATTGTTATTTTACATGAGTAGCGAGTAGTTCCCCACACTCCTGTGGGATCCTAGCATGGCAAGTTTCTAAAGGTCTCCGAATGTAGGGATAAGATTATAAAAATAGTAGGGAGATTCGAACCTTATAAGAGTGGATGGGCGTAAGAGTGGTACTATGGCCCCAAACACTTATGTATTTGGTAGTGATGTATCGAGAGACATCTACCAAATAGATCGTGGATCTCTACTAGGTGTTCTAAGGACTACAACGAGAGCGTGTTCTTGTTCATTAGGGGTGCTCACTGGATTGTGCCAAGGGCCTTCCAAACTGAGACACAAGTGACCTTAATGCCTCCATTAAATGAACCGGACAAGCGAGAGCCCCCGAAGGTCGGTGGAGAGAATGGCACCGAGCTGAGTGGCCTTCGCTTGATAATTATCCATCCCTCCTACTTAGTATTTTCAGCATCTACATCTGCTCAAGTTTATTTCTCCTGTCGGGTGAACACATGAACCTTTTATTTCTGCATTTGCTTTTAGTATTTAATTTCTACACTTTACTTTTCTTAGATTTGCCATTTCTACAACATCCCTCTTTAAAAACCAAAAGTATTTTCAAGCAGTTAGAGAGTCGAGCATCAGTCGCGCTTGATCTATGTGTATCAACCCCACTCACCCTGTTTACAACAAACATCTCTTCTCTCGGGGAAAGTGTGAGCGGGTTATAAAATTGAAACTTGATCATTGAGCACTGATTTCTACATTATTTGTAATGCGCATCAAGTTTTTGGCACCATTGCTGGAGAACAGCTCATAGATAATCGTTTTACTTGATATCTGCTTTTATCTTTACTATTCTATTCCAGATATGTGTTTACACCAGATTTCCTTATTTATTAAAAACCCCAAAAAAAATTATTCAAAAATTTTTTTGAAAAGGTTTTCTATTAGCATTAACTAACAAGTCTGCTTAGATCTGATAATCCTATGATAGATATGTTCTGCTACTCTACCTACAAAAATAATTTATTAGCGACAGGTGCAAGATCTGCTCAGATCTGACAATTTTGCTATAGATCTGTGCTGTTGTTCTATCAAAAACACTGTTTGTGTTCTAGATCAGGTTTATCCTCTTCATTCTCCTCCAAGCACGCTACCCGGTTTTATGACCCAAAGTTTGCCAGGAGAACTCGTAAATTAGATTCGAAATAAACGCACATTGAGAAATCTATGAAACAGGAGCAGAAGTGCTCAGCCATATCAGTCACAACACCAACTTGCATGTTCAGATCCAACAAAGTCTGGAGGAATGGATGATCGCCACCACTGCAATTGCAATGAGGACAACCATAACAAAAATGGTGAAGAAGTCACCGACATCGGGGAAGCCCCAGATGACAATGGGCACATGTTCATTGCAGAAAGGCCGCACGTCCAATTGGCAAATCTCTATGGACCTCTAGTTGTGGAAGATCGCAAAAGGATTATTCGACCTGCACCAGTGCATGGAGACTACACCATTCTAGGTCACATTTTCACCTTCGTTGAAAATCACTCATTTCACGGTTTAGCAAATGAAGACCCCAATGACCAACTTGGGTAATTCATTCTCATTCGCGGCACTCTTACCGCCCACAATCTCACCGAAGACTCGAAGCGGATGAGACTCTTTCCTTTTTCCTTGAAGGATTATCCCTTCAAATGGTAAAATACCCTCGATCCTGCTAAGATCCATTGTTGAGAGGGACTCAAACAAAGGTTCCTGATGAAGTAGCTTCTCCCTTAGTGGGCGTTCAAAATGAAGAATGCGATACTCAACTTTCAGGAGGATCCTGAAGAGAGACTCGCTCAACCACAAGCACGCTTCAACGAAATGAACAAGAAGTATCCCCAGCTAGAAAACACCCGCGAACACAAAGTTTGCACTTTCTATAACAAGTTGTCTCAGGCGTCTCAAGAGCACTTGAACGCCACCTCTAGCGGCTGGTTCATGGACAAGGCACTAGAAGAAGCCTGAGAGCTTTTAGATTTGCTAGTGTTGTGAAGAGTATCATGGACGAGACATGTCCCGAACGAAGGTGAAAAAAGGATTCTAAGAACTCGAAAGGGAAACGTCACTCCAGGCATTAATGTCCACTCTCACTAACATGATGAGCAAACTTCTCAAGAACCAGGAGAGGCCTTAAGTAAGGCAAGCCGTAGTCATTGATGAGCTCGACACGATGGATGAACCCAACTTTATCAACTTCAAAAGCAACAACTATCCCTAAAGACAAGGAGGAACCTGAACAACACCTATCAAAGCCACAGGCATGAAGGGCTCAACTATGGGAACCCGAATGGAGGACAACAACCGACACAGAACAACCAACGCTAATAGGGCAAAACTTCGCAACCCCAAGGTAGGAGAAAGGCCTTAAAGGACACTCTCTCCACCTTCATGGAACACCAAACCGACTTCAACAAGACGCAGGAAGGTAATATGACCAACCTCGGTGCGTAGCTGCACATTATGGAGCTGCAAGTTGCACAGCTAACTACCAACATCAACGCTCTACAGAATGAGAAGAGGATCCTCAACGATACTAAGGACTCACGAGAAAGCAACAAGGTCATCTATCTAAGGAAAGGTAAGGAGGTTGCAGACCCCAGTGAAGAAGGTATCGACTCAGACTCTCTAACACTTAAGGTCATCCGAACCTTGTGTGTCGGAGATATAAAGCGCGAGGTCACCGAAAAATAGGCTTAGTAAGGCTCGAACCTACAATATAACCGTTTTGAGCGGTATCGAATGTTCCATCTATGACCTTGGGTCAGACATCAACCTTATGCCACTCTCTACCAGTGGGAGAATGGGACTCAATAAGCTCCAGCCCAATCCCATCCCTCTGCAATAAGCAGATTCAACATTCATATGGCCAGACGAAGTGCTGAAGGATGTCGTCGTCCCAGTTGGGAACCTGTACTTCCCCGCTGATATCATGGTTATGGACATAGAAGAAGACCGAAGGGATCACACTAGGGTGACCATTCTTGGCCACCACAGGGCCGAAGGTTCACCTGGACAACCATCAGCTTTCCTTCTGGGCAATTAATTGAGAAGCAATCTATGGCTTCCATGGAGACGAGCCTGATCAGGAACATAAGGGATGTTGCACGATCATCACCGAGCTAGTTGACTAGACATGTCTAGGCTTCACAACTGAAGCAAATGTTGGCAACCCAGTGATAAGGGGATCTAGCAGCAAGTCCCATCAGAGAAAGACAAATAAGGCCGACAAAAAGAAGAAGGTCGTACACATTCCAACCTAGCAAGTATGGGTTGTGAAGACGAGATCGACCCAGGGAGGAGAAGGTAGTGCATTCAAGACAACTGCGGAGAATTTTGACCCGTCGTCAGTCTACCTAATAGGCATCGGGCTAAAGGCATTAGTCGTAGCGCTTCTTAGGAGGCAACCCAGCGGTCTTAAAATATTTTTATTTTTCACAATTGGGTAGCGTGTACAAATAAGTGAGACGTAACAAATAAGCGGGACCGTGTCGTACGCATCGTCCATAGCACATTGGAGGAACTCAATATCGGAAAAATAGAGTGAAGTATAATTTTTGGATTTTCTCTCCTCTCTCTGGTTTCTCTTCTCCCTAAAACCTATTTTGACCTCTATCGAGTGTTCTAGTTTATTTTTCTACAGTAAAAGTTGTACCTGCTCTCCTCATGCTTTAGGTAATTTCCTCTCTCTTGAAAACTCTCAGATCTGGAAGATAAACTGGGTATACACTCTAATCTCTCACTTATTCCTTTATGAAGCATGTTAAAGCATAAATATGACTTGCTTTTGATGCTATGAGTAACCATATTCCCATATATGTCTGATAAATTACCTGTATATGCATGGTTGAGTCAAACATCCCGATCTCTTTAATTGGTGCAAAATGCTAAATCCAAGTGATGTGACTCTGTATTGTTCAAATAATTATGTTGCTTCACAAAAAAAAAAATCATTTATGCTCAAAACTTCCAAATTTGCATAAACGACCGTGTTTTTTAGATGCTTGAATTATCATGAATGGAGATTTTCATTTATGGATGGGGATACATCACTCATCGCTTCACAACATACCACCATGAGGTAGTAAAAGGATTTTAGGCGAACAAAGGGTGGGGACAATTGTGGGAAAGGCAACAAGGTGACTCCAGTGGCCACGACTATGTTCAAGTCTGAGGTGTCTGAGTCCCTTTCTCCCAAATGTCATCACATCCTTATTCGGGCTTCTTGTATCCAATGTGCAGATAACAAAAAGCTTCCTAGGAGACTCAACGGAACCCAGTATCTGCTAGGTGCTCAAAATAGGAGACGTACCAGTGTAGCAGCTCTGACCATGGATCTTCATGAATTCTCACCACCTCTCACCTAAGTTGAGAGTTTGGAAGAGATTCATCCCCCGCAGTCTCCTTCCAAGTGAAGAGGAGGATCACAGCCTGGGACATATATGGGATTGATCGAGGGCCATCCCAGCCTCAGATATGACTCTCAAATGTTTTTCTTTTCACCTCCCCATTGAGGATGATGGTATATTCTAAATTGGGGAGAGTGCATTGCATGTTTCTTTCTGGAATGATGCTTTCTGCATAATAGTTGCATGTTAATTGCATTCTACATTGTAGTTTTTAGACACATCTTAGAGTAGCTCATTCGACATTGGTATATATGGGCCCAGCTCAATAGGACGTCATTACAAATGCTCACGTCATTGATAAAGGACCCTTATCGTGTTGATTGTTAGGATTGCACCATTAATGTGCCTGTAATTGAGGAGATGGTGATTCCTTTTACGGGAATACCGTTGGACCACTGCCGGCAACGTGATTAAGGGGTTTGACCCTGTTGATCAGTGGAGTCCCCGATCTACGAGGGTGCAATAGATCCGTTGGTGTGCTAATACGTGGGGCCTCCTTGTATCAACGCGATGAAGATCCTTGTATTAACGGCATGAGCATTCCTATCGAGCTGGGCCTTATATATCAGACATGCATTTTTCAGTTGCAAAATTTTGCATTTTTTTTAAAAAAAAAATCAGTAAGAACTCAAATCTTTAAAGCAACCTTGGTTTTAGAAACAAAAATCGCTGGTAATTAGCCAATTTTTCAAAATATGAAAATTTGTTTTCAACTCAGTGAATGGAAAGACAACCATGTGAGTTTTTTTCGCCAAAAAGCTTTTCTCACATGATTGACTAAGTGATTGTTCTTCATGAGAGCATCTAGATTCATTTCTAAGCTAGAACTTGGACAACTTGACCTTTGTAAACAAACACTTGTTAGTTGTGATACATGATAATGACAAAAAATTCGTATTTTTCCTTAGTTACCCCCTTTGAGCCTGAAAGTCTGAATTCTGTTAGAACCCACATTTTAGGCCATCCACTTCTCTATTACTCTCTTTAGTCCTTGGAACTTATTGAACATGAAACATAAGGGCTTGAGAGAAAGAAGTTAGGGAGTTGGGTTCAAAATTGCAAGTTGGGGGGAGACAACGAGGAGTGTTGGCTGGAAGTTTGGCTAAATACTGAAATGCTACCAGAAGTTGTACATGCGAGACAATTGTGAGAAGATTTCAAAACGAAGTGCCCTCAAGCAAAAGTTGCAAATATCAGAAATTTTTTTGCTTGAGAATACATGTGCTTAAAAGTTATGTTCACGGTCTATATTCTGAGTGGAAAAGAAAGTAAGAGAGGAATTTTAAGAAAAATGAGAGCTTGGAACTCGTACTTTTGTTCCACTTGGATCTTGGGTACATGGATAAGATCTAGCTCATGAATATTGTTTGAGTCTATGTAGGAAAATATATTGGATCTAAATCCCTTTCTCAAGGGTATTTAGATATAAGCTAGCAACAATGTCTTGTTCCCTAACTTATTGTGAATTAATCAATTTTCCTCTTAGGTTAATTATGAACTCTCATCCTATAATTAACCTAACATGCATTTCTCTACGATCTAACATAATTAGCTTATGTCTAAGTCTAATCATGCCAATAATAATCCTTTATCAAGGTATTTAATCAATAAATTAAAAGAAATACAAACATAAATCATCAAACAATATTCATTCATCAAGAAAATCACATATCCATAAGCTTCACTAATTCCTAAGAGATAATAGGAAACTAGCTACTCAACATCATAAAACGCATAAATAGAGAGAAATGGAGAAAATCCATGTTCATGGTGGAAATGAGCTCAAATTGAACAAATCCCTAAATGAGAGAACTAGCTAAATCTGAGTTTAGAAATGAAATCTACTCAGAAAACTAAGAAGAACCCTAGGATTAATCTAAAATCTATGAAGAAATGAAGTTGGAGGAGCTTATGAAGAAGATGAAGAAGGCTCCCCTCTCCTTTGCGTGTTGTGCTGCTCCTCTGTTCTCCAAAGTCCCGATCTCTCTCTGAATGCCTCATGATCTTCTAAATATATCCTCCCAATGGATGGCTTTGATTGAGTATTAATTTGCTAACGGTTGAGATGCATCAAGAGTGAGAAGAAAAATCTCGGAGTCTAGCGATCGCCAGCGATCGCTGGGAAGGAGCTGATGCTCGCTGAACCGTAGTAAAGAAATCCATCTCTGACCTTTGACATTTCCTTTTTTGTCAAATTGGCTCAAAATTATAACAACCTGTCATAATACATTTATTTTAAGGAAATCATACTCAAAAGCTCTTCAAATACCCCCACACTTGAGCATTTGCTTGTCCTCAAGCAAATTCTATCTACATGCAAATCTATCGATACCCACTAAAGTTCACTACGTAGAGAAAACGTTGCGGCCTACTGGGCGGTAAATGTCGCGGTATACCATTTACCGCGGCATTTACCGTGCAGTAGGCCGCAGTAAATGCGTTTACTGCATGGTAGGCCGCAGTAAATGTGTTTTCTCTACGTAGTGGTTGAGTTGTAGCTCAGCACCAATTATTAATAAATATGCAAATTATCTAACAAGTTTTAAAAATTTATTCTCAATGCAAGAAATAGATGGTCACTCCTTCAGTGTTTCACTCTGATTCTGAATTGGGTGTGCATGTGTGTATGGTGATTTTGCCAAGTGTTTTCTATCCATATGCTTACAAGTGAACCAAAACTTCTCTACTCGACTCCCCGAAGGAAGGTTATATGTCTTACTAGTCAGATGGTCTTTCATTAAGGTTGTAATGAGGCCTGGCTTGGCGAGAATGAATTTTGGTTGAAGGCTATCTTTGGTGGAGCTTATATGATGAGGACATCCTTGCAAAGACATCGCCAGCTCCAAATAGTGCTCAACCCCAAGCGCGCGAGACCCCAAATCTGTTTCAAGACATAGGAAGGCCTATGACAAGGTTCCGACTCAAGTAAGTTCAAGCGGGCCTCAATACCTGCATGAAACTTATGGCGCAAGCAGAAGAACAAGCAAGAGTACCATAAAGGACCTTACAGCTTCGCCGTCTTGGCATTCCCCTGGATGGAGATTACGCGAAGCCCTTTGGAGTCTTGAATGTAAGCATGATTGAGAAAGGAGACAAGGCCCCCTCGCAGGATTCCCCGACAGGCGAAACCCCAAGGCAATGCCAGCCACGCGAAGCCTCTCGGCGAAGCCCCAAGGCGATGTCATTCTTGCGAAGCCATTCG
The DNA here is from genome assembly GCA_024586325.1 of Stellera chamaejasme. Lineage (NCBI taxonomy): Eukaryota > Viridiplantae > Streptophyta > Magnoliopsida > Malvales > Thymelaeaceae > Stellera > Stellera chamaejasme. Next base: position 18,252,124 of record CM044986.1, read on the forward strand.
GCGAAGGTATTGCTCGCGGCTTCCAGATAAGCGAAGCCCCAGGGATTCTCCAACCCGGCGAAACCTCCATAATCCACAGCCAGGCGAACCATTTGAAATATGAAGTGAATTTCCCTCCCATCTCCCGTCAGATATAATTCTTGGGGAAATGGAAGAGATGGGAGCAGGTAGCCTACAATGTCATCCATCATCTGCCTCCTCTCACTTCACCCACCATAATTCTAGGAAAGTGGTTCCCTAGTCAAAGTCAAGCTCTTTCCCTTCACCATTTTCATCCTTTATAAGGAAAACTTGTAACAATTGAAAGATAGAACATATTTTAAGAAATCAGAAACTCTCCAAGTGAGGTTTGGTTTCTGTGTTCTCATATCTTGCAATTCCACTTCCTTTGTGATCCATACAAGAGGATTCAAATATAATATCTAGTATTGCTTGATCTTGTAATCAAGAGGTGCTAGATCTCATCTCCTTTCCCAGGCATTATCGAGTGCATTGTCTCACCTCGTAGTGAGGAGGTTCACTTGGCCGAAACTTGTGTCGTCTGTGTGAGTCCGCCTCCGCCAAGCTAGATCCACGAAAGCTTGATTGCGAGTCCGATAGCCGTGATCACATCATTATATGAAACATTCAGAGCTTACAAGCATTGAGGCAACCAATACATGAAATGTACAACAATATCAAACTTACTCCTTTTTTTTTAAAGCAACACGCCACTTTCAACATATGAACTCCTTTAACAACAACAAGACACATCCTGACATACCCAATAAATACAAGTGTACTTCTCTTGCTTTCATATACCATTCTTTTCTTTTCTTTTTGTTATAGAGCCACAAAACTTTCAAGGATGTACTCTGATCACCATCCGATCTCCTCTAGCATAGCACAACAATTAATTTCCCCCAAATTCAATATTTTAACACACCACATTTCTTTTATACATATGCCCAAAATAAAACGCTCAAAATGTTTCATGGATAAAAAGGTAATATAGAGAAAGGAATGGCTCATGACGTGGGTGATCAAAAAATTCGGTCTTTAGGCTCGAAGGGGTTTATCTAATGGTATTAATGCTTAGGTTGGCTATTTTAGAAAGTAGGCTCATCCTAAAATTGTCATTATCGTCCCAACTTAACATACAACAAATGTAGATTCGCAATGGTTCCTGACAAGCAAGTTCTAGTTCGAACACTTAGCAAGATACTCTCAAGAAAGAACGTATTCCTCATGTTTTATGATTTTAGTTAAATAGGTCCTTCAAAATAACTCATGTACTCTAGAAACTTAGTAAATTTGGTCCAATTACTTTAATTATTTACATATGAACTATCCTAGCTCTTTTAAATATGTTTTGCTCGATAACTCGATAAGCTATCGAGCCGAACTCAGAACAGCTCGAACTCGCCTCGATAAAATTATCGAGCCCTGAGTTCTGCTCGAGTTCGAATTCAAAGCTCAATAACACAGTGCTCAATAACACACGAGGCGAGTTTGAGTTCAAGTAAGTTCGATAAGAGCTCGGCTCATTTATAGTCCTATGTCCGTCTCTTTGTTTGGAAACTCCAGCACCACTTCTCAAGTAGAGCCCAACTTTTATTTTGCAACCCACCTATTCTCCTTACTACCCATAACTGTATCCCATTTACCCAAGCAATATGTTTTTCGTTAAATATTTGTAAACTGCATTTGACCTACTTAATTTTACCCGCTGTACAATGATTAAATCAGTGCCATAAATGGATAGTGAATGATTAAATTAGTGCCATAAATGGATAGTGAATCAGTTCCAATGAGGAGAACCTAAATTTATTGGTGCAATTATGTGAGCATATTTAATACAGGACTAGGCTACACCTTTTTTGTTTAAAAAAAAACTTTGAATATTTGAGCAAACTTACGCGATAAAAGAGTGTGCCAGTATGTCCACAAATATACACATTTGCCCCGACGGCACATTTTGTCACTAAAACGTTTTTTTGTGCATTTTTTGATGTTCACTTCTGGGACATCATTTGCCACCAAACTTTGTTATGAACCACAATTTACCACCGAGTTTGTTAACGGATGGAATGTTCCGTGAACGGAAAAATACTTGATAATCAATTTAATGAGAAAATTAAGTTAGCAGTCCCGCTTTAAATCTCATTGATCGATTGTGTGGTCTCATTTTAAGTTTTTGACCAAATTGAATCCTATTTTTTTGAATTTTCGATTCATTTGAGTCATTTCCAACTCATTGCTCCATTTATTTGCCCCTGCCGATGACTAATTTGCCCCAAAGTTAACTTTCATTGATTCATCATAAAATCCCATAAGGGCCTTTGACTTGATGAAGACCAGAGCTATAGAATCGAAAATCTGAGGAGAGAGGTCATTGTTTGTGTTCGGTTACGGGTCCACCGCTGGGTCAACAATGAATTGGTAACGGTTGGCGAAGGGTCTAGCTAGGGATTGTGTGTCGGTGCTCAGGGACGGTAGTGGAGGTCCAAATGCATCCAATTGGGATTCAGAAGCGCTTGAGAAGCGACGGGTAGCTGGATTGTGTCACAAGTCTTATCTGCTATCATTTTTCAACCTTCATAGTGAAATTATAGATAAACCACGACATGTGGTGCGATTATCCGTAATTATGAGTTTATTTGTCTCGCTGTCACGTTAATTTTTTATTGAAATTTAGGAGTATATAGTATTAAAATAAACTTGTCTCACTACGTACTTGATGGCACGCTCGAAGCGGAAGATCCGTAGCATCGCCGTCACAATCGTAACAGCAGAGGCCGCTATTTCTTCCACCGCTACGAAAACGACCGCTTTGGGGATGGGAACCGTTTCAACGCCGCTACAAACATATTTTATGAATTAAAAAACCTAAATGGTGCACAAGTCAACAAGACTTGTTGTGCAATTCTAGAAGTCGAGGATTGATCAAGTAAACAAGGAGTTAATAGTATTGAGTTATCGAATCTTTGTTAGTAATCAACAAAATTGTCTCATAAATAAAAGATCAACAAAAGATACAAGTGTTGTGTGCAAAATAACTCTCGGTTAAACCTACTTCTTGCTCTTCTAAACCCTACACAAACGTTTAACAAACCCAGAAACATTCAACAAATCTCATCCAGATCTTCTCTTCAAATAATTCATCTAAATTATAAACAAACTCATAAATGAACCCAGATCTTTCAGATCATAAACAAACTTACAAATAAATCAGATCTAGATTCACATATCAAAAGAAAACATGAAGGCCGACGCAAATCTCATAAACCCACTCAACTTCGATCCGAAGCAAATCTCATAAACCCATTCATATATCCATATCTGAAGGCTGGAGCAGATTTGATCGCCACTCAACTTCAATTCGAGCCCGATCTTGCTGTTGTTGAACTTTAATGGGAGCTCGTTCTTGTCTTTGTTGAGATCCAAACATTTTTTTCGGAAAGAGTTGATGAAGAAAGGATGAGAAATAGATAGACACAGAGAAAGATGTTGATGAACGAGGTGAGAGACGGAGGAGAAACAGATAGAGTAGAGAGAGCAAAAAGATAGTAAAGGAAAGAGAGAGAGAAAGAGTATGGTGAAAAACAAAAGAAATTATACGAATTTAAGAGAGGTGGAGAGAAAGAGAGAGAGGAGAGAGAGTTAAAATAAAAATAAAAAAGGAAGTTGAATGGAAGACCGAAGAAAAATTGAGAAATTTTTTTGAAAAAGTCATAGAAGCGGGCTTGTTACGGAATCGTAGACGGAGCGGACATTTTTAAGCTTGTAACGGCATGGGCCGTAATTTAAATACCGCTTCAAATTAAAGATTTAGCACGGTAGTATCTTCTTACTATATTCTAGATGTTACTCCCTCTATTCTTAAATAATTGAATAGTTTGATCTGCAGAGATTAAAATGAATTTAAGATTTTATGTACTTTGATATATTTAATTACTCTTAAATGGAAACAACACAAAAAACGATAGAAAAATAAAGATAAAGTGAGATAGTTTAGTAATTTTGAAGAGAAAAAATTCCTTTCAATAGTAATGTGGAATATGTTTTTCCAAAAGCTCAGAAAAAGAAATGTGTGCAATGTTTACTATATAGCGGTAACATTTTGCTAGTGTGGTGTAATTTTCTTCCTTGCCTACAAACTTACTGTGAATTCAGATTAATAATTCTAAAACTATCATTTGAGAAGGATAATATATATGGTAACCTAGCTGTAACCTCCTCATGTCTATAAATGAAAGGACAGGAGAGAGTTTCTTATCAGTCCAAAACTAGCTACCAAAATTTTCTTAAGGTAATTAGTTGTAGTGAAATTAAAAAATTTCCAAGCTTTCAATTTCGATACATGATCTAATATTTTATGTTTTTCGAAATCGCAGAGAAGCAACAATGGAGGCGATGAAGGAAAACAGCAAAACCCAGATCATGATGAGCTTCACAAGTTCTTCTTCTTCTTATTTCATGGACCACAACCAGGCAATTGGAAATGATCAGGTCAACTTTAATCAAAAGCTATTTAGGATTTTGAACTGTTCAAGAGGATCACTGGCTCGTTCCAGTGATCCTCTTGGTTTTGATTCCGAGACCGCTAGGGTTCGAACGCGGCGGAGCCTTGACGTTACAAATCTGGACCCGAAGAGGCTCAAAAGGTAATGATTGTACACAAATTACAAAAATGTATGTTTATGTTCGTAAACTGACTATTTGGGTTTTAATGATAGGATTATTTCGAATCGGCTTTCTGCCCAGCGATCAAGAGTGAAGAAGCAAGAGTATTTGACTGAGATGGAAATCAAAGTGAAAAACTTGGAGGTAATAAATATAAGCAATGTGGGTCTGTTCAAATTTTCTTTAAAAAAAATAGAAGAATAGAGTTTTTCTTGATACAATTATTTGAAAAAATTGGAGTTGATGTTTGTTGATTTAAGGAATACATTCTATCAAAATATTTGGTGGTTTGTTATCTTATGGTGTTTTTTCTATGATTCATTATGGTTATACATAAAAATTACTCCGTAATATGAAAAACACACAATTATTGAAAAACATTTCCAAATATGAATATATACTCCGTATATATTAATTAGTTTGCGTTTATTTTTATAAATTAACTAAACGTAATTATTGAACACTATTTCGAGAAAAAAAATCATATTAAAAGTAAAAAAAATAAACTAGAAAAGAAAACGGAAACCTTTAGACTAATTACTGTGATAATGCGATAGATTGAGTTTTATTGTGGATTTTTTGGACTAATTACTGTGTACATAATATGCATTGATTTCATAGGCTGAAATTGCAACGTTAACCCCTCAAGTTGCTGTGTTCCGTAGCCGTCAAATGCTCCTGCAAATGGAGCAGAATAGCTTAAAGGAAAAAATGGCTGCTTGTGTCAAAAATCAAAAAAGAAAAGAAGGTAAAAAATATGACAGATTTTAATGGTTTAATTTTAATTGGATTGCTGTGTATTTTATTTTTATGTTAAATATGGATGATAGTTTTTGTATTATATTTCTTTTGGAAGCTGAAATAGAAGAGAAGAGAGCACAAGTGTTTAAGCTGAGGCAACTTCAGTTAAAACAGGAACAGCAGAAGTTTCAGGAGCAAATGAGGAATATGCAAGGTAGCGTTTGGAAAGAAGGAATAATTAATAATCAGATGGTGAATAATCAAGGTAAAATAATAATTGACTGTGGTTTCTCCAAAAAAAAACTATGATTGACTGTTTTTTTTTTGTGATATTGTGGTTGTGTCTAAGTTTAAGGCTGTACAAATATGGAAAAGGTTTGTGGAAGAGATGTTTATGAGAGAAAGTAATGAGTAAATTGTTGATTTTGTCAATTTATGTTAAAACGCGTTTATGAAAAGTGGGGTTCTCTTTCGAAAATTTTGAAAGGCTAAAACACCATAAAATCACAAAACTATTTTTATCTCAATTTTTGCTTAGATGGCAAACGGATATCAAAGGCTAAATTTACAAATTATCGTTCCAATTTATGTCAATGGTCCTTTAGATTTATGCATTTATTATTTTTGGAAAATAAAATATTTAACGGATGTATTGCTTTTTTATATACAAGAATTTTTGCACTAGCTCTAATTAACATAACCATTTACTCCAAAAGTAATGCAACAGTTGATTTTTAATATCAATTCGACTTCAATTTACTAACGATATTATTCCTTAAGTGATGGAAACAAATATAAAAAAATATTTATAAAGTTAAGACATCAAATTTTTAGTTGTATATAAAAGCTGTTGATTCATAATTTGAATTGATATAGAAATAAAATCATAGATTAAATGTTAAAAAATAAATGTTGCGTGATTTTTGGGACGGAGGGAGTAATACATTTAGAAAAATTGGGTTCGATTTGTTAATCCAAAGATTAAGCCATTAGATTAAGCCGATTATAAAAGTAAATATTTTCAAGTTATGCTTGAATTGAATAAACTTATTATACTTAAATATATTTATCTAATTTATGGGAGGAATTTTATAAAAGCAATTCATATATGAATAAACTATGGTTAATTAATGATTATAGAAACTTCTATTTTGGTGACAGAAATGTAAAGTTCCTAGGGGAAATGGTCCTCTAGGTGATTTGGCAAATTATATGGAGCAAATCTTAAAGACTATGTATCCTTGTAACTAGTAGTGAGCTTTTCTTATATACATTGCTAATTTTTTATTATTATTGTTATTATTATTATTATTATTATTTTGCTCAAAAAAATTAAGCTATTCAATTTGCATCCAATTAATTAATCTCACTTTTAACATTTCTACGGCCTGATACAGAAGATCAAAGTGGTGAGACAAATGGAGAAGGCAACAACCAGCTGTTGGGCCTTACAAACGAGCAATGGCCCACACCAATCAATTACATGAACCGTGATTTGGATTGCTGGAAGGCCCAAATGAATGTGGGCTCAATTCAACCAATCGAATTGCTGGTTTCGATTCCTGACTCGAGCTGTAGAGGGCTCGGTGGGATCGAACAGTTGATTTCAAGCCCAAACACAAATGCAAGCAACAATTTTGCTTGCTCCTAAACTGCAATTCTCATTTGTTTTGCCGCCACAAGATGGATAAAGCTTGAATGAAGTTTCAATTTTGAGGTTTTTGGAGTCCCAAAATCAAAGATTTCACTCACTCGTTTTGCTTTGCCGCCTTCATTCATGCTATTTTGATCAAACGTACACTAACCACAAACGTACCATTACATTAATGGAAGGAAGTGTTCAATATTTGTATGGTGTTGAGCTGTGTTGTCACTTTTAAGTTTTTTGTGTAGATTAAAATTATCTTTAGTTATTAACTCATTTTACATAAACTTTTATCATTATTCACTTTCAAACTTATTCTAACCTTCCTCAATCCATTCCCTAATCCATTCCCTAGACAGAAGATGGTCCACCATAGGGCACGTAGAGGGCATGTGCCCCATTAAAAAAATTAATATTAGTATACCTTTAGTAGTATTTTTGAAAGAAATAAAAGGTATGGGTCTATTTCACAAATATTGAACATATTAGGGAGATGAGAAGGATAAAACACGAAAGGGAAGGGGCGGAGAGACTTGTCCGCATCTGCGATCAAGAAAGTCAACGACTTGAACCCGAACTTGACTCCGATCCAAAATAAGCACAACTCGATGGCAACTCGAACTCGAACTCAAGAGACCCAAACTGAAATGACAAAAAAACCCGAAATGACCCGAACCCGATGAACCAAAAACTTGAACTCGATTAATCCGAATCTCGAATTAACTCGAATCCAAACCCAATTAACCAAAATCCAAATCCTAGGGAACGCGAAATACACGAAATGACCTGAATATTAAAGTAATTTAACTTATAATTATATTATTTTTAATATAGGTACACAAATGAAATGCTCATATTTATCATAACTACATGGTTAAATTACTTAAACTACAGATGTAAATTTCAACTAGTTTTGATTCAACCTCGAGTAATATCCAATTTTCAATTTTGTTAGAGGAATATCCAATCTTCAATTTTGTTGAAGTAATGTACAATTTCTAAAATTGTTGGAGCAATGTCATTTCCAATTTTTTTGGTGCAGTGTCCAATTTCCAATTTTTTTGTAGTAATATCCAATTTCCAAATTTGTTACAAAGTGCATTTTCCAATTTTGTTGGAGTAATAATGTGGTATCTCTAATTTTACAACTGATGTTCTAGATTTAAATCCGGTATTTTCTTTGAAATATTCGTCCAACAAGTTACTTTCTTCTCAGATATCTTTCAATTTTATAGTTTAGTTAATGGCTTTATTGAACTATATATTTGTTTTCAAAAATAATTGATGAAAAATATTGACTTGAACAATTGTAATTGTTCCTCATTTTTATTTTCGCATCTTGTTGTTAATCGATAAGTTGATATTTGTTATATTTATTTCCCTCACACTTAAGTTGTTTTCATTAATTTTGTGCTTTAAAGATTCATTTTTAGTATGTTTTGTATCTTAGAGCTTATTTGGAATAGAATGATTAAATGTGGATTTAATTATTAATTTTTCAAATATTTATGGTTGTGTTATTTTCGAATTATTGACTGATTAGAGATGTCAGGGTAAAAAATCATATCTTGAGCTAAAGAGGTTGCAATTAGATGATTTAAGATGCTTTTGAAAGCTGACATCTTGAGCTAAATTTCATGTGAAGGACTCAAACCCAGTTTGCATATTAAAGGGGTCAAAATGAGCTTGAAACAACAACCAACTGCTGTTGGCGGGCTGAAACAGTTAGAAATTAAATGTTGAGGATTAATTTGACAAGTTCAAGGAAGGTTGTGTGCCTAGGATGGATATGGAGCTGAAGTCTCTATTTTCTTCAACCTAAGTGAATAGAGGTGCAGAATGAATGCAGCCATCAGACACTTATTAGGGGTTTCAAACATGGATAAAAAGAGGCGAATAACGCCACTATTCGCCTCTTTATTCACGTGAGTAAGGGAAGCGAACTCACCTCTTCTTACGCGACCTCGGGCGAATTGTTTAAAAGTGAACCGAGTTGTTCACGCGAATAGCCGATCTGAAGCATCCGGCGTTGTAGGTCCAAATCGCACCATCTCGTCATCTCCTCTTGGTCTTCTTGCTTCCGTTTTACCATATCTTCCTCAATTTTTCTTTTCCCACTAAAATCGGTAGAAATGGTAGATGGGTTAGGTCATCTCGCCTTGCCGGAGTCCGTCTCGGGTCGCCGGAGTTGTGCATTGCCTATTTTCTTCAGCCTAAGTGAATAGAGGTGCAGAATGCAGCCATCAGACACTTATTCTGCTAGCATGAAAAGACTTAAAATTGGTTCACCCACGTATCGGAGTATGGGACAAGGTGATTATTGCAGCAGATTTATCATTCCCACTCACCCACGTATGTTCTAATCAACCATTGGAGCTGGCCATTTGTTCAAGGCCCAACAATGAAGAACGCCAACAATTTTCAGCAACATTGTCGTGCGTTTTGAAGTCACTACCGCTAAAATTTGTAAAATTTTACTAGGGGCACGTTCTTCCAATGTAGGCCCGCCTGCTAGTACTTGTGGTACAATTACATATACCATCAATGTTATACTTTTGGGTCTCTTTTTGCCACTTCCATTAAATTAATTACAAATTAAACCCCAAAGTTTTTAAAAATTGATAAATTTACCAACATTCTACGCTTTCATCCATTTTCACTTTCGTTCTCGTTGTTTTTGGCTCTATTCTCTCTTTGGAGCTTTCGATGACCGCGGCTCACCTTTCTCGACGTCGACGGGTCCAGACACTGCTATTGAAAGAAATGCGGTTGGTAGCCGCGATGGGGACTCGAACCGGCGACAAGCTCCGGCTTTCTTCGGAGCTCCGGCATGGCCATGTCGGTGTCCGAGTAAACTCTCTTGAAGCTTTTGCTTGTGGAGAAACTGACCGATCAGCTTGTAGGCGGATCAACAATGGAGAATTAACAGCGGGAGATGGTTGTCAGGAACAATCCTCACTAAACAACGGTGGAGCTTCTTCTTGAGACTCCTCTAATAATGGCGGCTTTCCGGAAATTCCTTCTAGGTATAGATTCATCCAACGGATCAAGTTTGGAGTTAATTTTGGGTTAATTGTTTTGGCTAGATTGTAACTTCACAAATTTAGGGTTAATTTTTCATTTTTAAAAGTTTGGGGTTAAATTGAGAATAAAGATATAATCCGCAGATATTACGAGAATATTCCTTCTTAATGACGTTAGTAGTAAAAATGGTCGAAAAGTTAAACTCAATGGTCAAAATGGTCCAAAAATGAATAGTTGGTGGTAAAGAAGGACCCTCTCTTCAAAAGAATGGTAAAAAAGGAGCAAACGTATAGGCCAAAATCGACATTTTTCCATGAATGATGATAGTCTATTTTGTTATGATGATAGTAACTCTATAATTCATTTTTCTTGAATTTGTGAATCTATAAAAGAAACTCTAGGTCGAATCAAAACTAGTCGATATATAAATATGTAGTTTAAGTAATTAAACCATATAATTATGATAAATATGAATATTTTATATTTTTATATCTAATTATTTGTATTAAAATAATATAATTATAAGTTAAATTGTTAAACCTAAGTAACACATAAACAATTTACTAAAAAGGAAGAAAATAATTTAAACAATAATAATAATAATAATAATAATAAATATTTGAACTTCATCCAACCCCTTTGATTATTTTTATGTTTGGGTCATTTCGGGGTATTTCGGGTTTGGATTCGAGTTAATTGGGTTCAAGTTCGGGTTAATCGAGTTTCAAGGGGTTCTACTCCCTTCGGGTTTGGGTTGATTGGGTTCAGGTCATTTTGGGTTCACTTTGTCATCGGATTGAGCTTATTTCGAGTCGGGTTATTCGGGTTTCCGGTCATTAACGTTTTTGGTCAGTTCGAGTTCGGAGCTTTTTTCGGTCGGGTTTGTTTTTGAGATCCCTATTCACCGGTGAGTTGCCATAGGGCTTTCCACAAGGAGTCCAAATCCTCTTCTCCACTTCTCTCCTACATTCTCTCCTCCACCAATAAAAAAATGCCACATGTCTAGTGCACATTATGTTAGAATCCTTCGGTTTTCTTTTCTCTTACTAAGAGGTCATTAGTTTTATTCATAGTTCATTTTTAGTTGAATCCAAGTTTTCCATATCCCTTCATTAAAGCTTCTTTGTCCCTGTGTGATGGTAGACACAAGACCATCTTCTCCCGCTCGATATAGTCACTCTCAACCTCCACTCACTATACCCGCAGTGGCGAAGCTATTATGGGACAATGGGGAGCGACCGCCCGCCCGTGATTTTTGTAAAAATATAGGTATATGGTACATAATTAGAATAATTAAGGCTGTAATTTTTAATTTAAAATACGTATACACTCTATTTTTTGTACAAATTAAATATAAGTGTAAAATTGATCCAAATATGAAAAATATATCACCCAAATAATAAAATTCACACATTTAAAAAAACGAAAACCCCACCACTTAGAAATGTCTCTTGATACGTGGCTCATCCCCAGCCATGCCCAAGTCTTTGTTTATTGTCTAAGTCTAACCCAAACAAAACCTGAAAAATTAAGTTGGTTTTGTTCAATCGGTGCTTGGAGTTGCGACGCCTCTCAGCCCTCAAGTCTCGCCATCATACCCAATCTTCGGACGGCCGGCGCAGCGACACCTCTCTGTCCTCCTCCGGCGGGCGGCCCTTAGGCCTTGATTTGCCCGCTCAGCCCAACATTTGTACTCTGTCTTCTCCAACAGAGCAGGCCAGGGGCTCATCTCCCTTCGTCAAACGACAATAGCATCATCTTCAATTCTTCATTCTTGGTAATTTTTATTTACTTTTTGTTTTATATAGGTTTAATTGTTGTTTTAAATAGTTTTAATTCTTGGTTCAATCATTCTCCCTCAAACGTTAGTTACAGACTTATAGTAGCATCTCTAATTGTTTTTTGGAATAAAACAGAGCATCTCTGATTGTTGTTTTACATAGGTTCAATTTGTAAATTTAATTGTTTTACTAGCGTTTTTGTTAATGGATCTCTAGCTCAATAGCTTAAATTTATAGGTTATTGTTACAAAACCCTATCCTTAAATAAATTGAATTGAATTCATATTTATGTTTAATTTTCAATTTAGTATGAATATCAAGCAGAAGAAATTGTTTTCTTTCTTTCAAAAGAAAGATTCAAACAATTTGGAAAGTGGAAATCAACAGGAAAATACTCAAGCTTCAAAAGATGGAGAAGAGGTTCCAGAAATAGTTGAAACTTCTAAACAAACTTCAAAGCCAAGTTTCTCAATTTCTGCAAGCTTCTCATTCGTGCGTGATCCTGGTCAACGAGAACCTATATGGAAAGTACCGGTGAATGAACGTGATCAGGTAAGAAGAGCTTACTTGAAAGCTGGTCCTTATCAATTGAAACTTGATGCATATCCACTAGATGATCATGGTGAACACATGTTTCAATATTCTTGGTTTGCTGATCATAGTAATTGGCTTGAGTATTCTCCAATAAAAGATGCTGCATATTGTTTACAATGCTATCTTTTTACTAAAATGTCAAGAGCACAATGTGGTTGGGATATTTTTATTGACAAAGATAAAAGTTTTCGAAAATGGAAAAGGGTGAGAAATGGTAGTCGATGTGCCTTTCTTAAACATGTAGGCTTAATTCCTTCTTCACCTCACAACAAGGTTGTCCTTCATTGTGCTGCATTATTGAACCAATCTAGTCATATCGACAAGGTTATGGGGAGACAATCGGATCAAGATGTTGCAAGGAATAGACTCAGAGTTAAAACTTCAATAGAAGTCATTCGGTTTTTGTCGTTTTAGGGGATTTCTTTTAGAGGTCATGATGAGTCTTTGAATTCTAAGAACAGAGGAAACTTTATTGAGTTGATCAAACTTTTGGCATCTTACAATGATGAAGTAGAAAGTGTTGTTCTTGGTCATGCACTTGGCAATACAAAATTTATTTCATCAGATATCCATAAAGAAATTTTAGAAGTTATTGGGCGCAAAATTAGGAAACAAATTTGTGATGATATTGGTGATGCTAAATTTTGCATACTAGTTGATGAAAGTAAGAAGGAGTAAATGGCTCTTGTTCTACGTTTTGTTGATGTCAATGGCTTTATACAAGAGCATTTTTTTCATATTTCACATGTGAAAAATACATCATCAAGCACCCTATACACTAAGATTTGTAGCATCTTGGTCATTATGGTTTAAATATTTAGAATATTCGTGGTCAAGGCTATGATGGTGCTAGTAACATGCGTGGTGAATGGAATGAATTGCAAGCATTGTTTCTTAAAGAATGTCTACATGCTTACTACGTTCATTGCTTAGCACATAGAATGCAATTGGCATTAGTTACAACTGCAAGAGAGGTGCATGTTGCACATGATTTCTTTAAAGATATATATGCCATTGTAAATGCTGCTACTTCTTCTTCAAACGTCATGATGAGTTAGAAGTGCGCATATTCGAATATAGTTTGCTTGATTGATATTGATGAGCTTGAAACTGGAACTGGTGCAAACCAAATGAGTACTTTGAAAGGACCATGTGAAACACGTTGGAGCTCTCACTTTGGCTCAATTCATAGTCTTCTGAATATGTATGCTGTCACTTGTAAAGTTCTGGATAATATTGCAACAGATGGTTATAACGTTGCTTCTAGAGGTGATGCAGCTTCAGCTTTGGAAAGGATCTTGTCATTTAGGTTCATCTTTATTGCTCATCTCATGTTAGAGATTTTTGGTATTACTGAGACTTTATGCATGGCATTGCAAGAAAAGAGTCAATACATTGTTAAAGCGATGGATACGGTGAAAGGTAGTTTAGCATTACTACGAAAATTAAGGATAGAGGGTTGGGAGTCTTTTTCTGAAAATTGAATCATTTTGTATACGACATGGCATTGACATTCCAGATCTTACCGCCACTCATTCTTGGACGTAGTAATCGTCGTCGGGAAGATATTTCATTGGACTTGTAGCGGACGAGATTTTTGACGAGGAGTCGTCACCAATCTGTTTAGCTTAGGTCGATTGGAAACCTAAAATAACTGGTCTGCACAGGCTCTAGATCCGTTAGTCAATTACAATAAAAAATAAAAAATTCTCGATTGCCCAAAATTGGTACCACAGGGTTTACTTCATATTTTTACTTGATTTTTTTATTTATCTTTTTTTATTTATTTCTTTTATTTAATGATATGCAAAATAATTAATTCTAATGACACTAGAAATAATGACAATAATCAATAATAAAATAAATAAGTTAACGTCATTTAAATGAAAGAATTAGCAACAAGGATTAAGAAAAGATTGAAAGTTCGGACCTAGTGCCTAAACGTTAGTTCTTTTTTTGTTTTAAAAAACTTGTTAGTGGACTCTCGATCATGAATGATGATGATGACTCGAATTTTGTTTTTGTTTTTTTGCTTCTAATTGTTCATTGGTTGATGCTAATTTATCCTTTTAGGGTTTAGTTTATGATGTATTTATAGGCCTAGGCTAGAGTTGGGGTTATAGAGTCCAATTAGGTTAGCAATCCTATTTTTAGTGGTTTAGGTTAAATTAAATTGTATAAGATTTTGGTGATAATTAGGTGATTTTTTAAGGATTTTTGCATTATTTAATTATTATTTTAAGATAATTATATTTTCCATCTTTTCATTCTTTTATTATCATTTTTATCTTCCCTTTTTATTTTATTAATATTAATTAAAGATTTTCCCCTAAAATTACTAAACATTCAATTAGGTCATTTTACTTTTCTTTTTTCTTCTTTTTAAAATTAGTCATGTTATGCTTAAATTTGTTAATTAGTTAATTAGATTAAGTTAGCTGTTAATTACAAATCCGTCTAAAAATCGAGTGTCAACAGCTGCCCTCTTTGCATGATTCATGGAACATGGAACATGTAAAGTAAGATGACACCGAATTTTTAACCCGAATAACGAGATCTGAAAAGGAAGAAACTTTTCTTCCTTTCAAACGAAGAAACCTTCCTTGCTTCGCCAATGAAACCTTCCCGTTGAGTTGAATAGTAGGAACTTTCCTACTACTCGAGGGTAAAGAACCTTCTTTTCCCCAGATGATATGATAATGAGAACCTTCTCATTACTCTGGAAAGGAAGAAACTTTTCTTACCTTTCTGAAGCGAAGAAACCTTTCTTGCTTCGCTCAGCGGAAACCTTCCCGTTGAGTTGAATAGCATGAACTTTCCTACTATTCGAGGCTAAAGAACCTTCTTTGCCCCAAATGATATGATAATGAGAACCTTCTCATTACTCTAGAAAGGAAGAAACTTTTCTTACCTTTCTGAAGCGAAGGAACCTTCCTTGCTTCGCTCAGCGGAAACCTTCCCGTTGAGTTGAATAGCAGGAACTTTCCTACTATTCGAGGCTAAAGAACCTTCTTTGCCCCAAATGATATGATAATGAGAACCTTCTCATTATCTGTGGAAAGGAAGAAACTTTTCTTACCTTTCTGAAGCGAAGGAACCTTCCTTGCTTCGCTCAGCGGAAACCTTCCCGTTGAGTTAAATAGCAGGAACTTTCCTACTATTCGAGGCTAAAGAACCTTCTTTACTCCAAATGATATGATAATGAGAACCTTCTCATTATCTGTGGAAAGGAAGAAACTTTTCTTACCTTTCTGAAGCGAAGGAACCTTCCTTGCTTCGCCAAATGAAACCTTCCCGTTTAGTTGAATAGCAGGAACTTTCCTACTATTCGAGGCTAAGAAACCTTCCTTACCTTAAAGATGTGAAAATCTTAGTGATTTAAGATTGATGAAAAGTTTGACAAAATGACTAAACTTCCAAAACGAGAAATCCCACAAAATGAGCAGATTTTAGGAATGTGGGAGTTTTTACGAAATAATACAACCTGAACTGATAAATCTCAAAAACGAGCAAATTTCCGAGAACGATGAAGTTTGACAAAACGACTAAACTTTCCAAAATGAGAAATTCCAAAACGAGTGATTGAGTGGGAAGTGTAACGAAATGACTGCACTTCTGAATGAGAAATCCCACAAAACGAGCGAATTTCTAAAAATGATAGAAGTTTGACAAAATGACTAAACTTCAAAAATAGGGAACCCCACAAAACGAGTAGATCTCGAAAATGGCGAAGTGTGACAAAATGACTTGCACTTCAATTACTAAAAACGGTGAAGTTTGACGAAATGACAAAACTTCAAATGAGAAATCCTACAAAATGAGCGGATTTCTAAAAATGGTGAAGTCCGACAAAATGACTAAACTTCAAACGAGAAATCCCACAAAACGAGCGGATTTCTTAAAATGGTGAAATCGACAAAATGACTAAACCTCAAACGAGAAATCCCACAAAATGAGTAGATTTCTTAAAATGGTGAAGTTGTGAAATGACTAAACTTCAAATGAGAAATCCCACAAAATGAGCGGATTTCTAAAAATGGTGAAATCGACAAAATGACTAAACCTCAAACGAGAAATCCCACAAAATGAGTAGATTTCTTAAAATGGTGAAGTTTGTGAAATGACTAAACTTCAAATGAGAAATCCCACAAAACGAGCGGATTTCTTAAAATGGTGAAGTTTGTGAAATGACTAAACTTCAAATGAGAAATCCCACAAAATGAGTAATTTCTAAAAATGGTGAAGTCGACAAAATGACTAAACTTCAAACTAGAAATCCCACAAAACGAGCGGATTTCTTAAAATGGTGAAGTTTGACGAAATGACTAAACCTCAAATGAGAAATCTCACAAAATGCGTAGATTTCTTAAAATAGTGAAGTTTGTGAAATGACAAAACTTCAAATGAGAAATCCCACAAAATGAGCGGATTTCAAGAGAAAAAATGAGTGAAGTTTCAAGAGACTAAAAATGAGTGAAGTTTGAATAGGTTAAGGAACTTTCTTTACCTTGCTGAAAATTTAGACTTGGCTTATGAAATGTGATGGAATAGTACGAACCTTTTGTTGGGGTTTGGAAGCGTGGGCAAACAACACAAACAATATTTTTCACCGTGACGATTCCACGGCTTTCTTCACTATCAATCTCAATCAACAATTACAATCACCAATTCTCTCACTCAACCTCACAAGCACTCCACCTAGATTAGCAACCACCGGCTAATCACACAAACAAAACTCACACACAAATACTCACCGGAACGCAACAACACTTGCGGCTCTCTCAACTAGCCAACAAGTGATGCGACTATCTCTCTCACCTCTCTAAAGCCTATACAGTAGCACCTATTTATATTACTCAAACAAATCCTAATCCTAAAAGAAATAGACTACCAAGGCAAACCAAATCCTAGTCTAGCTAGTTTTCCTAACACACGCACACTTGCACTAAATAATCATAATCCTTAACTAACTTGAATTCTTCAAATTTTGGACAATAACATGTTTGGTCCTCCATTCTTTAATTTGAGTCACAAACCAACAATCTCCACCTTGACTCAAATTATTTCTTCATGTCCACCTTTTCACCAAATCCACAAACTTGACATTCTTGCTTGTAGGAACCTTCACATCCGCAACGTCAGTCTTTGGCTCTCCTCTAACAACTGTGCTTCCGACCAGCTCATATAAATTTTTGGAGTTCTTCACTCCCTTCATCACAATCAATGCATTCTTTGAAATTCTCATGCCTCCACCTCGAGCAGAAAATCCAAATCCCAATTTATCCAGTTTGCCAAGTGAAATTAAGTTCCTTCTAAATTTTGGAACGTACCTTACATCACCAAGTGTCTTTGTACTTCCATCATGCAATTTGATCTTCACGGTGCCAATTCCTTCAATTCTTTCTTCTTCACCATTAGCCAAATAAATTTTCTTATCACATGACTCAATTTTTGTGAACCATTGGTCAAGCGTCAAAACCGCCAAAAATAATTCAGTTATCACTAACAACTCAGAATAAACTAATTTGCGTATGATGGTGAAAACCAGGTCGAATCCCAAGGAAAATCTTTGAATTAAAGTTTCTAAGCAATTAACTGAAAGAAAAGATTGGGGTTTTTTATGTCGAATTAAATGCTAAAAGAAATCAGCTGCAAATTAAACGAATGAATCAAATACTAAAAACGCTCAGCCTAGGGTTGATTATCCGCTCCAAACATATGGTTGATCATCGAAACAAATATTTCTTTAACTCAAGCAAATAAACTGGACCACTCCTAAAGCTAGAAAGAATCCAAATAATTCATTGATAAATTAATCAGAACAAGCGACTAATTAATTCCTTAATCCCAAGCAACTAGATATTGAGAAGCAATTTCTAATCAACCTAGAACTAGCATGAAGAACTATGATCGAATTGTTTATTCCAAGCAACCACCTAGAGAAGCTAGTATGATTTAACTTGCTCTATTTCTTCAATGTGAATTAACAAGAAATTTACGAAATTCCAATTAATTCACTTGCTTCTAAATGAATCCTTTCACACAAGCGGCTAAAACGATTCAAGCATAATCACAATTTCAGAACTAATTCAACAAGCGAGAATTAGAAATCAATTGCAAGAATTAAGAACTAAGAAGAAATAGATACTTGAAAATCAAAGAAAGTTATAGCTCAAAATCAATTCTCACAACCAAGAGTTTGGAGATAGAAATCTACCCTAGACCAAACTAAGAAATTACTCAGACATTATAGCTAGAGCACAACAGAGAAATAAAATTGTAAGCTAAAAATAACCCTCTCTATTTGACAACTAGAACTCATGTCAAGCTCTACCCAATTGGATGTTGCTACTTCATCGAAACTTGATAAAACCTCCTTGATGTGTAAACCAAAACCATCCCGAATAAACATTCCAACTGAAATAGGCATTTAACTTGATGAAGAACTTCAACTCTTGCCCTTTGCGTTGACCGATAAGCTTATTAAAAGCTTAACATTTGCAAACCATAATAGGACAAGGACTTGGAAGCAAACTAGAACTCGTACTCCTCTTTGATTAAAACAGAGTTCCTTCTTCGTGGCTGATTATGCTCCATCTGTGCTGTTTAGTTATCATCATTTCTGTCCACCCTCAGTAAGATGTTGCGACTTTGAAGCTTATTTTGACCTCTGTATTGTGCGAACTGGGTTTTGCGTCCTTCACATGAAATCTACCTCTGGATGCTAGCTTTCAATGGCATCTTGAATCATCCCATTCTGACTTCTGAAGCTCAAGATATGAAATTTCTTGCAAGATAACTCCAATCTGTCAATAATCCGAAAATATCATGAATATTTGCAAAATTAACAATTAAATCTCCTTTTAATCAATTGTGTCCAAATAAGCTCTAATATATAAAACATACTCAAAATGGGTATTTAAGTTCAAAACTCATGAGAAATAGCTTAAGTATTGGAGAAATAAATCTAACAAAAATCAACTTATCAACCATTCTTTCTTGGAACAGACATGTTCCGAGCAAGCTAAATTAAATATCCAAACATCATCTGAAACTTTCTCCTTGATCTCTTGGACCATTAGCAATTCATCATCACTTGTATAATCTTCCACCAAGCCAGCATCACCTTTTTCTTCTTCTACTCTCTTTTCTTTTCCTTTCTTCTTTGTCTTCAAAAAATCTTCCATGTCTTCTTTCAATTTTGGGCAATATGACCCAATTCTTGACAATACCAACATTCTGTTTTGCTCCAATCCTTCATTGGTCTTGAACCTGATCTTCCTCTTGCATCACCTTTTTCTTCTTCTACTCTCTTTTCTTTTCCTTTCTTCTTTATCTTCAAAAATCTTCCATGTCTTCTTTCAATTTTGGGCAATATGACCCAATTCTTGACAATACCAACATTCTGTTTTGCTCCAATCCTTCATTGGTCTTGAACCCGATCTTCCTCTTGAATCACTTCTTCCTCTAAAATCACCTCTTCCTCTCCAGTTATTTTTCTCTTGCTCCATCACAGCTACATCACTACATTCTTTTACTTCAAACTTTCGAACGCGGTCATGCTCCAAAAACATTGTAGTCACATCTTCTAACTTCAAAGTTTCTCTTCCAACCATCAAAGGAGTCACAACTGGCTCATAAATTTTTTATAAAGAATTAATCAGAATTATAGCTCTATCTTCTTCCTTGATTTTCTCACTAATACTTTCAAGCTGTGTAACCAATTTGTTAAACTCATTCAAGTGTGCAACCAAACTGGTACCGTCTTTCATCTTCAAACCATATAATTGCTTCTTTAAACACAACTTGTTAGTAATTAATTTTGACATGTACATATCTTCAAGCTTCGTCATCAAACTCGTTGGAGAGGTCTCGTTCAATACATCATACTTCAGTTGTGGTGCAAGAGCCAATCTAATCGTACTCACCGCAATTTCTTGCATCTCTTTCCACTTGTCATCTTTAATTTCATCTGGCTTTATTTTCTCAAACACACTACCAAGCTTCTGCTGCACGAGCACATCCTTCACCATGCACTTCCAGAGACTGAAATCTCTGGAACCATCAAAACGATCAATCAAAAAATTGCCCGACGTCCCAGCCATCGCGAACCTCGCTCTGATACCACTTGTTGGGGTTTGGAAGCGTGGGCAAACAACACAAACAATATTTTTCACCGTGACGATTCCACGGCTTTCTTCACTATCAATCTCAATCAACAATTACAATCACCAATTCTCTCACTCAACCTCACAAGCACTCCACCTAGATTACCAGCCACCGTCTAATCACACAAACAAAACTCACACACAAATACTCACCGCACGCAACAACACTTGCGGCTCTCTCAAGTAGCCAACAAGTGATGCAGCTATCTCTCTCACCTCTCTAAAGCCTATACAGGGAACCTATTTATATTACTCAAACAAATCCTAATCCTAAAAGAAATAGACTACCAAGGCAAACCAAATCCTAGTCTAGCTAGTTTTCCTAACACACGCACACTTGCACTAAATAATCATAATCCTTAACTAACTTGAATTCTTCAAATTTTGGACAATAACATGTTTGGTCCTCCATTCTTTAATTTGAGTCACAAACCAACACCTTTTACCTGACTTTTGATGAAGGTTAGGAGTCCTCCTTACCTGTCTTGGTGAAAATCATGCTTGACATTGGGAAGACTTTCTAGTCCTTTTATGAGAAAAATGTTTCTTTCCTGAAAGGGATTAAGGAACCTTTCTTGACTTTCTTGACGAATTGAGTGCTGGTTGACTTTTTTGATCCCAAATGAAGTACTTGAATAATGCTTATTCTAGTCCTTGCTTGATGTGCCCCTTGAAAACCTGCCAATGTGCATGACACATGATTTCCATGATGCATGACTTTGAAAATGCTTGATGTTTGGAGTTGTTGCCAATACCTTCAAAAAATCAGAATGATCTTCAATTAAAACCAATGATGCATGGCGGAACCTTTACCCAGCTTACCTCATGAATCCCTTCCATCTAAGCTTACCTTACCTTCAAAAGATTTTTTATTCCTTGATTTCTTTAGCCTCAAGAACAATTATATGAGTGAATAATCCTGTTTGCCCCCCAAATGTGATCATAAAAGTGCAAATTCTCTACAAGAGTCTTTAAACCATGTCTGATGTCTAATCCACACTCATTAATGCGTTGGTCCTTAAAGAAACTTTTGTCAATTTGCGAGCTTGACAAAATATATGATGGTCCTTGTGTAATCATTAAAATATGTTACTCTTTCCCTTTTCCACTTGAAGAAGTAGAATGTGCATGGATAACGGAAGGGCTTCTTAGTATGAAGGATTGTTTTGTGTGGACGTCGAGGTGAAGAACGAACATCGTTGAAAGGATTTTGTAAGGTGAATGGCATCCACCGATGTGGGCTGGTGAAAAGTAGGGTGGTTCGGCGAAAGGCTTTGTAATGTCACCACTTAGCGACTTGAAGGCCTGGTAATGTCACCAATTAGCGACTTGACTTCTTTGAAAAACCCGATAGTGTCCATCATGAAATCATCACCTTATCCGATGAGAACGACCTCAGAATGTTGCCCCCCAACTCTCATTATGTGTGGAATTGCTCATCAGAGACTTGAAAAGTAGTTGATACTGCTTGAGATGTAAGTTGTCCCCTGGAGGTCCTTGAGATGGTAATAATTGCTTCAAATTGTGCCTTCATTCTAAACCGCCTTTGCAGGTTTTCAGTTTAGACCATGGTTAAAAAAACCGAACCGGTCATTGAACCGTAAAGTTAGTGGTTCAAGGTTTAATCGGTCAAATCAGTTGAACCAGTGGTTGGACCGTTAATTTTATATTATTATAAATTATTAATAAATACCCATCTTATAGAACTGCAACAAAATAATTCATATAATAATGCATATTTTTAAGAATCAGTAAGAACTATTATTATTTACTTAAAAGATGAAAGGTTAAAGTAATAATTCTAAAGAATATAAGAGTTTATTTGTACAAAAAAATAAAACTTTGTGGATGATTTAGAGTTAAGTAGATAAAATCATAATATTGACTCTCACTCCTCAATTAAATTTGAGTTTTTTTCCTTATTTGAGTTCGTTTTTTTTTTAAAATAAATAAATAAATTTGAATTTTTTCACCTTATTTTGATTGAACCGCCAGTTCATTGGTTTTCGGTTTAAATGGTTTTGACCGATTTTCCCCAATTTTTTACCAATATGGTGAAAAACCAATAACCGGACCGGACAGGTAACCGGTTCACGGTTTAACCGGTCCGACCGGCCGGTCCGGTTCTTTTAACTACGGTTTAGACTCCATGACTCAACTTTTTCCTTCTTTCTCTTCTTTTTTTCTCTTTTTTTTGTTCGGATCGGAAATTGTTTGACATGCGATTTTTAGTTATTTTCATGCGAGCGTAAATAGTTGTTGCTACCTACACCCGATTACTTCCAACTAAAATGCATAGACAAATGGCTACTAGCACTATTCATAACTTTGGTCATTCCTAGCTAAAGACAGCGGAATAGGATTTACTTTGACCCCTTTTCTATTTTCTCCACCTTTTTCTGTGAGCCATGGGTATTGATGTATTGAAGGCGCCTTGATCTTTGATAAAATTTGATAAATTGGAGAACCTTGACTTGATCTCAACCTTGGTAATATAGCGGTGTCTTGTAGGATACTTTCCATCTCATGCCCCCATTTTTGGTGCATGAGGTTCCTTTGTCGAAGTATCTTCGAGTTGAATGATCTTTGATGCATAGAAGGATTTCTCTAAAGGTATGCTTAGTTATCAACGTATTGATTGAGGCAATATTTCTTTGAAAAGAATCTTACAATTGAAGGGCCACATCGAAATCACTCTCACAAGATTTAGCAATGTATTCGAGATAACCACTATCAAGTCTTCTTTTTAGCTCATTGGTGACACTTGTTTTGTTGGGCTTGGTGAAAGGATTGTGAAGAAGAGAATAACAGAACTGTGATGTGAAGTTTACTGAAGGATGTCAATGTGCGCATTCTACTCCTTATTTCAAGTAAAAGAATAACAGTTGTCCATTGCAACAAAAGACAATACTCTAGATTTTGGACTAAATCTAGGTAATTCAACTTTCAAGTTATCTTGGCAAGCTCTCAAAGATTGGAGTGAATTCAAAGACTTTCCCAATTATTCACCAATTTGCATAGATCAACGTGTTGGACCTAGCTTAAAGACTTCAGGCGAGAAATTGTCTTTACATGTCACGACTGGGGGTCGTTAGACTTTTCACATCATAAAATTGTTCTCAAGCTCCTAAATGTCCACCCAATTTTTTTTGCAACTACTTTTAGGATGAAAATGTGCAATGATGTATCACAAGAAATGAGTGGTTAGATGTCCTGGTGTGATCGCGTAGGTGTCAATGCTAGTTAGAAATAAATATGATGCATGAAAATGTCATGAAAAGTCAAAAGAAGATCAATTAGTACAAATATTATATACAAAAATATGAGTACAAAAGAATAATTAGTAAGAATTGACAATATTTAAAAGAAGCAATGCCCAATGCACTATAGTTCCCGATCAATTCAAGGCGTTCAATTCAGATACTCTAGCTTGGTGTACTTTTGCGTTCCTCGATTACTCCTAGAATTTGCTCGTCCAATCTCGGATGACATTGAGCTTCAGATGTCGCACTTGCAACTTGTGTAGAGTCTCGCATCGGTTCCACCAAGAATCGACATGTTTATTTTTTTCTTGAGCTCGAGCAAATAGGTCATTGTGAAGCAGGGTAATCTCCTTGATATCATTACGCTGATTTGAAACATGTCATCGCCTCTGACTGGGTTTCCACTATTGTGGCAGTCCAAGACTCGTCATCGGCAGTGAGACAAGTGCAAATGTATTCATGGTAATAAAAAAATCATTGAGTATATTACCTATATGATATGCATGTAGCAGAAATCAGCAAACGGGTGTCGTTAGTAACAGTTATAACATAATACAATGAAAATCAATCAAGTATATACATACGGGACTCTTAAAGGATGGGTTTACGGCCAAGGGTAGAATGAAAGAGGCCAAGGGTAGGTTCCCGAATCCCTTTTACTAAGTTCTATCGAACTAGAAAAGGCTCAATTCCTTACCCACGAGGGTTATGTAAGGAAGGATTAATTCGGGTCGCAGCTTTCGCGGTTCTATTGCGTGACTAACGCCATACCCGAACAACGCTACTAACCACTACGGTCACTATTGTCACACACAACTAGCCTTTCCCGGGTATTCACAAAAATATGGCTATGAAAAGCTTGGGAGGAGAGCTCGAAGATGCATGATGTAAGAATTAATTATAACACATAACAATTACAAACAAATGGTAGTCGAAAATAAAAAAATAAAATCAAGCAAAAAAGAAAAATAAAATAAACCCCTTTTGGCCAGACTAGTCCCCAGCGGAGTCGCCAGCTGTAGCGACGAGATTTTCGACAGGAGTCGCCACCAATCTGTTTAGGTTAGGTCGATTGGAAACCTAAAATAACTGGTCTGCACAAGCTCTAGATCCGTTAGTCAATTACAATCAAAAATAAAAATTTTCGATTGCCCAAAAATTAGTACCACAGGGTTTATTTCATATTTTTACTTGATTTGTTTATTTATCCTTTTTATTTATTTCCTTTATTAAAGGATATGCAAAATAATTAACTCTAATGACACTAAAAACAATGACAATAATCAATAATAGAATAAATAAGT
Source organism: Stellera chamaejasme (assembly GCA_024586325.1). Taxonomy (NCBI): domain Eukaryota; kingdom Viridiplantae; phylum Streptophyta; class Magnoliopsida; order Malvales; family Thymelaeaceae; genus Stellera; species Stellera chamaejasme. The sequence goes on from CM044986.1 coordinate 18,277,309, forward strand.
TAACGTCATTTAAATGAAAGAATTAGCAACAAGGATTAAGAAAAAGATTGAAAGTTCGGACCTAGTGCCTAAACTGTTAGTTCTTTTTTTGTTTTAAAATAAAACTTGTTAGTTGACTCCTGATCATGAATGATGATGATGACTCGAATTACATTATTAGAAACTTGAGGTATTTAAGTGACCAAATGGTAACACATGAGTGGCTAAATTAATAAAAAGGAAGAAAATAAATAAAAAAGGAAATAGAACACTTACCTGCAACAGCAAACTTGAGAGCGTGAAGGAGGGAGAGAGAGGCTCGGGCCGATCGTTTGAGCGCGTCGGATGACAATGACGGCGGCGAGAGGCGAAGCGGCTGGCGGTGGTCAGAGCGAGCGCGGTGGCCTGGATTGCTGGATTGAAGCGGGTTGAGCCATGGGCGGGTAGCGGTTCGACTCAAAATTCTTCGTCCTCCGACCTCCGTTGGCGAAATTGAAGGCAGATTCGGATTCCTTGCGACGAAACGGAGAAGGTGGTGCCAAGGTTTCGTAACAAGGAGATCGATTTGAATGAGGCAAGTTTTTTAGGAATGGAAAAGCTTCGGTTGAAGCTTTAATGACGAGATTTTGTTTTTTTGCTTCTAATTGTTCATTCGTTCGCTAATTTATCCCTTTAGGGTTTAGTTTATGATGTATTTATAGGCCAAGGTTAGAGTTGGGGTTTTAGATTAAAATTAGGTTATCAATCCTATTTTCTATTTTTTATATGTTTAGGTTAAATTAAATTGTATTATATTTTTGTGATAATTAGTTTATTTTTTTAGGATTTTTGTATTATTTTATTATTATTTTAAGATAATTATATTTTTTCTTCTTTTCATTCTTTTACTATAATTTTTATCTTCCCTTTTTATTTTATTAATATAAATTAAAGATTTTTCCTTTAAAATTACTAAACATTCAATTAGGTCATTTTACTTTTCTTTTTTTCTTCTTTTTTAAAATTAGTCAAGTTATGCTTAAATTTGTTAATTAGTTAATTAGATTAAGTTAGCTGTTAATTACAAATCCGGGTAAAAATCGAGTGTCAACAGGACTATTTTTACCATTTTGATGTGTTCAATGCTACAATTGATTTTCAGTTGTTGTAGGAGCTATCTTCCAGATTCGGTGATAGTATTTTGGAGCTTTTGAAGTTGAGTTCATCTTTGAACCCAAAATATGGGTTTGCATCTTTGACATTCCATCTATCTACATGCTTGCTAGCAAGTATTATTGTGATGACTCACCGCAAGTGTACGGTGGTCGCAAGTAATAAAATCCGGGAGTACCGGGTCGAACCACAGGGACTTTTAATTCTATGTGTTCCAAATACTAGCTAATTCTAAATTAAAAGGACTAAAATGATCTAATTAGACTAAATGGAGATGAATGAAATTAATTAACAGATTAAAGAAACTATCTCTTAGGAATTTTTGCTCCACTTGGATTATGGGTACATGGATTATAAATTGGCTCATAAACAATCATGGATATTGCTTGGATTTATGTAAGAAATTCTATTAGGTCTAAACCTCTCTCTCAAGAGTATTTAGAGATAAGTTAGCCACAATGTCTTGTGTCCTAACTTATTATGAATTAAACAATTTTCTTCTTAGGTTAATTATGAACTCTCGTCCTATAATTAACCTAACATGCATTTCTCTACGGTCTAGCATAATTAGCTTATGTCTAAGTCTAATCATGCCACGATTAATCCTCTATCAAGGTATTTGATCAATAAATTCAGAGAAACACAAACATAAATTATCAACAATATCCATTCATCAAAAATATCACATACCCATAATCCAAATTTCACTAATTCCTAAGAGATAGTAGGAATTTAGCTACTCATCATAATGAACATCATAAATGAAGGGAAATATGAGTAACCCATATACATGGTGGGATTTGAGCTTAACTTGTCAAAATACTAAAATGATGGAGAGAAAGAGAAAACTAATAAATTCTAAGGTTAGAAATGGATTCTACTCAGAAAATGGAAGAAAACCCTAGACTTAATCACAAAATGATGGAGAAATCAAGCCTGGATGGTGCTCAATCTTGCTTCATGCGTGTTGTTGCTCCAAAGAAATGTTTGTTGCTGCAACTGATCGTCCGTTTTCAGCCGAGAAGAAGCTCTCCTTTTATTAGGGCTTCTTTTCAACCAATGGTTCAGATTGAATCATTAAAGAGATCAATGGCCAAGATTTATTCTCGACGCGTGGTGATCACCAGGTGATCACCTGGCGTGATGATCACCAGGTGATCACCAACTCCAGTACTCTGCAACTTGATGCTCCCTGTATTTTAGGTGATCACCGGGTGATCAACTCGCTTCAGCTTGAGACTCTCTGTATTTTAGGTGATCACCGGGTGATCACCTCGTTTCAGCTTGAGACTCTCTGTATTTTAGGTGATCACCTGGTGATCATCACGTTCAGCTCTGGATTTTAGGTGACCACTGGGTGACCATCTGAAAACGAAGTTTTGCCCTTTTTGAACCTCTAACTTCTCCTTTTGTTACATCTTACCCCAAAATGACCTGAAGTGCCAAAATCAGTAATTTTATGAGGAAAACAATTCCATTTCAATCTAATCCAATAAATATTTCCTCCAAATCAAAACCTAAAATGGCCTCATCAAATACTCACACACTTGAACATTTACTTGTCCTCAAGCAAATCCTATCTACATGCACAACTACCAATGCCCACAGAAGTTGAGTTGCAGCTCAACATCAATTATTAATATATATGAAAATGATCTAACAGGTTCTTAAAAATTTATTCTCATTGCCAAAAATAAAGGATCACTCCCTCAGTGTTTCACTCTGGTTCGAAAGTGGGCCTGCATGTGTGTATATTGATCTTGCCAAGTGTTTTCTATCCATAAGCTTGCAAGTGAACCAAAACTCCTCTACTCGAATCCCGAAGGGAGGTTGTATGTCTTATCGGTCGGATGGTCTTTCATTAAGGTTGTAACGAGGCTTGGTTTGGTGAGAGTTGATTTCGATTTAAGGCTATTATTGGTGGAGCTTATAAAAACATTCGAGCTTACAAACATTGGGGCAACTTGTACATGAAAAGTATAACAATACCCAAGCGTGCTCTCTCTTTAACACACCACTTTCAGAAATGAACTCCTTTAACAATAACAAAACACATCCCGGCATAAACAATAAATACAAGTGCCTTTTTCTTGCTTTCATATATCAATCTTTTCTTTCTTTTTTTTTTTAAAAGGCACAAACTTTACCAGGATGTATTCCCACCGTCCGATCTCCTAACATAGCACAACAATTAATTTCCCCCAAATTCAACATTTGAACACACCACAATATTTTTTATATACATATATACCTATGCCCAAAATAAAATGCTCAGAATGTTTCATGGACAAAAAGGTAATATAGAGAAAGGATTGGCTCATGATATGGGTGAGCAAAGAATTCGGTCTCGTGCTCAAAGGGGTTTATCTAATGGGATTAATGCTTAGGTTGGCTATTTTGGGAAGTAGGCTCATCCTAAAATTGCCATCAACGTCCCGACTTAACATACAACAAATGTAGGTTCGCAACGGTTCTCGACAAGCAAGTTCTAGCTCGAACACTTAGCAAGATACTCTCAAGAAAGATCAAATCACTCATTTTTCATGCATTGGAAACATTTAGGCACAAAGTCTCACATGGTCAAAATCTCTATTTGAAGCATTGAAAAACAAGTTCAAACACCTATAAGATCATATGCATATTAATCAATTGCGATTCCAAGCCATAACTCAATTCATTGGAGCATCGGGTCCTAAATGCAACCTAAATTCTATATGCTCATAATTCTAAAAGCAAGTGGAAAATAATTAAATAAACATGAATCTATCTAATGCACAAGAGGACATGCAAAATAAGAAGTTCAAATGTTCAAATTCCCCCACACTTAGTGTCAAACACACTCAAAAGGCCAAAAATATTACTTCATGCTTAAGATAAGGAATTGAAACTAAAGTACCGCCCTGATTTCAAGAAAGCCCTTTGTTGCACCATTTTTTGTAGCAAACATCGTGTACAGCCAGCTCTTTCTTCCTGGAAATGTGGTACATTCAAAGTATCATCGCATCAAGACTCAAGCATCACAAAATCAATCATTCAAATGTTCACATCGTTCAAACTATCATTCATTCATTCATTCTCAATCACTCATGGCAGAATACTCAATGAAACATCCAACTAAAGAAAGAGATAAGAAAAGTGATACCGCCCTTTTTGAGTGTGAGAGAAAAATAGAGAGGATAGAGAGATGAGGAGGCTTCGCTCCTTTTTGCGCACTAACTAAAGAAGACACAAACACACATTGGAGCAATTTATAAGAGGGGTTAGAGTGATAACAAAATATGAGTGCAGTAAGTAAAAGTACTAACCGTACTGACAATACCCCCACACTTAAACTAAACATTGTCCTCAATGTTTCGAAAGGCAAAAGTAAGCAACTACGATGAAGTCTGTAGAAGAGAGAGAGTGAAAGCTGTCTAGGAAGCCGGATCCTAGGGTGGAGGAGAAGTTGGAAGTGGTGGAGTAGGCTCGAGTAGATGCTGCCACAGTGCCGAACTAGAAGATGGAGGTCTTTGTTGTGGTAGTGGTAGGAATAAACGAACGAGGTCTCCTGCTAAAGGCCATCGTTGAGATGATAGTATCAAATTGTTGCTTCATCCACTCTCGCCTTGTTTGGCGCATTTGTTGCTTCATCCACTCTTGTTCTTTGGCGCATTTGTTGCTTCATCCATTCTTGCTGTTGGCGCATTTGTTCTGAAGCATAGCAACAGTTACTGGCCTGGAGTCCTCAGAGTCAGAATCAGAGGGAGGTGTGGCAACTCGTCGCCGTTTTGTGGTCGGTGCAGACAATTTCTTAGACATGGTACCTGCAAAAAGTAATTTGTGCAATTCAAACAATGACCAATGAACTATTTTGGAAAACTCTATGACATGAAGAGTATGATGTTCCCACAAACAAACGGCACACGAGATTCATAGCAGTCATCCAATTTTTCTTCTTGGGCAGTTTCATGCGTAGGAGATACAAGTTCCAATAGACCATAATCACATAATTCCAGCTAATTTAAACGTATCCATAGCAATCAATCATCAATTCAGCACCATAAGTACTCCACTAACATGAGAACATCAATCCAATCACAAGTTACACTATTTTCAGCATTCCCAACTGAATTAACATGTATTTCATTGCTCAAACCACAACTGTAGCACAACATCAACCTTACAATTTCAGCATCCACACCCCATTAACTCGTACAAATCAGTCCAATCCTAAGCAAGTAAATCATGGTTCAAGGGTGTACCTGTGCTGACGAGTTCAAAATGGAACAAAGAGATCGAGAATTTTACCTTACACGCGACGTTGACGGACGAAACGAATGGAAGAACAGAGGGTGGCAGCAACCGGCACTGGCGATGGGTTGGAGCGATGGAAAGCACAAGGGACAGAGAGCAGTGCCACTTGCGAGGTAGGAGAGGCTTCGAGCGCGGCGTAGCAGCGTCGCCGGAGCGTCGATGGGGGAAGGCGATGGTGGCAGAGTCGGCAGTGGTGCGAAACGGTGGTGGTCGGCACTTTGGAGCAGGTTAGGGTGAATGGCTAGGGGAGGTGTGGTCTGTGAAAAAAAAACAGCAAGTTTTTTTTTTCTTGAAATTGGGCTCGAATGGGCAAAGGGTTTGGGTGAAAAATGGGGAGGCTGGGGTTGGATGGAATAAGTGAAGAAGTGAAGGAAACGAAAATAATAATAATAATAATAATAATAATAATAATAATAATAATAAAATAAATAAAATAAACTCACCTGAGTTGAGGTGATCACCAAGTGACCATCTAAAATCCAGGGACTCAAGCCCTGTTTGGATAAAAATCTGGTGATCACCTGGTGATCAACTCAAATCCCTGTGAACACTTACGAGTTGAGTGATGAGGTGATCTAAAATCCAGGATTGCCCGGTTTGAATAAAAATCCGGTGTGATCATCTCAAATCCTGTGAAATACGAGTTGAGGTGATCACCATGTGGACTCCAGGACTCAAGCCCAGTTTGAATAAAAATCCGGTGATCACCTGGTGATCAACTCAAATCCCTGAACACAAATTTTCCCTTCACGCCTAATCCTCCCTTTAAAAAATCCTCCATTTGCCATTATCTTCAACCTGCTTATATATCTTCCTCCAAATCAACTACATGTCATAGTGAAAATTGATTGTCCTATTTCATGTTTCTAAATGGTACAAATCACATCTCACTAAAGTCATTCATTTTCTCATTTTTCCAAAACATTTTCATCACATGCACGACACACCCAAGACAATTCAATCTCTCTCTTCCCATCTTTTCTAATCATACTAAATGCATTAATGCTAAAATTAACTCTACCTAAGTATCTTATTTACATTAATGGTAATAAAGGATACGGGATAGCTTGGTTTAATCGTCGCTAGCTCGACGTTCTTGAGCTCGGAAATTCATGGGTTGGGTCTCGCAAAGAGATGTTGGCCAATTTTCGGATTTCTTCACCAAAATAAGGCTTTACCCTTTGAATGTTAACTTTGAATGGTTCACCACTAACACCTCTCAATTCAATGGCACCCCATGGAAAAACATTTGACACCGTAAAAGGTCCAGACCACCTTGATTTCAACTTCCCTGGAAAGAGCTTCAAGCGCGAGATAAACAAAAACACTTGTAGACCAGGTCGGATTTCTTTCTTCTCAAAACGAGTGTCATGCCATCTTTTCGTTTTCTCCTTGTAAATCCGGGAGTTCTCGTATGCTTCGCATCGAAATTCATCAAGCTCATTAAGTTGAAGGCTCCGGTGAGCGGCCGAATCTTCCCAATTTAAGTTCAACTTCTTGATGGCCCAAAACGCTCGATGTTCCAATTCAACCGGTAAATGACACGCTTTTCCGTACACCAACCTAAATGGAGACATCCCAATGGGCGTTTTGAAAGCGGTTCGATAAGCCCATAATGCATCATCTAGCTTCATTGCCCAATCTTTCCGTGTTGGATTCACCGTTTTCTCCAAGATATTCTTGATTTCCCGGTTTGATACTTCCGCTTGCCCATTTGCTTGAGGGTGGTACGCAAGTGAAATTTTGTGTCGAACACCATACTTTGTCAATAATTTTTTGAAGAGCTTGTTGCAAAAATGACTACCTTCATCACTCACAATGGTACGAGGGACTCCAAAACGTGCGAAGATGTTAGACTTGATGAATTTCACAACTACCTTGGCATCATTGGTTGTAGTTGCAATCGCTTCTACCCATTTTGAGACATAGTCCACCGCAACCAAAATATAAGATTTTCCAAACGAAGTCGGGAACGGTCCCATGAAATCCATTCCCCAAACATCAAACAACTCCACTTCAAAAATATTTTGGAGTGGGCCTTCTTGTCTTTTTGAGATATTCCCCAATTTTTGGCATCTACCACAGATTATGAAATATCAATTGCAATGCTAAAGATTTCACATGTCAAGAACTTGCAATGCTAAAATATCAATTGCAACACTTTCATTATGAAGCTACAAACTCTACAAATTTTGAAGAATTGTCGACAATTGGTGCAATATGTCAAGTTTTAGCGATTTATTTCCTTGTTGATAGATTGATCCGTTTGATATTGACTTTACTTGTGTCTCTGCTACTACACAGCGTGCATTCTCAAAGAATGAAAATTGTGAAGACCAGATTACGAACCAAGATGAGCAATGATTTTTAGCTAATACTCTTATTATGTACATCGATAGAGTTCGGCGACAGGTTTCAAAGCTAAATGAGAATCAGATTTCAAGGTTGAGGCCCCTTTTCCGAGGAAGAGGTGAAGAAGGCGGTTTGGTTGTGTGGGGATAAAGCTCGGGACCGGATGGGTACAACTTCAAGTTTCTCAAAGCAAATTGGGAGGTCATGAAGAAAGACGTTGTGGCGGCGGTTACGAAGTTTGAGGCTACGGGCAAGCTTGGAGTTGGGTGTAACTCGCCCTTTATCGCCTTGATTCCAAAGGTAAAGGATCCGCCGACCTTATCGATTATCGGCCTATAAGTCTAATTGGCTGCTGTACAAGATTATTGCGAAGCTCTTTGGCTGAAAGACTTAAACCGGTGTTAAATGGGTTGGTGGGGAGACTCAATCAGCGTTCATCGAAGGAAGGCAAATTACCGATGGGGTGTTGATTGCAAATGAGGCAGTCTCTTGGGCTAAGAAAGAAAAAGACAGGTATTTTTGCTGAAAGCGGACTTTGCTAAAGCGTATGACAGTGTCAGTTGGAGCTTCCTAGACTCAATCCTGCGTCAGATGAATTTCAGCAACAAATGGAGAGGCTGGATTTCGGGGTGTTTGAAATCAGCAAGGGTCTCGATTCTTGTTAATGGCAGCCCCACGGCGGAGTGTGCGATGGAGAGGGGGCTTAGACAAGGAGATCCGCTATCCCCGTTTCTTTTCATCCTTGCTGCGGAGGGTCCGAATCGATGATGGAGAGGCGGTAGCCCAAGGAGTTTTAGGCCAATAAAAGTGGGGAGCGCGGTGCCTATTTCGCATCTTGATTCGCAGATGACGCAATCTTCCTCGGTGATTGGTCAGACGACAATGCTAGGGCCTTGTCTGATATTTTGAGTTGTTTCGAGCTGGTATCTGGATTGAAAGTCAGCCGCCATAAGTCGAGGATCTTCGGAGTGGGAGTGGAGACTGGTGAGGTTGATAGGGTGGCGCGGCTTATAGGTTGCGGCCATGCTACGCTCCCATTCACTTATTTGGGCCTCCCGGTAGGTCAAAACATGAGTCGGCAGAAAAGCTGGGATCCAGTGGTGGAGAAAATTGAGAAGAGACTCTCGAGCTGGAAGGTAAATTCTTTATCCATTGGTGGTCGGCTGACCTTGTTGAAATCTGTGGTTGGAAGTTTGCCTCTGTATCATTTTGCTCTGTTTCGTGCCCCTGCTGGAGTGATCAGAAAACTTGAATGTCTACGCAATAAATTCTTCTGGGGGTGCTCGGGGGAGGGTAGAAAAATTATCTGGGCCGGGATGGAGAAGTTTATCGGAAGTAGTGAAGTAGGGGGGTTGAGCGTGGGTAGCCTTCGAGGGAAAAATTGGGGTTTGTTAGGGAAGTGGAAGTGGAGGTGGCTGACTGAGGAGGATCGGTTGTGGAGGAAGGTAGTGTCGAGTATTCATGGAGAGAGTGAGGGTGATGTCCCTGCCCGAGAGAGCTCGAGGGGATGGAGCGCGTGGAAGGATATTTGTAAGGTCAATGGTGAAATGGAGAGTGTAGGTATTATGTTTAATTCTTTCTTCAAGAGAGTTGTTGGGTCGGAGAGCAAACTAGATTTTGGGAGGATGTGTGGGTGGGGGCTTCAAATTAAAGGATAGGTTTAAGAGGTTGTTTGCGTTGGAGGAGAATAAGGAGGTCTTTGGGTAGCGGAGAGGATTAAGTGGGAGGGGGAGTATGGAGGTGGGAGTGGAGATGGGTGAGGCGGGTGAGAGGAGAGCTCTCGGCGAGTTCCACTGTTGGAGTCTCTTTGCAGGATTTCGCCCCAAAGGAGAGTTGTGCGGACAAGTGGCGCTGGGAGCTTGAAACCGGCGGATTTTCAGTCAAGAGCTTATCCAAGGTGATTGATGGGAAGCTGGCCTCATGTTTCGACATTCAGACGAAGTGGTGCAACAAAGTCCCCAAAAAGGTAAATATCTTCCTCTGGAGAGCAACAAGAGGATTGATTCCAGTCATGGTTCGGCTACGTAAACGGAGAATTGTGTCACATCCGGCTCTGTCCGCGTTGCGGAATCGAGGCGGAGACGGTCGATCATGCCATGGTCAATTGCAACCAGTGTCGAGATCCGAAAGCTATCGCGGTGTGGTGTGGAACGGATGTCCGAACCTCTCGGGCATTCAGTCTCTTATGGATGATGCTTTCATTTCTCGTGTTCAAAACTCAGGCAAAGCAGTGTGGCGAGGATCCTGTTTGTTTCAGCATGGGCTATTTGGAAGGCAAGGAACAAACTTGTGATGCAGGATACCCCTTGGAGATCAAATGTTATCTTTTCAGATGTGCAGGTGTTCTCTTTTCTCTGGATTTCTAACAGGTGGGCAAAGTTGAACCTGTCTTGGGAGATTGGCTCCTAGCCCGTTGGTTGGAGCAATGGAAAGTCTGGCTTAATCTTCTTTTTGCGGTGTTGTCTGTTATTTGGTTATGTGTCGGTTGGGTTGTAGCTTTTGCTCTGATGCTTTAGGGTAGCCGGCATCTCGTCGGCTCCTTTTCTTCTTGTACACTTTTGCTTTAATAAATCATTGTTGCCGTTTCAAAAAAATGTACATCGATAGAGAGATTGCTATGAAATTTAGTTTAGAAGAGTTGGTAGATAATTTTAGAGATTTTAAGGAACGTCGTGTTAGATTTTAACAGCTTTTGCTATGTATTTTGAGTACTTTTGGTATACATATGACTACTAAGTAAAAAGTAATTTTGATATGCATCTCCCGCCCGCCCATGATTTTTTTTGGCTTCGTCCCTATTATACCCGTTTCATTAATCATTGCACGTTGCAATGATTAATCTCCGCTCATGCACTTCACATATCATATTCAACTTAATCTCCATTAGACTTCATTAGATTATTAGTGCTACTATGACTAATAGATTGGATTTGGAAAAAAAAGAAAAGAAGAGGAAATCCAAGTATGAAAAAATCTTCTCACTAAAATATAAAATGAACTTAATTCTCCACTAGACTTCATTAGATTATTAGTTCTGACGTAATGTTCACTAGTCATGTTGCATATTTGTATTGATGGAGGAGAGGATGTAGGAGAGAGGTGGAGTAGAGGATTCAGATTCTGTGACAAGAGCTAAAATAATTGTTGATGTTATACAACTCATTTTTAGCACCTTAATTACCTTGAAGTTTGAGCAAGTGTAGGAGGTTCACTCGTCTAGAAATGTTGCTGCATTTGTCCAAGAAAGATTGATGGGTTTCATTTTTGTATCTAATCAATTTGTTTTCAACTTTCTAACATATAAATTAGAATAATTCATAGATTTATGATAAATTAATGTTTCAATTTATAGATAAATCATTTTTATTTCTTCACAAATTCATCTTATTCATAATTTGAGTTAAACACATGTTTGAAAATCAAACATGCAATCAAGTTCTTTGAGGACGGAGGTAGTCATGTTTTTCTTAAAAAAACTTTTGTGATTTACTTTCCTTTCATAACTTTATATCTATTTACATTGAATTTATGTCACATTATTTTTCAACTTATCCTATACTCTATGGCCTTTCAGTATATTAAGTTGTATATTAAGTTGTAGGACCTTTTGCAAATCCTCCAGCTATTTAATCGTCTATGTGATTAAATTCTTTGTTGTGGCGGTCATATCCGTTTTACGGCATAAATAAGGATCCATTTAAGTTCGTTATTATTTTTGGCGTTGTATTCACGAATGACGGATATGGCCATCATACACTAATATAGAAATGTGACAAATACGACTGTCATACACACACAAAATTAAAAAAATAATATTCATAAAACAATCTGAATATCTAGATTTTCTTGAAAATACATGAACCCAGAAAACAAAATCATCATCATCAAACATATATGCATCACAATCTTCTCATACTAAACCATAAATTTTTTTCTAAAACACCTACATGATCATCATATCATATCAAAACATGGACTAAACAAATCTTTTAGTTTCTGGAGTTTTCGGTGGCGCAAAAGGGTTGAACGGAGGCGTTGAATGATGGCGGAGATGGCGACGTCAGACAGAGGAAAAAGAATTGAAAAATTGAAAACAAAATCGATAAAACATAAAAACTAAACTAGAAAATCTTACCTATTAATGAATCGGAGATAGCGATGTCATCGAGTCAATAAATTGGCAAGACGGTGACGGTTTTAGGGTTAGGGAGAGAGGCTGAGAACGAGAGCTAGAGAGGAGAGGAGGAAATTTTTGGAGATGGAAAAAATGGGGAACGAGAGGGAGACGAAGTGTTTTATTGAACCGCTGCATTAAATGCGAGTAGCGGTATGATCCAACCGAGGCCGTCATTACTATGGATATGATGGCCTGGTTTGTCATACAACCGTCATATAAGTCTGAAATATACTATAACGGTCGACGTATCCGTCATACAACCGTCATAGAGTTTATGAGTTCATTTCCTTTATGATAGTTAAGTCTGAAATACACTATGACGGTCATATCCGTCATACAAGCGTCATAGAGTTTCTAAGTTTATTTCCTTTATGAAGGCTTAATAACAAGCTAACAGATTGACGTTTGTGACGGCCTACACCCTCACTACGTAGTCATAGATTTGAGATAAACTACGTAGTTGTACATTAGAAACTCGAGGACTAAAAAGGGTTGAGCCATCAGATGTTGGTGACTTAGAGGAGTGGTATATACACAAGTTTTAGTCTGTTTTTATTCCTTTATATTTTGGAAAACTTTTAGAATTGATCAAATCTTTAAATAATATGGAATCACATTTTTATTTCATTAATTAGAAGACTATATTAGCTTAAAATCTAAAGAGCAAAAAAATCATCCGCATTTTTTTATAATAAAGGATTCATATATAGATATAGTTGTAGATATACTCCTTAGTCCCATTTTAGATGCTACATTTTATTTAGCTTTTTATCTTTGATTTTTTTCTTCAACATTTTAGCATATAAAGTTCACTAATTTATATACAAATGATAAATGAACCTCTCTAGTTTCTAAATGTATTTTTGAATTTTTAATAAAATATTCCTAATGAAAATTTGAGTTAAACACAAATGTAAAAGTCAACATGTCAATCTAAAAAGGGACAGAGGAAGTATTATTTAGGTCTTAGACGTGTTTTCTATTTTTAATAAACGTCAGATTTTGCACAATCATCAGTGCAAGATCAGAACAAATGTTCCAGAAGCAATTTCATTTACGTCTGATCACTGCACAAGTGTACCAATAGAGTATTTTCTGCTGCTAGAAGTGCAAAATGGCTGCAAGGGGTCTTTATGTACATCAACAGCATACATGATATGCACAATTTTTTAAGAAATAGGAATAGTTCAAAAACTAGCTTATTAGTATAAACTAACAAACAAGTGACAAGTGCATTGACCTGCTGTCTCAATACTAATTTGAGATGATTAGGAAGATTTACACTTCACCAAATCTGAATTTCAAAAGCACTTCCATTATGAACCATAATAAGGCATCAAAGTACATTCATAGTTTCTTACACTACGTAGGCCGAATTTACCGCGGCCTTTACTGCGGCTGAGGCCGCGGTAAGTGGCCCAGTCGCAGTAAACACCGCGGTAAATGGCCCTTCTGCGGATGTTACCGCGGCTCTACCGCAGAGGAGGCCGCGGTAAACTTTGTTTGCTTGACGCAGTGTTACTAGTCAGAGTCACAAGGCTACAAGAGGGACTAATGCAGCATTAGGGTAGAAAGTAAGGAACTTACAAGGAGAATGAATTTAAAGGACTGCTTCCCTAGGGAAAGGAGGATCAGCTCCAATAAAGTTGTCCTTAACCTGCAAATCCTTCCTTGACTAAAATGCTTGCTTAAGCCTTGCATTTCATTCCAATTCAATATTGACCCATGGTACATTCAAGCATTGTATCAAAATGAGGAAGACAACAGTCGATCACTCGAGCATCTACAACAATGCTAGCTACTTTTAAGTTAAATTGTAGCTAAAATAACAAAAAAAATATTTTAGCTAGTGACTTTAACATTGTCATCACAACAATGTTAGCTATCATAGGTAGACATATTTATTATTATGTTAAAATCAACGACATTTATTTTATGATTAGCAAAAAATTCTCTCTTCACTCCTAAATTTGGAAGGCCAAATAGCAAAATCTATTATGGCTAGTGTGATAGCTAGTATTGGTGGATCAAACATTTATTCACTTTTTCTATTTTTGCTAGTTATATTTAAATTATGAGTGTGATGATTATCATTGTTGTAGATGCTCTCATAGACTAATTACTGATGGTAGTTCCTGAAACTTGGTTAAGGAACAAAACTAAAACTATACATTTGCTGTAATCAAAATCTCAGACAAACATACAACCATTGTTTCCAGAAAACAAAACTGAATGTTACAGTGCTTTACAATCTGTTTCACAGCGGTTCCTATTTTGAGCAATTCCTAAATCCAATCAGAAATTGACAAAAATGGAACATTGAATACTCTGTTTCAGAACAATTGAGATGATCTAGTTAGGTTCAACATCTTGTCATGAGCTAATTTAGAAAGCCTGGGATCTCCAGCAGCATAGATTTCCAAGCTCTCCAATTCTTGTGCTCCCTTAAGCAAATACTTGATGAATTAAAGCATCATCAAGCTGTTGGACCATTCCACCCTAAAACCAATGATTGTCACACTCCTAAGGGAGTGCTTCAAACATTATGTTTCCTTCTTTTGGGTGGTGACCAACATTCTCAGCCGAAGTTGAGTCTGTTGAGATGTGCTTCCGAAGCTACCGCTCAATGTACGTGATTGGAGGAGTTCTACTAGAGCTCTACCTATTTTGTTTCTTTAGCATATATTTTAGTATTTAATTAGGTCTTGTCATTGTACGCTACTTTCTAGGATTTCTATTATTATTACTAATTAGTTTATTTAGGAGAATTAGTTAAGTCATAAGTCTTTAGCAATAAGAATTAGGATTAATATTATTTTAGGATTCCTATATCAATTAGGATTTGGTTTGTTATAAGCCTATATAAGCTTAAGGTTGTATGCATAATAAATCAATAAAGTTTCTCCCGGTTTCATACGGTTTCTTCTTTTGTTCTCTCCTCTTCACTTTTCTCACCACCAAAAACACCAATAGAGTCTAACACCTCTTACCTACAAACATTAAACAAAATTGACACTTTTCATCCGGAATGAATATATATATATATGTATATATATATATATATATATATATATAATTTAAGACTGAATCTAAACAGTAAGGAAATGTATAAAGAAAATAGAGGGAACCAAAATTTACTTGACAAAATAATCACCAACAACCAGTTGTTTGGCATGACTAATATGTTGTAGGAGCCGCAACCCTTCGTTTGCTGTTATCCTTGATAAGTGTGTCACATTGGCTTCTACCAAGCAACAACCCTTCGTTTGCTGTTATCCTTGATAAGTGTGTCACATTGGCTTCTACCAAGCAACGCAAGTTCAAGAACCTCATAGATTTTACTTCCATCCAACACCCCAAAATCTCAAAGATTTCCAAATTAGATGTTGATATTCTGATGTAATGACCATGGGAACCCTCTCGTCCAGCAAAAGCCTTTTTAAACTATATGATGATATCTTGTATGACAAATAATGATAACAATTACAAGATATCATCTCCAACTTTTGAAGCAGGGGACATCCCAACAAGACACTTGTCAATTAGGGGTGTGCAGGGTGGGCGGATAGTGAGAAAATAGTATCCGCCCCACCGAGTGCGGGTACCCTAAATGTGGGTACCCGATTTTCTCGGTTTTTTGCGGTTCGGATCGCGGGTATCCGCGGGTATACCTACGTATACTTATACGATAAAAAACTTCAATTTATGTGGTGAGATTCTAAAATTGTGCATCATAAATATACATAGCTAGAACATCACACTACGTGGGTGAAGCATTACTTACCGCGGCACTGTACCGCGCACGAGCCGGTAAGTGGCGGCATGGCAAGCGATCACTGTTAGTCGCGCGCCGCGGCCAAACGCGCGGTGCAGGCCGCGGTAAGTTGTGTACCGCGGCCGCGTCCGCGGTGAAGGCCGCGGTAACTCTGCGTTGTTTACGAGGTCCTTTGACCGGTCCGTTACGCGCCATTTACCGCGGCCGTGGCCGGGTAAAACTCCTATATAAGCACTCGGGTTCACATTTTCGCCGAACACTTACATTTTCTTCCTCCAACTATTCTCCTTTCAATTTCTTGTTAATTGAAGAAAATATATAGCATCTCGTTATTTCACTTGGAGATCTACCCCATTATTGTGTCTCTTTCAGGTAATAAATATTATATTTTAGATTTGTTTATAAAAATTGTTATCATTTCTTTTATTTTTTATAATGTATTTCATGAGTTGCCTAATTATGTAGTTAAATTAATTAAAGTAGTTCATGAGCCATAGTACCTGTCTATGAAAACTTGTAGTAATATATTATTTTACAAAGTTATTTGAGTATTGAAATGACGGTGTAAAATTATATATTCTACAAGGTTTTCATGGATTGTCCCATTAGACAGCTTTGTAAAAGTATACTATCGGTTAATTCATCTTTTATGATTGTGTATGGAGAAATGATAAGAGTTACGTAAATTTCGGATGCAATATTTCGTCTTGTTCCTCTTTGTACCCGCTCTAGGCGTTACGCCGGAGAAATGGTACAACGAGGAACTAAGACGAAATGTCAAATTTACGTAATAATATCGCTTTCTCCATACACAGGATAAAAGTTTGATTAACTAATAGTACTTTTATGAATAGGTTAGGACCCATGCACCTTGAATTAGGACATAAACCGGTAGTGTAAATTGTGGAATTAATTAAGTTCGTATTGCTGAATATATATATTTTATAATTGTTATGTTTTTTATTTATCATATTGTTTTATTGACACAAATGTTATAGGAACTATATAATGGCCGAAGATCGTGATTGGATGTATCAGCGTTTTGAGGAGGGGACTCGCGATATTAGTCAGAGATTTTGGAACGGGCTTGTGGAATTCCTGAATTTTGCGTTTCGTGTTGCTCGGGAAAAGGGAGAACAATTTGTCAAATGTCCTTGTAGAAAATGTAAAAATAGATATTACGTGATCGAGAAACTATTGGCAAGCATTTACCTGTTAGATGGATTTCAACTAAATTATCATGTGTGGGATTGTCATAGTGAACGACGCCAAATAAATCCATGTGTTTATCGAGGTTACCAATTTGATGTGGCATCGTCGTCATCATCATCATCGAATATTGTAAGTACGAATAATTTGTTTGAGGGTAATGTAGGAAGGAGTGATGATTACCGTGAAATGGTTCGCGAGGCTTTTGGGATTCGTGATAATGGAAATAATTTTGAGGGTGATGATATGGAGCATATGGATGAGGATGACGTCACACCCGAAATGCCAAATGCAAGGACTCAAAAGTTTTTTGATTTATTACGCGATGCGTCGCAGCCTCTATATGAGGGATGTACTGATAAGCACACCAAGTTGGCTGTTATTTCTAAGTTCTTGAGCATGAAAAGTCAGCATAACGTATCGGACGCGTTTTTCTCGGAGTTGATTGAATTTATCAACGAAATACTACCCGGAGAAGAGGCAACCTTGCCTACGAGCATGTGTAGTGCAAAAGCGATGATGAAAGAGTTGGGGTTACCGTACAGAAAGATTCATGCATGCGAAAACAACTGCATGTTGTTTGATGGTAGATATGAAAAGTTAAATAATTGTAGGGTATGTGGTGCGGAACGCTTCGAAGAACGTGAGGCGAATCAAAAACCCAAAGCTAAAAAGATTTTACG
Source organism: Stellera chamaejasme (assembly GCA_024586325.1). Lineage (NCBI taxonomy): Eukaryota > Viridiplantae > Streptophyta > Magnoliopsida > Malvales > Thymelaeaceae > Stellera > Stellera chamaejasme. The sequence continues at coordinate 18,294,929 of CM044986.1, forward strand.
TTATCTACCACCATCGAGCGGCTCCAACGACTTTACCAGTCCGCGAGAACCGCTAAATTTATGACGTATCATCTTAGAGCTAGTGAGAATTCGATGGGTATTATTGGACATCCATCCCAAGCCGAGGCATGGAAACATGTTGATAAGTGTTATCCTGATTTTGCATGTGAGTATAGAAATGTTCGATTGGGGTTATGTACAGATGGTTTCAACCCGTTGTCAGACTCATGACAATCATATTCTATGTGGCCTCGTATTCATCGTGGTTTATAACTCGCCTCCCGATTTATGCATGAAGGAGGCGTACACTTTCATGCCGTTGCTAATCCTCGGTCCAAAGTCACCGGGCCGTAACATTGATGTGTTTTTACGTCCACGCTTGACGAGTTGAAACATCTATGGAATACAAAGCGTGGAAACCCGGGATGCACATCGTAATCGTAACTTTAACATGCGGGCCTGTCTGCTGTGGACAATTAGTGATTTCCCGGCACACAGATGGTTATCATGGTGGAGCACGCATGGAAGACTTGCATGCCCGTACTGTATGGAGGATGTTCATAGTTTTCAGCTGACTAACGGGAAGAAAACGAGTTGGTTTGGTTGTCATAGAAGATTTTTACCGCAACGACATGCGCTCCGTAACAACAAGCAATCATGGAAACATACAGATCGAAGGCCAAGATGTGAGTTCAAATCAGGCCACCAGATATTAAGCGAGGTCGAAAACATCGTGTTTCCACCATTCGGGACACCGTGGGATCACATGAGGGCAGACATGTTTGGGAAGCAACATAATTGGATTAAGAAATCGATTTTCTGTGAATTACCATATTGGGCAGATCTGAAAGTTAGACATTGTCTCGATGTGATGCATATCGAAAAAATTGTTTCGACAATGTTTTCTACACGCTTGTCAATCGAAAGGGAAAAGTAAGGACAACGCAAATTCGAGACGTGATCTAGAAGATTTAGGACTTCGCCCTGAATTGCATTTGGTGACCGATCCTCATAGGAGAGAACCGTTCAAACCAAAGGCGACGTATACTTTAAATGCAGATCAGATTACAGTATTTGCTATTGGTTGAAGCATACCGTCAAACTTCCAGACGGTTATGCTTCTAACATTGGGAGGTGTGTTAATACGTCTGTAACACGTTCTACAAGATGAAAACCCATGATTGTCATGTCTTCATGCGAAGTTACTCCCAATCGCTTTGGGGCTATCTCGATGACGGTATTTGGACTACAATATCTGAATTCAGTAAATTCTTCCGACTAATTTGTTCAAAGGATATTCCATTGGACGATGTCGAAAAGTTAGATGAATTTATCGTCGTTACACTTTGCAAACTGGAGAAAATATTCCCTCCATCGTTCTTTGACTCGATGGAACATCTCACGATGCATCTCCCTTGGCATCTTCGAACGTGTGGGTCTGTGTCATATTGGTGGATGTATAGTTTCGAAAGGAACATGAAAAGATTGAAAGCAAAAGCTGTGAACAAAAGATTCTTGGAGGTCTCCATCATTGAAAAGTTTCTTATCCAGAGGTTGCTATATTCTGCGAGCATTACATGGCGTATAATTATGGAACACGTGTGAACCCCAACATACGTAATCTAAATTGTTCCCGCATCACAATCCGAGCGGCTATCAATATTTGATCATCCATCTAAACCAATGGGCAGAGCACATTTTCGTGGAGTTGACGGTTGCGTAAAGGGAACATGTACAAACTTATATTCGCAAAACTGTCGGAAGTTGACCCACTTATAGATCGATTCAACGAGTTGGCCCGACGGAATTTTCCAGACTTGGATGACGCTGGTATTGACAATCTCAGACTTGCACAATTCCCTAAATGGTTCAAGAACATGGTTAGTCTTGCACTTGATTGTTTATGGTTTTAAAGATAACCCCAATATGTATGTTGATCTTAAATCGACATTATTTTTAATGTGCAGGCCTTTGCAAATGAGACAACTCTACCGCCAACATTGTACGCCTTGGCTGCGGACCGAAAGTGCGAGCTAAATCATTTCCTGGTCTGTATGTGAACGGGTACAAGTTTCACACAAAACAATACGGCCAAAGACAAGATGTCTCGCTAATTGGGGCGTCTGCGTCCTCGGAGATACAAATGCAGAAGACTATATGGATTTCTACGGTTGGATTGACGAAATCATTGTCCTTCAAGACAGAGTAACCCGAGTATAACGGTCTTCAAGGGTACGTGGTTCTGCATTTAATAAAGGCGTCCGTTACGATAAACTTTCGGGATCATCGATGTTGATCGCACATCCGCATCGTATCCGTAAGATCCATTCATTCTTGCCACCAAGCGTAACAAGTGGTTTATCTCGAATACCCTTCAAGAGGCAAAATCTGAAAAACTGGTGGACAGTTTTCAAAACTAAACCGAGACGCTTTAAGGAAGATTTGATGCAAGAGCCAGAGATAGGTACGGCGAATCCATTGCAAGAGTCGACGACAGTTGGTGAAAGTATACGTCCAGTGACCAGATGTGACCAGATTATTGGATCGTCAAGCACATCCCGAGCACATAGATCATTTGGACAACCAATCGGACGAAGATGACGATGACGATGATCCGGTCGAATATAGTAAAATGTATGACGTAATTCGATAATTTTAGATAAATGTATCTTTCGATAAACAACAATTATAAATTAGTAATCATTCGAATTACAATTTGAGGATGAAATTGCAAGTTCTCAAAACATTTGGTTCAAATTATATATTTTTACACAAGACCGACCGCATTTAAATGGGCCGTGGGGCCCACGAAATCTATGCACGTTTGAATTAAGGGAGGGAAATTAAAAATTTTCGAATTGGCATTTTCTCGAGCGCATCGAGGCCGTGCCGCGCATGGGACGCGGCAAGCCAGTGGGCCTGGGCCTTACCGAGGCCAAGGACGCGGTAAGGCCGCGGTTGGCCGCGCCTATGACCGCGGTACGCCGCGGTACGCCTTTTTAAACTGGCTGCAACCCTTCTTCTTCCTCTTCCTTCCGTTTTCTTCGGCCTCCCTCTCCTCTCCAAGCTCCCCGGCGACCACCGCTCTCCTCCCTTCCACCGGCGTCTCCGGCCGATTTAGAGCCTTTTTTGCCGCCGCACCGTCAAGATACATCAGGTATGTGTTTATCTCAAGTTATTTTTGATTTTTTCGCCACCTCTCGTTTTGTCAATTTTTTTCGGTAACTTTCGGTTTTTTCGTTTTGCAGGTGCTCCACCATCCTCATTTGCATCTCCAAGTCCATCCTCATCACCAAAACAGGAGGTAACTAGTTTTCTCATTTTTTCCTATTTTTTTCGGATTTTTTCTATTTTTTTCGGATTTGATTAAGTAATAGCATTTAATTTATTTAGTTTTTATTTGTTGGGTTGTATTTAGGTTGTTATTAGTTTTTCGGATTTGATTATGTAATTTAGGTTGTTATTAGTTTAAAAATGTTGTTATTAGTTTAAAAATGTTGTTATTAGTTTGTGTAGTTTAGAAATGTTGTTAAAAGTTTGTTAGTAAAATGTTGTTAGTTTAAAAATACAATTTTACAAAATTAGTTTAAAAATGTAATTAGTTTAAAAATACATTTTTACAAAATTAGTTTAAAAATTTTGTTAGTTTAAAAATATAATTTTACAAAATTAGTTTAAAAATGTAATTAGTTTAAAAATACATTTTTACAAAATTAGTTTAAAAATGTTGTTAGTTTAAAAATATAATTTTACAAAATTAGTTTAAAAATGTTGTTACTTTAGAAATATAATTTTACAAAATTAGTTTAAAAATGTTGTTAGTTTAAAAATATAATTTTACAAAATTAGTTTAAAAATGTTGTTACTTTAGAAATATAATTTTACAAAATTAGTTTAAAAATGTAATTAGTTTAAAAATACAATTTTACAAAATTAGTTTAAAAATGTTGTTAGTTTAAAAATATAATTTTAAAAAATTAGTTTAAAAATGTTGTTACTTTAGAAATATAATTTTACAAAATTAGTTTTAAAATGTTGTTAGTTTAAAAATACAATTTTACAAAATTAGTTTAAAAATGTTGTTACTTTAGAAATATAATTTTACAAAATTAGTTTTAAAATGTTGTTAGTTTAAAAATACAATTTTACAAAATTAGTTTAAAAATGTTGTTACTTTAGAAATATAATTTTACAAAATTAGTTTTAAAATATAACTTTACAAAATTAGTTTAAAAACTTCTGCAAAAGTTTACAAAATGAAACTTATGTTCGTTTTTAAATGTTTTTGAGTTTTGGCGTCCACTCCCGATGGTTCAGGCCGGGATGAGTCGGGTCAGTTCCCGGGGCCGGACATTCGACCGTAGTTCCGTGGTCGATCATCGAGGTTATCCCGACCACGTACGACGGACTCTCCTGGGGGGTCCGGCGATTCGGTGCATCAGGATGCACCGAACGATGACGCTACACCTCCACTGCATGATGACGCTGCACCTCCACCGCAGCGGCCACGTATATTGTCGCAGCCCCCGCCTCCACTACCTCCGCCGGTCGCAGGCCCTGACGGACGCCTTATAGTCCGCATCGCACGAAGTCTCTAACATAGAAGATTTTGCTATATCCTTTAGTTACATGTTTCATTACCGATCACGGTTTCGTTAATGTGCGCTTTGCATTCGGAGAGATCACGCGCGCTTTACCCGATTCATGAGGACTTGGTAATATTCTTTACCCGATTCATTATTTAAACATCTAATTTTAATTTATTTAATTTATGAACAAATTAATTACTTTATAAATATTGTTGACAGAGCAAACAAGTCGGCACCGCTACGGCAGGAGGAGTTCGGGAGGCATGGCTTGGGAAGGAATCGGCCGCTCGTATTATTCATTCGTTTTCCTCAATTCAAATTACCGTCTCTTTTAATATTATTTAACGTAAGTTTATTTTTGTTATTACTTAGAGGAGTATAGACGCGTCTCATTACCAAGTATGGGCCAAATGGACTGCTCCTCAGCGATCGATGACGAGATCTACAAATCTGTTGTGGGTGGGCCCACTCGAGGACGCTGGATCGGTGTCCCGCCACAAATTGCCCATCCGGAGCAGTTCGAGGAACCTCTGCGATCTCAGGTAATTAAATTGTCGTTTAATTAATTTCTATAATTTGAGTTATTTTTTTATGTAGTAGATTTTAATTTTTTAAAACACGTTAACTTTCAGCGCGAGAATGAGCTTGAGGACCGTCATCGGCGGGATACGGATGCGATGCGTGACTTCGCCACCACTTGCCGCTACCGAATGTGAGGGTTGCTGATCTTGAGGCTTGGAAGACAGACGCATTGCGATCCTTTGATTCAGCCGTCAGCAACATCTGGTCGGCTATGCGTTCTGGGGGTATATCCCGCCTAACATGATGCCGCCAGATCCCTTATCAGCCGGATCTTCCTCTGGGCCTCCGCCTTCCAAAGCAGAAGCAGCTCGCCTCAAAGACTTCCAAAGACTCCGTCGGCTCAATACTACCAAAGATCCGCCGCAATTCCAGCAGCAGCCGCCGCCGCACCACTTCCAAAGAGCCGCCGCAAAGACTACATCCAGCGGCCGTCCCAAAGAGCCCTTCCAAAGCAGTTCTTCCAAATAGCAGCCTAATGTCACCTGGCCTGGCTTCACACCCCGACGGGATTATCGGCCGGAGATGCCGATCCACAACAAATCCCACACCGGCAGCAGCAGCGCGCCATTCATGGACATTGGGACGACGACTTTGTTGATTACTTCAACCCTACTGACCCAAACGCGGATCAGACCGACGGTTTTTAGGGTTTCTGTAAATAATAATTAGATTTTGTTGTAATAAACTATTTACTATATTTATAATTATATTTTTGCATTGTTATTAAATTTTAAATACATTTTACTATATATATGAACTATTTACCATATATATAAACTATTTACTATATATATAAACAATTTACTATATATATAATTATATATATAAACAATAAAAAAAACGCTACCGCGGCCTTGTGCGCATCCAGCCATGGTATACGATGCCGCCGTCATAGTCGTGCGCTGCGCGCTGCAAGGCCATGCCACCCAAGCAACCGGGGACGATTTTACCGCGGGGAATACCGCGGCCTATCCCGCGGTGCGTACCGCGGCGTTACCGCGTATTTGGCCGCGGTACACGCTGTTTTAACGACGTAGTGTCAAAATGAAGAAAAGTAGTTTGCATAAATAGAACAATAATATAATATTGCAAATCATGTATTATTGTTGTATGAAATGAGTTTTCACACATAATATGAAAGAAATTTAAATGAAAATTGAGATGAAGTAAGCAATTTTAGATAATTTATTTGTAAATAGGCATATGCGGATCGGTTCGGGTATCCGCGGGTTTCTAAAATTAGAACCCATGGGTTATCGGTTTCTTCGGCTAACGGGTTTTTTCGGTTTCGAATCATGCAGTTCGGTTCGGTTCGGTTTCTCGGTTTTATGGATTTTTGAACATCCGATGTGACACATGTCCATTATTGGGTTTCAAGGTTGAGAAGTGTCACATCAGCCTATAAGCATTGACAAGTATCTTGTTGGGATGCCCCTTGCTTCAAAAGTTGGAGATGATATCTTGTAATCGTCATCCTTATCTCATACAAGGTATCATCATATAGTTTAAAAAGGCTTTTGTTGGATGAGGGTTCCCATGGTCATTACATCGAAATATGAGCACCTAATTTGGAAATCTTCAAGATTTTTGAGTGTTGGATGGAAGTAAAATCTCGAGGTTCTTGAACTCGCCATGCAAGGTAGAAGCCAATGTGACACACTTATCAAGGATAACAACATCAGAACAACATGGTGGTGTCCCAGTCCTTTCGACGTTATGTTTGTTGTGTGCAAATGAGGTGGAAACCCCAGATCATGCTCTAGTTCACTGCAATCCGGTTTCAGCAGTATGGAAAGCAATAGTTGTGTGGTGTGGTACTAATGTCCGAGCCCTTTTAGAGTTAACAAAGATTCTGGACACTTCTTAACAAAGATTCTGGACACTTCTTTCTCATGTCCATTGTAAGGTCAAGCAGGTCTGGCAAGGCATTGTCTACATCACGACCTGGGCTATTTGGAAGGCCCGCAACAACCTTGTTATGCAGGACATTCCTTTTAGAGTAGCCACTATTTTCTCTGATGTGCAGGTCTTCTCCTATCTCTGGATAAACAGCAGATTTCTGAAACTGAAGTTGACATGGACAGACTCATTGTTGGCTCCCTTGGTAGGGGGTGCTGCAGGGCTGCCTTAATCTTCAAAATCTGCTAATTTGGCCTTCTTTGTCTAGTTTTGTGCCTCTTTTGTGTGTTGCTGCAGTTTTGGAGTTGTTGTGTTGGCTAGTGTTTGTTTTTTTCATGTGGCCTGGTTGCTTCGTAGATGTGCTTTGAGTGGGTTTGATTGTTTTGTAGCCCTCTCCTCGATGGTTGTAGCTTTGCTTAGGATGTTACTCATTCTCTTTTGTTACAATGAAATTTTCTTATGTAGTCCAAAAAAGAAGATGAAACCTTGCACTATGATTCCCGCCAGTATGAGAAGTGCAACAAATTTGTTAAATCATATTTTCCCCACTATTCGCAGATTTGCCCTGAATCAGAATTCACCATCTCACGCCAATAATGGTTAAATGAATACTCACCACTAAACTTTGATAAAATAACATTAAACCCCAAAAAATTGTTTTAGCTCAAATTCATCATTTACCCCACCACTGCCTCCACTAGTTCTGTTGCCTCTTCCCTACCTCTACTGCGTCGCCTCCCGACCTGCATGGCCTGCGCTCCTATCCATTGTCAAGATCGACGAGAGCCGGGATTTTCCCATCATGAGATCTTTTTGGGTGCAAATGGAAGAGGCATAGTGGTATGGAGGTAGTCGATGAGGTACTACTTCGATTTGGGCCCCAATGAGCCCAATAGGTGCAATAAACACGTAGTTGTCTCCGCTGTATAGGCTTACCGCGGCCTGGGCCGCGGTAAGGCCGCAGAAAGCCAATTCCCCATGTTCCCGCCAACCAACTACCTACCAAGGCTTCTACTGCGGCCTAACTATGTTTTGAGCTGCGGTAAAGCTCCTATATAACACAACCACCACAATTCAGCTCTTGATGTTTTCATCCCGTAATGAAAATTCCGTGCGATGAAGTGTGTACAAGTGCCACCATCAACTTCGTTGTTCCTTATTGCTTACCAACGCCTTCAATCGATAAGTATCTTTAAGGTAATTAATATTAGTGTTTTAACTTATTTATGCTTAATTAGAGTAGACCTGTTGGATTTGATTTGTTTATGAAAATTATTTGCTGATATGTTATATTTAATATAAGTATAAGTAGTTTGAACTAGTTGAGCCATAATTCTGTCAATGAAAACTTGTACGAATATACTTTTCTACGCTTTATTTCAAAGAGCAATTTTTATTTTCAAGTAACCCTCTGTTCTGAAGTACTTCAAGTACACCACTGTACTTTGTGAAGTTGGACATTTTAGTACCTGAAGTTTTTTTTGTCAGTTTTGTTGTGTATTTCTCCTATGTTGAGGCTAAAAAATGGGTGTATTCATGCAAAGGAGCAATCTTTCCCATTTTTATAGCCTATTAAAGAATCAGATAGAAAGAAATCATGGTTGATGGTTTTTTTATTTTCATCGTGGAACCGTAAGACGTAATTTTAATGTTGTTGCAAGCTTGACGAAACCCCGCTTTGTTAAATGGCCAAAGCCGTTTGCCTAGTGTTGTAACCCTGTTCATTTAATCGAGAAATATTGGTCGCTGGCCCTAACGAGGCACCTAAAGTTAGTCATTCTAGAACCACCAAATATTCCTCGTCCTTGACGAGGCACCTAAAGTTAGTCATTCTGGAACATTCTAGATGAAAGTGTAGTATAAGAGTTACCTAATAGCGTTGGAGTCGTTAAAATTAGCGTTGGAGTTTTGTGAAATAACGTTTACTGAACGCGATTGTATAATTTTAGAACTTTTTGTATTTTGTATTTGATATTTAAGTATAATGTATGTTTTAGATGTTAGTACTGAACAGAATATAGTGTATTTAAGTGTTTTGTATGGGAAATGATTTTTATGATTCCTCTTAGGTTAACTCTTGTTGAAGTATGTGTTTGAGACAATACCTAAAGTCATCACCCTTAATCTAGATTCCGTGGTTGTTTTATTTAAAATGTTTAGTTCTTCTGAAATAGTAGTTTTGTCTATTCTATAAGCCCATGTGTTGTTTTTATTGATTAAAAACAGTAATTAATCTCATTATAAAGTTTGCATCATTTTAGGGTAGATAGTGACGCTATTAATGATTGCACTAACGTCGTTTATTAGCAATGCAACGCTGTTTAATGGGCTTTAGTGAGTCATAGGGTAATTCCAAGTGCATGGAGCGGCGCTGGGCACTTTTAGGGTGCCTTTTGTTCAACATTAGTTTCGAGAAAACGCCGGCGCCGCTAAAAAGAGTTCGACTCCACCGTTGATCAACTAACCTCATTAATGCTATTTACTACTGCACGCACGGTTTGAGATGGATTTACCCTGGGTTGTGGTTGTCTGTCTGTAATGAAATGTAAGTATGGCGCAGTGGAAGAACTGGTAACATTCCTCTGTTTCATTCCGCCGTTCGTCCCCTTTGGTGGTGGTTGTTGATGCTGTGTAGGAGGTGCGTATTTATGGTTCATTGATTTATTTATGCATACGTGAAGAGAATCATGGACTACAACGTGGTTGTCGACGCACGTAATACATTTGACGTATTTGGTTGACAGATGGATGAAAACAGAGGCTCTCTTCGCGATTTCATGGCGTCATCGTGGGGTGATAACAATTTTGATTGTGGTGCAAAGAACTGGGTCAGCTCTAGTAATGCAAGCTGGTATCCTCCGGCACATTCAAATTGGAAAGGTAACGATGCTGAATTCTTTGAAAATATGGATGCGGCAGAGGACAACACGGAACTGGAAAAGAGTGACGAGGAGTTGTGTAATGACGATGTTTTTGACGATCGCTGGAGTGCAATAGTTTTACAGCTTGAGTAAGCCAGTCCGTATGGGAACTTGTGGATCTCAAGGATATCTTTTTGATGACACTGAGTGTGCAGAGAGGTTCTATAAATGCTATGCTAAAGTTATGGGTTCTGGGACGAGGAGGGTTGAGAAAAAATGTACATGGGTACAGACATTGTCATGAGGAGGAGGTGGGTGTGCAATAGATATGGGCTAAATGAGCCCAAGTTCGCTCCCCATGAAAGGCAAAGGAAACCCATGAGAGTTGGAAGGTGTGGATGTCCTGCTTCATTCCGGGTCAATTGTGTTAAGGAAACCGGTAAGTATGAAGTGAGGGAGTTCAAGACAGGTCATAATCACCCTATGGTCGAGAGAACTGAAATGCACCTTGTTGCATCGCACAAAAATGTAAGCTTTATGGCGAAGGAGCAAACAAAGCAGATGAAGAGTGTAGGCATCAAGACCTGTGTTATAATGGACTACATGGTCTTGGTCGCTTGTGGTTTCAACAGAGTTGGGTTCAGCATTAAAGATATTTACAATTTTGTCGATAGTGATCGAAGGGTTCAAATAATTGATATTGACGCAGAGGCTGCTATACGGTACTTGACTAGAGTTGTGGAGGGAGATCCGGGCATGTATTGCACCTATCGTGTGGACGAGGGAGCAGACTCCGCTATCTTTTCTCGGGCTGATGTACCAAATGCAACGGGATTTCCGATCGCTTGGTGATGTTGTTCCGTAATGCGATACATCATTTGTGTTCGTGGCACCTAATGGGTAACTGCTCTGAGAAGGTGAAAGATGGGAAATTTAGACATAAGTTCCGGGACATTTTTGCGAAGCTAATGCTCTGGATTGATGATGCCGATGATTTCGAGAGAGTGTGGCATGCGAATGTGTCTGAGTATGGGTTGCAAGATAACCCCTGGGTGAAGCAGATGTATGAGCGGAAAAAGATGTGGGCTTTAGCGTATCTAAAGGGTCACTTCTTTGCCGGTATGTCAAGCAATCAAAGGTGCGAAGGGATGCACTCTTACCAGAAAAGGTTTGTTAGAAGCAGGTTAAAATTGTTCCAGTTTGTGAGGCATGTGGATATTGCATTAGCAAGAATGAGGGAGAAGGTAATTCAGAACAATTATAATAGCAAGCATAAGGGAGCACAATTGACAACCCATCTTCCGGAACTGGAAAAACACGATGGCCGAGGTGTATATCGATGCAATCTTGATTGGTGGCTGAAGAGATTAGGGTGAAGCCCTTATTTGGCTCGTGAGGAAAGCCACAAGAAACAGCGATGAAGTGCGGGTGTATATAGTGGGGCGATATCGAAAAGAGAATGTGAGGAAAAGAGAAGTTTGCGTCCATCCAGATAGTAGCGTGACATGTACTTGTCCACTTATGCATTACAAAGGTACATTAACGTTATATGTGTAACCAAATGCGTTTTGGGTTATAAATAATGTTTATAGTCCCGTTGAATAACGTTTCAATAGTGTATTTAGTGTTGAATAATCTTTACAGTTGTGTTGAATGACATGGTAGGCATCCCTTATAAACACATGTTTTCTGTCTTGAAGACGGAGCATGCGTCAAGAATTCTGAATCTTTGATACTAAAAAGGTGGACTAAGGCAGTGAACTATGTTTCCAACCATCGCTGACTGAGCTCGACGAGGTGTTGACCAGTGGCAAGGCAAATGGAGCTAGGTAACCTGTGCAACAAGATTGTATACAATGGTGCTAGATGTCCAAGGGAAGAGTATGAGTGGGTAAAAGATGCTCTTAAACTTGAGACGATGTTGATGAAATTAGGGGAAAAGTGATAATTTGGACCAACACCCAAGTGGGAGTAAGTCATGCTTGGTTCTCAATCTTGTTGCTATCACTACCGCGAAAAAGAAATCAACCGGCACCGCAAGAAGGAAATGTAGCAAGTGTGGAGAGGTCGGCCACAACCGAAGGAACTGCATTTGCAGACGCCGTGGAAGCCGAGGCAGCCTCGAATCCGATATTCCGTAACCTGTCCACCCATGTACGCAGTGGTTGTTTTCCCAGAAGCCGGAAGTCACAACGCCTGTTTTTGGTGGGAACATTTGGCCGGACCAATACGATGGAGGAATGCAGTCCTGTGTCACAAGATCGTTGTCATTTACCATTGGTCTTTGTCCATTCGGGCACCAATTTTAATCCTCGGGCCAATTCTTGATTGAATTGCTCGGGCGTGGTATGTAGAACATAGTGTTGGTTGACCGTAGAGGACGTGGTGTATTTTTGGACACCTTAAAAGCTTCATTGACATCTAAATGAAATGGATATTTGAAATTAATTGTCCCGCGCATGGGCTCTAATTCGCGTGTTTATTAGCCGAGCCGTTGACGCATTTTGACCCCTCAAGCTCGCCGGTGTATTAGTATATTAGCCATTTGTAGACGACGCTGGTCGTGGTGGGTCGTGAGTCGAGGGGATTTAGGGTTAGCCATGGTGAGCCACCATCGGGCTCAAGCTATGACGAGAGCGACGACATTAGACCGTATCACCAAGCGTACGGCCAGACATGCTCATGTGGGTTGGTTTGCGTCGCCGCGACGGCGTGGAGTTCGGATAACCCAGTCGACGCCACTGCGTTGCCATAGTGCTCAGGTGTGTTTGGTTCTGACCCCTTGAAAGGGAATGGGCCTACTTTTGTTGGTTTCGGTTGACATCTCTACATTCTTACCCAGATCTTCCTAATCCATGACTCCTCTTGTTCGCGCACCTGTGGCGATGATCCAGTTATGGATTTGAGGAGTGGGTTGACCCACCATTCCCAACTCGTGCGATCTCCGTGATTAATGAGTTGAAGGACTCCAGAGATATACTTCTTCACCGCAAAATCCAGCTTGTCACGTTCACTGCCGGGTAGAGAGGAGGAGGTTGCTCATCCGAAACTGTATCAAGTGAGCCGAGAGCTGCCTATGCCGCGGAGAAGGCTTCACTCCAAAGGCGCCTTAAGATGCGTACGATGTTGTTTAGTTTATCCATCGTGGTGTTGTTGTTTGCTATGGCTGCAACATGTGTAAAGGTCAAGTGACTGCCTCAATATGGATTTTATGGCGTATTCCACTGCGTTTCACCCGTCCTACTTATTTAGATATGTATGGACTTTAAGCACCGATCATTATGATGCGAATTCGACTCTTAAGATGTTCGATATGAATGCCTCGTTTTCCAGTCCATTACAAAACAATGCGCAAATATTGTACATGTTCTTAGTAGTTGGCCTACAACCTTCATCAATTTCAATTTCACGTAAGTGTGCAAATTGCTAAGCATTCGTCAGGCACGAGAAGCACATTTTGAGGTTCCGTAGTCGCCTCGCCCAGCCTTGCGTGAAACGCTGTTCGTTGTAATGGGCCGACGTTGTATGTTAGTTCAAACGCGATCCGTGATTCTACGGAACGCTATTTGTGTATCGGGCACCGTATCATTTAGGGGCCATGAAGCGGCTGTGTCATTTTTGGGCCACGCAGATTGCACGCCTTGTACGGGCAGACGCTATTTGCACAAAGATTCGACGCTATTTGTGAATCTCAACGCGAATTTCTGAACATGCAAACGTTATTTTACCCAAGAGCTCCACACATGAAAAGGAAAACATGTTTACCTACACCTAACCATACTACAACGAATAAATAAGCACCCTATGGTTTCTTCATCCTTTTATAAGCTCGTTATCACACGGCGGACTTCCCTTAGGTGCCCGAACGTCGTTGCCCTTTGCTCATCCGAGGATGTAACATCACCTCCACCCACCTCATCCCTTGTACTTGCTTGCACATCGGCGTGAACATCCTCCCGAGCTGTTTAAGAACGGTAGCGACAACCCGCTCAACATCGTCATCCGCCTCTCCTTGTCATCACGTGACGTTACTTTTCCCGGTCCCGCAGCTACGCTCGATCGGCACCTTCATTTGAAACATGCACGCTTGGTTGTGGGCATATTTGGATGAAGAAATCCATCATCTCGGGACACTTCCCCGTATTCCGCCGCCTCGCAGCTTCTTTATCATTGCCTTCTTTCCGGTCGGTGTCATTGTCATTGTCGCATCGTTATTGTCATTGTCTTTATCCTCTCAGACCGCCTTCTTCCCGGTCGGTGTCATTGTCTTTATCCTCGGCACTCTCATTGTCGCATCTTCCCGACCGGTATCACCGCACCCTCGCTCCTTGCTTTTGGAATGATGAGCTGGCCCGCTTTTGGTATGGATGAAGACGCTGCACGGCCATCCATCTTGCTACTCCCGCAACCTTTGAGCAGCCTAATTTTCGTTGCCGCAGACTCCTTGCATCGATAGGGCCATCTTGAAGCCACCAATCATTCGTAGCATCCGGCTGGCCATTTCAAGAGGAACCTACAAACAAAGTAGGTGTGTGTTATTAGTTTACTTACGTAAATAGGTAGGAAACAACATATGACATGCGTTTTTCAATATACGGATGTCATCGTGGTGGTATGGGAAGTCTTCAACTTCTTCGGCGGGTGGCATCGGTATGAGAAATGGCTCGCTTGCTCGGTCTCAAGATTTGCAATGTAAATCCTCCGTGACGGAAACTCAAACTCAGCCACGGCATCGGCACTGTAGTGGCTGGAACAGAGGTGTATGTTGGGTCGATCAAGTTTTCTTTTCTGTTTTGGTGGTGGAGGAGGAATGTCAGTGCAAGAAATTCTCTTTATCCTATTCAGCCGCATCTCAGCCATCCACCGCCTCGTGACGGGACATCCTCATTAAACCATCCACCCACCGCCAGAAAATGTCCCTTGCAAGGCATCATACAACTCTATTGCGGTCCACTCCTTGAAAACATTGTATTGGGTGGTGGTCGGGCACCGGCTGGTTTAAGCCATTCACTGCCTCGCCAGCCCACCGCCGCATAACCTCTCTCCTAGATACCACACCCTCCCAAAAGGTGACTCCAAAACCACATGTTTCTTCGCTTTATCCTCACTTTCCCGCATATACTGGGCAGATAATTACCCCATGGATTCCAAATCACCCTAGTGATTGAGGCATTCTCCAATCACTCCTTGTACAATGTCATGTCTTTCAAGTTCTTCCCTTGTGATCCTTGTGCCCAGTGTTTTCCCCTTGGGAATGAGGTCCTCCCCGCCCGACACCTAAAGACTCGAATGAAGGGCCTATGTCCCTAAAGTACTCAAGCCCAAGCTTGCCATGCCTCCCAAGAACCACCACTACCACTCGACCCTCGCTAATCCGTCCATATACAAATAAAGGGTTCCCAAGCCAAAGCACTTCCCCAATCATACGTCTTCATTGCAGGGATGTCTTCCACACATGATAGCCAGAATTTATCGACAAACCCACTGCTAGTGTCAGCCATAAATGTAGTGCCGATGAGGATGAAGCAAAACACCCACAGGAGGTGGTCCCTTCTATTAGGAGTGCTGACATCGTAAGTTTCATAATCCTTCATGATATCTGTGTACTTAACTTCCTTTTTTTTATACCACCTTTCCCAGTGGTCCCCAACAGCCTTCTCTAACCTCCTAGCATCGTCCCGTATGGTTATGTCAATTGGGAGCCTCTTACCCGAACATCTCAAACCGCTTATAGCGGAAAACTCAACAGGCGTCATGGTCATCTCACTAATCAGGGGGAAGTGGAATGAATGTGTGGTGTCCCACCCGAAGTAGCTCAAAGCCCGCATCAGTTGACGGTCGCAGTAAGTCCTCTTCATTGCATTTTTAAACTCTTCCAGACCAGTGTGTCTCTTAAATGAATCCTTCACGTATCTTGGCGCTTTATCGTACTGTAACCATAGTTGAAGAAGCCCCGTGGCCCTAGAAGGTTGTCAGTGGTCCTGCTTCATGATTCCACGAAGATGTCAATCTCCACACACAACCATCCGCGAGCAAAAAGTGTTATAGTAAACGAAATGTACCTTGTGTTGAGGATTTGACACGTGATGCTCAAGTCATAGTATAGCTCGTGTTCCCGAATACTCCAATCAACTTAACGGGTTTGATGAACGATTCCCCTTATCACAGTGGCATTCGGGGTTCATACTCGAGCTTGTATTTCCATCATCCGACTACCCACCCTCGAGCCATCTAGAGGAAGACTAACAATAGAAACCCCCAAGAAAGAGGAAACAAGAAATCGCAACCTCGGTGAGCCAAACCGCCGAGAAGAACTAGGCAAAGAAACCTGGGTCCTCAAGTCGACGGCCGGAGTCGGAGTTCGATGCCGTTGTTCACCGCCGCCGGCCACCGATCTACGCGCGTGTTCGCCAAGATCGCATGCATGGCCTTCGCAAGTGCCGGAACTCGATTTCAGGGCTGAGGAGGAGGACAAATGTGTTCACACTTAACGTTACTGCAACCGTTAAGTGTGACGGAATGTCAGTGGCTAATCCTTAGGTGCCTAAAGATGTACACTGTCAACATTTAGGGTCAATAACTGTCTCATTGGGGCGCCTTAGACCCCTCATATGATACATGGCTCATTTGTGGAGACCTCTTATGATACATGACTTCTGATGAGAGTCAAATGACTCATTGATGGCCTATTCGGTTATTTTACCCGACACACTTTAGGGATCCAAAAAGGATCACAATTCCTTCGAATCGTCACCGTAGCCTTTTCGGTCCCTACTTAAGGGTTCGTGGCAACGTTTAGGTGCCTCCACAGGTTCAATGTGTCACATTAGGACCATAACGAACGCCGTGGTATCACTTAAGGACCTTTAAAGTATACGATGTAAAATATTTGAGTCTCGATTCCGTCGCCGACTACAACAAACAAACGACTCTTATTTAAATTTAACGTAGCCCTTATAGATGTACGCAGAACGCTATATGTGACGCCTAACGCTAATTCCATGTACATTAAACCCTATTGTGCCAACATAACTTCCAGAATATTCACATGAACTTCAACCTGTTACATGAAAATGTTTCCCCACCAACTCAACCTACTAAGTCACACCCCATCATAATACCATACTACACACGATCTTTCACCACCTTTGGTCTCGTAGACTCTTTTTCTTCCTTTCTTCCTCAGCGTATCTTCGACCTCGGTACTAAATTGAGTCAAGTCCCGCACACCATCGCAGCCGGACCACACTCTACAAAGCAATGCAGCCTCGAAAAGTCCATGGATGTCACTTGTTGTCTGTTAGCCCTCCGTCTTGTAGGCCTATCAAGCTCTTCCAACTTCAGACGGTGCCATAGGATGGCATGGTCCTTAACAGGGGTGAATAATGCATTTGTCTCACTTGCAACTAGTCGGAGAGCCAATTTACACCGTTTTTCATGTGAGCGCCACTGAAATTTGAATGGACATCCCGTATCAGTGACATAACTATTAATAGGCTAAACACAACTAGTATTACATGTAATAATCACCTCAGATCTAGTATGTTTGTCATATTTATGGGGTTTCCCATCCAATAACAAACAAACACCCCGCAATCATGACCATTAGGTCTGACTAACCGGTGTAACCCTTCTTGCAAAATCACGAAGCTAAAACCACTGGCTTAATTCATGACATCCATTACAGGCACCGCAATGCGTAAACAGAATAGCCTTACATAAACCTCTAAACATGACAACAATACCAACCTGTCAAAGCTGAATTTTAAGGTCTCAGAGGCATACCAACTTGTCTAGCACAGCCTGATACCGTGACGGTGACTCATTACTTCCACCTATGCTATCCCATACGTCAACGTATTTACCCTCGAGGAAGAAAACAACCAGATAGAAGTGTCCAGAATCAATTACGTTGACAGGCACAAACAGCTGCACACATTTACGCAATTTCAAATGAACATTTTAACAAGTGAATGATAACCACACTAAAACAATATTACTTGCTTGCCTAACCTGCTTCAAGTTCGTTGCATTCAACCTTACGTCATCGGGAATCCACCTCAGCCGTATGGCCCTGTCGAGGGCGAACTGTGCACTTACCTCAGCGGATCTCTGCCAAATTTAAATTACATAACAATTACTAAACATCACCGGCAACCCTATGTTAGTCACAAATTTCATAACAAACCTGTAAATCCACCGGGAAATACCAACTCTCAAGGAGTTCCTTAAGAGGTCGTTGCCTCTCTTGAAGGAATAGTACCCACGTATTGACAATCCCATCACATAGCATTCTGCTCGAGATAGGCCTGCTGAAATGTCCCATCGCTCAAGGAAGTAGCCCTGCACCCTAACCAGTGCTCCTGCCCATTAAACAAAAATTTGGTTACTCAAATGCACTCTCAATGAGCATGCTCGCAGCCCTTACAAAAGACTAATTTCAAGACACTAACACTTACTTCTCATCCTCCCTATGATCAAAAGCATAAGATATTATTTTGTGGTCAACCTCGGCCAAAGCTTTTGAAGCTCTCACATTAAATGGTCCAGCCCACATCAAGTTCGGCTGACCAGCCTTCTTCACATGAATCCAAGACGCCCTCCTGAAAGGTCCGCTACCGGCATTCTTCTAGACTGCCTTCCCTTAGGCACATACCACCTCGTAGTACCCTCTGGAAAGGTCCGCTACCGGCATTCTTCTAGACTGCCTTACCTCGACGCATGAATGCTTTTGACTTCCCACCACCGGTGCCTCTGCTTTTACCAGTGGACTACACAACCGTCACTATCCCGCTCCTCTTCAACAGCTGGGTCTTATTGGTCACCGTACTCACCTTCTCAACCACAGTCTTCTAGGACTATCCACCGAAAGTTTTTACCTACGCTTTGCCCGACCCCCAATCCCTTCTCGCACAGTGACGCCACCTCGGTTTCTACATTCCCTCAAATTTACCCTTCACAGGAGTATTCTCACCACTCCTCAAATCCGCCGCCTCTCAACAACATTCACCGACGGTCCTCCCAGCTTGTGCATCAACATGACCAGGCCCACCTTTCAAGAAATGGTAACAATTTCTTCAACTCTCCTCTCGCAGCCCATCAACTTCCTTACGTAAACCACAATTCTCTTCCCGCAGCTTGGTCACTTGTTTCTTCAAACTTCTCTCATTCCCCGCAACACAAAAACTTCTTCCCGCAGAGCCTTAACAAACCCAATTTCACGGCGCAGCTGCAACACCTCCATTCTTAGATCCACATCCTCATGACTGCCTCCGGAAAAGCCTCGGCCGTACTCTT
This sequence comes from Stellera chamaejasme, assembly GCA_024586325.1. Lineage (NCBI taxonomy): Eukaryota > Viridiplantae > Streptophyta > Magnoliopsida > Malvales > Thymelaeaceae > Stellera > Stellera chamaejasme. Next base: position 18,314,157 of record CM044986.1, read on the forward strand.
CTTCACCGCTATGGCCTGCAGCCTCACCTCCCTCTTCTTCGGCCTCCATATTCTCATCACATGCAAGGCCCTACATGGTAAGGGAAACCTATAAGTACCACACTATCAAGCATTGCTGAACCGAACAAATTCAACGTATCCGATACAAACGCATGTACAAAACGGTCATCTCAGAGAGAAGAAGACTACGGCTGGAATTTGCTTCGGGATCCTCGCCCCGCTGCAGAGCAATCTTTCTCGATAAAACATCTACAATAATGAAGGGTGGTTTGTAAATTTCATATTACGGGATTACGGAAAACATGAGTACGCTAACCACAAAGAACCATACCTGTAGGAATATTGTACAGCCCCCGACCTTCGGAATATATTCCTCACCGTGTACTCCATTCACAAAAGTCTCAACACTCCTGACCAACTCATTGAAAGCATAACGACCCCATGATTTCTTCGACCCATTCGCACAGTCCACTACATTCTTCAGTTGGGTGGTTGTAAATCCTTTTCCGGGAGGAGGACAGAGAACAGTCTTCAGAGCCAAGAGATCATATGCTATACGTACCATCATCCCGTTGGCGCTCCCAAGCAACACATAGACAACTGATTCTTGGGAAACAATGTTACGCTCAGCCAACTTCACATAAAATGCATCACATAACTCCTAACTGGGCTTCACATTCTTGCTATTTCTAATGTCCTCTCCCCCATCTTCTATACCAAGAATGACACAAAAATGTTCAGCGGTCAATGGATATGTGTGCTCACCAAATGATACACCGGTGTTCTCGCGTATTCCATGAATTTAACAGTCCTTTATCAGATTTTTGTTAGTGGGATCACCCTTCAACCCCAACAAGCTTTTGAAGGGACTATCCCCTATCATTTCATGCCTCTTCTGACTCAACCCACTAACTACGCTGTAGAATGTCCGGACCTGGCATCTCAAAACTATCTTCATCCCGCCATCCCCACCATCACCCCACTTCACCTTATCCTCGGGTGACATTTCATTCCACACATCCTTTATGCTTTGTCCCTCGTCAAGGCCAACATCACCAGCCTTTAACTTCACCATAAAGTCTCGCCTGTAACAATAAACCATATTATCTACTCGGACATATTTTAGGGAATCACAAAATTAACCTATTTCATGCATGAAACTTATCTAAAATTGTTCCAGGCATTGGCACTGATCTTGATAGCTCTCCTCTTCTTACTCTGACCACTGTTCCAAATGGTATAAAGAATACAAAATTACTGTCGTGTAATGCAAATTATGATTAAATCATTGTTTATATTACATAACAATGTAGACGTTGTTCATTGTACACCATAACGTCACTACTATTCTCAATCGCTGTTTTGGGACGAACTACACTCTCTTTAAACCGTCGAACTACAGGGCCTCTGGTGTGTCACCGTCCACTTTAGAGGCTACAAGGGGGTCTAGAAATCAACATACCTTCGCGCCAAGACGTCTTCTTCTTCCCCACCCTTCCTTTTACTCTTGCTTCTGGTTGACCCACTCATGGTTGAAGAAGAACTTCAAATCCTGCGTCACAAACTAAAGAACCCTAAAACTTGGAAGCTACTCGCAATCGGATCACACGTATAACTTTCGACCACGATAAACTTGAGCGCGTGCCGACTTATCTCAAATGCTACTTAGGATGCTTGTTGCGACAACGGTGGAAGACGTTTATCGCTGGTGCAAAAGAAGGAGGAGGAGGGAAGTTCCGCACTGGGCTCTGGTCCGATCGTGGAGAAGAACGTGGAAACGGGCGACCGTCAAGTAACGGTCACCTCCAAAACGACGCTGCTTTGGTATCTCAGGTGAGAAAAAAAATTGGTACTTCAAGTACTTCAAACTTCAAGTACTTGAAAATAGAAAAGCCTATAAAATTAGTAGTTTAAGGTTTTTATTGGTGCTTTTGCCAAAGAAAAAGGGGCGGAGCTCATTTTTGTGCTGGACTCAACGAGTTCAAAACGAGGGAAAATTAATTTAGGACTAAGAATGGAGGTGAGCTCGAATTGGTTCATCCACACTACTTCTTTCGATCACAACAGAAATTGGGTGAGATTATTCCTTTTATTTCTTTAGCTGTTAAAGCTTTGATATTAATTTGAAATAATCTGTCAAAAATTTGAATAGCTTCTGTTCCTGGTTTGTTTATGCATGATCGGTTCCTCCCTGCTTGCTGCTGCCCATGGTGATCAGAATTTATGGAAAACCTGTTTTAGAGTTAATCTTGTGATGTGTTTATTTAGTAATTTAGCTTTGTTTTAGTCAAGTATGACTAGAGTTTGTTGAATATTGTCTTTAGCATCTTATTTGTGTGTGTAGATAAATATAGTGCCATGGATACATGTTAGGCTTAACCATGTCTCTTGTTCAGTTGATTTCTTGTTTTGATGTCAGCTATAGGTAAGCCTTTGTTTAGCTACAGTAGCTAGATTGCTAGCTACTCCTAGTTTATTCTTTTTAGTTAATTATAGGAGTAAATTACACCATATATACCTAAATTATACCTTTCATTGCAAACCTATACCGAACAACAGTTTGGTGCAAAACCTATACCTAAAGTATGAGTTCGTTGCAAATCTATACTGCGACTTATGTCACGGACTGATTTCTCAGCTACTCCGGCAGTTAGACACGCCTCCCTTGTGCTAAGTCAGCCTCGATCCAACCCTAAGATGTCTTGAAGGCTTTGAGAGAACTTAAGATGAGAGTGCTAGAAAAGTTTTGAAGGAGAACTTGTATTGATTGCTTGAAAATGCTTGGATGGTTACAAATGAGCCCTGAAGTGGGGTATATATAGGACTCTACCTCCTCGATGGACGATCGGGATCATCTTGATCCAATGGTGGAGAGTGTGAGAGCCATCTTGGAAGAACCTAGCCCCTTTAAATCCGAATTTGACTGGTGCTTGATCCTCATGGCCAGACACCCTGGCTTGGTGTAGGATGTCTGAATGGGCCCAATTTAGTCTTAGAGCTTTGTTGGGCTTCATTGGGCCGTTACACTAACATCTGTTAAAACTTAACGAAATTTTCATGAAAAATGCTCAAATTGACCCTTAAGGTTTCTAAAATGTGTTGAACAGCCCTCTGACTTTATAGTTTCATTTTGAGTCATTATTATTTATCACGTGTCTTTTTTCAAATATTTTTCCAAATTATTTGTTTTCATTTTAAATTGAGTCTAAAATATCCAAAAAGTTATCACATATGAAAAAAATGTTTTAAAATAATATCAATATTAATTTTTGTATACTAAAATTTACCTTTTATTATGACAAAATAGTAATTATCAAAACAAAATGCAAGAATGAACAATAAATTTCTAAATATCTCAAACATTTTTATTAAAAAAGGATATTAAAACATCGAACTAATACAAATTTTTAAATAAATTTAAATATATTTTAATAACTCTAATTAAATTGAAAATTTTCAAGTTGACACATTTTCCTGTTTTATTTTTGATAAATTTGAAAATACTAAAGTTCGTTTTTTTCCTTTTATTTCCATATTTGTATTCTTTTACAAGTTTTCCATATTTAATTATAAATCTATTTGAAATTACACATTCTACTCGCTTTGATACGGCTCAAAACATAGTGTAGACACGAAATAAATAAGATTTATTATACTAATGATGTGTCATTCGGGTTTCGGGTTGGACTGACTGTTTTGAGTCAAGTCGGGTTTGGGTTCGGGTCATTCAAGTTTCGGGTCATTTCGGGTTGAGCTGATTTCAGGTTGGGTTCGGGTTCGGGTTATTCGGTTCGGGTCGCCATCGGGTCAAGTCGAGTTCAGTTCAGTCATTCGAGTTTCGGGTTGTTTCAGTCCCGGGTCCAGGTCGGGTTTCTTCGGGCCAAATTTCGGATTTCTTCGGGTCCAAGTTCAGGTTTCTTCCACCCAAGTTCGGGTTTCTACGGGTTCAAGTTCGAGTTTCACGATCCAAGTTCGAGCAAACTGAATTTTCAATCTAAACTTTTATTCTTTTATTTATATTCTTTATAAATAATACGTATTTTATATTCATATATATATATATATACACACAACAATGATATACTGAGAAAATTATTCACACATTTTCCTCTCCCCTTTTCCTTGGAGTTTAAAATAAATCTATTTCGCGGAGTTGTTCTAACAAAATTGAAGAGAAATTAGACATTATTCCAACAAAATTGAAAATTAAATATTTCTTCAATAATTTGTCGATCACCATCAATACCTTGTTAGTTCGACATCAATACCTTGTTAGATCAAAGATCAATACCTTGTTAGATTAGCATCAATACCTTGTCAAATCAGCATCAATACCTTGTTAGATCGACATCAATACCTTGTTAAATCAACATCAATATCTTGTTAGATTAGCATCAATACCTTGTTAGATCAACATCAATAGAAAGAAAGATCAATACCTTGTTATATCATCATCAATACCTTGTTAGATCGACACCAATACCTTATTAGATCAAAGACCAATACCTTGTTAGATTAGCATCAATACCTTGTTAGATCGACATCAATACCTTGTTAGATCAAAGATCAATACCTTGTTAGATCGACAACAATACCTTTTTAGATCTAAATCAATACCTTGTTAGATCGACATCAATACCTTGTTAGATCGACATCAATACCTTGTTAGATCGACATCAATACCTTGTTAGATCGACATCAATACCTTGTTAGATCGACATCAATACCTTGTTAGATCTACATCAATACCTTGATAGATCGATCGACATCAATACCTTGTTAGATCGACATCAATACCTTGTTAGATCGACATCAATACCTTGTTAGATCAAGCATGGATGATTATATTTTAGAATTGTGTATTTTATGCGTTGGATGATTACATTTTGGATGTTACAATTGTTGTTGGTCATTAGTGCACAATTGACATTATTTACTACCTTTTTCTTGCTGAGTTTAGACAATGAATGATAGTAGTTTATTTTGTTATGATGATAGTAACTCTATAATGCATTAGATGATTATGTTTTGTTATGATGAAAGTTTATTTCGAGTTCCTTAGTATTTGGATTCGGGTTAATCAGGTTCGGGATTCGGGTCAGGTCGGGTTCGGATTCGGGTTAACCATGTTTGAGATTCGGGTCAGGTCGGGTTCGAGTCACGGGTTAATCGGGTTCGGGTCATTCGGGTTGAGCTGGTTCAGGTCAGGCGAGGTTCGGGTTTGGGTCATTCGGGCCGAGCTGTTTTCGGGTCGAGTTGGGTTCAGTTCAGTTAGGTTTAGGGTCGTTGACTTTTTAGTCACCAGTCGGTTCGGGTTCGGACGGGTTAATCAGTCGGGTCACTTTTGACACCCCTAGACACGATCTATATTTAGTATATCTAAATTGGAAGGAATTTATGAAAAAATGCAGAGTAATAAAGAATAATGACTCAAAAATAAAATTATAAAGTTAGAGGAGTATTCAACGCATTTTAGAAATTATAAGGGTCAATTTGAGAATTTTTCCACAAATTCCGTTAACTTTTAACGGATATTAAGTCGCGAGTATAGATTTATAACGAACTCATATTTTAGAGCCGCTTTTTCAACAAACTTTTGCTCAAGTATGGATTTGCAACGAATGGTATAGTTTAGGTATATCTGGTACAATTTACTCTAAGATATAAGATAAAGTACATTTTTAGTCTTTTAGTTTTGATGTGTGTCCTATTTTTAGTCTCTTAGCTTTGGTAAGTTCTGTTAAAATGATGAAGCCAAAATGTACAGTTACAGAGCAGTGGCTTTTGAGCAATTTATTTTTGTTGTATATATATATATATATATATATATATATATATATATATATATATATATATATATATGCAAAGCTGTGTAAATCTAAACTTCATTCTGTATATCAGAACTCAAATGTGCCTCCCACAAATGAAAATCCCACTGCAATATTAAGACAGCATTTGATATGAGGGTGAAGGTGAAGCAGAGTTGTAGTCAATCAGAACATGGTGAATGTCATCAATCTTGTTGATTGGTACTGGTGGGCTTGGTAGGGTTCGTTGCTGCCTTACAAATGGGTTGGTTAATGAGTAATATTTGCCACTCGGCGTCTCTTGCCCCAGTTTGAGGCTTTAGTTTTTGAGAGGTATGTCATGCTCTAGCTTTAATTTAAGCAAGGAATTAAGGGCATAATATATATATTTCTTGATATGCTGGTATCTAAGAATTTAGTTTACAGGAATTAATGGTTGTAATTCCTTCAGGTTTAAGCAATTGTTTATTCCTCAAATGTCTTTGGCTGAAGCTGGTTTTTATTGCTGGTTTATAAAATGACAAGTTTTGTTCTATAAATCTTGAATCTTTCTTTATCTATGTTGTTGCATTAGTTTATATAATAAGCACATCATTTAAGCTCTTTATTTATTGGAAGCTTCAAGTTGTTACACTCTCTAGATATTGCTGGTTTATAAAATGACTGAAGTTTTGTTCTATCAAGCTTGAAACTTTCTTCTATCTATGTTGCTGCAGTAGTATATATATAAGTTTAACCTCTTTATTTATTGGAAGCTTCAACTTGTTACACTAGTCTAGTATGTTCTGATCCACTCCCAATGGTTAATTTTCCCTTTCTACATTTATGGCTAGGATTCATCACACCAAGAACACTTGTTCCTTACCCTTCTTTTCACTAATCTCCTTGTCAGTCTAGTACCCTTGCTACTAGTAGTGTGAAAATTCTTGATGAGGGTTTTACTTTTACCCACTGACATCCCTTCTTGGCATGTTGTCTTAATATTACAGTGAGAGATTATGTGATTGTATAGCATTTTGAACAATGTGAGAGATTGTTTCTTTACAATGTGAGCATCTGTTAACTTGTGTTAACAGATGATCATAATGAGAATCAATGTACATGTTGGGTTTATTGCACGGCAGACTGCTATAACTATTACTATCTATCAGTTGCAATTGATATGACCTCTGAATGAAGAGAGAGGCCATGGGAGGATTAGACCGACCTTGAGGCAGTTGTGACGGTGGTCCGGCACGGTGGTGGCGACGATAGATGGTGGCTTCACTACGTGGGGAATACAAGCCTAACTGCGGCCTTTACTGCGGTTTGGGCCGCAGTAAGCCTATTTGCGATAGAATGGTGCGATTCTTTGGCGCAAGATGGATTTACCGCGCCTTGGTCGCAGAAATTTTTTTAGGGTTTAAACTCTCATTTCTCTTCATCAGCCGCACAATTCTTCAACCCTTCTTTCTTCTTCTTCTTTCTTTCTCCACCATTCTTCTTCATCCTAATTTGTTTGTCCTTCCTTCTCCGTTCTTCTTCTTCTTCTCCTATGTTTCTTCTTCTTCTTCTTCTTCTTCTTCTTCTTTGCCGCTGCTCAACCATCGCTGCTCCACCACCACCACTCCACCTCCGATGCCGCTGCAACTTGGTCACCATTCATATGAAATCTGGGTTTTTCTGGAATTATTCATCTTGATTCATCCGCTTTTTTTAAATAAATTTTTTTCTGTTGCGGCCATACCCGCAGTGATGGGCAAAACTGCGATCATTTTTACTGCGGCATCTACTGCGACCCGTCCCATAGTGTGTACCGCGGCTCTACTGCGTGGTGGGCCACAGTAGAGCTTGTTTGCTCGACGTAGTGCTTCCTTCACCTTTGAGCATGGAGCTCAACAACAAAGGAAATAATGCCACAAGGAGGAAGAGAATGGTCCTAGCACCCCCTTCTAACGGTGTAGAAGTAACCCTAGGAATAAACCTTAAAGACAAAGTTGAGCTTCAAGAGCTGAAAATTGAGGAAATAGATTTGAGAACCCAAGAACTCTCTTTAAACAAAAATGATGAAATTCTGTAAAAATGAGTTCTAAGGGAAGGGATAGGGGCTGTTGTAGCTTTTAGAGTTATGCCAAACATTTCCCAAACCCTAAAGACCCTTCTAGAAACTAGACTAGTAACTTAAGACCCTAAACTATTAGTTTTGCCACTTAAGACAATTACAACCCAAAAGTAGCTTAAATACAAAGTCTTAAAGATAATAATAGAAAGTCATTTGAATGTTTACCTAAGAAGAAAGTTGTTGGAGTCACAAAAAAAGATCCTTGGAAGCATTTGAGTAGTGATTTCATGTGGTCCCCTCCTTGTGCATCTTCAAAGTGTAAGGACTCCATTGCTCTTCTAAGATTTCTTTAGGGACCAAAAGTGGTATTTTTAAGATCCTTGTGATGAGAGCTTTAAAATGGCACCCATGTTGACTATGTTTGACTTTGACTTGAGTTGACCCAAAACTGGGGTGATATGAAGGGGGTGGCTCTTCTTGATGGGAACCATATCTTTTCCATAGCAACCTCTTCAATCCACTCCAAATCCGAATGAGGGTTTCGTTATATTGCTCTCTTTGAGCAAACTCTTGGCGCCACCATCTTTTAGCTTCTCCTTTTAAGCACTTTATGGCAAGGTCTAACTTCTCGCATTTATGAAATTGGTAATACCAAAAGTGGTACTCCAATTCTTCAATCCAATGCCACAAGTCATGTTCAAGTTGGCGCCTTCCTTTCAATGGATTAAACCCATAGAAATATAGATCTTCTTCCTCCATATGGCACGCCTACACACTTAAACAATAAAGTTAGTACCACTCAAGTTCCTCATGTGTTTGGGTGATCTCTCCCTTTGCGAAAGGGTCACACTCGGTTTTCACTCCTTCCTCTTACTTGTAGCTCTCAAAGCTTGCTCTTTGGTGCCAAAACCGAAATGATACCACAAGATAAACTCTAGCATGCAAAAAGCATTTGAGCAATAAAGTGCTAGTTACTTGAAGTAAGCTAGGTTTAAAAACGGGGGGGGTAGTTTGGCCGCAAATTACAAGAGGGTAGGAAAGAAAGATTTTGGCACACAAACACCTTTTAGCTCAAATTTGAATTCAAAAATGGATCAAAGTTACTATTCATATGAGTTTTGGTATGAACTTTGTATGAATAGATATCACTTGATATGATCACGCGGACACTTGATGCAATCATGCGAGATCACGCATTCGCCGGATCTAGCTCGAATGAGTCGCGAAGACAGGGAAGGATAAATTCGGCCTGAAACACCTCCTAACTACGAGGTTGGGCAATATTTGAGATATGCCTGGGGAAGATGGAAGATCTAGCACCTCTTAACTATGAGATTAAGCAACACTAGATATTAAACTCGATGATAAACACCAAGGTGAATGGCAAAGGGGTCGCGAAGTGTGAGAACCAAAGCTTGAGTAAATAAACCTCTCAAACGTTTTACATCTGTTCTACCTTACAAGGAGCCTTGTTTTCCCTTTTAAAGAAGGATAAAGCAAAAATGCTCTTACACCTTTGCATGCATGCAAAAAGCCTTACAAAAGTATAAAGTACTTTTGTATGCATGTCATCCTAAAAGCTTCCAAAAAGGCAAAAGGTAAAAACTAGCCTAAAAAGTCTTCTCATGTATTTTCACATAAAGTAAATATTTGTATTCCCAAGTATCTTCATAAAATGAAGGAGTGTTTCGGATGGGCTTGGAATGGTTGGCCGGATTGTTGAGCATGGGTGGCTTCGCTTGCCCCGGGAGGCTTCACATGGATGGCTTCGCCCTCGCTCGAAGGCTTCGCAGGGGAGGCTTCACCGAGGGGCTTCGCCTTCGCCTGGAAGCTTCGCATGGGCGCCTTCACCTGGGGCTTCTCCTTTGCCTGGAGGCTTCGCATGGGGCATTCGCCTAAGGGCTTTGCCATCGCCTGGAGGTTTCGCATGGGGGCCTTGCCTTCACTTGAGAACTTCACCTTCGCACTGGAGGCTTTGCATGAGGGCCTCGCCTTCGCCTGAGGGCTTCGCCTTCGCGCTGAAAGCTTCGCATGGGGGCCTTGCCTTCGCCTGAGGGCTTCGCCTTCGCGCTGGAGGCCTCACCTTCAATATTTCCATGCTCTTGTCCTTATCAAAAAGGGGCCTTCGAGCTTCATTCAACCTCCTATTCGAACTTTAATACTTTGTTGTTGCTTGGGGATCCTATGATCACATCAAATGGTGTCTACCATCCACCTTCATAACCACCACCCACTTGCCATTAAGACATATAACTCCTCATTTAATGTGTCAACTACATTGACAACCTCATAAATTAGCAATGATGGAGTTATTCCATGGTGCAAGGTGAATACATATTGTGCCAAAATTACCAAAATACTCTTACTTTGATAAATGACGTTAAAGGTGATTATCTTTATCAAACAAGGTTCGAATTATACAAAGTAGTTCCAATCATTTCCATTTTACATATTTGAGTTATTTTAAGCTCATAAGTGTACATTTACCAAAATACTAATACTTTAATAAATTGTACTCTAATTGTTTATTCCCCGTCAAGTTGTTGTTGTTGAGGAAGGCCAAAAGCTCAAAAGCTCATCAAAAGCTCTGGATTGTTGAGGAGGGAGTACTAGCTCAAAAGCTCTTCGTGCGCCAAAGAATTCAAACAGATCGTTGGCCTTCCTACTCGTCTTCTACTGCTGCGCTGCTGTTGAGGAAGCCCGGGCGAGTCGGTGATCATCCAGAACTGAAATCTCTAGAGAATGCTTCTGATTCTGATCGTTGGCCTTCCTACTCGCCTTCCCCAAGATGATCAGTTTTCAAACACTCCGTTGACGAATGTATTTTCCTACTCGGGCGAGTGGATTGAACCTCTATAACTCTCTATGTCCTTATACACTTGTTTTCCTAACTTACACTTCATAAATCCATTGATATACCTTCTCTTTACAAGTGGTTTTCCAAACTTGGTTTTATCAACGTGTTGATTAGTTTTCAAACAGTTTTGTTTTGAAACTTAGCAAGTGTATTTGTGGATCAATGCCAATTCACCACTTTTGGTTGTATTTGGTCTTCTGCTATGTCATATTTATTTCTCTCTGTCCCATATATAATGCAACAGTTTGACTTGGCACGGAGATTAAGGTGAGAAAAGTTTTGTATTCTTTCCTATTTTACCCCTTTTTATGTTGGAATATGTAATCAAACATAGAAATTGAGAAAGAACAGTAAAACAAAATCAAAATATAACAATAAACATACCAAGAATAAAAGTCAAATAATTATATTATTAAATAAGATATTTGATTTGGAAAAGAATGAGTCATATTGATTATACTTTTATTTTTTATTTCTTGAGCTATAAAGATAAGGATGATTTGGTAAATTAGTTTTTAAAAAGTTGTTAAAAAGAGAAGTGTTGCGTTACATTTAGTACGTCTCAAAAAGAAAAGTGTTACATTATTTCTGGGACGAGAGGAGTATTATTATTTTAGTTCACATTAATGTAATATTGTAATTGATTTGTAACTTAGTCAAATTTCAGTTTTAGTGATCTTTATTGTGTGTAATAATCCACAAAACATATTACTTCCTCTATCCACAAAGATCATAAAGTTTAACTCTCATGTTTTATTTTAACTCTCATGTTTTATTTTTGAGTGTTTGACTCAAATTATATATACAATATAATGGAAAAAATTAAAAAAATATTTTTAGAAAATTCATACTACAAATTATGATACTCATTTAAATTATTCAAATATCTATATTAAAACATCGTGAATAAAAATTAAATATTAAATACCACGTAAAAATGAAAATAAAGTGGACAATATTTGTTGGATGGAGGGAGTAATATATACAGAAAAACATTGTGTGGCACTCTTTGGCAAAAAAATATTTTCCACTAAAAACAAAGTAAAATAACTATGATAATCTAAAGTATAATGAAACTTCTCACTCTCAAAGTTATAAATATATATATATATATATATATATATATATATATATATATATATATATATATATATATATATAATATGATTAATGTCTAAAAACGATGCCAGGGTTTCGGGAAAAGCAAGCCGTCGTCGCTGCTCTCTCCCACCTGCTCGCCGTCACGTTGGCAGTATTAGGTCTTCTATCACGGCCAGCGGCTTGATTACGTTGTTGAGTCGATGTATCTGCTAGTGACTTGTCCGGCTCGCGACCCCATGCTCTGTTCCAGGCCAAGTGAAGTATGTGATTTCCAATTTAACGAAGCAGAGGCAGGGCGGCCATTGGAGGATCCATTTGTTTTCCACGGGGTTGTTCAGCCGATTGCCGACATTTTGGCTTGCCAGCTCGTTCTTGGCATGGGGCGTCTTGTACAGGGCCTATCTTATGGCCGATGCTCGACTTGGCTCTCTGCTGCCTTCCCCGCCGGTGATTGCGCTTGTCAGGTCGTCGGCGATGGGTGGTCCTCCCGGATCCGTGTTGGATTGGTCTGTGGTTATTGTTTTGGCTAGAAGGCTGTGGCTTACGAGCGAGGCAAGAAACCATGCACCACGGTGACGGTAGCAGAGGTTGTTGGTCAGTGTTCGGAGACAGTAGCAGAGGCTGTTAGTCAGTGTCCGGCGGCGCAAGGACTTCCTACCTGGCCTAGAGCAGTAAGTTTTGGGCTTGGGAGTGGACTTGACTTTTAACCAACCTCTTTTACTTCCTCTTGCGATTTCTTGTTCTTTCTTTGGATTTTCGCTGTCTTTTTCTCTTTATCTTGTTGGATTTTCACTGTCATTTTCTCTTTATCTTTATCTTGGTGTTTTGGACCGGTTTTTGTTGTTGTTGGTTAGCATGTTTCTCTTGATTTAATCGGTCTACCTCTTTAGGCATGATCATAACGGGACAACCGTTTAGCTCATGTACAATTAATTTAGTAGGCTCTGGTAAAGATCGCTGATTTATATTACTTTACCATGACATTGTCGATTTTCTCAAGCCCTTTTGGAGGCTCTTTGGGAGGTTATTTGCTCTGTTTGTTGGAGTGTTCGATACAATTTGCAAGCTGTTGGTTGCTGCTTTTTGCATGTTTCTCTTTTAGTTTTTACACTGCTAGACGTTCTATCGTTTTGGTTTGGTTGTTTAGGGCATTTGTTCTTTTGGTTACTATTTTCTTGGCTTGTATTATTTTTTATGAAATAATATTAAGCCGATTTATTCAAAATACAAATATCTTAATACAATATGGTGAATTCACAGTGGATTCTTGAGAGGTGAAAAATACATATTAGGGGTTTCAAACTTAGGAGAGTAGATGAGAAATTGAAGAATCACTTGTGAATTCTCGTGAGGTGACAATAATAATATTTAGAAATTATTTAGAAACTAGATGTTCATTATTATTTGCATATAAATTATTAATCTTTAGTTATTAAAATATTGAAGAACAAAAATCATAGATTATTAAATGTTGAATTCCATTTTCACGGTGAAAACTGATTTTCACAAGTGATTTTGGAGGAGTGAAAAACTTCCAAAATCACCATAAATTTTGGAAGTGAATCACTCTTTATCCTCACCTAAATGAAGTTTGAAGCCTGTATTAAAGGATTTACGATAATCCTAAATATTTACTAAATCACGAGCATAAAAAATTTAGGGTAATTATCAGACATCTTTTGAAGTTTGACATAATATATATTCACTTTATTTCTTGTAATCTCATTAGGGGTTTCAACCTTAAAGAAAAGCGTGAAAAATTTGTAGTTCACTCCTTCTTATCCGCGTGAATAGGCGAGGTGCGTTCTCCTCGCTGCGCGGACCTCTGCTGATTTGCGCAAAAGTGAACGCCTTGTTCACCTCGCTTCACCCTTATTCACCTCTCTGCACTTCGCCACTCTCGTCGTCGTCGCCGCCTCACGAGGTATGTGCGCAGCAAGGTCATCTCTTCTTCGTCGTCGTCTTCCTACCAATTGTACGAGGTGTGTAGCGCCATATCTCCCCGAATTCATCTCTTCCCGAGTTGAATACGGTCGAATTTGTCGATGGGTTAGGTCGAATTCATCTCTTTCGATTGAACACGGTCGAATCGCCTACCAATTGTACGAGGTTGTGCGCGAGCTTGTGCGCGCGCACGAGCTTGCGCAGGTTGTGCACAGACTGTCTTGTGCCTGCAGCTTGCGCACGAGTTGTGCGAGGCATGTGCGCACTGAGCTTGCGAGTTGTGCAGAGCTTGTGCACGGCCTTGCTTGCACAAGTTGTGCACAGCCAAAACTCAATTCATAAGAATTTAGATATGACAGAAGCAGAGAGATGAAGGGAAAGATGAATTTTGCGCAAAAGGAGTTGCGCAAAAGGAAGGAAAGTTGACGCGGAAACGCCAATTGTGGTGAATTCACGCGTCGCAACTTACAGTTGAGGCGCCAAACTTAACCTCCTATTTTCACTTTTCTCACTCACCTCCAATTCACTTTTTAACAAAAACTTTTTGTTCATGTTTGAAAACCCCCTATTAAATCTTAAAGAGATGAATGTAGATTCATAAAAATCGAGATAAAATTAAGTGGTCGGGTCAAACTATATGATCCCAATGGGCAAACCCGAAGCCGTCCGGACGGTACTGTACGTTCCGGATCTGGGAGTCTCCATTCGGACACGTCTTCTGAAAACCCCAAAATTTGGAATCTTTGTCGTGCTCTGGTGGATGGTGGCGACCGAAAGGAGCCGCTTTTGTTGCGACGCAAACACCATCCAATCCACAGTTACTCGGCCACAATTTTGCTCCTCCAGGAACCTCAAATTTCCTGTTTGGATCACCAGAAATCCTGCGAATTGGCTGGGCAAAGCTCTTGACTTCCCACTCACTTTTCTGACTTGGGGTCCTCTCAATTTATTCGATTGAAGCTTAAAGCTCCAAACTTCTCAAATCTTCCGGCCACCCACATCGAAGAACATGGCCTCTGCTCGAGGAGTTAAGTGTCCGTTTCAAAGGTCGAGTCTTGCGATTCCTCAGTCTCACCCAATTTTGCGTGAATTCACGAACCCTAGGGGATTCTTGAGGATGGTCTGCGATTGGCGAAGCCCGGGTTTCTCTCTCACGAGAAGACCGCGCAAGGCGGTGGAATTTCGACCCTTTATGTCGGTGGAGCTAGACCAGTTCGTGACGAGTGACGACGAGGATGAGATGGGGGAATCGTTTTTCGAGGCAATCGAAGAGCTGGAGCGAATGGCCAGAGAGCCCTCTGATATTCTCGAAGAAATGAACGACCGGTTGTCCGCAAGAGAGTTGCAGTTGGTGTTGGTCTACTTCTCCCAAGAAGGGAGAGATTCCTGGTGCGCGCTTGAGGTGTTCGAGTGGCTGAAGAAGGAGAACAAGGTTGATAGCGACACGATGGAGTTGATGGTGTCAATTATGTGCAGCTGGGTGAAGAAGTTAATTGAAGAGGAGGGAGAGGTTGGTGATGTGGTGAACCTCTTGGTTGACATGGATTGCGTGGGGCTGAAGCCAGGGTTTAGCATGATGGAGAAGGTGATTTCGATGTACTGGGAAATGGGGAAGAGGGAAGGAGCGGTCTCGTTTGTGAAGGAGGTGTTGGGACGGGGGATTTCATATGGAGATGATGATAGTCAAGGCCAGAAAGGAGGGCCAACTGGTTATCTTGCTTGGAAGATGATGGTATGTTTTGTTACTTTATTCAGATTGGATTAGTTAGCTACATGATTTCTGTTTTTGTATAGTAGAAACTAGAAAGCCAAGTTTTTTGTTGGCCAACCAACTGATTTGGGCAAGTGGATTGATGTGTTTTTCATGCTTTTGATGATTAGTTGATGAAAATGGAGCTACCTTCTTGTCAGTGAGATTTTAATTCCAGAGTTGCTGAAGTTGTCTTTTACTAACTGCTCTATTGCAGGCTGAGTTTTTCCTGGTTCTTTTACAGTAAGGATGTGTTCTTTTGGTAAACTGTTAGGGAAAGTATTGAAGTTTTTGAAAATTGATGTTAAATTTGCGAGAGAAAAAAGATTGAAAGAAATGATTGATTTGATAGATTCTCATTGTTAGTTTAGGAGAAGATAGGTCTTGTTGTGTGGCAGCTCATTTTTAGTTGGTGCTCAATTGTGTATGTTAATTCTGTTCTGTTCATTAACTACTCCATTGATATGGTATGTTAATTCTGCGCTGTTCATTAACTATTCCATTGATATGGCTGTGAGCCTAATGGGTGAATCCTCTTATCATAGGATGAGCTCATCATTTGTTATTCAACTCTTCTGTGGTTTTGCCAATTTTGTTGACACACATTCTTCTCTAAAACTGGTTGATTGATTCTGTTTGTTGATCAAGTGATCACATGTCTGCAGAAACTATTCGTTTTAGTTTTTTTTCTTCTGATTTATCTTATACAATTCCACTATTGTTGCAGATTATCATTGTAAATCAGTAAAAGCTGAACTGTTAGTGTCTGGCAGGTTGAGGGCAATTACAGGGATGCCGTCAAATTGGTTATTGAACTTAGAGAATCCGAGTTGAGACCTGAGGTTTACAGTTACCTCATCGGAATGACAGCGGTTGTCAAAGAGCTTAACGAGTTTGCGAAAGCTATACGTAAACTGAGAGGTTTTGAAAACGCTGGTTTGGTCTCGGGAGTTGCAAATAACTTAGAGCTTGTTAAACGATATCAGTCCGATCTTCTAAACGATGGTGTGCGTTTATCAGACTGGGCGCTTCAAGAAGGCAGCTCTTCGCTCCAGGGAATGGTTCACGAACGGCTTCTTGCCATGTACATTTGCGCAGGCCGTGGGCTCGAAGCTGAGAAGCAGTTGTGGAAAATGAAACTGTCAGGTAAAGAGGCTGATGCTGATCTTTACGACATGGTTTTAGCAATCTGTGGTTCTCAAAACCTGACCAGCTCTATCTCACGGCTGCTCACACGGACTGAACTCACAAGCTCGTTGCGTAAGAAGAAGACATTAGCATGGTTGTTAAGAGGTTACATCAAGGGAGGTCATATCGAAGCCGCTGCAGATACAGTCATCAAAATGCTTGATCTGGGATTGCATCCGGGATTCGTCGACAGAGCTGTTGTTCTGCAGGGGATGAGGAAAAGGATTCAGCAATCTGGAAGCATAGAGTCCTACATTAATCTCTGCAAGCGGCTCTCGGATGCGGGTTTGATCGGACCCTGTCTTCTTTATCTCTATATAAGCAAATGCAAGCTCTGGATAACAAGGATGGTTTAAGTCACTTGACACTGGAGTTTGTTTCCTGTGAATTTTGTAATTAAGACCACCAGGTAAATCCTGAACGTTGATGTAAGTATTTTCCTCATCTTGGGGAATAGGTTTATAGTTTTTTTTCTGTGACTGATGTGTAGATAAAATGGTAAATTTTGTAATGTAAAAGTAAATAAGACTGCAAGTCATATACATCAGGCAGGTTCAGGTCTTGCCTTGCTATTGGTTAGCAGACATCTTTTGTTTATATTGTATGCTCATCCTCTGGACTATGCACTCACCAAATGACTAATTAATGTCTAATACTTGGTTTAAGTCCAATTTAATCAAATGCGTGGTTTTTTGTTTTTGGAATTTGCCTGAAAACTGAATAACTGTAGGTTTAAAACAAGGAATTTAGTTAAATCAATAATGATTCTTAAATATTTAATCACATAAATGATCTAATCTAATAGGTTATTCTGGTCTTACTCTCTACGGATAAGAACACTAATGAACCTATGAAATCCTACTCATATGTACATGACTAGATATAGAAATTTGACCATGGAACTTTCTCATCACCATTATAGGGGATTTCAAACATCAATAGGGGTTTCAAACATCAATTTTCGTAGATAAATGTATCAATTTTTCATCACTTTTTTTCACGGTGAATTTGCGAGTTTTCACCATCACCCAAACTTCACGCTCCATATTCGTCTCTCTGGACATGGACCGCTGCCGGCTATGAAACTCCAGAATTTTCCGGTTATGAAACTCCACAACCACCAAACTTACAAACAATATGAAAAATTGAAAAATTTCTGACTTGAGAAATCTGGGGAAAACGATGATGATCTAACAAGGTAGTCATATGGATCTGACAAGGTAGTGATATCGATCTAACTAGATAATCTTGTCGATCTAAACAACTCATCATGTTGATCACCATTTATACTAATCAATCAAGTTTTATACTAATCAATCAAGTAGGTACAATAGGTAGAAGAACAACATAAAAGGTAAGGGAAAAGAGGCGGGAAGGGCTGGGTGCGGCGAATTCACACCCCAGCCTCCTTCAATTTCACGGACTCCTCAAATTTGGGCCATCATTACTCACTTTTCTCATTCACCTCTCAAACCCTTAGTTATTAGGTGAAAAACTCAGCCCCAATTTCTAAGTTTGAAACCCCTATTTTGAGGCCCAAATGCCAAATATTTAGTTGACCTTCCATTGGAAAATGGCTAAGAGACGTTTAATTGTCAAACATCTTCTCAATTTTGGTCTACAATACTCCCCTCCTTCCCGGGAAATTAGTAGTTTGGGTCTGTTTGGGAATAACAGTATCAAATAACTGTACGTTTTAGATAATATTTTATTGATTGATACCAAACAGTTGTAGTTAAAAACTACCCATAAATAATTTTTTCAAAACCTAAAAACTACTTTCAAATTTTTTTTCCATACACACCATTGATTGTGTGATATTAACTAAATTGAGTTTAAATTGATGTGAAAAAAACTTGGGTTAGGGATAATTTTACAATTGAAGTTTACGAAATCTCTTAATTTACCACTGAAGTTCATTTTGAAACGAGAATTCCACCAATGTTCTATTTAAGGGGTAAATTTACCACTGAATGTTAAGTTGTCCTAGTTGACAATAAGATGCGCTCATGTGACGTGCCACTGGACGATTATGTGGATATTCATTGTACATTTATTTTTAATTTCACCTTAAAATTTGTCACAATTTCAGAGATTAATTGTTATTTTTAAAAATTTTAAGCAAAATCGAAACTTTAACCTTACAAAAATGTATGATCAATGTAATCGTCCAGTGGCATGACACATGAGCGCATCTATTTGCCAACTAGGATAACTTAACATCCAACGACAAATTTACTCTTTAAATAAACCGTTGGTGGCGTTCTCGTTTCAAACTGAACTTCCGCGACAAATTAAGATATTCGTAAATCTCAGTAACAAAATTACTCTTTTACCCAAAAAAACTTCTAAAGTTTATACTACATAAAGGATGTGTTCTTTTTTTTCGCCACTAAAACAACAATTTTTAATCTCAAATTTTTTAAAATCAGTTATTCTCTTCAATTTTCCCCTCTAATGAATTTGCAAAAGCTCCAACGTTTTCCCCCATTTCTCAATCAAATGAACACAAACACACAACACACACAAACAAACAAACAAACAAACAAACAAACAAACAAACAAACGTAAAACAATCATTTCCTTCAAAGTCGAGTTGGATTAAATAATGATATTTAATAAAACTATTCTCAACCACAGATTCAAAAGTCCCTTTTGCCCTCAAATTAATCCTAAACTTAATTAAGAACCAATTCATTACCACCCCACTTCACAGATGTTTAATTAACTTTTCAAAACGACAAAAAAAAAACCAAATTAACCTCCCTATCACGTTAACGTTTTAATCTTAAAAATGAAGACAAAAATTAAAAAAGGGCTTTTTCGATCTATCACTTTACCACTGATTGTGCTTGTGACAAACATCTGCTGTGATTGATCCTCTTAAAATTGTCTCTTCAGATTCAGCAAAGTACTTGGTGGTGGAGCGTCACCTAATTGGGATGTTAAAAGTTTAAAGAGAGGAAAGAAAGCACTGAAGCAGACACTGGTTTATGCAGAAATTCACATGGGCGTTTGGAGGAACGTGATCAGAATGCTTGGCCCAATTTTCCATACAGTAATAAAGAAACCAGATCATATGTTCCCATATTTCCATTCTCGTCTAGTACATGTAATTAACATTGTTCAGTACTCATCAAAAAAATTTTAACATTGTTAAGTTTTCTTTAGGGGTGTGTTTAGAAAACAAAATTGAGAAATTTTTTTGTAGTTTTTTAATATATGATGTTAGTGAATAAGGAAATTTGAGAAAAAATGATTTGATTTAGAAGAATTATTGGATTTAAGGATGTTTTGTGTATTAGAATTTAAAAAATATGAAAAACAATTTGGGGAAGTAATTTGAATAATACACCCTAGGCAGTGTTCAATACACAAATTTCCAAAATAAATTTTCAACATTCTCAATCTCAATACATAAAACGATCTTAAATCCAGTCTAAGATAAATTCTCTATGTTTAGCTGCTAGGGTTAGTGTGCCGCGTCTGCCTTGGCTTTGTTCCCATCGATCGTTGGCCTGTCCGCCGCTATTGAGAACAGTCGGTGCTTTTTTTTGCATGCGTGATCGTCGTAGCTATGACGTCAATAACCCTCGCACGCTTGGCCAGGGCTCTTGACAGGGTTACTGGGTTAAAGGGCTGTGAGATTTTTTTTGGTTTGGTGTCAGCGCTTTGTTGGGCCTCATCGCAATGATCTCCGCTCGATTCTCGGCCGACGATTGGATTGATAAGGTAGGATAGACTTCTGTTTTATCTCTATTGTGGCGTGTTGCTTACGAATCCATTGAGGATATCGGTGGCATGCGTGCTTTGTTGGATTTGTCCAAGGAAGAGGACAATGTTGTGGTTGTCGTCGCTGCCCACGGTCAGCCGTCGGTGGAGGCTTGCTTGGAAGCCAAGCTACTGATGTCTCGGCCTAAAACGGTGGAAGTCCTGGTGTCAGTGCTCCGGGCCGCATGGCCCGTGTGCACTTCACCGTACTTCGAGGAGTTAAGCGGAGCAGTGATGGAAAAGGTAAGGGTTCGGGCTATGGAGGAGGCTGGAATAAGCTGAGGTTCTCTATGGATGTTGATGCAATAGTGTTTGGGCTATTGGCAGGTTTGGGTAAGGAACCTGTCTTAGCAGACTAATGAAGTTTCGGTTTAGGCTACTTGGGATTTGGATCTTACTAGGCAGCTGAAGTTCCCGATTTGGGGATTGAATTGGTCTCAGTGCTTTGGTATTTTTGTTTGGTGCTGGTCTCTCGCCCATTCCAGCATAGCAGTTTCTCTCGGATGTGGAAGAGTACTGCTAGTCCTTGGAGAAAGTACGACACATATGGAATTGGTATCTCATTGCCTCCTCCGCCCCCTTCCATACCACATCATCTCAAGGCATGCAGATTAAGCCATGAAGATTTTCCCTTTATTTTCCCATTAGTTACTTTTATTCATACTTTTGTTTTGATTGTTCTTTGCTCGTTTTGTTTTGTCTCCTACATGGGGCCTCCGTTTTTTCTTTTTCCTAGGTTAACTACTATCGGTTATTTTGGCTTCATCTGCCAAATATATTTATGCCTTAGCCCCTGAAAAAAAAACAATCTTAAATGCATCAATTCACCATCAAATCATCTTTTACTCAATTTTTTCTAGGCTCATTTTAGTTACGAGTTTTATGGAAACGTTTTCCATGTTTTCACATTCCTTATGAATTAAGCGGGATACTGATTGAGCCAATTGTCCATTTTACCCCCACTTTACTCATCTTTTATTTGCTTCTTTCCTGAAAGTGAGAAAACAAAAATGAAATTTAATGGCGGTCATGTAAATTATTGAAGTTGTAAACCCAATTTTAACATGAGATGTACCAACAACACCAATTTGAATTCAAATTATTTCCAGAAATTTATTTATGGGTGCGTCCTGAACTGAGGCCTACTCATATGCTTCTATATCTTATCCATCAATCAAAACATATCTCCCTAAATTTCCCAAAATTTATTTCTAATTTATGCTGATTACAACCTTTCTTCTATCATTTTCCCCATCTTATTTTCTTATCTTACATTATGGATCCACAATAGTTTATCTTTCTTTCCACTCATTTTAAAATTGAGGTCAGCATGATTTTCTTTTTTTCTGAGGGTAAAATTATCAACATGTTATTATTCTCGAACTTTCTTTGATCCCGTATCCAAACAAGACCACCAATCTTTATGGCAGAGAGAGTATTTCATTTCTTATACTAAAAAGTAAATTAAATGTTGAAAAGCAAAGTAGAAAATTTTGGTCAAAATACCCTTTAGTGCCTAAATTAAAGTAACTCGGACACTTAAGGGCATGAACTGTAATTGTGTGACTCAAACCTTGAATTATGAAATGTAGGACACTTAAGGGCCTGAATTATGAAAAATTTCTATTTAATACTTCATCCGTACTCCATTAATTGATACATTTGACTTTCATATTTTAAGGCTTAATGTTTGACTCAAATTTTTACAAACATAAAATAGTGAAAAAAATTCCAAAAAATATATTCAGAAAGAGCATGTTGCAAATTATGATGCATATGTAAATTATTTAACTTTACATATCTGGACATCCATGAAATAAAATCATAGATTAAATACTGTGAAACAGTCAAAACAAATGGATCAATTAATGGTGTACAGAAAGAGTAATAAATATTCAAAAAATGATCCTCAAACTTTTTAAAATGACAAAATGGTCCTCAATATTTCCAAAATTTTACAAATACATCCAAAGTATCATATTTAATCTTAGATCTTTGTTGAAAAATAATAGAGAACTCAAATTTTGAAAAGTTACACTTTAATCACCGTGAGTTCTAAAATCAAGTTGTGAAAAAATTAAGTTGTTGCTTCTAAATACTTATGGTTTACAATCAGTGAATACACACATTCTCCAGCCAAAATAATATTCTAATGTTAAATAAATATCTTTCATAGTTCACATCCTTAAGGTCATACTTTTCAGGGTGCAAATCACATTAAATTATTATTAAGACTCTTAAATGTCCGAGTTACTATAATCCATATAATCCATGGTACTAAAATGTATTTTAGCCAATTTGTTTTGAGGATAGACATCGTATATCAGATGAGATGTAAGTGAAAAAAACATAAATATTAAAATAACAGTGTAAATTGAATATATTTGATATTGAAAATATAAATTGAAAATGAACTTTTGGTGGGGGCAGGACTTTGTAAATATCAAATGAAATCAGAGTACAAAGCCAACTTGAAACAGGCATGTCCCAAGGGGACAAAGGAAATAATACATATGATTCAAATGATGAAGCTAAAGCACCGGCATCATCAACTACTACTACCCCAAAATGATAAAGGCATGGGACATGATCAGAGCTATGCATCTCCAGCACCAAAACCTGACAATCAGACTTTTATGAGTGTATGTTTGCAACTTGATCAATTATGGGTCTTCTATTGCTCCAAGGGTAAGAGTTAGAGGACTTGGTTCTCCAATAAAAATCCATAAAAAAGACTGTATATACAAATTTGATTAGTAATTAGCCTCCAATTGATGCTGATGTAAGAGGAAGCTGCTAGCAAGCTAGATCTGCTGGTAACCTAACCATCAATTATTTGGCATGTGTCTCACCTTCTCCCATTTGTTTAGAGAATAATCTATTGGCATATTTGCATGTGATTATTTAATGGTGCACACTCAATTTCATGATTAGTTAATTGGGAGCCTCATCTCTTTGCTTCTGAATTATTCTTTTCCAATTAGTGATATATAAAGCCATGATTTGGACATTTAACCAATAAATCAGACAAATTAAACTCATCTTTAATCTTTTTTTTTTTGCTTAATAATCAATAGTGGTGACAGAATCTTGAGCAGCAGTTTTCCTTTTATTGTTCTCCAATATCAGAAACATTCAGATGGCTCAACAGATCAGAGTGTTGCTTGTTTATAGTAATAGAGAAATGGGTTTGCTCACCAGTACTCATCCCTCAACTCAGTGATGAACCCACTCACTCTTTTTTACTAATATTTAGTAATTGTTCTGTGTAATGTCTTTTCTTTAAATGATCTGCTCTGTCTCATGATTGACATAGTAGGTATAGTTGACTTGCATAGTGATGTGTAGTCTAATGAGAAATATGAATCATTTAGCTATACACACTATTTTAACTCATCTCCCCATTATTTATACTCGGTTTATCTTAAAAATGTTGAATCAACAAGGTTTTTTAACCTATGCTTTCGCGGTGGAAGATACTTAAAAAATAAAATTAAAGAATAAAAATTTACTTATTATAAAATTTTAATGACCATAAAACATAAATATTGAATAATAGAAAATGGCTAAGCTATAAAAATTTAAGAGTATGGCTAAAAAATTAAAATAAAAGCATAGAAGAAAAATAAAACAAAGAAACAAATGAGAAAATAATTATTAAGAAAAAATGAAAGGAAGAACAAAAATGTCATACAACGCTAAAAAAAGAATTAGACCGAAAAAATATTACTCACCCGTCCCACAAAAATAGGCACATTTGATATTTGTACTAGTGTTTGTCTCAAATTTTAATTAAGAATAATTTGTCGAAAAAATTCTTGAAAAATATATTTAGAAACAAGACACATTAATTTTTTATTTGGATATAAATTTATACAATTTATAAGTTAAAACAATGTAATAAAAAATCATAGATGAAATGTTGAAAAACAAACGTGGCTATTTTTCTAGAACAAACGAAGTATAATTAAGAGGATATATGACTAAAATGTACTAGTAATAAAGGGAATATTAGTAAACAATAGAATACAAAAAGAAAGAAAAGAATTAGACCAAAACAACAGTAAAAAATAAAGGTTTTTTTATCAAATAATTTCATGAACTATGTTGACTCAATCACTTTAGTCCCTGAATTATAAAATATGCCAACTCAGTCCCTCAACTATGCACCGTCAAACACTTTGCCCTTTTTACCATAATAATGTTAGTTAACCTAAGGGAAAATGCCTATATGATCCTAGATTTTTCTAATATATGCCCAACCTTTCACATCTAACAAAAATATCATCTCCACAATATACACATTTTTTCTTAGAAGATCTTATATATATTCTGAATCTATAAAACTTTATTCAACATATCTTCATCTAACAGTTCTCTGATTTCAGACTCCAAAATTTCACTTGATTCAACATATTTTGATCCCAACATATTTTGTTAAACAAATTTCAAGGAAAGGGTTTAAGAGGCTGATCACTACAGCCCCTTAAAGTTTGGACCTTAAGTATTTGCAATCCAAGGCTTTAAATTCTTACAAATAGGTCACTCATCTGTCAAAAGACTAACAACGTTAGACTCTCGTTGAGCGGGATGCCGAGTCAAGGGACTAAAGTGCTTTAACTTACATAGTTGACGGACTGAGTTGACACGTTTTATAGTTCAAGGACTAAAGTGCTCGAGTTAACATAGTTCAGGGAACTGTTTTGTAACACCCCCATTTACCCACTAGCAAATCTAAGTGAAAATTTAAAACTTTTCGAAAACAAATTGATTGATAAAACATTTAAGAACATCCACATAAAATAAGTTCACAAATGATAAATGCGGGTGCTACCCAGTCACACCAAACATTATAATACATATAGAAAAGTGCAGCGGAAAATAACAAGGTTCATTTTATATCCCAAGTCCACTAAAGAAGTGAGCCATGTCGAGAAGTCACAACGCATCTCCACCGGGTAGCTCCTCCTCCTCGAAGTACGTTTGCCCGTACTCTGAGTCAACGGGGTCGGCATAATACTCACCTGTAATTAATGGGGTGAGCGTCCATTTGTCCAGTAAGGAGGAAAGATTACAGGCCCGTCATAAAGATCGCAATACTTCCTCAAATAAACAAATTCTGAGATAATAATTCTAAGCATAATAGATTCTGACATATAAATAGCTCAACATGAAATCAATAAACAACCACACATTTTGATTTATGCCAAGGTCTAAATGCAGGAATGCTTTTTAGCTCGATCATCGTACGTCATAAAACATTTTTGAAACCATTTTTAAAACATGTCGTCGGAAGAACCTAGTGTGGTGGGTATGTACATTACCGCACTCTTAGGAATGCCCCTTAAGCAGATCCGCTAGGGATGCCGCCAGGCCAGAGCCCAATGGGATGTCTACGCCGAGACAAAGCCTCTCATGAATGTCAACCAATCCAGGAGGCAGAGCACATGCATGAACCTAATGTTGTGGGTGTGTACATCACCACACTCTCAGGAATGCCCCTTAAGTAGAGCCACTAGGGATGCCACCAGGCCAGAGCCCAATGAGATGTCTACGCCGAGACAGAGCCTCTCGTGAATGCCAACCAATCCAGGAAGGCAGAGCACATGCATATAATAGTTGGATTCGAACCATCCGTTCCGAACCACTCGTCTAAAATTACGGTTTAATTAAGTCATGTAGGACCGAATCCACAACACCTCTCATGTCTTAACTAATGGTGGGTCGTGTAAGGTCGTTTTTTGGCACCAGACACGTCAGGTCAGTCATAGGGTCTTATGTCTTTGTAGCTGCCCTAACCTACCGCCTATCACGGGGAAAACATTTTATCCAGAAAATTCATTTTGTCTCATTTCGAATGCAATCATGTGATGCAGTACATCAACAATATGTCATATCCAATTGTGATGCATGACCACTAGTCCGTTTAATTAATAAGCCTTTAGGTGTGATTCCATGTTCTATTTTTTACTACTTTTACCTTGCAATCTTGTTACTCGAGTGATGTCATGACAATCATTTATATGTTAATAGTTGATTTACTTGTGTATATTCTTATATCGTGAGTTGTTACCCAACCTTGCTTAATCTTAGTTTCACGCCTAATTTGTTATCTATCGATTTAGGGTAACTTTTACGGTCCTATCATGATCCTAGCGTTTGGTTTCAACCTTAAACATGATACTACCCCTTTTCAGACCTACACATGATACTAAAATCTTATTAATTTTCCGGCCGTAACATGAAACTAGAAAAATTCGTTTAACGAGCCTAACATGCCACTAGCGAGTATAACGGTCCTAGCAAGATACTAGCGTACATGTCTTACATGTATGTCAATCAATCAGTCAAACAACCCAGGCGATAACAATTCCTAAGTGCAAAAGTATAAGGTATCAAGAATAACTAAATACGCTACCCAGGTTGTCCAATCGAATATTTTATTAAGCCTAATTGTTTAACTTATAGTTCATTATTCGAGAGTTTGTTTATGAAGCAGCTAAAACGACTCAAATGAAAAATCTCCTCTTATCCCCATTACTTGGATGTAGCAGGGAATATGCGTCGGCTATTAATCGAGAGTGACACGAAGCATTGGTTGGAGTTGGTTTAGCGAAATATTCTATGAGATTCCGTAAGCAAAAGCTTACCGGTACCGGTCGGTAAGATTTATGGAAAAGAACGGAGGTTTTTATGATTTTCTAACGGCCTACGATAGCTCAAGGTGAAGCTTGGGTCAAAACAGAAAGTCCGAGAATTTCTGGAGAGCTTCTAAGCACAAAACAAATTTTTAAGCACAAGAAAATATTTTTAAGCAAGGGAAAATAATTTTTTTATACATTCAAAAATTTAAAAGTGGAAAATGAAAATTTTGAAAGCTATAAACTCTATTATAGGATTTATGTACAAAATATAAAAGTTTTACAACCTTTACTAATTTTTTATAAAAATAATAAAAAGGAAATTAATTACCCAGATAAAATATTTTCCTATTCTAAAATACTTTTTGAAAAGTTTAATATGTAAAATATAAGTATTTAAGCTTAAATAAAATATTTTATAACCAAAAAGATCAAAATGAAAAAGTTATGGATTTTCTAACTTTTAGAAAATATTTTACAAAAGAACTAATAAATAATAAAATAATAATCATCAAATAAATATGGTAATTTACAAAGTAAATAAAACTCACAACATGTTGGAAATGAATTTAGAACAATTTTGGTTGGTGTAATAACAAAACATGAAAAAATATACACAAAATAATAATATAATTGAAAAAGGAAAACACATGAAGTAATAAAAACCCAAGTTCATAAAATAATGAAAGGGTAAATAAGAATACATGAAACTGTGAAAGTGATGAAGAAACATGAAATAATAAAAATCAAAAGCACATAAAACAATGAAAATGTAGGTTAGTATCCACCTTTATGGAGCAGGTCGCGTCCGGCCATAAGAGCCTTCTAAATAACAGAGCCAAATCCTTCAGAAGATAGGGTAGTGAGCAGAGAATAATCCAGAAAGAACTTGCCTTAAAAACCTGAGAGACAAGAGAGGATGGCAAGCAAACTAATCTCAAACTTTGTTTTGATAGCATAGCTTTGTTAAAAGATTCTATATCTCGAAAACCACAGCTCCAGCCCCTTTACACTTGCAAAGTTGATCCCAAGCACACCAGCACAATTTTTGTTCATTAGCATCAGGTGACCAAAATAATCTCGTGGAGAGCGAACACAGTTTGTCCACCACTTCTGTAGATAGAAGGAGACAGTTCATTAAATGAGCAGGTTTGACTTGAATTACAGAATTGATCATCAACCCATGTCAAGCCTGGGAAAGAGTAGTGGAGCATTTTCTATTTTGAAGTACACCTGCTCAAGTACTTGTAGTACACCATTGTACTTTGTTTAGTTGGACATTTTAGCACCTAAAGTTTTTTTTTTGTCAGTTTTGTTGTGTATTTCTCCTATGTTGAGGCCTAAAAATGGGTGTATTCATGCGAAGGAGCAATGTTTCCCATTGTTCTAGCCTATTAAAGAATCTGTAGAAAGAAATCATGGTTGATGGTTTTTTTTTTTTTTTTCGTGGAAGCGTAAGACGTAATTTTAATGTTGTTGCAGGCTTGACGGAACCCCGTTTGTGAAATGGCCAAAGTCGTTTGCCTAGTGTTGTAACCCTGTTCATTTAATCAGAGAAATATTGGTCAGCGGCCCTGACGAGGCACCTAACATTAGTCATTCTAGAAGGAGCCAAATATTCGTCAGCGTCCTTTACGAGGCACCTAACGTTAGTCATTCTAGAACATTCTAGATGAAAGTGTGGTATAAGAGTTACCTAATAGCGTTGGAGTCGTTAAAATTAGCGTTAGAGTTTCGTAAAATAACGTTTAATTAACGCGATTGTATAATTTTAGAACTTTTTGTATTTTTTATTTGATATTTAAGTATAATGTACGTTTTAGATGTTAGTACTGAACAGAATATAGTGTATTTAAGTGTTTTGTATGGGAAATTATTTTTATGATTCCTCTTAGGTTAACTCTTGTTGAAGTATGTGTTTGAGGCAATACCTAAAGTCATGACCCGTACTCTAGATTCCGTGGTTGTCATATTTAAAATATTTAGCTCTTCTGGAATAGTAGTTTTGTCTATTCTATAAGCCCATGTGTTGTTTTTATTGATTAAAAACAGTAATTAATCTCATTTAAAAGCTTGCATCATTTTAGGGTAGATAGTAACGCTATTGATGATTGCCCTAACGTCGTTTATGAGCAATGAAACGCTGGTTAATGGGCTTTAGTGAGTCACAGTGTAAGTCCAGGTGCATGGAGCGGCGTCAGTGGGCCTTTGTTAGGGTGCCTTTCGTGCAACATTAGTTTCCCGAGAAAACGCTAGCAGTGCACGCAAAGGGTTCAGACTCCACTGTTGATCAGCTAACCTCACTATTTACTAGCAGACGCATGGTTTGAGATGGATTTACCCTGGGTTGTGGTTGTCTGTCTGTAATGAAATGTAAGTATGGCGCAGTGGAAGAACTGGTAACATTCCTCTGTTTGATTCCGGTCGTCCCCTTTGGTGGTGGTTGTTGATGCTGTGTAGGAGGTGCGTATTTATGGTTCATTGATTTATTTATGCATACGTGAAGAGACACTTGGACTACAACGTGGTTGTCGACGCACGTAATACAATTGACGTATTTGGTTGACAGATGGATGAAAACAGAGGCTCTCTTCGCGATTTCATGGCGTCATCGTGGGGTGATAACCAATTTGATTGTGGTGCAAAGAACTGGGTCAGCTCTAGTAATGCAAGCTGCTATCCTCCGGCACATTCAAGTTGGAAAGGTAACGATGCTGAATTCTTTGAAAATATGGATGCGGCAGAGGACAACACGGAACTGGAAAAGAGTGACGAGGAGTTGTGTAATGACGATGTTTTTGACGATCAGTGGAGTGCAATAGTTTTACTGATTGAGTAAGCCGGTGCGAAGTGGGAACTTGTGGATTTGAAGGATATCTTTTTGATGACACCGAGTGTGCAGAGAGGTTCTATAAATGCTATGCTAAAGTTATGGGTTTTGGGACGATGAGGGTTGAGAAAAAAATGTACATGGGTACGAGACATTGTCATGAGGAGGAGGTGGGTGTGTAACAGAGATATGTGCTAAATGAGCCCAAGTTCGCTCCCCATGAAAGGCAAAGGAAACCCATGAGAGTTGGAAGGTGTGGATGTCCTGCTTCATTCCGGGTCAATTGTGTTAAGGAAACCAATAAGTATGAAGTGAGGAGGTCAAGACAGGTCATAATCACCCTATGGTCGAGAGAACTGAAATGCACCTTGTTTCATCGCACAGAAATGTAAGCTTTATGGCGAAGGAGCAAACAAAGCAGATGAAGAGTGTAGGCATCAAGACCAGTGTTATAATGGACTACATGGTCTTGGATGCAGTTGGTTTCAACAGAGTCGGGTTCAGCATTAAAGATCTTTACAATTTTGTCGATAGTGATCGAAGGGTTCAAATAATGGATAGTGACGCAGAGGCTGCTATAGGGTACTTGACTAGAGTTGTGGAGGGAGATCCGGGCATGTATTGCACCTATCGTGTGGACGAGGGGAGCAGACTCCGCTATCTTTTTGGGCTAACAGCCAAATGCAACGGGATTTCCGATCGTTTGGTGATGTTGTCGGGTTCGACTCAACTTTCGAACAAATGAGTACGGACTGCCTTTTATAACTTTCGTTGGTGTGAATAACCATTTCTCCACAATTGTATTTGCATGCGCTCTTATAAATGAGCAAAGTGAGGAAGCTTTTGTTTGGTTGTTGGAGAACTTTGTGGAGTGTATGAATGGGAAGACCCCCGTTTCAGTGATTACAGATCAAGATGCAGCCATGCGTGTAGCCATACGGAAAGTCCTCCCTAATGCGATACATCGTTTGTGTTCGTGGCACCTAATGGGTAAGCTGCTCCGAGAAGGTGAAAGATGGGAAATTTAGACATGAGTTCCGGGACATTATTGCGAAGATAATGCTCTGGATTGATGATGCCGATGATTTCGAGAGAGTGTGGCATGCGAAAGTGTCTGAGTATGGCTTGCAAGATACCCCCTGGGAGACGAAGATGTCTGAGCGGAAAAATAGGGGGGCTATAGCTAATCTAAAGGGTCACTTCTTTGCCGGTATGTCAAGCAACCAAAGGTGCGAAGGGATGCACTCTTACCGAGAAAAGGTTTGTTAGAAGCGAGTTAAAATTGTTCCGGTTTGTGAGGCATGTGGATATTGCATTAGCAAGAATGAGGAGAAGGTAGTTCGAACAATTATAATAGCAAGCATAAGGGGGCACAATTGACAACCCATCTTAGGAACTAGAAAAACATCTTTGTTGAAGTGTATATCGATGCAATCTTCAGATTGGTGGCTGAAGAGATTAGGGGTGAAGCCCCCTATTTGGCTCAGAGGCAAGTCACAGTAAACAGCGATGAAGTGCGGGTGTATTTAGTGGGGCGATATCGGAAAGAGAATGTGAGGAAAAGAGAAGTTTGCGTCCATCCAGATAGTAGCGTGACATGTACTTGTCCACTTTTGCATTACAAAGGTACATTAACGTCATAGGTGTAACCAAACGCGTTTGGGGTTATAAATAACGTTTATAGTCTGTTGAATAACGTTTGTAGTCCCGCTGAATAACGTTTCAATGGTGTATTTAGTGTTGCATAATCTTTACAGCTTTTGTTGAATGACTTGGCAGGCATCCCTTGTAAACACATGTTCTCTGTCTTGAAGATGGAGCATGCGTCAAGGATTCTGAATCTTTGATACTAAAAAGGTGGACTAAGTCAGCCGGTGAACCATGTTTCCAACCATCGATTGACACGAGCTCGATGAAGTGTTGACCAGGGCAAGGCAAATGGAGCTAGGTAACTGTGCAACAAGATTGTATACAATGGTGCTAGATGTCCAAGGGAAGAGTATGAGTGGTTAAAAGATGGTCTGAGAAACTTGGAGACGCGTGTTGATGAAGTTAGGGGGAAACGTGATAATTTGGACCAACACCGAAATGGGAGTAAGTCATGCTTGGTTCTCAATCCTGTTGCTATCGCACTGCCAAGAAGAAGAAATCAACTGGCACGGGAAGAAGGAAATGTAGCAAGTGTGGGGAGGTCGGCCACAACCGAAGGAACGTACTCTGCGATGCGCCGTGGAAGGCGAGGCAGCCCCGAATCCGACATTCCGAACCTGTCCACCCTTGTACGCGGTGGTTGTTTTCCCAGAAGCCGGAAGTAGCGTGACCCTGTTTTGGTGGGAACATTTGGCCGGACGAATACGATGGAGGAATGCGAGGCCGAGGTTGGGCCAACATCGTCGTCACTTACCATTGGTCTTTGTCCACTTTGCCGGGCACCGATTTTAATCCACAGGGCAATTTGTGATTGAATCGCTGTGGCGTGGTATGTAAAAGCAGTGTTCGTAGAGCGTACAAGACGTCGTGTATTTTTGGACCCCTTAAAAGCTTCACCGACATCTAAATGAAATGGATATTTGAAATTAATTGTCCCGCGCATGGGCTCAATTCGCGTGTTTGTTAGCTGCGTCGGTGACGCATTTTGACCCTCACGGTCGCCGGTGTATTAGTATATTAGCCATCTGTAGACGTCGCTGGGTCGTGTGGGTCGTGAGCTGAGGGGATTTAGGGTTAGCCATGGTGAGCCAGTCATCGGGGTCAAGCTATGGCGAGAGCGACGACATCAGACTGTATCACCAAGCGTACGGCCAGACATGCTCATGTGGGTTGGGTTGCGCCGTCGCGACGGCGTGGAGTTCGGATAACCCAGGCCGACGTTACCTGCGTTGCCGTAGTGCGCAGGTGAGTTTAGATCTCTACATTCTTACCCAGATCTTCATAATCCATGACTCCTCTTTGGTTCTCGCACCCAGGGGGATGATCCAGGTTGCGGATTTGAGGAGTGGGTTGACCCACCATTCCCAACTCGTGCGATCTCTGTGATTAATGAGTTGAAGGACTCCAGAGATATACTTCTTCACTGCAAAATCCAGTTGTCACGTTCAGTTGCTGGTAGAGAGGAGGAGGTTGCTCATCTGAAACAGGTATCAAGTGAGCTGAGAGCTGCCTATGCTGAGGAGAAGGCTCTACTCTAAAGGCGCCTTACAATGCGTACGATGTTGTGTAGTTTATCCGTCGTGGTGTTGTTGTTTGCTATGGCTGCAACATGTGTAAGGGTCAAACGTTAGTTCAAGCGTTGTAAGTTAGTTCAAAGCGTTAGTTGAGTATGGATTTTATGGCGTATCCGTTTCACTGTTGTACTTATTTTACTTGCTTTGCTCTTAAGTTGTATGGATGGATTCTGACTCTTAAGATGTCTGATATAAATGCTTGTTTTCCATTACAAAACAGAGCTAAAATATTGTACATGTTGTTAGTAGTTGTCCTACAACCTTCATCAATTTCAATTTCAGCAGAAGTAGTGTGCAAATGAGTGAAACGTTGTCATTATTACCGCGACGCTGTAAGTTAGTTACAACGTTTTTCGTTAAACAACGGAACGCTTTTTCTGTACTGGGCCACTGTGTCATTTTAGGGGGCCATGAGGCAGCTCTTGTGTCATTTATGGGGGCACAGTGTTTTTTAACATGTAAATTTAGTATGTTAATGTTTTTAGTTTCCATAAATGTATACTCAGTTGTCCATAAACTGCATATATCAACTTATCATTTTCATATAGTAATTTATGAACTTTTTGTGTTAAAATGTTGAAGTAACGATATAAATGTGATAAACCCCTTGTCACAATAACGTGTGTCAAGTACAAGTTTAAAAGTTAAGTGTTACACTAAAAATTTAAGGATGAAGCTAGTATAAAAGAAAGAAGAAACAAAAGAATGAGAGCAATTAGTTTTGTATAGTTCGTTGTAAGTTATTTCAAGCGCCCAAGCCCCGGCTTGCGTGAAACGTTCTTCGTCAGACGTCGACGTTGTAAGTTAGGTCAAACGCTATTTGGACATACAACGGAACGCGGGTTATATCTTGAGCCTTTGTGTCATTTTAGGGGGCCATGAGACGGCCCTTGTGTCATTTGTGGGGACACGGTATTTTTAACATATAAATTTAGTATTTTAATGTTTTTAGTTTCCATAAATGTATACTCATTTTTCCATAAACTGCATATATCAACTTATCATATTCATATAGTAATTTGGAAACTTTTTGCGTTAAAATGTTGAAGGAAAGATGTAAATGTGATAAACTCCTTGTAGCAATAATGTCTGTCAAATACAAGTTTAACAGTTAAGTGTTACACTAAAAATTTAAGGATGAAGCTAGTATAAAAGAAAGAAGAAACAAAAGAATGAGAGCAATTAGTTATTAGTTCGTTGTAAGGACCGACGTTGTAAGTTATTTCAAACGTCGAAGCCCCAGCTTGCGTGAAACGTTGTTCGTCGTACGTCTGACGTTTTAAGTTAGGGCAAACAAAGTAGGGTGTATGTTATTAGTTTACTACAGAAACAGGTAGGGAACAACATATGGCATGCGTTTCTGAACATACGGATGTCATCGTGGGTGGTATGGGGAAGCCTTCAACTTCTTCGGCGGGTGGCATCGGTATGAGAAATGGCTCGCTTGCTCCGGTCTCAAGATTTGCAATGTAAATCCTCCGTGACGGGAACTCAAACTCAGCCACGGCGTCGGCACCCGTAGTGGCCGAAACAGTAGGTGTATGTTGGGTCGCCTGAAGTTTTCTTTTCTGTTTTGGTGGTGGAGGAGGAATGTCAGGTGCAAGAAATTCCCTCTTTATCCTATTCAGTTTCTGCATCTCAGCCATCCACCAGTTCCCGTACGGGACATCCCGCATTAAACCATCCACCCACTGCCGGAAAATGTCCCTTGCAAGGCATCATACAACTCTATTGCGGTCCACTCCTTGAAAACATTGTATTGGGTGGTGGCGGGGCACCACTGGTTTAAGCCATTCAACTGCCTAGCCAGCCCACTGCCGCATAACCCTCTCTCCTAGATACCACGCCCTCCCATAAGGTGACTCCAAAACCACATGTTTCTTGGCTTTATCCTCACTTTCCCGCACATACTGGGGCAGATCATCACCCCATGGATTCCATATCACCCTAGTCACTGAGGCATTCTCCCTGCGCTCCTTGTACAATGTCATGTCTTTCAAGTTCTTCCCTTGCGATCCTTGTGCCCAGTGTTTTCCCCTTGGGAATGAGGTCCTCCCCGCCCCAACACCTAAAGACTCGAATGAGGGGCCTATGTCCCTAAAGTACTCTGAAGCCCAAGCTTGCCATGCCTCCCAGTAGCCACCACTACCAGCTCGACCCCTGCTTAATCCGTCCATGTACAAATAAAGGGTTCCCAAGCCTGCACTTCCCCAATCATACGTCTTCATTGCAGGGATGTCTTCCACACATGATAGCCAGAATGTATCTACAAACCCACTGCTAGTGTCAGCCATAAATGTAGTGCCGATGAGGACGAAGCAAAACACCCGCAGGAGGTGGTCCCTTCTGTCAGAGTACCGACATCGTAGGTTTCATAATCCTTCATGATATCTGTGTACTTAACTTCCTTTTTTGTACCACCTTTCCCCGTGGTCCCCGACAGCCTTCTCTAACCTCCTAGCATCGTCCCGTATGGTTATGTCAACTGGGAGCCTCTTACCCGAACATCTCAAACCGCTTATGGCGGAAAAATCAAGAGGCGTCATGGTCATCTCACCAATCGGGGAAGTGGAGCGAATGTGTGGTGTCCCACCAGAAGTAGCTCAAAGCCCGCATCAGTTGACGGTCGCAGTAAGTCCTCTTCATTGCATTTTTAAACTCCTCCAGACCACTGTGTCTCTTGAATGAATCCTTCACGTACCTTG
Organism: Stellera chamaejasme; assembly: GCA_024586325.1. NCBI lineage: Eukaryota > Viridiplantae > Streptophyta > Magnoliopsida > Malvales > Thymelaeaceae > Stellera > Stellera chamaejasme. The sequence continues at coordinate 18,350,016 of CM044986.1, forward strand.
GCAGTTTACTGTACCATCTAACCATAGTTGAAGAAGCCCCGTGGCCCTGGAAGGTTGTAAGGTGGTCCTGTTCATGGTTCCACCAAGATGTCAATCTCCACACACAACCATCTGTCACAAAAACTGTTATAGTAAGCGAAATGTACCTTGTGCTGAGGATTTGACACGTGATGCTCGAAGTCGTAATATAGCTCTGTATTCCTGAATACTCCAACCAACTTCACGGGCTTGATCGACGATTCCCCCTTATCACACGGCATTCGGGGTTCATACTGAGCTTGTATTTCCATCATCCGACTACCCATCCTCGGAGCCATCTAAAGGATGACTAACAGTAGAAACCCCCAAGAAAGAGGAAACAAGAATCCGCAACCTCAGTGCCCGCCACACTGTTGAGAAGAACTGGGCAACAAACCTGGGTCCCTCGAAGTCGACGGCCGGAGTCGGGAGTCCGATGCCGTTGTCTACCGTCGTCGGCCACCGATCTAGGCGCCAGCTCTCCGAAAGATCGCATCCATGGCCGTCGCAAGTGCTGGAACTCGTTCTTGGGATCTGAGGATTTGGAGAAAGCTGTTTTCGCACTTAACGGTTGCAGGTAACCGTCAAGTGTGACGTCATGTCACCGCCGATCCTTAGGTGCCTAAAGATGTACACTGCAACGTTTAGGGTCCATAAGCTGTCTCATTGGGGCGCCTTAGACCCTCAAATGATACATGACTCATTTACGGTGCCCTCTTGAGGTCCCCAGCCCGATTGCCTTCGGGATGAAAGTCAAATGACTCATTGATGGCCTATTCGGTTATTTTACCCGACACACTTTAGGGATCCAGAAAGGACCACAATTCCTTCGAATCGTCACCGTAGCCTTTTCGGTCCCCACTTAAGGGTTCGTGGCAACGTTTTGGTGCCTCCACAGGTTCAATGTGTCACATTAGGACCATAACGAACGTCAGGGTATCACTTAAGGACCTCTAAAGTATACGATGTAGAATTTTTGGGGCCTCGATTCCCTCGCTGACTACAACAAACGACTCGTATTTAAATTTAACGTAGCCCTTTTAGACCTTCTCAGAACGCTATATGTGACGCCTAACGCTAATTCCATGTACATTAAACCCTATTGTGCCAACATAACATCCAGAATATTTACATGAACTTTCAACCTGTTACACGGAAAGGTTTTTCCCACCAACTCAACTGTCAATCCTACTGCTAATACCATATTACACACGATCTTTCACCACCTTTGGTTTGTACACTCTTTTTTTTCCTTTCTTCCTCGGCGTACCTTCGACCTCCGTACTGAATTCTGGACTCAAGTGTTGCACACCATCGGCAGCCGGACCACCACACTCTACGGCGGGCGGTTCTGAAAAGTCCATGGGCGTCACTTGCTGTCTGTTACCCTCCCTCGTGTAGGCCTATCAAGCTCTTCCAACTTCAGACGGTGCCATAGGATGGCATGGTCCTTAACATGGGTGAATAATGCGTTTGTCTCACTTGCAAGTAGTCGGAGAGCCAATTTACACCGTTTCTCATGTGAGCGCCACTGAAATTTGAATGGAACAACGTATCAGTGACATAACTATTAATAAGGTAAACACAACTAGTATTACATGTAATAATCACCACATGTAGTATGTTTGTCATATTTATGAGGTTTCCCCATCCAATAACAAACAAACACCCCGCAATCATGAGCATTAGGCTCTTTGGCTAACCGGTGTAACCCTTCTTGCAAAATCACAAAAGCTAAAACCAGCTGGCTTCACTATGGCATCCATTGCGTGGCACCGCAATGCGTAAACAAAATGGCCTTAGATAAACCTCTAAACATGACAACAGTCAACTGTCAAAGTTGAACTTTAAGGTCTCGAGAGGCATACCAACTTGTCGGCCAGCCCGATACCGTGCGGTGACTCATTACTCCCACCTAAGCTATCCCATACGTCAATGTATTTCCCTCGAGGAAGAAAACAACCAGATAGAAGTGTCCGGAATCAATTACGTTAACCGGCACAAACACCGCACACATTTACGCAATTTCAAATCAACATTTCAACATGTCAATGACAACCACACTAAAACAATATTACTTGCTTGCCTAACTGCTTCAAGTTCGTTGCATTCAACCTCACGTCTTCGGGAATCCACCTCACCGTATGGCCCTGTCGAGGGCGAACTGTGCACTTACATCAGCAGACCTCTGCCAAATTTAAATTAAATAACAGTTACTAAACATCACCGGCAACCCTATGTTAATCACACATTTCATAACAAACCTGTAAATCCACCGGGAAATACCAACTCTCAAGGAGTTCCTTAAGAGGCCGCTGCCTCTCTTGAAGGAATAACACCCACATATTCACAATCCCATCACATAGCATTCTGTTCGGAGATAGGCCTGCTGAAATGTCCCATCGCTCAAGGAAGTAGCCCCGTACCTAACCAGTGCTCCTGGCCCATTAAACAGAAATTCGGTTACTCAAATGCACTCTCAATGACCATGCTCGCGAGGCCCTTACAAAAGACTAATTTCAAGACACTAACACTTACTTCTCATCCTCCCTATGATCAAAAGCATAAGACACTATTTTGTGGTCAACCTCGGCCAAAGCTTTTGAAGCTCTCACATTAAATGGTCCAGCCCACATCAAGTTCGGGTGACCAGCCTTCTTCACATGAATCCAAGGCGTCCTCTGGAAAGGTCCGCTCACCGGCATTCTTACGACTGCCTTCCCTTGGGAACATACCCCTCGTAGAACCCTCTCGTGATCTGTGCCAATTAATGCAACTGCTTCTCAAAACGCATGCTACAATATGCATATAGAATTCTATGAACTAAAGAACGCACTGAAATAAAAGCATCTTACCTCGACGCATGAATGCTTCGACCTCCCACCACCGGTGCCTCTGTCGCACACAGGACTACACAACCGTCACTATCTTGCTCCTCCTCAACATCTGCGGCCTTATAGGTCACTGCACTCACCTTCTCAAACCCCACTCCCTTCTGCACAGGTGACGTCACCTCGGTTTCTACTTTCACATCAACCTTAACCTTCAAAGGAGTATTCTCACCACTCCTCAAATCTGGCCGCCTCTCAACAACATTCACTAACGGTCCTCTCGGTTGTGCATCAACATGACCAGGACCACCTTTGATAAAATGGTAACAATTTCTTCAACTCTCCTCTGCAGCCCATCAACTTCCTTACGCAAACCACAATTCTCTTCCTGCACTTGGTCACTTGTTTCTTCAAACTTCTCTCATTCCCCTGCAACACAAAAACTTCCTCCCATGAGCCTTAACAAACCCAATTTCACGGCGCAGCTGCTGCACCTCCATTCTTAGATCCACATCCTCACGACCCTCTCCGGAGAACCTCGGTCGTACTCTCCTTCTTCACCGCTATTGCTGCAGCCTCACCTCCCTCTTCTTCGGCCTCCATATTCTCATCACATGGAAGGCCCTACATGGTAAGGGAAACCTATAAGTACCACGGTATCAAGCATTGCTGGAACTGAACAAATTCAACATACCTCATACAAACGCATGTACGTAACGGTCATCTCGGGAGAAAAGAAGACTACGGCTGGAATTTGCTTGGGATCCTCGCCCGTGATTGCAATCTTTCTCGAGATAAAACATCTACAATAATGAAGGGTGGTTTGTAAATTTCATATTACGGGATTACGGAAAACATGAGTACGCTAACCACAAAGAACCATACCTGTAGAAATATTGTACAGCCCCCGACCTTCGGGATATATTCCTCACCGTGTACTCCATTCACAAAAGTCTCAACACTCTGACCAACTCACGAAAGCATAACGGCCCCATGACCTCTTCGCCCCATTCGCACGATCCACTACATTCTTGATTGGGTGGTTGTAAATCCTTTTCGGGAGGAGGACAGAGAACAGTCTTGAGCCAAGAGATCGTATGCTATACGTACCATCGTCTGTCGGCGCTCCCACGCAACACATCCACAATCGACTCATGTGAAACAATGGTACGCTCAGCCAACTTCACACAAAACGCATCACATATCTCCTTCTTGGGCTTCACATTCTTGCTGTTTCTAATGTCCTCTCCCCATCTTCTATACCCATAATGTCACAAAAATCTTCAGCGGTCAATGGATATGTCCGCCCACCAAATGCTATCTTTGCATTCTGCGTACTCCATGAATTTAGCGAGTCCTTTATCAGACTTTTGTTAGTGGGATCACCCTTCAACCCCAACAAGCTTTTGAAGGGACTATCCCCTATCATTTCATGCCTCTCCCGACTCAACCCACTAACTACGATGTAGAATGTCCGGACCTGGCATCTCAACACTATCTTCATCCCGCCATCCCCACCATCACCCCACTTCGCCTTATCCTCGGGTGACATCTCATTCCACACATCCTTTATGCTTTGTCCCTCGTCAAGGCCAACATCACCAGCCTTTAACTTCACCATAAAGTCTACTTTGTAACAATGAACCATATTATATACTCGGACATATTTTAGGGAATCACAAAATTAAACTATTTCACGCATGAAACTTACTGAAAATTGTTCCACGCATTGCCACCGATCTTGATAGCTCTCCTCTTCTTACTCGCCTTTGTTCCAAATGGTATAAACAATAAAACGTTCTTTGTCGTGTAATGCAAATTATGATGAAATCATTGTTTACACTACATAACACTGTGGACGCTGTTCATTGTACACCATAACGTCAATACTACTCTCAATCGCTGTTTTGGGACGAACTGCACCCTCTTCTTAAACCGTCGAACTATAGGGCCTCTGGTATGTCACCGTCCGCTTTGGAGGCTAGAAGGGGGTCTAGAAATCAACATACCTTCGCGCCAAGACGTCTTCTTCTTCCCCACCCTTCCTTTTACTCTTGCTTCTGGTTGACCCACTCATGGTTGAAGAAGAATTCGAATCCTGCGTCACAAACTAAAGAACCCTAAAACTTGGAAGCTACTCGCAACCGGATCAAACGTATAACTTTCGAACACGAAAAAGTTGAGCGCGTGCCGACTTATCTCAAATGCTACTTAGATGCTTGTTGCGGCAGCGGTGGAAGATGTTCGCTGGTGCAAGAAGAAGGAGGAGGAGTGGAAGTTACGTGCACTGGCTCTGGTCCGACCGTGGAGAAGAGCGTGGAAAGCGGAAACCGTTACTTCACGGTTGCCTCCAAAACGACGTCGTTTTGGTATTTGAACGCACAAAAAAATTGGTACTTCAACTCCTTCAAACTTGGTACTTCAAAATAGAAAAGCCTGAGTAGCGGTCTTCCAATTTGTCAGTTTTCTTCACCCTCTCAATTAAAAAATTAAACTGAACCACTTTTTGACGTCCGAACATCCAAGAAAATCCAAAATATTTATCAGCTGTGATATTCTTTGAGGTTCCCTAGATGAGCGAAATAATAGTCCTGCGTTGGTGAGAAATGGAAGGACTAAAGAATAATAAGGATTTCCTTAAGTTTACTTTGTATCCCAATGCAACCTCATAGGTATGTAGCACTTGCAGGAGAGCTCGTGTTGCATGTGGAGTATCATGCAAAAATAAGATAGTATCATCCGCAAATAAGAGGTGAGAAATTCGAGGACTATACAGTGAAATTTGCAGACCCTGAATTTCTCCACTCAATTCAGATCGACAAAGCAGGCTTGATAATCCTTCAGTGCAAAACAAGAAGAGAAAAGGCGACAAAGGGTCTCCCTGCCTCAGTGCCCGAGTCGTCCGAAAATAATCTGATGGTGAACCATTAATAAGAGCCACAAAACTGACCGATTCAACAAAAGACATTACCAGGTAGATCAAATTTATCAGAAATCCCAGCTTTTCCAAAACTACACGAAGAAAATTCCACTCTACCCTATCATATGCCTTTGTCATGTCCAATTTAACTTTAATAGCCCCCTCCTTTCTTCCATGCAACGAGTTAATATGATGACACATCTCTAAGGCAATAAGTGCATTATCCATTAGCAATTGGCCGGGAACAAATGCACTTTGTTACTCAGAGATCACATCTTTCATAATCGGCTTCAACCTGTTGAAAATTACTTTGGAGATACCTTTATAAATGGCATTACACAAGCTTATAGGCCGAAATTCGGCAAGTGTAATTGGGTACTTACACTTGGAAATTAAAGCCAAATAAGTATGATTAATGTCAGTAGGAATAACGTCAGTTTGTAAAGTATTCAAGACAAAACCTGTAACCGAAGATCCCAAGATATTCCAAAATTTTTTATAAAAATAATGGTGAAAAACCATCCGGGCCTGGTGATTTCGTGGGATGCATTTTGAAAAGAGCTAGTTTTATCTCCTCTACCGTGTACGGTGCAAGTAGATGTTGAGTCATATCCAAGTTTACCTTTCTTTGTATACTTGCTAGGACATGACGAACCTGTGGCTGCCCTCCTGAGGTGAACGAATGGGAGTAAAACCGAACTGCTTTGGCCTTGAGGTCTCGCGGGTCTATAATAATTACCTGCTGAGGATTTGTAAGTTGCTGAATCTGGTTACACTGTTTTCTCCCATTGGCCGACTAGAGAAAGTATGATGTGTTACGATCCCCTGCCTGAAGCCATAGCTCTCTGGAGCGTTGGCTCCAATATTCCTCATCTCTAAGATGTAGTTTGTACAACTTTGCTTTCAACTTCTTCCTCTCGGATAAAACCTTAATATGCGCCTGATTTTGAAGGATCTCAGAATGATGCCAAGCTGAGAGTCTGAGTCTGCATCAATTTTGGCATTGATTAAAGATCTTGAAATCTCTTGACCAAGCTGCCCGAATAAGTTGCTCACATTTAGTTTCTATACTCCACATTTTCTCGAATCTCCGGATTTTGTTGTACATTGTTCTTTACCTTGCACTCTTATTTCCAAGCCAAAATGATCAGACTTAGGAAAATAAAAGTTTCGAACCCGACATGTTGGGAATAATTGCATCTAGGAAGTGTTAGCAACCGCTCTATTTAATCGTTCTTGAACAAAGATTCCTCCAGAGACAGTCTTGGAGCAAGTGAACTTTTGTCTAGAGAAACTCAGGTCTTCTAACCCCGCAGCAGTTAGAGTATCTCAGAATGCTATCATCCAGCTTGCTCGACGTGGAGGACCCTCCACTTTTTCGTGATGCCACAAAATTTCATTAAAGTCCCCAGCTATCAACCATGGAAGATTCGAGTCCATTGCAATTTGTGTCATGTGCTACAATGATTCGTGCCTTCGACTTGGGTCCGGCTGACCATAAAATCCGGTGAAACGCCACTCGGCACCAAAAGCTTTTACTCGTACATCCAGGTAAGTATCCCCCATTGAGATGAGAGAAATGTCCCACGGTGCTTGCCACAAAATCGCATTGTGCTGCGGTTGCAATGATATTAGTAAACCCAAGGTGGCGCCAGACCACCTCCATACCCTCAATTGAGCAGCGAGTCTCCATCAGAAAGAGAAGCCCGGGCTTGAGGTTGGTCACCATACGCTTAAGGGTGGTGACCTTTGTAGACGCACCCAATCCACGAAAATTCAAACTCAGACAATCCATACTCTCACCAAAGACGCTGCCGCGAAGATCCACTATGCCACTCGAGAAGACGACATCGAGAGGCAGAGCAGCGTTGACGGTAGCGTTGAAACTCCAATAAGCCCTAGCGCTGCAGGGAAAATCAGTAACTTTAGATACATACGGTTTAATTGTAATTAATATATAATGTTACTATAACGGAATTTTCTCAAACATGAGTATGAATTTACCTAACCGGGAAACATTTACTTTTAATAATTCACAAGTTATTCCACTTACGGTATGAAACTGCTTGAACTGAAAGAATGGTGATTAAAGTGGACTTTAATTAAAATAGCGTATGAAGATTCCGTAACTTTTATCCACTAATTGCAGGACGTACGTTGGTAATTCCTTGATATTGTTCTTATTTCTTCTTATTTTTTATCGTCTTCTTTTATCCCATTCACTCATAAATTATTAAGTGTATGTTGACAATAATTTTTCAAACAGCTGTTGCATTTTAAAAAATCTATCAACGATAGGTTTTTTAGTTTAGTAATTAGTTATTTGATCTCAACCATTAAATAATTATCTAAAATATTACAACTAATTCAAATAGCTATTTACGAACGGAACATTAAACATAATGAAATTACTCATAGAAACTGTTTGTTGAAAAATTGTTGGAATATAAATTTCTTCCCAACAAATATTGAAATGTTGCATTTATTGGGTACTTTTTAATCCATAAAGAATCTCTTTTTCACTAACCATTCTTCATTAGGTTTGGAGTAAACTCGATATTCTAAGAATTTTATAATTCGTCAAATTCTTAAAATAAGTGAACCGAATGCTCTAATACTTCATGTAATTTTATCTTAATACTAAAGTTCTCAAACCCGGACACTTTCTTCTCCAAGTGTTCGTTTCCTTCAGCCCCAAGCTTCTGGTGTGCCCACTGTCGTCCTCTCCCCGTCTCCAGCGCTCTCCCTCACGTGCAGTTCACTGTTCAGTGATAGAGCCATGAATTTCGGTCCAGGGGGTGGCAATAACAAAAATAAGATTAAATGGCACAAGAAAAAAGTTTGTTAAAAGATTGTTGTTGTATATGACTAAAAATTAATACGATGTGAAAATCCACCATACTTGCATATGTTTATTGAGGAAGCTTGAACTGGACATGCCATTTGGTGGTGGATCTGTTTGGGCTGCCGCTATGTTTCTGCGATGCTGACGTGTTCTGACGTTACTGGACGTCATAAGTTCGGAATTCGAGAGAGAAATAGAGGGGGTCCTTTGTTTGTATTTAGTGAGTATTCGAAATATTCCGGCCGTGGCGAGAGAGTTAGTGTTAAACGTTACCCTTTAAGGTGTGAGTAATGAATGCATTTATAATCCATGCATTTTTAACGGGGCCCTTATTCTGGGCTAATACTTGGGCCTTTTGCTAGGTCTTTTTGGGTCTTTTCTGTGGATTGGGTCTGACGGCCATCAAGTCCCTCTCTGGTTATTTGGCCGACTCAACGAAGTCCAAATTAGTGTGGAAATTGTTTCTTTGAAATGTGTAGCCCGAGAAATTGAAGTGACTCGTTGTTCGGGCGTTGGGAACCATCTCTTGTGTTGTCATGCTCAGGAAGTACTTCGAGATTATTCCTGGTTTCTAATGTCCGAGAAATCCTTGGAAGCCCTTTTCGTTGGTGTATTCTCCGGGAAACCCTCTTGGAATCGTTTCCAGTGATATGATCTCCGGGAAATCATTTGAGACTGTTTCCCTGAGTGTAATCTTCGGGAAACCCTTCTGGAACTGCTTCCCTGAGTGTAATCTCCGGGAAACCCTTTGAAACCGTTTCCCCTAGTGTAATCTCCAGAAATTTTTGAAACCGTTTCCCTGAGTGTAATCTCCGGGAAACCCTTTGAAACCGTTTCCCTGAGCGTAATCTCAGGGAAACCCTTTGAAACCGTTTCCCTGAGCGTAATCTCAAGGAAACCCTTTGAAACCGTTTCCCTGAGTGTAATCTCAAGGAACCTTTTGAAATTGTTTCCCTGACTGTAATCTCAAGGAAACCCTTTGAAACCGTTTCTCTGAGTGTAATCTCAAGGAAACCTTTTGAAATTGTTTTTCAAGAGGTTATCTCCGGGAAACTGAGAATGATACGTCCTTGAGCTGTTGCGTTTCAAGCTTTTGAAGCCGTCTCCCAATATTAATGTCCGGGAAAATGAGAATGACTTATTCTCCTCTAGTCCAAATATGGTTCGAGCTTTTGTAACCGTTTCCCCATTAGAATGTTCGGGAAACCGAAGATGACGCGTCCTTTTTCCCAAACTACATAGTTCGAGCTTTTGTAGCCGTTTCCCAACAAGAATGTCCAGGAGACTGAGTCGGTTTGATATTTCATCTTTATCGCTTCGTTATTCGTGCCTTTTCTCAACCGTCCAGATCTTTGTGTTGTTTCATATTCCCAAACAGCCTCTATATAACGAATGGAGTGAACAACAACATTGCTCATTCTTGCATTCTCTCGCTTTTGCTTCCTTAGAGCTCTAATTCTCAATAAGGCTTAACACGATGGAAAACCCTACTCTCAAGAATGCGGTTAGTGTTTTCAAGTGGAAAAACACTGATCAACCGGATCCGACGGAGTTTGTAGCACCTTTTTTTGGTCAAACCACCGTTCCAGATGGTCATCAAGGTGCTTCCTCCGGCATGGCCCTCGGCCAGCTGATGTTTTTGCTCCCTCGCTTTTGCAGGACCGCTAGGATGTTGGTCCTGGTGGTGTTGAGCGGAGTGAATCCTGGCCCTCTCTCGTGAGGCTTCCTTTGACTGGTCCAGCCCCCAGATTGCATGACGATTGGAGCAGGCTTCGGGGGTTGCTTCTTCTGCTCCCGTTTCTCTATTCTCCCGCTTCCTGTCCCTTTGGGTGAGCAGCTCCTGCGCGATCATGTGCTCCTGGGTGACCACATACATCTCCTCCACATTCGTGATGTTCTTCCAGAACAATTCGTACGTGAGCCTGGAGCTCAGGAGGAGTGCCTTGGTGAAGGCCATGATTTGGATATTGTCCGTTAAGTTAGAAGCATGAACCGCTTCCCTGTTGAACCTTTCGACAAAGTCCCGTATGCTCTCGTTCGGCCTCTGCTTGATGTCGAACATTTGAATGGCCCTTTTGGCCGATCTTTTGCATCCAATAAAGTGGGTGGTGAATTTGGTTGCCAAGTCCCCGAACGCATTAATACTGTCCGGGAGAAGAGAATTGTACCATGCTGATGCCGGACCTCCCAGTGCAACTTCGAAGCATTTGCACATGGTCGCTTCATTGGCTCCCTTCAGTTCCATCGCCCTCTTGTACTTTCGTATGAATGCATCCGGGTCTCCTGTGCCATTGTAGACCTCTAGTAGGTGAGATAAATTGAACATCCGGGGCATCTGCTGTCCCAAATGTGGTGGTAAATGGTCCATCCTCGAAGTCGCTTCGTACATGGCTTCCAGCCTGCTCAATTTCTCTCAACCTATTCCGGGCGGAGTAACAATTTCCGAATAACCTCGTCCCGGGGTCTCCAATTACCAATCTCTCGGGCCTTAGGGCACAGGGATTGCCCTCTCCGATGCTCTCTGGGGACTGGACCTCTGCCGGCTCTGTCGGTCCGGGAAATGGCTTCTTGTGATGCGGGTCGATGCCTTACATGATCGTTCAAGCCACGACACGCCTTGCTGAACTAGATCCGAGGTCTAGTTGTCGGGTATCGCTCCGACGGAGGCTAGAGGTTGGCCGTAAGAAAGTTGCTCCGTGTGTTGTATCTTGAGAGGAACCACTGGTAGCTAGGAGGCCGTCGGTCGAGCCTCCTCCTTCCGGCCTGGATATTTAAGAAAGGGAATGGCCCCCACGTTCCATTGAAGGAACCTGATCTCGGGGGCCACCATGTTTCCCATAGATGGCGCCATTTGGTGGGGGATCTGTTTGAGCTGCCGCTACGTTTCTGCGATGCTGACGTGTTCTAACATTACTGGACGCCATAAGTTCGGAATTCGAGAGAGAAATAGAGGAGGGGTCCTCTGTTTGTATTTAGTGAGTATTCGGAATATTCCAACGGTGGCAAGAGAGTTGGTGTTAAACGTTACCCTTTAAAGTGTGAGTAATGAATGCATTTATAGTCCATGTTTTGAGAGTGGCAGTCTTGTAATATCCCAATATAGTATGGTGGCGTGTCAGAGTCACGTGTCTTTAATACGTTCGGGAGTATAGTCCGGGAATTTCCTTGGTATGTTCGGGTCAATTATATCCGGTAATATTCTTGTTTCATGCGGGTTTATGAATTTTTTAATGGGACCCTTATTCTGGGCTAATACTTGGGCCTTTTGGTAGGCCTTTTGGGCATTTTCTGTGGATTGGGTCTGGCGGCTATCGTTAAATTAGAATAGATACAGGTTAGTGTTTAGGTTAATTGTTGGGCTAAATTAATACAATTTTTAGATTGGATCAATCAATTAAGCCCAATTTAAAAATGAGTTATCAATTTATTTATTCAATGAACTTTATATAATTTATAAAAACTTAAAATATTGATTATTATCACAATTAATTTATTAATATTGCTATATACTACTAGTTAATTTCTAAATTTTTGGAGGGGGCCATGGCCCACCCCACTTATAATGTAGCTCTGCCACTGGTGCCGTTTCGTCCTTCTCGCGTCTGTTTTTTGTGGTTGTGCTCCACCGGGATCCCCACTCTCTCACCATTGATGTCATCGCCACTGGTTGGACGCTACTCTCGCGAGGCTCACCTTATCTGCAGATGAGGATGATGTTCTAGTAGAGGCTGTGCCGGATGCTCTCGTCCTTAGCACTGGTGTCGTCGTTGCGGCAAAGGTTTGGCAACCCGACCAATTCGAGTCGACCTAATCGAGAAGGTATTTCATAACGCATGGCCTGAAGTGAACTACTCAATTCGATCAGTATCTATGGCTCACACAGCCAAGCCAATATTTTTCTCTTCCAGTTTCATTCAATGGATCAGGTGAAACGTAGAATGGAAAAAGGAGCATGGTCCTTCAACAACAAATTGTTAATTATGAATGTCCTTCAAAAAGGTATTTCTCCTACTTCCATAGATTTTATATTGATTGATTTCTGGGTTCATGTTGTTAATGTACCATATGATTGGTTCACTATTGCTATGGTATCATCTATTGCATCCAAGATTGGCCTAGTTAAAGGTGTTGATGTGAATGGACCATATCTTCGGGTTAGGGTTTCAATTGATGTTACGAAACCTTTAAGAAGAGTTGTGAAGGTGGCAATTAAAGGTGTGGTTAAACGTTTCTTATTGCAATATGAGGAATTAACCAATTTTTGTTTTCGGTGTGGCCGTTGCATACACATTGAACGAGAATGTCTAGTTGCAGTTGACATGGATTTAGAAGGCAATCAGTTCGGAGAATGGTTGAGATATCCAGGTACCCGCAAAACCGACACTTATAGTCTCGTTATTGGAACTTGACAGCAAGTTGGGGTTGGCGATGTAAGGGAGCCAAATCGGGACATTAGGGCCGTAGTTATCCACTCTCAATCGAAGGTCCAACTGGCCCAATCGGTCCATGCTGCTCCTAATCCACCGATGAAACCAACTCCGATTTTTGTAGAAGTAATGCCCATAAGTCAATCCTCGGTGATGTGGTTTTGGACATGAATCATGTTATTTATAGTTTGAATATTGTGTTAGTTTGAATTTTTGCGTTAATCAAATAGCACAATATATTAACCCTGGAATATATCAATATTCCTAAATATCCCTAGTCAAGGTGTTATAGTGAACGTGAGTTGCTATAAAACATTTGAGATTAGCATAAGGATAGATTCACATGGGTATTGTGAAGACTTACTTATGAATACACACGAGGGGAACTATGATTAGGTCGACCCGTTTGAGAGCACTATGAGGATCGTGGTGTGAATATCATAAGTGCCTCTCATGGATTATAGTACACGTAGTCCTTCGACCTGAGGTTATGAAGATCTGCTCCTGTGAGTGGCACACTTTGATTCTATGTATTGTCTCTTTCATGACTGGGAGATTATACTAGTTTTGGGTGTGTCGCAATATCATTGAGTAGCACTATCATGAACCAAGACGGGATTCGTCACTCCCACACCACGAGAGAGTATTCTCATGCACAAAGTTGAGCTGTAGCGAGGATGCAAGATCTGACCTTGGTTCAACTTGAGAGTCTGACTGAAGGGACATATCATATACACGTATGATAATACCAATGGGCGAGGTTCCGTCGTGACGTCGACTTCCACGTTACTTGGGTGGTAGTGATGTGTTGCTAGATACCGCACTATCTGTAATTATGAATAAGGATTCATAATTACTGCCAACGTAATAGGAACCTACAGGGTCGCACGTAATCTGAGGTAGATTAGGAGCTTGTTTGAGCAGAGTAAAGGCATACGGACTTATGTGACAGGTTTTAGAAAGTTTGTGCACTAAACCCTAATTGATGGGCATCGAAAGTCTATAAATTGACTCCCTCTACGTCGTTAATAAAGGTTGGCACACATCATGAAAGATCACCCCGGTGGCCTCTCACGTGCTTTGTGCTCTGGGAAAATTGCTTCCCTCCCGGAGAGGATTTCGCTGCTAGCACAACGTCGGGAAGGAGGATCTTCCGCTGTAGGCGTTCACAGAGCGAGCTATGGAGCATCTACCTAGGGCGTGGATACCGTAGAGGACGGGTGTTTTCTCGTCAAAGTTGCACGGATCATCACCGCGTGAGGTAGATTCTTGAACATCTGGTTTAATTTGTTTCAATAGTTGATCCTGTCGGGGTTCCGTTAATTTCTGTTGCATTCTGTTTGAGAACCGGAAACTCCAACAATTTTGATGCCATAGGTGAAGGTGGTGGCTCTTATTCCATCGATTGCACAACCAGTGCAGGTTCCGCCATTTGTGCCGCCACTCCAGCTTTCGATTGTGCAATTGAGTCATCCATTTCCGGAAGTTGATAAGGGAATTGAAGAGAATCCTTTAGCTTTAGTACCAATTAACCAATTGGCTCTATATGACATGAAGGTGGGGTAGGCTTCATCACCAGTGGCTCGCTTCAAGGGTGCTACTAAGATAGGAAGGGGCAGGGGTCGACCGTCAGACCTAGGAGTTGGGACGGGACATGGTAAGAATCCATGTATATATGAGGTTGTGGCTGAAGCAATTGGACAAAGCTTGGCAGGGCAGGGGGAATTCTTGCCTCGCCTAGAGTGGTGAACTCTAGACATCTTTTAAGAGATAATTTTGAACTGTCTTTCTCTCCACCTTCCGATGAGTTTAGTTTTCTGGTTCTGCTTTTTGTTTTGTGTACTTTCTATTTTATAGTTCATACTGGTTTATGTGTCTGCTGGCTGCCATGTTTTTAATATGGAGATGGATGGTCTTCTGTTTTGCGCAACATCATGGCAAGTTGACATTTAGCTCCTATGCAACTAAGTTGATGCGCACCAGACTCATATGAGGTTCGGTTCAACTTTACCGTGAGTATTTCTAGCGCGTTCAAGCCTCTTGGCTATGTTGGAAGGTCACTGCTAGTTTCTTTAGAGGATCCACCACATTCCACGGAAAATCGAGAGTTTGTTGTTAGCTATTTTTCTTTTAAGGACTTTAACACGTTTATTAGTTTTTCTTCATACTTGATGTTTGACCCTTTTGCTTCTTTGGCCACGTTTTCTCATGGCTTTTATTATTTTTAATGAAATAATATAGGTTATTTTTGCCCAAAAAAATACATTTACTGACCCTATTTATTAATTGTACAAATTTACGACTACATTTTTTATATAATTTATAGTGTTAACTAATAAATAATTTAATTTCATATCAGCAAATCAACGTAATTGTGATTAAGGACTAGTTAGAAGATAAAGAAGATGGTTGCGATAAGTATGACCGCTTGAAGTTGGTATTTGATTCCGGATACTTTGTAAGTGGTTTGGGTTAGGACAATTAAAATTTATATGGTAGCTAGTTCCACTAACTTTTTGTAAATTTTTATTATTAAAAACTGCTCCTTCATGGTCAATAAGATAGACTATTAATTAGTTCTCTCTAGAGCTCTGTTAGGGTTTTGGTAGAGGCTTTAGAGTTTTCGTCATGTTCTTCACCAAGGAACCTTATCCAAGAAGATTTTGGCACTTCCTTCCTCCTCTCTTCCACTTTCTTTCGACTTGGGCTCTCTTTCGAGGCAGGTTTATTCTCCCCTTCCTTCTGGTTTTTCGGATGGCAATTGAAGACATTGTTGGACAGATGGCGGCGGTAGGGCTGAAAGGAGATGAACCAGCGGCCATCGTTGACCTTCGTTGATTGATACCGGCAGTGACACCATCTCTCACCCTTGCCGCGAAGGTTCTCTCGCCCAGGGTTGCGAGAGTCGAAAACCTGGAGGTGGCTTTCTCTGCAGCTTGACAGGACCAAGTGAAATTCAAAGTTCGACAAGGTACGGATGTTCCGCGTGATAATCTGTTTGTGTTTGAGTTTGAGAAGCAATCACACATGGATGGTATAGTCCGCTTGGGACCATGTGCGTTTGACAATAAATTAATGATTTTCTCTGCCATGAAACCGAATGATCAGATATCATCCTTGTCATTCAAATTTGTGAATTTTTTGGTGTTTATTCAAGACCTACCTTTCGGTTGGGCTACTATGGAGATGGGCATGGCTTTAGGTAGTGTTCTGGGAAAGGTGAAGGATGTTGTGTGTGAGGGTTTGAAGATGAAAGTCAGGGCAGAAATAGATATTACTCGTCCTCTTAAGAAAGACATTATTGCTTTGAACTCTGACTCTTCAACTCTTGTGTCGGCTGTGAAATATGCAAAATTATCTGATTTTTGTTATAAGTGTGGAATGGTTACACATGTTGAAAAGGATTGCATGGAGACTTGGGAGAACAGGTATGGGCCATGGCTGCGTGCCAGACCGCCTGTGAGGGATGGCTATTGGTGGTCCGCCACAGTGGAGGCTAGACCGATTCGACCCAGGCATCAGCAATATCACATGTTGCCAAGGGACCGCCGAGTCAGGCCCAGGTTTGACAGGAAACTGGTGTGGTGAAGGAAAGATCGATGGTGACTACAACCCCACCTCCAAAGGAAGAAACGGTACAGGAAAGAGCTCTAGTCCCCTCGGAGATCTTTACTAACCCTTCTCCAATCCAGGCCCCTTATGTTTTTTCTGTTGGAATTGGAGGGGACGACCACAGGGAAGTGGGGTTCCAAAAAACGGGGGAGGCCGTGGCGGCCATGCTGGAAGGGACATGATTAAAGGCAATGGGGTGGTCGAAGAAGAGGTGGCAAAAAGCAGGCTCGAGTGGATACTATCTTGGTAATAGTGTAGGAGGAAGTGCAGGAACATGCATGGAGCGTTGTTGCTCCTTGCCTAACAACTTGAGAAAGATGCTTTCGGATGGCTGGGACTTAAAGTCCAGTCTAGCCATATGAGTAGGTCCTGGACTTGGGTATTTCGGGGGATATTTAGTCACTTATGGTATGAGATTTGGATGAGACTAGTATGGCTTGTGTTTTTCAGGTGGTCTCAAGAAGACCTTGTAGGAAACATACTCTTTGGGGCATGCTTAGCGTGGCTTCAGTGGAGGGGGACGGTAGCCTCGATCTCTAACTTATATGATGCGGACGGATCCTCTCAAGCCTTATGGCAGACAGAGTGCACTTGCAAAGATCAGCTTTGCTTGACTTTCGGTTCTCTTTATCGTATTTATTTTCTTATCCTCATGTTTTACCTGTTATTTAGTACTTTTATGGGATTTTTAAAGTTAGGTATTGTAATTCCTTTAGCCTTAAGCTATGAGAATAGTTGGTCTTTTTTATTGCCCTTAGCCTTAAGCTATTGGGGTAGTATGATTAATTATGCTCAAGATTTCTAAGAGCCATCGTAGTTCCTGGGAGTTTACTCTTGATTAAGGCTGGAAATTCGGTCGGTTCGGTTAATTGATCGGTTAATTCAGTTTCAGTTTTTGACTATAATAAACCGAATAAACCGAACTCAACCATAAAACCGAAATAACCGAAATCAAATGGTTTCGGTTCGGTTCGGTTTTTAACCGAATAAACCAAAAATTTTCGTAAATTCGAAATTTGACCAAATTTTCCCTATTTTTTCTAGCACATCCCTAAACTTGTTGAATGAAACAAAACAATTAAAAAATTGCAACAAGATGATTCCAAAAAATATCCAAAATATGAAAACAATACCAACATAAATTAAATGTAAAAAAATAAAATAAATGAGTTTGGTCCCATAATCGAAACCGAACCGAACCGAATTAACCGATATTTGGTTTTGACAGAAACCGAACCGAAAAACCAAATTGATCGAACCGAAAAAACCGAAGGCAGTTCGGTTCTCGGTTTTGGCCGAACCATGCATATCCCTACTCCTAATTAGGTTGTTTTTTCAGCTAGAGGTTGTTCACCATTGAATGAATAGTCATTCATGTTAAAAAAAGAAAAACTACTCCTTCGGTTCTTAAAAAATAGATACATTTATTTTTACTGTATTTAATCTATAATTTTTTCATATATGTTTAGACATTTAATATTAAATAATTCATATGCATATTATAATTTGAAGTACGAATTTTCTCTTTTTTTTCTTTTGATTTTTCTTTATTTATCATTGTAAATATTTAAGTAAATTATTGAATCTTGACATATATGAAAGTTAAATACATACATTTTTAGTTATGGAGGGAGTAATATTTTCGGTAAACATACCCGTTAATGTGTGTAATTTTGATCAAGAGGTTAGAAACTCTATTTTACTTTTTTTTTTATAGATAGGGGTAGGTAATTGAGGGTAGTGAGATTTGAACACTAGAACACTACTGCATATGTTTAGAGCTTAACTACTATACTAGATGATCAAAATACTCCGTTTTACTACTTAGTTATAGTTATTACTTAGTTCTAGTTATTGTCTTCTTTTCTTTTCTGGTGAAAATAAGGTAACTATAAAATGATTACAAAGGTACTTATAAAATTATAAAATGATTACGGCGCAACGTTTTCTCCCTTTATCGGATGGGGTTGCCATTGATATTAAATCTAAAAGGGGTTTCTCCAAAAATAAATGTCCCCATAAATCTAGTAATATCTTGAGTAAAATGCACTTACTCCTAAAGTCGAAAATTACAAAAGTTAAAGATACAATTCAAATAAAAAAGAATAGCTGGTATTACGAAATCAAGATTCAAGAGTTTTATACAAATAGGTGAGATTTTCCGAAAAGGTTCTCTAGTTATTATCTTCCATATGTTTATCTTCTGGCGCAATTTTGATTAGTAAAAAGCTTGAGTGTATTTTGTGGATATTTGAGAAGAGAAATTGTTTTACAAAAGAAGATTGAATATCTATATTTTTTTAACAGCAATAAACGAATATCTAATATAAATAGGTAAACTCTATCAAAAAAATAATAATAAAAGAAGGGAGAATGACTTGAAACCAAAAAAATAAAATAAAATGCATGTAGGAGTAAGTGCTTAAAACAAAAGAAAAGTAGATAGTACTTTAAAATATGAGCATGGATTTGGTAGAAATCAGAAAATAGGTGTTTAGTTCACCCAATCCATAAACTTTAGTTGCATACTGGGGTATTCTATCCATTATCCTTGAACAGAGCTCAAGAGAGGATAGAGAAGAATAAAAGTAGCAAGTCCTCACAAGAATCTAATCCCAGTCCCACCCATGTAAGAGAAATCAAATGTTAAAAGCAGAGAAACTGCAAAGGCTGGATTTTGTAAGAAACAATATCTGTCTCTTCTTCTCAGAAAAGGAACAAAACCAGCATCCTTTCAAAATCTACTACCCCTGGATCAATCTCTTCTTCTTCTTCTTCTAACGCCATTTTCAGCTTCTGTAGCTTTTGCGTTTCTCTTGAAGGGCCAAGAACAAGGAGGTACATAAGCCTTGTCACTTGATTCATCTCATTTAGCTTCAGGTCTTTTGATTTCCCAATTCTTAGTTAGATTTAAGATACCCATCTCTGCAGCTTCAGAGATTGCTGTCTACTGTATGTACATAATAGAGAAATGCGTTTCCTTAAGCTCTTAGAGAGATTCAAGAGCACCCAAGTTCACGCCTTGAGCCAAGCAGAGGCAAGCCCAGATGGGGTTACTGGATGTTCTAATCAAGGTGAAGTTGGTAGTCAAAGAATGAAATTAATAGGGTCAAAACCCAAATCCAAGAAGAGCCCTTCTGTTTCTGCAGCTAAATCTCTGCTCGCTCACGGCCTCCCTAGAATCGACCTTCTAGAACCCCCCATAGAGCCCCATCTAAGGTCCATTAATTTTTTGGAGACCTTAGCTGATCTGTTTAGCCGATTTTTGTCCAGTTCTGAGTTGGAGAAATCAGTGATATGTATGGAGCAATACTCGGCTTTGAGCAGCCTGGGTGATCCCAAGTTGCTCAGGAGGTGCCTCCGGTCCGCTAGGGAACATGCCGCTGATGTTCATTTAAAGGTTGTTTTATCAGCTTGGTTGAGGTATGAGAGGAGAGAAGATGAGCTTGAGGGTGTATCACCCTTGGATTGTTGTGGGTTGATTCTTGAATGCCCTAAGGCTGCTTTGGTATCCGGTTATGATCCGAGCTCGATTTATGACCATTGCCAGTGTTCCCAGGAGCAATTCAAATCAGATAAAGTGCAAGCAGTTGAATGCCATGGTCCAGAAGACGATAGTGATGTTTCCTTTTTTGTTGGGAGCGAGGAAATCAACTGCAATCGATCTAAGATTGCTGCACTTTCGAGTCCTTTTAAGGCAATGCTATATGGTACTTTTATGGAGTCAAAGCGTCGCAAGATTGACTTTTCACAGAATTGCATTTCAGTTGAGGGAATGAGGGCAGTGGAAGTTTACAGTAGAACTGGGAAGGTGGATTCATTCTCCCCCAAGATCATTTTGGAACTCCTCATTTTCGCGAACAGATTTTGTTGCGAAGAATTGAAGTCTGATTGTGATGCACATTTGGCTTCACTTGTCAGAGACATAGATGATTCTTTGATCCTGATTGAGTATGGTTTGGAGGAAAGAGCAAATGTTCTTGTAGCTGCTTGCTTACAAGTCCTGCTTAGAGAGCTTCCAAGATCCTTGTATAATCCTAAAGTCATGGATTTGTTTGCTTCTTTTGATGCAAGGGAAAGATTAGCCTCTGCAGGTAATGCTTCCTTCTTCCTATACTATTTCCTGACCCAGATGGTCATGGAAGAGAATTTTATGTCAGACATGATGACAATGTTGTTGGAAAGATTAGCAGAATGTGCCACAGAAAAGTGGCAAAAGGCTCTTGCTTTGCATCTATCGGGTTGTTTAATGCTTGAGAAGGAAGAGTACCAAAGAGCCGAGTGTTGTTTTGAGGCAGCTGCACAATTAGGTCATGTTTATTCACTTACTGGCGTCGCAAGATCAAAGTACAAACAAGGGCAGAGTTACTCAGCCTACACATTGGTGAACTCTTTGATCTCCAAGTATGGATCATATGGGTGGATGTATCAGGAGAGATCACTGTATAATATTGGGAAGGATAAGATCTCTGATTTGAATATTGCCACTGAGTTGGACCCGACCTTGTCATTTCCATATAAGTACAGAGCTGTAATGAAGGCCGAGGAGAAAGAAATTAAGACAGCTATATCAGAAGTCGACAGAATCATTGGTTTCAAGCTTGCTCCAGATTGTCTTGAATTGAGGGCCTGGTTTTATTTAGCAGCTGAGGATTATGAAAGTGCTATAAGAGATGTGCGAGCTCTGATAACTTTGGAGCCGAATTACATGATGTTCCACGGGAGGGTTAGAGGAGACTACGTGATTGAGCTGCTGAGCCAAAGCGTCCAACAACGGAAACAAGCCGATTGCTGGATGCAACTTTATGATCGCTGGTCTTCTGTCGATGATATCGGCTCACTTGCTGTCATACATGAGATGCTGGAAAACGATCCTGCAAAAAGTCTGCTGAGGTTCAGGCAATCTCTGCTTCTTCTGAGGTAAGTCACGACTTTGTTCCAAATTGTTTGTCAAACTGCAACTTTCCTCGTACTACATGATTCTAACACCAAAAACTTCATTCGGATGTCCTTTTCATGGTCTTTGGCATTTTATCGGTTATGCAAGTCAAACAAACTTTCTGGATAATTCAAATACTATTATTTTCCTTGATTGTGGGCTTAATGCATCTATAAGGTGAATGTATCTTGGTTTATGTTTGTTTTACAGGTTAAACTGTCAGAAGGCTGCCATGCGCTGCTTGCGGTTGGCTCGTAATAGTTCAGTTTCTGAACACGAGAGATTGATCTATGAAGGCTGGATAATGTATGACACTGGGCATCGTGAAGAAGGTCTTGCACGGGCTGAGAAATCCATTTCGATCCAGAGAACTTTCGAGGCCTTCTTTCTGAAAGCATATACCCTTGCAGATACAACTTTAAGTCCTGAATCTTCTTCTTATGTCATTCAACTGCTGGAGGAAGCTCTTAAATGTCCCTCTGATGGTCTTCGAAAAGGACAAGTAAGTGATGTTAATGCCTTCAACTTACCTTTGACAATGCGCTTTGTCTCATGACATAGGTTCTCATTATGGTGCTTCTGCAGGCGCTTAATAATCTTGGTAGCATCTATGTTGATTGTGGGAAACTGGATCGTGCTGCAACTTGCTACCAAAACGCTCTCAACATTAAGCATACCCGAGCTCATCAAGGATTAGCGCGCGTGTACTTTTTAAGAAACCAGCGGAAAGAAGCATACAATGAAATGACAAAACTAATAGAAAAGGCTCACAATAACGCATCAGCGTATGAGAAAAGATCAGAGTACTGTGACCGGGATATGGCAAAAACCGATCTCAACTTGGCATCACAACTCGATCCACTGAGAACGTACCCATATAGATACAGGGCTGCTGGTAATACTCAACCATGAATCATAAAGATTGTACTTTGAGATTTTAGTCGAACATCGCTGACATCGTGTATTCATTTCAGTGCTAATGGATGACCAAAAAGAAGCTGAAGCAGTGGAAGAGCTCACAAAGGCCTTAGCTTTCAAGCCTGACCTGCAAATGCTTCATCTGCGAGCAGCTTTCCACGAGTCGATGGGTGACCTGTTTTCAGCTGTACGTGATTGCAAGGCAGCTTTGTGCTTGGACCCGAACCACACAGACACCCTTGATTTGTACAATCGAACAAGCGAGCGGCTGTTCAGCAAAATATGCGATGAGGTTTTACATTAAGGATTGCAACCTTCACAATTACCAGGTTTTCAATTCCTTATCAGATATCAAATTCCTCTGGATCATATAGCTGTCAGGAAGCAAATGAGGGTGATGTACATATAGGCATTTGTGAAAGATGATGCTCAGAGACGAGGAGCTGTGACTGTGACCTGCAAGCAGCCCTTGGAACATCATCTGGAGGTGATTACTTGTTTTTGTCCTATGAACCAGTGATCTTTTGGGGTGCAAAAGATTTAAACTTGAGCTACATTGGTTATGGAAAATGCTGTATACGTGTTATGGTATACATTCAGAAAGAGGGTTTCTTGCTTTTTGTAATTTGAGACTTTGTAGATGGACAAAAATTTGGAATCGAATTGCTTGTTTCCTGTTTCAGAAATTTGCTGCTTTTATTTCAAATGTCGGATCTTTCTTCAGACATGTGCTTTTACAACTCAGCCCGACAAGTTATTCAGATGGGAAGACACTTTTGGTCTTCAAGATTATCATTCTTTTCTATTTTGTCCTAAAAAAACCCATTTTCCTATTTAAATAATAAATTTTTCTACATCGCTTATAGTTAGTCCTGATTCATTGGGAGCTGGTTAGCAGTGAAAACACCTTTTCCAGATTTAGGTGTAATAGATAATTTAAAGGGCCTAAATATCATCACAAAAAGATATAGTGATAACTAATTGTAAAAAATTAGTTAACATTATAAATTCATACAAAAATATAGTGATAAAGTTATAGAATGAATGTTATTAATCATTACTTTGACAACCATTTTACAAAATAAAAATAAGATGGAATTTTAAAACGTATCATGATAGGTTTTTTTTTTCCCACTTGCATGGAAATATATTACGATACTGCATTGAGTTGATATATGTTGAAGTTCAAGGACTCAAATGCACATCCTGCAAACTTCTCATGACCACTTCTGATCTTTTGGTTGCTTGTGTCCTAAGTCTGTTATTCGTGTTTGCTTAGAACTCTAAGTTCAGCAACTTAGTGATAGACTAGGACACCTTATTCTGATCTAACTCGGATCTAAAATACATTATTTATACCTTGTAACCCTACCTTGATTAATTAATGCATATGCAGTAATCTGCACGCAGACTTACAAATTGTAAGCTGCACCAAATTCTTAACTTCTACATGGTATCAGAGCGAAGGTGATCCACAACATACACTCCAATGACCGAGAGAGAATCAACCAGCAGAGATGCTGGAAACCCTGGTGCAAGACCACCACTCTCTTACCAGTTAAGCCCTCCGATAATCCAGAACAACCCCGGTTACATGCCTACCGAAGGGGATAATTACCCTACATGGAGGCGTGCAATCCTCAATTCTCTCAAAGCAAAGAACAAAGCAGGCTTTGTTCTTGGCACACTCGAGAAACCAAAGCAGAAGACTGAGAATGGTTCTCGGCATGGGACACCCGCAATTCCATGGTACTTTCTTGGGTATTCAATTCCTTAGTTCTGAATTACACAACAAGTGTTGCATATGCAAACACGGCCAGAGACATGTGGGTGGACTGCAAGAGAGATTCTCTCGGAGGAATGCTCCTAATACATGAACTAAAGAAAGAAATATTCATGTGTTGTCAATCCAATCTGACAAGAATCGAGTATCACACTGCATCAAGGGGCTATGGGATGAATTAGACACCTATTCTAATGCTCCAAACTGCACATGCCAAGCCTACAAGGAAGTCATGGCAGAAAAAGAAGAAGAGAAACTTCATCAATTTTTGATGGGTTTAAATGAAAATTTAAATGGAATCAGATCTCTGATTCTGAACATGGAACCACTGCCCAACGTTAACAAGGCTTATGCCCAAGTTACAAAAGAAGAAAGGCAACAACACCTATTGATAAACAAATCTACAGCAGAAGCTGCTGCCTTTGCAGCAAAACCTGCAGCCAAGAAGGGAAGAGAACAGAACAAGGTAAAGAATAAATGTGCGCATTGTGGAAAGCTTGGTCACTACGTCGAAGACTGTTTTGAGATCAAGGGATACCTTGATTGGTGGCAGAAAGACAAACCAGCACACTCAAAAACATTCAAGCCTTCCTTCACTGGACAAAGGCCACAAAAATCTGCAGCAAAGGCTGCTGTCACACAAGATTCTCAGACTGCAAAACCTGTGAATCTTACAAAGAAGTCAATGTGAGCAGCTCTTGTCAATGCTTGCAGCTCACAAGGGCAATGACAATCTCAACTTCTCTGGTAAAGTTTCCATTAACTCTTGTAAGTGGATTATTGACAGTGGTGCCTCAAACCACATGACTCCAAATAATTCAGTCTTGACTGATCTTCAAAAACCAAGCACAAGTCCTCAAGTGCTGTTACCAAATGGAGCATGCTTGACAGTTGAATCAACTGGAAAAGTTGATCTGTCTTCATCACTCAAGCTGCATAAAGTGCACTACATTCCAAATTTTGAGTGTAATTTGCTCTCTGTCAGCCAACTGGCAAAAGATATGAACTGTTGTGTAACATTTTATCCTTCATTTTGTGTATTACAGGACCTGGCCACGAGGAGGATGATTGGGATGGGTGAGCAGCAGGGAGGATTATACTACTTGAAGGGGTTCAAAACACATGAAGCCGCAACAATGACACATATCCAGCCTTCAAACCTGTGGCACATGCGTTTAGGTCACCCTTCATCCAAAAAACTTTGTCAATTCCAGCAACTTTCAAGCATCAACCTCAAGCATCAAGCCATCCCTTGTGACTCTTGCCAAAGAGCCAAGCAAACTAGAAAACCATTCTCTGTTAGTACTAGTCAGATCAAGACATCTTTCAATTAGTTCACTTGGATATTTGGAGACCCTATAAAACACCATCCTTATCTCGGTGCTCATTATTTCTTTACAATTGTGGATGATTTTTCAAGATGCACATGGGTGTACTTGCTTAAAAATAAATCTGACATTGCCTTCTGTTTCCCACCTTCGTGCAATGATCAAAAACCAATTTAACAAAACTCTTCTACAAGTCGAAGTGACAATGCAAAAGAGTTTGTTTCAGACCTTTCTTCCAATATCTTCAAAAACAAGGGATTGTTCTTCAAACCTCTTGTGTTGAGACCCCTCAATAGAATGGGATTGCAGAAAGAAAACATCACCATTTATTAGAAATGGCTAGAGCCTTGAGATTTCAAGCTGGCTTACCAAAGAAATTTTGGGGGGAATGTGTTTTGACTGTTGTTTTTCTGATAAATCACACACCCTCCTCAAAACTGAAAGGTCTGAGTCCATATCAAAAATTATTCAACAAAACTCCTGCCTTAGACCATCTAAGAGTGTTTGGCTCCCTTTGTTATGTGCATAATAAACAGAAGCCTAGAGACAAATTCGATAGTAGGGGCAAACCATGCTTGTTTATAAGATACCCTCTAGGAAAAAAAGGCTACAAAGTGTATGATCTTGAAGATCACAGAACCATCATTTCTAGAGATGTGACCTTTTTGAACACATCTTTCCCTTCTTGCAAGAAACCTCCACTCAAGAGAAGCCTGTGAACATTGAATTCCCCCCCCACCAGCTTATACAGAAGAATCCAGCCCTGATGCTAGTCCACAATCAGAACCCCAACCAATAGTTGATCATTCGAAATCAATCCAAACCCCCATCACCAAAGACCTCAAAACATCGACTAACTCGAGAAAGAAGACCACCAGCTTACCTGAAGGATTATGTGCTTGATGCCCCTGCAAGGAGTAACATCCCTCCTGCTAACACCACTGCCAATACGTCTACCTCTGGTAAGTTCTATGATATTGCAAAATATATGTCACACAGTGTGTTTTCTAAGCAGCATCAGGCCTTTATGAGCAGCATTGATCAACACAGAGAGCCAAAGACATTGAAAGAGGCATGTGATGATCCAAATTGGTGCAATGCCATGAATGAGGAAATTCAAGCACTTGAACTCAATAAAACCTGGACACTGACCCCTCTACCACCTGGAAAGAGAGCAATTGGGTCAAAATGGGTTTACAGAGTGAAATATAAGGCTGATGGAAGTGTGGAGATATATAAAGCACGGCTAGTAGCCAAAGGCTTTTCTCAAAAGGAAGGAATAGACTTTCATGAGACATTTGCCCCTGTGGCCAAAATGACCACAGTAAGATGCCTATTAGCAGTTGCAGCAATCAAGGAATGGGAATTACATCAATTAGATGTCAAAAATGCCTTTCTCCAAGGGGACTTAGAAGAAGAGATCTACATGATGCCTCCACCTGGATATTCAGCTGAAAACAACCTAGTGTGCAAGCTTCACAAGTCACTATATGGACTTAAGCAAGCACCAAGACAGTGGTTTGCAAAGTTCTCCACAGTTCTAGTTAACTTCGGTTTTACAAAGTCAAAGAATGACTATTCTCTCTTCACCTACAGGAATAGCTCCACCTTTACAAAGATTACTAGTATATGTGGATGACATTGTGGTGGCAGGCAATGATCCAGTCTTTATTACAGACCAAACGACATCTACATGACACCTTCTTCATCAAAGAATTAGGGAAATTGAAGTATTTTTTGGGACTGGAGGTAACAAGAAGCAAGTCAGGAATTATGCTTTCACAAAGGAAATATTGCCTTGGCATCTTGAAAGATACTGGAATGATGGATTGCAAGCCTGCTGCAGTACCTATGCAACAACAGCTTCATCTTGCAGCTGCAAAGGATGATCCTCAGCCAAATCCAGGAAGTTACAGAAGATTGATTGGGCGCCTAATCTACCTAACCATCACAAGACCAAATGTTACATTTGCTGTGAATCTTCTAAGTCAATTCATGCACAATCCACAACAAGTACACTTCAAAGCTGCAATGTACTTGCTCAGATATTTAAAAGGGACTCCTACAAAGGGTATCTTTTTCCCTACCAACAGCAATCTGTTCCTGGAGTCTTATTGCGACTCAGATTGGGCCAGTTGCCCCCTTACAAGACGCTCAACCACTGGTTATATCACAAAATTGGGCGATGCCTTGCTCTCTTGGAAATCAAAGAAGCAAGTTACAGTTTCTCGATCATCAGCAGAAGCTGAATATCGAGCTATGTCTTCAGCTACAAGTGAACTGACTTGGCTAAGACGACTCCTATCAGATCTCACTCTTAGCCATCTTCAACCTAGCTTGTTGCACTGTGACAGTCAGGCAGCCATCCACATTGCAAATAATCCAGTTTTTCATGAAAGAACCAAGCATATAGAGATTGATGCCATTTTGTGAGAGAAAGGATCCTCTCGGGTGAAGTTCAAGCCAAACATGTCTCCACCTCCCAGCAAGTTGCAGACCTCCTTACTAAAGCCCTGAGTTCAGAATTGTTCCATTACTTGGCGTCCAAGTTGTTTCATGGTACTCACCATTCATCAACTTGAAGGGGGTGTTGAAGTTCAAGGACTCAAATGCACATCCTGCAAACTTCTCATGACCACTTCTGATCTTTTGGTTGCTTGTGTCCTAAGTCTGTTATTCGTGTTTGCTTAGAACTCTAAGTTCAACAACTTAGTGATAGACTAGGACTCCTTATTCTGATCTAACTCGGATCTAAAATACATTATTTATACCTTGTAACCCTACCTTGATTAATTAATGCATATGCAGTAATCTGCACGCAGACTTACAAATTGTAAGCTGCACCAAATTCTTAACTTCTACATAATATAATTGTTAGCCATATCCAACCACAATCTAGAATCAATATGCATAGAACATAACTGAATTTAAAGGGTCTATGGCCGGGTGAGAATTAGGGAACTGGAACAATGCAAATATTATCCTCATTTAATAACACACGTAACCAAAATTTGATCAACATAATTCACAAATCATAGATTCAAATTATTATTAAAAAGAATTCATTAAAAAATTTCAAACAAAAATATTCGGAAACTAGAACATTAATGTATAATTTATATTTAAAATATTTTCTTTATCTATTAAAATGTGGAAAAAATAAGATCATAAAATAAATCTTTGAAAATGAAACGCACTTCAGATTTTAGAGACGGATGTAATAATAAAAAAATTTCCGTAGATGTGACGTTCAATTAAAAAGATTTGGGACAATAGGTAGAATGGTAGACTTCAATTAAAAGCGATTTGGGGTAAATAGGCAACAAAGAGAAATTAGAGTATTAGACATTATGACAACGAGCCAATAAAGGGAATTAGATTTTAGGGCAATAAGCTAAGCTGTTTTGTTTTGTTTTGTATCAAACTCGTATCCTTAACTTGATGGTTGTGGTGGTTCAAAATTTATTGAACTGTTAAAATTTTACAAGCCTATGTCGTTTCTATTGAAAAAACTCTACTTCACAAACGTTTTATCACAATAGACAAAAACCAAACATTCTCTTCAATTATTATTCATCTCACAAACATAACATTCATTGTTTTGAAAAAAAAAACATTTTTTTTTTCGAAACACACTCTAAAAGACATTTACTGAGTACTTTCAATTATGATTTGAAGACTTTAATTTAGCACTCAATTCCAGAAGCTAAAGGGTTAAAACTTTATTGACACTGCTTTATGTATATCACACAAGATTTGTATGAATGAAAGAAAAAATCATCAAGCACAGCACACCAGAACCAGCAAGGGTTGCTCAAACCTTGTTATGTACAGAGAATAGATGCATTCACTGGAGGATGAACCAACAGCTTTCAATCAGCTTCTGACATGATTTCAAGCTCTGCCCACCAAAGAGGAGAGTGTTTAGGCGTCGCACCATCCGGTCCCATCGCTGTGATCTCCTTCAACTTCATCGTGATCTCTCTCATCGTCGGTCTCTCTCTGGGGTCAGGATGAACACAGCTCTTGATCACTTCGAATAGTTTCTCGAATTCACTTTCGTTAAATGTCCTCAGACTTGGATCCACAAGATCCTTCACTGGTCGCCTTCTTGCAGTTAGACAGTCTGCGAGAAGGTCACTCTTTCTACCTGTCATCATCTCCATCAAAATCAATCCAAAGCTGTAGATGTTGCTTTCTAGGCCCGGTAAAGGGTTCTCGATGAGCATTTCTGCTCCTGATCCGATCTTGTTGTCAGAATCATTACTCCGGAAGCAGAAATCCGCTATTTTGGCCGCGTAATCTTCAGTTAGATAAACCGAAGAAGAGTGCAGGTTTCTATGTGGAATAGCTGGATCAAGCTGATGCATATGCTCAAGGCAGTAAGCCATGCCCACAGCTATTCTTACTCTTGTCTCCCAGTTCAAATGCTCTGCACCTTGTACTGCAAACAAGACATGCAAAATTCCGTGTCATCCAAGAAATCAGATTGAAGGACATACTGAGCAGTTGTGAAGGCAGTCACCATGTAGATGTTCAGACAAGGTTCCATTTGAAGCATACTCGAAAACCATCATTCTCGTGAAGGGCTCGTCTTCCTCACAATACCCAATTAGGTTCACAAAGTTCTTGTGGTTCACTTTTGACAGTTCCTCTATCTGGAAGCCAATTATATTGAGGCTCAGCATCCAAATGGGAGAAAAAAAAATCTAAGCTTTCTGGAAATTCTTTAGTACCTTGTTCCGAAAACTTAATTCTAACTCTTTTGACCAGGCTTTTTGAGTGGTGATAATGAATGATGTTACTGCTATCTCAACTCCACTTGACAATGTTCCTTTATAAAGAGTTCCACCAGAAAATGAACCAATTATGTTACTGAAATCTTCACAAGCTGCTTCAAGCTCTGATCGTTTGAGATTCGGAACACCTGAAAAGTGTATTTTTGGAAACATAAGCATGATCTTGTTCCATCTCCTAGTTAAAGATCAAAACTTTTAATGATTTGGCATAGCATATTACCTGTTACAAATGCTTTTTGCAGCTGCCCACTTAAACCAGTTCTCCAAGGTTTGACAGTAACAACCTTAGTGCTCCGGAAGAGGACTACGCAAATGACCGATACTAAAAGCAATGAGATTCCACCGATAATTCCAGCAAAAAGTAAAACTTTGTTATGTTTTGAGCTTGATTTCTTGTGTGATGTCTGGTCTAAGGGTGAAGTAGAGAAACTTTTAGGGTTCCTAGATGATTTTGGAGGTTGATCTCTGAAAACAGGAGCTGGTAGAGCTGGATTAGGTTTTGTGGCATGGGATGGTGGAGGAGATGGGACAAAACTTTGCAGAGAAGGTGATGGAGAGACAGATGGTGAACCCAAAGGAGAAGGGGGTGCAGAGAATAGTGAATTTGGAGACATTGCAGGTGGAGCTGAAACATGACTTGTGGGGAAGGCTGAAGGTGATGGGAACCTTTGTTGCAGCCTCCTTTCAGCAGTCTTTCTGGGTTGAGCTTCATTCCTAACAATCAGAATGTGTCATGATGAAACTGATCAGAATGTGTCATGATGAAACTGTAGGTATGAATCTATCAGAAAGTTAAGGGATGTTTGGTTCAAAAATTTCTAAAAATCTAATTATCTTATGACGGTGTTTGGTTTGCACATTTAAAAGTCTTTGGAATGTAAAAATGTAGAAAGTAGGAACGATGAAAAGTAGTTTTCTTATAGATTGAAATTTCTTAAAATCCCTGGTTCAATTCTCATTAAGAATGATTATTCTACAATCTCATGTTTGGTTGAATGATTTTATTATTCCATTAGGGATCATGTTTAGCCATTGGAAAAATTGCTGGTTCTACAATATGTAGTGAGGATTGTTGATGGATTCTCAAAATGAGGTAAATGATTCTCCATC
Source organism: Stellera chamaejasme (assembly GCA_024586325.1). Classification (NCBI taxonomy): domain Eukaryota; kingdom Viridiplantae; phylum Streptophyta; class Magnoliopsida; order Malvales; family Thymelaeaceae; genus Stellera; species Stellera chamaejasme. Next base: position 18,381,546 of record CM044986.1, read on the forward strand.
CACAACCAAACAAAGGATTTCATAGAAAATCAACACAATCCATATTCTCCAAAATTCCCAACCCAACTCCCCTAAAAGCACAGGCTTACCAAAGAAAACCTCCATAACTGTTACAAGAGGGCCTCACAGGAGCATCAGCTAACAGGTTCTTGTCCACCAGAGATTCAGAAACCAACTTAAGCTCATTTAGCTCAGGTGGGATTCTATCAAGGAACTTGTTGTTGTCAAGCAAACTGTATGAAGAAAGAAAGATATGAAAGCATTATGGGAAGATTCATATTGTGAAAAGATATATGATCCAACCAAATCAAATTAGCTGAAATTAGGTTTGATGATCATTTTATAAGGTTTTGAACATGCGATGACCATTCTGTAATGTTTATTAAAGTTTGAGGACCAATTGTAATTTTTAAAAATTTGATAACCAATATGTAAATTTTCAAAAATTTGAGAAGTAAACTGTAAGAAGAACCAAAGATGAATGCAAGTAGCTGAACTCACAGGGTGGTCAGAGTGATCTCATTAGCAAAGTCTGATAGAAAAATTCCACTGAAGTTATTGAAGCCAAGGTCCAAAACCTCCAGCTCCTTCATGTCCAAGATTTCTCTAGGAATGTCTCCATTAAATGAGTTGTTGCGTAAAAAGCTGCAATTTTTCCAGATAAAAAAATAAATAAAAAATTACAGAAGAGGAAATCCAAATTGTGTAAAAGATAATATAATCTGCTTACATGAACTTCAAGTAACCAAGATCTCTAATTTCAGGTGCTAGGGTCCCAACAAGACAAAGATCTCTCAAATCTCTGCAGGTATATAACACATCTGATTAAGATCTAATCACCCATAACTGTAGATGATCATACAAATTCAGTAGAAACCATTATGGAATTAAGTGGCTAATTACTGTAACTTAGTTGTAAAGTTACAAACTTTTGTTTTGTTACACCAAAAATAAAGCTACAATCTTTTTTAGATCAGAGCTCTCCATCTCAACAACTTCAAGATTAAGCAACAAGCAACAACCAGCCTTTCCTCCCAGAAGGAATTTCCTGGAGGAAATTCACAAAAAGTATCTTAAATCACCCCAAATATTCCTTTTTTCAAAGAAACAACAAACACAAAACGGTTTCCTTTCCACCCAACACCAACTTTTTATCTCAAATTTTCAAAATTAATCCATCCAATTTTTACCCTCACGAAATTTCCTTACAGTTTTCAAAAACTCAACTTTTTTCACAATTCTCAACGAAATGAACACGCCCCAAAAAGCCTAACAAATATATATATATATATAGAAAAGAAAAGAAGAATCTATTGTAGACATGTTGAAGGGAGAATTCCCGACCAGTCACCAGTTTTCTAAAAATCTAACTTACAAGGCCACAACTTTTTCATCCCAACATCTAACTCCCGACCAAGAGCATGGATCAGCAACCCCATTGTCCTCTACCCAATCCGACAAAGCACCAAAAGGGTCGATCACCACCCTGTCCTTACACTTCAGAAGAGCCAATCCTACAAAAAAAGAAATGAATTACTTCTAAATTACACATATTGTTTCAAAAACATACAGAAACAAGGAAACAAAAAGAACACTACCAAACACATACCTTCTCTGTTTAGACAGTAAGAGAAGCTTAAGACGAAGAACCAGATAAAAGCCACGAACAGAGTCGGTTTCAGTGGATCCATAACAGTGTTGTACGGTTTCAGCAACCCCAGAACAGGAAATGAAAAAGTGGGTTCTTCATGTTCATATTCAAGTGGGTTTCTTTTTTTTTTTTTTTCAAAAGATGAAGTTTTGTTGTCAATTTGGTCTGAGCGTTGTGCGAGTGCGTAAATGTTGGGATTAAAATTGGCTGGTGGACTCTTCTACTCTATTTATAGCGCCGCCCTTTGGTTTTCTCACGTGTGCACATACAAACCAAACCAGTCTTCTCTTGGTCATTGAATTTTGGAAATATATGTTCTTCTGTCTTAAAAGTTTTTTCATTTCGAGGAAAATAAAAAAGAAAATTGAAACGTCAAATCAATATTGCCCATATAATTCCACCAAACATGGTTTAAACCTAATTAAAGCACTTCAAAATAGCTTCTTAAAGAAAGTGTGATATTGCCCTATTTACATAAAAAACTAAAAGGGTCGGGTAAAATAGCAATCGGTCTGATTAGGTTCACGAGTCCGTTCGAACTTAGTAAGGTGTGAGGTCAGATCATTTAATAAACAAGTCTCAATTTTGGCTTGAGCAAGGTGTGAGGTCAGATCATTTAATAAACGAGTCTCAATTTTGGCTTGAGCACGAGTTCGAAACATACGACATATTTTGCTCTTGTTCGAGCTCAACCCTAAACCAGCTCGTGAGCGACTCGGTTTGTCTATAGCTTATCGATGACCTCAAAGAGTAAGAGAAGTTGAGTGTTGAGGGGGCATTACCTCCATCGACTTTTTGTTCAAGTCTCTAACAATTGAAGTTAAAGAAGGCATTACCAATGAACCATTAGTGTGCAATTATGTATTGTATCATTGGTTTTGAGTTTCTCCTAAGAGTTTCAGCTAAATTATTCTTAATTAGATTGATGGGCCAGATTCTAATTCGTATTTGGAATTGTCTTCAAATGATAATTTTGATCCCTAAATTATATTAGTGCTGATCTATTACCTCACTGACTGAAACTTTTTGATACTCTTTCGCTTTTGGCAGCTAACACATAACAATCATTGGGAAAGTGACACATGTAGTGGATACCGTTTAAAGGGTAAACGGTACGAAAACCCAAATGTAAGATTCATGATTAAAGAAATACGAATAATGCATAGCTTAGAAGCCAAGTTTCATGACTGTTAATCAAGTAGCACAAGAAATATGAAAAGAAAAGAAAAGAAAAAGAGAAAGAATTCGTGACTAGGAGATGATTTTCGGTCTTCTATATGTCAGCTCCGAGGATTTAATTACAAAACTAAATAACAAAAGTACTAAAATTTTGTTTTATTAATTCAGAGGCTTTTCGATAATCATCTCGTTAAATATTTTATTAATTTTTTTTAAAACGAATTGACTTATTTTATTAAAGATAAATCTTTACAACACAAGCTAGGAAAGAAAAGCAAATGCCACCTAATAGTGGTGCTAGAATACGTGAGCAATAAGCTTAAGAGGCTACCAATTAGCCTGCTAAACTCAACCTGATAAACCAGTCTCCAATCAGTCTCCAATTGATCATCCGGGAATAAACTCCCAACATTCAAAAACTTGAACACTATGGTTTGAGAAATCAGAGGAGGGTAAATTCTCGAACGTCAATCATCCGGGAATAAACTCTCAACATTCAAAAGCTCGAACCACTATGGTTCAAGAAATCAAATGGGGAGTAAAATTCTCGGATGTTAATCATCCGGGAATAAACTCCCAACATTCAAAAGCTCGAACCACTATGGTTCGAGAAATCAAAGGGGGAGTAAAATTATCAGATCATCTGGGAATAAACTCCCAACATTCAAAAGTTCGAACCACTGTAGTTTGAGAAATCAAAGGGGGAGTAAAATTCTCGTAAGTCAATCATCCGGGAATAAACTCCCAAAATTCAAAAGCTCGAACCATAGTGGTTCGAGAAATCAAAGGGGGAGTAAAATTCTCGTAAGTCAATCATCCAGGAATAAACTCCCAAAATTCAAAAGCTCGAACCATAGTGGTTCGAGAAATCAAAGGGGGAGTAAAATTCTCGTAAGTCAATCATCCGGGAATAAGCTCCCAACATTCAAAAGCTCGAACCACTATGGTTCGAGAAATCAAAGGGGGAGTAAAATTCTCGAATGTTAATCATCCGGGGAATAAACTACCAACATTTAAAAGCTCGAACCATAGTGGTTCAAGAAATCAAAGGGGGATTAAAATTCTCGGATGTTAATCATCCGAGAATAAACTCCCAACATTCAAGAGCTCGAACCATAGTGGCTCGGGAAATCAAAGGGGAAGTAAAATTCTCAAATGTTTGTCAGTCTCACAATGCTCCAAAAGCCTGAACCATAGCAGTTCGAGGAATCAAAAGGAAAGAAATTTCTCAAGTATTTTCATTCAAAATAGACTCAAACCATGAACGCTCAAAACAAAGAGGGATAATTCAAGAGATCTAGACACTTAGAAAATTCCGGACTCCTTCCAGTCGGCCGAATGACTGGGGGGACTTGATAGCCATTAGGCCCAATCAGCTAGATATCAAATCCCAGAAAGACCCATAAAGGAATAACAAAAGGCCAATTCAGTAGGCAAGAATAAATGCCCCATTAAAAACTCAAATAACATATAACCCGAACATCCTAAGGACATTCTCGGATCATACACACCCGGATAACCTAAAGGATATTCCCGGACCATACATATTCGGGACCCCATGACACGTGTCCTCTGACACACTATCATTCTATATTGGGATATTACAATACTGTCACTCTATTACCAGGGACTATAAAAGTACTAATCATACACACATTTCAAGGTAACTATTCACTCTCTTAATCACTCTAGTGCTATAAAATACCTTTCTTAGAATTCATCAATATTGACTTGAGCGTCAGAGTACCAAACAGAGAGCCCCCTTCTATTTCCCCTGTTTGGTGTTTTAGCTCCCCATATTTTTGCAGATTACCATGGCATCAACCAACCTCAGGACCAGGCTACGTCAGCATCAGAGAACGTTGGTGGTAGCTGCCACAGAGCCGCCACCCAACCTCACCTTCTTGTTTCCCATAGTTTTCTTGGTGTTCTTCCCATCAAAATCGATACCTGCAAGGCCTACTCCACCAATAAAGCGGGCCGGCAGCATCACACGTCGCTGAGTAGGACGTGCAGAAATGTACACCGGCCATCTTCGAATAAACCAGCCTCACCTAGACGAAAGAAACATGGATTTGTTGGGCTAGATACGCCCCTATAAGCCGCGGTGGACGGATTCCCAACTAATAGGCGGTGGAGACATGGAGAACAAAGCTTTGGCTTATGGCGAGCCAACATCACCTTGCTCATAAAGAGGCTGGATGATGGGATGCCGCCAAAAAGTGGGACAATGATGATGGCAGGAGGCAACTTTCGGCGGCCGCAAACATCAATTTGAGAAATACTTTGTTTATGTTTTTCTTTTAATGAAGATTTGAGAACGGCGACGACAAAAAATGGTGGCGAACAATATCTATGGTTGTGACGGAGATGACATCGTTGATCAGAAATGAGACGGAAGATGAGATGGCTGGCGACGGCTGCGATAGAATATTTTATTAATTTAACTGTTACTATCTCTTTTACATTTGAAATTAATATCATTCCAAAGAAGACATGTGATATTTGAAATGATCTAATCCATTTGAAACGAAAAACTTTAAAAAAAAATTCATTCTTTAGAAAGTCTTAAATGTATTATAACATTCTCTCTGCCAAAGTTGAATTGTAATGAGGGTGACATTATTCATGTCTCGGTTCAGTTCGAGACTTTGACAGTAGGGACAACCATGTACAGATTGTGATCAACCAATGGATGAGGTTTCATTATGACGGTTTACTTTTATGTTACTTGGCCAGTAATGATATGTTTATAAAAATTTGTTATTATGAATGAGAATTCATGGTTACTGCTAACGTAATATGAACCTATAGGATCACATGCACATCAATACAGTTTATGACTGATTTGACCAGAAGCAAAACCTTAGGAAAGTAAGTGTCAACTTTTGGAAATTAAGTTGGGCATCTGATCCCATAGAAGAGGGGCACATAGAAAATTGTAAGTTGTTGGATCACCGTGTGCATGATGGAGCTTTTGTATTGCCATGTGTAGCGCCAGAAAGCGGTACAAAGCTCCCCCCAAGCACTCAACGCTACAGAGTTGGTCCATTTTTCACTTTTAGTGCCTTTGCAGCGTCTATTGACAGTACAAAATGTTCCTAGCTAACACCATTATTATTCGTGTCTTTGTAGCGCCATTGTAGTGTACAAAAGCGTTAGAAAGGTCTTTTAAATGCATCTTCTTCTTCTTTAAATATGTTGTGAATTTATATCCAAGGCAACTGACACTTATTTTCTCTTACAAAGAGTGATTCCAACTCTGTAGGCAACAAAATGATTTTTCTTCCATGAGGAAAATTTGTCCTCTTTTCCGATGACAACCGACAATTTTCTCTTACTATAAAAGTTTCCAAATCCGAAGGCAACAAAATTAAAATTTCTCTTAAATGAAGAGAATTTTGTTTCAATGTCAACAAAATATTTCTTCTTTCCTAAGAGAAAGTTTTCATCTCTTACCGTAACATAAAACAAGTTGAAATTTTGATGGGATAAATACAAAATTTTCTTTTTCAAAATTCTGTAAATTCTTTCACAAGAAATCATACTTTAAAATGGAGATAAATAAATCCATTCTTGCAAAAGAACTATAAAATGCATCTCTACTAATTTTCCAAAATAATTTCATGGAATGAAACTTTTGTCAAAATTTTTTCTTATATGTCAAATAAACTATTTGAACATCATGATTTGTATGAAATATACCTCAACCATAATTGTACAATTTGTACCTTGACCATCTTTGTACTTGCTTCCACTTCCACCGTTGGAAACACTCACAACGACAGGTTTTGAGATCGTTTTCACGAATCCAAGAATCATATAATCCGTTTTAAGATTGTAGAGAAAATTTTCCAATAAATCAATAAGAAAATATTCACGATGACGAAAAATCAATATAAGACATTACATGTACATGATTAAATAAATTTCAATTTCCTCATATTGCAAAATTGTAATTCTAAGTATTACTCCAACCCCTTTTTAATTGAGACGTTTGACTTTTAATACTTTGTTTGAATCCTTGTTCTCATGTCATGCGATGTGCTCTAGGGTTTCACAAACTCATCAATGTCACCACCGCCGCATGGCAGAGCGGGGTGGCTGACGTTCTTGGCTTCCTTCTCGGTATCTCCTGTTTAAGTGCGCCCTTCCGCTGGTCTGAGTTCCTTTTGCTTATCAATGCTCTCTGAGTCAAGCCGACGCCTCTTTGCTCTCGGAGGCCTCCCTCCTCCGCCATGCCGCTTTTGCGCTGTGACCAGGGCCCTTCCCTGGCATCGCTATACCGGTTTTTTTGAGATCTAGTGGCATGGTGTTGTGATCCTAAATCTAGCAGGCAAAGAGCTAAATCTAAAGTCATAACTCCCAGGATCTTTTGGCGTTTTTAAAAGAAATAAAACTTGTAAAATAAGTAATTGGATAGTAAAGGTTTTGTAAATCTACAATTACAAACCAAAGTTTAGAGAAGTGAGTTTAAGAGTTACCAATAAGAAAGGAAAATACCAAACCATTTTGAAGATAAACCTAGCCTAAGGGTTGTTGGTCTTCATGCTTCATTGGCAGCAGCTCTTCCTGCCTTTAGCATCCTCTTCTTGAATCCTCTTGTCCAACCTTGGTCCTTAGCCTGGTTCCCTCCAACCCAACATGGAAAGAGTGAGTGACTTGCACAATAACAATTAGATCATAAAGTAACTTGAGAAGAGGAAAGAGAGGGAACAGAGTACTTACAGCTGTGTGGAGTGCACCCCCGCCAGGAAAAGCAAGTGTTTCTTCTCACTGACTCGGCTAGATGCCTAATTTCAAGCTTTAACTTCATCTTTCCAGTAATTCAGTTTCTCAGTTATTGATTACAAGTATACTTAAGCATGTTTCTCAATGATAAAAGAAAAGGGTTCGGTATCACTCACAACTGATTTTCAGTTATCGTTATAACAGTAGTAATTCGGTATTCAAGTTAATACATTCCTCAATGTAAGCATCCATAAAAGAACTGTAAAAAAGAACTTGAAAAAAAATAGGATGAGAACAAAAGCATCCATAAAAGAAACGAACTTGTCATGCCAAGAAGAGTACCTGAAAAGATGAGTTCTGAATGCAAAGTAATTTGGTAGGTACCATCATTCTATACCTGAAGAGTAGTCACTCGCCATTTCTAATTATAAGAAATTTTCAACTGAAAAATAAAGAAAAAAACCACTGATAGTCTATAGATATCATGAAAAAAAAACTGAAAAGAATAATAACCTGATCAATAAATGAAAAGAATCTACTTATTCATCCATGAGCTAAAATAACAAATAGCACAAAAGTTTAGAACTTGAACATACCTCAGCTTTGTTCCATGAATGATGTATAACTTTGACGTTGGTTCAAGGTCATACACATCAAGAGCCCATGTCACAGTCTTCTTCTTTGGACTGATCAAACCTTGTTTCTCACAGCCACCTTTTAGAGTGGATACCAAGTTCAATGAAGTTAGTAGTAAATCAATCAAAGCCATGATGAGATTAGCAACAAAGAGAAAGAAGAACAAATAAAAGATAGCATAATGGTATGCTCATATAGCTAATCACACACAATTAAAATCTTAATTTACTGCTCATCCCATCTGTGATGCCACCTCAGCAGATCAAATTTTAAAATGAATCAGAATTTTTAGAAAGGGATCAAAACTCAGGTGCACAGTTGCTCAAATAGCTAATCACACACAATTAAAATCTTAATTTACTGTTCATCCCATCAAATCAAGTTTCTAAATGTAAAGATGTTAATAGGTTGAAGCCTTAACTAGTAGTGTGAGTACTTGAGTTTTAACACAATCAATAATATCTTCCTAATACTTAACAAGTAGTTTTATGTTCTATTTCTATTCAATCACATACTCTTGATTAAGGTGAGAACTACTTCTAAAACAGGGAATTCCAAAAGAACATGCAGGTCCTTTAATTAATGATAAATGAACCTATAAAGTTCTAAAAATTTGAAAGCACCCAGAGGAGAAAACAAGGAAATAAGTAGTCCTCCCACTTGGCCACCTTCTTGCCTGCTTGCTTCACCAGTTTGGGTGTGTTCTTGCCCAAGTGGACTGTCCATGTGAAGCGCCGATTCAATATAGCTTTTGTGTATGAGTGCTTTTTGTGTGGCTAGCTGTTCCAACACAATCGAGGAGAATAAGTGTGCAAGTCGCACACGGACGACAGAAAAATAGATAGGCGACGTCTGTTGGCTCGAGCTCGCCATTGGCTTGGTCTTTTCCGTGGGTTTGGGACACCAAAGTGCTTTGCGCCGCCAAGCTTGGGCGATGGTTCTCGTTTCCTTGTGAAGGCGTCATCAGCTTCCGGTTCCACTCTTGATTCTTGCGATCTCTCTCATCAATTCCGATTAACCCTTGACAATCGTGAACCTGAATTTCCAAGGGCTTGGCTCCTCAAGCACGGTTGCAGCACTGCGTAAGATGTGCAACAACATCAAACCGGCGTCCCCTCCTGCCTAAACTCGCAACGGCTAGCGCTGTCGTTTTTCGCACCGGGGTTTTTCGACGGGAGTCGCCACCAATCTATTTGTGATAGGTCGATTGGGAACCTAAACGGTCTACGTGAAACTCGAGGGTCCGTTAGTCAATTACATACAAAAATAATCAATTTTTCATATGCCCAGAAATTGGTACCACAGATTTTATTTCTATTTTTCTTTCACTTGATTTTATTAAACAATTAGAAGAAATCATAGGAAATTAGTGAGAAAATTGAAAGGAAAACTAATAATTTACATGCCACATTTAATATGCTATATGGCGTCTAAAACATATCATTAACCCAACTCCCATAAAATTCATCATGCCAAAAGTCCAAGATTTACCGCACATGTGTGGATGGTTTGAACATATATGAGACAAAAAAAGCATGAGAATTAACATTTCAAGCCTCATTCCTAAACTATCGGTTCCTTTTTAGCGATGGTATAAGTGCAACATATCATAAACCGAGGAATTTAATGAGAAACGGAATAATCCCTAAGGACTGAAGTGCAATTTTACAACAAAATAAAAAAAAACGGAACCAGCACAAAACGCCTTCTGTACCTAAATCGCGAAGATTGAACGCGAGCAGAGGCGAGGAGCTCTGGCGGATTCCGGCGAACGACGAGGCGAGCGGTGGCGACGGCACTGCTGAGGGTCTGATGCTCGGTGGTTAGCCGATGGGACGGCGACTGGACCTGGCGAAGAGGACACTGAAGCTTTCGCAACAGAGAAAGCAGAGGCGAATCTCGATGATGAAATCGACGCCGGTTTGGTGCGGAGAGGCCGGAAGCGAGTTGGATGAGATGCAAGCTAGCACGAACACCTCCAAAATCAGAAAAGCCCCAATTTTCTTCTACTGATTTTTGAACGAATTTGAACTGCTGCGATTTTCGTTTTTGCTGAGGTTTGTTCTCTGTGATTGTTCTTGATGAAATGCTCTGTTGATTGTTGCTTCTGTGGTTGATGATTAATAGCAAGAGTTGGGACGGTTTCCTTCCCACGACTTCACCAACCGCCCGATCGTGTGCGAGGAGAGGAATGCGAATCAAGTCCGCAAGCGTCGCCGCCGGTGAGAGGCTCGTTCACCACGATCGTTCCTGCAACAGAAGAACATAAGTGGGAAAACCATTGACTTAGCCCCCAATTTTGTGTAACATTCACTTCAGTGCCCAATTTTTACCTGATTTTCAAATTAACCCCGAGTTGTTCCAATTTTATCACTAACGAGCCATTTCTTTCCTAATTAATCCCTTGAGCCCTTACACAAAAGACTTTCAAAATCTTTGGGACAAAATTGGGTGTCAACAGCTGCCCCCCTTTGCATGATTTATGAGAAATGAAGCATGCAAAGCAAATTGACCTAAATTTTGTCCCGCGAATAACAAGAACCTTCTCGTTATTCGTGAAGAAAAGAAACTTTTCCTTTCTTCGTCTCAATAAGAACCTTCTTATCGAGTGGAATAGCGGAAACCTTCCCGCGATTCGGGGCTAGGAACCTTCCTTGCCCAAAGGTGTGAGGCCGAGAACCTTCTCGTTTCCTCTGATAAAGACGACAAATGAAGCCAGAGAACCTTCCATGCTTCTCTCAATAAGAACCTTCCTATTGAGTTGAAATAGCAGAAACCTTCCCGCGATTCAGGGCTAGGAACCTTCTTTGCCCAAAGGTGTGAGGTCGAGAACCTTCTCGTTCCCTCAAAAAAAGATGATAAATGAAGCGACGGAACCTTCCATGCTTCTCTCAATAAGAACCTTCCTATTGAGTTTGAATAGCGGAAACCTTCCCGCTATTCGAGGCTAAGGAACCTTCCTTACCTCAAAGAAAATCTGCTAGGTAGAGAACTCTCTCTTTTACCACCTAGTTTCGGGTTGCGAGGTAGGAACCTTCCCTTTTGCCACCTCAAATTACTTTTCCTATCTTATCCTGTCCTGAATTTGGGTTACTAGGTAGAGAACTTTCTCTTTTTGCCACCTAGATTTGAATTGCGAGGTAGGGAACCTTCCCTTTTTGCCACCTCGAACTGCTTTGAGGTAGGAAACCTTCCCTTACCTTTAGTGAAAATCTGGTTAATTTGAGATTGATGAGAAGTTTGACAAAATGACTGAACTTCCAAAAATGAGAAATCCCACGAAACGAGCGACTTTCCAAAAATGCGACGAAGTCTTGACAAAACGACTAAACTTCGAAAAAAATAAGAATGACATGAGCCTTCTTACCATCCTGCATTGCAAGAGAAACTTTTCTCTGTGGGAATAGATTAAGGAACTTTCCTTACCTGTCTTGATGAAAATTTTGGCTGATCTTGGAAAATGTTAAAAATAGTAAGAACTTTCTTACCATACCGGGAGAGAAACCTTTCTCTCTGACCTTAGGCAAAGTACCCTTCATTCTCTTCGAGTGAAAGATATTCCTAGTTGATATCTTTGATCCCAGATTGCCTTACTTGATTACCGTTGATCCAAGTCTTTCCTTGATGGTTCCTTGAAAACCTGTATTTGAGAATGAGTGATGACAAAGTGCATGATACATGATGCCCATGATGCATGACTTTTAAAATTCCTGATGCTTGAAGTGATTTATGAAACCTTCGCAAAATCCAAAATGCTCTTCAATGAAAACAAATGGTGCATGATAGATGCAATAACCTTTTCTTAAGCTTACCCCATGGATGCCTGTGGTCTTACCTCGCCTTCAAAAGTTTTTCTCTCTCCCTTTTTTTCATTCCTTGATTCTTTTGGCCTTAAAAACAATTATATGAGTGAATAATCCACTTGCCCCCAAATGTGATCATAAAATCGTCTATCCTCCTCAAATGTCTTTAAACCATATCCTTACGTCCGATCCATGCCCATTAATGTCAATGGTTGATCCTTAAAGACAACTCTTATCAATTTGCAGAGCTTGACAAAATATATGATGGTCTTTGTGTAATCATTAAAAACTGTTATTCTTTCCCTTTTCCACTTGAAGAAGTAGAATGTGCGGGGATAGCGAAAGGGCTTCATAGTATGAAGGATATTTTTGGGTGGACGTCGAGGTGAAGAACAAACATCAGTTGAAATAATTTTGTAAGGTTAATGCCATCCACTGATGTGGGGTTGGTGAAAAATAGGGTGGTTTAGGCGAAAGACCTTGTAATGTCACCACTCAGCTACTTGACTTCTTTGAAAAACCTGGTAGTGTCCGTCACGAAATCATCGCCTTATCCAATGAGAACAACCTCAAAATGTTGCCCCCCAATTCTCGTAAAGTGTGGAATTGCTACTCAGAAACTCGAAAAGTGGTTGATAGTGCTTGAGATGTATGTTGCCCCCCGGGTAATTGAGCGGGTGAAAAATGCCTTCATTCTAAACCGCCTTCACAGGTTTTCAGTTTAGATTTCATGACTCACCATTCTTCTTTCTTCTTTTTTTCTTTTCTCTTTTTTTTTTCTTTTTTCTCCGGGTCGGACCTTGTTTGACTTGCATTTTTTAGTCATTTTCATGCGAGCGTAAATAGTTGTTGCTACCTAGGCCCGATTACTTCTGACTAAAATGCAAAGACAAATGGCTACTAGCGCTATTCATAACTTCAGCCCTTTTCGAGCTAAAGACAGCGGAATAGAATTTACTTTGACCCTTTTTCCTATATCTTCATGTTCTCTTTGAGCCCTGACTATTGATGTGTCGAAGGCCTTTTGATCCGATGATCTCAAATACCCCCCCATTTTCGGATAATGAGGTTCTTTCCTTTGAAGGAATCCTTGTGGTGAATGGAAAGTCCATGGTCAAAAAGAGCTTTTCTGAAGGCTTGTTTGGCCGACATTTTTTGCAGGTGACACTTCTCTGAAAAATGAACTTCGCAACAAAAGTTAAAGCGCATTTACACTGAAATCACTTCCATTAGATATAGCGACGTCTTCGAGATAACCACTACCAAGTCTTCTTCTTAACTCGCTGGTGACATTCTTTATCTTTGGGACTGGGTGGAAGGATATTGAAAAGAGAACATGGGTTCTATGATGTGATTTTCTTAGCGAAGGATGCAAAAGTGCGCATTTTACCCATTCTCGTATCAAGGAAATAATAATGAGATATCCGTTCCAACAAAGACAATACCCAGTTCCGGACTCAATCTAGAGAATTCGACTTTCAAGTTATATTGGAAAGCTCTCAAAGATTTGAGTGAATTCAAAGACTTCCCAATTGATCACCAATTTGCATGAACCGACGTGTTAGGTCTAGCTTAAAGACTACTTAGAAATTATATTTCCATGCCATAATCGGGGTCATCGAACACTTCACATCATAAAATTGTTTTAAAGGTCCTTAATGTTCACATTTTTTTCTTGCAACCAACATGCTCCCTCTTTTAGAATTTGCAATTATGAGTCCCAGAAACAAATTATTGAATGCATGAATGACGTGCAATTTTAAAGATGCGTCATTATCGGTTAGAAACAAATATGATGCATGCGAATGCCATGAGAGAAAAAGAAAAAAGAACACCAATTAGTACAGTGATAATGTATAAGTATGAATAACAAATGATGGAATTGACGATTGATGAAAGAAATGGCTCCCTTTATACAAAAATATCGGTCGAGTGTAGAGTCCGGTACGTGTTCCACCAAGAATTTGATATTGTCTGTTCTTTTGAATCAATTCATGCTAACCACAATCCACACAGATTATAGCATATGACACGTTTGCAAAGCCAGCGATGAAATAATGAGGTTAGTGACACAAGTGAAAAAAAATGTTACTGATTCACCTCAAGCAAACATCGGGTGTCCTATTCTATTCGGATCAAATCTAGTGGAAAGAACTATGGTCATTATATGCACGGGTGGAATTTGAAAGAAAGGTCAAGGGTAGGTTCCCGAATCCCTTTTACTAAGTTCTATCGAACTAGAAAAGACCTAATTCCTTACCCACGAGGGTTATGTAAGGAAAGATTAATTCGGGTCGCAGCTTTCGCGGTTCCATTGGGTGACTACCGCCACACCCGAACAACGCTACTAACCACTACGGTCTAGAGAAAGCGCGGTGACTATTGCCACACACGACTAGCCTATCCCGGATGTTTCACAAAAACGAGGTTATGACGAGCTTGGGAAGAGAGCTCGATGTCATGTATGTCACAAGACAATATAACATGTAAAAAAGAGTGACAGAGCAAAAAAATAAAATAAAAATCAAGTGAAGAAAAAATAAAACAAACCTTTGATGTGGCCAGACTTTCCCCAGCGGAGTCGCCAGCTGTAGCGACGGGGTTTTTCGACGGGAGTCGCCACCAATCTATTTGTGATAGGTCGATTGGGAACCTAAACGGTCTACGTGAAACTCGAGGGTCCGTTAGTCAATTACATACAAAAATAATCAAATTTTCATATGCCCAGAAATTGGTACCACAGGTTTAATTTCTATTTTTCTTTCACTTGATTTTATTAAACAATTAGAAGAAATCATAGGAAATTAGTGAGAAAATTGAAAGGAAAACTAATAATTTACATGCCACATTTAATATGCTATATGGCGTCTAAAACATATCATTAACCCAACTCCCATAAAATTCATCATGCCAAAAGTCCAAGATTTACCGCACATGTGTGGATGGTTTGAACATATATGAGACAAAAAAAGCATGAGAATTAACATTTCAAGCCTCATTCCTAAACTATCGGTTCCTTTTTAGCGATGGTATAAGTGCAACATATCATAAACCGAGGAATTTAATGAGAAAAGGAATAATCCCTAAGGACTGAAGTGCAATTTTACAACAAAATAAAAATGAAACCAGCACAAAACACCTTCTGTACCTAAATCGCGAAGATTGAACGCGAGCAGAGGCGAGGAGCTTTGGCGGATTCCGGCGAACAACGAGGCGAGCGGTGGCGACGGCACTGCTGAGGGTCTGATGCTCGGTGGTTAGCCGATGGGACGGCGACTGGACCTGGCGAAGAGGACGCCGAAGCTTTCGCAACAGAGAAGGCGGAGGCGAATTCCGATGATGAAACCGACGCCGGTTTGGTGCGGAGAGGCCGGAAACGAGTTGGATGAGATGCAAGCTAGCACGAACACCTCCAAAATCGGAAAAGCCCCGATTTTCTTTGCTGATTTTTGCACGAATCTTTGCTGCTGTGATTTTCGTTTTTGCTGAGGTTTGTTCTCTGTGATTGTTCTTGATGAAATGCTCTGTTGATTGTTGCTTCTGTGGTTGATGATTAATAGCAAGAGTTGGGACGGTTTCCTTCCCACGACTTCACCAACCGCCCGATCGTGTGCGAGGAGAGGAATGCGAATCAAGTCCGCAAGCGTCGCCGCCGGTGAGAGGCTCGTTCACCACGATCGTTCCTGCAACAGAAGAACATAAGTGGGAAAACCATTGACTTAGCCCCCAATTTTGTGTAACATTCACTTCAGTGCCCAATTTTTACCTGATTTTCAAATTAACCCCGAGTTGTTCCAATTTTATCACTAACGAGCCATTTCTTTCCTAATTAATCCCTTGAGCCCTTACACAAAAGACTTTCAAAATCTTTGGGACAAAATTGGGTGTCAACAGCACCCAATTGCGTCGTTTCCACTAACCGGTCCCTGTGCATGTGTGGCCTTGTTATTGTCGCCGTTTCGATTTCCCAGGTGCTGGTCAGCTCCGCAGTGCCGGCATGCCGCTCTATTTCGTGTTTCTGGTGGTGGGCGGTTTGGCGGGCTGCCTCACCCCACCTAGAGCCATGATCGTATAGTTCTGGGATTTGTTGGCTATGAGGGCTAGTCAGCAAATCTCAGTTTTTTTGTTTATTTGGTTCCTCTGTTTAGGTTTCTTTATTTCGTTTAGACTTCATTTACTTTTGCTTTGTTTAGTTTATTATTATGTAGGTGGGTTGCTTTGGTTGCCACTACTTCTGCTATCAGTTCTCTCATTAACCCATTACGGTACGCTGGTACTATTTAATCAAATCTTTGCTCCTTAAACGTTTGCTCCAATCCTTGTTTGTTGATGAAGATGGATGAACATCAAGGATTCTCCTTAATGGTGACGAATGGAGATGATGATGTAGAAGACTCCTTGAACACCAAGAGGAAGAGCATGGGCATATATGATGAATACGCCAAGAGGTTGACTGTGTTGAAGAGGACACAATATTTATCCAGCCTCAATGCTCCAAGGATTTGCAACAAAATTTAACACAAATTTGAGAGAAGATGGAGAAAAAGAAGATGACAAGAATTTTGTGGTCAAGTGTATGAGCAAATGGCCATTCTTCTCATCTATTTATAGATGGAGAAATGGTCATGCGAGCTACCCAAATAACTCACTATAAAGTTGCCCATTAAATTCTCATAACACCTCATTTTGTAATAACCACTCAAATTCTCATTTCACAAGTAAATGGCCAATTTATGCCTTTAAAACTCCTACATAAAATCGGTCAGCACATGTAATCTTTATAGGGAATTGTTCTATGGTGTAAGGTGCATACACCTTATCCCACAAATGCATCAAAATTACCAAAATACCCCTGTTTAAAGGTGTTAAAGGTGGTTATATTTATCAAATGAGGTTGTAATTACACAAAATAGTTCCAATCAATTTCATTTCACATAATTGAGCTATTTTAAGCTCATTATTGCACTTTTACTAAAATACTCCTACTTTGATAAAAGATGTCATAATAATATCTTCTTCTTTAAGATTAGCTCAAATGAGCTGAGGTTAGTTACCTTTAACTAACTTGAGCTGGTAGGAGTTAACCAAAACTACTTTTAATTGTAGTGAGCTGACTCTAAGGTTCGTTACCTTTAACTAACATGTGATGACTGATAAGTGCAAATTGTTATATATTTTATACTCTCAATTTTGCAATATAAACTCATTTAAATTGCTATGTTCTTATTATTTTGTGCAAGAATTTTGTAGGATTTCACTTTAGGAGGTATTGGAGCAAAATTGAGGAGTTCAAGGCTAAATTGGTGAGATAATGGAAGTTGGAGGTAAATTAGAATAAAAGATGGAAGCTTGTGACTAAAGTGACACAAGCGAGAAGTTTTGGGTCAAAGAGAGCAAATAATGAAACTATGAGGACATGATGACTAATTGGGCCCATATGTTGCATTCATAGTCCAATTTGGACTAGGTTTCATGTAAAAACAGCAAATTCGGCCAAAAAGGAGAGCAAGGACACAAATAGAGGCTGAGCAAAACTGGAGAAATTGATCACTATTCTTCACCGTTTTCATCCTAAAATTTCTGATTTCATTTTTTTATTATTTCTTGCCATTGAACATGTTTAGTGGCTAGTTTTCTCATTACTTTATGGGATTAATTCATGAAGCTTAACTGTAGGATTTGATACTTTAATTCTATATATTATTTCTCCATAATGCATGTTTAATTACTCGGATGGTTTATGCATTATTCTTAAGTACATAGAATATTTATGGTATGCTTCTCTTAGACATAAGGGAGTATTACTAGACCACAGAGTAATTAGGCTAGATTTGGTTGTGAAGTAACGACTTGCAACGGATTAGGAAGAAGATAGATCACTTGAACTATTAAAGTGAAGCGACGGCTTGCTTTAATTTCCTAGGTGAAACCTCGACAGAGGACATTTAGAATTGATAAATCGACTTACATATTGAGAGTAATAATTATAGATAAAACTAAAGTGTCAATCTGAAAGTTAAGTGGATCGTTAATCCTAAAAAGTAGCTTAATCTATTGAATTTCTTCACCATTGCAACTTTTGTTAATTAGTTAGCTCATTAATTAATTCAATCAATCCAAAAAATCAATCAACATTTCTTTTCAATTTAATAATTCTTATACAATTTGCTAGAATCATAAGTCCTTGTGGATTCGACTTGATACTCACCGGATTTACTACTTTTTTGACCACCGTACATTTGCGGTGTTACAACCAAGTTTTTGAAGCCGTTGCCGGGGACTTGTTTCTTTTCTTGCTATTTGTGTTTGAGTTACATTGCATATACTACTTTTTGTCACTTATTTTTTTGAGAAAAAAAATGGAAGATCAAGTGGAAGATAAGATCCAACGTTTGTTGAAGTAGACAGATTTCATAATTAAGTATTGGGTCAAGGATTATCAAGTGTCAGATAATAGTTTCCTTGGAATTGGGAAAATCGATCCGGTAGAGCAGTTGTTCAAAGAAAACTTCACTCAATTGAAAGAATTGTTTGACAAATGTACCTTGATTGAGTTAAGTGAGGGGTTCAAGCAAAATTGGAGAAGAATAACTACAGAGTTTCAAGAAATATATGACCAGATCGAAAAATTTGAGAGGTTGGTTAATCTTGACAAATGTGACAATGGATTTTGAGAAAGAGGTTACATGTGTTGAAAATGAATCAGCAGCCATGAAAGAACAAGAGTCGGAACCCTCAAATGAACTTTTAAGGGAAGGTAATTTCTTTCCCCAATCTGATTTTTTGATTCAAGTTGATGTCATGATGGGTAGTGATGTTTTAATTGTTGATGATGGTGATACAATTATTGATGATGATTCAATTTTTGATGATGAGTCTAAATCGATGCATGAACCTCTTCCTACACTTGATGTGTCTAGCCATGATAGCTTAGACTTAGGAGATTCTATTATCACTCATGATAAATATCTTGACCCATATGCTATGTTTATTTGTATGCCAAAATTGGACGAAAGAAAAATTCTTCAGAATGTTCTTTTCAATCCATGCTTAGTAAGACTTGTATCCAATTTTATTGAGCCTCCAAAGATGATGATTAAAATTGTTCATGAAAAGCATACTATGAGTGTGAAAATGGATGCTACATCTGTTAGTGGATTAAATGAGAAGTGTGAAAAAGTCTAGATTGATATTTGATCCTGCTGTGTACAAGAACCTTTTGATTTTAGACCCGAGGATAAAGAGACATGATAGGAACCATGTTGCCCATGATTTGTGTGATTCATATTTTATGCATGCCAAGAACTTGAGCTTTGATAAAAGTAGGGGACATGTTCTATTATTTGGTTATTCTCGGTTTAAAGGGTGGTTGTTTTGGTTGAAAAGAAATCATGTCATGGTCTCCCTTTATAATTTTTTTATTATTATGGTAGTCTTATCGTGAAGATTACTAACTTGGCCATGGAGAAAGGGCCTCACGAGTTTTGCAGATATAGAGGATTCAAGTTTGACAATAGAGAAAAGTCGATGTTGGAGCATTTCAACGGTTGGGTCGGTTCTACATGGAAACATCCTAAGGGTGTCACATGAGTCTTACTGATGGGACTGTCGAGCTAGCGACATTAAACCAAGCTAATTAGTAGTAGATTTTTATTATCAAACTTTTTTAGTAGTATTTAGAGTTTAAATGATAATTTTGGGTCTGGATGCAGGTGATGAAGGCAAGAATGAGCTTAGGAAATTTTCTCAAAAGAATGTTGGAGGTATGGGGAGATGAGTGGACTAAAAACATGATAATCATTAGTGGAATCCAATTTTGAAGTCTTTACATTCATTTTATGGATTTGAAGTATGAAGATAAGTTGTAGCTTTATCTCTTAGCTACAAGTGAGCTTTTGAATCACATCAATCGGATATCGGAGCACAAATTTATGGCCAAATTACGGAGGTTTAGTCAAACTGATAGAAAATTCGCATGCTTGTCGCGGTCAAATAGTGTTTTTCGCATTAAAAACGCGTCTTTGTGGCTTTGCCATTATTCCGGAAATTTTTGCGATGGGCGAACAAGTTTCGCTACCGCGAAAGTCAGATGACGGACAAAACTTCAAATGACCATAACTTTTGTTACAGGTGTCCATTTTTCGTCCATAATATATCAATCTGAAGAGAAAAATGAACTCTATCCATCCATGAAGTCCTTTTCACCAGATTTGAATACTATTGGTACTAATTCCAATGAAAATATCCTGGGACATGGAACGAGGACCTAACTTAGTCTCCCAGGTATGACTTTCGATTCTTTTCTCTCTTTTACCCTTTCTAACATTGTGAACAATGTATATTTCAAGTTTGGGGGGTTGATTATGGTTGCTGTGATCATTGGAATGATTGCATGCATAATTACTATGATATCTTGCGCATTACTTGCTACTATAGGAATACATATTTATAATTTATTAAAAATTGAAAGAAAAAAAAGAAAACAAAAAAATTTAAAAATTTAAAAATAGTAGTGTTAATGCATGTAGTATTTAGGTTGCATTTTAGGGACCCCAATGCTCCAATAAGTTGAATTTTAATCCATAACCTTCATTGATTTATATATTTATGAGCTTATAGGTGGTAGAAAATTGTATTCAACGCTTTAAATGGAGATTCAACCTGTGAAATTTTGAGCCTAATTATGCATGAATTGTGTGAATTGTTCTTTCATGCGAATATCTTGCTAAGTATTAGAACTGGAACTTGCTTGCTTGGAATTGTTATAAATTTACATATGTTGTATGTTAAGCCGGGACGACGGTGGCAAATTAGGATGAGCCTGTTATCTAAATAGCCAACCTGTAATGAATTTCCATTAGATGAACCCCTTTGAGCCTTAAAGTCAGATTCTTTGTTCACCCACATTTTAAGCTATTCTGTTCTCTTGTATTACCTTTTGTCCTTGAAACTTCGTGAGCAGTTTATTTTGGGCATGGGTATGAAATTTTTGTGGGATATTTAAACTTTGAATTTGGGGGTGCTATACATTGTTGTGCTATGTGAGTGGTCAATGATAGTTCTGAAAAAGTGTGTGCCTAAGTTCTGAAAAAAAATAGAAAAAAATAGAAAAAAAATGTGAAATTAAGAAAAGAGACACTTGAAATTATTGTTTATACCAGAATTGTCACAAAGGTTGAAAAAGTGCAATTATGTAAAATTGGTGTGAAGCTTGCAAAAGAAGCAAGTATTAGTGTGGATCATATGTAATTATTATTTTTCTTTAGTGCCCAAATGCTTGTAAGCTCAAAAAAGTTTCAAATAACCTCCACCTAATGAAATCCTTTAACCGATGTCCGCTGTCACCAAGCTACGCTTCATTACAGCCCTATGGAAAGACCACCTGACTGGTAAGACATGCAATCATTTCATTCGGAAAGAATGAATAGAGCAGTTTTGGTTACCTTGCAAGCCTATTGATGAGTGTGTGAAAATACACTCTCACTATATTATTTTTGAACTTAAATGTGAGTAAATAAAAATAAAAATCACTGAGAGTAATGCATATTTTATATTGAATTATTATTTATTATAAGATATTTCTAAATATATTGTAATGTTTATAATGCAGATTATGGAAAATGTAGTGCAGCCAATTGAAGAAAAACAAGTGTGGGCCTAGCTAGCTTGATCCAATCGGTCAACAAAGGGATAAAAAGAAAAGAAAGTGTAAAAAAGAAACAAAAAGGAAAAAGGAAGAGGGCAAAAGGAGATAAGGTCTGAAAACGTACAAGCTTATTAAATTCAAACAAAGCAAAGCAAAGAGGCGTGAGCAGTGCAGCAAATTATGGTCTGTTCAGTTCTAATTCTTGTTGGATTTTTATTAGTGAGATATATGGGTAACTAATTTCTTGTAAGGCTATGGTTGAACTTGTATATGGATAATATTTTATTTATCCTAAATTATTAAACAGATTTGAAAATTATAATTCTTTGATTGATTTTTCTCAGATATATATTGGATTTTCTTCTCCAAATAATTATAGGTTTATATTATTCATGGGTTCAGTCATGCTTTTCCCATTGAGTGGCTGATTCTATAATTATGTTTTGATTGATTATTTATCTATATGGATTTAGTTCTCTGCTGCGGTATTGCCTCTAGGTATATTGTCGTCACTGAATTTTCTCAGTAGTGATAATAATTTATGTGCTTTAAAGGTTGATAATAATTTATCAAAGAATTGTAGTTAATCCACCTTGGTTTATAAATATTTATCTTGAAAATTTTGTGGAACTTGGACTTCATTCAAATTGGAATAATTAAAATATTAAACTTGTGCAAGAGATTCCGACTCTTTACTGTTGGTCAAATTGAAGTACTTTCTCCAATTAATTTTTTGGTTGTTTTTATAATCTCCTTCAAAATTCAATTCCTATTTCAAAAAATCACTAAATATTTTCTTTCAGTTTAATTATTCTTTCTAGTATTTTCTTTACTTTGTCTCTCTGTGGAATCGACACCCCAAAGCTATGCTACAACTACCACGTTATTCTTTGGGCGTAATCACCTATGATTGAAGATGCTTAGTAATATCACTATACACACGTGCACACCCACTTCACAGAGTGAAACACTTACGGAGTGACCCTTTGTTTATTGATTTGAGTACAAAGTCCTAAAACGTATTTGATCATTAATATGTTTAGAGATGTGTGGTTCTCGATGATGATTGAACTTGAGTGGGCATTGGTAGCTTGCTTGATATGTTTGTTTAGTTTTAGGATTGCATTTAGGTAGAATTGCTAAGGAGTAGAAATTGTTTGAGTTTGGAGGTATTTGATAAGTGCAATATGTTATACATTTTATACTCTCAATTTTGCATATAAACTCATTTAAATTGCTATGTTCTTATTATTTTGTGCAAGAATTCTGTAGGATTTCACTTTATGAGGTATTGGAGCAAAATTGAGGAGTTCAAGGCTAAATTGGCAAGATAATTGAAGTTGGAGGCAAATTAGAATGAAAGATGAAATCTTGTGACTAAAGTGACACAAGTGAGAAGTTTTGGGTCAAAGAGAGCAACTAATGAAACTATGAGGACATGATGGCTAATTGGGCCCATATGTTGCATTCATATCCCAGTTTGGACTAGGTTTCACATGAAAAGGCAGCCAACAAGCATTGGCCAAGGCATTCAGCTAGTTCGGCCGAAAAGGAGAGCAAAGACACAAACAGAGGCTGAGCAAAACTGGAGAAATTGATCGTCATTCTTCACCATTTTCATCCTAAAAATTCTGGTTAATTGTTTTATTATTTCTTGTCATTGAACTTGTTTAGTGGCTAGTTTTCTCATTACTTTCTGGGATTAATTCGTGAAGCTTGACAGTATGATTTGATACTTCAGTTCTATATATTATTTCTCCATGATGCATGTTTAATTACTTGGATAGTTCAGACATTATTCTTAAGTACATTGAATATTTGTGGTATGCTTCTCTTAGACATAAGGGAGTATTACTAGACCGCAGAGTAATTATACGAGATTTGGTTGTGAAGCGATGACTTGCAATGGATCTAGAAAGAAGATAGATCACTTGAACTATTAAATTGAAGCGACGACTTGCTTTAATCACCTAGGTGAAACCTCGACAGAGAACATCTAGGATTGATAAATCGAATTACATATTGAGAGTAATAATTATAGGTAAAACTAAAGTGTCAATCTGAAAGTTAAGTGGATCGTTAATCCTAGAAAGTAACTTAATCTATTGAATTTCTTCATCCTTGCAACTTTTGTTAATTAGTTAGCTCTTTAATTAATTAAAACCAATCCAAAAATCAATCAACATTTCTTTTCAATTAAATAATTCTTACACAATTTGTTAGAATCACAAGTCCCTGTGGATTCGACCCAGTACTCACTGGATTTACTACTTGTCTGATCACCGCACACTTGCGGTGTTACGACCATTGGCCATGTCTCCCACTCAAAAGTATAACTCTTTCAAGTCACATGTTTCTTAAGAAACAACACAGTTTGAGTCTTTGGCTTGTCTCATCCTTATTCTACCCAAGATTAAGGGTGAAAGACCTATTAGAAAGTCTTTCTAATGCCTATGTTTGACATGTTCTAATTTTCGTTGTGTAGCATAAGATTAAACAAAGAATGTGATGATAAACAAACAATTTTATTAATCATTCAACGTTTCTTACAAACATGTGTGACACCCAAAGTGGTGAAGTGCAATCCAACATATCACAATCTACGTAGACCCATTGCTCTAACATGATGAGCAAAAACAAGTGGTGGCAATGGCTTAGTGAGAGAATCCGCCACCATAAGGTCTATAGAAATGTACTATATTCTAACTTCACCATCTTCAATTGTATCCCGCACAAAACTATGATATTTTGGATCTTTAGTGTAAGCCATGGCCGTCATACTATCACTAAAGATGGTAATAGGTCTTTCCACTTTAATTCGAGATTCCAAGTTCTTAAGAAAAAATCCAAGCCAAAGGGCTTCTTGTACAACCAAAGCACATGAGATAAACTCAGCCTCCATTATGGACAATGTTGTACAAGTCTGTTTCTTGCTACACCAAATAGCAGCTCCACCATTTAGCATAAATACATATCCACTGTAAATTTGCCGAAGTCTCTATCTCCATCCCAATCAGCATCAGAGTAGCCATGTAAATCAAGTTTGGTGTTTGATAACATAGCCAATAATCTTTGGTCTCCTTAAGATACTTCAGAACCCTCTTAACACTTTTCCAATGTTACATTCCAAGGTTTAAAGAATTCCTTGCTAATAAGTCAATTGTTTGGCTAATGTTTGGCTTTGTACATGACATACATCAAGGACCCAATACCACTAAGGTAAGGTATATTTGCCATCTCTTCCTTCTATTTTGGAGTCGTGGGGCACATATGCTCACCCATCTCGCAACCATATGCCAGTGGTGTGTTCATTGGCTTTGAGTTTGTCAATTAAAATCTTTCCAGAATCTTATCAGTGTAAGATTTGTGAAAGACCTAACAACCTCTCCTTTCTGTTCCGGTGGATCTTTACACCTAGAATGAAAGAAGCTTCCCCCATATCCTTCATGTCAAAGGTATAGGACAACCATTCTTTAATGGTTTTCACTAACTCAAGGCCACTACTTGCTATAAGTATGTCATCTACATACCAGGTCATAACAGCATAGTTGGATCCGGATGAGAACAAGTAGACACAATGGTCTTTTTGCATCATTACAAAACCATAGCCAGTAATTGCATGGTGAAACTTTAAGTACCATTGTCTTGAAGCTTGTTTGAAACCATAGATAGACTTCTTAAGTCCACAAACCTTGTTCTCACAACCTTCTTGAACAAATCCTTCAAGTTGTTTCGTATATATCTCTTTACTCAAATCACCATTGAGGAAGACCGTTTTCACATCCATTTGATGCAATTATATATCCAACTTTGCTACTATAGCAAGTAGTATTCTGATGGAATTAAATTTCACTACAAGTGAGAAGGTGTCCTTAAATCAACACCCTCCTTTTATGTGAATCCCTTGGCAACCAATTGTGCCTTGTATCTCACGGTACTTCCATCCGAATTCTACTTAATCTTAAACAGCCACTTATTTCGAATGGCCTTTCTGTCAGGAGGAAGATCTGACAATTCCCACACACCATTTGCATGCATTGAGTTCAATTCATCATGCATTTTCTCTAACCATTTATCTTTTTGTGCACCTTCAATAGCTTCTTTGATATTATTTGGTTTATCAACTTCTGATGCAACCAAGTAAGTCTCATCGTTCGAGAGTCCCCATCTTTTGGGTGCTCTTAATTACCTCTTTGATCTTCTCAAAAGAGGATTAGATGGAGAAACTTCTTACTTAATCCGTGGAGACACATCATCGTGAACTTCTTCATTTGGAGGCAACTTATGCTCCAGTTGATGGGGAATTTCATTTTGCTCTTAATTCACCTCAACTCTCTCTTGAACAACTTCATCCGGATTTGGATTTTGTCCAACTTATTCCAATTCAATTGGAACCACATTTGGTGCCATAACTCTAATTGATTGAGATACTCCCTCTGGAATAGGTACACCTTGTGCAACCGGTGCCCATGTGGCATTTGGTATGTCCACTTTAAGGATTGGATCAAATGAGTTTATATCCTTACATTCACCAACTTTGGAAACTCATTTTCCACAAAGTTCGCATTTATGGCTTTAGAGACCAAACCATTTTTGTGACTTATGTCCAAGAACACATAATCCCTAGATTCTGTGCAATAATCAAGGAAAGCACATTGCTTCCCTCTTGGACCTAATTTTCCCAAAGGATGATCCGAGACATGCATATAAGCTAAGCAACCCCAGCGATGCATGTAGCTCAAATTAGGAGACTTATTCTTCCATAACTCATATGGAGAAGTGTCAATGTTCTTGGTAGGCACTCTATTGAGTATATGCACTGCGCAAAGTAATGCATCAATCCAATAAGTGATGTTTAAGTTGGCATTCGCCATCATGGACCTCATCATGTCCATTAGAGTTATATTTTTTCTCTCGAACACTCCATTTTGTTGTGAAGTCCAAGGAAGGGTGAACTCTCTTTGAATGCCTTTCAAGTCACAAAATGACTTAAATGCTAATGAGCTATACTCTCCACCCCTATCAGTCATCAAAGACTTGATCTTCTTACCCAATTGGTTCACAACCAAATTGACATACCTCTCAAAGTATGTTAAAGGCCTCTGCCTTGTTTTTGAGTAAGAATACATGGGTGAATCGAGAATAGTCATCAGTGAATGTTATAAAGTATCTAAAACCATTTCTAGATACCACTCTCATTAGACCACAAAAGTTTGAATGTATTAAACTTAATACTTCATCTCTTTTAGTTGCTCGCCCAAATGGCTTCTTTGTAGCCTTTTCTTCATGACATGATTGACAACTTGGCAAATTCACCTTGGTCAAGGTAAGCCACTCTTGGCCAACTTATTCATCCTATCTTGAACTATATGTCCAAGCCTTTCATACTGATGTGGACATCACCACGAAGGCGCCAACAAACTTCAAGACTTGGGCATTCCATTGGAGAAGTGATGCGGATCTGTGCTCATCAAAAGATGGAGCAATGGACTTCATATTGAAGCTCTTTTCAAGAGGAGAAAAATGGCTTTTGAATCACCTCAATCGGAGTTCCAGAGCTCAAGTTATTCAGAGAACAGTGAAGTTTCGCATACCCAAGGCACTTTGGCGAAGGCACTCTGGCGAAGGCACTTTGGCGAAGGCACTTTGGCGATGGCACTTTGGCGAAGGCCCTTTGGCGAAGGCGAAGGCCTTTGGCGAAGGCACTTTGGCGAAGGCACTTTGGCGATGGCACTTTGGCGAACCCATGGCCTCTTCCGCGAACCCATGGCCCCTCAGGAGAACCCATGGCCTTGGAGAACCCCCTGGCCATGTGCATGTTTGGTGATTTGAATATTCCCTCCATTTCTTTATAAATCCCATTTATGAAGAAATGGGAGGAATAGTCAGTAGCCTACAATTGTCTTCCAGCCATCCCTTCCATCTCTCACCTCACCCACCATAATTCAAGGGTCTTTGTCCCTTGTCACGTCACTCACCATTTCCCATACCATCTCACCTCTTTATATAGAAGGCATGTAACCATTGTAATACTTAGAACATATTTATAAGAAATCAGAAATACTCGTAGTGAGGTTTTGGCTTTCTTGTTCTCATTTCTTGCATTCCATCTCCTTAAGTGATCCGTGCAAGAGGATCCAACATAATATCTAGTATTGTTTGAACTTGTATTCAAAAGGTGCTAGATCCCGCTTCCCTCCCCAGGCATTTTCAAGGGCATTGCCTCACCTCGTAGTGAGGAGGTTCCCTTGGCCGACTCTGTTTCCTTCGTGTTCTTCCTCTGTTTCGTTTCCCATTCTTTCTGGAAACCGCCTCCTTCGAGCTAGATCCGAGCTCGTGATCACTTACCCCCCCCCGTGATCACATCAGTTGGTATCAGAGCCAAAGCGCTTGTTGGAGGTACCGTATCAGTTGTTTGTTTTCTTCAAGTAAAACCATTGCCTTCTTTCTTACACTTGAAGAAAAACGTTTTGCTGTTATTCAAGAGAAACCGAAAATATTCATATTTTTGCGTGGTTCATGTGACGGGAGAAAAAGTTCATATTTGAATATTGATTATTGAAGTTGAGTGAAAAAGAGAAGTGATTTCGGATTTGTGTGAAAATTGAAAAGAGAGGTTGTTGAAGAAAAAGAAAATGATGAACAAGTTCAGGTGTTCTTAAGTGTTCTTGGTGTTCTTGAGATGTTCATGTGAAGTTCATACCAAACTCATATGAATAGTACTTTTGATCCGAAAATAATTTATGAACTTGGCCAAAAGGAGTTTGTGATTATAAAGAGCCTTTTCTACTTCACTCCTAACTTCTTTCAACCCCATCTCACCTTAAACTCTCAAAAGCTAGTTTCAAGTAACTAGTTATCTTTGTGATTTGCAAGTTTCGGATTTCACTAGAGATTATTGCTTGTTCCTACTTGTGCGTTTGCATTTGATCTAAAAGTTGAGTGTGATCAAGTTAAGAGAACTTGTGAAAGCCTTGTGTGGAGAATCAAGAGTGAAACCGTGTGTCCCTAATCACAAATGGAGGCTCACCTAAGACACGTGAGGAGAATTGAGTGGCACTAATTTTATTGTCTAAGTGTGTAGGTGTGCCAAATGGAGGAAGAAAACCTGCATTTCATTGGGTTTCATCCCTTGAAAGGGAGGCGCAAACTTGAAGATGACTTATGGCAATGGATCGAGGAATTGGAATACCACTTTTGGTATTACCAATTTCATAAAGAAGAGAGGTTAGACCTTGCCATAAGGTGTCTAAAGGGAGAAGCCAAAAGATGGTGGCGACAAGATTTCGCTCAAAGAGAGCACTACAATGAAGCCTCCATTCGAACTTGGAGTGGATTGAAGAGGTTACTATTAGAAAGATATGGTTCACCTCGAGAAGAGCCACCCTCTCCGTTCCACTCCCAAACAAGAAGGTCCCCCTCTCGGTCGACATCCTCCACCCACGCTAGAAGCCATAACTCTTGGAGGAAACCGAGCCCCACACCTCCACAAACACTATCAGCCGAGCCATGTACTACACCTCACAAAAATTGCACTACACAAACTCATTCCCCAACCACACTCCCTCGCCTAGATCCGAGTGAATATCTTTCTCAATTTATTGAAAGTCTGAAGAAGGAGTTTGAAGAATATGAGAGAGAGAAAAGAAAAAGAAAGAGAGAAGAAAGGAGAGGGCTCTCCTTGGCCAAACAAGTGAAAAGAATATTGCACCCGGACCTTCAACCCATCTCCAAGAAGAATTAACCATTTCATCTTCTAAATCTTGTTATTCTTCTTTATTTGTGCACGAGTTTGAAGGAGAGAAGGGCACGGATGCGCCATACCTTGAAGGAGAAGAAAGATTTTCGGCTTTGAAGGAGGACCCTCCCTCCCCTAACAGGGAGAGGTAACCTACTCTTTTCTTTTAGTGATGAAGTGAATAGGCATGAATGTGAAACCTTATTCGAAAATGAGCATGCAACTCAACCATTGCTTAATTCTCTCAACCATGATAAGTGTAACATATTCGAATTCCCTCTTGAAAGCATGAAGCATGATGATTCGGTTGACCATGAGATGTATGTACATGATGCATATCCCATATCACTCACCCCTAGCCATGAATTCTCTTCAATGCATGATCATGACTCCTTCTTTTTAGATAATGAGAATGCATGGCCTAGGCTTACGTTTGACCCTAGGATTGACCTTGAGCTATGTGTAAGGTTGAAGTGAAGAGAAAGGGCGGATTGTCCATCTCACTCCTTCAAACCATTTTTGTGATTTTTATGTTTAAGCTTTAGTTCTCTTACCCCCCCTTCTGTCCTCCAAGTTTGTTGCGGTATTTTTGTTTTTGTAGCATTCGCCCCATTTAGATTCGAGGACGAATCTTCTCAAGAGGAGAGTATGATGTGGACATCACCACGAAGGCGCCAACAAACTTCAAGACTTGGGCATTCCATTGGAGAAGTGATGCGGATCTGTGCTCATCAAAAGATGGAGCAATGGACTTCATATTGAAGCTCTTTTCAAGAGGAGAAAAATGGCTTTTGAATCACCTCAATCGGAGTTCCAGAGCTCAAGTTATTCAGAGAACAGTGAAGTTTCGCATACCCAAGGCACTTTGGCGAAGGCACTCTGGCGAAGGCACTTTGGCGAAGGCACTTTGGCGATGGCACTTTGGCGAAGGCCCTTTGGCGAAGGCCCTTTGGCGAAGGCACTTTGGCGAAGGCACTTTGGCGAAGGCACTTTGGCGATGGCACTTTCTGGCGAACCCATGGCCTCTTCCGCGAACCCATGGCCCCTCCGGAGAACCCATGGCCTTGGAGAACCCCCTGGCCATGTGCATGTTTGGTGATTTGAATATTCCCTCCATTTCTTTATAAATCCCATTTATGAAGAAATGGGAGGAATAATCGATAGCCTACAATTGTCTTCCAGCCATCCCTTCCATCTCTCACCTAACCCACCATAATTCAAGGGTCTTTGTCCCTTGTCACGTCACTCACCATTTCCCATACCATCTCACCTCTTTATATAGAAGGCATGTAACCATTGTAATACTTAGAACATATTTATAAGAAATCAGAAATACTCGTAGTGAGGTTTTGGCTTTCTTGTTCTCATTTCTTGCATTCCATCTCCTTAAGTGATCCGTGCAAGAGGATCCAACATAATATCTAGTATTGTTTGAACTTGTATTCAAAAGGTGCTAGATCCCGCTTCCTTCCCCAGGCATTTTCAAGGGCATTGCCTCACCTCGTAGTGAGGAGGTTCCCTTGGCCGACTCTGTTTCCTTCGTGTTCTTCCTCTGTTTCGTTTCCCATTCTTTCTGGAAACCGCCTCCTTCGAGCTAGATTCGAGCTCGTGATCACTTACCCCCCCCCCCCCGTGATCACATCACATACCAAGTCATTTCACTTGTGACCTCAGTCATATGGAAAGTAGATGAAGTATTATTAGTGTGGCTATGTTACCCCCTCGGCGGAAGCTCACGTGATACAGAACGCCCAGTGGCGTGAAGTGAGAACTAGAATCGGGAAAACAGTAAACAAAGTTCCCTAAGTGTGGTGGTTCAGACCCAGCCTGATAAAAACTTTTCTTTTTACTCCGTTAATGCTTCTAACTGCGATGCAAGTAACAAGGATCATCTGAACACAAACATGCGTATGCACATTTATATATGTATATTAACACGAGCTTTGCCCCGTAGGTTTCAAAATGCAGCAGAACACGAGCAATCCTCATACATACACATAAGTGATGCAACACATATTCACATGCATGTGTTTACATATGCATAGCCCAAAACCTAGTATTCAGAATACCTACGCGTGTGGAGGGATCTGGCGCACCAAGATCCTCAAAATGCAACTCCGCGTAGGTCACCCGCTGCTGCTAAACAGATAACAGAAAACAACCGTTAGTAACTCATAATGTGTTCAGACGAGAATCAGATTGTGCAGAAGGGCAGAAACCTCAATCGGGGCTACCCTTTTTCAACTCAGAAGAAAAACTCGGAAATAATAGTACCTGAAATCAAAACACCAGAAAACATCGAGAGACTCTACTCCTTGGGTTTCTTATCAGATAAGCCTGAAAAGGTGAACATATGTAAGGGTGAGTCCTCATCGAGAACTCAGTAAGGGTCAAGCATAGAATAAGGTTTTTCAGAAGTTCGGAAAATCCTGAAATAATACACCTGCACACAAAAAACACAAGCACAAACGGACAACAAATATACAGATAATAATAACAACAACAATAATAATAATAGTAATAATAATAATAACGGGAATGTTAGTAAATATGAACAGATCGGCAGACTCCTGAGGCTTTTAGGCTTACAGAAGAGGATTTTTCAGAACGAATCGGATTAACCGATATCGTATATTTCCCGAGGCTTGGTACGAGCCCGGGGTTCGGATTCCCCGCTACCGACAGAACGGAACAATATAACAGAATTTACAGAAGGAAACTTGCTGGACAAGGTACCCCAAAGTGTT
Source organism: Stellera chamaejasme (assembly GCA_024586325.1). Taxonomy (NCBI): domain Eukaryota; kingdom Viridiplantae; phylum Streptophyta; class Magnoliopsida; order Malvales; family Thymelaeaceae; genus Stellera; species Stellera chamaejasme. Next base: position 18,413,677 of record CM044986.1, read on the forward strand.
TACCTGCGCACCTGAGCCTATGCCATAAACTAAGTTCGGTATCACCGGGCCCCACCCTCAACTCGAACTTATCCCCAATTTACCCCGACATGCATATATAATTATCTCATAATGCAGAGTCAAGGAAAACTGAACCCTTACCTTACACCCGCAAAATCCCGAAACCGAGCTTCCATTCAGATTCTCAGGAACTGATTTCGACAGAGTTTCTGTTGTATTTCTGTCCAACTCCCTGTTGACAATTCATCAATAGAACACATAATACACGTTCAGAAATCATAAAATCACAGATCCAAGTGGCTCCACCACACACCAAAAATTCAGACATCAACGGTTTTTCGCACAGAATCTCATTTATAAAATCTGATCCATAAAAAGTATGTAATTCTTCACCATGAATAACATATATTATTACCTCTTCACGAATCTGAACCTTAGTTGCTGTGCAAAAAATCAGAAACCGATTTTGGTAGTACTCTGGAATCGTTTCAGCTCAATCCCTTTTCAAAACTGATTAAGAAGCACGTATACAACATTTAGAAGCCAAGAAATGAACCCCTTATATGGCGCCACACATATGTCAAAAAATTTCAGAATTTACAGCTTTCAAACGGAGCCGTATTTGAAAAATCTGATCCGTAGGATGTTTATAATTTCTCCCGATGATTAGTTTAATATAATTACCTCGAAGCTTCGGCTCGATTTCTTCAAGTTCTCAAGAAGCTCAACCATGGAGCTTCTATGGAAGAAAGCTACGAAGGAGAGGAAGAAGAAGAAGAAGAAGAAGAAGAAGAAGAAGAAGAGGAAATATGTCACTTTCTTCTTTTTCTTCTCCTTTATCTCTTTCTTTTTTTTTCTCCATTTCACCCATTTCTTTTCTTCTTTTATGCCATATAGTCGCCTCCCTCTTGTCCTTTTCCTCCATCTTTTGTTTCAATTTTCTTCTTTTGCACTTTAACCCCCAAACTTTATAAAGTTGTTATTTAGTCCAACTGCAAATTGCATAACTTTCAAGCAGTACCACCAACTGAAATGAAAATTCGGACAACAACTCTGGGACTTTATAACACACAGAAAACATGTTCGACATGTTTAAATTTAAGTCCTGATATTCACAGAAATCAGAAAACGGTCGACAAATGTACATAAATTACATCGGAAGTCACCCAGATACGTGGCTGCTATAATAGGCTAGGTAGAATTTCATATAAACCGTTGTTTACAAAGTATTCACACACAACTTGATCATTTTTCATAATAGTTACGCTACTATTAGAAAAAATTAAAAAATTATTGTACTTTCAACAAGCTGCTAATAGAAATAAAATTTCTACAAATGTCGGGTACATAAAGGGTGTCCAAAAGATAAACAAATATCCATTACACACAGGGACTTTACAAGTCTCAATACCAACTACTTCTGATACTTCATTGTTTCCACCGAGACATGCTTCACACCTCTTGGGAGTTTCCTGAATACCACAAACCAAGACTTGTCCCAGGCTATGTGGTATGTTGCTCCCAAATCTACAAACCACAAAGAATTGCTTTCAGTAAGCAAAGTACACGACACAACATGTACAAGTGAAGTATAAGTATAAGGTACACATACCTTGGCAGGATTCTTGCAATCTTTTGTTAAGTCACCCTTGTTGTCACAGTTGAAGCACTTGAGCTTGGAAACATTTTCTTTTTTTCTTGAACTTCTTCAAGTTGGGTGTATTTCCACCACCACTACCATTAGCCTTACCCTTACCTAGGGCTGTAAATGAGCCGAGTCGCTATCGAACTTACTCGAGTTCGAACTTGGCTCGTGTGTTATTGAACAATGTATTATCGAGCTTCAAATTCGAGTTCAAGCCGAGTTCAGGGCTCGATAATTTTATCAAGCTGAGTTGAGTTCGGTTTGATTGTTTATCGAGCTATCGAGCAATACATACTAAAAGGAACCTAGGATAATTTATATGTAAATAATTGAAGTAGTAGGACCTAATTTACTACAATTATAAAGTATAATGAGTAATTTGAAAGTAGTACGATCTAGTTGACTAAAATTATAAAACACCAAGACTAAAATTACAAAGTATCATATTTCGAGCAGCTATCGAGCCGAACTCGAGCGTAGTTTGAATAATTATTAACACGTTTCGAGCAGCTCGCGAGCAATCGAGCCGAACTCGAGCAATCAATCGAGCCGAGTTCGAGTCCGTATCATGAAGGCTAGTCGAGCTATCGAGCCGAGAACAGTTCGAGCTCGGGTCTACTCGTTTACAGCCCAACCCTTACCATTGCCGTTGCCATTATTGATGCCCTTACCAAACCACTTCCCCATCCCATTCTTCCACCCTTTCTTGTTGGAGGAAATGAAGGCAACAAATTGTTTTAATTCCTTGACGCACCAAGAACTTTTGAGATGGTACTCTAGCTCAAAGGAGCTAGCTAGTGTGGTTGTGATGAAATATAAAGAAGATAACGAGAAGATGTCTGGATCAGTTGGAGAGAGATTAGAGATACAAACATAAATATATGCATACATCTAAATGATCTCTGATCAGAGATACTTGCATATACAGAGAGATATATGCATGAATATATTTACATGTATTTTCCTAAGTTGAGAAGTTTATCAACTAAACGCTTTTTTCAAACTTAATTTTCAGAAATTTTTTTTTCATATGAAACAACTAAACGTAATTTCTAAAAATTGAATTGAAAAATTACTCATAAAAAATGAAAAATGAAAACTATTTTCCACGACTAAATGGCATCTAAATATATCTACTTTATCATGACGGGAATAAATATAATAGGAGTGAGTGAGTAATTTGATTAAATTATTTTATTCTGAGTATGTAAATTATTTTCAAAAAACATACCGAGTATGTAAATTGTGCTCAGGTCCTCACAGCGCTTGCTGCCCTGCAACTGCAATAGGAGCAACAAGCCGCCGGCACTAGAGTTATGTCAAGGATCTTGTGAACAACAACAACTTCGACATATTGCAATGGTGGAAACCAAATGTTGTCAAGTACCCTGTTCTGTCAAGGATGCCTTGTGATCTTCTGGTGATCCCTATTACTACTGTTGCTTCAGAAGCAACATTTAGTGCTGGCACTAGAGTTATTGATTCATATCGCGCATCGCTTTTGATTGACACGGTGCAAACATTAATTTGTGATGGGGATTGACTCAGACATCTCTACAGTATCAAGAAGAAAAATCGAGTAAGTCATTTGTGTTTCATAGTTACTAGTTACTACTGAGTATAATATTTCTAATTTGATGTTAATATAGATTTATATATTTTTTTGTAGGTGTTGGAGCCGGTGGAAATTAAACTACCTTGATGTGGTTGAACTGTGCAACGGTCCTATCTCTTTTTCTATGATGGTTTCTTTGCTGAATTTGTGATGATTTAAGTTTTGGAATCTGGACTTGTGATGTTCTGATGGTTTATGACTTTAACTTGTTATGGTTTAAGACTTTTAGTTGTTTTATTTTTTTCTTGGTGAATGTTGCAGAGCTTTGATGATAATGTATTGTAAATATGATCATATTTTTTATAGCTTTATTTTTATCAGTGTTGTCCCGGCTATGAAACTCCAGAACTGCCAAACTTACAAACAATGAAAAATTGAAATTTTTCTGACTTAAAAAATCTAGGAAAAACAATGATGATCTAACAAGGTAGTGATGTGGATTTAATAAGGTAGTCTTGTGGATATGACAAGGTAGTGATGTTGATCTAACTAGGTAGTCATGTCGATCTAAAAAGATAACGATGTCGATCTAAACAACTCATCATGTTGATCACGATTTTATGCTGATCAATCAAGTTGTTATGTCGATCTAATAAGGTAGTCATGTGGAAGTGACGATGATGATCTAAACTACTTATCATGTTGATCTATTATCAATGCTGACCTATCAAGTAGTTATGTCGATCTAACAAGGTAGTCATGTGGATCTGACGATGATGATCTAAACAACTTATCATGTTGATCTATTGTCAATGCTGACCTATCAAGTAGTTATGTCGATCTAACAAGGTAGTCATGTGGATCTGACAATGTAGTGATATCGATCTAAAGAACTTATCATGTTGATCACCATTTTATGCTGATCAATCAAGTAGGTATGTCGATCTAACAAGGTAGTCATATGGATCTGACGATGTCAATCTAAACAACTTATCATGCTGATCTATTAAGATAACAATGTCGATCACTATACAGATGAATATTCATTCTGACGATGTCGATCGAAATAACATGTCATGTTGATCTATCAAGATAACGTTGATCGATAACGTGAGTGGAAAACTTGTAATTAAATAAAGCGTTTATGCGCACGCGTACGGCCGTGCGGATTTTATCCTCGTTCTTGTATTATTCACCTCAAAGTCCACCATTTTTTCATGGACTCTCAAACATACCCTCTATTTTCACATCAAAATAAGTTCTCATTACCCTCTCATCAAGTGAATTATATTCTCCCATCTTTTAAACTTTGAAACCCTCTAATGTTTGGATTATAGCTTTATTTTTATCAGTTGTTGTGTTCTGCTTACTCAGCTCGAGCCGAATCGAGCCTAACCGAGCTCGAGCTTCACGAACCATCGAGTCGAGCTCGAGCTAAAATTATCGAGCTCGATCGAGTTCGAGCCGAGCTCGAGCCGAACCTGAGCTTGAACCTGCTAGGCTCGAGCTCGGCTCGAACTCACCCCTACTCATAAGTCATAACCAAAATGAATTCCGTCAAACCAAATATGCATTGTACATTACTTACTTTACTTGTACTGGCCTAGGGCTGTAAACGAGCCGAGACGAGCTCGAACTGTGCTCGGCTAGAACTCGGCTCAAAAGTTTTTGTTAGAGCTCGAGTAAGGCACGATGGCTCGACGAGCTTTCATGATACAAGCTCGAACTCAGCTCGAATGATTACTCGAGTTCGTCTCAAAAACCTGTAAACAAACATTAGGGGGTTTCAAACTTGATTAATCAGTATAAAATGGTAATCAGCATGATGAGTTGTTTAGATTGACATCACTATCTTGTTAGATCGACATGACTACCTAGTTAGATCGACATCACTACCTTGTTAGATCGACATCACTACTAGATTGATCAGCATGATGAGTTCTTTAGATCGACATCACTACCTAGTTAGATCGACATCACTACCTTGTTAGATTGACATTTGTACTTGATTAATCAACATAAAATGGTGATCAGCATGATGAGATGTTTAGATCGATATCACTACATTGTTAGATCGACATACATACTTGATTGATGAGCATAAAATGGTTATCAACATGATGAGTTGTTTAGATCGATATCACTACCTTGTTAGATCGACATGATGGGTAATCCCCTCGTTCGGACCTCATCTCTGGCAACTGCCTTTGCATACTCTTTCAATCGACGATCGATCACAGCGCATTGCGGTGTTTGCATTCGCATTGCTTGATGACCAGGTTTTGCCATGCTTGAGATCTGCTAAAACGTATATGGCAGCACCACATGACAGTATTTTGAGGCGAGAGTCCTATGGTCAAAACGCGTTGGAAATCTTCTGCGTCGGTTGGAAAACCAGGCAATTGACAGTTGTGATATGTTAAAGAAGACATGGGACGAGAGTCCGAGCTTCCTGCATTCTAAAATCAGGGACTGGTTTCAAAAATGTTTTCATGGGAAGTTTGATGAGCTTTCGTTGAAGATGCTTTCTGAAGTTATATTAGAGCCTCAAGAACGGTTTCCAAAGAAGGCGAAGAAAGAACGGTCAGGTAACCTACTTGTGCGAAGCGACAAGTGGGAAGAGTTTTGTTTTAAAATTTTATATCTGGAATTTTGGTAGGGTTCTAGATTTTTGCTTAACTTATGGCTCACGTTTTGGGATACTTGTGTAAATTATGCATTCAAAGTAATTTTCTTCACTTGTAAGTTGTAACCGATCTGAGGCCAAGGTCCAGCCAGAAAGGTTCATGTATGAGAACGCATCGGTTAAGGTTCATATACTCCTTGCATCTCAAATGTATTGTCACATTATTAAAAAAAATTGTTCCAAATGAAATGGTTTTTGTTCCACTTTTATTTTATTTTAATCCATTTTTATTCTTGTAAAGTCACTCACTTAAAGAGTCTAGTATTGAGTTGGGATGAATGAGAATGAGTTTGGAAGAAGATAATGATGAAAATTCATGTACCATGAATTAATGATAAAAAATAATCTTAATCTATATAAAAGAAAGATAAAATTGACAACACATTTGGTACGGATAGTGTATCAATAGAAATTAGAAAGGTAAAATTGATAAATAATTTATGATCTTTTAGTTATATCATACTATATCTTTTAGTTATATACCAATTTTTTTACTATTACCTTTTACTATTTTATTTATTTGAGTTAACGTCACCTAAATTAAAATCCTAACCAGTGACTGATGCAATAGAACAAAACTCTGACTCATAAGTAGGGGTGTGAAAAGAATCGAGCCGAGCAGAGCTCGGCTCGAGCTCGAGCTTTAATGAGCCAATCGAGCCGAGCCTCACGAGCCTCGAGCTCGATCTCGAGCTAGTTTTGAGGCTCGAATAATAAACGAGCCGAGCTCGAGCTTGATATGTTCGGCTCGGGTGGGCTCGCGAGCCTTAACGAGCTCACCGAAAATTACGAGTCTACCCTTCGCATATAAATATCACAATCAGATAACCCTACCCTCCAACCCAATTCTAATTTCTAATTGAAATTGGCTCTCTCTATCTCTACTCTCTGTAATCCTTCCACATCGCGTTCCCAAATAGCACCACCATCGACGCGAACCAGAGCCTCCATCTTCCACCTTCGTCCCTCCACCTTCGTCCACAGCTATCCTCTACCTACTTCCCTATTTAGTACTTTGCGTCGTCTGCCTCAGCTTCAGAGCTTCAGACTTATCGACAAGAGGTGGAAGATTTGTGAATCGCAAATCGCGACAGAAGGTGGGAGCTTCGGACATTCGTTGCCATCTTCGGAGTTCAGACTAACCTTCACCTTGCCCTCTGCCTGTACTGAGTCTACTCCCAGCCAAAAGAACGGATATCCCAGGTAAGTTGTTTGATTCAAATCGTAAATTTGATATCCTTTCAGTAAACAACTTGGTTATTGTAATTATATTGGTGTCTTAGTGCTTACTTAATTCCAGTTGAGCCAATTAGTGGTTCTTTTAGGAGGGCATCTATTTTTCATCATCGCTGCTACCACTTGTTTTGCAAAAATGGATTTGAATTTTGTTAATATTGTTATTGGAATAGGGAATTACTTGATCAATGTAATTGGAAAAATTCATGATAATCACAGTTCTGAATTTCCTTTGGTTTTCCTGCCAAAAGACAAATATAAAACAAAAAAAAAATATTGCCTTTTTGTTCTTTCATGTATTTATACAGGACATCAAATTGGATTTACATATCTAGGCCACCTATTCTAGCATAGTTGGATTAAGTTGGTGTAGTTATGATGATGGTACTTTGAGTCTGGCGATCTAAAGCCAGCCTTCAGTTGACCAATAGTAATTATGTTTAAAATGTTTTAGGTGTTTTATTATGCATAAACCATAATAGTACGAATGGTGGAACCCAAATAAGTGGTTATGTATGATTTCTTGAGGTTCATGTTTATCTGCAATATCAGGAATTCAACAATAAATTTGTGGCTGGAAAAATGGTTACTTTAAGATGAATTGGGGCTGTTGGTTTCCCACACATTTTATCATTTGATACTATGTATGTTTTTTCAAAAGCTCATGTTCTCCATGGTACCAACAATGATTTTTCTTAGTAGCAAGGTGATTTTTGGTACCAACAGTGATTAATACTGTGACACTCAAAATAAGAAATCTGATTAAACTTTGCTTAATGTTGTGTCATTTAATGCAGACATGACATCTACCAATGATCCCGAAGCTATTAACATAGATTTGATAGATACAACCATTGATACCGATATGGCTCATTTAGATGACGAGGTAGAAGATGAAGGTGAGAAAGAAGGTGAAGAAGAAGGTAAAGAAGGTGAGAACGATGGTGGAGCAGTTGCAAGAAAAAAGAATGGAGAAATCAGTCGTTTGGATGGACTTTGACAGAATTCTGAATGACAAAGGAGAAGTCATAAAGCATAAGTGCAAGCATTGCAAAAGCATTGCAAAAGACTTTTTGCTGCGAAAAGACTGGGACAACCTCACATCTTAAAAAACACTTACCCCATTGTCATCTAGCATTACAAGCAACAAACAGTCAGACTATTCTTAATTATCATCATAGTGATGGAACTGTTGGGCCAGTCCTTAGAGCTGCAATTGTTGATGGGAAGTACGATCTTTTGAAAATGAGAGAAGCAATTTCTCATTGGGTTATGATGCATGAGCATTCCTTCTCTATTGTTGATGAGGAAGGGTTTGATATTATGATGAAAGTATCTAATCCGTTTTATGGAAAGATTAGTCGTTGGACAGTTAAGGCCGATTCTATGAAAGTTTATGATCATGACAAGGTAATCCTTCCACATCGCGATCCCAAATCGCACCACCATCGACACGAACCAGAGCCTCCATCTTCCACCTTCGTCCCTCCACCTTCGTCCACAGCTATCCTCTACCTACTTCCCTATTTAGTATTTTGCGGCGTCTGCCTCTGCTTCAGAGCTTCAGACTTATTGACAGAAGGTGGGAGATTTGTGAATCACAAATCTCGACAGAAGGTGGGAGCTTCGGACATTCGTTGCCATCTTCGGAGTTCAGACTAACCTTCACCTTGCCCTCTGCCTTTACTGAGTCTACTCCCAGCCAAAAGAACGGATATCCCAGGTAAGTCGTTTGATTCAAATCTGTCTACTTAATTCCAGTTGAGCCAATTAGTGGTTCTATTAGCAGGGCATCTATTTTTCATCATCGCTGCTACCACTTGTTTTGCATAAATGGATTTGAATTTTGTTAATAGGGAATTACTTGATCAATGTATATCCAGTTGAGGCACAGATGATTACAAATGTGATAAATGCCACTATAGCAGCTATCTCAATTTTTCCAGTATCATCATGACATCTGTCTTGCAATTGGAAAAATTCATGATAATCACAGTTCTGAATTTCCTTTGGTTTTCCTGCCAAAAGGCAAATAAAAACAAAAAAAGATAAAATATTGCCTCTTTGTTCTTTCATGTATTTATACAGGACAACAAATTGGATTTACATATCTAGGCCACCTATTCTAGCATAGTTGGATTAAGTTGGTGTAGTTATGATGATGGTACATTGAGTCTGGCGATCTAAAGCCAGCCTTCAGTTGACCAATAGTAATTATGTTTAAAATGTTTTAGGTGTTTTATTATGCATAAACCATAATAGTACGAATGGTGGAACCCAAATAAGTGGTTATGTGTGATTTCTTGAGGTTCATGTTTATCTGCAATATCAGGAATTCAGCAAAAATTTGTGGCTGGAAAAATGGTTACTTTAAGATGAATTGGGGCTGTTGGTTTCCCACACATTTTATCATTTGATACTATGTATGTTTTTTCAAAAGCTCATGTTCTCCATGGTACCAACAATGATTTTTCTTAGTAGCAAGGTGATTTTTGGTATCAACAGTGATTAATACTGTGACACTCAAAATAAGAAATCTGATTAAACTTTGCTTAATGTTGTGTCATTTAATGCAGACATGACATCTACCAATGGTTGAATATATGGTGGTCACTGCACATTTTCTCAATAAAGATTGGAAGCTAAATAAATTGGTGTTGAGCTTTGTGCACATTCCTCCCCCACATAATCGTGAAAACATTGCAGATGCTCTATTCAAGTTTATAACAGAATGGGGGATTGAACATAAAGTTTTTACTATCTCAGTTGACAATGCTTCTGCAAATGATTCTGTCATCAGAGCTTTGAAGCCACTTACAGAAAGAAACAAAAAGTTGATGTGTGGTGGGAAGTTGTTTCATGTGCGTTGTACTGCACATATTCTCAATCTCATTGTCCAAGATGGTTCGGGTGAGATTAGAAATGTGGTCCACAATGTTAGAGAAGACATATCTTACATTAATCACAGTGAGGCACGTCTGCAAATGTTTTCTGAAACTGTGAAGCAGCTGAACTTACCTGCCCGGATGCTCATTCTTGATTGTAAAACACGTTAGAACTCAACTTATCACATGCTTGCTTTTGCCTACGCAGTCAGAGATGCATTTTCGATGTTCGGAAGGCAAGATTCTCGTTATTTATCTTGTCTAACAACAGAAGATTGGGAACAGGTTGCAAAATTATAGAGCTTTTGGAGGTGTTCTGTAATGTCACCAACCTCATATCTGGAAGTGACTATCCAACAGCCAACTTATATCTACATGAAGTTGTTGAGGTTAAACAAGTGCTGGATCTTCGTGCATCTTCTTCTGATGTTTTTCTACAACATATGATGTTTCAAATGAAGAGAAAGTTTGATAAATATTGGAAAGAGTGCAACTTGCTAATTCATTAGCTTCCGCCATGGATCCTAGGGTGGCGAGTGCTGTTGATTATTATTTTGAGAAAATATACCCTCCTTCAGATGCAGATTTTCACAAAGAAAATGTGAGAACTACTATGCGTGAGCTTTACAGAGAATATGCAGCTATCTATAAGATCCAAGATGAAGTTGGTGAAACTAGCCGCTCTTCCACCAATTCTTCAGGAGGAACTGCTTCTACAGGGTTTCTGAAATTCATGACTGTTCTAAAGGGAGTACAGAGTTCAGGTCCAATGAAATCAGATTTGGAGTTGTATTTGGAAGAGCAGAACTTTGTGTACTTGAATCTTGTGAACAACAGCAACTTCAACATATTGCAATGGTGGAAGGCAAATGCTGTCAAGTACCCTGTTATGTCAAGGATGCCTTGTGATCTTCTGGTGATCCCTATTACTACTGTTGCTTCAGAAGCAACATTTAGTGCTGGCACTAGAGTTATTGATTCATATCGTACATCACTTTTGATTGATACGGTGCAAACCTTAATTTGTGGTGGGGATTGGCTCAGACATCTCTACAGTATCAAGAAGAAAAATCGAGTAAGTCATTTGTGTTTCATAGTTACTAGTTACTACTGAGTATAATATTTCTAATTTGATGTTAATATAGATTTATATATTTTTTGTAGGTGTTGGAGCCGGTGGAAATTAAACTACCTTGATGTGGCTGAACTGTGCAACGGTCCTATCTCTTTTTCTATGATGGTTTCTTTGTTGAATTTGTGATGATTTAAGTTCTGGAATCTGGACTTGTGATGTTCTGATGGTTTACGACTTTAACTTGTTATGGTTTAAGACTTTTAGTTGATTTATTTTTTTCTGATGTTCTGATCATATTTTTTTATAGCTTTATTTTTATCAGTGTTGTGCCGGCTATGAAACTCCAAAACCACCAAACTTACAAACAATGAAAAATTGAAATTTTTCTGACTTAAGAAATCTGGGAAAAATGATGATGATCTAACAAGGTAGTGATGTGGATCTAACAAGGTAATCATGTGGATATAACAAGGTAGTGATGTCGATCTAACTAGGTAGTCATGTCGATCTAACAAGATAGTGATGTCGATCTAAACAACTCATCATGCTCATGCTGATCACGATTTTATGCTGATCAATCAAGTTGTTATGTCGATCTAATATGGTAGTCATGTGGATGTGACGATGATGATCTAAACTACTTATCATGTTGATCTATTATCAATGCTGACCTATCAAGTAGTTATGTCGATCTAACAAGGTAGTTATGTAGATCAGACGATGATGGTCTAAACAACTTATCGTGTTGATCTATTGTCAATGCTGACCTATCAAGTAGTTATGTCGATCTAACAAGATAGTCACGTGGATCTGACAATGTAGTGATATCGATCTAAAGAACTCATCATGTTGATCACCATTTTATGCTGATCAATCAAGTAGGTATGTCGATCTAACAAGGTAGTCATATGGATATGATGATGTCAATCTAAACAACTTATCATGCTGATCTATTATCAATGCTGATCTATTAAGACAACAATGTCGATCACTATACAGATGGATATTCATTCTGGTGATGTCGATCGAAATAACATGTCATGTTGATCTATCAAGATAATGTTGATCGAAAACGCGAGTGGCAAACTTGTAATTAAATAAAGCATTTATGCGCACGCGTACGGTCGTGCGCATTTTATCCTCGTCCCTGTATTATTCACCTCAAGGTCCACCATTTTTTCATGGACTCTCAAACATTGCCTCTATTTTCACCTCAAAATAATTCACTTCTCATTACCCTCTCATCAAGTGAATTATATTCCCCCATCTTTTAAACTTTGAAACCCTCTAATGTTTGGATTATAGCTTTATTTTTATCAGTTGTTGTGTTCTGCTTACTCAGCTCGAGCCGAATCGAGCCTAACCGAGCTCGAGCTTCACGAACCATCAAGCCGAGCTCAAACTCAAATTATCGGGCTCGATCGAGTTTGAGCCGAGCTCGAGTTGAGCCCGAGCTCGAACCTGCTAGGCTCGAGCTCGGCTCGGCTCGAACTCACCCCTACTCATAAGTCATAACCAAAATGAATTCCGTCAAACCAAATATGCATTGTACAGTACTTACTTTACTTGTATTGGCCTAGGGCTGTAAACGAGCCAAGACGAGCTTGAACTGTGCTCGGCTAGAACTCGGCTCGAAAGTTTTTGTTTGAGCTCGAGTTAGGCACGATAGCTCGACGAGCTCTCATGATACGTGCTCAAACTCAGCTCGAATGATTGCTCGAGTTCGGCTCGAAAACCTGTAAACGAACATTAGAGGGTTTCAAACTTGATTAATCAGTATAAAATGGTAATCACTATCTAGTTAGATCGACATTTGTACTTGATTGATCAGCATAAAATGGTGATCAGCATGATGAGTTGTTTAGATCGATATCACTACCTTGTTAGATCGACATACATACTTGATTGATGAGCAAAAAATGGTGATCAACATGATGAGTTGTTTAGATCGACATCACTATCTTGTTAGATCGACATACATACTTGATTGATCAGCATAAAATCGTGATCAACATGATGAGTTGTTTAGATCGACATCACTACCTAGTTAGATCGACATCACTACCTTATTAGATCGACATACATACTTGATTGATCAGCATGATGAGTTGTTTATATCGACATCACTACCTAGTTAGATCGACATACATACTTGATTGATCATCATAAAATGGTGATCAACATGATGAGTTGTTTAGATCGACATCACTACCTAGTTAGATCGACATCACTACCTTGTTAGATCGACATCACTACCTTGTTAGATCGACATCACTACCTTGTTAGATCGACATACATACTTGATTGATCAGCATAAAATGGTGATCAACATGATGAGTTGTTTAGATCGACATCACTACCTAGTTAGATCGACATACATACTTGATTGATCAGCATAAAATGGTGATCAACATGATGAGTTGTTTAGATCGACATCACTACCTTGTTAAATCGACATACATACTTGATTGATTAGTATAAATTGGTGATCATCATGATGAGTATTTTAGATCGATATCACAACCTTATTATATCGACATACATACTTGATTGATCAACATAAAATGGTGATCAGCATGATGAGTTGTTTAGATCGACATCACTACCTTGTTAGATCGACATACATACTTGATTGATCAGCATAAAATGGTGATCGGTATGATGAGTTGTTTAGATCAAGATCACTACCTAGTTAGATCGATATCACTACCTTGTTAGATCGACATACATACTTGATTGATCAGCATAAAATGGTGATCAACATAATGAGTTGTTTAGACCGACATCACTACCTTGTTCGATCGACATACATACTTGATTGATTCGCATGAAATGGTGATCAGCATGATGAGTTGTTTATATCGACATCACTACCTTGTTAGATCGACATACATACTTGATTGATCAACATAAAATGGTGATCGACATGATGAGTTGTTTAGATCAAGATCACTACCTAGTTAGATCGACATCACTACCTTGTTAGATCGACATACATACTTGATTGATCAGCATAAATGACTCAATAGCTTGATAACCTATCGAACCGAACTCAGTTCCACTCGAACTCGGCTTGAAAATTATCGAGCCCTGAACTCGGCTTGAACTCGAACTCCAAGCTCGATAAGACAGTGTTCAATAACACACGAGCCAAGTTCGAGTTCGAGTAAGTTCGATAAGAGCTCGGCTCATTTACAGCGTTATACCGGCCTGTCTCGCCTGTAGATGTGGGGAGTATAAGTGATCAGTTTAAAATACTTGAAGGGTTAAAGTTGAAGTAAATAGAAAACAGGAAAAAAAAAAGAAAAAAAAGGAATTTGAAAGCCGGAGCGCAGCAGAATTTGTACTCAAATTCGTCTTCAGCGCAGCGCCGCAGAACGCCTTGCTTCTCACCTGTCGCCGCTAACACCATCCGCCACCGTCTCCCGCCGCGGCTACCACGAATCGGAGCACCCAATCAGCAGCAAATGCCTAGGTAATTGTTAGCTTTAATTATTAGCAGAAACATATGCACTTTAATTGATAGCTTTAATTTTTTGACAAAAATAAATTGATAGCTTTAATCTGTTAGTTTTAGATTTTATTCAATTTTGTTCCTTCTATACTTTGCATTTTAATTTCTTAGCTCTAATTTGTTGGCAACAGTGGAGTTCCTTTCTGTTCGTTTTTCTTTCTTGCTCTAATTGTTGCGTGCTTGAGGTTATACGCGTTATACCTCAAACTGCAGTGTACCTCATTGTTTGCGAGAGTTACAAGCTACATGGCATGAATTATAGAGTCTACTGATAATGCCCGGCTTATGTGAGATTTCTATTGCTTGACTGTAAATAGGAGCTAGGTTTTATACTCAACATAATTTTAATGTTCAAACTTTGAAATAGGAACTATAACGATTTAATGAGATTGCTTTTTTTTTTTTCCATTACTCCATGCCTCCGGGTTTTAACTCCATTCCCTGGTGTCATTTTGAAAAATCCACTTCATTTTTGGGTACAACGTCCGGTATGAGATTTTGCACCTTGTTTAAGAGGCTTTTGTTCGGTTCTCTAGTTTAGAGTTGGCTAAGCACAATCTAAACATGGTAAGTAAAAATATTATTAGATGTAAAGAATAATCTCTTATGAAAGCATTATCTAAGATAGGCCAGCTGACAGTTCTATTGTTTGAAGAAATACTGAAATCTGTCTGTTCTTTGAATAAAAATTCTGAAGAATTTGGTGAAGTATTTGAAATTGATGTGATGTTTTTGAGAGGAAATATTGGAGGGAAAGAGTTGATTTGATGGTTTCTGTCTTTTTGGATGATTAAACTGCAAAGTAATATATTGAATTGTGATGCAAATTGGTAGTTTGGAAGTCTGTGATAGCAATGCATTGATGTTACCTGCAAAGAAGGGCAAAAAGCGGAGAATTAAGGACCAGGTACTTGGGAGTTTCTAAAATTCGATTCTGGTTCTTGTTTTGCTAGTCAGGGAAGAGTCATTTTGTCAAATTTTTGTACATGCAGGTGACAGTTGACACTACTGTTAAAATGAAGCAAACCCCCAAACTTAGTAAATCTCAGAAACGAAAGCTGAAGAAGCTGGAGGTGCATGCTTACTCGGCTTTTTTGTTTTTTTTTTGTTTTTTTGTTTTTTTTGTACTTAGAAAAGCTTGTATGATGCAGGAGGATAAGGAGAAAGCAGCTCTTCTATCGAAAAGCATTGAGACACTGGGGTTCGTTTGTGTTGTGTTAACATTTTTCTTGAATTGATTATGCTTTTTGTGTTTTCACCTACGAAAATGCATGTAAATGGTCCTTTAATGCCTAGATTTTACAATTTTAGGAAATACAAGATTCCCGATGATGCGTATTCATTGCTTCGATGCTCAACAACAATCGGGCGGGTTTGTATCACTTAGTTAGTTAGTTTAATTACTGTTCTATCAGCGTGTTTTAAATGTGAAATCGACCTTTGTTTAGGCTGAGACGAAGCTAGAAAAGCGTCAGAGAGCTGTTCGGTTTTCGAAGATGGGTCTAGCAGTTCCGCCAAATGAAAAATCTTCCAAGGCAGGGAATGGTTATAGTTCTTCATCTGAAAGTCAAGATGAATCAGAGGGAACTAGAACAAGGATGGATATCAACCTTGTTCAATCCGTTGTAGTAGCAAGAGAGTTAATGAATGATACAGCTAAACGTTTTCAGGCTCCACAAGTTAAGGCAAATATTGTATCAGCTGAAGCTCTGGCTGGTGAATCAGTTCATCACGATAACATCCCGATAGCTGTTGATCAAGATGGAGGTCAAAAGCGTGAAACAGCATGTTCCATTCCCGGTGGATCTAAAGGCTCTGTGTTCTCGGTATGTTATTTGAAAATTTTGTTGATAGTATCTCTACGAGAATGGAAGTGTCTAGTGAGATATTTTTTAGTTTACCGTTCTAATGAATAATAAATAGGGATTCTTTTATATTATTTGCTCTTTTTGTGAGGGTGAAGTTGTGGCTTTTGGTTGTGATGGAAAATCCAACAGTTAACCTCATTGTTATTCCTTTGAATCATATTCAACACATTACCAGGGAAAGATATAATTTTTAGCGTGTTTTTTTTATCATTGTATTTCTCCTTCTTTCTGTTTTGTGATACAAAGTTTTTTACATCAGAGCTCCGAAAGCAACTTAATCTAACCTGTAAGGATATTCCTTCAAACAGGCATGCATATGGTCTCACAAGGATAGGTTAGCTCTTATGAAAGGGGAAGTATTCATGTGAAATCTTAATGTCTGTTCATTGCAGAAATTTCCTACTACCCCTACTGTGGTGCACGTATCAAGGCCTGATGAGGTTGAGAATAAAAGGAAAGAGCTTCCAATCGTCATGATGGAGCAGGAGATAATGGAAGCTATAAATGATAACTCAAGTGTTATCATATGTGGGGAGACTGGATGCGGCAAAACCACACAGGTTCCCCAGGTACTGTATTTTATTTGTATTTATACTGTTCTCCTTAAGTAGTTCCAATTTTTGCTTGTTCTTTTTAAACTTCTTAGTTTGTTTATGAGTGTGGCTTTTGTCCTGGGAAATGCACACTACTGATTTCTGACTGTTTTATTTAACTTTTGTAGTTTCTTTATGAAGCTGGCTTTGGTTCAGAAAAATCTATAGCACACAGTGGTATGATTGGTGTCACCCAGCCTCGCCGTGTTGCTGTTCTTGCTACTGCAAAAAGAGTGGCATTTGAATTAGGCCTTCATCTTGGTAAAGAAATTGGGTTTCAAGTTAGGCATGACAAGAAAATTGGAGACAATTGCTCTATCAAATTCATGACTGATGGAATTTTGTTGAGAGAAGTTCAGGTTTCTCTTTCACTGATGCTAATGTAGACTTGGCATTTTAAAATTTATGAAAAAAAGGCGGCAGTTTTGTTCTGTATCAAATTTTTGATAATGCTCTTAACATTGTTTATTTATGATGCAGAGTGATATACTGTTGAGGCGTTATTCAGTCATTATTCTGGATGAGGCTCATGAGAGGAGTTTAAACACTGACATACTTATTGGATTCTTGTCTAATGTTATTCAACTACGCCAGGTAGTTTGTCTTTTTCGTTATGGAAGTACTCTTCATACAATTTTTATCCTCATCGGCCATTTTATATGCTATGTGACAGAGTTTATATGAAAAGCAGCAGAAACTGCTGCTTTCTGGGGGAAATATAAGCCGTGAAGATATGATATTTCCCTTAAAGCTTGTTTTGATGAGTGCTACATTGCGAGTAGAAGACTTTGCTTCTGGGAGCAGGTTATTTGGTGAGCCACCTCCTGTCATAGAAGTTCCTACAAGACAGTTTCCAGTAACCATACATTTTTCAAAGAGAACCGAGATTGTAGATTATATTGGTCAGGCATTCAAAAAAGTCATGTCAATTCATAAGAGGCTTCCACCAGGTGGAATCCTTGTTTTTGTCACTGGGCAAAGAGAAGTAGAATACTTATGCCAAAAGCTACGGAATGCTTCTAGAGAGTTGCTTGCTCGCACAACTAAAGTCTTAGGAACTCAGACTTTCCCAGACTCTGATAGGAGCTCAGTTGAGGACATTGACATGAAGGATATAAGTGAAGCATTTGCGGTTAATGGGGAACCAGTAGATCTGCAAACAGATAGATTTAGCTTTTATGATGAAGATGTACATGATTTTAATGAGGATGAGTGTCATGATTCATTTGATTCAGATACGGAGAGTGACCTGGAATATGAAGATGAGGATGAGGATACCCTAAAACAGGAACAGTCTGAAAACTTTGATAAACTGACTGATGTGTTGGGGGAAGATGGAAGTCTTGCTTCACTTAAGGCTGCTTTTGAAGCTTTGGCTAGAGGGGATGCGTTTCCCTTTAATCGTAAGAAAGAAAAGTCTGAAAGTAAAAAGATAGAAAAGGAAGGTACTGATGCAGATGAAAGCACAGAGCAGATCAACCCCAGCAACAAAGTAAGTGATAAAACTCTAGCAGTTGATGCATTGCGTGTTCTTCCTCTGTATGCAATGTTGTCTGCAGCAGCTCAGCTTCGTGTATTTGAAGAAGTTAAGGAGGGTGAGCGGTTGGTTGTTGTAGCTACCAATGTAGCAGAGACATCTTTGACTATACCAGGGATAAAATATGTTGTTGATACTGGTAGAGAAAAAGTGAAGAATTACAATCTCACCAATGGCATGGAGACGTATGAGGTGCAGTGGATAAGTAAAGCATCATCTGCCCAACGTGCAGGAAGAGCTGGGAGAACTGGGCCTGGCCATTGTTATCGTCTCTACTCTTCTGCTGTCTTTAGTAATATATTTCCTGATTTCTCAATTGCTGAAATATTAAAAGTACCTGTTGATGGTGTTGTCCTCCTCCTGAAATCAATGGGTATCCCCAAGGTATGTTTTACTTCTCCTGTTTAGCGTCTGCTGAATCTCTTGTACCATGTTCATGCTTTACAACTTTTCTAAGTAACTATGGTGAGATAATTTAACATGCTAAATCTAGTTCATATTCTCAATAGACAACTGGAAACTACGAAGGTTGTATTTGTCTTCATCCTTATCGCCAACATGGGACCCACTTGTGAGGAATATTTATTCTTTTACTGTTACTAGCTATCTTGCTTGTTAGTTGATTTCTTTTATTTTTCCCTCATGTTTCTTACAGTCTAAAATTACAAGTATTTAGCTTTGTGAAGATGGTATTTTCCTGTAGCATCTGAAATTTTTTGACGTGTGGGAACTAGGCAGTTGTTATGAGCTACATCAAATTCATAATAGCTTTGTATCATTTGGGATTATAGCTGAATCTTGTCATTTCTCCCTTAGGTTCACGGGTTCCCATTCCCCACTGCTCCAAATGCCAATGCCTTGCATGAAGCAGAGCGTTGCTTGAAGGCACTGTCAGCTCTTGATGTCAATGGAAGATTGACACCATTAGGAAAAGCTATGGCTTATTACCCCATGAGTCCCCGTCACTCAAGAATGCTTCTTACTGTTATACAAATTATGATGAAGGTGAAAACTTATGCCCGAGCAAATCTGATTCTAGGATATGCAGTCGCAGCAACAGCGGCTTTGAGCTTATCAAATCCCTTCGTCATGCAATTTGAAGGAAGTGAGCGTGTTACTGATCACTCAGAGCAAGAAAACGTGTCTGTTTCTGATGACAACAATAAAGTTTTGCATAAACAGGACAAACAGAGGAAAAAGGAGATCAAGGAGAAGGCTAAAGCATCACGTGCGAAGTTTTCAAACCCTACCAGTGATGCTCTTACTGTGGTTTTTGCATTGCAATGTTTCGAGCTATCTAAAAACCAAGCTGACTTCTGCAATGAATATGGATTGCACCTGAAAACTATGGAAGAAATGTCCAAGCTTCGAAAACAGTTGCTTCAACTGGTTTTTCATCAGAACACTCGTGATGGTGATAAGCAGGGTTTCTTGTGGACTCATGGAACGATGGAAGATGTAGAACTCTCTTGGAAAGCATGCTCTAGCAAGAACCCACTACTCCATAACGAAGAAGAGGTCATAGGTCAAGCTATCTGTGCAGGGTGGGCAGATAGGGTTGCGAGGCGGATCAAAGCAGTTTCAGCTTTGTCCGAAGGAGATAGAAAGGTCCATGCAGCTAAGTATCAGTCATGCTTGGTGAATGAGACTGTCTTCCTCCACCGTTGGTCATCTCTCTCCTCTACAGCCCCAGAGTTTTTGGTCTATAGTGAACTCCTGCACACGAAACGACCATACATGCATGGCGTGACAAGCGTGAAACCAGAATGGCTTGTTCAATACGCTGATTCTCTCTGCAGCTTTTCTACACCGCTTCAAGATCAAAAACCGTATTATGACCCTCGAACTGACGAGGTCTATTGCTGGGTAATCCCCTCGTTCGGACCTCATCTCTGGCAACTGCCTTTGCATACTCTTTCAATCGACGATCGATCACAGCGCATTGCGGTGTTTGCATTCGCATTGCTTGATGGCCAGGTTTTGCCATGCTTGAGATCTGCTAAAAAGTATATGGCAGCACCACATGACAGTATTTTGAGGCGAGAGTCCTATGGTCAAAAACGCATTGGAAATCTTCTGCGTCGGTTGGAAAACCAGGCAATTGACAGTTGTGATATGTTAAAGAAGACATGGGACGAGAGTCCGAGCTTCCTGCATTCTGAAATCAGGGACTGGTTTCAGAAATGTTTTCATGGGCAGTTTGATGAGCTTTGGTTGAAGATGCTTTCTGAAGTTATATTAGAGCCTCAAGAACGGTTTCCAAAGAAGGTGAAGAAAGAACGGTCAGGTAACCTGCTTGTCTGAAACAGCAAGCTGGGAAGAGTTTTGTTTTAAAATTTTATATCTGGAATTTTGGTAGGGTTCTAGATTTTTGCTTAACTTATGGCTCACGTTTTGGGATACTTGTGTAAATTATGCATTCAAAGTAATTTTCTTCACTTGTAAGTTGTAACCGATCTGAGGCCAAGGTCCAGCCAGAAAGGTTCATGTATGAGAACGCATCGGTTAAGGTTCATATACTCCTTGCATCTCAAATGTATTGTCACATTATTAAAAAAAAATTGTTCCAAATGAAATGGTTTTTGTTCCACTTTTATTTTATTTTAATCCATTTTTATTATTGTAAAGTCACTCACTCAAAGAGTAGTATTGAGTTGGGATGAGTGAGAATGAGTTTGGAAGAAGATAATGATGAAAATTCATGTACCATGAATTAATGATAAAAAATAATCTTAATCTATATAAAAGAAAGATAAAATTGACAACACATTTGGTACGGAGAGAGTGTATCAATAGAAATTAGAAAGCTAAAATTGATAAATAATTTATGATCTTTTAGTTATATCATACTATATCTTTTAGTTATATACCAATTTTTTTTACTATTACCTTTTACTATTTTATTTATTTGAGTTCACGTCACCTAAATTAAAATCCTAACCAGCGGAACAAAACTATGACTCATAAGTAAGGGTGTGAAAAGAATCGAGCCGAGCAGAGCTCGGCTCGAGCTCGAGCTTTAATGAGCCAATCGAGCCGAGCCTCACGAGCCTCGAGCTCGAGCTCGAGGCAGTTTTGAGGCTCGAATAATAAAAGAGCCGAGCTCGAGCTTGATACGTTCGGCTCGGGTGGGCTCGCGAGCCTTAACCAGCTCACCGAAAATTACGAGTCTACCCTTCGCATATAAATATCACAATCAGATAACCCTACCCTCCAACCCAATTCTAATTTCTAATTGAAATTGGCTCTCTCTATCTCTACTCTCTGTAATCCTTCCACATTGTGATCCCAAATCGCACCACCATCGACGCGAACCAGAGCCTCCATCTTCCACCTTCGTCCCTCCACCTTCGTCCACATCTAGCCTCTACCTACTTCCATGTTTAGTACTTTGTGCGTCTGTCTCAGCTTCAGAGCTTCAGACTTATCGACAGGAGGTGGGAGATTTGTGAACCGCAAATCGCGACTGAATGTGGGAGCTTCGGACATTCGTTGCCATCTTCGGAGTTCAAACTAACCTTCACCTTGCCCTCTGCTGTACTTGAGTCTACTCCCACCAAAAGAACGGATATCCCATGTAAGTTGTTTGATTCAAATCGTAAATTTGATATCCTTTCAGTAAACAACTTGGTTATTGTAATTATATTGGTGTCTTAGTGCTTACTTAATTCCAGTTGAGCCAATTAGTGGTTCTTTTAGGAGGGCATCTATTTTTCATCATCGCTGCTACCACTTGTTTTGCAAAAATGGATTTGAATTTTGTTAATATTGTTATTGGAATAGGGAATTACTTGATCAATGTAATTGGAAAAATTCATGATAATCACAGTTCTGAATTTCTTTTGGTTTTCCTGCCAAAAGACAAATAAAAAACAAAAAAAAGATAAAATATTGCCTCTTTGTTCTTTCATGTATTTATACAGGACATCAAATTGGATTTACATATCTAGGCCACCTATTCTAGCATAGTTGGATTAAGTTGGTGTAGTTATGATGATGGTACTTTGAGTCTGGCGATCTAAAGCCAACCTTCAGTTGACCAATAGTAATTATGTTTAAAATGTTTTAGGTGTTTTATTATGCATAAACCATAATAGTAAGAATGGTGGAACCCAAATAAGTGGTTATGTATGATTTCTTGAGGTTCATGTTTATCTGCAATATCAGGAATTCAGCAATAAATTTGTGGCTGGAAAAATGGTTACTTTAAGATGAATTGGGGATATTGGGTTCCCACACATTTTATCATTTGATACTATGTATGTTTTTTCAAAAGCTCATGTTCTCCATGATACCAACAATGATTTTTCTTAGTAGCAAGGTGATTTTTGGTACCTACAGTGATTAATACTGTGACACTCAAAATAAGAAATCTGATTAAACTTTGCTTAATGTTGTGTCATTTAATGCAGACATGACATCTACCAATGATCCCGAAGCTATTAACATAGATTTGATAGATACAACCATTGATACCGATATGGCTCATTTAGATGACGAGGTAGAAGATGAAGGTGAGAAAGAAGGTGAGAAAGAAGGTGAAGAAGAAGGTAAAGAAGGTGAGAACGAAGGTGGAGCAGTTGCAAGAAAAAAAGAATGGAGAAATCAGTCGTTTGGAAGGACTTTGACAGAATTCTGAATGACAAAGGAGAAGTCATAAAGCATAAGTGCAAGCATTGCAAAAGACTTTTTGCTGCGAAAAGACTGGGACAACCTCACATCTTAAAAGACACTTACCCCATTGTCATCTAGCATTACAAGCAACAAAAAGTCAGACTATTCTTAATTATCAGCATAGTGATGGAACTGTTGGGCCAGTCCTTGGAGCTGCAATTGTTGATGGGAAGTACGATCTTTTGAAAATGAGAGAAGCAATTTCTCATTGGGTTATGATGCATGAGCATCCCTTCTCTATTGTTGATGAGGAAGGGTTTGATATTATGATGAAAGTATCTAATCCGCTTTATGGAATGATTAGTCGTTGGACAGTTAAGGCCGATTCTATGAAAGTTTATGATCATGACAAGGTAAGGGTGAGGAAGATGTTAAGTGAAGTGGAGAAGGTAAGTCTCACAACAGATTTGTGGAAATCTAAAAACCATAAGATTGGATATATGGTGGTCACTGCACATTTTCTCAATAAAGATTGGAAGATAAATAAATTGGTGTTGAGCTTTGTGCACATTCCTCCCCCACATAATGGTGAAAACATTGCAGATGCTCTATTCAAGTTTATAACATAATGGGGGATTGAACAAAATTTTTTTACTATCTCAATTGACAATGCTTCTGCAAATGATTCTGCCATCAGAGCTTTGAAGCCACTTACAAAATGTTGATGTGTGGTGGGAAGTTGTTTCATGTGCGTTGCACTGCACATATTCTCAATCTCATTGTCCAAGATGGTTCGGATGAGATTAGAAATGTGGTCCACAATGTTAGAGAAGACATATCTTACATTAATCACAGTGGGGCACGTCTGCAAATGTTTTCTGAAATTGTGAAGCAGCTGAACTTACCAGCCCGAAAGCTCATTCTTGATTGTAAAACACGTTGGAACTCAACTTATCACATGCTTGCTTGTGCCTACGCAGTCAGAGATGCATTTCCGATGTTCGGAAGGCAAGATTCTCGTTATTTATCTTGTCCAACAACAAAAGATTGGGAGCATGTTGCAAAAGTTATAGAGCTTCTGGAGGTGTTCTGTAATGCCACCAACCTCATATCTGGAAGTGACTATCCAACAGCCAACTTATATCTACATGAAGTTGTTGAGTTTAAACAAGTGCTGGATCTTCGTGCATCTTCTTCTGATGTTTTTCTACAGCATATGGTGCTTCAAATGAAGAGAAAGTTTGATAAATATTGGAAAGAGTGCAACTTGCTGATGTCATTAGCTTCCGCCATAGATCCTAGGGTGAAACTGAGTGCTGTTGATTATTATTTTGAGAAAATATACCCTCCGTCAGATGCAGATTTTCACAAAGAAAATGTGAGAACTACTATGCGTGAGCTTTACAGAGAATATGCAGCTATCTATAAGATCCAAGATGAAGTTGGTGAAACTAGCCGCTCTTCCACCAATTCTTCAGGAGGAACTGCTTCTACAGGGTTTCTGAAATTCATGACTGTTCTAAAGGGAGTACAGAGTTCAGGTCCAATGAAATCAGATTTGGAGTTGTATTTGGAAGAGCAGAACTTTGTGTACCCGAATGCTGTGAACAACAGCAACTTCGACATATTGCAATGGTGGAAGGCAAATGCTGTCAAGTACCCTGTTATGTCAAGGATGCCTTGTGATCTTCTGGTGATCCCTATTACTACTGTTGCTTCAGAAGCAACATTTAGTGCTGGCACTAGAGTTATTGATTCATATCGTGCATCACTTTTGATTGACACGGTGCAAACATTAATTTGTGGTGGGGATTGTCTCAAACATATCTACAGTATCAAGAAGAAAAATCGAGTAAGTCATTTGTGTTTCATAGTTACTAGTTACTACTGAGTATAATATTTCTAATTTGATGTTAATATAGATTTATATATTTTTTTGTAGGTGTTGGAGCTGGTGGAAATTAAAATACCTTCATGTGGCTGAACTGTGCAATGGTCCTATCTCTTTTCTATGATAGTTTCTTTGCTGAATTTGTGATGGTTTAAGTTCTAGAATCTGGACTTGTGATGTTCTGATGGTTTATGACTTTAACTTGTTATGGTTTAAGACTTTTAGTTGTTTTATTTTTTTCTTGTTGAATGCTGCAGATCTTTGATGATAATGTATTGTAAATATGATTATATTTTTATAGCTTTATTTTTATCAATGTTGTGCCGGCTATGAAACTCCAGAACCACCAAACTTACAAATAATGAAAAATTGAAATTTTTCTGGCTAAAGAAATATGGGAAAAACGATGATGATCTAACAAGGTAGTGATGTGGATCTAACAAGGTAATCACGTGGATATGACAAGGTAGTGATGTCGATCTAACTAGGTAGTCATGTCGATCTAACAAGATAGTGATGTCGATCTAAATAACTCATCATGCTGATCACGATTTTATGCTGATCAATCAAGTTGTTATGTCAATCTAATAAGGTATTCATGTGGATGTGACGAGGATGATCTAAACCACTTATCATGTTGATCTATTATCAATGCTGACCTATCAAGTAGTTATGTCGATCTAACAAGGTAGTCATGTGGATCTGACGATGATGGTCTAAACAACTTATCGTGTTGATCTATTATCAATGCTGACCTATCGAGTAGTTATGTCGATCTAACAAGGTAGTCATGTGGATTTGATAATGTAGTGATATCGATCTAAAGAACTCATCATGTTGATCATCATTTTCTGCTGATCAATTCAGTAGGTATGTCGATCTAACAAGATAGTCATATGGATCTGACGATGTCAATCTAAACAACTTATCATGCTGATCTATTATTAATGCTGATCTATTAAGACAACAATGTCGATCACTATACAGATGGATATTCATTCTAGCGATGTCGATCGAAATAACATGTCATGTTGATCTATCAAGATAACGTTGATCGAAAACGTGATTGGCAAACTTGTAATTAAATAAAGCGTTTATGCGCACGCGTACGGCCGTGCGCATTTTATCCTCGTCCCTGTATTATTCACCTCAAAGTTCATCATTTTTTCATAGACTCTCAAACATAGTCTCTATTTTCACCTCAAAATAATTCACTTCTTATTACCCTCTCATCGAGAGAATTATATTCCCTCATCTTTTAAACTTTGAAACCCTCTAATGTTTGGATTATAGCTTTATTTTTATCAGTTGTTGTGTTCTGCTTACTCAGCTTTAGCCGAATCGAGCCTAACCGAGCTCAAGCTTCACGAATCATCAAGCCGAGCTCGAGCTCAAATTATCGGGCTCGATCGAGTTCGAACCGAGCTCGAGCCGAGCCCGAGCTCGAACCTGCTAGGCTCGGGCTCGGCTCGACTCGAACTCACCCCTACTCATAAGTCATAACCAAAATGAATTCCGTCAAACCAAATATGCATTGTACAATACTTACTTTACTTGTACTGGCCTAGGGCTGTAAACGAGCCGAGACGAGCTCGAACTGTGCTCGGCTAGAACTCGGCTCGAAAGTTATTGTTCGAGCTCGAGTCAGGCACGATAGCTCGACGAGCTTTCATGATACGAGCTCGAACTCAGCTCGAATGATTGCTCGAGTTCGGCTCGAAAACCTGTAAACGAACATTAGGGGGTTTCAAACTTGATTAATCAGTATAAAATGGTAATCATCATGATGAGTTGTTTAGATCGACATCACTATCTTGTTAGATCGATATGACTACCTAGTTAGATCGACATCACTACCTTGTTAGATCGACATACATACTTGATTGATCAACATAAAATGGTGATCAGCATGATGAGTTGTTTAGATCGACATCACTACCTAGTTAGATTGACATCACTACCTTGTTAGATCGACATTTGTACTTGATTGATCAACATAAAATGGTGATCAACATGATGAGTTGTTTAGATCGATATCACTACCTTGTTAAGTCGACATACATACATAATTGTTGAGCATAAAATGGTGATCAACATGATGAGTTGTTTAGATCGACATCACTACCTTGTTAGATCGACATACATACTTCATTGATCAGCATAAAATAGTGATCAACATGATGAGTTGTTTAGATCGACATCACTACCTAGTTAGATCGACATCACTACCTTATTAGATCGACATACATAATTGATTGATCAGCATGATGAGTTGTTTATATCGACATCACTACCTAGTTAAATTGACATACATACTTGATTGATCATCATAAAATGGTGATCAACATGATGAGTTGTTTAGATCGACATCACTACCTAGTAAGATCGACATCACTACCTTGTTAGATCGACATACATACTTGATTGATTAGCATAAAATGGTGATCAGCATGATGAGTATTTTAGATCGATATCACTACCTTATTAGATCGACATACATACTTGATTGATTAGCATAAAATGGTGATCAGCATGATGAGTTGTTTAGATCGACATCACTACCTTGTTAGATCGACATAGATATTTGATTGATCAGCATAAAATGGTGATAAGCATGATGAGTTGTTTAGATCGATATCACTACCTAATTAGATCGACATCACTACCTTATTAGATCGACATACATACTTGATTGATCTGCATAAAATGGTGATCAACATAATGAGTTGTTTAGACCGACATCACTACCTTGTTAGATCGACATACATACTTGATTGATCAGCATAAAATGGTGATCAACATGATGAGTTGTTTAGATCAAGATCACTACCTAGTTAGATCGACATCACTACCTAGTTAGATCGACATCACTACCTTGTTAGATCGACATACATACTTGATTGATCAGCATAAATGGCTCAATAGCTTGATAACCTATCGAACCGAACTCAGTTTCACTCGAACTCGGCTTGATAAAATTATCGAGCCCTTAACTCGGCTCGAACTCGAAGCTCGATAAAACAGTGTTCAATAACACATGAGCCGAGTTCGAGTTCGAGTTTGAGTAAGTTCGATAAGAGCTCGGCTCATTTACAACGTTATACCGGCCTGTCTCGCCCGAAGATGCGGGGAGTATAAGTGATCATTTTAAAATACTTGAAGGGTTAAAGTTGAAGTAAATAGAAAACAGGAAAAAAGAAAAAGAAAAAAAAAGGAATTTGAAACCGGAGCCCCGCAGAATTTGTACTCAAATTCGTCTTCAGCGCAGCGCCGCGCCGCGGAACGCCTTGCTTCTCACCTGTCGCCACCGCCAGTCGGCACTGGCAGACGCCATCGCCAGCCGCTAACACCATCCGCCACCGTCTTCCGCCGCGGCTACCACGAATCGGAGCACCCAATCAGCAGCAAATCCCTAGGTAATTGTTAGCTTTAATTATTAGCAGAAACATATGCACTTTAATTGATAGCTTTAATTTTTTGACAAAAATAAATTGATAGCTTTAATCTGTTAGTTTTAGATTTTATTCTATTTTGTTCCTTTCTATACTTTGCATTTTAATTTCTTAGCTCTAATATGTTAGCAACAGTGGAGTTCCTTTATGTTCGTTTTTCTTTCTTGTTCTAATTGTTGCGTGCTTGAGGTTATACGCATTTATACGCATTATACCTCAAACTGCAGTGTACCTCATTGTTTGCGAGAGTTACAAGCTACATGGCATGAATTATAGTCTCCTGATAATGCCCGGCTTATGTGAGATTTCTATTGCTTGACTGTTAATAGGAGCTAGGTTTTATAACATAATTTTAATGTTCAAACTTTGAAATAGGAACTATAACAATTTAATGAGATTGCTTCTTTTCTTTTTTTTTCTTTCCATTACTCCATGCCTCTGGGTTTAGCTCCATTACCTGGTGTCATTTTGAAAAATCCACTTCATTTTTGGGTACAACGTCCAGTATGAGATTTTGCACCTTGTTTAAGAGGCTTTTGTTCGGTTCTCTAGTTTAGAGTTGGCTAAGCACAATCTAAACATGGTAAGTAAAATTATTAGAAGATGTAAAGAATAATCTCTTATGAGAGCATTATCTAAGATAGGCCAGCTGACAGTTCTATTGTTTGAAGAAATACTGAAATCTGTGTGTTCTTTGAATAAAAATTCTGAAAAATTTGGTGGCAGTATTTGAAATTGATGTGATGTTTTTGAGAGGAAAAATTGGAGGGAAAGAGTTGATTTGATGGTTTGTTGATGGAAATATTTGTGTAGAACACACACTTAGATATGTAAAAGCTGGACAGCTCAATGTGGTTTCTCTGAGAGCATGTTGCTGCCTTTATAGGTGGTAAAAAAAGTTTTTTTTAGAGACCTAAAAAATTATGGTACGAGGCTCATGGAGGCATTAAAGAAGGCAGCTTTTTAAGTCCTTACTTTTTGTTCACAAAAGCTATCAACTAATGCCCTGATGGGGAAGTTCATTTCTGGCCACCTAATGCATTAAGATACATCCAAGTAAAGACTGTGTATTAAAGGTTCACCCACTTTGCAAAAAGTGACGATATATTTGAAGTCCATTATTTTCTGTTAACTTCTATATATTCAAGATTGGAATTCTTGTTGTGAAAGTCTTGGACCCATATAACAGGTTCATTTCTTGTAAATGCACAGTTATTTTCGATCTCGTATGTTAGTTATTTTAGAGATTTATTTCTTTAAGTGGTTAACATGAATGGAAGTTGGTTCATTCTAGTATTGTTGGAATGTTTGCCTGTTAAGGTTTTATTCTGTGGTTGCAGAATGAGAAAATCTGCTTGATAGTTGATATGAGGCTGTAGAGACCTCCAGACTACTGAGTTTTATTGTTGAGCTGATCGCTCTATAGTAACAAGCATACACGCATAAGCCACGTTTTTTTTCTCTTCTTTCTGCTGCTTGATGTTTACAGTTCTTTCTTGTTGGATACACTGAAGAATGCAAGCAGCATACTATAGTAACTAATATTAACCCGTTCCAAAAAACAAGATACATTTGTTATTCATCCTTCAACGTTTTAATTTATAAAGTTCAATGATTTATATGCGAATTCCAAGGTGAAAATTCAGACAAACTTTAGAACAAGAGAACAGAGTCAAAATGCTATTACTATTACTATTCTGTATACAGAATTCCCGTGCGTGCTTCTTGAGTCAAAATGCTATTACGTTTTAATTTATAAAGTTCAATGAGTAAACTCCACTTGGTCGTTTAAGTTACATAGTTGTCTTATTTGTGGCCCATTTTAAGAGTTTGTTTCCCTTTCATCCCTTAAGTTACATATTTGTTCTAATCAAGTCCTTCCGTTAAATTTTTCATCAAATTACCATTAAAATGAGGGTATTTGTGTAAATGTTCACATTTAATATTCAATTTAACCATACTATTTTTTTTATAAATATACAAATTAACCCTAACTAGTTTTAAAATTTACAAACTCACCCCACCCACTATCGGTCCCTCTCGTTCCCAGCTATGCTTTGCTCCACAACCACCATCTTCCTCATCGATCCCATCCCACTATGCCCGTCGCCGATGGCGTTGCCAACCATACCCATGCCACTACACTCTTCCCCACCCCAGCCCGGCCTACTTAGCCTAACCATAACTCACCACGGCCAACCCAACCTCCCTTACACGCCGCGCCCCATCTTCCCTCTGATCGACTTCAATGCTGAAAACCCTGGACATGTTGACGGTGAATAAATCAGGTATGATAACCGGCAAACAAGTCTTGACCCATTTTTAGTTCATAGGAGATTGCTAAATTTTGCTTGGCTCTTCCTGGTCAGAAAAAAGAGGAAAAAAAGAAGAAAAAAGCGAGGAGATTCATGAAAATAGGAGTCGGCATTCTTGGCACTGGGAATTGCTATTTCACTGATTTATAATTTCATCTTGTTGATCAGAACTCGTAAGCGTTCTGTAATTATTGGTGTAAGCATCAGTTTATGGGTTTTTGTTCGATCAGTATATGATTTGTGCAAGAGATTTGTGGTATTTTGCTCAGCTAGGTGTGTTGTGGTGTTTTGTTACTTTCCTGCAGCTAGTGGGCTCTATGTATTTGGCTGAACTCTTTGATTCTTTATTACAATCTGTTGCTGGCCAAAAAAAAATTATGGGTTTCTGTAATTCGATTTATTGCTCAGTAAAGTGGGAATGAGTTAAATTATCAGGGTTGATTATTAATAATTCCTGGTTTCTCATTGCTGATTATGAACTGATTTCGGATAAGTACTCACTCTGTGTTTCAAATTTTGCTTAACAGCATTGTAATTATGCGTTTTGCGTGAATTGATCATGTGTTGCTTGAAGCCTTCTCTTGGATGTTTACTAACACTTTCAATGTTCATCATAAAGGTCGAATGGATGGGTCTTGTTTTCTTTTGTTTTTAATTCAGTTAGCTTGGTTGACACTTGCAGATGGCTGTCATTGGCATCTGTTTTCGTAAGCAATTCTGCAGAAGGGAGTGGTGGACGGAGGGCTGCATTCACAGCCCATTAGTGACGGTTTTAACCGCGGTTTTTATCCGCGGGTTCGCGATTACGGTTATTTTTTGCATCCGTTACATTCACGGTTACGGATTACGGATAGATGGTATCCGCACCGCGGTTAACCACCATCCGCGGTTTGCGGATACCCACAATCCGCAAGTCAACAAGCCCATAAGATTAGTGAGGCCTGAAGCCTGAAGCTGAAGCGTGATATCTGTGGTGTGTGTGAGTGATATCTTAGGGTTAGGCACTTAGCAGCAGACTTACACTAACACCATAACATTCACACATTCACACGATTCGCGAATCACACCAAATTATTCTAGGGTTTGCTTCCTTCATCTTCAATCCTTCATCTTGAAACGATGGGTCTTAGGACAAAGGTTAGGACAGATGGGTCTTAGGGAATCGATTTCTGAATCAATTTGGGGTTTGAGGCCGGTGAGTGTGATTCGCTGCGATGAAACGACGAGAGAGAGAGAGAGAGAGAGAGAGAGAGAGGTGATTTTTGCTGGGTTCGTCCGAGTTCGACGAAGATTTGGTGGTGACTGAGAGCGAAGGTCTGTAATCGACCGGCATGAGCGTCCTTGATCATTTCTGAAGTTACTCAAACCCGGTAATATCTTTCGAATACTTGATTAATCTTAAGCTTGAGTTCGTTAATTTTATGGGATGCCTGTTTGAATTAAGCATTGGGTGTTGTCTTTGTTTTGGTTTGACTATAATTGTTTGATACTAACGGTGGTGCATAATTGTTTGACTATAAGGATTTTATCATGTATAATTCATTATTTTGGGATCATCTGATTACTTAAAATTGTTGATTAATTCCCTCATCCTTTCGGTCGAAGTTGAACTTGACTATTAACCAAAGGTCACGTGTCTGATGGTTCTCTAAATTTGAGAATATAAGCTGCGTTCTTCTTTATGGTTCTTTCTAGCATCAAATATTAGTGAAATTGGACTGATTAATTATTCACTAAGACTTGGCTGGAAGTGTCCCTAGTTTTAGAGTAATTGTTGGAATAAAAGTCAATTATCTACATTTAGTTGTTAAATTACTTGGCTGATTTAACTTGTGTTGGATAAATCAAGCTGTTTGCCTTATCCCTTCCTAGTTGGTTAGTTGTTTGTCATTAAACTTGTAATCCGTATTTCTATACGCTGATGTTTTGTCTAGATACTAGCCTAGTCTTGGTTTGCAGGCACCTTGGTTGATCTAGCTCAATCTACATCGTGTTGTTAAAACTTCATACATGTATTAGTTTTCAATTTCTGGGTTAACAAAAACCCTGGAAACGAGGATCCTGAGTATAAAACTTCATACATGTATTAGGAATTTTATACAGGTTAATTTTGGGGTTATTACTTAAACTGGGAAGTTCAGTTCCATAAGTTAGTAGCTTGTTCCTGTTTTTGTGTTTGGAACACGTTTTATGATGTTTAGAGTTTTGTCAGGTTGAACCTATTGCTTGATGATTTTTGGTCTTGGATGTTCTCGGTTAGTCTCATGTCTTGAGAATTAAGAAATGATGGTTGTAGTTTAATTAACTCTTTGCTGGAATGCTTGGCTAGAAGGCTCTGTTGTGCTTCATCCTTTTGGAAATTTAGATGATGACTTTACAAGATAAGCCTTTTGATGGTTTTGATATCAGGTTTCCAAGCATGGTTAAGTGTAGGTATATGATACTTGTAGCCGTCTTTGGTAACCGCGGGTTAACCGCTAACCGCGGATACCCGCAGTTCGCGGATGCGGATTTAAATTTCTATCCGTGATAGGTATAACCGCAAACCGCGGATACAAAAAAACCGTGGTTTGTGGATATGAGCCTACCGCGGATTATCCACCCCATTGCCAAGCCTAAGTCTCCATTCGAACCAGAAAGATATAAGGGTAGCCTGACTTGAGTTTCTTTTTGATGTTATCAGATCTGAAATTATAACACTTTTTATCTTCTCTTTTGATTGTCACATTATTTTGTTGACATGATTGAGGTGTTATATTACACCTTTAATGTTCTTTTTTTCTCTAGCAGGTATGCCTATCTGGATACTCATGTTACCGAGTTGATCATTCGTTCCACAGATAAGCAGCCACTTCTTGATACTCTTGGAGAGGTAATCTTTGCTGCTTTCTTTTCGCTTTGTTGCCGTCATACTCTGCAGCTTGCCTAAGAGAAAATGACTGTCAGAAGAGATTAAACCTAGTTTTTTCATGGTGATGAAATTCATTTATGTTTATGTATTTTACTCCATACGAACCAGAAAGATATAAGGGTAGCTTGACTTGAGTTTCTTTTTTATGTTATCAGATCTGAAATTATAACATTTTTTATATTGGTTTAGGAATCTTTTTTCTTACTGTATTTCAAGTTTGGATTCATCTCATTGTTGTGATGTACATTGTCAACAGGTTTTTCAACTCCGAAAGCTTCTTCCTCAATTTTGTGCCTTATGACTTCAATACAGGGTACGAAACACCTGATTTGTGCTCCATGTTCTTCACCCAATTCCTCTGCATTTGCCTTTATTTGTTTATCGATTCTATCAAATCAAAGGGTATATTGAGAAATTGAAAATCGGTTGGGTGAATACCCAACCAATACATGGTGGTGCAGGCTAGACTCTTGCTATCATAAGCGGCATTAATAGACCCATACTTGATAACTGTGAAGATTTCAATCCCTGCCGCGTCACAATCACAAAGGCAGAAGGCAGACAATTGTTCATCAAACATTAACATCCTCATAAACTCTTTACTGACCAGATCTGTCTGGCCAGTACCAGTTATGATAATGCAACGGTAATCGTTGTAAAAATCATGTTGTGGTAACTCCAAGAATGCCGAATACTTCTCGATAAACAGGATAAAGCAGATGCCATCTCTAACCTTAATTTCAGACACCAAATTGAGAAATGGTGGGATGGTCTTCCCCAACTTGCACTTAATCCCCTTTTCACTTTCTTCGTTATAGTCAACCAACAACTTCTCCTCAACCATGAAAGAAACACCGCCTGCCACGGTCGGTTGGGAAGACATTTAAACTGGATCGAGTGCAACTCAGCTGGGTAGCATCTTCATGGATCAACGCATTCGCCTTATTCTGATTGACGAACATTGGTTTGTCGACATAGTAAAATGACCGCATGGGTACGAAACACCTGGTTTGCACATAAATCTTGTAGGATTTCTGCTGCACGTCTAATTTGTCTCCACGTTGATTCTCTTAATGTCTTCATCTTACTTTGGTGTTCAATAACATGCATTTCGCTCCCAATATCACCCGCCAATGAAGTGTTTGAGGACCCTGACTTAAGCAATCCTTTACGCTCGTCCCTTTCCGCATTATATGTAAGTTGAAGCTTCTTAAGTTCCTCTAGTACTTTGGCTTGTGACATACAAGTTGCCGCTATGGGCATATTAGGCATCGTCTTGCTAGCGGTGGATGTCACCCACCCCTAGCAAGACGATGTCTAATATGCCCATAGCGGCGACTTGTATGTCATAAGCCAAAGTACTAGAGGAATTTAAGAAGCTTCAACTTACATGTAATGCGGGAAGGGACGAGCGTAAAGGATTGCTTAGGTCAGGGTCCTCAAACACTTCATTGGTGAGCGATATTGGGAACGAAAGGCATGTTATTGAACACCAAGGTAAGATGAAAACACCAAGGGAATCAACGTGGAGACAAATTGGACGTGCAACATAAATCCTACAAGATTTCTGTGCAAACCAGGTGTTTCGTACCCTGCGGTCATTTTACTATGTCGACAAACCAATGTTCGTCAATCAGAATAAGGCGAATGCGTTGATCCATGAAGATGCTACCCAACTGAACTGCACTCGATCCAGTTTAAATGTCTTCCCAACCGATCGTGGCAGCATCATCGGCGGTGTTTCTTTCATGGTTGAGGAGAAGTTGTTGGTTGACTGTAACGAAGAAAGTGAAAAGGGGATTAAGTGCAAGTTGGGGAAGATCATCCCAACATTTCTCAATTTGGTGTCTGAAATTAAGGTTAGAGATGACATCTGCTTTATCCTGTTTGTCGAGAAGTATTTGGCATTCTTGGAGTTAGCACAACATGATTTTCACAACGATTATTGTTGCATTATCATAACTGGTACTGGCAAGTTAGATCTGGTCAATAAAGAGTTTATGAGGATGTTAATGTTTGATGAACAATTGTCTGCCTTCTGCCTTTGTGATTGTGACACAGCAGGGATTGAAATCTTCACAGTTATCAAGTATGGGTCTATTAATGCCGCTTATGATAGCAAGAGTCTGGCCTGCACCACCATGTATTGCCTGGGTATTCACCCAATCGATTTTCAATTTCTCAATATACCATTTAATTTGATAGAATCGATAGATAAAGAAAGTGAGGAAAATGCAGAGGAATTGGGTGAAGAACATGGAGCTCAAACAAAAAAAGTGAAGAATTGTAACATTGTTTCAACAAGGGGGGGAAAGAGAAAGCAACCGGGAAAGAAAACGATAGCAAATCTAGATTTGGCTAAACTTCAAAGTCTTGCTGGGAAAAATTTTGTGAAGGGTGATGAAAAGTTGACGGCAGGGGTGGATGAAATGTTAGAAAGGCGAAAGACTGCAGCGCTTGAAAACTTAAATTGGCTTGGCATCCGTTGGTCTGTCTGAATTTATGTACCTCATAAGTTGTTCACAGTGATGACGCACATCATGAAGAATTAGAAAAACCGACATGGAGATCCATAACCCCAGCAACACTTCGCTTGGATTATTGGGTAAGCTGAATTACTTTCTTGCTATGTCATTCTTGATATTATTCATTTCCCCCATTTCTTTGGTATTTGGTTACCTTTTCTATCTACTATTCGTTCAAATTGTGTTACTTTTTGGTGTTACAGTACACCGTGTTGATTTAACACCAAGAATCTTGAGATGAAATGATATTCTGTTGTCTGACCTTAGTCATCACCATATCATGGAAGTGGATGGAAACCATTGATCATAAAATATATTAAAATTCATCTTTTTACTCTCTCAAATGGGTTTTTTGGCTAAGGGTATATTCGATTACAAGTCAGTGTGTTATTTTGACTTTTTACTCTGTGCATGTTAGTTCCCTTATCAAATCTCCAGCGATCACCTATTTAGTTTGAACTAGCTTCAATGAGATGATCAAGGAAAATGTTTGTTAGGTTTGATGCTCCTTACATGATTTCCCATGGTTTACATTTTTTTTTTAATTGATTGTACTGATACTTTACCTAGTTTCCCTTATTGTATGCTGTTTTAGTGTTTCAGTCATTTTTATTTATCTGATATCAGGTGATTCTGAGGTTTATTTGCACAGAAGACTCTTGAAATAACTGATGATGTTCTTGGCACATACGAAAACCAAGGTTGCTACTTAACAGACCTATGTTAGTGTTCGACTTTGATGTATTCTTCATTATGATGGCATTTGATGTTATGATACATTTTCGTGTGGTTATAATTTGTTGGTCTGTACAAAAGATCAAATTAGAACAACTGAGCAAGTTAATGCTGCTCTTAATGCTTGCAAAACTTTGAGACTGGATGGCCTGGTGATAATAGGAGGTAACATTTCTCTCCCTTAATTCTTATGCATTTTCTATTAGTTAATAAATCTTGTAAGTGGATATCTTGTCATAACTGAGATTGCGATCTTACTGGACTGTGTCGTTGCAGGGGTAACATCAAACACAAATGCTGCCCAACTTACTGAAACATTTGCTGAAGCAAAATGTTCGACCAAGGTAGCTCACATGGAAAATTTATGTCATTCCAAAGTGCCTGTTTATGCTTGCAATGCAGTCATCTGTGTTGATTTAATTTACAGTTAAGTTCCTTTTAAATACTTGCAGGTGGCTGACATTCCTGTTACCTTGAATGGTGACCATAAGAATTAGTTCGTAGAAACGAATGTTGGGTTTGATACTATTTGCAAGGTATCGTTTGCATTTGATAAGAGTTTAATAGAAGCCCTACATACCAATTTACATGTTAGAATAAGAAAACTCAAAACTCCAGGTCCAATTTGATTCTGCCAGAAAACTGCCCTGGGTGAGTTGTATGACGACATAGGAGTGAGTTTATTTTCAGAATTTGCATCATAATTATTGTGGATCTGTTCCTTAGCTGAGAGATGATCCAAATGAAATGCAGGACTT
Source organism: Stellera chamaejasme (assembly GCA_024586325.1). Classification (NCBI taxonomy): domain Eukaryota; kingdom Viridiplantae; phylum Streptophyta; class Magnoliopsida; order Malvales; family Thymelaeaceae; genus Stellera; species Stellera chamaejasme. The sequence goes on from CM044986.1 coordinate 18,451,472, forward strand.
GATTATTGCCAAGGAACAATTGTTTGTTCAGGAGAGGGGCAAATGTATGGCTGAAAACCAACATCTCCGATCATCAGACTTGGTACAATTTTGTTTATCTCATGTTTTCTAGTTTATCTGTTAATGAATCTTCTTCTTGTGTATAGCTTGTGACTTTCACTCTTTCTTATCTTCTATTGATGCCTTTGTCAATCAACATTTGTTTGCCTTTTTTTTTTTACCCTGTTATTCTTAATCGATATATTGATCTGTTCTTAAATTGGATACATTCTGAACTTCTTAATTTGGATACATGAAAATCTGTTATTAATTTCGTTTTTATGTCTTATCGTCTACTGCTGGACTGTTTTTCTCATTTCTATCCATCTCTGTGTTTTGTGTGTTTGGTTGGCTGAAACATCTTCGTGTTTTACAGAATCTGTTTCTTATCAAAAGATGTGATTGGGAAACTCAGTTTAATGATGTACACTTCAAGTCTTTGTATGAACAGGTATGCATGCCTAACCTTTGCTTCCTGTAGATCAAATGTGATCTTCTTGAAAGAAAATTGTGTTAATATGACTTATTTGCAGAGACGGGAACTTGCTAGAAAAGTCCCTTTTGGCGTGATGCAATGATTACTAACAACAAATTGTTTTACAAGGTCTGCAATTGCTATCTTATTATGTCTTGAACCAGTCATAGATGCTGGATATATCATCTTATTTTTTTTCTTTTGAATAGATCACAAAGAAAGATCTGAGGCCTCTAATGTATTTGAATGATATCCGGTCCAATAGAACACCTGATCGGAAAGGCTTTGAGCTCAAGTTCTTCTTTGACAAGAATCCTTATTTCAAGGATGAGGTATTGACTAAAACGTATGTGCTGGTAGATGACAACAACTCGGTTTCGTTGAAGGCAATCGGGTAATTATGAGTTCATCAGCTTATAACCTGGTGTTTTTATCCCAATTGCATCTTCTTATGTTTTTATCCCCATTGCTTTGGATGTTAAATCCTCATAGTAAATCGATAATGTTTCTTGTGAATTTAGAATTATTGTTATGTGAATGACATGTTACTGTTGTGATTTGTAGTAGGAAGATTAGAGACAAGACTGTACGACATGCCATATCCTGGAATTTTAATACGGTGGAGAATGACAGTGACTTTGATGAAGTTGATGATGTCATTGGCATGGCCATTTTGGCGGAGGAATACGGTGATGAATAGGGCCAAGGACCATGAAGATGAGTCAGATGACAGCGGCGAAGAATGTCAGCGTACCTTGCTAAAAGATTGAGGGAAGCATATCGATGATGCGTGACACTGAGATTGAGAGGCCAAGAACTGCAACTATGCGAGTTTTTGTTGCACTGTAGGGAAACGAAAGGGGATTTTTAGGAGATGAACTCTCCACCAAAAGCGAATTTCCTTCCAGATTTTAGGAGATGTATGAGTATACCGTTCTCTAAATATGTCTGATGCATCTTGACATGATGATCTTACAAACTACAGGGCAGTTCAGCTATCATTCTTTTATATGGAGTTTCCTTTTAGATGCAATACTTGTAAAGTTGCTTTGGAAGAGTGTTACAAAAGGTAAATATGCTGGAATTTTGGTTCTTTGCGTTCATATGTTTGTGCAATTAGCAAGAAGTTCGCTATATCATGTCATGTTTTCACCTAACGACAACCTTATAAACGTGATTACATTTTTCTCTAACTGTCTTTGAAAAGGTTCCATCATTTTCCACAGTGATATCTGGTGAAAATGTAAAACTTTTATCAGGAATAAATTATTTACATGCGACATGATAGGAAAATCATTAGTAATTGATTGATGTCATTTGTGTTCTTCATTAGCGAGTTAGGTCAACACTTTAATGTAGCTAAAGTTAATGAAAGATGTTCATAGTTTATCAGTATGGATGGGTGTTCATTTGAAGTGGGAAATCTTTTTTAGGAAATTTGAAGATGTTTTTTTATTGATGGATGAGATTTGTATGAGTACGGAAAATTAAGAAAAATATTATTTTATAGAAAATTGATGATGAATTGATACTATATCTCAAATATACTGTCAATTAATAATGTGTGTGTGTATATATATATAGAGATTCTTACATCACCTGCATCAGTTTTCATAAGATGATGAGAAGCTCTCAGACATAAGGTGCACATGATATAAGGTTGTGTTCTTTCGAATTTGCAAAATTTTAACAACAATTTAAATTTCACTCTAATTTCTCACTCACATACTTTCTTTCATAATTTTAAAAAATTGCTTTAAATTCTCACTCACATACTTTCTTTCATAATTTTAAAAAATTGTTATTTTCCTCATTCGTAAAAGATTATCTCATTTTTTTTACAGTTGTAAAATATTTAATCTACGATTTTTTGATTTTTTTTCATGAATGTTTAATATTGAAAATTAAATAAGTCATGTGTATCAAAATTTACAATCTAAATTTAATAAATGTATTTTTTTTGAAATATTTTCACTGTTTATCTTTATTAAAATTTGAGTCAAACAAGTCTTGAAACATGTGTCTTGTCCCATGATGTACATGTTGATTCTGCAATATTAACCTTGTAATGAGACATGATTTGAACAATTATCTCAACTCTTTGTCGTCTCATGTTCCATGAAAGTAGAAAAACCTAAAATAATACGGTTTGAAATTCTATCTCATTATTCCTTCAAAAGAAAGTTGTGACAGGAATGACATTCGGTGTAAAACTTTACCACTATGCATCGACATGAATTTATAAGTGTTAACTAATTTTTAATAATTAATTGTCATTATAAATTTCATGCCACCGACTCCAACATAATTGGGATTAAAGTTTTGATGATGATGATTGAACTTTGAAATAATAAAATCAAATGGAACAATTTTTGACGATCAACTACTTTTTTTATTAAAAAAAATCACAACCCAAACTTGACCCAACAGTCAATAGGGGTGTAAGTCAAGCAAGGAACCCGAAGCCCGACCGGAACTCGACCCGAAAATTACTCAGCCTATTATATGTTTATATCCCAGTCCATCCCCTTAGCCCAGCTACCCACCCCCTTAGCCAAACACGAAAACCCACTCAGCACATTTGAAATCACCTTTGACCTTAATTCCCTCAGTCCAAAATTAACCCCCTTTGACCTTTGACCCAGTAAGTATGTGATATGTAGTAGTTTAATTGTTTTTTAGTTTTTTTGGAAGTTGTAATTTCTGATTAGATTGATCAACCTGACCGTAACTTGAAAAAAATGAGTTCGGTTGACCTGATCCGAACTGCGGTTTAGGTTGGGTTCGAGCTAAAGTTAAGTGGTTTCAGAATTTCGGGTTCAAGTCAACCCGAACCTGAATTCATTGAGTTGACGTGAACTTACACCCCACTCAAATAACAGTATGTTGAATCATAGATCATCAAAGTGTTTGTGTGATCGCGTTCGTCCCTCTACTAATTTAACGGCAATATTATTTGATACCCTAGCATCTATCTAGCATGCAACTTTCCTCCATCACTTGTAATTATTACTACAGAAACAAAAGCCCCATGTCTTGGACTTACGCAACACTAAATATTCAGGCTTTTTTTTTAATTTTTTTCTTTTAAAATTTCTCATGTACAATCTAATCATTTTAATAGGTTACAAATGCTGAGAGCATAGCTTTTGCATGACCCAATAATTTATTATTGAGAAAACAATCGACCTATCTCTCCTTTTATCATCTTATTGATTAAGATTGAGCTATTTCGGGTTCATTAATGGTGATCGTTAATTAATTTGATGGCAACCGGAAAACTATTTTCAGTCAGGTCGCACGCAGAAGAATGAAGACAAAGACGGCCAACTACATTGTTCCAGTTATGTAGCCTTCAATAGTCCGCACAACATTGCATATAATCAACTCGTACTTCACTAGCTAGTCATTGCGATTGTTAACTTACAATTACATTGTTGGTCCCAGTCATGGCAATACATGTATTTCTGGTCTCTCTTCTTAATGTCACTCATGCCAAGCAAGACTAGTAGTACCATTTTTTTTTGAACAACAGTGGATAAATTTTATTGAATGAAACATGGTGGTGCCTCCTGAAGGAAAGAGCACACACCACTAGGACCAAGATACAAAAGCATCAACAAACAAGAATCATAACACACACGAGCCGCAGCCACACACCTGACACAGCCTAAACTAGAGAAGACTCATACAGGAGAGGCTGAAGCACCCAATCAGACCATGAGCCAATTGCTTTAGGTTGACGACTGGATATCTAAAGATGCGAAAAAACCTGGATATCTGAAAGGACATCCAACAACCTCCAGCTCTTCTTCTCCTTAACTAAGCGGTTTCTTGCCCTCCGAATTGAGTAGGCTGAAACAAAGAGCACCGCCTCCCACACCGGTTTACCCGCTGCCGAAACTTTATTGAGCACCCCATGAGAAGATAAATCAAGAACATCCACAAGAACCAATGAGGATAAACCAAACCATTTAGCAACAGCAAACCAAACATTAACTACCACCGAACATCTTAAGAGAGCATGTTCTGTACTCTCGAATTCAGCAGAACACAGCGGGCACAAAATCGAAGAAATAGGCACCCCTCTCATGGCCAGCTGCAAGAAGCAAGGCAATAAATCTCTTCTAGCTCGCCACATAAAAATATTAATTTTTTGGGGGACAAACCTTGACCAGATTGTGAGAATTTCACTAGACGCGGCCCATTTTAAGTCAACTTTGGAAGCAAGGTCACGAATAGAGAACGCTCCATCTGATAAAAAGGGGCACTGCTAAGAATCTGCTTTATGAGGGGAAGGAGAACAATTTCCCAACAGAGACAAGGTTATGCATCTCACCTATCTTGCGGCCACGTAACGCCCTCTGCCATCGCCACTTCCACCTAAAATCAGCACCATCCCAATCCAAACAATCGCTTATAAGAGCATCTTTCTCTTGTTCAAGCGCAAACAATCTTTTGAATTTGTAACATAAGCTGCCTTCACCTATCCAATTATCCATCCAAAATTTAATGATTTATCCATCACCCATAACACGAGAGAAAGAGGCGGAAAAAGGGACCCCTTTACTATCACTTACTTTTCCAGCTTTGACGATTTCCAACCATGGGCCACCTACTGACGGAGTCCGCCCTGACCAAAGCCCTCCATTTGAGCCATACAAAGCAGAGATAATGTGCACCCATAGACTCTTCCCCTCCGAGCGAAACCGCCACCACCACTTGCCTAAAAGGGCCAAAGTTTTCCCTTTCAGGCTTCCAACTTTTAGACCACCAGCGGAATAATCACCAGAAACTTTAGCATTACTCGCCCAGATCATTTTCCTGTTTGTTCCAACAGCTTCCCAAAGAAATTTTTTGCGTAGATTTTCCATATTCTTAACAACTGTAGAGGGCATACGAAATAAAGACAGATAATAAAGAGGCAAAGTATTAATAACCGATTTAACCAGAGTTAAACGGCCGCCCATGGAGAGAGCATGGGCCTTCCACGAGTTCAACCTCTTTGTAACATTCTACTCCACTGAAGACCAGCTTCCAACTCTTCTCATATTGGACCCAACTGGCAGCCCGAGATAGGTAAAAGGAAAAGAGCCTGCATCACAATGCAAACGGCTGGCTAGCCTCTCGACTTCTGATAACTGAACACCCACGCCGAACAATATGCTTTTATGAAGATTAATTTGAAACCCTGAAGCAGCTTCAAAACATTTTAACAGTTTGATTAGGTTTGTAGCATTAGCACTAGACCATTACCCCCAGAAATAGGACATCATCAGAAACTGAAGGTGGGATAATTCGACAAGGCCATCGCCAACAGTAAAGCCTTTAAAAACCCCTTTCTCCCTTGCTTCTTGAAGCATAACAGCAATAGCCTATGCTGCAATGATAAAGAGGAAAGGCCTCTTTCCATGGCGAATTCTTGGGTGGGGCTGCCATTAACTAGAATCGAAACACGAGCATATGAGATACACCCTCTGATCCATTTGCGCCACTTCTCACCAAATTGCATCTGCCGCATAATTGAATCCAAGAAATCCCAGTTTAGGCTGTCATAAGCTTTTGCAAAATCAACCTTTAACAACATCATCTTCTTCTTCTTCTTCTTCAGGTGCTCCGCCCATTTCACAACTTCATTGGCGATTAGAACTCCATCTAAAATCTGAGCCCACTTATAAAGGCTGATTGACACTCCAATATAACTGAAGGCAACACTAATTTTAATCTCTATGGCAAACTTTTAGAAATTATTTTGTACTGACATCCCACCAAGCTAATCGGCCAATAGTCAGATAGTGTCAACGAATCACTCATCTTCGGAATCAGCGTAATAAAAGTGGGATTGCAACCTTTAGAAAACTGACATTGGCTCTCAAATTCTCTGACAAAGGCTATAATATCGGCTTTTATTGTGTCCCAATGGCTTCTGATAAAAGTAAAAGTGAATCCGTCCGGTCCTGGGGCTTTTGAGCCCTCACAAGCCCAAACAACTTGCTTAATTTCATATTCGTTGATCAGAGCCTCTAGAGTAGTCCGCTGACCACTGCTAATCTTCCTAAATTTCTCGTTGCAGAATTCCGGCCTCTGAACTAGGGCTTCACTGAGTTGACGCTTAAAAAAATCAAATATCTCATCTTTCAAACGTTTTGGATCAACAACCCAAGCTCCATTGACTGTCAGCCCTTTAATCATATTTTTTTCTATCTACCTCTGAGAATTCCTTGGAAGAAGGCACTATTTTCATCTCCATCCAACGCCCACTTAACCCTTGGTTTTTGCTTGAGAGCCTGAGAGTACATCTTATCTGCGCGGAAATAATTATACCGGGCCAAACACAGGTTGTTACTTTCCTCCAAAGATAAGTCTCTTGACTTTGCCTACTTGTCCCAATAATCCATCTCCTCCTTTAGCAAATTTAAATCTGTGAATGTCGGATCCACATTCTGCTGCTTCCAGGCTTAATTTGATTTTTAAGCCATTTCAGCTTTTCTTTAAAGATGTAGCAGGCCGAGCCAGGTATATCAACCTCCGCCCAGGAAGTTTTAACCAACTCATCAAAACCTTCCAATTGAAGCCACTGATCGAAGAAACGTAAGGGGGTTGGACTAAAATCAACAATCGTAGGCTTCAATAAGATAGGGTAGTGGTTTGCGAATGACCTTTCCAAAGCCACAACCTCAAGACCGGGCCAGATATCCAACATTTCCTTGGAAACTAAGAACCTGTCTAATTTACTAAGTTTGGAACCACCCTTACCGATCCACGTGAATTTACAAAGCACCAGAATTAGATTTGAGTTGAATCAAAGCATCTCACAAACTTTTCTTTGCAGTTGCATCTTGAGGCCCATAAACATTTACAAGAACCACCTGTTGGAGACAGCCTTTTCAGACACCTTCAACCCCTAGAAAACTTGCACCAGAAAACAAGGATTCAACAAAAAGCAGGTCACAATTCCAGATACAAAGCAAGCCTCTAGACATGCCAACAAAGGGAATTTGGCAGAACTTGAATTCGCTATGATTCCACAATAATCTAGCAATGAACCCAACATCTCCAGAAATTAAAGATTCTTGCACCGCCAGAAAATCGATTGATTCTTTGCGCACCAGCTCCCGAAGTTTTCTTACTTTCTGGCTACCCCCAAAGCCTCAAATATTTATAGATAAGCACTTTATTGAGATGATTTAGACGCACCTGAGACATCGTTCTTGACGGAACGACCTAACCTTGATGGGAATTTAAAGCCTACAGCCGAACCAATTATTTGAACACCATCTGAAATTTTTGACGTGACCTCCAAAATCGGTTAGCTGGCATTACTATTGTCGGACGGAGCATTCAAATTCTCGCCCGAATCAGAGAGCTTCCCATCGCCACAACCTGCTAAACATGACTTAGGATTGTTTTTCAATCTTTTCTTCTTGCCTTGACACTGATCTTTCATCCTGGCAATCTTTTAATCTCACGCAAGGAAACTTTTCCATCATGTGCACCTGCCTAAACTTGACCATCGAGCCGGTGAATGCCTTTAGGGGCCGCCGTCTTGGCGTTTTTGACCTTCTGGGTAGCATCGCCGTGATTCCTATCAGCTGGGACAACAATAGAGTTATCAACAGGGATGTCTTTGTGAGTTGTGACTTCCGGACTGGAGCTATCCTTATTATGAAGTGGGCCCAAAGGAACATGAATTTCCCAAGTGCAACCATACCCAATTGGTAAAACCCCGAAGGCCTCAAATTCTCCTCACCACCGGATGACACAGCAGACTTCGAATCTCATTGGACATGCATCGAATGCCCACATAACTTCGGCCCATCAGAATTTGGGGAAACCAACACCAAGTTGTTGCCCTTGCCAAGTAACGTATATGCATGCTTCTCTCCTTCAAAACAATTACCTTTATTCACATGCAGGGTATTAAATGCTCCCATGATTTCCAAGCCTACATGTTCCTCCTCTTCCGAATAGTCACCTTTATTTGCATGGTGTAGGGCATTAATTGCTTCCACAACTTCGAAGCAAGATGCCGTACAGTCTTTGTCCCTTCTGATTATGTTCCTCCTGACTCTCCGACAGTGAGTCTGACACACAACTGTTGAAATCCGAAAATGGCTCTGACTCCGCCACCGAATCAACTATATTAAATTCATTGGACATTTGAGATTTTTCATCTGAATCTTCATATCTGGGGCCATAGTCGATGATTTCAGCGACGTCCTCTAAGACCCTGATCTTAAAAAATTCACCATCAACATCTATACTGACAACTTCATTGATAAAGTTGTAGGACTTGGCATGAATACAGACTCTCCCAATGTGGATTTGGTCACAGAGCTCTGTGAGATCCTCCACTTAATAAATATAAGTGTGACTTGAAAGCAAAAAAAGATAAAATCTAATGTCCTCTATGACAAGGATAGAGAGGCGCTACTACTTACCCACCAGTGGGCAAAACCACTAGTGTGGATCCTAACACTATCTAACTAATTTAACCAACTAACTAACAATTCTAAAACCTAAAATACCTGGGGAAAGCGCACTAGGAGTCCTAAAGGTTTTTAAAATCTAACGAGTGAGTCCTAAAACTTGTCGAGTTAACAATAAAGTCCTCAGCGTTATAAAACATAGCTCATTTGAGTCCTAAACTAACGTTTTTGCACATCTGGCTCACACGTGACAGTAACAGCGTTTGTAAGTGGACACGTAGGTTTTATTAAAGTTATAGGACTCAATCATTAAAATTTCGGGTTTTAATATCTGCGAACACGGACTTGATTTCAGTTCGAAAATGGCATCCAATTGGCCTTCAAGTAGCTGCTCCAACGTCCATTTGAGGAAGACTTGTAGATGCGGTTTGCAAACGGTGGTGAGGATGGCAGGGACCGACCTAAATGCTGGGTGTCGCTTCCTTGGCTATTCTCGGTTCGAAAGTGATGGGTTTTGTGGGTTTAGGGAGTGGATCGACCCTCAGCTTCCAAACCATGTTGTGAAGATGTTGGTGGAATATAAGAGAATGAAGCTTGGGTTGGAAATTCATGAAGAAAGCCAACAATTTGGTGGGGCTGTGGGGGGTGATGTGAAGGCTCGAGTTGGTGGGGTGGAAACTTTTCGAGTTAACAATAAAGTCCTTAACGTTATAAAACGTAGCTCATTTGAGTCCTAAACTAACATTTTTGTACATCTGGCTCACACGTGGCAGTAACGGCGTTTGTAAGTGGACACATAGGTTTTATTAAAGTTATAGGACTCAATCGTTAAAAAATCGGGTTTTAATATCTGCGAACGCAGACTTAATTTCAGTTCAAAAATGGCATCCAATTGGCCTTCAAGTAGCTGCTCCAACGTCCATTTGAGGAAGACTTGTAGATGCGGGTTGCAAACGGTGGTGAGGATGGCAGGGACCGACCTAAATGCTGGGTGTCGCTTCCTTGGCTATTCTCGGTTTGGAAGTGATGGGTTTTGTGGGTTTAGGGAGTGGATCAACCCTCAACTTCCAAACCATGTTGTGAAGATGTTGGTGGAATATAAGAGAATGAAGCTTGGGTTGGAAATTCATGAAGAAAGCCAACAATTTGGTGGGGCTGCGGAGGATGATGTGAAGGCTCGAGTTGGTGGGATGGAAGATGAAATAAAGAGAATGAAGCTTGGGTTGGTTATTCCTTATTAAATCAGATAGTTTTCTACCCTAAGCATACATTTTCTACCTTTTTCCGCCACTGAGAGCGTGAAAAGCAGCATCGGTGGTCCTCCTTTGTCGCCTAGTTCGCCGGATTGAGGCCCTACCAGAATCGCGCCGGACCTACCAGATTCGTCGTGTCGCTCTCTCACTCCCTCAGATACGGTCGAGCATGCGTCTGAATGGCGAGGGAAGTTGTCGAGCTGGATGTCATCTACCAGCCACGTTTTTATCATAAACAGCGTTTATACCACAATTACGAAAACGTCACCCATGTGTAAGCAAACATTAGTTTAGGACTCAGATGAACTACGTTTTATAACGTTGATGACTTTATTGTTAACTCGACAAGTTTTAGGACTCACTCGTTAGATTTCGAAAACCTTTACGACTCCAAGTGCGCTTTCCCCTAAAATACCCCTTTTTAATTAGGTTCTTACATAGATAACACAACTAGTGCTTTTAGAAACTAGACTTAGCCAGGATAGAGAACCACAACAATATAAAAAAGTAGACCATAGACCATATGATGAGATTAAGCAGCATTTGAAGGCTCGATTATGAAATTCCACCAACTAGCCAAAAGGCTTAAGACAGACTCTCATTTGCAGCATACTTAATCGGAATAGAGCTAACCAACTACCACCCGAGCTGTAAATTACAAGCTTGATAATGCACGTCCCCTGCAGGAGGTATTGGGCAGAATATAGAGAACCAAAACCGCACCTGCTTGAAAAACATATCAAAACACAACTAAGATACCACTTCACATAAAGTCGGGTCCAAGCCAATTCATTATATACTGAGTGCACGAGGAAGGCTCCATACCTCAAAGACCCAACTCAACATGGTTTACTACACTAGGCAATGCAAGCTTTCGCTCAACCTTGCAGTGCTCACCTCTTGCTCGGCCTGCTCGCCCTTGACAGGGTCCAGGCGGGCACACTTGTAGCCACGTCCATGGCCCCGATTCCCCTCTCTTCTCATTAAAATCCAGAGCAACAACCACAACAATTAATCTTACCAACCAAAAAAGAAGCCCCTGTAAATTAGCACCAAATCACCACTTCCATTGAGAATTGGCCGATGAACCGACTGTAGAACAGAAACCGCCAGGGCCGGTGAGGACGACAACAACCAAATCACAAGACCATCGGTTACACAGAAGATGAGGGCCTGCTGAGAAAGATCTCCACTATCGCAGAAACCGCGACAACGATTGCTGGGGGAGGAGAGAGACTCGACATTTAACTAAATAAATCAGCTGCAGGTAGGGTATTGTTCAAAAAATCAATAAAATTGAGTTAAATTGTAGATTCGAAATAGAAAAGGTTGAATACTGAAAAATCGATAAGAATCGGTCAATTTCGTGTTTTAATTATATAAATTAGGGAAACCCGACCGATCGTGTACATATCATATCAACAAATAAATTTCTTATATCCATTTCTCTTTTTTTCTCTACTCTATTCGATTGGCTCACTGGTTAAAAAAGTTCTAGAATCGTATCATTCCTTATAATAATTAATTAATTAATCATCCAATATTTTTCTACTTGATCAATAAGTGTAGTCGCATTTATCAGTATGATTAATCTACTATCCTTTCGACGCTAACAAAAAAACAAATTCCGGTGCCCCCTTTGAGCATTGAGTACTTATGAAATATGATGAAAAACGAGCACACTTAATATCAGAACTAAAATTGTCATTTGGTCAATGGCTTAACCTATCACCGAAGTTGCTGATCATATCGTAAGTCGTATATATGGATAAAATTAAAAGGAATAGAATGATCGAGTGATGCTATAGTATATAGGGCCGCTATATATAGTAATTGTCTGCAAAAAAAAAAAAAATTGGGAGATCCAAAAAACAAGGTGATGATGATTAAAATCGGGTGCCTTGTGAAGCAAGGAAAGGCTGCTGTCAAGTGTATCTATCTAAATAAACCCTACAATCATTCAAATTCGTCCCTCATCTCCATAATTCAAATAAAATCCGATCTAGCTACTAATTGTGTATGTGTTTGGGTACGTTTGAATTGATTGATGACAATTGAGAAACGCGCTGTCATGAAGAAGATCAAATTAAAAATCAGAATCTTTTAGTGGTTATTGTGTTTTTTCCATATAAAGTGGGTATGAGGATGAAGATACTGGAGGCTCAAATTCGAAATTTTTGTAAATGTTTTCAGGAACATGACCACTATGTCAAGAGTTCAGAACTTTTAGTGGTTATTGTTTGAGCAGCTACTTGCATAAAATCTAACTAATATATATATATATATATATATATATATATATATATATATATATATATAGACATACACTAGTGAAAAATGTATGTGCGTTGCACGTGGATATAAATGAGGTTGTAAGAGACTTGAAGCATAAGAGTACTAATAGTATTTAGGAATTTATTTAATTAAGAATTAAAGAAATGTAAGAAAACTAAAATGGAATAAATAACTAATTTGTTAAAAAGTAAATTATGCTTGTTTCTTTTGTTTTTTCCTACACATATTGATGACTGGTGCATTATCTTCAACGTCATTTGTGTCGTCTTAATTTCTTCTTTTCTTTTGTTACAATGCGTGAAATTTTTCTCTTTTTTTTCATTTTCTTTGATCTGCTTAATTGTCGAGGTAGATTTTGTATGAAACTTGAAAGCTCTTGTTGCAATTATTTTTCTTCCCTCATGTTCGGTCTTTGCAAAGTAGTTCTCATCAATGTTGAAAAAAAAATCAAACTCCTCATTCAGACAATGTCATGTTGTTGTTAGTTGTTAAAAAAACATTTGTGATACATGATAAGTATATGTTCATATGTTAAAATAATATAAATTAGCTGAAGTAGAAATTTACCGTTAAAGATTCAATGTATGTTAAGATTGGACAATGTATGATAGAACTTGTTGCTTTAAAAATAGTAATTGTTCGGTTCTTCACTATCATTCGCCTCTAGCATTAGTAAGTACTTAAAATAATGCATTAATTAGTGTATCTTCCTATTAAACCATAAATCATCTAATCACGGCTCATCGTGGTTGAAGATTTAATTATGATGGCTAATGCCATCATTTTGCCGTCATAAATCATAGCAAAACTACGTACTAAAATGACTATGAAACTAAAGTTCAAGGATTAAAAGAGTAAATTTGAGAACAATTATCAAATGTCTTTTCCATTTTTTATTTTACAACTATATATATTATTATGAAGAATCTAAATATTAGTTATTTACAAATTTAGGTCTCATTAAAGAGTATAATAACTCAAATGTCATAAACTAATATCTTTATGTTCACGCTTTTATGATATATTCTACCATTTTGTGTGATTTTCTTTGTTTTCCAAAATTTCTAGTTTCACTAAATTTAACATTGTATCTTTTTATATTAATCTAATAATTTATGGGTTACATTATAATTATTTGTGTGTTTTCATTTTTTTACCTAGAGGAAGTTTATTTTTCTTTAATTAGTTAAACTCAAGGGCATGGACTACAAAGTAGAAGTTTGATGTTTAAAAGAGGGATATGTGAAAAAAATTTAGATAGAGATGAAATGAAAGATCATTCATGTGTTTATTTTAAATAACTTGTTATGCTAATGATCCTATCATTTTTTTTACTTAAAAGTGTGTTTATGTTTGTTTTTTTTTGTAAAAGTGATGAAACATTGAATTTGATGATTAAAAGATATTTAATTTTGAAAATTGGGATAGCAGAATTTGCAAAAACAATATATTACTTGCATTTTTCTTAAGAATTCTAACGTTATTGAAACTTCAATAAATAGTGACTTGCAAATTTCAGTATTATCGTTAAACAACACACTTTTAATCTAAAGGGTAAAAGACCATTTAATAATTAAGAAAAACTCATTTCTACTTTTCAAAAATGTTCATTTGAATTGAATCAAGGTCATATCAATTGAAATTAATGGGTTAAAAAATATTTTAACATTTATCGTCACTTATGTTTTTCAAATTTGTTAATTTAACTTAAAATAAATTAATGACATACTCCCTCTGCCATTAATTGAACCATTTGTTTTCACTATTTCAAAGTATTTAATCTATGATTTTTTTCATGAATCTTTAAACATTTTAAGCTAAGTAATTTTATATGCATATCATAGTTTGCAATATTCTTTTTCGAAATATAGTTTTCGCGATTTTTTTTCAATATTTATCTTTGTTAAAATTTAAATTAAACTTTGAACCTTGAAACATGAAAGTCAAATAGTTCAATTATAGGCAGACGGATGGAGTATATTTTATACTATTCCTATCATTTATGATTTATGAATATGGTTATTTGTGTTTTTTTCCTAAACTAATTTGTGTTTCATGAACAATTAAAACTCAAACCTGAACCTTTACCCCAGTGGTTATAACCTCTAAAGAATACAAGTTAAAGGTGTTGAGTTCAAACCTCCACCATCCCATGTCCCCTACCCTACTTACCATAAAGAAAACTCAAGAGATAAAAGTTAACATTTAGTATGTAATAAGAGAAATTCATATAATCCAAAAATTTAGATATTGTTGTGATAAAAATCATTTGCGTCTCTTTAATTTATATTTTTATAGAGTTCTCTCATTATTTAAAATAGTCAATAAAAATCTTGAGCATTTAGCCTAGTGGCTGAGCTCATCGGACATGAGCTAGAGGTCTTATGTTTAAGGCTCCAGCATCCCCAATCTCATCCCCCCTATGTATCAAAAAATAGTCAATAAAATTTAGTTTCCTTTTAGAAATTTTAATTTGCATTGAATATAATTCAACATCAAATTATAAGTAAATCCTATCATTGATGGCTTATGACTGTATATATGTACTTATTCTAAGAGAAAATGTGAGTGTATGAACTATTGAAGTTCAAAGGTTTAAATGACTGCAAAAATGAAGTTGAATATTAAGATCAAACTAGATTTTGATATAAAATTGAAATAAACAAAGTCATTTGCGTCTCTTTTTTCCCTAGAATTTAACATTAATACAATTGTAATTAATTTTTTATCTTTCCAGAATTTTCATCTTGCACTAAAATTATTTTCATATCATTTTTTATGTCAATCCTACCATTTATAACTTATGAGTACTTGTATGCATGTTTATCTGAAAAAAAATATAAGTTTGTGACTACCAAAACTTGAGGGTTTAAAACACTGTAAAAGTGAAGTTCAAGGATTTTATGCAAATTATAGAAAGAATTATAGATGTAAAACTAGCTACATTTCCATTTTAGAATTCTATTACTTCCTCCATCCGCAAAAAAATGTCACATTTGACTTTCATGTTTCAAGGCATACAGTGTGTTTGACTCAAATATTTACAGAGATTGACATATTTCCAACAAAATTGAAAATTAAATATTTCTCCAATAATTTGTTAGATCAACATCAATACCTTGTTAGATCGACATCAATACCTTGTTAGATCAGCATCAATACCTTGTTAGATCGACATCAATTAACATCAAATTCACAAATGTACCCAACACATATAAACACACAAAGGCTACAAGCACAATAAGTCTAATATAAAATCATAGGTTTTTCATGGAGGGCAACAGAGCAGCTATGATGAAGGAAAACAACAGAATATAATGAGATCAATACCCTGTTAGATCAGCATCAATACCTTGTTAGATCGACATCAATTAACATCAAATTCACAAATGTACCCAACGCATATAAACACACAAAGGCTACAAGCACAATAAGTCTAATATAAAATCATAGGTTTTTCATGGAGGGCAACAGAGCAGCTATGATGAAGGAAAACAACAGAATATAATGAGATCAAAGCAGAGAGAAATCAACAACCAAAATCCTGAGATCGCCGGTAAAATGGATACGTAGAGCGCAAAACTCACCCCCCAACCCAAAATCCGTCTCAATCTCCGCTTCCATCTCCGTTAAAAAAAATCAGCAACGGTGCGAGAGAGATCGAGGCAAAGATTGAGAGAGAGAGAGAACTAAGCAAAGAGATCGTTGAGAGATTGAGAGGGGGAACCAAGCAGAGAGAGAGAGAGAGAGAGAGAGCTTACCATGCAGAGATTGAGATCGCAGAGAGTTCATCGGGAGTCGAGGGACGGGAGTCAAGAGGAGTTCTCTAACTAGGAACTCCGTAAATGAGTTCCTAGGTTTTAAGTGTAGTAGAAAAATATTTTCCCAGTAAATAAGAAATGATAAAAAGATCATCTAAACACATTTTCTTTTTCTTTTTTCTATTTTCCCAAAAAAAAAATTCTATTTTCCCAAAAATTAAGTTGGAAATGGAAAAATTTCCCTCATCTAAACATACCCTAAAATTCTGATATGAAAACATGAAAATTTCAGTCACCCCTCCCGTAGGCCATCTTCCTTCCAAATCAAGGACTACCATATATGGATATGGAACTTGTTCTTAATCAGACAAATCTTTAAGTGATTAGCTATTAGCTGAATTGCACACAATATAATTCATGAACTTAAGAACGAAGTCAAGAAATCATTAAATAAAATATACCTTTTGATACCTTTTGACATTACTTAAGTATGACCCAACAAAATCACCAAGTAACACCCAACAAAATCGCCAAGTATCACCCAACATGATAATAGAAGAATAAAAACTGAAGTAGTCTCCATGTCTTCAACCTTTCAGGTGACGTTCTTCACCACTGTCATATGATTCATCTTCATGGTCCTTGGCCCTATTCATCACCGTATTCCTCCGCCAAAATGGCCATGCCAATGACATCGTCAACTTCATCAAAGTCACTGTCGTTCTCCGCCAAATTAAAATACCAGGATGTGGCATCTCGTACAATCTTGTCTCGAATCTTCCTACTACAAATCACAACAGTACGTAACATGTCATTCAGGTCACAATAATTCTAAATTCACAAGAAACATTATTGATTTGCTATGAGGATTCATTTAACATCCAAAGCAAAGAAAATATTCACTTACCCAATTACAAAATCAGCAGGAAGGTCTCCTTTGAGTTCATCCTAACATGTTGCATGCAATAAGATTAGGGAACTACTTGCCTAAAACCATAATCGATAAACATACAAGCTAAGATAAAGGAATCCAAACTTACAGCTTCCATGTCAAAATAAAGCTCATCATCAATGGTAGCAAATGACTTAAAAAAATTGAAGAAACTTTCACCACGCATCTTTGTTAAGTTTTTGGAAGTATGCCACTTTATTTTTGTCCTGCAAAAAAAAAACATAGGAAGATGCAGCGGGAAACAAACAGCATGTTATAAGATGATGAGTTTAAATTTTACCCAATTGCCTTCAAGGTAACCGGCTTGCTGTCATCTACCAGCACATACGTTTTAGTCAATTCCTCATTCTCGAAATAAGGATTTTCTTTGTCAAAGAAGAACTTGAGCTCAAAGCCTTTGAAATCAGGTGTTCTTTTGGACCGGATATCATTCAGATACCTTAGAGCATCCAGATCTTTCTTTGTGATCTATTCAAAAGAAACAAATAAGATGATATATTGAGCATCTATGACTGATTCAAAACATAATAAGATAGCAATTGCACACCTTGTAAAACAGTTCGTTGTTGGTAATCATTGCATCACGCCAAAAGCCGGGGACTTTTCGAGCAAGTTCCTGTCTCTGCAAATAAGTCATACCAACAAACTTTCAAGAAGATCACATTTGATCTAAAGGAAGCAAAGGTTAGGTATGCATACCTCATCATACAAAGACTCGAAGTTTAGATTATAAAATGCTGTTTCCCATTCACATCTTTCAGTAAAAAACATATTCTGCAAACCATGAAGATGTTTCAGCCAGCCAAACACAAAAAAAAACAGAGATGGATAGAAATGAGGAAAACAGTCCAGCAGCAGAAGATAAGACATAAAACGAAATTAAGAACAGATTATCATGTATCCAAATTAAGTTAAGAATGTATACAATTTAAGAACAGACAAATATACCAACTAAGAATAAACAAATGTTAATTGACAAAGGCATCAATAGAAGATGAAAAAGAGAGAAACTCACAAGCTATAAACAAGAAGATTCATTAACAGATAAACTAGAAAACATGAGATAAACAAAAGCGTACCATGTTCGATGATCGGAGATCTTGGTGTCCAGCCATCCATATCTCTCTCTCTCGAGCAAAGAGTTGTTCCTTTTGGATAATCAACTCCTGCATTTCATTTCAATCATCTCTCAGCTAAGGAACAGATCCAGAATTAATTATGATGCAAACTCTGAAGAAAAAAAACCTCACTCCTATGTCGTACAACTCATCCATGGCAATCCGACGCTTCTGCAAAAAACGACACCAAACCAAACAAAAATTTGAAGGAACACTCCAGGAAGGATCGCATTTTTGACAGAAAGAATCAAAAGTGGGTAAACTTGAAAACAAAAACTTGCCTTAACTCTTTGCTCAATATGCTCATAGTATTCTTCTCTCGCTTTTATGAATTCCTCTACGGAAAGTCGTTTCGTCGGGCTCGATGGGAGCATGGTTGAGGACGCCTCCATTGTTCTGGCCTAGGGTTTGACAGACCGGTGTTAGTGGTGTCACTTAACCCATCCATCATTTATAATCTTATACACATGTATGTATGTATTGGAAAATGAAAAATGAAAGAATAAACATCAAACATAATCGAAAATTAAAACAAACAGTCAGAGATTTAGCGATGTTCGGAGACAAAATCTTACCTCAAAAACCCAGAAATCGGTGGAGCAAGGGAGGACGAGTTTTAGGGGAAAAGAGATATCGGGATGAAGTTTAAAGGCTGTTAGAAGAAGAGAAAAGCGGTAGATAAGAGAAGAGAACAGAGAGGCAAGGGTTAGTGTGGAGGAGAAGCCGCGCGTCTTCGGGTGTGTGTTACTGCTCGAGGGTTAGTTTTGAACCGAGTGAAAACCGGTTTGTGGGTCGGACTGAATCGAATTCGGTGTTGAAGCGTGTTAGCTGCTCGGGACTGATATGCCACGTTCAAAGGATCATGGCTCAAACGTGCTCAGTTGGATCGACGACTTTATTATTTAGGGCACTACTATTTTATAATTATCTTAACAGTTTATTATTCAGTTTATGTGAGCCATCGTGAGAATATGGCGTAGTGTTAGTTTCAGTATTTATTCGCGAATTTTCATCAATCAAAGTAAGTCGATTGCAGTCATCTCATTACGTGAGAAATGCCGTAGTTTCGAACGCACTGCGGCTGAGGCCTACTGCGGCCTCACCACGCATGTGGCCGCAGTAAGTTTGGCAGCCGCTGTCAAACATCTGACGGCGCCGCCATTTATTACTGCGGCCTTCACTGTGTCTATGGCCGCAGTAATACGAATATTTTGTGAAAAAAATAAAATCGTATAAATATTTAGTAACTATTATTTAAATTAATAAATATAAATTTAATAATAATGTTAATTAAAAAAGTAATTATTAATTGAAATAAATATAAATGTAATGTATATTGAAGATAATTAACCAATTACATCCTAAAAATATTTACAACCCGAACAAGTCCAAGAATTCTAATTCTAATTGTTCTTGGGTGGAGGTGAGGGTGAGGTCGGGAATTGGAGGAGAAGGCGGCCTCGGAGGAAGGTGATCCAAGAGGGGGAAGGCTGGGATGATCCGGCGACCAAAGTCGTTGGCACGTCGGAAAGTCGGACATGTCCCCCCTACGTAGCACCGACCACATGCTGCTGATAGCCGCTTCCGTGGAACACGTCAGCTCGTTCACCCGGGCTTCCACTCGAGCTTCCACTCGGGCTTTAACCTCAGTATGCGCACGAGCACCTTGGTCCTCGAGAGCGGCGACCCTGCATCTTAGTTCACGGATCTCATCCATGTCCCTCCGATGCTGCTCCTCCAGGTCGATCTCGCGCTGAAATGAAAATATCATTTTGAAAATGTTATACTTATAATGATGAATTGCCAATGTACTGTAAAGGTATGGAATTGGTAAAAGTTCAATTTTATCACCTGCGACTGTCGAGGTTGCTTGAACAGCTCGGGCTGAGAAAGCTGGGGCGAGACACCGACCCATCGTCCTCGCGTGGGCGGGCCCAGGACATCCTTGTAGATGTCCTCATCGATATCGGGGAACGGCCCGTCCTCCACATACTTCTCGATCAAGCGTTTCTTGTACTCCTCCTAGTTAAGATAAAACATTTTTATGTTAATGAATAATAAATTGAATAATGTAAACATATAAATGATTGAGAAACTATTTAAACCTACCAATGCCGCATTTTCCTTACCCAGCCAGTCCTCCCCAAACTGGTCCACCCGCAGCCTGATTCCCGCCTTCTTGCACTGTAAATTAAAATATGTTAGGTATTCAAAAATTTCACTTATACATACCTAATTATACATGAATATTTTTAAAAAATTACCATTTCCTCATAAATAGTCGCCTTTGACTTGTTGCCATGCGACTTGAATTTTGGTCGTTTTTCGCTCTTGGCATTTATCTTGTTCCGGGCGGAGTTCACCTTGAACTCCTCACTGCAGTAATGCTCCAGGAGCAGCTTCCACTTCGCAAGGTCTATCCTCTGCGGAGGCATGTCCAGCCACTCCATGTAGTTCGGAGCCTGGCGATCCAAAGGACGTCTTCTCTGGGCCTAATCTCAGATGTTGTCTTGGGTGTTCCAGTAGAATTCCTCGAACCGGGAATGGAGCTTCTTTAGGAATTTGTGATCAGTCCATGAATATTGGATCTGTTCCAGAAAACATGAAAACGTTAAAATCTATAGAATTAGTTTAAAAAAGTATATAGATGGCACGGGCACCCGCGCCCGGTTGCGGAGGCGGGGCCACCCGCAACGTCGGAAGCGGAAGCTGCGACGGAAACCGCGGAAATGGTCCAACCGAAATCCGCTGCGTGTAGTGGTCCCATGACCCAGCCCGCAAAGTCTCGTTCTCGAAGGCCCGGTGCCTGAGAACACTTTGCTCACTTGTAAACTTATTGGTCGTGCTACGACCCGCAACCTACAAAACTCAAAGATGGCAAGTATACGATATATTCCTAACTATCCATGGCGAGCCCCGCCCCACTGAAATAGGCGAGCACCCGACCATCACCAAACATGCAGTTCATGGAAATATCATTCATCGATCAGAAACAACCAGCATACAGAATCCATCCGATATATATAACCAATATGAACCTAGCTCGGGTCCCGCCCTCAACTGAAATGGGCGAGCCCTCCAGTCAGACAGAAGTACAGAATTAGAATGCATCCCAAAATACATAACATGATTTGATCTAAAACATGCATGCACATACATCTACAGAGCCGACAAGGTAAAACCCTAGAATACCTAGGTGCGGAATTTGGAAAACTTCAAGAACGAAAGATTCCCGCACGTAGTGCTGCTGCTACTAAACACAAACAGAAGAGAGAGAAGTTAGTTAACTGCAAACCCATATGCTATACTTAGCATCAGAACAGAAGTCTGGAAAACAGACTGTAACCTCTACCGAGACCACCCCTAAAAACTTAACAGAAGTTCCGTATTGGAACTGTCAATACCTGATTCCCAAATAGAAAGCACCGTGGATCTTTAGTCTGCTGATTGCTTGTCAAGTAACCCTGAAAGTTGGTAAACAGAAAGGGGGTGAGTCCTCGGGAGGATCCAGTAAGGGCTGAGGTAAGATACAGTTTGCATAAAGTGCTAAGTGCGCGGTACCTGCAAAACAGAGAAAACACCAAACACATATATACAAATAGATATAAGTAATGATCAGAGTTAGTCAGAGTCCCGGAGGACATTCCCGAAAGACGGGGTTAGACAGAATCCCGAAGGATGCGGTGCAGACAACCAGAATGACCCTTAAAATAAAAATCAACAGAACGACAGCCCTCTCCAAGAGGTCAGAAACAGAAGCATGGTACCGGCCGGGGTCGCGATCCCCATAACTGTCGTAGGGTCACAAAATATACCATTAGGTATACACAGAATATCAGCACCCAGTGTCGATACAACAATCCGAACAGAACATGTGGTCTCCAAGACCATCCCGGGCCTTGGCGCAGAACAAAATATATACCGCAGGGTATATACAGAATATCAGCACCCAGTGCAGATATGCAGTAATGTATAAGGAACCCGAGGTCTCCAAGACCATCCCAGGCCTTGAAGTAGAAAAACTATATCTTACCATATGACTGGTCCTGGGATCACCGGACCACCGTCCTCAACCCGGAACCCGCCTCAACTAACCCCGATATACATGTAATCCCTCCCAGAATGCATAACGAGAGAAGTTGAACTCTTACCTCACTAAAACCGCTCCGCAGCTAAATCCTGGGAAATTCCAGACGTCCGGCCCGAAACGCTGTATGTTACTTCTGAAGTCCCGCACTACTCCACCACTGCTTAAACAAGCTGAACAACCACACACAAGTCATAAATCACCAAAATAGACCCCCGGAAACCAATCCTGCACAATCCCGCACTTTCCCGCAAAATTCCACAGAAAGCTCGGTTTCTCAAACCGAGCTAGAACATTGTTATCTATACACCCATAAGCACAACCAAACATTCAAATCCCACTTTCCCCACATTTACACCGCAAACAAGCAAGTAGGTCGGGATTGTCCACAATTCCCGAAAACGACTTTCCGAACATCGTTAGTTACCTACTTCCAATCCCGATACCAAAACACTACCAAAACATTCCCAAAACAACACAAGCATAACCAAAACTTTCTCTCAATTTTGGCCTCCGCCTCTCTTTTTATACCAAACTTTAATCCAAACCAATTAAGGTTCAAACACATGCTTACTTTACCAATTAAACATTTCAAGCATGTTTACTAACACACCTCACCCTAATCACCCAAAATCATACCCAAACCCTTATGAACAATTCAGCCAAATTGGGTACTTTTTGCCCAACATGTTTACCTTCAAATTGAATCCACACATCAACTTAAAATCATGCTAGGAACAGCATATCTCAAGCATGAATCGAGAACACAACCAACCATTAGGTTTAGAATTCAACCTAGAATTCGGCCAATTAGGGTTTTCCAAACCATGGTGTTCTTCCATAAATCAAACCTTAATTCCTACACTACTCCATGCCAAGAACAACATATTAAAAGATTGAAGCAAGAAAATGAACACATCATGTAGCAAAGGCATACATGAATTCGATTCTAAACCTTGTTTCCACCCAAAAACCATGCTTCAAACTTACTAAATCATGAAGGGAACAAGCTTACCTCAAGCTCAAGCTCAACACCAAGATCAATCCTTGCAAGATGAAGAACACTTTGAAAGGTAGAGATGAGAGAAGTTGGCGGATGGTTTGAGTGAAGAAAGAAATGAACCAAAAATGCATTTCTTCCCATTTACTCACCTTATATATTCCTTATCCCATGACACACACACCTTAGTCACCTAGAACACACCTTAATCACCTTGGTGAATCACATACCTAGCCAAATCCGAAAAGTTCCTAAGTGTGGAAATGTCATTCCGCACCAACTTCACCTGAGTAACTCCCGACGTGTGCACGTGCTAGCTCGAGCTAAAAATCCTGTCGTGCATACTTACTCGGTTATCACCATAATACCCGTTCCGAGCCATAACATAACTCACACCAAAGCCGTCGCAAAATTTTCATCTCGGGCCCCGGGTTTTTTATCCCGAGCCCCGGGTGTCGCCCGGGACCGAACATCACGTCCCAAAAAATATACTCCGTAAAATTGATGCGGAATGCCCGTACGATCCCAAATATGTTGACAGTTTCCTTTTCCGATGTCTTGGGAGAGCTACCAAGCCTGCTGAACGTCCCGAAACAAGTCCCGCTCCCGAAAAAATATTTTCCGCGGAAATGTCCGGGGGACCCGTGCGACCTCAAATATGAAAGGATTCCCGAGAATGTTACCCAGAAAAGGTCCGGAGCTGTTTGACCACCCAAAGACATGGTCCGCATGCCTGAAACGGAGCCCCGGAACACCAAAGTCACAACCCGCTCGGGGTGACTGTAACAATAGAAATAATGAAGTAATTGGTATTTGTATTACCGCAAATTGGTTGGAAAAGTCGGCTTGCCCATCCGCTGGGAGGTCGGAGTATGTAGGCGGGAAGCCTTTAAACCTGGATGCGACGATTGCACTGATCGCTTTGGGCACACCCGATGTTTGTTGCTTCAAACTGCATAAGAATGGAAATATGGTAATTAATTTATGATTATATGCAGAAATAAAATATTAAAATTAATAAATTTATGAAAACTTAAAATTAAAGACTTACTGGCCGATGTGAGCGACCAATCTACCATCAGGACCCCTCTCAGGCGGGGGAAGAGGAGGCGCGGGAGATGCTGTTGTACGTCGGCGTTGGGCAGGTGGTGAATCGGACTGATGAGGAGGGATCTGCTGCTCCACCGAGTCGATAGGCTCCGGTGTCTGAGACGGTGCGCGGCGGCTCAATGTATGAGGGCCGCCACCACGCCTCCCGCGAGAGAATGATGATGGCGCTCACCACTATTGGATGGTGTGTCTGTCATACCTCGAAGCATTCAAAAAATGTCAGCTAATCCAAAAATATTTTCAACTTTGCATTTCAACCCCAAAGTCTTCGAAAATTACGAAAAGCCACAAAGTTTTGAAAATCTTCCAAAGTTACCCAAAACTTCTTCAAATATTTCATTTCAACCCAAAAGTCTTCGAAAATTACGAAAAGCCACAAAGTTTTGAAATCTTGCAAAGTTACCCAAAACTTCTTCAAATCTTTCATTTCAACCCCAAAGTCTTCGAAAATTATGAAAAACCACAAAGTTTTGAAAATCTTGTAAAGTTATCCAAAACTTCTTCAAATCTTTCATTTCAACCCTAAAGTCTTCGAAAATTACGAAAAGCCACGAAGTTTTGAAAATCTTGCAAAGTTACCCAAAACTTCTTCAAATCTTTCATTTCAACCCCAAAGTCTTCGACAATTACGAAAAAGCCACAAAGTTTTGAAATTCTTGCAAAGTTACCTAAAACTTCTTCAAATCTTCCATTCAAACCCCAAAGTCTTTGAATATTCCAAAAAAGCCACAAACATTTTGAAAAAATCCAAAATTCACAACACATATCCACAACAAATATTCACAACACATATTCACAACAACTTTCATAAAATTAGAAACACATTTCATCAAATATTCACAACAAATTTCTTCAAAATTCATCAAATATTCTAAAATTTCCACAACAAATCCACAACACATTTCAACTAATTCCAACAAATCAATAAACATCCACCAATCCATAAACATCCTAAAAACTAAAAAAACATCCTAAAAATCATAAACACCTAAAAAACTCAAAAACAAACCGCAGAAATCAGAAAGAAAACTCACCGGGGAAGAGGGACGATCGGTAGGTTGCGGCAACGACAATGGAGAGGGAGGGACGCGGCGGTTGCAGCCTTGACGGAGAGGGAGGGCGACGGAGAGGGAGGGAGTCTGTGACGAAACCGGGAGAAATGGGGAGGAAGAAGACAATTAAGAAATTTAAGGGGCCTCACTGCGGCCTTATTGAGGCAGTAGCCGCAGTGAGGCCCATGGGCTTGGGCCGCACTGTGGCCTAACTGCGCTCGCTGCCACGGTGAGGCCCAGTCCAGTGGGCTTCACTGTGACTTCTCCATGGTGAGGCCGCAGTGAAGCCCATAAACGTCCAATTTCAAACTTTTCGTTTCCCCCCGTATTTATTATGTGTCTGGATATTGTGGGGCCCACTGTAATTCGGCAAAAACTTGCAATTTAGTCCAAACATCTTTCAAATTTGCAATTTAGCCCAAACAACGTTTAAATTTACAATTTAGCACTAACATTGTTTAGAATTTGAAATTTAGTACAAATATTCTTCGAAATTACAAATTGAAATAAGAGATATTCTACTACAAATCCACCGGAACATCATCTTCATCATCATACATCAGTTGATTTTCCAAGTCGTTATCCACTTCAACTATATCAAAATGGGTACGATGATCTAATAATGACATACTTGCATCAGGGGCCGGTCGTATTGTTTCACCAAGTGTCGTCATTTCTTGTAAAGGATGTTCCATACCAATCTCGTCTGGGTCTGCATTGATTACAATGGCACTTATATTATCAACACTGTCGTCCTTAAATCGTCAAGGTTTCGTTTTGAAAACTGTCCACCAGTTTTTTAGGTCAAGACGCTTTGAAGGATATTCGACGTATACCACTTGTTGGGCCTGACTTGCAAGAATGAATGGTTCATCCGGATATAGTCGGGATGTGTAGTCAACATCGGTGATCCCTGAACTTTTATCGGTGCAGATGTCTTTATTGGTCGAAAACCATGTACCCTTGAAGACTGTAAGACTATTGTTCTTGTACTGAAGGACAAGAATTTCGTCAATCCAGCTATAGAAATCCAAATAGTCTTGCGCATTTGAGTCCCCCAGGACGCAGACGCCCTAATTAGCTGTCCTTTTATTTTCACAATGTTGTTTTGTGTGAAACCTGTACCCATTAACATATACGTCTGGAAACGATTTAGCCCTCATTCTAGGACTGCATGCCAGGTTATATAGTGCTTGTGGGAGTGTTGCCTGATTTGCGACGGCCTATACAGAATATGTAATCAACGTAATAATTTCGTTCCGATTAATTAAGATCGTAACAAATAAATGAGTAAATAAATAAACACAACTAACCACATTCTTGAACCAACATGCAAACTCTGCCAGCCTTAAGTTGTCCACAGCATCATCGTTCATTTCTGCGTACCGATTGCTTGACAACTCGTTAAATCGAATTATAAATTGCTCCACCTCCCGATAATTCTGAAGAATGTATGTTTGGACATAATTTAATTCTTCAGCAGACAATTCTTGAGCCCGAGCCTTCCCAAAAGTTTTTGTTGGATGACCGAAAATCAATAGTCTCGAATCGACCACAACTGTAGGAAAATAAATTTCGTTCCGTATGTGAGGGTTCACCCATGTTCCTTGATTATCTTCCATGTAATGCTCACAAAAAAGCTATCTCCTATATCAAGAACTTTTCAATGATCGAGCCCTCTAAAAATTGTTTGTTCGCACATTTTGCTTTCAGCTTCTTCATATTCTGTTCGAAAGGAAACATCCACCAATATCCGACAAGTCCACAAGTTCGAAGGTGCAAAAGTAGATGCATAGTAAGATGTGCCATGGAGTCAAAGAATGATGGCGAGAAGATCTTCTCCAACTTACACAGTGTTACGATGATTAATCCGTCAAGCCTCTCCACATCGCCCAACTGAATATCCTTAGAACACAGTAGCCTAAAGAATTTTGCAGAATTCTGCAATTGTCATCCAAATGCCGTTGGGAATGTAATGTTAGAATTCTTAGCGCACCAAGTACTTTTGAGGTGATGTTTGAGCTCATCTCAAATAGAGAAGTGAGTTTCAGCTCAAAGTGAGCTGAAATGAGTTTTATGGAATTCAACTATGTGAATTGTGGCTATATGGAACATTTGTGATGTTTCATGAGTGGTAACTACTTACTAGCATCCTTTTATACAAAATAAGGGTATTTTGGTAAAAGGACATGGCTTTGGTAATCGAGTTGCATGGTGTATGCACCCTAGTGCATGTGTGCACATCTCTTGGAAGCTACCAAGAGATTTCGGCCATGAAAGCCTAAAATTGGCGAAGAGGTATCTCAAGGGAAGGCACCCCTTCGCCTAAATAAGGAGTTACTTAGCATTTTGACAAGGGAGTGTACAAGGGGGGAGTAACCACTCCTTTGGCCGAAAGTATGTGTATTTTCGGCCATAAGGAGTTGTGACTCTTCCTAGTAACTCCCTACATCATCTATATATAGATGATTTGGCCACAACACAAAAAAAAACACTTAAGAATCCGAAACTTCTCTCTTCTCTTTGTTCTTGGCCGAAATATTAAGCATTCTTAGAGTATTTCGAGTGGAACGTTTTTGTGTCTCTTTAACACAAAACAACCTCATTGCATCACATGCAATCTAGCCTCGTCAAGCAGTTTGAAGGCCTAAAGATTCAATCGGAAGACTTGGAGCAAACGTTTGGAGCAAGGACAAAGATCCTTACGCTGTTTTCTCAAGGGTGCAAGGTATGCTTCCTATCTCTACTCCTTCCTCCTCCTTCTCCTCTTTCTTCCTTGTGAAAGTGGAGAGACATGATTATGGAAAACACATCATGCTATGAATCTCTAAATCTACATGTAACGGGCAGCAGCTTCTGCATGACCACATGACAATCATTGGGTTTTCATACTGTAAAATGTATTATTGGATGTATTGACACATCTGCCAATGTTAGATGCATACCTATTGGGAAGTTTAACAATATGCTTCAACCAATTGCAAATCATCGCAATCTGATCACTGTTTAACGTGTATAACGCCTTCGGTTGAAATGGTTTCCCATTCTGTACAACGCTCAAATGCAGTTCATCACGGATATTTAACTCCTCCAAATAGCGTCTCGACTATGCATTATCCTTCGTTTTCCCTTTCATGTTCAAAACTGTGTAGAAAATGTTATCAAAACAATTTTTTTCAATGTGCATAACATCCAGACAGTGTCGTACTTTCAAGTCTGCCCAATACGGCAACTCCCAGAAAATTGATTTCTTCACCCAATTGTGCTCATCACCAAACTTATCAACCCTCATTATGTCCCACGGTGTTCTGAATGCTGGGAATACAATCCTATTAAGATCCCTTAAGATCTCATAACCTGACTTATACACACACGGATGTCTACGGTCAGTTTCTCCCCATGATTCGGTATTGTTACGAAAAGCATGTCGACGTGGTAAAAATCTCCTATGACAACCCCACCAACTGGTTTTTCGTCCATGCTTCAACTGAAAACTATTAAGATCACTCATGCAGTATGGCATACAAGTCTTCCATGCGTACTCCAGCCCGATAGCATTCCGTACGCCGAAAAATCACTTATCGTCCAAAGCAAACATGCTCGCATAACAAAGTTCTAATTACGGTGCGGATCCCAAGTTTCCACTCCTGTATTCCATAAAACTTGTAACTCCTCAATTAGTGGACGTAGAAACATGTCAATGTTACGACCAGGAGATTTGGGATCTGGAATTAGTAGAGGCATGAAAGTGTACGGCTCCTTCATGCATAAATCAGGCGGCAGGTTATAAACAACGATGAATATAGGCTACATCGAATAAGATTGTCATGTTTCGGACAACGGGTTAAAGCCATCAGTACTTAACCCCAATCGTACGCTTCGGTAGTCCTGTGCGAAATCCGGAAAACGTTCGTCGACGTGTTTCCATACCTCACCTTGAAATGGATGTCCAACAGTGTCAGATATATTTCCACTTGCTCTAATATGATATGTCATGAACTCTGCTGTTTTAGAGGACTGGTAAAGCCGTTATAGCCGCTCAGTGATTGGTAAATATCGTAAAACCTTTTTAGGTTTCAGTTTTTTACTCGGATCACACACTTCATACCTATCCGCTTCACATACCCTACAATTCAATAACTTGTTGAAGCCACTGTAGAACAACATACAATTATTCTCGCAAGCGTGAATTTTTCTATACGGTAACCTCAGCTCCTTCAACATACCTTTCGTACTAAACATGTTTGTTGGCAACGAGTTTCCTCCAGGTAATATTTCATTGATATATCCGATCATCTCAGAGATAAAGGCATCTGATACGTTGTGTTGACTTTTCATACTCAACAACTTAGATAACACCGATAATTTGGTGTACTTATCACCACAACCTTCATATAAAGGTTTTGACGCATCACACAACAGCTTGGAAAACTGTTGTGCCCTTTCGCTTGGTACTTCGGGCGCTGAAACGTCCTCATCGTCATTATTCTGATCATCTTCAAAATTATTACAGTGCTCATCATGAAACCCAAAAGCATCACGAACCATTTCTTCATAAGCCGGCCGTTCTTGGCTACCCTCAGAAGAATTAAGTACCGCGGTACTGGTACTTGCAAGATTTGATGATGTTGACGTTAGTTCATCAAATCGATAACCTCGATAAACATATGAATTGATCTCATGTCGTTCACCATGACAATCCCACAAATGATAATTGGGTTTAAATCCGTCTAATGGTAAATGATTGCCAACTGTAATTCGATCATAATGGTATCTATTTTTACACTTTTTACACGGGCATTTCACCAGTTCTTCTCCATTTGATTTAGCAACAAAAAAAACATAATCCAAGAATTCCTGAAGCCCAGTCCAAAATCTTTCACTTATATAGCAAGTCTCATCCTCAAAGCGCCGATACATCCAATTACGTCCTTTGCCAATTTATGGTCTTTTTTATGATCATTCATCAATAAAAACAATAACAAACATGACAATTAATTATATATTATACAAAAAACAAACACAAAAGTTCTTAAATACTGCACACATTCATATACAAATATTCACATCATTGTTTCCTAATCCAGTGTGCATGGGTCATATCTTGTTCATAAAAGTACTATTAGTGAAGAAACTTGTATGGTTGTGTATGTAAAACTGTAATTACATAAATTTCGGCAGCATTTCGTCTTAGTTCCACACTATACCATTTCTCTAGAATATTACTCCCAGAACAGGTATAACGTGGAACAAGACTAAGAAATGCGAGCGAAATTTACGTAATCCGATCAGTTTCACATGCACAACCATAAAAGTTTAATACACCGATAGTAAACTTTTACAAACTATCCAACTTGGACAATTCATGAAAACTCTATACAATATATTATTTTACAACGTTATTCCAAAATTTTGAAATAAAGTGTAAAAATATATATTTTTACAAGTTTTCATAGACAGGAACTATGGCTCAACTAATTTAACTAAATTACTTAAAAATAAAATAAAATAACCAATATATGAATTGAATTGAATGAAAAACTATGTAACCATAAATAAATACATAAAATATTTATTACCTCAGTAATGCACCCAACGTTGACGGTACCGTAGCTTCTACTCAGATTTCGAGATGATATTTTGCGTTGAGAGAGGAGAGGTTACGAGAAATAAAAGTTTGCGAAGTGTTGGAAACAAGCGGTGGAGTATATATAGACGAATATATTGCGGCCTCCTCCGCGGTACGTGGCCGCAGTAGGGACGGTGGTAGGTAGGGCACGTGGCCCAGTCCGCCTCACTACGTAGTAAAACGGGAGTCGCTCACTGCGGCCTTAACCGCAGTTAGGGCCGTAGTGAAGAACGACCTCCTCACGTAGTGTCTCTTTCTTCTACCTTTCAAATGGAGTACAATGGTTGCGGACATTAGGCACAGTTCAAGCTGACTTTTCAGTTCCTATGCTGGAATTTCAACATGAAGGGCGTACGGTAAGACTTGAGGGTGGCCCTGTGATAATGGAATCATCTTTCCATCAAATAACAAGGTTGCTTGAGATAAATTCAGTTGACTCTTTACACCTACTCAATGGTACCAAGGAACCAATAGGGCCCTTACCAGCAGACCGAACAGCTACACTACTTGGATGTATCGCACAACTCATTTCAGAATACAGTCAACTTTTTCAGGCACCATCAGACCTGCCACCTGAAAGACCACATGACCATTACATTCATTTAGTCCCCGACACCATGCTAGTAAATGTAAAGACGTACAGGTACCCTCACTATCAAAAAGATATTATGACTAAATTAATTGTTGAGATGTTACGAGATGGAATTATCAAACCCTGCAACGGCCCATATTCCTCTCCAGTTCTCTTAGTTCGAAAAAAAGACGATACATGGAGATTTTGTGTGAACGACAGAGCCTTGAATGCAATCACCATTAAAGATCGTTTCCCTATACCTACTGTGGATGAACTCTTGGATCAATTAAAAGGGGCCAAGTATTTTTCTAAGCTTGATTTACGCTCACGATACCATCAGATTTGAGTGGCAGCCTAAGACACTCACAAGATAGTTTTCCGAACTGTTGACGGACACTACGAATTCATGGTTATGCCTTTCGGTTTGACCAACCCACCATCAACTTTCCAATCAGTAATGAATGACTTATTTCGAGAGCACCTGAGTCGATTTGTTCTTGTTTTCTTTGATGACATTCTCATCTACAGCAAGGACTTAGAGACCCATGCTATGGATCTGCACCAGGTTTTTACTCTTCTCTCCTCACATAAGTTTTATGCTAAATACACCGTGTGTTTTCATAGTGCATACAATTCATTATTTGGGCCATATTATTTCAACTGATGGCGTGCAAGCTGATCCGGATAGAATTAAGTGTTGCGACCCATCCACCCGGACGTGCCACAACTGGAAGAAATAAAAGATTTAAGACTGAAAAAAACTGGGATTTTACTTGAAGAAAAAAAATTGATCTGTAAAGAAATAAGGAAGTGAAGGACTACTTCGTAAAGAAGAAGAGTTGAAGAAGGGCAAGTGTGATTAAAGTGTAGATTAATTTTAGAAATAAGAAATCAATGTCTTAATTAAATAAAGATGAAGGAGGTTAGTAGTAGGGCTGAGAAACGAATCGAGCCGACTCGAGCTCTTACGAGCCTAACGAGCTGAGCTTCACGAGCCTCGAGCTCGACCCCAAGTCGGTTTTAAAGCTCGTGTGATAAACGAGCCGAGCTCGAGCCTCAAAGGCTCCGCTCGGACGAGCTCACGAGCCCAATGACACTACAAGTATACCCCCCCTTCAACTTCACGTCCAGCCCTCCACCTTCAACTTGCTGCCTCTCTATATTCCGACTCCGCCTCTAGTAGCCGCCTCTGGTAGTGATTTGGACTAGCTAGTTGCGAGCTTTGTTTGCTCTTGTAACTTGTACTAGTAATAGCCAAGCCACTCATAGATTCTTGGTAATTAATTAATTGAAGCTAGGCTTCCTAGTTAAAAATCAGACTTAAATCTTTGGTTGTCCGGATTAAAAAGGGTTTAATGCTTGTAGCTTAGATAAAAGCTAAGATAAATAGTTGTCCTAAATTCTTGTGAGACTCTCGGTTAGGACCTTAATTACAACATAATGGCTTGTTCCTTTACCTATTTACTAGAATGTTGTCTTGCCTAGCTCATGACTAGAATAGTTAAGAGTTCTCACTTGTAAATTCTCTAATTTCTGTAAAAGATGCCATTAATGTACTTTCTTGAGTTTTAAGAAAGTATCATTCCTTCTTGGTTAAGCTTCTTGGTTATTAAACATCACCATCAATAATCTGCTCAGCTTGTGTTTGTGAGTCTGAGACTCCTTTCTGGCCGGCTGAGGTTATGAACACCTCAGTCACATCTCTGCTTGTTACTGTTTTATTGAGTCTGGAGAATTATATATTTTGCTCAACCTGTTGAACTCGAACTCGCTACCCTTCATTTATTTGAGGATGATTAAGATCTGTTTCCTTAAGGAAACGTATAAGGCTAACAATTACTTGCTTCCTTTCTTAGTCCTCATGCATGATTTTAGTTTACTGATTTCTAAGCGTGATAACTTAATCTTAGAAACATCATGAACATGCTTGCTGCCTTCTTACTTATAACATGGATAGGTCCTTTCTTATTAGTAATCTATGACTAAAGGCTGCTCATGAATACTTTTAGGTTGTTGCCCCTTCTTTTTCCACGTATGTTAGTTGCCTATCAATTAGTTATAACATTTGTTGCGTTATAACTCTCTACTTTGCATTTTCACTTCCAAGTTGAAGAATTGGTTATGGAAGCTTATTATAGTTTTGGCTTGTGGCTACCTTCAAGATCCAATAACTATGGTAGTCTCCACTAGACTTGTAAAATCATGATACTTGAAGTTGGTTCCACTACCATAAGATAATAGAATAAAGGGCTCAAATGCCTATGTTGGAAAGAAGAGCATTGAGGAGGCATGAAGATGCATCAGAGGTTTTGGAAGTGGTTCTGCATTTACTCGAGGAAACCTTTAAGGATCTCTTGTGAAATCTTTGAAACCGCTGAGGATCTCTCGTGGGATCTTTTTATGGATTTCTCAGTAACGGGCACCTTAGGGGTGGCCACCCACCCCTGTAAGTGACTCTGAACCCTTCTCTTTTTGTTTTCTCCCTTTATAGGTTCCTTCATTTTATATATATTACTCATGTCCATCATATAAAACTTGCAAGGAACCTGACTTTCATCAAGACTGAAAGGAAGATCAAGAAGGATGGTTCAGAGTCTGGAGATCACAACCCCAAGAGAGGACTAGACTTTTAGAAATTTGTTTCTTCTTTATTTTGTACACACTTGCCTTTGAAATTATATTTTGATTTTGTAAATCTTATTTTTCCTTTAAACTAGTAAAAATTTTATTTATTTTCATTAAATAGTTTAAAAACTGCTATCGGTCCCGGGCGTTAGGAATCAAGACTTCTCTTTTACCCATTTATTTTTGGGTGGGGTTTAAGGTCCTAACATTAAGGCTATCTCGGAATGGCCAATTCTGAGGACGATTTCTGTCCTTCGTGGTTTCTTGGGACTCCCGGGTATTATCGTCGATTTGTTTGTCAGTGCGCGACACTTGCCTCACCACTCACGGATTTACTACAGTCGCAGGGTTTCCGTTGGACAATACAAGCACATGATGCTTTTGGCATCCTAAAGACCTCCATGACCAAGCTACCTATTTTGGCTCTGCCATATTTTACAAAAGGATTTGAAGTTACAACAGATGCATCTGGCGTGGCAGTGGGAGCAGTGTTGTCTTAGTCCGATCACCCAATTGCCTTCTTCAGCAAAAAGCTCTCTCAACGCATGCGTGCTGCTCCAACCTATACAAGAGCACTATTTGTTATTACTGAGACTTTCAAGAAATGGAGACAATATTTACTGGGCACCATTTTTCTATCTACACAGATCAACGCAGCTTAAAGCATCTCTTGACTCAAACTATTCAGACTCCAGATCATGAGAGATGGATGACGAAATTGCTGGGATATGACTATACTATTGTTTACAAACCTGGGAAGGAAAATAAAGTTGCTGATGCCTTGTCTTGTGTCGAGTTTTGCGCCATGACCGCCATTACGCATACCACATCTTGGCTAGAGCATTTACGGAACCACTTCTCCACCACTGAGGAAGGCCTTCAACTTATGTAAAAGATTCGGACAAATTCTGAACTCACAAGAATTTATGCTGTTTGTGACGGTTTGGTTCCCTTCAAGAACCGTCTTCTTATTCCTAAAGAAAGAGGACTTCAAGAAGAATTACTTACGGAGTATCATTCCTACCTTGTCGTTGGTCACTCCGGGGTTAAGGCAATGCTTGCCCGCCTCTTTACTTCTTTCTACTGGCCTGCAATGTCAAAGGATGTGCAAGTATTTGGTACTCAATGCCATACATGTCACCAACATAAGTCATTACACCAACGTCCGTATGGACTCCTACAACCTCTGCCCATCCCCAACCAAGTCTGGGAGGACATTTCCATGGACTTCATCACCCACCTTCCAAACTCCAGTGGAAAGACCGCCATTTGGGTGATTGTGGATTGTCTAAGCAAGTTCGCCCATTTTTAGCCCTACCCCCACGTTACTCAGCACTGTACTTGACTTGTCTTTTCCTCACTGACATTTGCAAGATCCATGGGTTCCCTAAAACAATTGTTTGAGATTGAGACCCATTATTCCTTAATGAGTTCTAGAAGGAGCTTTTCCGTCAAGCCGGTACAATGCTTCACTACAGCAGCACCTACCACCCCCAGACGGACGGACAAACAGAGGTAGTTAATCGTTGTCTAGAGTCTTATCTCCACTGTTTCACGAGTGATGAACCCAAGACCGCCACCATCGCCTTTCACTTATAATATAGGCACAACATGCATCACCGGACTTGACCAACTCCTGGCCATACATGGAAGCACCATCCGTAACCTAAAAGAGATATTGACACATACCCGTCACCAGATGGCCCAACAAGCAAACCAGAAGCGACAAGAGAAATCTTTTGAGGTGGGACATCAAGTGTACGTTAAGTTGAAGGCTTATTGACAAAGATCTGTACATTCTAGGGCTGAGAAATGATTCGAGCTCGGCTCGAGCTCGAGCTCAAACGAGCGTATTGAGCCGAGTTTTTCCGAGTCTCAAGCTCGAGCCGTTCTTTAGGCTCGTTTATTAAACAAGCCAAGCTCGAGCCTCGGAGGTTCGGCTCAATGAGGCTCGCGAGCCTACATGAGCCTAACAAACGAGCCGAGCTGAGCCCGAGTTTATTAGATTCAAGCCGAGCCAAGCGAGCCTATTAGATTCGAGCTCGAGCTCGTGAAATTTAAGAACACTTTATTAAATTAATGTAATATATTTCAATTTTTTCAAGCCATTTCAAGCCTAATCGAGCCGAACAACTTTATAATCAAGCCTGATGGTAATGGAGCCCAATGGGCCCCAAGGACAATAAGCCCAGAAGGCCTTCCCAAAATAACTTGGGCCAACAAGGCCAGTCCAAAACCAGGAGGACCCCGTTGAGCGAAGCACCCGCCGAATGGCTAACCTGAACTACAACCGCATTTAAGGCAGATCGTATCTTTTGTCGTCTGAGTGCATTGCCCGCCTCCTGATGCCTGACACCTACCACAAAGCTGTCAGGGTACAGGCAGGCTTTCACCCACGCCCACCAAACTCCCCAAAAAAAGAGCCGTCTGACACACAAAAGGTGGTTGGCCACGTTCGGACTATAGGCAAATTGCCAATATGCCATCAGGGTCCCCTCCTATAAAAGTCATATCTTTGCAAACCGCAGAGGTAATCTTATCACCACTTTGCCCTACCTTCTCTCTACTTTCTCACTCTAAAACATAGTACGAACTTGAGTGTTGGAGCCCCATTAACCGGAGACCACTCCAGTGCGGCTTTCTTTGCAGGCGAAGCTACCTTAAAACAACATGGCGTCCCACGTCACCAGATTACAAAAGAACAACAAGATGGTTGATCCCTTGGACGTTCAGGCACCAAATTGCACCGTTTGTGGGAAATACAATGACCCTCGAGACAACCTGGCCAACACAGCGTCCGACCGAGGGTAGCCCCTTTCCCACGAATCACCCCAAGATACTCAAACGTCCTCTACTTCGTCCGAACACTCTGCCTACCACCAGAAAGGGAGGTCGGCCTCGAACAAGGAGGCTACAACACAATCAGGGTCCCAGTCTCGAAGATCTACACATGTTGGAAGGGCCACCCGAACTTAATCTATGTTCTTAACAGCCTGGATCGAACAAGTTCGGCAGATTGTGGCCGAAGAACCAAGGATGGGCCGTTCCCACGGCGCAAACACTCCCCCATCGTCAGCCAACAGAAATGTTCCCCCACACCTCGGAGGAGACTTTCTCCGACTCCCAGCGTGGAGATTGTCGAAACGTGTCCCGTTCTCCTGAACACCGACCGTGTGCCCTTGAACGCATCTGAGGTCGCAAGAGCCCCTCCCCGATGAGAGATCTCTCGATGAAACAGCAAATTGAACAAGCCGTTCAACAAGCACTTCAGCGACTTGGTCGCGTCGAGTACGAGCCTTGGCAAAAAGTCTTTGCCAGACTCACCGGGCAGTCGTTCGATGAACTGTCATTCGTCCCTTGCATTCGGGATATCCCCGTACCTCTAGACTTCAAAATCCCTCCACTCGACACCTACATTAATCGAGGGGATCCTCAAGCACACATCCGGAAGTACAAGACACATATGGAGCTTCGGGGGGCAAACGAGATTTGCCTTTGCAAGTGCTTCGAAGTCACCCTATCTGGATCTGCGCCCGACTGGTACAACTCCCTCACTTCAGGATCTATCACTTCCTTCAAAGAACTAGCCACCCAGTTCGATGATCAGTTTGTCGGCAACCGACCTGCGGCCAAACAGGCCGTCCAGATGTTCGACCTCAGACAAGGCCCGAGCGAGTCCCTTCGGCAATTCGTGGAGCATTTCAACAAGGAAGCAATCAACGTCATTGACTTCTGTACCGAGGTCAGAATAATGGCCCTTACTCGGGGACTCCGAAAGGATTTAAAATTGGCTTTCGAATTGCCGAAAAACAAGCCCAGGAGCTTCGAAGAATTATACGCGATCGCCCAAAAATAAATGGTCGCTGAGGAGGAGTTGATGGATGGCCCTTCGGCCACCAAAGGCGAGCCGTCGGCTAGGAACGACAGGGATGCTCGTCCTCAAGAATCGCCTCCGGGTGGTCGAAGGAGGGAAGGAGGAAAGGGAAGCACCTTCAAGAAAGGCTTAAAAAGCCCCTTGCCCTCACCCCCTTGAACACCACTCGGGCAAACGTACTGGCAGCTCGATCTCGAGTTCGAGTTCGAAGCTCAATAACACAGTGCTCAATAACACACGAGCTGAGTTCGAGTTCGAGTTCAATTAAGTTCGATAAGAACTTGACTCATTTACAAGCCTACTTACTTGTACTGCCTGTTTCGGCCGAAGATGTGGGGAGTATAAGTGATCATTTTAAAATACTTGAAGGGTTAAAGTTGAAGTAAATAGAAAACAGGAAATAAAAAAAGGATTTTGACACCAAAGACGAACCTGAATCGCGAATTTGTACTCAAATTCGTCTTCAGCGCAGCGACGCAGAACGCCGTTGCTTCTTACCTGTCGCCGCCGCCAGTCGGCACTGTCAGACGCCATCGCCAGCCGCTACCACAATCCGCCACAGTCTCCCGCCGCGGCTACCACGAATCGGAGCACCCAATCAGCAGCAAATCCCTAGGTAATTGTTAGCAGAAACATATGCACT
This sequence comes from Stellera chamaejasme, assembly GCA_024586325.1. Classification (NCBI taxonomy): domain Eukaryota; kingdom Viridiplantae; phylum Streptophyta; class Magnoliopsida; order Malvales; family Thymelaeaceae; genus Stellera; species Stellera chamaejasme. Next base: position 18,490,388 of record CM044986.1, read on the forward strand.
TTAATTGATAGCTTTAATTTTTTGACAAAAATAAATTGATAGCTTTAATCTGTTTGTTTTAGATTTTATTCATTTTTGTTCCTTTCTTACTTTGCATTTTAATTTCTTAGCTCTAATTTGTTAGCAACAGTCGAGTTCCTTTCTGTTCGTTATACGCGTTATACCTCAAACTGCAATGTACCTCATTGTTTGCGAGAGTTACAAGCTACATGGCATGAATTATAGAGTCTACTGATAATGTCCAGCTTATGTGAGATTTCTATTGCTTGACTGTAAATAGGAGCAACTTTTTATACTCAACATAATTTTAATGTTCAAACTTTGAAATAGGAACTATAACGATTTAATGAGATTGCTTCTTTTTTTTTCCATTACACCATGCCTCCGGGTTTAGTTCCATTACCTGGTGACATTTTGAAAAATCCACTTCATTTTTGGGTACAATGTCCGGTATGAGATTTTGCATCTTGTTTAAGAGGCTTTTGTTCGGTTCTTTAGTTTAGAGTTGGCTAAGCACAATCTAAACATGGTAAGTAAAAATATTAGAAGATGTAAAGAATAATCTCTTATGAGAGCATTATCTAAGATAGGCCAGCTGACAGTTCTATTGTTTGAAGAAATACTGAAATCTGTCTGTTCTTTGAATAAAAATTCTGAAGAATTTGGTGAAGTATTTGAAATTGATGTGATGTTTTTGAGAGGAAAAATTGGAGGGAAAGAGTTTATTTGATGGTTTGTTGATGGAAATATTTGTGTAGAACACACACTTAGATATGTAAAAGCTGGACAGCTCAATGTGGTTTCTCTGAGAGCATGTCGCTGCCTTTATAGGTGGTAAAAAAAGTTTTTTTTAGAGACCTAAAAAATTATGGTATGAGGCTCATGGAGGCATTAAAGGAGGCAGCTTTTAAGTCCTTAATTTTTGTTCACAAAAGCTATCAACTAATGCCCTGATGGGGAAGTTCATTTCTGGCCACCTAATGCATTAAGATACATCCAAGTAAAGACTGCGTATTAAAGGTTCATCCTCTTTGCCAAAAGTGACGATATATTTGAAGTCCATTATTTTCTGTTAACTTCTATATATTCAAGATTGGAATTCTTGTTGTGAAAGTCTTGGACTCATATAACAGGTTCATTTCATGTTAATGCACAGTTATTTTCGATCTCGTATGTTAGTTGCAACTGAAACAGAATTTTCCTGTGATGCGGGGGCCAGTGCTTGCTCTGGTTTGGACTTAGATTTTCAAAATGGCGACGGAGTCATCAGAATCTGAAGAAGAAGGGAGGATTAAGGGAGGTGAGCAGCATTTAATTGTCGACGAAGATCTCAGAGAATTGGGAAAGAAAGCTGCTTGGAGCGTCAGCTCTTGCAAGCCCTGCAATGGTGTTACCGCTCTCCGTGATGACAATCTGGAAACTTACTGGCAGTATGTTCCTGAAACCCGAGACATTCACTGAAACCGTGATATATCTCGCTCACCTTTTATTTTTTTCTGTCTTAGATCGGATGGAGCTCAGCCACACATGGTTAACATTCAGTTTCAAAAGAAAGTCAAGTTACAGGTTTTTCGGCTGTTGGTTTTGTTATACAAATCTTGGGCACTATTTATCCTGCATTTTGTTGTGAGATGGGTTTTAGTTGGTTGTGCTTTATGTTTAATTTGCCTTCTTATTTTTTGGTTCGTACCTTTGGGTAAAACTAAGCTGGGATTAGTGGTTATTGGTTTTTTCTCCTTTTCAGTTTCTTCTTGGTCATTTCATATTCTTTTTTGATTGGTTTTAGTTGATCTGCAGTTGGTTGTGCTATATGTTGATTTCAAGCTTGATGAGAGCTACACACCTAGTAAGATTTCTGTTCGTGCTGGAGATGGTTTTCACAATTTAAAGGTAATGCTTGTTCTATTGGATGGTTTTTTTATTCATTCCATGCAATTTTTACCAAGTTTTTCAGTAATTCCTTTTAGAATTCTGGAACGAACAGACATCATTGTGGCTAAGAGTTCTATAACTGCTTTATGTAGGAGATAAAAACAGTGGAGCTTGTCAAGCCAACTGGTTGGGTCTATCTATCATTATCCGGAAATGATGCACGGTCAGTAAAGACAATGGCTTGCTTTGTTTGAACTGATGGCCTATTACTTTGCAGTACCCTTGTTTTTAATATGATTTCTGTGTATCTTGTACCATTTGCTTATTTAGAGATTTATTTCTTTAAGTGGTTAACAGGAATGGAAGTTGGTTCATTCTAGTATTGTTGGAATGTTTGCCTGTTAAGGTTTTATTCTGTGGTTGCAGAATGAGAAAATCTGCTTGATAGTTGATATGAGGCTGTAGAGACCTCCGGACTATTGAGTTTTATTGTTGAGCTGATCGCTCTATAGTAACAAGCATACACGCATAAGCCACGTTTTTTTCTCTTCTTTCTGCTGCTTGATGTTTACAGTTCTTTCTTGTTGGATACACTGAAGAATGCAAGCAGCATACTATAGTAACTAATATTAACCCGTCCCAAAAAACAAGATACATTTGTTATTCATCATTCAACGTTTTAATTTATAAAGTTCAATGATTTATATGCGAATTCCAAGGTGAAAATTCAGACAAACTTTAGAACAAGAGAACAGAGTCAAAATGCTATTACTATTACTGTTCTGTATACAGAATTCCCGTGCGTGCTTCTTGAATTCCAACAGCTAATTATAGTTGTTTGATTCCATTTACTTGTAGCAAAACTAATAATGATCATATATGGCAGGAAAGCCTTTGTCAATACCTTCATGTTGCAAATTGCAGTGTTGTGTAATCACCTAAACGGAAGGGACACTCATGTACGCCAAATCAAAATCTATGGTCCACGGCCGTGAGTCCCTCGATTCTTATTTATAGTGCACATAACTCGATCATGACTCTGCTTCTTCCTGTGAGATCTTCTAACTGTTCCAAGTGTCCCATTGCAGGAATCCTATTCCCCATCAGCAGTTTCAGTTTACATCGTTGGAGTTCATAACTTACTCAACTGTGAGATGACAAACAGTGAGGTCTGTGAAGGAAGATGGTTCTATGATTTTCGTTATTGTTCGGTCAGTCGTGTTAATGGTTTGATACCTCTAGTGATTGTGTTGTTTTCTATTCTGGATTCAAGGAAAAATTGACAGAAATCCATGTATACAGATGTATTTGCATCTCCATGACAAGCTTGTTGATTTAAGTTGGAACATGATATAAGCAACAATTTCAGCTCACCATGTCTCATTGCTCCTTATATGGGGACTGCGGTGAAAGTGCAAGATTGGCTACTGTTGAGGTGAAATTTTTATGTTAAAATGCATTATAAAGTTTTTAAAATAATTACAGCTTAAGTTACCAAAAATCTCAGGGCCACAGAATTTTTTAAAATAATTACAGGTTAAGTTACCAAAAATCTCAGGGGCATAGGAATTTGACTTCCTGTTATGAATAGTTTGTCCATTTTCACTGGAAAAAACGGAACATATTTATTATTCATATCTACGACCTAAACAATTTACAATGTCATCAACATTCAAATCTAGTACTCCACTGATTTTGTGTCTAAACTTAATGGAAAACATTGATTTTGCCATTGATATTTTCCTAAAAGTCATTTTCTGCCACTATTTTATAAAAAATGTCTTTTTTGCCATCAATATTTTATTTTTGGACACTTTTGTTCATCACTATGATGTTGACATAGCGAACATTGCTCGGGGCAAACTCTGTCCTAAAGCCTACAAATTCTAAAAATTTACAAATTCACTCTGATGATATCCAACTCCAATGAAAATTCTTCCAATCTTCGATTTAGCCGAATCTGCCTTGAAACCTGCAGTTCCCTTTCTTTTTGCACACCTTGTCTCCTCCATTATGAAAGAAGAGTCCAACCCCCATATGGGTTTTCGATTCTTTCAATTGGGAAGTGCAGATGAAGTGGCTAAGAAGTTTCTTTGCATCCAAGTTGGTGATTGAGATGTTGGGGAATTAGAATGTGAGCATAATGTGTGTGTAACTTTCGATGTGATGTTACATGTTTGGATGCATAGAAGAGGTTGCTGGTTTTAGCATTAGCGGTTTACAATCATATGTGAAGAAGCAGAGGGAGGATGAGGACTTGGTTTCCGTTTGGAGGATGAGGATGACGACAACGGAAAGGTGGGTGGTGGCTGGTGATTATATTTGGATTTGGAATGATAGTGGGTAGATAGTTTTACAAATTTAAAATAATTATTTTTATTTTTTAAAGTTTGAGATTAAATTGATTATTAAAATAATATGTATGATATTTGGATTGGAAGCACATTACGGAATATTACTATCACTATCGTCAGTTATAAAATACATCAGTTATAAAATACGACCCAAGTCAATGTTTGGTGGCAAAAAGTGTCCAATAGGAAACATCGATCACAAAGATTATCTATCTTTCAAAATATAATAAAAAAGTTATATTTAGGTAAACATCGGATAAAATAATCAATATCAATCAAATTTTGATTATCCTTTTGTAACCTTAGTGAACTGGTATTAGAATTTATGAAAGGGTAAATTACAAATACCCCCTAAATTTAGTGAAGTTTTCAGTTTACCCCTCTATTTTCGAAAACTTTCAGCTACTTCCGTAAAGTTTAGTGAAACGGTAAATTACAAATACCCCCCTAAGTGGTATATATGGGCCAGCCCCTCACCACCCGTCCACAAACAGGGCTTCACTGACACCCTCGCGTCCTTCTCCCTTACGAAGAACGCAGGAAATCCTCAGCTATCCTCCTTCAAGATGAAGAAGAAGTTGCTCTTCCAGCTCCCCCATGAGCTGGTAGTCTCAGCAAACGCCCCAATCTTCACTATCTTGTTCCCCACTTTTACCTCCTCGGGGGTCAGTTGATAAAAGGGATGGCCTACCGGTCTCTTCAGCGTGTAAAATTGAAGGAACACTTCCGGCAAAGACCACCGCCTTCGCAAATGGCAGCCACTACGAACGCGTTTATGATGGTAAACACGTTCGGGGCCAATCGCCAGTGGCAAATCCCCCACCCCTCGCACAGCTGCAGCAACAGGGAACAGAGGGGGAGCCTTAGCCCAGCTTTCAGCTGAGCCTCGTACACCACCATGGTCTGCTCCCTCAGGGCACCATCGTTCAACTCCATCCCATCCCTCCTCAGTACATCCGCCGGAGAGAGCCCACAAACCACCTTCGAATACACATGGTGGTTCCGACAAATGTCGGTCATTTTCTTCTCCGACAGTGCTGTCCGGGGCCACAGCGCCCCGACATCAGGGTCGACGCCGGGATTGCTTGGATTCTTGGGAGCCATCTACAGAAGGAAACCGTGAATTCAAAAAATTAAACCCTACACCCAAGAACCCAGGCGGCGGCGCGGCGAAAACACGCTCGCGACACAGTCGCGAGGGGAAAAGAGGAAATAGAGGGGCGATGGTACCTACTGATTTGTATGCCGGAGATAAGAGCGGAAGATTCAACGGTTGGATTCTTCAACCTTTCGCCGGAAAACTCTTCCAAAATCGCCGAAAACGGAAGCTAGAGCGAAGAGGAAACTGAAGCGAAAAAGCAAAGAAAGCGAGAATTCGGGAAAACTGACTCCTCACATGGGTTGGCGTATAAGTAGGGGCCGATGGGAGTTGAAACGACTTCCCCCATAATTACAAACGGCGCAAAAAGCGCAATTTCAAAAAGTGCTGCGCAACCGCCATAAACGATATTGGGCCAAACTCCTGGGCCCTTACACACCTACAGCCCAAAACGGCACAACGCCATGGGCCAGGCCTAGACAGCTGAAAACAAGCTTCTTCTTCAAAGTTTTAAGGCCTTCTATTCGAAAAGAAGGGGAAATATCTAAAAACATTCTCACTTCCCCTCAAGGCGGAGCACAGGGGCCCAGCCCATCCTCCGCTGTGGAGGGAGGACATACTGGTATATATGGGCCAGCCCGTATGGCTGTATGGCCAAACGCAAACCCCATATGGGCCACGCCCACCAGAGACGGCCTCGTATTTACAGAGAGCCCCTCGTATTCACCAATAAGGGTGCCCCGTAAAAAACCGTTAGCAGTAAACGCTTGTTGCCTCCATCAAAACAACCGTTACCCTAATCATGGCATCAAGCCAGAAGAAAGGGAATAACTCCACCATTATTACACCATTAATACACAGCCGTCCCAATTATGGACACATTTATGGAGATTCTCCAGCATTCAAGGCCCCATAACGGGACCTGGCACCACCCTATATATTGGGTGGTGCCTGCCTCAAATAAGGTGATTACTACACACCCACACCTCTCTTCTCTTTCTGCACCTGAAAGTGTCTTTTGTCTTATCCTTCTCAGGTACCGGAGTTTCCTTGTCACGGTTACCGGAGCACTCAAGCTAGCCGGAGGTCACTCTTTGGCTATCACTAAGTTTAGTGAAGTTTTCAGTTTACCCCCTCTATTTTCGAAAACTTTCAGCTACTGCCTTAAAGTTTAGTGAAACCTTCAGTTACCGCCTTGGTTGTTTGTAATGTTAATTGATCGTTAAGAATTTTAGAGTTAACTACTATTCTCATCACTAATATTTCTAACTCTACTACTTCAACCCCAACATTTAGGGTCCGTTTAGTTGTGAAATGTTTCCAAGTTTTCATTTCTAAATTTTTTTTATAAATGTTTGATCACATATTTAGTTTTTAAGAGATGAAAAACCTTATTTTCCAATGACTATAAAACTCTATTATTAAAATGAAAACCTTCAAATAAGGTTCCCTAATTTAATACTGGAGTTTTCCAAAGTTTGAAACAAACCTAAGTATATGATCAAATATTTACAAATAAGTTTTGGAAATGAAAATCTGAAAACTTTTCTATAACTAAACAAACCCTTAATTTCCCTTCTTTCTTCCTCCTCAACTGGCCATCCCTATCCCTGCCAGCCGTGGTTGTCACCTGATTGACGCATCAACACTGATGAGCCACAATGCAGCTGTGCCCAGACTACCCCTTGATAATTTTGGAGTATATTTATTACAATTACATCTAAAATCTTTTAACAGTCAACTAAAGATATAAACAACTAAAGATATAAACGGTCAAGAGTGAAACTCAACTGAAGGGTTTTGAAAATAGACAGGGGAAGCCAAAAATGTCACTAAATCTCAGATAGTATTTGTAATTTACCCTTTATAAAACGCTCTATCCTGTATACAAAACAAAAAAACAAATCCATCAATCAGTTTAAAGCAGTGCAAAAGTACCCACAGCCTCAATTTCACATCAATTTATGTCCAGTACAACAATCAATACAACAATCATGTTACACTTCAAAAGCTCAAACCCCAGTTTCATGTTTTTGATAATTCTGTTTTCAGTAGCCTTTGTACAGGTTCAGGTGAAACCAAAAATGTCTGGTAAAACTCGGATAACTCTTCGGGTGTCTCTCGAGGCAAATCATTCCTTATCAGCACCTTCATCAAATTTAGCAGAGCTTGAAACCCTGAAATCCAATTGTTTCTGATGCTTCAAGCGCCTGCGTTCATCGAACTCTTCCCATCCTTCAATCTATTGCATAGATATTGAATTAGGGTCTCAAATGACCTACTACGATGTAAGATTAGTGAGCACAGAAAATGACAGAACAAATATTCACCTCGCGCAGCATATCCATAGTGATTTCTGTGTTATGTAGGTCTAGTGTTGACAACTGCAGGCAGTTCTTGAACAATGAATAGGGGAGGGCTTTTAAACCGTTGTTCCGGAGATATAAAGCCTGCATTATCAGCAAAAATGAATTCAGTTCCTAGCAAGTTAACAGCGAAGAAAAAGTTTCCTTTTGCAGCTTGTCCGATTTCAACATCGTATGAGTTACCTTGAGTAGGCTAATTCAAATTGTCGAAATTTTGCGACAAATTTGCTAAAACAAACCTAGGCCAGACGAGAAAAGAACACGAAACACAAAGCATGGTCACTAAATTCATGGTTTATATGCACCTTAAGATTCATCAAATTGCCCAGTGTGTCAGGAAAATTTGCCAGAAGATTAGATGAAAGATCAACCTACAATGAATTAAACAATCAATTAAAGCAACTTCATCAAGAGAGATCAAAAGATCAGATGTGTGCAAAATGTACCTCAACAAGTGCTTTAGCATCTCCAATACTGTCGGGAACATTGACTATTCTGAGCAGATGAATTGTGAAGTAGTAATCAGTATCAATCATAAATCAACTCATCATATGCTAGAATTTCAGAGAGAACATATGAACTGCACCAGCATGTTTTCTAATAAATTCTAGTATCACCAGGATAATTTCTTTAATATGAGTTTATACTGAATCACAAACAAATGAACTATAATTACAGTCCTCATGTTCCGAGCAGACAAGGCATTTAAAGAATTATAGAGAAAATATGAGACTGGAAGGATTACATGAAAAGATAAGACATAACCATAACCACTCTCAAAAATCAAAATGAATTTAGATGCCTTTTTCAATCATTTTGAGAGGAAAAGAGCCTATACATAACACACACCCCTCTAAATTGGTTACCTGTTATTATTGGCTTTGAGAACTTCAAGTTGTGTGAGAAGTCCCATTTCAATTGGGAGCCCAGTCAACTGGTTGTTGGCAACACGAAGTTCCTTCAAAGAACTCAGTGCGCCAATTGCAGAAGGCAATGTTGTCAAACTGCGCACAATTTTTTATAGTGATCTTAGATAACAAAACAGAACCAAGCTGCTTAGAACAACAATTAGGCTTAAATCCTACAGGATAATAGCCAATGAATGAGAAATCAAATGTAAATTGCAATATTGTGCATCACTCTAAAGGCAACCTAGCGCACAAGCTGTAAGCAATCATGTAATTGTGAAGGTGGACATTACTCACTTGTTATTACAAACGGATAATACTGACAGATGCTTTAATGTTGTTATTCCCTCCCAGTGAATGGATTCATCAGATAAACCATTTGCATTCAGAAATAGCGTCTACAGAATAGGATTTCCAAATATCAAACATAAAATATTTAAGTACAAAACAAAAAAGTCACTCTTCATGATCCAATAAGAATTTAAAACCAAAACGCCACCTGTAGGGAGTTTAAGCATGCAATTTTCACAGGAATGTCATCAATAAAATTGTTGTTGAGATCCAAGACTCTAGCAGAGCTTCCACAATCCCAGACTTCCTCAGGTATGGCCTGTCAGAACAGCAGTTATACATGTGAGATTCTTGTCAATATTAGTCAGCGTGGTATTTGTTAGAAGTATATTTGATATAGGTCCGCTATGTTACCTTCAATCTGTTTTCAGACAATGCTACAACTCCAGTTATCTTCCATCTGCCCAGCCGACTCCTATAATCTTCAAGTTTCATCTTTTCGTTACTCTTTACTGAGTCATTGTTGATCGTTCTTGAAATGTAACATGGCTGAGCTTCTTTTAGAATAGGGCCACCCTATAAAATGAATCAAAGAATCAGGTCAGATCCCGAATTTTCTCTTATTGTCTACTTAGCTTGATTTCCACCCAAAACATAGTCTCAAAATAATTCGCCCAGAAAAAGAACAATGGTCCATGTAAATTTATCAGGGGAATCCATATGAACGGTGAAAAAATAACTCATTCGCATGAAGACAATGCAATACAATTGTTTATGCTGTTTCAGATTCATTTATAACCTCCTTTAGTTCAGTATTGACGTGTTGGTGAACAGCATTTTGTGATTTTATGATGATTTCATCATCCAATCGGGCATCATTCTCAGTTCAACGCAACTTCCATAAAACCAGCTTGAATTTCTATGCTACTAAAAACTAAAACTCAATTTCCTGTAAAGATTCTTGAAATTTTCTTGTGCGACTAGAACATATAACCAAGTAAAAATTGTAAGAATAAAGAAAAATTCTCCTCCCACCTTCGAGTTTTAACTCATCGCACAAAAGAACCGAGAACAAGAGAACCAAACAGCGAACAATTACCCCTTGGTGCAAACCCTGAGACGCCATGAGCATGACCTTAGCTCCACTCGTCAGCTCCGATTCCTTCAAAGACATGGCGTCCACCAGCATTTTCCCTTTTCGCACCATACACAAAACATTAACCCCCGTGGGACTTCAGTAATTGGAAACAGAAAGCTGAAATTAAGAAAGACCTTTGAAAATGAGTTTCTGCCCTCGTGGGAGGACATCGGTGAGAGGTTGAAGAAGAAGCTTGAGGTCCTTAATTGTTGAGTCTACAGATACCGATAACGGAATCGATCTTCCACAGAACTTCACCGTAATTGAAATTTGGTCTCCGCCGGCGCTTCCGACTTCTTTGCTCATCTTCGCCGATCGATCTGTTGCAGAGTACGATACCGAAAAGGCTTCTTGTTTCCAACTGTGGGGGTGAGTTTCTTTCTGTTCGCAAACTCTATTTTCTTTAATTACAAAATACGAAAAGAACCATTAAACTTCTCATAGTGTTACGGATCGGCCCCTGAACTAGTTAGCGGGCCGAATGAGCCACTGGATTTTTCGAAAAACGAAACATACGTGGTATTTTCAGACATCACCAATTTCAACGTTTCTCGCCATGTTCAACATTAGAGGACAGTCCTAAAATAGTCCTATAAGTTTGGCTATTTTAACAAAGTAGTCCTATAAGTTAGACATTTCACGAATGAGTCCTAAAAGTTTGTGTTTTCACACGAAATAGTCCTGCTCAGCAGGGAATCTAATAAATGAGTCCTATAACTTTCTGTGTGAGTTTTTTAAGACCACCAAAGTATGAAGTAATGTGCAAGTGAGACTTAAAAGTTTAAAAGCTTAGTTTTATACCCTAACTTGGCTCTGATACCATTTTGAAACTGATAATAACTTATGAAACAACAATGATAACACACAACTTGTATTATAACATTACAAACTTAATACTTACAGAAATCTGGTGAGTACCAGATGTTTAACACACAACTTGAATCAAACAAAAACTGCTGAATGAACACACCAAGTTTCCAACAGCTACACTCGTACAAAGCAAAGTACAAATACTCCCTCCGTCCCTGAAAAATTGTACACATTTCCTTTTTGGGCTGTCCCAGAAAAATTGATCACTTTCCTTAAAAGGAAACTTCCCACTCTCAAAGTTACTAAACTATCCTCACTTTACCTTTACTTTTTCTACCTCGTTTTTTGTGCACTCTCAACTAAGGGGCAATTAAGTAAACATATACAAACATCTTACATTCACCTTAATCTCCGTGTCCAAACAAATCTACCAATCTTTCGGGGACGGAAGGAGTACTATTTTTATTGAAAGACGTTCAACACATGAACTTGAAGAGCGAAGAGAGAGAAATATGCTTGTAGCCAATTGATGGATGTCTTCTCCGTTTGTTGAAACCTCCTTATATAGGCAACCTTCTTCGTTTGTTGAAGAATGAGCGACACTTGTCCTCGTACCGTGATATGAAAAGACTTAAGGCTATTATCCTTCCGAGCAACCTCTACACATCTTTGATCAAAGAAAGTGTCTTCGAGTTTAACAAGGCCTTAATTTTCACGGGATTTGCGTCTATGCCACGTTCGGATACCATGAATACGAGGAATTTTCCCGTAGTTACTCTGAAGACACACTTATCTGAGTTCAACCGAAGTCTGTACTTCCGAAGTTGACTGAACACTTCTTCGAGATCTCGGATAAGATCACATTCCTCTTTGCTTTTGATAATGATTCGTCGACGTACACTTCGAGAATCCTCCCTATCTGTTTGGAGAAAACTCTATCCATCAACCTTTGATAAGCTGATCCGGCATTCTTGAGCCCGAAGGGCATCCTGATGTAGCAGTGCGTGCCAAAGTCGCTTATGAAGGATGTCTTCTCTTCGTCTGCTGGGTTCATCCGGATTCGGTGGTACCCACTGTATGCATCGAGGAAGCTAAGCCTTGCGTGTCCAGCTATAGAATCCACGAGCCTATCGCTCGGCGGTGTGGGGTACGAATCCTTCGAACAAACATCATTTACATTTGTAAAATCTATGCACATGCGCAATTTGTCACTGTCTTCCCGAGTAGCTACTACGGAATTACTCAGTCATTCGGGATAGGATACTTCACGTATGACTCATACGACAAGTAGCTTCGAGATTTGTTCTTTGATGAAGGTTATTTTGAACGGTGCATTATTTTTTTTCTTCTGTTTTATGGGTCTCACATTCGGGTTGACGTGTAAGCTGTGTTGGATTACTTTCGGGTCGATCCCGGGCATATCACTTAGAGAGTAGACGAAAAGATTTTTATTCATTTGAAAGAGGTTTACAATTTTTACCTTACTATCTTCAGGCATGTGCTTGCAATTCGGGTGATGTGACTTCTTCGGTCTCGGTCGCTTCGTCCTCATCCTCCTTCGAGCTGCTTGTCTTCGTGCTCTTCTGAGTTAATGTCATGATGTCCTTAGCCTCATTCTGGCTCACATAGATCGAGGCGTCGCCTTCCTCTGTCTCGAAAGTGATTGTGAGGTATTCTACATCACTTCTCATGTGGATAACCCCTTGCGTTTCTCTCCCAATGATTGCATCGTAGGCCGGAGGAACGTCAATGACCAGCCATTTGACCATCAGTGTTGTATACCGGAATTGCCCTTTGGGCCCAGTCCCTATGAACATGGCTGAGAGCTCGATGCACCCGAGGACTTGCAGCTCGTCTGGTCCTACTCCGTAAGTCGCTATCTTAACAGGGTTCAGCTTGTTTGATTTCAATTTAAATCCCTTGTAGGCTTTGGCAAACAGTACATCTGCATTTGAGCCGTCGTCACAGAGGACCCTTTTGACATCGATGGTTCCTATTCGGAGAGTGATGATGAGCGGATCATAGTGTGGGAACTTGACTTTTGTTCTATCAGCGCGTTTGATTCTTGAGGCTGGGTCTCCAAAGCTTAGAGAAGTTATTTCCCTTGTCTTCCTCTTCCTCGCATTTGATCTAGGGTGGCGGTGATGGTGTTCAGTATTTCGGTAGCCTGGGGCGGAGACTTCCTTCCCTTGTTCTTCCTGTCCGGACCAGCGACATCTCCCTCGATCTTCCCCTTCCCTCGAGAAGTTCCTTTTTCGAAGATATCTTCAAGTACTCCCTCAGGGAACCCTTCCTGATGAGATGCTCGATGTACCTCTTCAATTAGTAACATTGTTTGGTGTCGTGTCCATTGTCCCTGTGGAATTGGCAGTACTTGGAAGAATTGTTTTTCACTTTTTCCGACATGACCCTCAACTAGTTGATGCTTCCGCTTCTATACTTTTGTAGTGCTGTGAGGATGCTCCGGGTGGTGTTGAGTGGTGTGAAATTCGTACTCCTTTCGAAGGTCTTCTTTTGACCTCCCCAGCTTATGAATGCCTGATGATCGTAGGCTTCGGGAGGGTCTCTCCTTTGCTCCCGATTATTTTTGTTGTCCTGCTTCCCCTCGGTGACTACATACATTTCCTCCACGTCGGTGATGTTCTTCCGAGACAATTCATATGTCAATCTGGAGTTCAGGAGAAGTGCCCTAATGAAGGCCATGATCCGGATGTTGTCTGTTAGGTTCGATGCATGGACTGCTTCCCTATTGAATCTTTCTACAAATTGATGAATGCTCCCATTTGGTCTTTGTTTGATGTCGAACATCTTGATGGCCCTCCCGGCTGATCTTTTACACCCGATGAAGTGGGTGGTGAACTTTGTGGCCAGGTCCCCAAATGAAGTAATAGAGTCAGGGAGAAGGGAGTTGTACCATGCTGACGTCAGACCTCCTAGGGCTACCTCGAAGCACTTGCAAAGATCAGCTTTGTTGGCTCCTTTCAACTCCATTGCTCTTTTGTACTTCCGAATGAAAGCGTCTGGATCTCCCGTACCATTATAGACTTCAAGGGGTGAGGAAGGTTGATGTTCGGGGCATCTGACTTATTTGAATTCGGCTGCCAAATGGTCTGTCCTCTGAAGTAGCCTCGTACTAGACCTCGGGTCTGCTTGAATTCCTCTCCACTTGCTCCAAACGGTGCAACATTTGTCGGATAACTTCATCCCTCGGATCTTCAGTTATTAGTCTTTCTGACCTCGGTGACCGTTCTCTTCTATGTCCCCTTGGGGATCTGGACCTCTAGCGGCTCCGATGGTCCAGGGGGGATCTCGTCGGGTCCCCTGTCGTCCGATCTCTACACTGGATGATCACTGCGGTAATCGTCGCTCGCCTCACGACCTATGAGAATGCTCAGACCGCTGGTTGTTACTCCGCTCTTCCTTGAGCACGATCCGTACGGCCTGGACAAGGTCAGGATCCAAGCGTCGAATGTCACTCCGATGAAGGCTGGAGGTTGGCCGCAAAGAGGTCACCCTATGGGTTGTATCTTCTGACGAGTTCTGATAGCTAGGATCGGCCGTGAGGCCATTTGTCGAGTCTCCTTGTTCCGGCCTAGATGTGTGGGAACGAGAATCACCTCCGAGCTCCGTTGGTGGAGCCTGATCTTGGGGGCCATCAGCGTTCCCACAGACGGCGCCATTTGGTGGTGGATCTGTGTTGGCCGTCGCCACTATCCCCCCGTGCTGTCGTAGGCATGTTTTGACATTGCTGGACGCCATTAGGATCTGTGAATTTACGGTGAACTAGGATACCAAACAAGAGAAATAGAGGGGGCCCTCTGTCTGGTACTCCGACGCTTAAGTCAGTATTAGTGGATATTGGGAAAGTGAAGTGACAGCACAAAGAGAATTGAGTGAATAGTTACATTGAAAGGTGTGTATGATTAGTGCTTTTATAGTCCATAGTCATAGAGTGGAAATATCGTAATATCCGAATATAGAATGACGGCATGTCAGAGGACACCTGTCCTTAATATGTTCGGGTATGTATGATCCAGGAATATTCTCAATATGCTCGGGTGAGTTCTTATTATGTCCGGGAATGTCCTTGACTTGTTCGGTTTATAAGTTATTTGAGTTTTTAATGGCGCCCTTATTTTGTACAATGCGTTCTTTTGTTGGTGATGAATATTTAATATTACCCCGTCCCCAAAAAAAATTAGTCCCTTTCATTTTTAACATTAATCTATGATTTTAAATGAAGATTATAGATTAATGTGTCTAGTTTCGAAATGTATTTGTTTCAAAAAAATTTAATGAAATTTTTCTAGTTATAATTTAAATTTCTCACAACATCAAAAAAGAAACGCACCAATTTTTTGGGGACGGAGCGACTATATAAAACACTACGTGGAGAAGACAGCCTTACTGCGGCCTCCGCCGCAGTAAATGCCGCAGTAAATGACGTTTACTGCGAAATTTACTGCGGCAGAGGCCGCAGTAGGCCGCAGTAAACGCCATTTCATGCGGCCTCTGCCGCAGTAAAATCTGACTTCTCCACGTAATGAAAAGAGAAATTAGAAAAATAGAGAGGAAAATTATAGGAGAAAACTGAGGGTCCGTTTAGTTACAGAGAAGTTTCCAAATTTTCATTTCCAAAACTTCTTTGTAAATGTTTGATCATATACCTAGTTTTAAAGGTAAGGAAAACAAGGTTTTCCAAATTTTGGAAAACTCTAATATTAAATTAGGGAACCTTGTTTGGAAGGTTTCCATTTTAATACTACAGTTTTCTAATCTTTGGAAAACAAGGTTTTCCATCTCTTAAAGATTAAGTATGTGATCAAATATTTACAAATGAATTTTAGAAATGAAAACTTGGAAACTTCTCCATAATTAAACGGATCCTGAACATTTTGAAGGAAAGTTAAATTTTAAATATTTAGGAATGATACTCATTTCGTCCCACAAAAATTACTGTTTTTTATTGTTTTACAATATTTAATTTATAATTTGTTTTTATGAATTTTTATATATGTAAAGTTAGATGGATCACATGTTTATAATTTTCAAGATACATTTTTTTTAATTTTTGTTTTCACTGTTTATCTTAGTAAAATTGTGAGTCAAATATTGCAACTTCAAACATCAAAATTAAACATAACAATCTTTGTGTGACAGATGGAGTAAATTGGAGAAAAATGTCACTGTACACACCCATATTTGTTGTTTTTTTTTGTATGGGATAAACTGCACAGGTCATAAATGAGTGCACATGCACCTCTTTTATTTACAAGTTTGTTATTGCTATATTTGATCAGTAACATGCTCTTTCATGATTGGCATTACGATAATCAACAATGTGTATCAACAACATGAGTTTTATTAAACAATGTCGGTAGAATTAATATTGATCTGCATGGTTGATTAACATCCCCTACACACCTGATCAACCATGTTATCATGGTTGATCGACATTTTAAATGTTGATCAGTACTAATCGAAATGGTTTCTCTTGAACAATATCATCAGAATAAATGTTGATCAACATCCCTAGCACCTGATCCACAACGTTTAATTTATGTGCTTGCTTAACAACATTAGTTCTCTTGAACAACATCGACAGAATAAATATTGATTTCCATGTTGATTAACAACATGAGTTCTTGAATAACATCAAACACTCAACACAAACATTTGCTTCGGATATCATGACGATTTCCAATTTATATTCTCACTAAGATCTATAGCTTCTTATGGTAATCTCACCAAAAAGGATGAATGAGCATTTGACAAATGTACGATATCTTTAACCTATAGATTTACATTTATTGTCTAAAATTCTATTCACTAATAATTATATTTTTGGTGTCAAAATGAGAACGTTTTTTATTAAAATAAAAATGGTTGACTCTAAACTCTCATCAACAATGCAGACGGAAGGACAAAATATATCATATTAATGTTCCATGCACTACCTGTGGAATTTTTCCACCATCTTTTTTGGTAATAAATCTGTGGGTCCTTACCTTTTTAAATTATTTAATGGTAGGGATCCACAATTATTACCGAAAACAAGTGATGGAAGAAAAATATTTCACTACTGTTATAAAGAAAATTTATCCAATTCTTAAAAGCACAAATATTAACAAAGGATATCATGGCAAATCCTAATTTTTATTCTCGCTCATATCTATAATTTCTTGCGGTAATCTCACCAATAATACTGTTAATGAATAAAAAGCATCTAAACAATATTCTAAGTTTTATAAACTTACTTTCTTTATACTAAATCTTTTGAAACAATTATTTTCACCATTTAATATATAATAAATAAATATAATTCAAGTGCTCTCATACTAAAGCAAAATTTGCTTAGCTATACTATTAAAATTTTAATGCAAATAGACACTTTAATTTCATATTACTACAATTAATAATTTAGTCACATCTAGCATTTAAGAAATTCAATATACTCAGAATCCTTAAATAAATAATTTGACTGGACACGAAGATTATGATGACTAAAAGACTTTTTATACTTTTGATATTATTATAGGGTAAAGTGCACCCATGGTCCTGTAACTTTAATTATTGTACCACAAGAGTCCTGTTTTAACTTTTTGTACTAATAAAGTCATGTTTTCAAGTTTTTTCCCCATGATCCTTTTTACAATTATTTTACTATTTTACCCTTTCACAGAAATGGTACAATAATGAACATAAATTGAATTTTTCTTATTATACCATTTACACTCTCAAAGTTTAAAATTCTACAAATAAACCTTCCAATCTACCTTAAACTTTTCAACTCGCATATCTCAACCACCATATGACCCACCACCGCCGGAAAGCCACGGGCCGCTGCCGGAAAACTGCGGGGTCGCGATTCGCGGCTTGGGGCGCGCGATCCGCGGCCCTGTGCCGGCAGTTTGCCGCCCTTGGCCAGCGATTTGCGGCCATGGGTTGCGGATCTACCGCCTAGACTTGCTTTTCGTAACTTAGAGGGCATTCTGGCGAAGGCTGTCGGCGGTCCGGCGAGATTTTCGATGGTGGTAGATATGAGGGTGGTGAGATAAAGTGAAGAAAAAAATTTTAGGGTAGAATTGTAAGTATTTGTAAAGTTATGGTAGAATTTTAGGGTTTATACAAATTGAGGGTAAAATTGAAAGTTTTGTTAAACGTTAGGGTGATTTTTATATTTTACAATTGTTTAAAAGGGCAATATTTTAAAAATTGAGGGCAAAAATGTCAAATAGGACCATGGATGAAGAAACATGACTTTATTAGTACAAAAAGTTAAAACAGGACCCTAGTGGTACAATAATTAAAGTTATTCGACCATGGATGCACTTTACCCTATTATTATACCTAAGTGGAAACTACACAAAAAAGGTGAGATAGAGAAAAGAAAAGAAAAATATTGATAGCTTTTTAGTAAATCATTTCACTATTTATTTATGCGCCCAATTACAGTCTTACCATTAATTTTCGAACCTTAAAATGTATCCCTATAAATTTTAACTTTAGAATATATCATCAATTTTTTATAATAAATTTTAAAAATCGGTTTAAATCCTAAATTAAGGTGTGTGAGTGATAATTATCTTCTACTAATCTTAAGTTTTCAATTAATTTTCTGAAATTAAAAATAATTTTTAGTTTCATATCTAGTTTTTATCTTATAGATCGAGTATTTTTTTTACGTTCAACGAATGTATTGATGATTAGTGTGTATAAATTATTTAATTTAAAATGTCTAAATATATTCAGTCTGAAATAGTCAAAATAAATAGAACAATTAATGACGGACAGAGGGAGCATCACTTTTTAAACTATTCTTTTTTCATGTATAAACTTTTTCTAGAATTAGTTATTTTATAACTATAAATGTTAATTCATTTAATATATACTACCTCTGACCCAAATATAATACATCACTTTGATTTTCTATGGAGATTAAGGTGATAAAATTTTAATATTAACTTTCTAAATTTTACCCTTTTCTATATTGAAATATGTACTTAAACACAGAAATCGAGGAAGAACATTTCAGCAAAATTAAACTATAAAGATAAATATTACAAGAATAAAATTTAAAGAATTATATCATTAAATAGATATTTTTATTAGGAGAAGAAAGAGATCCATATTGACTATATTTTGGTGTTTTATTTATGAAACTTTAGAGGTAAGGATGATTTAATAAATTAGTAAGTAAAAAGTTACGAAAAAAAAGAAGTGTTGCAGTACTTTTGGGTTGTCCCAAAGATGAAAATGTTGCACTACTTTTGGGATGAAAGAAGTATAAAATTGAATAAAAATAAATTATATATTAGATGATAAAAAAGGGGAAAATGGTAATTTTGTCACTAAAGTTTAAAAATCTCCAAAATTGCGTGTAAAATTCATTTGAAGAGAAAATGTCATAAACGTTGTAATGAAAGGGGTAAATTTTTTGCCAGTAGACGATAATTTGTCCTTGCTAGTGCTCATGTGGTGTGCCACTGGATGATTACATGAATATTAACCACACATTTTGTAGAGTTAATATTGAATTTCGCCTTAAAATCTATCACAATTTAAGAGTTTAATTGCCAGTATTAAAAATTTTAAGTGAAATTAAATTATTAGCCCTACAAAAATATACATTCAATGTCCATAATCGTCCAGTGGCACGTCACATAAGCGCCAGCTGAGACAATTAATATTCAGTAGCAAATTTATTCATTCAGTAAAACGTTGGTGATATTCTCACTTCAAAATAAATTTAAGTGACAAATTTAAATATTTCGTAAATTTCAGTAACAAAATTACCATTTTTGCCAATGAAAAAATTATTGTTGGGGATTAGTAAATGTGAGAAGAAAACATAAACATACCACTAGGAGAGTATTATTGGATAGTCAACGAATGGGTGCTACTACTTGGAAGCTTAAAATTGAATTCCTTTTATATTTTGGATGTAAAAGTGTTAATAAAATACAAATATATAATAAATATTCCAAATAAAATACACTAATTTTTTAAGAACGAAAAATATTATCTCTATCCCTAAAAAAATACTCCAATTCATTTTATTTTTAGTATTTAATTTATGATTTTATTTCTTTAATATTTTAATGTTTACGCAAGTTGTTTTTAGCCAACTGATTTTGAAACACGGAGAAAGAAGAACTTCCCCTGTTTTAACCCACTCAGTTTCAAACCGTTAAAAACAGAGCCAATAATTGAAGCACTGTTTTCCCCTGTTTTCCCCTGTTTACATTCTTCTCACCAAAGTTGTTTTCTCGGGACACATTTTCCATTATGGAACTTCATCCAAGTTCGTTTCCTTTTCTACTCCATCTCTCTCTTCTGCTAATTTCATCTCTTAGCTCACTTGCTAGATCAGAGCAGCTAGGGAATCGAACCGACCACGAAGCTCTGCTACACTTCAAGGCCAAGATCAACGGCGACCCTCTTGGTTTCCTCAGCTCTTGGAACACCACCGCACACTTCTGCACTTGGCATGGAGTTACTTGTGCCCCACGGCACCAGAGGGTAATTGCCTTGACGCTTAACTCTTCCAGGCTTGTTGGTTCAATCTCGCCGCTTCTTGGGAATTTGAGCTTGTTAAGAGTGCTAAACCTTGAGGACAATGGCTTTGGCCTTCAAATTCCACAAAAAGTTTGGACCTTGGCTAGATTAGAAACGGTTCGTTTAGGGAACAACTCCATAGTTGGCTTCATCCCCTCAAACATATCTTGTTCATCCAACCTCAAAGTCCTTCATCTCTATGGAAATCTTTTATCTGGGGAAGTCCCAGATGCCCTTGGTTGTGTCTCAAATCTTGAGGTTCTTGTGTTGAGCAACAACAACTTAGAGGGAAAGATCCCTTCTTTTTTAGGGAACTTATCCTCATTGAGGGCACTAGGTCTATCTGACAATAACATGACTGGAATCATCCCTCAATCACTTGGCCAGTTGCAAAATCTTGCTGCTTTCTCCATTTACTCTAACCGGTTTTCAGGTTCTCTCCCTTCCTCAATTTTCAACTTGTCAAATCTCAGACTTTTCAGTGTAACACAGAACTATTTCCATGGTAGTCTTCCTGAAGACTTAGGGACAACATTGCCACATATTGAAGGACTTTACTTGTATGACAATCAATTCACAGGAACCATCCCTCCCACTATATCCAATGCCACAGATCTAACGGATGTGAATCTTGGCATGAACAGATTCACCGGAAACTTGCCTTCCCTCCATATGCTTAAGAATCTTCGCACGTTCGGGGTTGAGCAAAACTACATAGGAAGTGGGAGAGAAGGTGATCTGGATTTTGTTTGCAGTTTGGTGAATGCTACAGGTTTGTATGCACTAAGTTTTGCTGCTAATAACTTTGGAGGAGAAGTACCAACCTGTGTAGGCAATCTATCCACATATCTTAGTCGAATTGGTTTCGAAAGGAACAGATTAAAGGGAGAGATTCCATCTACTATAGGGAATCTCATCAACTTAGAGTGGCTCTCCTTCTCTGAGAATCAACTTTCTGGCCATATTCCCTCCAACATTGGAAGCCTTATGAAGCTTAAGAAACTGTTTCTGAATACCAACCGGTTCTCAGGTCATATTCCTTCGTCATTCGGGAACCTAATGATCATAACCGAGTTGAGTATGAGCAACAACATTCTTGAAGGTGAAATTGTTCCAAGTTTAGGGGAATTAAAGAACTTGGTAGCATTGGATGTTTCTGAAAATAAACTTGGTGGCTCAATACCTCCAGAGTTGTTCAACATTTCACCTTTCTCCTTGTGCTTGTACCTGAATGGAAATCAGTTCAACGGGGAGATTCCTCCGACCATCGCGAATTTAAGAAATATCGGTGAGCTGGATCTGTCTCCAACCGGTTCTCAGGTCATATTCCTTCGTCATTCGGGAACCTAACGATCATAACCGAGTTGAGTATGAGCAACAACATTCTTGAAGGTGAAATTGTTCCAAGTTTAGGGGAATTAAAGAACTTGGTAGCATTGGATGTTTCTGAAAATAAACTTGGTGGCTCAGTACCTCCAGAGTTGTTCAACATTTCACCTTTCTCCTTGTGCTTGTACCTGAATGGAAATCAGTTCAACGGGGAGATTCCTCCGACCATCGCGAATTTAAGAAATATCGGTGAGCTGGATCTGTCTCGAAACTTACTATTCGGAGAAATTCCAAGCACCTTTGGCAGCTGCACAAGTCTTGGACTTTTGGATATGAGTGGAAATCTGTTAGAAGGACAGATTCCTCCTTCCTTGTCCTCTTTGAAAGGTCTCCAAGTTTTCAACCTGTCTAACAATAAACTGACAGGAGAAATCCCGGCATTTCTAGCGTCTTTCAGGTCATTGGAAGCGCTAGATTTGTCGCGTAATGATTTCGAAGGAACCGTTCCATCTCAAGGGGTATTTGTGAATTCAAGTGCAGTTACTTTGACAGGAAACAGTAAGCTTTGTGGGGGAGTGCTTGAACTGCACCTGCCTAAATGTGAATTCCACAAAACAAACAAGACTTGGAAGACAAGTCTCCTCATCACTTTCCCAATCTTAGGAGCAGCCTTTATCTCAGCAGCCATGCTCTATTCATGGCTTAAAGGAAAAGGAAACAAATCAATATTGGAGAATGAATTGAGCCAAGACCAGTTCATTGACTTATCATACCATGCACTCTTCAAGGCTACTGATGGCTTCTCCTCAACCAACTTGATCGGCACCGGCAGCTTCGGAGCAGTCTACAGAGGAGTTCTCGACAGAGATGGAAGCTCATCAGTCGCCATTAAAGTCTTCAACCTCCTCCAACAAGGCGCCTCAAAGAGCTTCACAGCCGAGTGCACCGCGCTGAGGAATCTCAGACACCGGAATCTCCTGAAGATACTCACTGTCTGCTCAAGCATTGATAATCAAGGTAATGAGTTCAAGGCGCTGGTGTATGAGCTCATGAGCAATGGAAGCTTAGAGGAACGGCTTCATCCTGCAACCTCATCATCACCACCATTGATGGCTTTGAGTTTCCTTCAGAGGCTGAGCGTAGCCGTGGATGTGGCGTCTGCTCTGGATTATCTGCATCACCATTGTGAGACGCCCATTGTGCACTGTGACATCAAGCCAAGTAACATCCTTTTGAACCATGAGATGGTGGCTCATTTGGGTGACTTTGGGCTGGTGAGGTTTCTTCATGGAGCTCATCATGATCAGTCTGGTTCTCCAAATGAGACAAGCTCCATTGGGATCAAAGGATCAATTGGTTATGTTCCTCCAGGTAAACTCTCTACCAGCACATTAATATTTTTTTTACGAGTAAACAAAAAAACAAGAGTATAAAATGAGTATATGTTGTGTTCTTTTCCAACTATTTCTTCATCTTTTTACCGTAAAATTTGCAAAATCTAACTCTCCTTACAATTTTTTCTCTCGTTACGAATTTTCAAAAACAAATTTCTCTATTTTCCTCTCACGAAACTACTCAAGCTTTTTTTAAAACACAATTTTGTTTTTCTTAATCCATCCCTAAAAAGTACACACATTTTCTTTATTATTCTGAAAAAGTGTTCATTTTCTTCCAAAGAAATTCTCTCTCTAAAATTACTAATTTATCTCCCTAATTTATTTTATCTTTTCTGATTGTTTTTTTATGTGAACTTTCCAACTTAGAGGTAATTATGTCAAAGTACATATATACTCTCTAAGTTTGAATTTCAAAATTGGTATTAAAAACAAAACCTTACTACTAAACACGTCAACCATTTCTATACAAGTTACTCCCTCCGTCCCACAAAACTTATATAAATTTTCTATATATATATATATATATATTGAAATTTTCTCATTATATGTCTTAGTTAAAATTTGAGTCTAACATTCAAATACAAAACATGAAAGTCAAACTCTATAACCTTTGTGGGACGAGGAGGTAATATTTTATTAAATGCTGAAAAACAATTTCAACAACCATTGTAGAATGGAGAGTAAAAAACTATATTCACATTAATCTCCGCGATAACTAAAACCATTCAATATGCAGAATACGGAATGGGAGGTGAAATATCAACATCCGATGACATGTACAGCTATGGTGTGCTTCTGTTAGAGCTGTTCACAGGGAAAAGGCCAACGGATGACACATTTCGAGATGGATCGAACCTAATCGAATCAACAAAGAGAGCTTTGCCGGAGAGACTAGCGGAGGTTATAGACCCGGCCCTCCTCCATGAGTTTGAAGAACTAGTAGCAGAGGACCATAACCTTGACGGTGGTGGTGGTCGCGCTAGAGTCAACAAGAAGTTGATCGATATGATTCAAGAGTGCCTTGTTTTGGTTATAGAAATTGCGGTGAGATGTTGCTATGAACATCCTAGAGAACGAGCTGTGAGTAATGATGTTGTTACGCAGCTAAAAGGTTGAAAAGAGAAAAGGTTACTAGGTTGTATTTGCGGAGGCGAGGATCTTAGAGCTGTTTGGTGTTCTTTCATCACATATGTTAGGTTTTTTTATGTGTAATATTCTTAAAAATTGAGGGAAATTTTGTGAGATGAGTGAGTAAAGTGGGTGAAGTTGTTTTTGTAAAGTTTGGGAAATTTCTATATATGTTGAATGAATAGAAAGTTCATGAAAAATGATCTAGGATCAACACGTCTTAGTTCTTAAAGTAATTAGTTTCTATTGGGAGTCACAGGTGAAGTGATTTGTCCACATGGATAGTGAAAATTAAGTGTGAGATATATATATATGATGGTGGTCTCTTGTCCTATCAGCTTGAACTTGGAGGAACATATGTGAGGCTATCACCATATGGTCTATCTCACATGATGCTTCTTCCCGATGTTTACACTCCATAACAATTTCAGGGTTTGATTTTTCATGGATCTATTGATCTGATTTTAGAGGATATTAATTGGTTGGCTTCTATTTTCTTGGAAATATCTAATGGCATTTCCAAAAGGAAATATTGATCTGATTTAAAGAAATCTCTAGATGAATTGATTAGAGGTGACCGCGAAGCAACTAACCAGTGAAGCACAAGGGGTTGGGGTTAGTCTGCCCTTGGGGAATGCGGATAAATGTCTATTTTGTGTCAAAAATATATAAGTGAAGTCCTGAACATCTAGTCTAGTGGTTAAATTTCAAGGGCATGAGTGAAGGTCTTGTATTCAAGTCTTCACCATCCCTAATCTCCTAACCTCAATGTATCAAAAAAAAATGTGAGAGAAATGTCGACACACAATATAAAAAATGGGTATAAAAGTTTTCTTGACAAATAAAAATATCAACACATACCTAACTATCTTGACAGTTTAATGTGTGTCAATAACAATGTATGTCAGCATATGTAACATCTTTTACAATGGTTTTTATTGTATGGTGGAAATTAACTTATTGGACATGTAGGGGGCAAAGCTGTTCTCTTGGACATGGGATGGCAGCCACAACCTGAGATGTTTTGTAAGGTAAGGATATATAGTATGTATGGAGTATTTAGGATAGTTAAAGGTGTTAGTTTTAATTTAATTCATAAATGTAGCACAAATTTTAGATAACGTCAACCCAAATAAAAATATCTTAACCAATTCAATCACTTCCATTTTAATTTCAATAAAAGTCATGTTCAGCCCATCACAACCCACACCTCTGCTCACTTAGGCCCAGACCCTCTAGCCCACTAACATCCCACGCCCCCACCCCATCACCTTGCATATGTCAATTACTACTATAAAATGTACAGTTTCATCTATGAAGATTACCGGGTTTCAAACATCTCCATTTAAAGGTGAAAAAATAGAGTGGGTCACTCGTTGAATTCAACGGTAAATAACGAAAAATTCAACTTTAGAAATTTGGACCTCTAGTGAAAAACGTAAAAGTGAATTTGACTTTTCACGTGAAATCGGCCAACCCAATCAAATCCGTCCTCCACCTCTCACCTCCATCTCGGACCTCCACCAGCCTGAGTCAGCAGTCCCAACCACCGCCAGTGTCTTCCTTCCCCACCACTCGCACATCCTCCATGATCGGAGCCGAGGCCAATGGCCGTCGTTTATATCAAGATCCGCCAAAAGAACAACGGACTCGCCTCATCAGCCCGATCCCTCGTCTCCACCTCCACGACGTCGCTCGACCGCTGGTGCACCATTCCCAGCTACAACCATTGGCAATCACAGCCAGTTGCAGCAAACCGGCCACGGAGGTCGGACCTCCATTCCGTAGCGCCTGACTCTCTTTCTCTTTCTTCTTCTTGTTGCCTTTACTCTTCTTGTTTCGTTCTGTGTCCGCCGTGGAGCTCATTGCCGACGCCGGCACCGAATCATTAGTCTTCACTTGTGCCACCGTCGAATTGTTGCTTTTTGAGGGGTCGTCAAATGTGAAATCCATTTGTCATGGTGAATTTAAAAATGTAATTTACTTGTGATAACTCAAATATTCTATGAATTTTGAACTTCAAAAAAGTGATGTTTGAAACCCCCTATTGTAAAGACTAGATTACGAAAGGGAAAAGTCTCATATTACAACTACTTTGGAAAAAGCCTCATTTTGCCATTACCGCTATGGTTTGTGGTCCGATTTTGCCATCACTGTAAAAAAAGGCCAGTGTGGCAAGAGGAGGAGAGAGAAAAGGTCGGGGTCGCGATCAAGGAAAGGCGTCGGGCCGGGGAGATGAGAGAGGAGTGACCAAGAGCCGGCGAGAGCGAGGGGCTCATATTAAACCTTCGAATCTTCTAATTGACGGCGCCGGCCATGTCAAAATTGCATATTTCAGCGTGAGAAAGGTCGTTGAAGCGGGTCGCCCTGGAGCAGGTACATGAGCCCGGAGCGGGTTGACCTAGAGAGTTGGGCCAGAGAGGAGGTGAACGAATTTCCAGGGGATGTGTGGCCCGTAGGGATGCTGGTTTTAATGGTAGCAACCCATCATTTTTGCAAAGGTGGACACCAAGTATGCAAACATTTTGCAAAGGTGCATGCCACGTATGCAGAAAAAAAACATATAGACGATCTGTGAGGGTAGTAATGCCAATACAGGTCCAACAAAGATTTTGAGTGACAAAATTGGGCCACAAAACTAAGAAGAATGGTTAACTGGGGCTTTTTTTCAAAGTTTTGGTAATATGGGTCCATTTGTCAAATGTGAGACATTTTACCATTACGAAACGATATACACAATTTTTGTAAACCACCATGTTAAAGTGTGAAATTCCACATGGCCCAAATAAAGGGTTAAACTAATACTTATAATAAGAAGATGCCTCTTCATTTATTGCTAGTTGGTTTTGAGTTGGATATTTTTACTTGGTATCCTAGCAAGTTAATAAATAACTCAACCATTGCTTAAAAAATGCCCAAAAATGCCCACGTTATAGAGCTAAAAAAAACTAGCTTACACATGAGGGGGTGTGTTGAAATGGAAAATCCCAAATGGCCTAAATAAATGATTAAACTAATACTTATAATAAGAAGAGACATCTCCACTCATTGCAAATTGGTTTTGAGTTGGATGCTTTACACACTGTCTAAGTACACTTAATAAACAAGGTTAAATAGTCTTAAGTGGATGGAGTTCGTAACCTCAAGATCATTTATTAAGAAAACTGTTCAAAAGCATACAAGGAGATCACCATTTTTTTAGTTAAAATCAGAGAAAATCCAGATAATCCATGAAAAAAGGAAAAGTTCCAAATATTTACAAAAAGTAAAAACCACTTATAAGTGTAGTGTCACTACGTAATTGTTTGCTATTTTGAAGCGCATTTGGAGCAGCCCACCCCGTAAAAACGAGCTTCTAACGGCCCAATCTGTTACAACCCATACGTCCCACTTCCCATATATATTTTCCCTCAATTTAAACCCACTATACCTTTACCTTAAATTACTCCCTCGCCTCAGAAAGCTCTCTCGCCTCTCAGCTTCCGATTCTTGCCTCTAACAAAACTCTCTCACCTCTCCTCCCTTCAAAACAAAATTGTGTTCTGCCGAGATCTTGCTCCAGATTTGTATTTCTATTCTGGCGAGATCGATGAAGGTGAAGAACTGTGATGGTGG
Source organism: Stellera chamaejasme (assembly GCA_024586325.1). Lineage (NCBI taxonomy): Eukaryota > Viridiplantae > Streptophyta > Magnoliopsida > Malvales > Thymelaeaceae > Stellera > Stellera chamaejasme. The sequence goes on from CM044986.1 coordinate 18,518,253, forward strand.
TAGTGAAGTTACTTTCGACGGTAACAATGGAGGTATGGCTAAATTTTTTCTAGGTTTGATAAAAGTTGTGGATTTTATTTCTGGGTTTGCTCAATTTCTACATGCATGTGCCATTTTTCTTCTAGATTTGGAGGATTGAACGATGTTGAAGACAAAGAACAATGAAGGAAGAACGACGAAGGTAGCGTTGAAGTCGCCTTCTACAACGACGGTGAAGGCCGATTTTGTTTTATTCTGGGTAGATTTGGAGAATTGGTGTTTACTTTGTATGAATTCCCCCTACTTTTTTCTTGTGTTTTTAATCATATGTAAAGTTAAAGGATTTATGGGTTTGATTTTGAATTGGATTTATGAGTTTATTCATTTTTTAGTGAAATCATCATATGAGTAATTGATGAACTCATATATGGAATTTGTTTCCATATATGGATTTTTTTTAAAAAAAAGATTTAAAATATGTTTGAAGTGGCGTTTTTGTGGTTTCAAACAACAAAGTGAGCCTTAATAGGGGTGAAAGTCACGATCTTTGTCGTTACAATAGGAGCGGCGATGTAACAGATTGACTGCTCCAAGCAGCCAATCAAATACGTAGTGTGCTATGGATGTCAATCGGGGAGATTGGGTCGGCTTCGATTCGGGCTATTCGAGTTCTGGTTGAAATCGAGTTTAAATATTTTTATATTGGATTCAGATCTGGTTATTCGGGTTCAGATTGAGATTGGGTTTACCTTTCCGGTTCATGTTGGGTTGGGTCAAGTTCATTCGAGTTCGGGTTGAGATTGGGTTTGGCTTTTTCGGGTTCGGGTTAAGATTGAGTTTGCCTATTTCGGGTTTGGGTTGGGTCGGGTTCATTCAGGTTTGGCCGGTTGAATCAAATTGAGACAATTTTATTTTCGAGTGGAAATTGGGTCAAATTTGGGTTAAATTATAGTATTTACTTATTGAGCATATACAATAATATTTTAAATGATTATTCTCATTATTTTAAAGGAATATCATTAAATGACTTTTAAATGATTTCTTAATGCAAATTTTTTATAGTTAAGTATCTTTTCCCTAAAGGAAAAATACTAATTTAAAATTTTCAATATGCAGTAGAAGAAATATTGAAGAAAAAAATCTAAACTAAACACTACAATTTAAATTGAACAATTATTTATGGAGTCAGGATCTATTGTCCTTTTTTGTGTGTCTCCTCCATGTCCCCTATTGTAATTGCTTAACACCGTTACTTTTCCTGTTAAGAAAGTACTCCATCTGTCCTATAAAGATTGAAGTTTTTTTTGATGTTTTCACAGTAATTAATCTACGATTTATTTTTATGAATTCATACAGATGTAAAGTTAAATGATCTATATGTTTATCATATTTTGCAATCTAACTTTCAACATATATATATATTTGAATATTTTTTTACTTTTTATCTTATTAAAATTTTGAGTCAAATACTATAATTTGAAATATCAAAGTCAAACACAATAATATTTACGGAACGAATGGAGTAACAAATTATTTAACGGTGTTAAGTAATTAATTACAACCGAGGATATGGAGAGTACGCTTAGAAACGGGATAGGTGATCAAGACTTATATTATGGGCAATTGGAGTAATATTGAGTTAAGAATCCACAATAAAATCTATTTTTACCATTTTCTCCCTAGTGATCATAATTTCCCATGCTGAAAGCGTGTACGCACTAACCAGTTATAATTAAAAAAACAAAAGCCTAGAGAGCTTATTATAAGTAAGTACTAGATCATCGAAGTGGAACATGTGTGAAGCCTCAATCAAAGAACCTCTGTCTCTTGTTCTCTCGCTGGTAGTAATTGGTGAAATGCAGCTGAGAGTTCACGCTCAGCATGGACGCCGACGGCTGCAGCCAATATTGATCTAGCTTTAACGGCTCCATGGCTGGCTCATGGTGACGGTAATAAACCGGAGCTGGGAGCGGCAGCATCGACGGATGATCAGCCGATGACGTTGCAGTTCCGAACATGCTCATCGGAGACGGCTCGTAGCCGGAGAAGGGGAAGCAGGAAGCTTGGCCGCCAAATTGACCGGTCAAATCTGTGCCGTTTATTGGCAGCATCATCACGGGATTAATATTCCGTGCCCACCACTGATGTTGTTGTGAGTGATTTTGTTGTTGTTGTTGTTGCTGTTCAATCGGATAATCAAACGAACAGTATTCTGGATTCAATGTGATGACCGCAGGAACAATCATCTGATTGTTCATGCTCCTCAACACCGCCATCTTTTGGATGGCGGTGTCGTGTATTGAATCCAGTTTAGCGATTAGGTCTTGGATTCCGGCGATGGAGAGGTTGTTGAACGACTCGTGCCATCTGGAAAACTTGGAAGCATAATGGGCTTTCTTGAGGTTGTTTGTAGCGTCGCGATAGGTCTTGTGCCGTTTGATGAAGTAGTCGGGGAGGAGGCAGGCCTTTGGGCCGCGGGATCGCTTGGCTTTGAACTCGTCGATGATGAGCCGGACCTGGGCTGGATCATTGGGCCAGATCTCCGGCCCAGAAGGATCGACGGCAGGGCCTGTTTTGGGCCCATATATGATAATGCCCATGTTGACTCCCGTGAGAGTTGTGAATTCCTGGGCTTTCTTGATCAGGCCCTTCTTCCGCTTCTGAAACGTCTTCTCTCGTTTCTTCTCGTTTTGGATCAATTCCATCTTCAACTTTCCTCTTCCCATGTCTGCAATTTTGCATAATATATGCCACATAACTATTTCATCAAGAATTAGAAATGAAAAAAAGATAGCTACATAAAGAGAGAAAAAAAAACACACAATGGGATCAACAGGAAGTTAACTTAATGTTAACTTGATCAGTTGCAGCAAGCTTTTTTTTGATATCACAATTAAAGAAGAAATTATCATTGTATTTATGAATATAAAACTAAAAGAGTTCAGATATTTTATTGAAGTGACTTATTTAAAATTTTAAACTAAAACTGTTAATTCAAATTAAACTAAACCAACGAAGACAAGCTATGAATCCAAAAATATTTAATCATGAAATTGCTAGGGTTGGGGTTCACCTAGTGTGGGGTACTCTTTGAATTAACTGTCTAGATTTTAGCTATTGCACTGTATTCAATTAATTTAAGATTACCTATCTGTCTTCCTCAATTATTTAAACTCACTTAACTAGTTCAAGTTTTCTAATCAACAAATACAATAAACATGTAAATATCTATCTTATTTTTTACAAATGAATTCTTTGTATACTCATATTGAATTTTACATATCAGTACTTCACTTTCACTCAAACCCTAACATAAGGGGGTCTGTGATAATCAGTATGGACAATAGTCATTGGTGAAAGAAAAACAGACTAAAATTGAAATTAACTCAATCAATTAATTATATAATAACCCAACAGGCTCCATTGCTGTCCCAACAAAGAAAATTCAAAACATTGCTAATCTCAGACCTAATTACAGAAAATTAACAACACATGACAAAATCGACAGTTAAATGTCGGTAAAAAATACCGAATTCGTCTCTGTTACCTTTTCACAGCAGGAAAAAGGTTCATAATTGATTTCGTCTTTGTTACCTAAAGAAGAAGCAAATTAAATAAACATACCGTTCGCTCTTTGTTTATCTTTGCTGTTCTGTCGCCAAGCTTTAATTTGGTTTGTGATAGTCTCTCATTTGTTAGGGTTTTGGATTAATTTAAAAGGTGGGAGTTAGCTAGCTAGCTAGGGCTTCATGTATTTATGGAAGTTAATTAATATATAAAGATTCTTGAGATTATTACAATCAGCAGCTTCTTAATTGCATGGAGCAATTCCATTCTTGTAAGGATATTAAAATCCAGCAATCGCGCACCACTTTTGTTGTGTTAATTTGTTTTGTTGTTTTCGTCTCAACTTTTCTTTTGTCCTAAACGGGTCATCTTTTAAGAGTTTGTATCAATATAGTTTAACAACTTTAGAACTTTTCTCAAATTGATTATATTGTTAATTTTTTTTGTGAGATTTATGTTATCCACTTTATTTTTACGTAATTATTCCTTTAATTAATATTAGCATAATTACCCTCAGAATCGTTAAAATATTGACAAGTTAACCTAAAATTTTAAGTTATTGACAAATTAGGGATCCTTCATTTATACTTCATTCTTCCGTAAAAGATTGCATCATTTGACTTTTGAATATGGTTTTTACTCAAATAATAGTATATACTAGAAGTTTTCAAAAAAAAAAAGATAATATATTTGAATATTAAAAATATTGAATTTTCATTTTGATACAAATTTAATGACTTTGTGTATTAAATTGTAGAAGAGAACAAATTTAATGACTTGTTTGTATGCTCTGATTATGCTGTGCAGCGCATGGCTGATTTTTTTATTTTTGAGAACGGTGGATTGGTTTTTTCTTGTAGGCACCTCCTCTATACATTAAATTAATGCTAGAAATAAAAATGGTGCAATCTTTTATGAATCCAGGTAGCAAATGATTTCTGAATAAGCCAATAAAATCGGATTGTCCACTATTTGTAATGAAGTTGCTCTAATTGTGAACTTTATTTATCTTAGTTCAATGAGTTGCAGCAGCCAGCAGGTCATGAGCAACTGCTTAAAGTTAAGTTCCAATCTTTGGGTAAAAATAGTTGGAAAATGGGGCATAATTTACGAGCGAAAAAAGGTTTCAGATCAAATGGAAAAAGAAAAAAAAAAAGCAAACAAAATCAAAAAAAGAGGTTAAATAAAAACGAGCGTCGACAGCAGGATTCGAACCTGCGCAGGCATAGCCCAACAGATTTCGAGTCTGTCTCCTTAACCACTCGGACATATCGACGATTTGAATAGACTTCTCAAAGAGTTTCAATACAGGCCATATGGAAAGTAGGCTTCTGTCAAATTTTTAAGATTTTACCTAATATACTATATAATTTCAAATAGTTATATCTATCAGTAGATAAATATGTTTAGTTCTTAAAAATATTATTCGGCGCATTTCACAAATTCTTCCAAGAAATATTTTGCCAAACACAATATAAACAGTCAGACGTATCATAAAAGTATGGAGCAGGGAGTATGTTAGATTCTCCATTTAATTTTTGAAAATGGTGACAAAATAACCTTCCTCTGGTTCTCAAGCCAAGTGTTAGAGCTGCAAGTAAAAGTCTTTTTCAACTTCAACATGATTATTTTCAAAGAGAAAATACACAATTTTCCCTTAACTCCCACTTCACAAGTTACCTATAAGTACACAACTATCACTTCAACTCCATCTCCCAAATTACACATTACTGCACTTGTCTCATCCTTCAAACACCTGACACCTTACCTGTAATAAGTACACAAGTTTAACTTGAACTGCAACTACTGAAGTTTCATATTACTGCTCTTATGTCATCCTTGAAACATCCTCAGGAGTTCAGATTTCACAAAACTGCTACTACACTTGTATTGACAAGACTGTCATCCTCTTTGTCCAAGACAGCAGAACCGAGTAGATTCGCGTCGACAGTGAGGGCTTGATGATCTCCCTGGAGCAAACTTTGCCAGAAGATTCGCCACGGTAGGATCTTAGGATGGATGATTTGGCGCAAGCCTTGAAAACTGAAGTTCCTCTGTAAGCCTCACATATGTAGCTTATGAAGTTCTCGTAGTCCTGCAGCCAGACAATCGCATGTTTCTCAGTAACTATCATTGCACAGAATCTTAATCTATTTTCTTTTAGGCGTGACATGAAATTCATAGTGTTAATTAACCCTTGATAAACACTTATTGATGCAAGCAAGCAACAAACCTCCAGGCTTGATACTATTCCTGATACAGCACTCTAATGATGGACAAACTGTCTACATACAACTAAGAATAAAAACGAACCTCCAAAAGTGGCTGTCCATTAACCACAACCCATGGTACATACTTATGAGGAGGCTGAAGAGTATCTGTTTCAGCTGCATATTTGAGTTCAAGCTGCATGAAGAAAACAAATGCGATTAAGAATTAAGATAATATAGTACGAAGAAAAAAATTATCCCTTGATGCAGCTACTAATATAGCATAATCCAAGTGCAAGAAGACAGAAATTGGTTAGTATAAGAAACTAAGAGACATAAATGACCATCATCCTTATGACAATGGCGTGATATCATCTGAACTATAATCATCCATACAAAGCAATCATGACAACCACAAAAAAGCATCGAGTCATCATCATCAACAGCACCTTAATCCCAACTACTTTGGGGTCGGTGGCATGAAATTTATAGTGGCAATTAATTGTCAAAAATTAGTTGACACTATAAGTTCATGAAAAAGCATAGAGGCAAAGTTTTACGTTGGATGCCCTTCCTGACGCAACCTTCTTTCAAAGGAATAATGAGATGGAATTTCAAACCGTATCATCAGAGGTTTTTTCACTTTCATGGAAAATATCATGAGTCGGCGATGAGTTTCAAACAAAAACACCTAAATGCCTTAAAAAGGGACAAACTTTGGTGGACAGTTCTGCTACAGTTAGTGGTGAACTTGCTTTGGGCAAAAAAACATACTCGTACTAAATTAGTTGCATATATCCTATGGGACTGTGAAATAATAAAAAAATATCCATATAGTAATAATCAAGGAGATGTTGCAGCAATCAAAGAGCTTTAGATGCATGGAGATGTTACATTAATGCCCAGAAGTTTCACTCTATCACTGCCAATTTTAAGTTCATTGAAAGCAAATAGAAATCGTCATTCTATTCATGCTGTCAAGGCCACAACAAGAAACAATCTTAAAGAAAAAGGGGGAAAAGACACTAAACAGACGGTATCCGATAATGTATTGAAAGTTCAGTCAGACAGTTAGCCGAAAAACAGTAGCTAGATTTAGTATCACTTGACAGGAAAGGATGTGAGATATCCGAAGCAGATGATCATTCAACACAGACATGTCTGATCCGTGATAGATATTGAAAATCACGAATTTACAGAATATGGCAATTCCATCATACTTTAAGCATTATGAAGAGCACCAGAAAACCACCTTGTTTCCACGTCCACTTTCATAACACTCGGTAACAGGTGTTGCATCCAATCCTAGTTTTCCAAAGCAGGACTCCCACTCTGTGTACTTGTGCTCGTAAACCAGATCCTCGATGCAGTAGATAACTGGGAAATGTTCCCCCTGCACCATCCCAAAAGAGTTTCATCCTTACAAACAACTGATGATGACTACAAAATGAGACCAAGTAGAAATGGCAGCAGCAACACATGCAAGGCATTAGAAGGAACACTTGCTGAGCTAAAAACTTGGCCGACTTGAGAGATCAGTTGAGGCATCCCATTCTTGTAAAGACTAAGACTCATCCACCGACCCATAACCCACATATTTGAGAAGAAAACTTCTCAGCATCTAACATTAATGTCTGACGCAATGGAAAATTCAAGTCCACCACTGTTAGGTTGTTCCCTTTCCCCTCTATTGTGTTACATCTTAATTCATATGTACGTTGATTTTTTAATGGAACTTTGACCATAATACCTATCTCAACTCATTTGTGTCTCATAAAATTTCTCCATGCAAGCGGAGCAAACTTATAATATCAGAGGTTTCCAAATTTTCATCTTATTAGAAAGGGCAGCTGACATAAAACTTTTCTGTAACTTTTCTTCTTGAAATTACATTGTTAACTAACTTCAAACACTTGATTGATGAGTCTTGATATGATACACATATGTGTAGGTACACATAGTAGATTAGATGCCTAATTTACAAAACAGTTTCAGCCCAAATTCACTAAAAAATACTCCCTCCGTCCCTGAAAAATTGTACACATTTCCTTTTTGAGCTGTCCCAGAAAAATTGATCACTTTCCTTAAAAGGAAACTTCTCACTCTCAAAGTTACTAAACAATCCTCACTTTATCTTTACTTTTTCTACCTCGTTTTTTGTGCACTCTCAACTAAGGGGCAATTAAGTAAACATATACAAACATCTTACATTCACCTTAATCTCCGTGTCCAAACAAATCTACCAATCTTTCGGGACGGAGGAGTACTAAATGTCTAAATTATCCCTACATACTTTCACCATATATTGCTATGTGTACCTACGCATATGTGCACCATATAATTGGTACTTGATTGACACTATCTTAAACTGATGACACCGACACAATACAGTTTAAATTACAATTAATATCCTATCCACCTTATCTTGCTGTGAAAAAAAATATATCCTATCCACCGATGGTAAAAACCTTTTTTTCCAACATCATCCATACAGTGTTTCCGTAAAGAGTGATAGTGGAATAAATTTTTTCCATTGCAGGTGCCTAAGATTTTTACTCTTTATATTAAACTGAAGTATATACATGCAACATAAAAATGAAAATTTCAATGTGGTCACTGAGGCAAACAAACATCTTCCTAATTTTAAACCGATTATAATCAAAAGCTGGAGGAGGAATACCAATTGGGGCCAAGCGTCAATAGCACAAGCTTCAATGGTGTTCAATACGCATTCATAAGGACCATGCTGCAACAAAACAGACCGACACAAAACTGTCAGAAACAGGCAAAACGAAGAAACCCCAGATAAAAGCATGGATGAATTGGAGGAACCTGGCACTGGATGGTGTTGTTATGTTTAATTTTGGCGTTTCCATAGGGAACCAGAGTTAGGTCGACTATGGAGATGAGGTCAGATTCGAAGAGCTGGGGAAGGTAATTGATGATGAAGTTGGCGCTGTAAGGGCAGAGAGATTCGTAGTACAGAGCTACAGAGACTTTGTCTGACTCTGAAGAAAGCTTGGTTCTGGCAGTAGAAGAAGATGAAGAGGGTGAGAAACAGGAGAGCAGAGAAAGAAGGAGAAGTAGTCGAAGAGCAGACATTGGAACTGGTTCGAGGATTCAGGGACAGATATTTTCTGTGTCTGGTTTTGTGTCTTCGATTCCTAATTCATTTTTCTGCTCTATTTTTCCCTTTTTTTTCTTTGTTCTTTTCCTAATTAAATTTTTGGGCGATGTGTCTGGTCTGAAAGACGGTCCAAGGGAGAGTTCAGTTAACATCCTTCAATTTACTCACCTTATTTTTGTATTCCCCAGCATTCCATTAATTGATCCTTTTATTTTGATTGTTTGACAATATTTAATCAATAATTTTATTTAGGAATATCTGAAACAGTAAAGTTAAATAATTTACATACGTATCATAATTTACAATATACAATTTCTAAATAATTTTTTTAAAATTTTTTTCACTATTTATCTTTATGAAAATTTGAACAAACATTAAATCTTGAAATACCAAAATAAATAGATCAATTAATGAGGTAAGGAGAGAGTATGATTTACGTTAATGAGTTATCTCGTTCGTATTCTTAAATATTGAAATATATTCCAAACAAATCCTAATTTTCTCCCTTTCGAGTTTACACTGGCCAGCCCACCCTACCTACACGGTATTTAACAAAGATAAACGGTAGAAAAAATTTAAAAATATATATTTAAAAATTTATATTGCAAAATCGACATGAATTATTCAACTTTCAATATCTAAATATTCATAGATTTTTTTTGAATAAATACTGTGAAACTGTCAAAACAAATGAGACAATCTTTTCCGTACAAAAGAGTGTGTGTGCATATATATCAATTCTCTTCTCATCCTATTCTCTTTTCATCAATTTTAGAGAGAGAGAACATCAACAAGTAAATGAACAATTACTAACACATACAAGCCCACAATGCAAGAATGCAATGTTCATCCAGCCATCTACCAAAAGTATCCATGCCAAGTAGCATATTTACATAACCAATTCTCATGAGAGAAAACCTCCGCTCTTTAAACTTTCGACAGCATCCTTGATGATTTGCTCCATGGGAATGAATTCTAAACCCAATTCCATAAGCTTTTTCGCGCCGCTCTTCGCCCTCAACAGCCCTGGTTGAGTATCTCTTGGCAAACTGTGAAAGGGAGCGAAAAATAACATCAGACATGAGGACGAACAAGAAAGAAAGCAATAAGATTGAAAATGTGTAATCCATTTGAATTGTCATGGCTAGCCATGAAAACAGAAGATACGGTCAAGTGTCACTTGACAGTGGATGCTCATGAGAACCATGGTGGTAGAATTAGCAGTAGCCGGGCAAGGTGGGAAATTTCAACCAAATACTCAGGACATGAGGAAAGAAGATCAAGTCCCCGATTTGTTGGAAGCAAACAACCAAATATCAGCATTCATCTTTAGGGGAAACGAAAAGAAAATCATACTGTGTATATCCAAAGAAAAAGTAAATGGTAATTTGACGTAATCCATTTTCTTTGGCAGTTTGTTTACTTTAGGAAACTGAATTGTGCTTAGGAAGAAACAAAAAAAAGAAAACACAAGGATTTATTGATTGAAATAGAGTCTAAAGATGATGCAGAAGTATGTATGCGTGATGCGAATTCCAATTCTGCAACTGCAAGCAAGCAATAATGTTTGCTCATACTAAATTGAAAAACAGTTTCAGAAAAGAAGACGATGACTTCAGGACAAACCTGGGTAGATTATATTCAGGGTAAAGTTCAGCCACCTTGGCTACAAAATCACCATAATGGGATATAGCTTCAACACACAAGTGCCTTCCACTTGCTGATTTGTTCTCATACACTAAAATATGTGCCAGTGCAACATCTTTGAAATGCACAGAGCCCATGAAGAAGTCTTGATACGTCTCAGTGCAGCCTGAAGCACGAAATAAACCAGGTGGAAATTTAGGTGCCAAATCCAGGACTATTGAATTTCAGATGTATTCAAAGAAAGCTGCTACTAAGACATTGGACTTAAAGCCATCTTAAACAAAATTCTGTACATTAGTATATTTAAAAAGACTGATAGAACAGGCAAAAAAAAAAAACAAAGGAAAACCATCTGCAACGAGCTCCATGAAAAAACAAAGGAAAACCATCTGCAACAAGCACCATGTCTATCTTAAAGTTCCTAGCTGGTTCATAATCACGTTTATAACAAATGAGATAGGAATAACTCCTTTTAAGTGGACGACTTTACTTGAATGACAAACATGCTGAGAACAAGACCACCTTACCAATGTAACTAAGGAAACAGAAAAGTAACTCATGCATTACACATTGTTGTGAATTCTCCCTAGAGACCAATACAAAATATTCATATTGCTAGCGACTGGCCGTTTACAGAACAACTCAACACACAAAATGATCCAGAGAAACAAGACCTTCCGGATTTCTTTCCATGCATTCACCTACTATAATAAAAACAAGTTCCCTTGATTCACATAAACCACAGCAGTGCCCATATGGTAAAACTAGCTTACTATTAGAAGTCTTAAGAGCTACACTCCTAATCTAATTGTACCTTCATCCTTGTATTTGATTACCAAAAGGAATTTCAACTGGCAATACAAAAAGGCCTTCTAAGATAAAATCTGTGTCCGTAGAAAGTACTATACAAGACCAGAACAAAAGTTAATTCAGAGAATGAGAATACCATAAGCACGAATTATAACATATTTCGTTTGCAAAGTATCTTACCTTGAAGAAGGCGCACAAGCATCACCATGCTAGCATTCAGAGTTGGGGGAATGACAGGACCCATAACTGTTCCGGGATTCACTACTACCACATCCAAACCATTCTCCTTTGAGAACTCCCATGCCGCCTTCTCTGCCAGCGTCTTCGAAATAGGATACCATAACTAGCAAATCAAACAAACAACAATGGAGGATCATTTCGCAACTGATCTGAGAAACTGAGAGAGACAGAGAGAGACTCAGACTAACTTCTTCCTTCTTGCAATACTCCATATCCGCCCAGCAATCATCTGCCTTAACCTTATCGGCCGGCCAGTTTGGGCTGGGCGTTATGGCGGAGATCGACGACGTAACGACCACGCGCTTCACGCCGGCCTCTTTAGCAGCTCGAAGCACATTAACCGTCCCTTTGATAGCAGGATCCAAAAGCTCTTTCTGCGAACGGGGAATACGAACATCGGAGCCTAATCAGCCAAAACACAAAACAATTGAAGAAGTTACTTGACAAATGCAGAAAAAAACACCTGAGGATCATGAACTTGATCGACGATGCAGGGAGAGGCGAGGTGGAAGACGCCGGCGCAGCCGCTGATGGCGGCGACGAGAGAATCGTAGTCTAGAAGCTCAATTTGGAAGAGGCGTAATCGATCCTTTGCTCCTTCCATTGATTCCAGATGCCTCGTCTCCTTCTCATCATCTGCCGACAGACCAAAAATTAAATCGATTAGAAACAAATTCTTGCAATTACCGGAAGTTGGAGAAGTAGGAAAATGATAATTGCAGATGAGCGACTGACTGAGATTCTTGACGGCGGCGTGGACGAAGTAGCCGCGAGCTAGAAGGAGGTCGACGATCCATGAGCCAATGCAGCCGCTGGCGCCGGTGACGCAGACGGTTTCTGCCGCCGACATCTCTTCTTATTTTCGGATGCCACAGGCCCGCAACAGTGACAAACAGTGACACCAGGGAGTGAACTGTGAAAGAGTCTTTAGGCTATGGTTGGATAAATTGTTTGGTGAGGCCCCTCAATTCTCTAACCCGTGCGAGTTGCCACTCCAACTTTGACTCAAGATGAAAAAGTCCCTTTGTTTGGGAAAATTGATCCCACCCCCATATGTGTGCAACAAGGTTTTTTGAGTCCTTATGGGAAAAAAATTCAACCCTGTAAATTATCAGCTAAGTGATATTTCACCCACTAGTCTAAATGACTCAGTTACAAGGTAATCTGAAAACTCAAACCCAACTAACTAAACAATTACACATCAACTTTTCATTTTCCAAGTGCTCTAAGTGGACGAAAATTCACTCGGGTGATAAATAATATTGACGAAAAAAAATTACATAAGTGAAATACTATCTCCGTCCTACAAAGGTTGTATGATTTGTTTGGACACATATATTAAGTAAAGTAGGAGAATAGTAATGTGTTGACTTTTTTACCCTTAGTATAAAAAAGTGTATGAAAATAAGTGTTTAAAATGGTAAGGATAAATAAGGGTAATTTGGTGAAAGTTGTGGTAAAAAGTTTCTATTTTAGAAAAATTGACAACCTTTGTGGGACAACCCAATATAGTAATGTTGACAACCTTTGTGAGACGGAGGGAGTATACTGTAAATTTTTAAAAATAAAAGATCCTCAATAATAAAAATATTTGAAAGACTAATTAATGGTAAGGTTAAAGAATTCTAAAACCTTCTCCCGATTTTAAAGACACTACTAGAAAAACCTCCAAAACCCACGGCTTAAAGCCACGGTTTAATGAAAGGGTAAAAGAGTAACTTTGCCACTAAAGTTTACGAAATTATTAAATTTGCTAATAAAATTTATTTTGAAGTGAAAATGTCACCAACGTTTTAATGAAGAGATAAATTTTTCATTGAACGTTAATTTATCCCAGTTGGCGCTTATGTGTCGTGTCACTGGATGATTACATGGACATTGACAATACATTTTGTATAATTAATATTGAATTTTGCTTTAAAATATGTCACAGTTTAAGGGTTAAATTGTTATTTTTACAAATTTTAAGTGAAATTAAAATATTAATCCTACAAAATGTACAGTCAATATCCATGTAATTGCCCGATAGCACGTCACATGAGCGCCAACAGGAACAAATTAATGTTCAGCGAAAAATTTACCTCCTCAATAAAACGATGGTGACATTCTCACTTCAAAATGAACATCAGTGACAAAGTTAAAGATTTCATAAACTTCAGTGGCAAAATGAGTTTTCAATAATTAATGATTATTGTTACTCAATTTTGCACCAACTTTTTGACATCATAAATTGAAGTAAAAGAAGTTGAAAGAAAAATTAATAATGATACACTTGAATTATATGTTAGGAGTACGACACCAATTAAATTAGGTTATCCATTTTAAAGATCCAAAATTATATTGATTTATAAAATCACTTTAAATGAATCTAAATAAAATAATGCATTACTAATAAAACGAAGAGAGTGATAATTTGCTTTTGTTAGTGTCTCAAAATTAAATTATGCGAAATAGTTTTGATTACTTTCTACGGGCTCGAACTCGGCTCGATTGATTGCTCGAGTTCGGCTCGATTGCCGAACCGCTTTCGAAGCGTGCGATAGCTTTCTCGAAATATGATACTTTGTAATTTTAGTCTTGGTGCTTTATATTTTTAGTCAATTAAGTCGTACTACTTTCAAATTACTCATTATACAACATAATTGTAGTAAATTAGATCCTAGTAACACATCTGATTGAGTATGGAGATTGAAGAATTTTAAAATTTTGAGCATGATAATTTAAAATAGACATGAGCTAAAAGATTAGTAGAAAATGAAAGTAAATGTAAAAGATTAAGTTAGTGTAGAAAAATTATTAAAATGTTTTAGGTTTTTTCAATAGTGGCAACGATGACGACTTTCTTAGTGGATTATATGAATAAATTATTACATAGATCTTTAGAAAGATCACTATATAGCTTATACATTTCAAACTTGTAGGACGGGCAGCTGCCCCCTCCCGTCTCTCCCGTTCCTATGATGTTCCGTCATTGATCCCTCAACTTAAACTCAAGACAACTCAGTCCCTTGACTTTGTAAAATAATACTATGAGTTAGTCTCTTAGTTAAAAGTAACAATTACAACTCAAGCTTTCAAATTTGCAGCAAAAGCACCGTATTATTTACCAACTTCTATTTATCGGCCCAACTTGTGAGTTAATAAAGTTTAATAAACCTATTTTTAAAGTAAATAAAATAATCATGACTTCATCCATGAATGATTCTCATTTATGTTATGGGTTATATGCTTTTAAAAATTCTCTTATTTCTTTATAAGCATTTTTTTTAATCAGTTAGCATGCCCTGAAAACATTAACTCAGTTTTCATCATATACAATTCTCAACTAATTGATTTAAAGCAAAAGAATCACCATTTTAGTATGTACCACATTTATTTAGAGGCAATTTGGCAGGGCTTTACATTGTAAAGCCTTTGGCTTAAGCGAGGTTCTTTAAAAAGAAAATACTAAATTACCCTTTGACCGATTAATGAATAGAATGGTAAATATTGTAATTTCTTTATCATTTTTGGTCCATTATCATCTTCAAAATGTGTGAATTTGAATCCAGATGTGTTAAGCCACTGGCACTTCCCAAATGAACCCTTAAATATACTCCCTCCGTCCGCAAAAAATAATAGCGTTTGACGTTCACTACGTGGGGAGGATCAATTTCACGGCGGCCTTTACTGCGGTTAAGGCCGCAGTGAACGACTCCCTGCAGTAAACGGGAGCTCGGTGGTGGCAGTAACATTTACTGCGGCCTAAACCGCAGTTAGGCCGCAGTAAGACCTCGTGGGCCACGTGCCCTACCTACCACCATCCATACTGCGGATGAGGCCGCAGTAGGTTCGTCTATATATACTCCCCCACTTTTTTCCAACACTT
This sequence comes from Stellera chamaejasme, assembly GCA_024586325.1. Taxonomy (NCBI): domain Eukaryota; kingdom Viridiplantae; phylum Streptophyta; class Magnoliopsida; order Malvales; family Thymelaeaceae; genus Stellera; species Stellera chamaejasme. The sequence goes on from CM044986.1 coordinate 18,533,701, forward strand.
CGTAAATTTTTTTCATATCCTATCCTCTCTCAACTATTACACAAAATATCATCTCTAAATCTGAGTAGAAGCTGCGGTACCATCAACTTTAGGTGTATTACTGAGGTAATAAATATTTTATTTATTTATGGTTACATAGTTTTTCATTCAATTTAATTTATGTATTGGTAATTTTATTTTCTTTTTAAGTAATTTAATTAAATTAGTTGAGCCATAATTCCTTGGCGGCGGATCCGTTTGGGCCGCCGCCATGTGTCTGCGAAGTTGACGAGTGTTGACGTTACTAGATGCCATGAGAATTTGTGCAATATGCATTTAACTCGGAATTGAGGGTTGAGTATATTCTGTTTTTGTTCTTTTGAATGAAAGTGGTTGAAAAAGAGAGATCCTTTTAACTCCCGCCATAAATGTCTTATATAGTCCATAATTATGGTGGCAAAATCATAATATTTCAATATGGCGTTAGTGGACACGTGTTTTGATACCTTCGGGAGTATCTGTCTGGGAATATCTCATGGTACGTTCGGGTTAGTTCTTTATTAGGTCCGGGGATGTCATTGTCTTGTTCTATTATTATTTGGGTTTTTAATGAGACCCTTTTCTTGGGCTACTGACTGGGCCTTTTGCTAGGTCTTTTTAGTTGATTAGGCCTGGCGGCCATCAAGTCGCCCCTAGCAATTTGGTCGACTAGAACGAGTCCGAATTTTTCTAAGTGTAGCGGCACTTTGCGTATTTTTCCGGATTGTCAAGGTCTAGGACGTCTGGCCTGAATTGCGTATCCCTCTTTTGAATTTCCTCGGACTACAGTGGTCCGGGACTTTCTGATTGAGGATTTTGTCATCCTCCTTTTGAATTTTCTCGGACCGTAATGGCCCGAGACTTTTGAATTGAGAATTTTTCCATCCTCCTTTTGAATTCTTGGACCTCAATGGTCCGGGACTTTTGTATTGAGGATTTTTCCATCCTCCTTTTGAATTCTTGAACCATTGCGGTCCGGGACTTTTGAATTGAGGATTTTGCCATCCTCCTTTTGAATTCTCGAACCATTGTCGTCCGACACTTTTGAATTGAGGATTTTGTCAACCTCCTTTTGAATTCTCGGACCATTGCGGTCCGGGACTTTTGAATTGAGGATTTTGCCATCCTCCTTTTGAATTCTCGGACCATTGCGATCCAGGACTTTTGAATTGAGGATTTTGTCATCCTCCTTTTGAATTCTCGGACCTCAATGGTCCGGAACTTTTGAATTGAGGCTTTTTCCATCCTCCTTTTGAATTCTTGGACCATTGCTTTCCTTGGTCGTCTTCCTGGACAAGGACCGAACTTAAGGCTTTCTCTCCCACCGCAAGGTACACAATCAGGGGCTTGTCCTCGGTTGGTTGCCGTAGAGTAGGCATCTCCAAAAGCTAAGCTTTGATTTCCTCCCAAGCCTTCTGACAATCGGGGTTCCATTCAAACTTCGCACGTTCAGCTGCATTTTCTTCCTTTGATTTTTTCTCCCCTTTCTTCATACCTATTCGTCCGGGTTCCGCACCTTTCTTGATTAAGAGCTTGAAGAATGGGCAGCACTTGTCCCCGTACCGAGAAATGAAGCGACTTAGGGCCGTGATTCTCCCGAGGAGTCTCTGTATGTCTTTGATGGACGAAGGTGTCTTAGAATTCAGCAGAGCTTTGATTTTGGTCGGGTTTGCATCAATGCCACGTTTGGATACCATGAACCCAAGAAATTTTCTTGCAGTTACTCCGAAAACACACTTGTCCGGGTTCAATCGAAGTCCGTACTTCCGGATCTGACCGAATACTTCTCCGATATCCCGGATCATGTCATTCTCCTCTTTGCTTTTTACGATGATGTCATCGACGTAAACTTCTAGAATCCTTCCTATTTGGCTGGAGAAGACTTTATCCATCAACCTCGGGTAAGTTGCTCCGACATTTTTAAGCCCAAAAGGCATCTTGATGTAGCAATGTGTACTGAAGTCACTTATGAAGGAAGTCTTCTCTTCATCTACTGGATTCATCCGGATCTGGTGGTATCCACTGTAGGCATTGAGGAAGCTAAGTCGTGCATGACCGACAGTGGAATCCACGAGTCTATTGAATGGGGGTGTGGGATACGAATCCTTCGGACAAGCGTCATTCACATTTGTGAAATCAATGCACTTGCGTCGGGATTGCTCAACCATTTGTGAAATCAATGCACTTTTGTGAAATCAATGCACAAGCGTCCCTGTCTTCCCGAGATGCTACTACAGGATTGCTCAACCATTCGGGGTAAAATACTTCTCTTATGACCCCAGCGTCGAGAATCTTCAAGATTTGTTCTTTGGTGAAAACTCTTTTGAATGGTGCATTATTTCTCTTCTTCTGCCTTACGGGTCTAGCGTACGGGTTGACGTGTAGACTGTGTTGGATTACTTTTGGATCGATCCCGGGTATATCACTTGGAGAGTAGGCGAAAAGATCTTTATTCATTTGAAGGAGATTTACAAGTTTTGTCTTACTACCGTCGGACATATCTTTGGCAATTCTGGTAGTTTGGTCTCCTTCTAGAACTACTTCTTCGGTCGTCGTTATCTCTTCCTCTGTTAGTATATTTGACGCACCAAGATCATTTGATATTACACTTAAGCTTATGATGCTAAGTGGGAGCTCCGAATTAGCTATATGTAGCTAACTCGTCAGCTCAAGTTAGCTAGAAGTAGCTAACACCAACTCATGTTAGCTCGTGAGAGCTCAAATGTGTGTGGTGTGATCATTTGGAACATCTTTGGGATGTTTCATATTGATTCACAAGTTATTACTTCCATTTGCATTTTTTGGACAAAATAAAGGGTATTTTGGTAAAAGGGGCATCCTAGGTGCATGGTGCATGCACCTTACTACATGGGATACTTCCTAGGTGGTTACATATGAGTAGCTACACCTAGAAAGGCTGTTTTAGGCGAAGAGGTGCCTCTAAGGAGGCACCTATTCGCCAAAATGGAAGTTGGAGGAGGTTACCATGAACCTTCCCTCCTTTTGTGACCAAGAGGTGTTGGTTATCACCCTTGGCCGAAAGTACATGTATTTTCGGCCAAAGGGGTGTCCTAACCACTTCCTCCTCATCCCCCTTTGAGCAGCCCGGCCTCGGGCCCTTCTGAGCCAAAGACATGACATCCTTTGCCTCCCCTGGCTCACGTAAATCGAGGCCTACCCTTCGTGTGTTTCGAAAGTGACCATGAGGTACTTCACCTCACTTCTCATGTGGATCGCCTCTTGAGTTTCTCTCCTGATGATCGCATTATAGGCCGAACGGACGTCGATGACCTGCCATTCGACCATTAATGTCGTATACCGGGATTGCCCTTCGGGCCCGGTTCCTATGAACATGGTTGGGAGCTCAATGCACCCGAGTATTGGTAGCTCTTCCGGGCCTACTACGTAAGTCGCGGTCCTGACTGGATTCAGCCTGCTTGACTTCAACTTCAGTCCTTCATAAGCTTTGGCGAACAACACATCAACGTTCGAGCCGTCATCACAAAAGACCCTTCTAACATCAATGGTTCCAATCCGGAGAGTGATGATGAGTGGGTCATAATGCGGGAATTGTACTTCAGTTAAGTCCGCACGTTTCACATTCGAGGCTTGGTTTCCGAAACTTAGAGAAGCTATTTCCCTTGCCTTCCTTTTCCTCGCATTTGATCCCATGGTGGTTCAGTATTAAGTACTACGGTAGCTTGAGGAGGGGATTTCCTTCCCTTATTCTTCTTATCCGGACCTCGAGCATCCCCTTCGACCTTCCCCTTCCCTCGGGGAGCCCCTTCGTCTGAAGATATATTCAAGTACTCCCTTAGGGAACCCTTCTTGATAAGGTGCTCAATATACCTTTTCAACTGGTAACATTGTTCGGTATCATGTCCAGTATCCTTGTGGAACTAGCAGTACTTGGAAGAATTGTGTTTTACTTCCTCCGGCATGGTCCTAGGCCATCTGATGGTTCCGCTTCCTTGCCTCTGTAGTGCTGCGAGGATGCTGGTTCGGGTGGAGTTTAGTGGCATGAAATTTGTGCTCCTCTCAAAGGGTTTCTTCTGGCCCCCCAGTTCCCTGAGTGCCTCATGACTGTAGGTTTCGGGTTATCTCTCCTTTTCTCTTTGTTGTCTCTGTTCTCCTGCTTCCCTTCCCTTTGGGACAGCAACTCCTGTGTGATCATGTGTTCCTGGGTGACCGCGTACATTTCTTCGACGTCGGTGAAGTTCTTTCGGGATAATTCATAACCCAACCTAGAGTGTGGGAGGAACGCCTTTGTGAATGCCATGATTCAGATGTTATCCGTCAGGACTGATGCGTGGACTGCTTCCCTATTGAATCGCTCAACAAATTCCCGGATGCCGTCATTCAGTCTCTATTTAATATTAAACATCTGGTTGGCCCTCTTGGCCGATCTCTTTCACCCGATGAAGTGGGTGGTGAATTTGGCTGCCAGGTCCCCGATTGATGAGGACATCATCCTGGATCAATCCAACCGACCAAACAAGGAACAAGGAGGTATCCAAGCTCAAGCTCGCCAGCCTCCTAATCCTTTTGAAAGCCTTGGCGGACCCATGACAAGGTCCCGGTTGAGACAAGTTCAAGCGAGCCTCAACGCTTTCATGAGGCTCATAGTGCCGGACGAACAAGAGGAAGCTCGAGAAAGGATCTTACAGCTTCGCCAACTCGACATCAGCTTGAAGGAAGAACATGCGAAGCCCTTTGGAGCCTTGAACCTGAGTACACTCGGAGGAGGCAGCGGTGAAGCCCACATGCAAACATTCCAAACACGGGCGAAGTCCCTAGGCGAAGTTACCAATGCGAAGTCTCTCGGCAAGGCCCCTGCGTGAGAATTCCAGATGCTGGCGAAGCCCCAGGGTGAAGCCATCCTTGCAAAGCTGCCAAAAACAGGTGAAGTCCCAAAGAGAAACCGTTCCTGCGAAGCCCCGATGAAGGCCAAATCCACAAGCGAAGTCGCCCCTGCAAAGCCTTACTCCTCAATCTGTTCAGCTACTTAAGCCCCGAGAAGACCCTTTTCCTTTTGTGAAGACGCTCGGGAAGACAAATGTCAGCTTTACGTGAAAAGGACATAAGATTACTTTTAGGATAACTTTTACCTTTTCTTCTTTTTGGGAACTTTTGGGCTGACATGCATGCAAAAGTATTTTATGCTTTTGGCATGCATGCAGGGATGGAGGCGCCGTTTTTCCTTCTTTCACACAACCCCTCCCTCTCCATTTAAGATAGCTTCACAGACATTTTGAAGATAACTTTTGAATATCAGAAATTATCTCTCATTGTGAGAGTGTTGGTACAACTTTGAACTCTTCCTTTCATCTCCATCATCCCCTTGATTTCCATTGAGATGGATTCAAGTTTGACATCTAGTGTTGCTCTTCATTTGAGAAATGAGGTGCTAGATCCCTCACTCCTAGGCAATTAACCTTTCCATTGCTCTCAATTTAAGGATTGAGGTGGTTAGGAGCCGACTCGGTTGCGTTCTTATTATGTTATCTTCAACAAGCTAGATCCGCCGAAGGTGAACGGTCCATCTCCTAGGAGTGGATTCGTATTAAACGCCATAACTCAGATGTTATCCGTCAGATCCGATGCGTGTACCGCTTCCCTGTTAAACTGCTCAACGAATTCCCGAATGCCCTCATTCGGTCTCTGCTTGATGTCGAATATCTGGATTGCCCTCTTGGTTGATCTTTTGCACCCAATGAAATTAGTGGTGAACTTGCTGGCCAGGTCCCCGAACGTGTTTATACATTCTGGAAGGAGAGAATTGTACCAAGCAGAGGCCGGACCTCCCAGCGCGACTTCGAAACACTTGCATAGGGTTGCTTCGTTGGCACCTTTCAGCTCCATTGCTCTTTTCTACTTTCGTATGAAAGCATCCGGATCTCCCGTACCGCTGTAGATTTCAGTTGGTGGGGCAAATTGAATGTCCAGGGCATCTGGCTATCCTGGATTCGTCTGGTAAATGGTCCATCGTCCAAACTGCATCATACTTGGTTTCTGGCCTGCTCGAATTTCTCACGACCTGCTCCAGACGGTGTAGCATTTGCCGTATAACTTCATCCCGGAGTCCCTAACTGTCAATCTCTCGGGTCTTGGGGATCGCACTCTCTGACTATCTTTGGGAGACCTGGACCTTTGCCGGCTCTGTCGGCCCAGAGTGTTGCTTTGTTGTGAACGTTGTTCGTTTCACAGCCTCCGGGATCGTTCAGGCTGATTGTGAGGGTTGCTACGTTCTTCCCGAAGCACAACCCGGACTGCCTGAACCAGCTCCGGGTCTAGTTGTCGGCTGTCGCTCCGATGGAGGCTGGAAGTTGGCCGTAAGGAAGTCACTCCATGAGTCGTGTCTTCAGAAGAGCTCTAATAGCTGGGATCGGCCGTTCGGCCGTCAGTCAAGCCACCTCCTTCCAACATGGATGTGTGGGGCCGTGAATGGTCCTCAAGCCCCGCTGAAGGAACTTGGGTATTTGGGTCATCACGTTTCCCACAGACGGCGTCATTTGGTGGCGTATCCGTTTGGGCTGCCGCCACGTGTCTGCGAAGTTGACGAGTGTTGACGTTACTAGATGCCATGAGAATTTGTGCAATATGCGTTTAACTCGGAATTGGTGGTTGAGTATATTCTGTTTTTGTTCTTTTGAATGAAAGTGGTTGAAAAAGAGAGATCCTTTTAACTCCCGCCATAAATGTCTTATATAGTCCATAGTTATGGTGGCAAAATCGTAATATTTCAATATGGCATTAGTGGACACGTGTTTTGATACCTTCGGGAGTATCTGTCCGGGAATATCTCATGGTACGTTCAGGTTAGTTCTTTAATAGGTCCGGGGATGTCATTGTCTTGTTCTATTATTATTTGGATTTTTAATGGGGGCCTTTTCTTGGGCTACTGACTGGGCTTTTTACTAGACTTTTTTGGTTGATTGGGCCTGGCGGCCATCATTCCTGTTTATGAAAACTTGTAAAAATATTTTTTTTTAAAACGTTATTTCAAAATTTTGGAATAACGTTGCAAAATTATATATTGTACAGAGTTTTCATGGATTGTCCAAGTTGGACAGTTTGTTAAAGTTTACTATCGGTGTATTAAACGTTTATGGTTGTGCATGTAAAACTGATCGGATTACATAAATTTTGGTTGCATTGCTTAGTATTGTTCCACGTTATACCTGTTCTGGGAGTTATATTCCAGAAAAATGGTATAGTGTGGAACTAAGGCGAAAACTAAGGCGAAATGCTGCCGAAATTTATGTAATTACAGTTTTACATACACAACCATAAAAGTTTTTTCACTAATGGTACTTTTATGAATAGGATAGGACCCATGCTCCCTGGATTAGGAAAAAATGATATAAATATTTATATATGAATGTGTGCAGTATTTAAGAGCTTTTGTGTTTGTTTTTTTTAATATATAATTAATTATCATGTTTGTTATTGTTTTTATTGATGAATGATCATAGGAAATGCCATAAATGAGCGAAGGATGTGATTGGATGTATCAGCGCTTTGAAGATGAGACTCGCTATACAAGTGAAAGATTTTTTACCGGGGTTCAAGAATTCTTCGATTATGCTTTTTTTGTTGCTAAATCAAATGGAGAAGAATTGGTGAAATGCCCGTGTAAAAAGTGTAAAAATAGATACTATTATGATCGAATTACAATTGACAATCATTTACTATTAGACGGATTTAAACCTAATTATCATATGTGGGATTGTCATAGTGAACGACCTGAGATCAATCTATGTGTTTATCGAGGTTATTGATTTGATGAACTAACGTAACATCATCAAATCTTGCAAGTACGAGTACTGCACTTAATTCTTCTGACGGTAGCCAAGAACGGCCGGCTTGTGAAGAAATGATTCGTGATGCTTTTGGGTTTCATGAGCACTATAATAATTTTGAAGATGATCAGAATAATGACGATGAGGATGTTGCAGAGCCCGAAGTGCCAAACGAAAGGGCACAACAGTTTTTCCAACTGTTGCGTGATGCGTCAAAACCTTTATATGAAGGTTGTGGTGATAGGTGCACCAAATTATCGGTGTTATCCAAGTTGTTGAGTATGAAAAGTCAACACAACGTATCAGAAGGCTTTTTCTCTGAGATGATCGGATATATCAATGAAATATTACCCGGAGGAAACTCGTTGCCAACGAGCATGTGTAGTACAAAAGGTATGTTAAAGGAGTTGGGGTTACCGTATAGAAAAATTCACGATCGCGAGAATAATTGTATGTTGTTCTACGATAGATTCAACAAGTTATTAAATTGTAGGGTGTGTGGAGCGGATATGTATGAAGGGTGTGATCCAGGTAAGAAACCGAAACCTAAAAAGGTTTTATGATATTTACCAATCACTGAGCGGCTACAACGGCTTTACCAGTCGTCTAAAACCGCATAATTCATGACAAATCATATTAGAGCAGTGATGTTAATAGTTTTCAATTAAAGCATGGACGGAAAATCAGTTGGTGGGGTTGTCATAGGAGATTTTTACCACGCCGGCATGCTCTCCGTAACAATACTGAAACTTGGGGAGAATTGACCGGAGACATCCATGTGTGTATAAGTCAGGTCACGAGATCATAAGGGATCTTAATAGAACTGTATTCCCAAAGATTCGAACACCGTGGGACAAAATGAGGTTTGATAAGTTTGGTGATGAGCACAATTAGGTAAAGAAATCAATTTTCTGGGAGTTGCCGTATTGGGCAGACTTGAAAGTCGACATTGTCTGGATGTTATGCATATTGAAAAAAATTGTTTTGATAACATTTTCTACACAGTTTTGAACATGAAAGGGAAAACGAAGGATAATGCACAGTCGAGATGCGATTTGCAGGAGTTAAATATCCGTGATGAACTGCATTTGAGCATTGGACATAATGGGAAACCATTTCAACCGAAGGCGTTATACACGTTAAATGATGATCAGATTGCGATGATTTGCAATTGGTTGAAGCATATCGTTATATTTCCCGATGGGTATGCATCTAACATTGGCAGGTGTGTGTTCATGCAAAAGATCTTTGACTAAATTTCAAATTCTGAAAAATATTAGGGCTAAATTGCAAATTTGAAAGATATTTGGGCTGAATTACAAATTTTTGCCGAATTATAATGGGCCCTGCTGGGTCCACAATATTCAGACACATATTAAATATGGGGGGAAACAAAAAGTTTGAAATTGGAAGTTTGCTAGGCTTCACTGCGGCCTCACCACGGAAGGGCAACAGTGAGGCTCTTGGGCTGGGCCTTACTACGGCAGTTCGCGCAGTGAGGCCCAAGTCTAGGAGCATCACTGTGGCTACTACCTCAGTAAGGCCGCAATGAGGCTCCTTAAACTGCAAGTCCGTCTGCCTCCTCCCCATTTTTCCTCCCAATCGTCGCCTCTCTCCCTCTCCCTCCCTCTCTGTCGCCTCTCTCCCTCACCCTCTCTCTCCGTCGCTGCCGCAACCGACGACTCCCTACCTCTCCATCATCGCCGCCGCAACCGACGCCTCCCTCACTGCAACAGGTAAGTTTTTGTTCCAAATTTTTTGGTTTGTTTTTGATTTTTTAAGATGTTTATGAGTTTTTAGGATGTTTTTGAGTTTTTAGGATGTTTATGGATTGGTTGGATGTTTATTGATTTGTTGGAATTAGTTGAAATGTGTTGTGAAAATTTTAGAATATTTGATGAAATTTTGTTGTGAATATTTGATGAATATGAAATGTGTTGTGGATATTTGTTCTGAATTTTAGATTTTTTAAAAAAGTTTGGAATTTTTGGGAATATTTAAAAAGTTTGGGGTGCACTTTCAATTTTAAAATGAAAATTTTAACAAAATGCATGTTTTGGGCTACCATTGCAAAATTTTCAAAACTTCATGGCTTAATTGCTATTTTCAAAAACTTTTTGGATTAACTGACATTTTTTGAATGTTTCGAGGTATGGCGAATACACCATCCAGTAGTGGTGAGCGCCAGGATCAGTCAGGGCCGGGTTCACGTGGGAGATCATTCTCTCGCGCTAGGTGAGGTGGCGGCTTTCACACCTTGAGCCATCGCGCACCGTCGCAGACACCGGAGACTACTGATTCGGTGGATCAGCAACTGCCTCCTCATGATGCCGATGCACCACCTGCCCAGCGCCGACATACAACAGCACCTCCCGCGCCTCCTCTTCCACCTTCTGAGAGGGGTCCTCATGGTAGATTGGTCGCTCATATCGGACAGTAAGTCTTTTAAGTTTGCATAAATTTATTAATTTTGATATTTTATTTCTGCATATGATTATAAAGTAATTATCATATTTCAATTCTTATGTAGTTTGAAGCAACAAACATCGGGGGTGCCAAAAGCGATCGGTGTAATCGTTGCAAGCAAGTTCAAAGGCTTCCCGCCTACATACACCAACCTCCCAGTGGATGAGCAAGCCGACTATGCCAATCAATTCTAATTATTTCACTATTTCTATATACTTTTTTTAAACTAATTCTACAGATTTTAACGTTTTCATGTTTTATGGAACAAATCGAATATTCATGGATGGAGCACAAATTTCTGGAAAAGCTCCATTCCCGATTTGCGGAATTCTACCGAAACACCCAAGACAACATCTGGGATTGGGCCCAGAAAAGACGTCCATTGGATCGTCAAACTCCAAACTACATGGAATGACTCGACATGTCTTCGCAGAGGATGGACCCTGCAAAGTGGAAGCTGCTACTAGAGCATTACTGCAGTGAAGAGTTCAAGGTGAACTCCATCCGGAACAAGAAAAATGCCAAGAGTGAAAAACGCCAAAAATTCAAGTCGCATGGCAACAAGTCAAAGGCGACTATTTATGAAGAAATGGTAATTTTTTAAAAATATTTATGTATAATTATGTATGTATAAGTGATATTTTTGAATACCTGGACCAGTTTGGGGAGGACTGGTTGGACAAGGAAAATGCGGGTTTGGTAAGTTTAAGTAGTTTCTCAATCATTTATATATTTAAATTATTCAATTTGTTATTCATTAACATAAATTTCTTCATCTTAACTAGGAGGAGTACAATAAACGCTTGATTGAGAAGTATGGGGAGGACGGGCCGTTCCCCGATATCGATGAGGACATCTACAAGGATGTCATGTGCCCGCCCACGCGAGAGCGATGGGTCGGTGTCCCACCCCAGCTTTCTCAGCCCGAACTGTTCGAGCAACCTCGATCGTCACATGTAATAAAATTGAACTTATATCAATTCCGTACCTTTACAGTACTTCGGCAATCAACTATTAATATATAAAGCAGGATGATATTCAAACAAGTTTTGAAAAAAAGGGCATTCTCGCACCACAGGAAGCCAAGTCAGTGCCATGTCAAATTGAGTTTTTTTCTTCATCCATGATCGTTTCCATATTATGTTTTGACGTTATGCAAATAATTAATAATTTCAACTCTTTATTCTGAAAATCAATTAACGCCATGTCAGGACCATAATTTATGCTTTGACAATCCCATGAATTGTGGTAAAATCTAATATAAACAGAGCAGTTACCCAAAAGTTTATCATCACACACAAAAAAATTACAAATTCTGAATCATTTTCATGCCATGTCGAACTCCAAAAACGTCAGCTCTATGTCACAACCAGAAGTTATTGTCATCGACGATTCTGGCTCAGACAGTGGCGATACTGATGATATAGATGATCTTATTCATCATGATCACTCACACATCGCTGACATGGATGATTTACTATTTGAGAGGCGCCTGATGACGCACAGTCTCAGTTATTTGGATCGGCGGAATAAAGAACTGAAGGAACAAGTCTTTGATCTGCAACAGACTGTAAGATGTTAGCTTTCCTTGCATTTTGTTTTAATTAAGTTGATCAACAAATAACTGATATAATTCCGTTCACAGATTATCAACTTGTGTGACAATGGTCCGGAGATTCTACATTTAAGCCATGGTTTGGGTGGTGAATTCAAAACCATAAACAATGGCAGGCTGTAGCTCACATGGGGAAAATGCATGCTGTATTGAAAAGGATAAGCATATGGAAGGTCAGTTGAGGATCCAAGACTACCTGGAAGCAGAGAATTATCAACTTCAAATGAAGATTCACCATTTGGAGGAAGAGCTGCAAGCATTACATGGAGAAATCACACGTTTATCAGAATCGGTATGCAATAATTGTTGCTTTTTACATATTATAATTAGTGAAATTAACGATATTCAATCACGTCTTGTAGATTATAGACAGAGATTCTATAATCGCTGATATGGAGACGTCCAAGACCCTTCTAGACCTTCTGGAAGCCAAGGTTGCCCAAGTGGTGAACGTGCTTTTGATTTATTCGAACGGTGGCATAGACGTTAACAATATTTTGGCATTTGAATTATGATGTCTTCTTCCTGTTATGTGTTATTTTGGTTGTTTGTTGATCAAGTAGGTCCTTTTGTTTAATCATCAATAAAAGTGGATGTTAATCAGAGCTTATGTTATTACGTTGTTTGTTTGTCTTTTTTTTGACTAATACATTGAAACAACTGCTTTGAGGATTATATCAATAATTAGTAACAGTGAATTATTGGTCATACACAGTGTGTATGACTGTATGTGTTCGTAAAAGAACTTTTTTTCGCAGCCGTAAAAATAACATTGAGAGCTGCAAGCATATTGTCCTTATTGTAGTTTTAAAGAATAATAATAATAATAATAATAATCATAATAATTATTCACAACCATGAATTTAAAAAAAATAAAAAATATGATTTTATTGTGACAAGAAATTAAAACAGGATCCCAGTGGGATAAAAAGTTATATGACTATGTTTATAGTATAGGCGTACATAATTGCACGTTTGCTTATTTCATATGGTTGAATCATGTATAAAATTATAAAAAACAACAACAGAAGAATTAAGTTCACAATTTAAAAAAATATAGGTGTACTAATACGTAAAAGTATTTTTAAGAATGATATTTTTTATTAATCTATAATACGTGAGGAATAAAATATACATGTAAAATTGACCTTTTTAATGAAACGGTTTGTCACCTTAGTTTATGCGTATAAATTCATATTTGGCAAGTCATTACACTCCATTCATTATGACCAAAAGTCTATTTTAATTTTGTTAACTTACGCGTAACTGAGAGAGTATGGAAATTTGGATTAATAATTCCTAAATCAGGGCACTCTTTATTAATTCTGAAATCAATGTCCATTTACCTTCGATATTGCAATTTCTTGTGATTACTAATAAATGATATCATTTATTACTGTTGAAATATCTATATATACATATAAAGGGTTCTACACATCCAAAATGGAGAAGCAAGAGCCATATTCTCCAAATTATTTTTGCTCTAACTCCAACAGCTTCTACATTTTGGAGAAGCTTGCATTTATTACAACAATAAAATATTCTACATATTTGACTAATAATTAATGAATTAATATTTTTTATTTGAAACTGATTTTTGTATCCAATTAAATGTTGAGTTCACACCAATAAGTGACTATTTATGTTGGAAAAGCAAATTTGGAGAAAGCTTTAAATTTTGGAGAATGCTCCAAATTTGGGGAAGGCTACCCATTTTTCCTTCTCCTTCCCCATTTTGGAGAATGAGATGGAGAATCTGTTATCAAATTTCTCCAGCATTCCCATAAAATGGAAGCATGTTGGAGAGTTGGTTCTTAAAAACACGTTCTACTTCTTATACCACAAGTCTGCAAGATTCTGAAAACTCAGCGAAAAAACCTATTCCAAGGTTTGTCATTTACACAGTAATTTTGAAACTTATTTTCAATCTACCAATTTATTTATAAACTACTTATATTGCATTTAGATACGTTGGTGACTGGTGAGATCGTTCAACATCATCATCAAAGGTTGTTGGCATTTTTACCCAGGTATTATTTCAATTAATGTACACATGCCTTTTCGTATAATTTGGCTATATAAGAGGTACGTTATTGTTGTGTAAGTTAAATGCATGTTTTTAGAACTTAATTTAAATGATTTCTAATTAAGCTATGTGATTTTCATACCCAATAATTATTTATCGACTAAAGTCGAACCCATTAGATTGAACAAAAGTAAATTACCTAAGCAATAACAATGTAATACTGAGACCCTTATATAATGTAACCAATTTACATATTTTTACTAATTTAAATTAAAATTACACGAAAAACCATGAACAACTTCTGTTTCTAATATCCTCATCATTTTCAAGTTATAACAACATTTCATCAATATGAAAATTTTACGTCATCTAAACATGTATTATATGACTTCACCATGTCCAATGTACAATAAACTCAGATCCCGTTAAAAAATAAATTGTCGCAATTTAATTATTTAAGGAAATTTTTATATTAAATCCATGAACACCCTTTTTTAAACAATTATATTATATGTATCTTTTAAACCCATTACTACTTTTAAGCCCATTTTATACTTTAACACCCGTATATATCTCAACTTTTTTTAAGCCCATTATATGTATTTTAGGCCCACTCTATATAGTAGCCGAATATATCTTTTGAGCCCAATAAATATTTTATATTTGTTATATTCTTTAACTCCGTTTTATATTTCCATCCACAAATACTCAATGTACCCTAAACACAAATCTCATTTAAAACTACTCTCTTTGTCCCATCAAATATAGAACATTTGACTTTGCACGGAGATTAAGAAAAGTGGTTGACTAATGAGTAATAAGGTAAAGTAGGTATATAAAACAAAAACAACTTTTTAAAATGGGGAGGAAGATGGAGGATATTAAGGTAAAATTGATGTAAAAGAGAGACTTTTTAGAAAATGTTGAAGTTTTGCTGGAACAGCAAAAAAAAAAAAATTATGAATATTTGTTGGGACGGAGGAAGTAAATTGTGACAATTTCATTATTTTCACGAATGATTTTATTAGATCCATTAACAACCGATTTTAAAACCATTTTATTATTAAAACCCAATATATACTTTAAGCCCATTAGTACTTTCAGGCCCACTTTATACTTTAAGACCAGTATTTATCTCAAATTCTTTGAAGTCCACTATAAGTATTTTAGTCCTATTCTTTACTGTAAGCCGGATATATTATTTTGAGTCCAATAAATTTTTTAAGTCTCTTTTATTTTTCAAGTCCGTTTTATATTTCCATCTACACATAGGTTGTGTTCTTTGCTGCAAAAAAAGAAAAACAGCAACAAATAACACATATTTAAATCTGAATGGAGAGAGACAGAGAGTAATTCGAGAGGAAAAATTTAAATTGACGAAAGTTAATTATGTAAGCAGATGGAAAGAGACATGTACGAAGACCTCTTTTTATAACCATTTTATTACAAATACCCAATGTACACTTTAAGCCCATTAGATTTTTTAACCCACGTAATACTGTAAGAGCGATACATATCTCAAATTTCCTCAGGTCCATTAAAAGTATTTTAGGCAAAATCTATACTGTAAGCCGATTTTATTTTATTTTTTTGCCGAATTAAAATTTTAACATATTTTATTTTTTTAGGCACGATAGGACGTTTGTGTTGTTTGATAAGGTTGCGTCTCAATTTATTGGATGTAATGCGGCTACGCTGTCCCGACTTCCGTCAGATGTAAGTATACTTCAATTATATTGATAGTTGATATGTTATTACATTTATTTCGTATTTCGTTTTGTCTTACTCATTTCCGTAAAATGTAGGTTGAAATTTGTCGTAGAGTGAACGCACCAGTATCAATGGATCTTGTGTGGGATGTGGAAATTACTAATTTCAATTTTGAAAATAAATTATCTGGTTTGACCGTTAAGAAAGTTACTGGCGTTGACTACACAAATGAATCTCGAGAACTGCTTGCATCAAATAAAAATGTAAGTAGTTGTTTGTACAGTTATTTGTTTCCAATAGAATTTATGATTGTTTCATTGTTTTTGCAAATATTTATTTTTTATTGACACATAAATCAGATCCAAGTTTGTGTTGCATCGACAACTCATGTTGGTAAGCGAGGGCACAATGCCGCCGATACTCATTTAAGTGGACCACCATTGAAACGGTTAGTGCATTTGTAATTTATGTTGTTTAAATTATTACTTATCTTGCTCGCTTAGTTAGCAAACTTGTAGTTACATGCTCAACTGCTCATCTTATAATACTTAACTAAGGCACACAAAACAGGTTTTCACAGGAAAGTTCATCCGATTCTCCCCAATCGGAACTGGTTGAGACACAGTCGAGTATTATAACTGATCATGGAACGGGCAGGTTAGATAATGAACAACAGAGGTTAGATAATTATGAATATGATCTTAAATTTATAAGAAGCTCACTATTATTTTTATCATGTTAGGGCAGTCATTGAAGACCATCCAAACACGAGACTTAAGCTTTAATTCAATTTGGTTATCTATACGGTATGAAATTTTTTTTGTTAAAACATCTATTGCATATTTGGATTCTTGTCATTTTAATGTTAACTATTTAAGATGACTTTTAGATTTATTGATGTTGCAAGGTTAGTTTGCTTGGTTCCATGTCAAGTTGCAAAAGTCGCATTAAACAAATGTTACCAAAGACCCAAATATTCAGATTTTAATAAATCTAATTCTAAATAATGACAACCCAGGGCGAAGACTGGTATTGCGGCTAGTTCATCATTATAAGCATAACCTTTTCAAAATGAAAATTTGATTTCAGTGCGAGATCGACCTGGAGGAGCAGCATCGGAGGGACATGGATGAGATCCGTGACCTGAGATGCAGGGTCGCCACTCTCGAGGACCAAGGTGCTCGTGCGCATGAGGTTGAAGCTTGAGTGGAAGCCCGGGTGAACGAGCTGACGCGTTCCACGGAAGCGGCTATCAGCATGCAGCATGTGGTCGGCATTACGTAGGGGGGACATGTCCGACTTTCCGACGTGCCACCGACTTTGGTCGCTGGATCATCCCAGCCTTCCCCCCTCGGATCACCCCACGTCACGAGCATCCTCCGAGGCTGCCTTATCCTCCAAATCTCGACCTTACCCTCAACTCCGCCCAAGATGATTATCAGCATGGTGCCACCACAGACTTCGGAGCAGTAGATCCCGCAGCCCACACGGCTTGCGACCACAGCGCCACCGTTCAACTTCTTGGACCTGTTCGGGATGGATGATCATGAATTCGATGCTTTTATTAACAATAATAATCCTCCGAACAATTAGAATTAATGTAAACATTTTTAGGATGTAATTTGTTAATTATCTTAAATATATATTCCATTTACATTTATTTAAATTAATAATTACTTTCTTACTTAACATTATTATTAAGTTTATATTTACTAATTTAAATAATAGTTAGTAATTATTTATACGATTTTATAAAATAATAGTATTACTGCGGCACAGATGCAGTACAGGCCGCAGTACATAATGGCGGCGTTGTTAGATGTCTGATAGTGGCTGCCAGACGTACTGCGGCCGTTTTTACCACAGCGTTCACTGCGTTAGATGTCTCATAGCAGTGCGTTTGAAACTGCGACCGTTTTTACCACAGCGTTCACTGCGGCCCTCGTCGCAGTGAGTACCACAGCCCAACTGTGTTAAGGGCCGCAGTGAGGGCCCTCATCTCCACGTAGTGTTTGTCGTTTCAAGGTTAAATGTTTGACTCAATTTTTAACAAAGATAAACATTGAAAAAAAATTCATAAAAAAAATATTTATAAAATTTATATTTCAAAGATAAACATGTGAAAATTTTGATTTCCAATATAAAAACTTATAGATTAATTACTGTGAAACTGTCAAAACAAATGTTGCAATCTTTTTGTGGACCGAGGGAGTATATGTTATTAGTTTAACCTAAACAAAAAGAAATTCCATTTTCAACTCATTTATATTTATGTTTACAACTGTAAATATTATTTTCTACCTATTGGAAATATCCATAAAAAATCAATTATTAATCTGTTAAATTAAATTAAAAAATTGTAAGAAAATCATCTTCTACTTGTTAATATATATTTTATTTGTTGGTAACATAATGCTAATTATCTAGTTTAAGAAACAATTTTATATATTAGATAGTGTTAAGTTTATAATTTTTTAGAATCATATTCGATATTTTCATAATTGAAAAAATATAGTAAAATCTGTCAGTGCTTTAATTTTAAATAGTGTAAGTTAATTTGTCATTTTAACTTTGTATTGTATTGGAATTTGTTATCTTTATAAAAAATTAATAGTTGTGATTTCTCTAATTAATTTCTTCATTAATTCCAATGACATTGGATAGATAAATAATTTTTAAACTCCAAATTATTTTTCTCTCGCATTACATTTTACCTTAGAAATTTTAGCATGAAAATTGTGATATTTTTGTGAAAACATTCAGCGTTATTTATTTTCAATTAATTAGTAAAATATATAATTTCCTTATAGTAGTAAATAATTTTTAATTTATTATATGTTTTTTAATTACCATTTAGTTATGTAAAACACTTCTACCTTTTAATTATATATCTGGTTAAGAAATCTATTAGTTGGATACAAATGGAAGTTTATAGATGATATTGTATTTTTGTAGAAATACTAAAAGCTAAAGAATTGATTAACTCAAAATTTTTTGTAAAGTTAAAGGATTAATAGATGGATATGGAGTTAAACTTAAGGGGCTAACGTAACTTACTTCATTTTATAAAGTTAAAGGACTAAATCATATAGAGTCAAAGTTGAAGGACAAACTCGTATGAGTTGACAAAGTAGAGGGACCAATCATGCATTAGGCCTTAAATTTAGCACCATAAATAAGTCATAGAATCAATTAATTACATCAATTTTTAGACTTAAATAAGCATCTAAAACTAAAATGATGAACAGATAAACCGCCATGTTTTTAGAGTAACGTATTACACCAACAATTGCCAATAAGTGGGAATTATATTATATTATACATAAATACATTTGTAGGGCTTTACTATTTATAGTGGGGTTGTTTTAATTATTTTTTTGCATCCTATATTATATATTTCTAATTTAACCTCAAATTATATTATACATTATATTATATTTTACATATGTACATTTGTATTATACATATATACATTGTAGGGTTTACTATTCATAGTGGGGTTTTTGTAGGGGGTAATGGTTTATCTTAAAATTATGTGCTCCCAACTTCTGATTTTGATTTTTTTTGGCATTCTATATGATCTATTTTCAATTTAACCTCGAATTTCTCATTTGACATTTTTTGTATCAATTTTGTACCTAAACATATTTTTACATGTTTTATTTTCTTCTTTCCATGACTTTCCCCGAAGTTTTATTAGGGTGTTTCAAACATCACACTTTTTAGGAGAATTTTTAATTTCTCGCCACTTCTTTTTTGCGGATGAATTCTCAAGTTTTTCACGAAACAAAATCGGACCTCGCGTGATTTCGCGAGGAGTGAATTCGGCAAATTCATCGTGAATTTGCCAACACCCTCACTTCAACCAAACAGGATTTGACGCTAACCTCCACCACGATCTGAGATCTGCTTGGCTGTCACTATCGTCAAGCGGACGACATAACTGTTCCGCCAAACACCCGATTCAGGCGAATCGACAACCGAGGCTTGCAGGATTCGACTCGTCGGAGGTCTGGGAATGGCGTGGCGGATCGAGTGTGGCTGATTGCTGCCTCAAATGACCGATTTTCCGCAGGTCAGGTTCGTGGGTCTACCTTCGATTCTTGCCTGCCTATCGTCGTTCGACGATTTTGAAATCAGTTCAGGGCTTCACTCGCCGGCCTGAACTCGCCAGAAGTCGTAGAATGGCGTGACGATTTTGAAACATGTTCAGACCTCATCTATTGGCTCTGATTTCGCTTCTCACTGGTGAAACAAAGCTCTCCTTTATTTTGGTTCAGATGATGTTTATGTTGCATAAGACGACGCCCCGATAGAGTTGCTGGAAACGGCGAGGCTGAGAGATCGAGGGGCTGTGAGTTTTGGTAATTCACGGTGAACGTGAGTGATTTCTCACCCTCCTCATGCGTTCTTCGAGCGAGAGCGAGAAACGCAGAGCCTCCGAAGTTCGCACAGATGCGCTGAGTGAGGGAGAGACGATCCCAAGCTTCGAGCAGAGACGCAAACGCACAGCTCTGAAAATCGGCGCCATCTCTCCCATCTGACATCCCCTCCGCCGCATCCCGGAGACGCTCCGACACCATCTTCTGAAATCGCCAATTCACAGAAGAGCAGCTTCGATTTCACGTTCAACGTGAGTGATTCTCACCCTCTCTGAGCCCTTCTTCGAGCGAGAAACGCAGAGCTCTCAAACGCACAGATCCGATCGGAGCGAGAGACGATCCCATCTTCGAGCAGACGCACAGCTCTGAAAATAGGCACCATCTCTCCCATCTCACCTCTCCTCTACCGCATCCTGGAGACGCTCCGACACCATCTTCCGAAATCGCCAATTCACAGAGGTATTTCGTGTAGTTGTGTATGGTTGAGTACTGCTCTTCTACTCGTAAACCATACGAATTAGAGGTTGAGTATGGTGATTTGGCTCAGTCAATTGCCATGGTTATTAAAGACTAGGCTGGTTGTCTCTGTTGAAAATGCTCTTCTTTTTCGTGTAGTTCTGTTTATAGGGTAGGATGGGGAATGAGCAGGACGAATTTTATTATCTAAATTGGAGAAATTTGCAAAAAGGCTGAAAGGGGTAAAATATTGACCAATTTTCCATGTAAGTTTGAGGCCTAAAGTCAGGAAAAGTGGCATGATGATTAGTGGTTTGATTGTTACTGAGGCATTATGCTTGAGTTGGCCTATTTACATTTGTTGTTTAATCATGCACAAGGTTCATCCTTTTTTTTCAATTGAGTAATCGGGATTTATATTTGATCTTTTCTGAGTATGGAATCCAGTTTATCTGATTTAGTTTGAGTATGTTGCGTTTTTATGTTTTTCTTTATTTTTTCTTTGTGAATGGCTTGATGTCATTTGTTGTGTTGGATGCTTTTGAACTAACAATGCTTTCTTCGTTTTGAGATTACTCAACCTTTTTACATATCAATGCTTGTTTTATGCTGTCATGTTTGCAAAGGGCTACCATGATTAGTTTGGTTGCTGTCCACTTTAGTAATTTAAGGTGAAAACTCCCAGCCATTCTTGATGCTTTTCCTTTATTTGTGCTCTCTTGTGTTGTTCATGCCCTGCCTTAGTTTACTAACATTCTCAGGTTTGACTGTAGGTTGTTCTTCTTTTTATTTAGTTGCTGTCCACTTGCCTATTAATAGAAATTAGAGATTTGAAACTATATCTTCCTAACAAAAATAGTGGACGGTAATTAGTTTTCCTGAGTGTAAATTTGTCACCTGGGTTTGATTCATCTGCATGCCGCAGTGTGGGAGTGTTCCAATGGCACCCCTCCCTGTTTATTGTTGGTCATTGGTTACATTTCTATGTTTGGTTATCTTGGTTGTTACTAAATTTGCTACTGGTTGGGCTGGCATGATTAGTAATCTGTTCGTATATCTTTTCAGGTTCCATGCAGAAGAGAGTCAAAACTGTGTTGACGAGCTGCTTACAAATGCTACAGTTGCAAGTGAAGGAAGTTCGGGATATCATGAAACAGCTCCAAATACAAATGAGGATGCAATCACATATAATGCCCTACTGTTCACCAATGAAGAGGATTCAGAGCAGCCACAATCTCCACCTACAGAGGCAACAATAGTCCCTGAACCTGAGGATGATAACGTTTCAGTTACTGACTTGGAGGCTTCCCCAATGCTGGTTGGTGGCAGTAAGCATCAAGTTTGAATGGAAAATAATGATGCAAAGAAGTCAAAAAAGGATCGCAAGAAAGAGCTGCCAAGCCTTTGTGCAACAGAAAATCCAACTCAGGCACGCAACTTCTTGGCGCAAACAATTCAAGAAAGTGCAGCTGCTAAAGC
The DNA here is from genome assembly GCA_024586325.1 of Stellera chamaejasme. Classification (NCBI taxonomy): domain Eukaryota; kingdom Viridiplantae; phylum Streptophyta; class Magnoliopsida; order Malvales; family Thymelaeaceae; genus Stellera; species Stellera chamaejasme. The sequence continues at coordinate 18,555,655 of CM044986.1, forward strand.
TGCTGCTCTTGTAAGCATTGAGGAAAAAAGGCTCAAATTTGAGCAAATGAAGTGGGATGCAGAGCGAGAAGAAAGGGAAGTTAGCCGTAAGGAAGATGCACAGAGGCGAATGGAAGAGAAGGAGGAAGAGAGAAAGAGACGTGCAAGTAAAGAAGTACAAAAGCTTGATCCATAATTCTGTAATTTCAGGTTTATTCTATTTTGATGGTACTTTTCATGCAAGTAAAGAAGTTGACAAAGGAACTGCATGCCTTCCAAGGCAACTTTTATTGACATTACATGGAGAGTACATTACTGGAGTTGGCTCAAACAAGTACAAAAGCTTCCATAAAGAATCCAATACTATGTGAGACATAAATCTTTCCATAAAGTACAAAAGCTTCCATAAAAAAGTACATTCCTTTTAAGCGATTGTCACAAGCATAGCCTCATGAAGTTGCAGCACGACTTGCACTACTCTGATAACCAAGTGAAGAAATCTTTGCAACCTGTAATTAGTAAAATGTGAGATGACATTAACACTAGAGATTGTGTGATGCAGAAGAACTAGAGTCTGAAGCCATATCCAAAACATGACATTTAGAGAAGAATAAACTAAAAGAATCCAACCCCGAACTCTCCATTCACATGGGTTTTTGAGACACTTTAACTAGAAAGCTGGCCATCTGTAGGAGGAATAGCTTAAACTTGAACTGAATTGCACAGTTGCAGTAGCTTCTGCAACTTCAGCCTTGATCTTCTCTTTCTTTTCCTATGACCAGACATACTGCATGATTATAGCAGCATAGAAGAATTCAAGTCCAACTTTCCAGGATAATAATAATAATAATAATAATAATAATAATAAGTTAACAAGATCTGAAATGACAGATAAACCATGGCAAAAATGTTGAGAGGAATCGTATCAAGTACAGGTTCAGCAGAGACAATAGGTTTTATAAGCTTTCAACTTTAACACATTTTCTTTAACCTTTCAGATTCCAGTAACATTGCAATGTGTTCTCCCATTGTAACATTCAGCATGACTTCTCACTAATACCACAGAGGCTTTGATATACAGTTGTTTGCTCTACACAAGTTTTATCAACAAAAACTCTAAGCAACTCAAGCAATGTGTTCTCCCATTGTATACATAGATATGCAGTTGTTTTGTACCTTTTTAGCACGTTGCATTCTCCATATCTCCCACTTCTTGATTTCATCCATAAATGGAAGCACGTTGTCTTTACAGAACATCTCTGTTCGAAAATGACACAATGAAACTAAAATAGAACATATCATCAAGAGAATGTGCACATGACAGAGGACAATCTAAGATAGCAGAAAGTATCACATGTACATGGGAGAAGAAAAAGACATGCAAAACACTTTTAGACTCAGCTTGGCTGGTAGCAAGCAATTCCTCCAAGGGAAGAGATAACTTCAGTGGCATAAATACAACAGACCGTAACAAAGCCTACCACTGCAATTATTTAATAGCTTGATGATACAGGAGTTTGAGGTCCTAAGTTCTTTCCTATGAGCTCGCTCCACCAGATACTAATGAAAAACCATACCCGGAAGTTGATCCTAGAAATTGGTAATGCGAGACCACCTACTACGTACACATTGGATTAATCTTTTCTGCATCAAGAAACCAATTCTCCTTCAAAGACACCACAAGACTTGATTTCAGTATAGTAGTGTTTGTTGAAGATATAGTACTTACTTGATCTGTAAGGCATAGTACAATGACCTGTTTGTAATTCCTAGATGCATACGAGGCTTGCTTGTATTAGAAGTCTTATCCAAATAGGACTAGTCTTCCTAACTTCTATCCCAAGTCCTATTAGGACTAGGACTTCTTCCTGTATAAAACTCTCAGCATTAATCATAATGAGATTAGACGAGTGTGGTAATTAATCCACATCAAACCTAGATTTCTACATGGTATCAGAGCACGTTCGATCAAACCGTGCATAATGGCTGCTGCCCCCCCAAAAATTGATCCTTCTTCTCCTTACTTTCTGAACTCAGGTGACAATCCTGGATCGAATATCACAGGATACCTGCTAAATGGAGACAATTATCCTACATGGCTGAAAGCCATGTCCAATGCCCTCAATGCTAAGAATAAGATGGGTTTCGTTGATGGTTCTCTACCAAAACCACATGAAGACCCGAATCTGCAGCAAGCTTGGGAAAAGAACAACTCAATGGTCATCTCTTGGATATTTCATGCTCTCGAACCAGAGCTCAAAAGCGGTGTAGCCTATGCAGCCACAAGAATGTAAATCTGGATCGATCTAAGGGAGAGATTTGGTCAAGGTAATGCTCCTAGAATACATGAATTGAAAAGAGAAATTTCACTCTTGTTGCAGGAAAATATGTCTGTAGTGTTATACTACACTAAATTGAAGGAATTATGGGATGAGCTGAACAACTATATTATCAATCCATCCTGCTCTTGTGGTGGTCAGAAGTGTGGTGCAAAGAAAAGAGTTCTTTGGTGAGAGAGAAAAGGAGAAAGCGCATAACTTTCTCATGGGACTCAATGACAACTTTAATGTCATAAGGTCCCAAATATTAAACATGGAGCCCTTACCAATACTGAGCAAAGCATATGCCCTAGTGGCAAAAGAAGAAAAACAAAAGAATGTGGCGAGTGGCAGGGTGATTCAGCAAGAGTCATCAGCATTGATAGCCAAATTCAATAGAAACAAAGAGGACAAGAGGAAAAGTAAGTGTGGTCACTGTGGTAAATTAGGTCACTATACAGATGACTGCTTCACAGTGAAAGGGTATCCAGATTGGTGGCAAGGTTCAAGGGACAAGCTACCTGGAGAGAAGCCAAGTCAAGGCTTCAAAAATAAGAAAACTGCTGCTGCAAACAAGGTGACTGCAAACAAGGTGACTCACGTGCAGAAGGCAGAAGCTCCAACACTCAACAACCTTGGTCTCACACAAGTTCAGATAGATCAACTAATAACAATGCTGTCAAGTCAGAACAACGAAAATCAAGCCAATTTTGCTGGTAACACCTCTTTTGATGAAATAGGTTGGATAATTGATAGTGGTGCCACTGATCATATGACATCTCAGGTGAATTTGCTGTCAAATTTACAATCAGTTACTAAGCCTCTGTTAAACTACCGGATGGCACAACAGCTTAGTGTTCATTCACTTGGAACAAGACACTTAACACCGATATTAAATTGAACAATGTACTTTGCATTCCTACATTCACACTGCAACTGTTGTCGGTGAGCAAGATCACAAAAGACTGAATCTGCTCCTAACATTCTTGCCTGATTCATGTGTATTACAGGACCTACCATCGAGGAGGAAGATTGGCAGGGGTGAACTAAAGAATGGACTGTACTACTTCAAGCACCCTTACAATTCATTGTCTGCTACAAGTCAAGAAAGCAAGTCACCTATTGTTTGGCACAGACGCCTTGGACATGTACCTTTTAAAAATTTGCCTAGTTATCCTCAGTTGTCAAGTTTAGATTTAAATAATGTTGATTTCTGTTGTGACTCATGTCATCGAGCCAAACAAACCAGAAATTCTTTTCCTATTCATTCTGGTCTTTCAATTAGAACCTTTGAGCTAATTCACATGGATATTTGGGGTCCCTATAGAACTAGTTCCTTGTCTGGCTGTCACTACTTCTTAACACTTGTAGATGATCACAGTAGATGCACCTGGACCTATTTGTTAAAACATAAATCTGATGCATATCATCACTTCAGGACCTTCCATACCATGATCTCTAACCAGTTCCAGACCAAAATCCTGAAGGTCAGAACAGACAATGCACCAGAACTTAGTGCTGGTTCTATGTTAATCTTCTTCCAACAAAATGGCATTATCCTACAAACCTCTTGCGCCCAAACCCCTCAACAGAATGGAATAGCTGAGAGGAAACATAGACATTTGTTGGAAGTTGCTAGAGCAATACGTTTTCAAGCCAACCTACCAATTAAGTTCTGGGGTGAGTGTATCTTGACAGCCACCTATCTAATAAATCTCATGCCATCACAAAAACTCCAAGGCAAAAGTCCATATGAGATTCTGTTCAAAAGGTCACCTTCATTACAACATCTCAAAGTCTTTGGGTGCCTTTGTTATATTCACTCGAAAACAACAGATAAGTTTGAATCTAGAGCTAAACCCTGTGTATTTATAGGATATCCAGTTGGTCAGAAAGGATATAAAGTGTATGAACAAAACTCAAAAAAGATTGTGACCATCCGTGACATAGTGTTCTATGAAGACAAGTTCCCTTTTGTTTCACAAGTCACTGAATCAACACTTGGTCATGAACAAAATATACCTCCTGTTCTAACTCATGAACCAGTACTTGATGATGAAACTCTAGATCAAACCGAGCCTCCTGTCCTAGATTTACAACTCCCAACAGGAAATGAACAAGGCAACCAAAGACCTCAACGCCAAAGGAGACTTCCTACTTACTTGACAGACTATGAAGTAAGGGTGCCTCAAGTGGGACAGACATTCCCAAGTTCAACCTCTGCAAATCTAACTCCCTCAGGTATGGTCTCATCTTTGGCTCATCACATTGTGTACACAAAATTTGAACCTGCACACAGGACCTTTCTATCCGCAATATCTAAAGAGACAGAACCTACTACCTACTTGCAAGCCTGCGGAGACAAAAGATGGGAGCAAGCTATGAAACTAGAACTAGATGCTTTAGAGTCTAACAATACATGGACTCTGGAGTATTTGCCCTCTGGAAAGAGACCTATAAACTGCAAGTGGGTATACAAGGTTAAATACAAGTCAGATGGGAGCATTGAACGCTTCAAGGCAAGGCTTGTGGCAAAAGGCTTCAGTCAAATTGAAGGGGTGGATTATACTGAAACCTTTGCACCTGTGGTGAAACTTACCACAGTTAGATGCTTGTTATCTGTAGCAGCAGTGAAAAATTGGGAACTACATCAATTTGATGTGCACAACGCATTCCTTCAAGGGGATCTGGACAAAGTTATATATATGACACCTCCACCCGGCTTAGAAGTTGAAGAAGGCAAGGTATGCAAACTAAGAAAATCACTTTACGGATTGAAACAGGCCCCCAGACAATGGTTTCAGAAATTCTCAAATGCACTTACCAGGTATGGCTTTAAGCAATCCAAATCTGATTATTCATTGTTCACAAAGAAGGATGGGAACAGCTTTATGGCTCTTCTCGTCTATGTTGATGATATTATCCTAGCGGGAAATGACTCCAAGCAGATTCAGAAAGTGAAAGAATATCTCCACAGCACTTTCAAAATCAAGGACCTTGGCAAACTTAAGTATTTCCTCGGGTTAGAAGCAGCTAGATCATCAACTGGTATTTTTCTATCCCAAAGAAAATACACATTGGACTTGTTGGAAGAAACAGGAATGAAAAACTGCAAACCTGTTAAATTCCCCATTCAACAACAACACAAGTTAGGGGAAGCTGAAGGTAAAGAGTATGATGACCCTGGTAAGTATCGAAGACTGATTGGAAAGCTCTTATACCTAACCATTACTAGGCCAGACATCACATATGTGGTCAATTTACTGAGCCAGTTTATGAAAGAGCCCCAAGAAGAACATTGGAATTCTGCTATGAGAGTTTTGAGGTACCTGAAGGACTCACCAGGCCAAGGCCTCCTATTTCCAAAGAAATAACAACTTACTGCTGGAAGGTTTTTGTGATGCCGATTGGGCCAGTTGCCCCAAAACTAGAAGATCTACAACCGGCTACATCACAAAGTTAGGAGAGGCACCCATATCTTGGAAGTCTAAGAAGCAACCCACAGTTTCAAGATCATCAGCAGAGGCCGAGTATCGAGCCATGGCTAGCCTCACTACTGAGTTAATTTGGTTGAAGTCTCTCTTGGAAGACTTAACAGTATATCACTCAAGACCAATGAAGCTTCACTGTGATAACCAAGCAGCAATACATATAGCATCAAATCCAGTCTTCCATGAAAGAACCAAGCACATTGAGATAGATTGCCACTTTGTAAGGGAAAAGATACAGTCCCAAGATGTTAGAGCTGAACATGTGAGCTCTAAATCACAGTTGGCTGACCTACTCACAAAAGCTCTTGGAAGAGATCAGTTCCAGTACCTCGCAAGCAAGTTTGGCATTCTCAACCCTCATGCTCCAACTTGAGGGGGAGTGTTGAAGATATAGTACTTACTTGATATGTAAGGCATAGTACAATGACCTGTTTGTAATTCCTAGATGCATACGAGGCTTGCTTGTATTAGAAGTCTTATCCAAATAGGACTAGTCTTCCTAACTTCTATCCCAAGTCCTATTAGGACTAGGACTTCTTCCTGTATAAAACTCTCAGCATTAATCATAATGAGATTAGACGAGTGTGGTAATTAATCCACATCAAACCTAGATTTCTACAGTGTTGCTGGGAATGATACCAGTTGTATCGAAAGCATCGAAGACCAGGAACCAATGGTCAATCAGATCAATTGCCTTGTACTTGCAAGCAGAAAACGAGAGAAAGCCGGTAAGAAAAAGAGAGTGGGATACCTTTTGATCGATTTGACGAAATCGGCGGCGAGGGTAGACGCATCCGCTCAAGAAAGTCGTGAAGTCCCAAGAAGACGTCGGTGTTCTCCATTTCTCGGCCGGAATCGGAGCTCAATCACGACCACTGCTGCGAGTGCGAGTCCACTCAAGACCGAGATGGACGTGGAGCCATACTTGTGATCCTGGTTGCAGAAGAAATACCAAGCATGGTGGTCCGATTGAATCTCCAATCTTCCCGACTCTACATCGTCGAGCCCTAATCCTCTGGGGCTCGTCCCGTCAGCCACCTCCTTTCCAATCGATCAAGATTCCAGCCTCTATTCCGGAATTTCTGGACTATTACAGCGAACCTGCGACCGAATTGCTTTTTTGATATGATTTCGAGCTGCGTTGCCGAGCTGAATGCGCTTAGCTCATTCTTTTGTGCGAGAGATGTTTTTTCAGCCTAAATCACGCCAGAAGCCCACGTTTTTCACGGTAGCTCAAACATAAAACCCTCTCTTTTCAGTTTTTCCCATCTCAGTAATTCACTTCACCCTTACTAAAATGGTGAATTTGTTTTTGCATCACATGCAACTTTGAAGCCCCCTATTTTTAGGTTATGTTATTTCATTTGGCTATTGATTTATTATTTCAAATGTTTTAAAGTACTTTTGCTTTAAGCAATAAAGTTCATATTTATCTTTTCCTTATTTTTGTTTACTATGAGAAATTGAATATAGTAAAAAAATTGCTTAAATTAAGGATCTTAAAATGATTCTAATTTAGATGTTTTCTAGTGTGATTTTCATAGTTCTTATATTTTATTTTTAAAGCCAAATTTTGATAGGGTATTGAATTCGAATAACTTATCAAAGACTGTGTGAAACTCGAATGAAATTTTTTCTTCTGTAGATATGAGAATTCACGTTTCAGTTTTATTTAGATTTCATTTATAAGTGATTTATCCTTTTATGATTTTGGACGCTTACATATGGATCACCTAATTCAATTGTTGTCATGCTCATAACATGATTCAAGAGAATTATCATCATGCATGTTTGATGTTTCTTCCAAACTATGTTTATTTGAATCTATGAGATCCATAAGTTGTTTTAAAGTTCATTGAGCTTATTGAACTTTCCCTCAATAATAAAGAAAATTTCTAAGATTTCTTGAACTTTATCATTATCCAAACATTCAAATACTTTTATTATCGATGATCCTTTATATTTTTAAAGTTTCATTATATATAGGGGTGTAAGTTTAACCCGTGACCTGAAACCCCGACCCGAAATTGTATAATCAGAATCTCTCAGGTACCAATCTCAAACCAAATTCACGTCCATCCTTCACGAACTCACTCCTGCATAATCTTTTATTCATTCGTATACTATTTTACTTGTCTAGTTTTTCTCTGTGAAGATAAAAATTTCAAAGAAGTTGAAAAAATATTAGAGGGACATTTGATTTGATTGTGAAAAACATCGGGTAAACTCCATTTGTAATCATTTATTTTTATCTGTTTTCCTCCTTTATATTTTTTATTTTTGGTTGAATCATATCGATGGTGTCTCTTTGACCATTAAATCGACCGTTTTCTTTTTTATTTTTACGCAAATACCCTTATAATAATATTCTAATTACACATTTATTAAATTTTAACAAATATACATACAAATTCACAAAACTTTTTTTTTCTCTCTTTACTTAATTTTATGTTTCAACATCATCATCTCTCTCATGTATGCCTCTCTCTTCATCATTATCTCACATGAATAATTGGAATATGTAGCCGTCGTGACGCTAGCTTAATCCCCTTTGGTAAAAACAACTCCTTTTACTCTAGTAAACGGTTTTGGTCTCTCTCAAGACGAGGTTGTGTCCTAGCAACCCAGTGATAACTGCCTGCCTGCTGTAGAAACTAGAAAATTTCACTTAACATTTCCATTTATATGTGTAGTATATACAAAAACGTTGAAGGGGAAAATATCAAATGGGTAAAGTCCATGAATATTCTCTTAACTTTTATGTGTGTCTTATTTTTATTCAGTTTTATGAATTCTTCTCAGAATCATCCTTTAACTTGCATTATTGTACTGAACAGATCCTTCTGTTACATTTTCTGTTAAAATTATTGTTTAATTAAAGGAATTTATGTAAATGTCTATAATTAACATCCAGGTAACTGATACTAACCACTAATCACAAAATTCAACTCTCACTCGAAGCGCGTACACGCTGCTAGTATATCCAGAAATTGCATGCAACATGGGCTTAAACGGTTATAATCAACTTCGGGAGATCCGATTTTGCTGCAAAAGGGACGGAAACAAACAACCTTTCAGTTCTTGTCAATTGTGCCATACCAAGTATTCTAACCAATGTTCTTCCGACGATGATGTAGTAAGTTTCCCAGCACATTATATATGATGATCGCTAGCCACCACCTACCTATGTAAGGAACTAGGTTTTTGAACCCCGCTTTGCCTGAGGAGGGATCATCATATATAATTATGGAGCTAAAGGGAGCCAACGAAACAACCCTCTGCAAATGTTTCGAGGTAGTGCTTGGAGGGCCAGCTTCATATTGGTACAACTCTCTCCACCTTGACTCTGTCACATCATTCGGGGATCTGCTTCACTTCATTGGATGTAAAAGGTCAGCCATGAGAGCCACAAATTGGGAAGGCCCAATTAAGGTTGCAGCCAAAGAAAGGGATGGATATATCCCATTGCTGTAAGGCAAAGCGGGGTTCAAAAACCTAGTTCCTTACATAGGTAGGTGGTCGCTAGTGATCATCATATATAATGTGCTGGGAAACTTACTACATCATCGTCGGAAGAACATTGGTTAGAATACTTGGTATGGCACAATTGATAAGAACCGAAAGGTTGTTTGTTTTCATCCCTTTTGTAGCAAAATCGGATCTCCCAAAGTTGATTATAACCGTTTAAGCCCATGTTGCATGCAATTTCTGGATATACTAGCAGTGTGTACGCGCTTCGAGCGAGAGTTGAATTTTGTGATTAGTGGTTAGTATCAGTTACCTAGATGTTAATTATAGACATTTACATAAATTCCTTTAATTAAACAATAATTTTAACAAAAAATGTAACAGAAGGATCTGTTTAGTACAATAATACAAGTTAAAGGATGATTTTGAGACGAATTCATAAAAATGAATAAAAATAAAACACACATAAAAGTTAAGAGAATATTCATGGACTTTACCCATTTGATATTTTCCCCTTCAACGTTTTTGTATATACTACACATATAAATGGAAATGTTAAGTGAAGTTTTATAGTTTCTACAGCAGTGTGCATTATCACCGGTTGCTAGGACACAACCTCGTCTTGAGAGAGACCAAAACCGTTTACTAGAGTAAAAGGAGTTGTTTTTACCAAAGGGGATTAAGCTAGCGTCACGACGGCTACATATTCCAATTATTCATGTGAGATAATGATGAAGAGAGAGGCATACATGAGAGAGATGATGATGATGTTGAAACATAAAATTAAGTAAAGAGAGAAAAAAAAAGTTTTGTGAATTTGTATGTATATTTGTTAAAATTTAATAAATGTGTAATTAGAATATTATTATAAGGGTATTTGCGTAAAAATAAAAAAACGGTCGATTTAACGGTCAAAGAGACGCCATTGATATGATTCAACCAAAAATAAAAAATATAAAGGAGGAAAACAGATAAAAATAAATGATTACAAATGGAGTTTACCCGATGTTTTTCACAATCAAATCAAATGCCCCTCTAATGTTTTTTCAACTTCTTTGAAAGTTTTATTTTCGCAGAGAAAAATTAGACAAGTAAAATAGTATAGGAATGAATAAAAGATTATGCATGAGTGAGTTAGTGAAGGATGGACGTGAATTTGGTTTGAGATTGGTACCTGAGAGATTCTGATTATACGTACGAAGGGACTGAATTGCCGGAAGTGAGTTGTGGCCAAAGCCCGTGAATAATGAATTCACGGGAATAAGACTTTGCACACTATATTCTTCTTCTTTAATCCAACGATGTCAAGTTCATTTCCAATCGACACATATTCAACATGTACATGTACATATGCATGTTGAAAGTGTCGATTCCGAATGAACCTGACATCAACATGCAAACCAATACCATGAGTAGTATTAGGAGGCTCATTTTGTAATCGTAGATGACTTTTAACGAAGATTGAGAGAGAGATAGAGTAATGGGAGAGCAAGAACAAGCAAACGTGTAGGAGGCAGATTGAAGTTTAAACAAACTTCACAGATGATTTAAACAAATGCAAAGAGTGAAGAAACAACAGAATTGGTTAGGGTTTAGACGTGAGTAGGTTAGTTAGTTCACACGGAATATGCAACATACCAAAATTCTATCAATATCATGCCAAATTAGAGAAATCAATTATCAATGTTATTCTTCACCTACCGAGTATTCTAACAAAAATGAGAATATTGTAGTGAACATTCGGGAGAAAAAAGACGTGATTGGACTATTGAGGCAACAGATATCTATCAGAGCAACACCCACACCATGCTACACCAACAATCACCGATCATAGGGAACAATAATATACTCCCTTCATCACCCAATTAATTCTATACTTTGTGTGGGTATGAAGATTAAGACGAATATAAAATTTTATGTAGTTTGACATAATTATTTTTGAGTAGACGTTGCACAAAAAAACGAGATGGAAAAAGTTAAGATAAAGTATGGATAGTTTGGTAACTTTAGGGAGAGAAGCTTTCATTTAAGGAAAGTGTAGAATTTTTTAGAGTCGGTCCAAAAAGAAAATATGTAAAATTAATTGGAGACAGATATCGTATATTTTATCGAAATAGTTGATGGAAAAGAGATGTAGTCGTACAATGGGGGGCACAGAACATAGTAGCTCCCACAACTGATTCAGGGGACATCGACTGAGAACCGGAGGTTTAATAGAACGACAATAGGGGGTTTCAAACTTAGAAATTGGGGGATGAGTTTTTCACCTAATAACTAAGGGTTTGAGAGGTGAGTGAGAAAAGTGAATAAGGGGGCCCAAGTTTGAGGAGCCCGTGAATTGAAGGGGGCTGGGGCGTGAATTTCGTGCACCCAGCCTTTTTCCACCTCTTTTCCCTTACCTTTTTTCTAGCCTGTGCGCTTCACTGTGCGTTTACTGGAAGTGTGTCAATTATATTTGTGCACTTATTTGTGCGCACAGCTGTGTGCCGCACACAACGTTGTGCGAGACTATGTGCGGACTGTCGTGCGCCGCGCACATATTCGTGATCCATCGGCGTTCAAAATAACTTTGATGTTGTTCTTCTACCTACTGTACCTACTTGATTGATCAGCATAAAATGGTGATCAGCATGATGTGTTGTTTAGATCGACATCACTATCTTGTTAGATCGACATGACTACCTAGTTAGATCGACATCACTATCTTGTTAGATCGACATGACTACCTTGTTAGATCGACATCACTACCTTGTTAGATCGACATCACTACCTTGTTAGATCGACATACATACTTGATTGATCAGCATAAAATGGTGATCAACATGATGAGTTGTTTAGATCGACATCACTACCTAGTTAGATCGACATCACTACCTTGTTAGATCGACATACATACTTGATTGATCAGCATAAAATGGTGATCAACATGATGAGTTGTTTAGATCGACATCACTACCTTGTTAGATCGACATACATATTTGATTGGTTAGCATAAAATGGTGATCAACATGATGAGTTGTTTAGATCGACATCACTACCTAGTTAGATCGACATCGCTACCTTGTTAGATCGACATACATACTTGATTGATTAGCATAAAATGGTGATCAACATGATGAGTTGTTTAGATCGACATCACTACCTTGTTAGATCGACATACATACTTGATTGATCAGCATAAAATGGTGATCAACATGATGAGTTGTTTAGATCGACATCACTACCTAGTTAGATCGACATCACTACCTTGTTAGATCGACATACATACTTGATTGATCAGCATAAAATGGTGATCAACATGATGAGTTGTTTAGATCGACATCACTACCTAGTTAGATCGACATCACTACCTTGTCAGATCGACATACATACTTGATTGATCAGCATAAAATGGTGATCAGCATGATGAGTTGTTTAGATCGACATCACTACCTAGTTAGATCGACATCACTACCTTGTTAGATCGACATACATACTTGATTGATCAACATAAAATGGTGATCAACATGATGAGTTGTTTAGATCGACATCACTACTTAGTTAGATCAACATCACTACTTCTTGTTAGATCGACATGACTACCTAGTTAGATCGACATCACTACCTAGTTAGATCAGCATAAAATGGAAGTGTGTCAATTATATTGTGCACTTATTTGTGCGCACATCTGTGTGTCACGCACAACTTTGTGCGAAACTATGTGCGGACTGTCGTGCGCAGCGCACAACTTCAGGTGAATAACGAGGGGCTACTCACGTGAACAACTAAATTCACTTTGGTCCTATTCGCTTGAGGTCCGCGTAGAAAACGGTGAATCACGCGGTTCTACTCACGTGAAGAAGGAGGAGCGAAAAAGTCAGTTGTTCGCTAGCAAAAACTTAAGTTTGAAACCCTCTAATGACGACATAAGAGCCTCCGACAACAAGAAAGTGCTTGGGTACGCAAATGACAATTGCTACAAGACTGAGGCGGAAAAGAGTGGAAATTGAATCCATTTAGTAGAGAAGTTTCAAAGTTTTCATTTCCAAAACTTCTTTGTAAATGTTTGATCATACACCTGAGTTTTAAGGGATGGAAAACAAGGTTTTCCAAACTTTGGAAAACTCTAGTATTAAATCATCGAACCTTGTTTGGAAAGTTTCTATTTTAAAACTAGAGTTTTCTAATCTTTGGAAAACAAGATTTTCCATCTCTTAAAAACTAGGTATGTGATCAAATAATTACAAAAACAAAATTTAAAACTGAAAACTTGAAAACTTTTCCACAACTAAACGTGCCCGAAGGCTCTCCAGCAGTGTAAGGACCCTCAAATTAATTAAGGGTAATGGTTGAGGTTAGTATTTATAATTTAATTATTATTCTCTAAATATTTATTGTATGTCATTTGAAGTTAAACTAGACTTGTGTGTAAGTAGATATTATTTCGGACCAAATCGGTTTAAGAATGACATCAAAGGTATTTTGGTCATTTCAACAAAATACAGTTAGGAAATATCAAATTTCAATTTGAGAGGTTTAAAATCATGTTATAAAATAACATGATAAGTTTTAGGACTAAACTATGTATAGTTTGGGAGAGATATTTTAGTGCTTACTGACCTAGTTGTAACTTTGTAAAATTTAAGTATCTTATTGACGTAGTAGTAATGGTCAAAGTTGACCACTAAAAAGAGAGTTTTGAGCTAGATTATTGCTGTAGGATTTGAGTTGGGCTTAAGGATGAAAAAAATGAGATTAAAGTAAGTTTTGGGCTAGGTGACCCAATTGTGGTGTGGGGCCACACACATGTATACAATCTAAAATCTCCTCCATCTTCACGTATAAACCTGCACATTTAGAACTTACGGATTTACGCAACCCTCCTCTACGAAAAAGATTAAAAACCTAACCTCTACAAGTTAAAATTCATCAATTTCTTCAAGGAGAAAGGAGTCTTATGTGCAATCATCTATGGTGAAACTTAATTTCACCTTTGATTGAGGTAATTAGCTTCTTCTTTTTGTGTTTGAGTTTGGGAAGGATACAGCTACTGTCTTTTCTGGGTCTTCACGAATTTTTGCTCTTTTGAAAGTATTTTTAGTACTAAATGATGTTATGGAAGATGCTAGAGCCATAAAGGAGCATAAGTGAGCTTATATGTGCCACTACGTACTTGTGGGGACTTTAGTAGCGCCATAAGAAGCGCATAATGGCGCTACCACTAAGCCATCAGCCATGTTGCGCTACATGGCGCTGAGGAGCGGGTAAGAAGCGCTTTTGTAGCGCATAGAAGCGGTTCAATTAAGTTACAACCGGCATCTTCGATATTTGTGAGGTAGTAGCGCTTGGGTGAACTTTTAGGTTTTGGGCAATGCATAAATCCGAATTTAGCCGCTGTCCAAGATTAATGTATTGTTTAAACGTGAGATTGCTTAATTAAGTGCCTTGATAATGGTTTAGACACAAGAAAGTAAGGTTGTACACAAGCTAGGAGTGTTGAGCTATAGTTGTGATTTTGCATGGTTTTACTCCAAGGTAAGGGGTTTCTAACCTGATGCACTCAATTTCTCTATGCCTTATGATGTGGTTGTCAAAATGCTCTGATACCAATTGATGTGATTCCGGGAGGGTTTCCTGGAACACGAGGAGCAGATCTAGCCAACAAAGGAGCAACACGGGGTAGGTATGATTGATGAGGCGGAAATGTCAACAAGTTGACTGATCCGAAATGCACAAAGCAAAACGATGCGGAAGCTTGTGAAACGAACGGATATGGCCGCCAACTCCTCCTGGATCCTTGCCCAGGCAAAGATGGTGTTATGCCTTTGGCGACTCCTCCTTCTTGATACCAAAAACAGTTCAAGACAAAGAAAACCTTTGTTGTCAAAATTTTGGGGCACCCCCTTCTTCCAATGAGAAGGCAATATTGGTCTTAGTAGACTTGTAAAGAAAACTTAACAAGAATTGAGTGGAAAATGTAGATAGGTTGAAAAGAGAATCACTCTCAATTTCAAGGAAAAAGGTATAATATATTTGATGATTGAATTTGTCTTGCAAACTAACCTAGACCTTCTTTTATAGGACAAGGAAGCTAGGCATCCAAATCAATTTACAAGTCCCTTCATCTCCACTCTTAATGATGGAAATTAAAAGGAAATGTAAATGTGAGATTTTAAAACAATTATTTCTAAATTTATTCTAGGCTAGCTAAGGGGTAGAACTAGCCAAAATATATCTAAAAACTGAAATAAAATGATAGAAATTCGAGTTGGAAGATGATGGATGAGTTTTGGCCAATAAATGAGGAGTAAGTGGTCCTCATTTAAGTGCTCTTGATGGATGGGCTTCAAGGCTTGTAACTCCTTCTTCACCAATGGTTTCTGGATGATTTTGGATGACTCTTGAGTCCTCAAGGCTGCTGAAGTTCGTCCTTGAAGAGAAGTGAACGGTTGGAAGCTTTGGAAATGCATTGAATACGCTAACCGGTGTCTCAACAGTTTGAGACATTCGTGAACCATGCACTTGGGCCAAATTGTCATTTGGTTGAGCCCAAACCGAAATGTTGAAAATTGTTTGCACAATTTGAGAATTGGGTTGGCCCAAATTGAGGAGTGCTTGCACTTTTCCTTCATCTTTGTGGATATCTTCACTTTGCTCCTCACACTTTGCAAAACTGTGCATCAACAGGTTGAGAGCGTCCTTAGCCTTCTTAGTCCGGCTCTTTGTCATAGGTCCACCAAGGCCAACGAGTGGATCTTGATGTTTGGGCTTGGGTTGGGCCTGTTCCACGTCACCTTATATGTGTATTAAGATATTGAGGATGGGATATGAATGAGTTGTTAAGCTTTGGTTGAGTGAAATGAAAGTTTGGTGAAAGTATACATCAAATGAGCACAATCTGTGCATGTTTGGTTGTAGAAGTAATCTGAGCTGTTTGGCATGCTATAAAATCATAAAATTTAGTCTAAGTTATTCTAGAGAAGATGAGGAACAAGTAGAATTTTACGGTTTGTGATTTGGAGTTTTATTGAGTAAGTTATGGTCACTTAAAGTTGGTGCTCCAAATCACACCAAGGCTGCGAAATTGGTTGACGGAGGAACTGGAGTCAGGCGACCTCCTCACCAAATGCGTCGGGTCGCCTGACCTCCGCTTCGCTCCCTGCCTATATGAAACCTTGAGTCAGGCGACTACCTGACCAAATGTGTCGGGTCTCCTGAACTCCGATTGGCTCCCCACCCATCTGAAACCTTGAGTCAGGCGACCGCCTGACTATTTGAGTTGGGTCGCCTGGGCCTCGCCCGAATCCCTAAAATGCA
This sequence comes from Stellera chamaejasme, assembly GCA_024586325.1. Lineage (NCBI taxonomy): Eukaryota > Viridiplantae > Streptophyta > Magnoliopsida > Malvales > Thymelaeaceae > Stellera > Stellera chamaejasme. The sequence goes on from CM044986.1 coordinate 18,572,207, forward strand.
CAATTATCAGTTGGTTCTATGGATTTTCAGTCATCACCTACTGATTTCTAAACAATTATCAAAAATCTTTGAGTGATTATTTACTGTCATTTAACAACTCCTACACAAAAATAAGAGTAAGAGGCGAGATAATACTTGCTAAAGTAAGGAGCAACAACCAATGGTTGTTGAGACAAGGAAATCCTTGATGAGACAATCATTGAATGATACCGGTATAGTGGTCACTATTAAGGGCCGACGTGTATGAGAAGCTTATTACACGAGACAACATGTGATAAATTATCAATGCTGAGGAAGGTCCTACAGGCATGCTAACTTTGCATATGCATTTCCATTAACATCATTATCATTTTCATCATATTCATACTTAATGTATTGCTATATCTTCTGGTGAAATTTATTTTGCAGGTTCGACCTCTTACTGAGTATTTTCGTATCCTCACGCCCTTAATCTATTTTTGTCCAGATACAAAGGGTAAAGGACCTTCTCGAGATTGAAAGGTAGCGGTTAGAATCGGCATTGAGGTACTAGAATCATCTCAACTCCACCAGTAGGTTGGTTGTTTGAGAAATTTTGGAACAATACCCTATATTTATAGACTAGTTGCCTCTAGCAGATACAAATTCTCTTGAATATGTAAATATTCTAAGCTATGCGAACCGTTGACTAGTTATGGTTGCTTTTGGATGTGTCAAAGCTGGGTCGGGCACATAGGCAATACTTGGAAGTAAATAAATAAATAAATGTTAAGCAAATTTTATATGGCATGCAAAGTTTAATATGTTTAAGAATAAAACTTAATATTTTCCTTATCGCAAATTATGCATATGTTGCATTACTAAGTTAATTACTAGAGAGCATGAATGCTTTAATGTATTACAAGTATTGTACCCACTTGCAACAGACACTTGAATATAATTTTTGAGCGAGCGATCCTGACACGTGTCTCATTAAGATTAAATGAGAGGATTTGACGATCTAATTAATGAGATTAACATAGCGTCCCCGACAGTTGGTATCAGAGCAGGTTTACTAGATTGAGAGCCAGGATCAGCATAGCTTGAATGTATTGCCAGAGGCATATAATTCCAGGATAGAAAGCATTGTGCTGAGTAGGAAGGAGTTTTAATGATTTTATTATATAATTGTCGTGGCATGTTGTTGTTGTCATTGCAGTTGATATGGGGAATACTCAGCCGATAGATAATGCCCAATCAAGCGAGGGTACTAGCGACCTAGTGTTGGGTTTGCTAAGAGAGATTTCTAGTTTCATGCAGAATATGAGCATGTTGCCACAAGTGATGCAAAATTTGAGTGTCTTACCATAGGTTCTACAAGTCTTGAGTTTTAGAATAGATAGAATGGATCAAACCTTGGCAGGTTTGAGGCGGGATTATCAAGTGCGTCAAGGGGAAAATCGGCAACCCACTACTGAGAGAGGGGAGGATGAGATACCTGAAAGGGAGCATCCGCAAGGATATGAGCAGGACCCTGAGGATGAGATTAGCGAGGATATTCACCCTCGTAGACACCGGAGGCCGGCGGAAGAGCCAAAAGATCTACTAAAACTTCTGGAATCATTCCGAAAGATAAAATAATCTATCTTTGATGGTCAGGGTGACACTGAAACAATAGTTGATTAACTGAATGAGATTGATGTGAGCTTTAATTATGTAAAAATCCTTTCTCAAAGTAGAGTGGAGTTAATAATTATGCCAAATTATGCATATGTTGCATTACTAAGTTAATTACTAGAGAGCATGAATGCTTTAATGTATTACAAATATTGTACCCACTTGCAACCGATGCTTGAATATGATTTTTGAGCGAGCAATCCTGGCACGTGTCTCATTAAGATTAAATGAGAGGATTAGACGGTTTAATGATCGAGATTAAAATAGCGTCCCCAACAAGCAGGGATGAACGAAGACAATTGGGAAGAAACTACAACCAGAGATTGCACCCTCCAAACATAGATAACAAGTATTAGACAAAGAATTCAAGTAGTACTAATTAACAAATTTGCATATGATAAATTTAAAATTTTGAATTACAATATCAAAAAATTAAAAAAGGTTCCGGGTGCAACTGGGTCAAAAAATCTGATTTACCCACTGATCTTTTCATCGACCTGTTTTAACCACTCATCTCTAATTACTAAGTCAAAATTAAAGACTATCGTTCAGAAAAGGTACAAGACAAATATGGAGGGGATAATGGAATGAATTATCCGTTAAATACGAGAATATTCCGTTACATACTGGAGGTGCAAATTAAAGACTTGTCACGTTTGCGCGTATGGGGGCGATGCCATCGTGCTCTGTTACTTTGCCGAACAAGATTGACGTTTTTCCGACGGTGGACACTACATATTTAAAAGTGGCTTTGAAGCCTCTGGGCATCATTTGCGCTAGTATAGAGGCCAAAAACCTTGCTTCTACTGCCGCTACGCCTAAAGACACTTTTTTGGCGTCCTGTGCTTCATGGTGCTACGATGTAGCGCTTTTACACCGTCCCTAAGCGCTTCATACATCCACGTTGGATGCTGATTGAGATTGGCCTTTGTACCGCATATGAAGTACATCGCGGTACAAAGCTTTTGCTTCTTTTTTTGAAATCTTGTATTTACTAAATGAAATAATAGTAATACATATTGTAAAACTGAAATTAAATACAATACACAATAATAATTTCAAACTTAATTTTACATTATATATTAATATTATTATATTGTTATATTTACAAAAAAATACCTAAATAAATAAAATAATAAATCCTACAAATGTGGAGTTATAGGAGTATCATCACGATGACCACCGAGGCCGCACTGCTACTGGGGCTACCGGATGCTCCTGATGTACGCCTTCATTATGTCCAGAGTCGACATGAGCTGAGCTAGAGGACTGGTTATCGGGATGCTTAAATGTGGAGGAGGCTCCTCCATATGCGGGGTATAAACATCCTTATGCAAACTGGTGAGGAAGCTGGTGGTCCTCATGTTCGAATTCAAGGCGCACCAAGACCTTTTAAGGTGTTACTTGAAGTCATGGAGCTAAGTCAGAGCTTAAAGGTAGCTAGATGTATCTCACCCCAGCTCACCTTAGCTAGAAGTAGCTGAACTTAGTTCACCCCAGCTCAAAGTCAGCTAGAAGTAGCTCACCTCAGCTCAACTCTAGTTGGGAGCAGCTGGAGTCAGCTCACTTCAGCTCATGGAAGCTGGGTGTAGCTAGACTTCAGCTCACTCTAGCTAAAAGTAGTTGATCCAGCTTAACTTGAGCTCACTCTAGCTAGAAGTAGCTAGACTCAGCTTACTTTAGCTCATGTGAGCTGGGTGCAACTCAACTCAGCTCAAGTGTAGCTCACTCCAGCTAGAAATAGCTGGACTCAGCTCACTCCAGCTAGAAGTAGCTGTAGTCAGCTGGACTTTAGCTCATGTTAGCTAAATGTAGCTAACTCCAGCTCATTGGAGCTAAATGAGTAGAGGAGCAACTTTTAGCTCATTGTGAGTTGAATTTGAGCTTAATGGAGCTCAATATGGATGAATGACAAGTTGAGTTAGTTTTGTACTAGCTCATAGAGTTCCTAGCTAAAATATGTGTGCGACACATTTGGCCAAAAGTTGTGACTTTTGAGCCAAATGACACATCTCTTATGTAGAGACACATCTCCTCACTTAAAGGCTACGACCCTTGGCCAAGGCACGTGACCATTGACCAAGGGAGGTAGTGGTTCGGATTTGAAGCCGAAATGGTGTGTGAAAAGGTCACACATTTTTGGCTATGTGAGAGAGCCTTCATTATCGAAATGGTGTGTGCCCAAAGGTGGCACATTTTCGGCAACGAAGAGGGGTCACAACCCCTCTCCTCACCCCTTTCCCATTCTATAAATAGCGGTGAGGGGCTGACAATTTCTCTAATCCCTTGGCAGCATTGCCCTCTCTCTTCTCTCCCTCTCTGGCCAAAATTAGTTTGGCTTTTCTTTAGAGATTGTAGGTGGGTTTATATTAAGGTTTAGTAGCCTTAATTTCACCCTTAAGGATGCCTTGAAGTCGGCCCTCATCCTCGGAGAAGGAAGTCTCACCTCAAGCTAGGAGCAAGAGCCTTTAAAGGCCCTTAAGTTGTTTTTTTGGTGTAAGGTATGCCTCTTATCTAGTACTATTATACATTTAGTATCATGCTAGGATGTACACCTTTGTGGTGGTTATGTAGGATAGATAAGTGGCATGATGTCACGAGACAACTAACACTTAGAACATACCATAAGGTGGAAAGTCACTAATGGTCCAGCAGACATGCCCGCATTGTACAGTTCTTTCTGCGGTGCCCATTCCAAGTTTGAACACCTACAGTCAACCAATGGCCGCAAGAAGATCGAGGACCTGGGATTAACAGTGCCATGTCGATGTACAGTTGCTTCATGCATAAATCAGGTGGTAAATTATATAATGTTATGAATACCGGTCACATCGAATAAGGGTTACATGTATCTGAAAGTGGGTTAAATCCATCAGTGCATAACCCTAATTGTACATTCCCGATATCTTCAGAAAAATTATGATACAACATATCAATATGTTTTCATGCCTATGATTGGCTTGGGTGTCCCGTCGAACCGATTGCATTTACATTGACCCTATATGATAACTCATGAATTCGGCCGTTTTCGACGATTGGTAAAGATGCTTAAGTTGCTCACTAATTGGGAGATAACGTAAAACCTTATTCGGTTTCTGTTTCTTCTGGCCACGCCTATCCAAACCCCCCTTATAAGTATATCTGTTCGAACGCCACATTACACACATCATCAAATTGCTAAATTCACTATCAAACAACATATAATTCTTTTCGCAAGTGTGAATTTTAATGCATGGTAACCCTAAGTCCCATATCATTTTCTTCGCTTTAGCTGTACTAGTGGGCAACGAGTTTTCTCCAGGTAATATTCCATTGATATACTTAATCATTTTCGAGAAGACAACATCAAATATATTGTCCTGACTTTTCAGGCTAAAACACTTTTGTCAAAACTGATAGTTTCTTGTATTCAGTACGAGCCCGATCATAAAGTGGTTGTGATCCAACCTGCAACAAAGCGAAAAACTTTTGCGCCTCTTCATTGGGACTTTTGATTTCATCGACTTGCACCGGTTGATTCTCCTCAAAATTATTGTAACCATAATCATTTTCTTCCTCATCATTAATCGTTTGTTTGACATTATTATGATGAATTCCCAAACCTTTATGAACCATTTATCGAACATTCCAACCTTCATACTCAGTATTCATCAAGTCCATTTGCGTACTTGCACGTGGATTACTAGACAACGATCCGTCAACAAATCGATCATGACCTCTAACTATAGTCGGATCGATCTGTATTGTCTCATCATGATAATCCCGCACATAATAATCTGGTTTAAAACCATACTCGTAAAAATGATTTTCAATAGTAACTTTTTCATAATATAATCTATTTATACACTTTTTACACGGACATTTCACCATAGACATCTTGTTCGATTCAACAATCGAAAAAACAAAGTCTAGAAAATACTCTAGCCTCTCAAAGAATCTTCGACTAATAGCACGAGTCCCCTTCTCTAACCACTGATGCATCCAATCATGTTCTCCGGCCATATTAATTTTATACTCCTGCAAATTAATGTTTATAACAAAATATAAAAAGTAAAGAACAAACTTACATACTCCATATATATGTACAATGTTTTTTTAAATAAAGGAGGGAGCTCACCTCCTGTAACTCATTTCATCAAAAATAAAGCCCAACGGCACTTACAAAAAAGAATCAGGAGCTATACATTTTCAAAAAGCAAAATCCTGATTCAAAAGCAAGTTCAAAAGAAACTATGAGCACCTAAGATCGTGTATTAAAAACCTGTACAACATCTATACCAGTTCTACCTTGCACTAGCTCTATACATTTCTGAACTAAAGTCTTCGAATCTGACTAAACCTTGCTGAAAATTCTCGCATTTCTTTCCAACCAAATGATGTAAACAACCCCTGCAAACAAACTCATGCACCATCGAGCCTTCAAAGATTTACCTCTACAGACTCTATTGAACCACAAACACACCCTGGACCAGTCTGTAGGACTCCCAAATAGCTTGCAGCAGGATAGTACCTCAAAATATACCTTTCTAGAGAACCAACAATCAAAGAAAATATGGTCTCTGGTTTCAGGGCAAGTATCACACAATCTGCAAATAGGTTATTTTCTCCTAATCATAAAGGGTGCATGGGTCCTATCTTATTCATAAAAGTGCAATTGTTATACAACTTTTATGGTTGTATATGTATAACTAGTACAACTTACATAAATTTCGACAGCATTTCGTCTCAGTTCCTCATTATACCATTTATTTAGTTAATCCCTAAACCAGGTATAACAAGGAACAAGACTATTAATGCAGCGAAATTTATTTAACTCTCGGTTATACATATACAACCATAAAACTTTAATATATCAATTACACTTTTATAAACTGTTCAACCTGGACAATCCATGAATATTAAATTAAATATTATATTTTACAACATTATTTGCAATATTGAATATATTATTATGCATATAATATTCTACGTAATATTCACAGACATGAACTATGACTGAAATCTACAACATCAAATTTCACTAATTTCAACATAAAAAATAACAACAAATGTAAATAAGAAAATCCATCTAAACAAACTAAAAAAATATAAAAACTATATAAATCCATACCTAACTAAATCCAAAAGATCTTATCTGTTGCTCGAGCACACATCTAACATAGATGAACCACCAAGAAATGTTGAAGCAACCAACTCTGTTCAAAAAATAAACCCACATACTATGAGAGGGAAGAAACAAAAAGCTTAGCTTCATTCGAGAAAAATCAAATAACAACTACTTTGAAGAAAAAACTGACATGAAGTTGAAGTCTGGAGCAATTTCTTCATTGCTCTCAAATCTTTGTTGAAGAAATGTAGAGAGGAAGGAGGAAGAAGATGTATGTAATTTAAAGACTTTCGTACCGCTTTTAAAAGCTACAATGGCGCTACAAAGGCAAGAATAAATTCGCTACCAGCTGTCAGCTTTTTAAGCGCTGAAATGCACTACAACAACGCTTTAGGTAAAAAACAGGGCCGCCTTGAAGCTTCTTGTAGCTCCAGGTGCTTCTTGCGACCTTTGAAACGCCTTAAAGCGCTTCTTAAGGCGCTACAAAGGTCCTTTCATGTACGTAGTGGGACCGAGTTCGCAGTGGTGCTTTGGAGGTCAGCGAAGGTAGTGGTTGTGCTGGAAGTAGCGAATCGTCAGTGTCCCAGCCGATCCAAGCGCAACGCTCCACCAACTTTGCTTCCGTTCCGACGCTCCTCCAGGCCAACTAGGTTCCGATCAATTGCTTCGGAATCGCTAAGATGTTCCCCATCCACCTCCGCCTCATTCTTTGCCAGAATCGTCAGCGGAAGACGACGAATTGGCAACAACCCGACCCGCAGACCCGTCAGCCGATTCTTGCTCAAAACAATCATCCACGTCAACTCTACATCAACAAAAGTGGGTGACACATCAGCTCCACATCAGCAAAAGTGGATCCCAAATCACACATGGCAGCTGAGTTGGACGACTTAACGTTGTGTATTAAATTTGCACTAACGGAACAAACGCGAGTGGTTAAAACAGGCTGATGAAAAGGAGGGTGAGCAATTTGCACTTTTTGACCTAGTTAGGCGATTTTTTTTGCATCTGGAGCCTTAAAAAGTAAAAATAAATCTCAAAAAATTATTCAATTTTTTCAGATAATATTTTTAAATTTAAAGACAATTAACCAGAGTTGTGAACAATTAAATTGTGTTCATTACAAATATAAACACCAGATAAAACTAATGTAACTTACTTAATGCTTAAATATTGATTAATGCCTTGAAATGTGACAAAGTTTGTGATTAAGGGCCTAAACAAAAACCAATGCAAATAAGGGTCTGAACTATGATAGTGGTGTAGATAAGGGTCCCAGTTCAATTGACTCATCTCATGCGGTCACGAGGTATGACAGATGTGTACGTTTTTAATTGAAAAGTGAAAGCAGGTTAACGATGTTGATCTGGAAGGCTAGATTGTAAGTTTGGAAAGTTTAGTTTTACCATAGGAACTTCCCAATTATTTTGGTGTCTGGCACTAGGACCCCACCCCCCAATTGCTTGCAAAAAATATTGACTTGGAATGGGTTGGGTTAGGTACATGTATGTTGTCAGAAACTTCTCTTTGCTATACCAGTCACTCAAAACTTTTCAAACTGACACTCTAACCCTCCAGATCAACATCGTTAACCCCGCTCTCACTTTACGATTAAAAACTTAAACATCCGTCATACCTTGTGACCACACGTGAGGAGTCAATTGAGTCGGGGTTCTTATCTACACTACTACCATAGTTCAAACCCTTATTTGTAGTGTTTTTTTGTTCAACCCCTTAATTGCCCAATTTGTCATAGTTCAAGGTAGTAATCTGTATTTAAACCCTTAATGGATTCTCTAATAGTGCTACTAGGCAACTTTTACCGGGACACATTGGGCTAAGAAACGAACCAAGCCTGTTCGAGCTCGGCTCGAGCTCGAGCTCCAACGAGCCTATCGAGCCGTTTTTTCCGAGCTCGAGCCTCATAGGTTCGGCTCGATCAGGCTCGTGAGCCTACATGAGCCTAACAAACGAGCAGAGCCGAGCCCAAGCCTATTAGATTTGAGCTGAGTCGAGCTCGCGCCTATTAGATTCGAGCTCGAGCTTGTAAAATTTAAGAATATTTTATTGAATTAATGTAATATATCTCAATTTTTTCGAGCTTCACGAGCCTAATCGAACCAAACTTTATAATCGAGCCTAAACAAGCTACCCCCGAATCGAGCTTCACGAGTTTTCGAGCCGAGCTCGAACCTGTCATGAGCCGAGCTCAAGCCCGAAAAATCGAGTCCGAACTGAGTCTGATTTTCACGAGCTCGAGCCTGTCAGGTTCGGGCTCGGCTCAATCACATACAACGGACTCAGTAATTAAATGTTTGGGTTTAACTTTCCAGTAATTGTAACAGCCTAAACCCACCAGCTTCGTTTAAAACAGTTAAAAGCGACAATATCCGCATTTTCAGGCAGCAGCAGCGGAACCAAAGCTAATGCCTCCAAATTTACCTCTGCTCTGGCTCCTGTTGGCCGCGCCGTGCCTCGCCTCAGTCGTCGGAGCCATCGGCGTGAACTGGGGCACGGCGGCGTCACACCCTCTGCCGCCGCCCAAGGTGGTGGAGCTCCTGAAGTCCAACAACATCACCAAGGTGAGACTCTTCGACGCCGACCCAGCTGTCCTCCAAGCCCTTTCCGGCTCCAGCATCGCCGTCACTTTGGGCATCCCCAATTCCATGCTCAAGGCCTTCAACTCCTCAAAGAAAGCCGCCGAGAGCTGGGTCCATGACAATGTCACTCGATACTTCTCCCACTCTGGCTCCGGGGTTCGGATCGAGTGAGTGGTTTTCTCATCTTCGCTCTTTTGAATCCCCGATTTTTGACTTGCGGGCTTGTATGATATTGCTTGTGAACTGTGTAATGGTTGAGTTCTGCAAATGCCAATGCTGATGATGTTCATGGAGTATTTAGATTTATGGATTATCAAAGTCGTGGGATTTTGATTTGTTTCAGCCGTCTCTGGCGTTTCCATAATTTGAATTTTGAACAGAAGATACTAGCCTGATTTTTTTGGGGTCATTTTTCATGTCTTTCCTCTTTTTGATCCAAAATCTGTGTCACTAGTGCCCATTTATGCAATGAATTGCAGATTTACTCTCACTTTGTTAATATATCTGGAAGAGTGCTCAAGATGAAAAAAAAAAGGTTTAAAATTGGACTGAAATTAAGCTTCCGAGTTGAGCAAAACTTGCTTTTGATTTGTACATTGTTGGGCATAGTTTCAGATTTTTCATCTAAAAGCATAGCCATTTTATATTTTTGTTAAGGCTAATTTTCAAAAAAAAAAAAATTGATAAGCTTTCTATGAAAAAAGTGACAAAAAGGAGTAGTACATTGGAAGTGTGTTCCTTAAGACTTGCGCTTGTTATTAGCAAATTGTTGTCCTTGTGCTAGTTATCTCATCTCATGGCTAATATAAAGTTATCTTATCTTGAAAATTGATAAAAAAAAAATAACCCTCAGTTGAAAATGTTAAGGGCAATGATCTATGCATCATCTGTGAAACGTTTTTTCTGCACCATCACCTTATGATGGAAATATTATCATGATTTATTTCTATGAAAAGGCACTAGTGATGAAAATTGTTAAATTGTTCGGTGCATAGAATATTAATCCATTCGAGTGTTTTGATATTGTTTCCTTGCCTCAAATTTAGCTGCTACCTTATACAACAGAAATCAACTTTGATTTTACCTTTGTCAGAATTATTGTAAATTTCATCTGTGGCTAACAAGATACTTTTTAGGTATGTAGCAGTTGGCGATGAACCATTTCTTCAAGCTTATGGGGAGCAGTTTCGGCCTTTCGTTGTTGGAACAGTCTTCAACATCCAAGCAGCTTTGGTGAAAGCAGACTTAGCAAGTGAGGTAAAAGTTGTAGTTCCATGCAGCTTTGATTCCTTTCTCTCAGGATCCAACAAGCCATCAGAAGGACACTTCAGGGCTGACCTTAATAAAACCATGATTGAACTCCTGACCATTCTTACCAAACATCATTCACCCTTCTTCACCACCATTTCTCCGTTTATAAGCTTCCAGCAGAACAAGAATCTCTCCCTAGACTTTGCTCTCTTTAAAGAAAACGCACATCCTCATAACGATAGCCATAGATTGTACAGAAACAGCTTTGACTTGGGCTATGATACCCTCGTCACAGCATTGTCCACACTCGGGTTTTCAGACATTGATATCGTTGTCGCAAGCATTGGCTGGCCAACGGATGGAGCACCCAATGCCACTGCCTCCATCGCAGAGACATTCATGAAAGGTCTTACTGATCATCTTCATGGTAAAACCGGAACTCCACTTAGGCCAAAGAACCCTCCGGCAGAGACATATGTATTCAGCCTCTTAGATGAAGATCAAAGGCACATAGGCTCCGGAAATTTTGAGAGGCACTGGGGTGTCTTCACTTTCGATGGCCAGGCCAAGTACCGTATTGAGTTTGGTCAGAATTCCAAAAGACTTTTAAATGCTCAAAATGTGGAGTACCTTCCTTCCCGGTGGTGTGTTTTGAACAATAACAAAGACTTGAGCAATGCTAGTGCAAGTGCAATGGAGGCTTGTTCTGTGGCTGATTGTACTTCTCTTTCTCCTGGTAGTTCTTGTTCGAACATTACTTGGCCGCACAATGTCTCGTATGCCTTCAATAGCTATTACCAGCAGCATGACCAAAGGGCAGATGGTTGTGATTTTGGCGGATTAGGTCTGATTACAACTGTTGATCCGTCGGTTGATAGCTGTAGGTATTTTGTTGGACTTCGGACTTCTTGTTCAGCTTCTCTTGAGGCAGCTTCTGTTTTCAGCAAGATAGCAAAACTCATGGTACTCAATTTGTTGTGGAGTATTGCTGTGCCCTAGCGGAGAGATGCCCCATAGTTGCTCTATGTATCTTGCAATGTTACTTATGGTACAAAGTTCAATTAGTACCAGAGTTCTTTGGGAGAGACTGGTTGAGGCACAATTTTTGTGTAACTAATCAATGATTTTTGGGAACATATTACGTTTGGATCATGACTTCTTGCTTGATTAGCCTTTTTGTTCATGAGGTAGATCTCTGTAGTTAGGACGCATTCAGTTTCATTGCTTTCTGTCTGATACAAAAGGATGCCCTTCAATCTGAGAGTATATTGGTTCATTGGCTTACTAGTACTTCAAATTGCAACTTGTAACATGAATCTTTCGAGATCAACTTGATACGTTTTTTTCAAGTGAACTGAATCATTTAACTGAGTTTCTATGTTCTTGCCCTTTCTGCAACTCCAAACGGGCTTACGCATCATACAGATTTTGACATTTACAGGGAAGAACTTGATTGCAATTCACCTCAAACTATGAGTTTCGTACGATGAGCCACAAAATATTGCTCTTGGTGTCCCTAGGACAACTGGGCACAAAAGGTTGTGGTAGGGTGGGTGCCTCTTGGAGGGTTTACTGTTTAAGCTCTGGTCTATCCATGTACATGAGAATCGCGATGATCATAACTCATAAGCTGCTGCACTTGACACAAACTTTGCCAAATCACCCTCATTTCTGAACCTGCAAAAAAAAAAAAACACTCAACACAGCCAACTATTGCTACAACTTTTGCAATGGCTGGGAAATTTGTGAACTCATGTAAACATCTATCAAACAACTCAGCTTAAAATCCAACTCAGTAGGCCTGTTATATCAATATCGTTTCTCCAACTCTAAATGAATTGCATAGAAGGCAAAACAGTGCACAGAGCTCCAACAATGTGCAAGGTGCAGGGGAGGTCAGACATACTCGGGTCTACATACTTGGTCTTCCCCTGCATTCCGGAAAGAAGCAGTTTTCACCACTCAAACTCGTGACCTCCATGTTACAAGGGACACCAAAACTATTCCCCTTAATCTTAAATGAATTGCAAGCAGACAAAATTTCTACAATAAACCAAACAGAAAGAAGAATCTCTGGAAGATAGTTGGAATGAATAGCCGGAAACTTCATGCGCCAAATGGCGTCACAAAAGTACACAATCTGTGGGTGTAGGTGCAAGATCTCTTTAGCTTGGGAAAGCATTGATGACAAAATTAACTAGGAATATGAAATATATCAAGATTCGTAGAGTCAAGATAGATACCTACGGCATTCCATAACCATTTGGATAAAGAGGTGCTCCATAACCTGTGTCCATATGTCCATAGTTTCCACTATACCCAGGGCCTAAACAGCAGATAAGCATCATCATGAGGGTCAGCAGTTGCTATAAAAAGTTGTTGAAATACGAACATAACAGATGTTAAACCATGACTATATACTTGGGTTTGATGCAGCTGCCGCAGCAGCAGCAGCAGCAGCCCTTGCTCTCTTCTCTGCATTGCCGAGTTCAGCATGTAACTTCTCTATTTCACGAGCAACAAGTGACAAATTTTTATCCATTATCTGACGCTGCTCAAGATTACTAGCACGAGTCTTCTTCTCCAATTCAATTGCAGCTCTATTTACATGAAAAGTGAAAGTACAAATTACTAATAACCCTTGAATTATGTAGCAAGTTCACACAAATTCTAAGCATGAAATCAGAAAACAAAACTAGAATCCCCCGCTTACATGAAAGTTTGTACAAGTAAAAGTATGGTATGCATATAATGAGCTTAATTTCCACCATGGATGCAGGCAAAATGACCAGCTTTTAAGCACTTAAGTCCAAGTCCAAGGTCCAATTTACTTTGTTCCATCTATTTGAATTCAATCAATTCGAACTCCAAATTGAACAATCAGGGAAATGCAAATTGATGACTGCGGACTCTAATACAATGCAATCAAATAACCGTAGCATTCAACAACAGACCTGGAAAACAATATAGCATAAAATGGAAGATTACCTTCCTTTCTGAGTTTCCTGCCGCACAACCTCAATCTCCGCCTTAATCACCGGCAATTTCCTAGCCTCAACTTTGGCCTTTGCCAACTCATCGTTAATCACCTTCAACCGCGTACTGTTCTCCTCACGTTCAATCGTCAGCTCCTTCATATCAGAAACCACCTGCCCTAATTCGCTGCTCAGCGCCTCGACGACGCGAGCCTCGGCGTCCATCTTTAGCGATCGCTCGTAGACATCGCGGACCTCGGCGTCTCTCTCGGCCTTGACGTTGACGGCGGCCGCCTTGAGGTGGCGGAGCTGCTGCTGTGCTAGGGATAGGTCCTGCTTGAGAGCAACGTGAGCCGCCACCAGGCGCTGGTTTTCGAGGAGGAGAGACTGGATCTCCCGATGCTGGATGGCGATTCGGTCCTCAAGGTGGTGGTGGATGACGTCGGAGCGGGCTAGGATTATCGGAGGCTGGAGGCGATTGTTCCTACTGGACATGGCTTGACCGGCGACGATTTGTTGGTGGTCGGTGAATGCCACAGTTATGCGTTTCGTCTCATTCAGCGTCTTTCTCAGTTTTTCTTGTTCTTTTTTTGTCTTCGAGCAACGAGCATTGGATTTGATGGATTTAATTTTCCAAGTGTACAGATTTGTTCTTAGGGTATTACTTTCATAAAAATATTGGGGAACTGGTGAAATACTTGAAATCAATGTCATATCTGTGAGAGAAAAAATTGAAGAAAAATGGTTGACTTGATGGTTTATTGATGAATTAAGTATGAAATAATTTAAAATTGATTTAAAATTTATGAAATTTTTTTTGAAGAAAAATATTAAATTGATGTTTGTTGATGAAATTTTTACAGATTTAATTTATATGTAATTATGATAAATAGATATGTTTATATATATATATATATATATATATATATATATATATACCCTCAATCCTTTTATTATTACAACAATTTTCTTTTTATGAGTCTCTAAATGTTTGTATGTTTGTAACGTTTCCTTACTTAGAAAATGAGTAAAATTCGTGCTAAATTCCTCTTTTTATGTTTGTGACCTATTCTGCTCTCAGTTTAAGTTTTTGCTTTCAAATAGTCATATTTTTAAGTTACGTGTTTGGTCGTTTCTGTCAAATTTTACCGTTAAAACAAACAGTTGATGGTGAAATGATCATTTTACCCTTAGTTAATTGCTTCAATACACTCAGTGTTTTTAAATTTAATCAATTCTATCCCAATATTTCCAAAACTTACAGATTAACCCCTCTCTAACCTGAGCTTGAGCTCAAATCTAATAGGCTCGGGCTCGACTCGGCTCGTTTGTTAGGCTCGTGTAAGCTCGCGAGCCTCATCGAGTCGAACCTCTGAGGCTCGAGCTCGGCTCGTTTAATAAACGAGCCTAAAAAACGGCACGAGCTCGAGGCTCGAAAAAGCTCAGCTCGACAGGTGATATATATGGGCCAGCCCATACGGCTGTATTGTCAAATGCAAACGCCATATGGGCCGCGTCCACCACAGCCGGCCTCGTATTTACGAAGAGCCCCTCTTAATAAGGGCGCCCCGTATAAGTCCGTTAGCCGTAAAACGTTTGCTGCCTCCCTCAAAACAACCGTTACACTAATTATGACATTAAGCCAAAGGAGAGGGAGTAACTCCGCAATAACTCCACTGTTATTACACCATTAATACGCCGCCATCCCGATTATGGACACATTTATGGAAATTCTCCAGCATTCAAGGCCCCATAACGGGACCTAGCACCACCCTATATATTGGGTGGTGCCTGCCTCAAATAAGGTGATTACTACACACCCACACTTCTCTTCTCTGTCTGCACCTGAAAGTGTCCTTTGTCTTGTCTTTCCAGGTACCGGAACTGCCTTGTCTCAGTCGTCGGAGAATCTTTGACTGCCGGAGGTTACTTTTTGGCTATCAATTTGGCGCCGTCTGGCAGAATATCATAAGGATATTCCACTCCTAGTTTTTTCCCTGCCCTACCCCACTCGAATAAAAGCGCCTGGGAGGGCTCTTCGACCTTCGTCGCGTCAAGGGGATCCAGCTGTGCCTTCTCAACAATAGCCTCCACTTGGTGGCGGCATCGTAGGAACCCCTCAGCGTAGCGGACCCCCTCCATGGCTTGCGCATCGACGATCTTCTCGGTCAACACCTCGAAGGCCTTGCTCATCCGAGCAGTCCTCTCAGCGATGGACTTTACAAAAACGCGTGGCTGAATACTTTCACCCTCGTACAACTTAAGACCAATTTGGTCTTCAAGTTGTGCGAAGGCTGTAAGTCCAGCCAAGCTGCAGCCCAACACCTCATTAAGGTTTTTGGCCAATTCTTCGACTTGTGCCGCCGAAATCGAGGCCTGCTCCTCTGCCTTAGCAGCCCTCAGGGACAGCTCCTCGATGAGCTTGTCCTTCACCTCAGCCTGGGCCTCCATCCTTTGGCACTCCCCGAGCACTTGCTCCATCTCAGCTTCGAGGTCTTTCTTCGCGTGGTGCTCGGCGAGGAAGAGGGCCTCGTGCTTTTTTCCATCGGCCATGGCAGCCTTCAGCTGTCTACCAATGACACCCATAGCCCTGAGAGTGTTAGCCTCCTCTTTCCTCGAGGAAGCCAACTCGGCCTCCTTTTCAGCCAGGGCCTTCTTTATGCTCTCCACTTCCTCGGAGTCCTTTGCCTTGGCCTCAAGGCTCCTCACGAGGGCTTGAAGGTCCTCGATCTTGGCCACCAGGCCTTGAGCCAGTACAGTCTCCTCCTGCAAGTTACAAACGCAAAGCGTATAAATAAAATTTCGCTGACAAGAACAAATAAGTAACATAAGGGGAGTCGAGAATTGTGACTTACTCGAGTAAGGCCCTGGCAGATGTCCTTCGCAATATCCAGGGGCCCCGAGGATGTGTGCTTCAAAAAGTGCCTGTCACGGGGAAGTGAGAGCCCCTCGGCAACTTTTAATCTCAATGCCTCGTCCCCGAGGAGCACTGACTCGTCACGAGTCACCCTCATCACAGGGTCCCAGGCCTCCACCAGGGCCAGGCCCTTGCGCTTAAAGGACTTTTCCCGCAGCTCCCGCCGATAATCCTCGAGCAGTTGGGGCTCGAAGACGAGATCTATTCCCTTGAGGGTCTTCGGAATCCTCGAAGGCCTCTTCGCAGTCACTCGAGAGGCCACAGCAGCCCTTCGAGCATCTGCCAAGAGCCCCACAGGCTCCCTTGCGCCTCGTACGGGGCTGGTGGACAGCTCCTCGAGGGCCGGTCCCTTCCCTTTGTCTTTCGCGGGGCTGGGACTGCTGTCCGAGGACACTTCCACGCCCTCTGTCGCTGCAAAGTTAAAACGAGGATCAGAATACAAAATAAAAGAGAAGTTCACCAAGCACCCAGAGGAGACAAGAGTAATACCTGCGATCCGGGGGCGTTTCCTCCGAAGATTCTGCTCCTCAGAGTCCTCGGAAAGCTCCTCGACGACAACAGGACCAGCCACACTGACTGGTTGGGCCTTCGTCACCAAGGCCTCTACTCCTCGGGCCTCTCCACCCTTCGAGGTCCCATGATGTGATCACAGGGGGGGTAAGTGATCACGAGCTCGGATCTAGCTCGAAGGAGGCGGTTTCCAGCAAGAATGGAAACGAAACAGGGGAAGAACACAAAGGAAACAGATTCGGCCAAGGGAACCTCCTCACTACGAGGTGAGGCAATGCCCTTGAAAATGAAAGGAAAATGGGACCTAGAACCTTTTGACTACGAGATCAAACAATGCTAGGTATTATATTGGATCCTCTTGCAATGGATCACTAATGGATTGGTGGAGCAAGATTTGAGACCCACGAAGAACAATATGCGTACTTCCGCAAATATGTGTTCTTACAAAATGAGTTCTGCCTAATACTTAGGTTACAACCTCCTTTTATAGAAGGAGAAAGAAAGAAGGAAATAATAAAAGATGTCTTGACAAGGGGACAGCTTTCTGGATCTATGGTAGGCGAAATGAGAGGTGGCAGCGGATGTGACATTGTAGGCTACCTGCTTTTGCGGCTCCCATTTCCCCATGAATTGCTTTCGGCGGGAAGAGGGAAGAAGAGGGCCTCTGCACAAGTTGAAGGGTTCGCCTGACTTGTGTATGGAAGCCTCTTCTGCTTGGCGAACACCTGGGCTTCGCTTGCTTCGGGGAATGAGGCACAGGGTCTTCGCCAACGACCATGGGGGTCGCAAAGAGCCATGGCCTCGCAAATGGTCTTGGCCTCGCCAAAGGCCAAGGGTTCGCCAATGGGGGCATGGGTTCGCCAAGATCATAGCGACCACGACTCTGCCTTGGGGCTTCGCCGGTGCCTAGAATGCCGCTTCTTCTTCGCCCGTGCCTTCGCCAAGGTCCCTTTAGGCCTTCTGGCTGAAAGGGGGTCCCTTATCACAAAAATGGGGCTGATGTCCACATCATACCCTCCCTCTTCAGAAGAATCCGTCCTCGGATTCATAAGGAAATTGTCCCTACAAATCTTAAGACACCACAACAAACTGGAAGAGGCGTTAAGGGTTAGTGAACTGAAAGCGTTAGACATCAAAATTCCCCTAAAAATAGACTGAAGGAATGAGATGGACAATCCGCCCTTTCTCTTCGCTTCACTCTTATACTTAGCCTTAAGACAGACCCTCATAGTTATTCCGGGATCAAATATAAGCCTCGGCCATTCATGGGCATGGCCCCAATGTACCGGGCCTAAATCATATCCCACAACAGACATGGGATCGCCCATTATGTCACCCAAACCATGTTTAATGTTAAGAGATGAGAGATTAGAAGCACAGTTACCCATGTTCACTCTCTCCCTCTTGCTCTTTTCTTCCTTACCGAGAGGGGGTGACACTTCCTTCCCGGACTGTTGAAGGCTTCCTTCAGCCTTGCTGTCCACAGCGATCTGTACATTCAAAGAAGATAAACAAGGGGGTTGCAAGACAGAAATTAGTGGAAAAGTTGGGTCTGTTGAAGGCATGTTTTCCTCACTTCCACTATTTTGGCTCATGGAGCTTCCCTCTTGTTTTCTCTCCGCTTTCTTCTCAATCTCTTCTCTCGGATCGCTCTCTTTCTCGCTCAAGGTCTCTTGGACCGCCTCGCTTTTCTCTCTTTCTTCTCTTTTCTTTTCCCTCATAATTTCTCCTTTCCTCTCAGTTGTTTTCCTCTCAACCTTACCACCGGTTGCAGCTTCCTCCATGTGCCCTTGTAACATCTGGTCCTGGACCATAAGTACAAGTTGTTTTAGCTCATCAATGATAGTGGAGGAGCTGGGTCTTTGAGGCACTTCTGGTGTTGCTTCGCCCTGTTGGTCAGGAGGTGATTGGCGCGACGAAGCAAACTTGTGAGTGGGGGTCCTCACTGGCTTCCTGTTGGTGGATGGAAAACCGCGAATGAGAGGGGGCTCCAAGCTGGGCGTCGTACAGCTAGGATACGACGGTATGGGTGAATAATAGGAGTAGGAGGGGTAGCGATAATGAGAGGAGTCATCTTGGCGATGGCATGGGTTCGCCACCAATTGTTCAGGGTCTAGGCCTGAGTGAAGCTCATATGCAGCAGGGTATGGAGGGTCGTATTCAGAGGATGGGGTCGGTTCGGGCCAGGTTTCTTGGCCAAGGGGGTACTCTGGATAGTTCCCTGAATATGTATGGTCGAGGGTTTCCTCCGCCCAGAAATCAGATTCTTGAAAACAAGGATCCGATTCCGGGTAGTAATCCTCTTCCACATACTCCATGAGACTCAAGTTCTGCACATGTGAATAGTTTTGTGAAGCCTCGCTACACTCCCTTAGTGTTTACACTCTTCTCTCAAGTTTAGAACACAACGGCTCTTTCAAGCTTCAAAACTTACCACCAATCTGCGATTAAGATCAAATGCAAACATGCAAAGAATATCCAAAGAAATCCTAGCAGTGTCCGAAACAAGTTAAGCACAAAGTTCTAGTTACTTGAAACTAGCTTTTGAAGTTGGTTGGTGGTTGAAAGAAGTTGGAAATGATATAGAAAAGCCTTTCATAAACACAAAGTTCAGGTTTTCGAAATTACTTTTGATCTGTGAGTACTGTTTACTCTGAGTTTCGGATGAACTCTTCAAGAACACTTAGAACTTTTTCCCAGAAATTATGAACTGATTTGAATATTTCTTTTTCTGTAAACTCTTGTTCTTTTGCACACAGGGAATCTCTTTTCTCTTTCAAATCCGAAATAACTCATGATTTAAGAACCTTTAAGAACTTTTCAACAAGGATAACAAATATTCGGCTTCTCTCAAGAGATCATTAACCGATAACTTTTCTTCAAGTTTTCGAAAAGAACAAGAAAGGTTTTATCCTCAAGAAAACAAACAATCGATACGGTGTGATACCTCCGACAAGCGCTTTGGCTCTGATACCAACTGATGTGATCACAGGGGGGGTAAGTGATCACGAGCTCGGATCTAGCTCGAAGGAGGCGGTTTCCAGCAAGAATGGAAACGAAACAGAGGAAGAACACAAAGGAAACAGATTCGGCCAAGGGAACCTCCTCACTACGAGGTGAGGCAATGCCCTTGAAAGGGACCTAGAACCTTTTGACTACGAGATCAAACAATGCTAGGTATTATATTGGATCCTCTTGCAATGGATCACTAATGGATTGGTGGAGCAAGATTTGAGACCCACGAAGAACAATATGCGTACTTCCGCAAATATGTGTTCTTACAAAATGAGTTCTGCCTAATACTTAGGTTACAACCTCCTTTTATAGAAGGAGAAAGAAAGAAGGAAATAATAAAAGATGTCTTGACAAGGGAACAGCTTCCTGGATCTATGGTAGGCGAAATGAGAGGTGGCAGCGGATGTGACATTGTAGGCTACCCGCTTTTGCGGCTCCCATTTCCCATGAATTGCTTTCGGCGGGAAGAGGGAAGAAGAGGGCCTCTGCACAAGTTGAAGGGTTCGCCCGACTTGTGTATGGAGGCCTCTTCTGCTTGGCGAACACCGGGGCTTCGCTTGCTTCTGGGAATGAGGCACAGGGTCTTCGCCATCGACCATGGGGGTCGCAAAGAGCCATGGCCTCGCAAATGGCCTTGGCCTCGCCAAAGGCCAAGGGTTCGCCAATGGGGCATGGATGCGCCAAGAACATAGCGACCACGGACTTGCCTTGGGGCCCTCGCCGGTGCCCAGAATGCCGCTTCTTCTTCGCCCGTGCCCTCGCCAAGGTCCCTTTAGACCCTCTGGAAGAAAGGTCTCGCCTTGTCTCAAAAATGGGGCTGATGTCCACATCAGGTGCCCGACCGACCTCTTCAGTGTATAAAACTGCAAGAAGGTCTCCGGTAGCACCGCTGTTTTCGCCAGATGGCATGCCACGACGAACGCATTACGGTGGTAAACACGTTCGGGGCCAGTTGCCCAGGGCAAACCCCCCACCCCTCGCATAGTTGCAACAACAGGGAGTAGAGGGGGAGCCTCAGTCCAGCTTTCAACTGGGCTTCGAAGACGACCATGGTCTGTTCCCTCATGGCCTCGTCGCTCAACCCCAACCCCGTCTTTCTCAACACATCGGCCGGAGAAAGCCCACACCACCCGTGTATACACATGGTGGTTCTGCAAATATCTGCCATCTTCTTCTCCGACAAGGCAGTTCGGGGCCAAAGCTCCCGACATCGTGGCTAACGCCGGCTTGCTTGGATTCTTGGGAGCCATCTACGTAAATGAACCACGAATTCAAAAAAATTAAACCCTAGACCCAAGAACCCAGGCAGTGGCGCGGCGACGCCTCACTCGCGACATACTGTCGCGATTTAAAGCAGAAATTAAAAGGGATACCACTTACTGATTAATACGCCGGAGACGAAAACGAAAGTTTCAGCGGTTGGGTTCTTCGAATCTCGCCGGGAAATTCTTCGGTAATCGCCGAAAATGGAAACTAGAAGTGAAAAGGAAACTGAAGCGCAAGAGCAAGGAAAGCAAGAATTCGGGAAACTGACACCCCACATGGGTTGACGTATAAATAGAGGCCGATGGGAGGTGAAACGACTTCCCCCATAATTACAAACGGCGCAAAAAGCGCAAAATTTGAAAAGTGCTCTGCAAACCGCCACAAATGGTATTGGGCCAAAAATTGGGCCAACATTGGGGACGGTTCCTGGGCTCTTCCCCAATTAGCCTCCAAAACGGCACAATACCGCGTGGGCTCAACATCTACCATGATACTTCCTTCCAAAACGGAGCACAGGGGCCCAACCCATCCTCCGCTGTGGGAGGAGGACATACTGATATATATGGGCCAGCCCATACGGCTGTATTGTCAAATGCAAACGCCATATGGGCCGCGTCCACCACAGCCGGCCTCGTATTTACGAAGAGCCCCTCTTACCAATAAGGGCGCCCCATATAAGTCTGTTAGCCGTAAAACGTTTGCTGCCTCCCTCAAAACAACCGTTACACTAACTATGGCATTAAGCCAAAGGAGAGGGAGTAACTCCGCAATAACTCCACTGTTATTACACCATTAATACGCCGCCATCCCAATTATGGACACATTTATGGAAATTCTCCAGCATTCTAGGCCCCATAACGGGACCTAGCACCACCCTATATATTGGGTGGTGCCTGCCTCAAATAAGGTGATTACTACACACCCACACTTCTCTTCTCTGTCTGCACCTGAAAGTGTCCTTTGTCTTGTCTTTCCAGGTACCGGAACTGCCTTGTCTCAGTCGTCGGAGAATCTTTGACTGCCGGAGGTTACTCTTTGGCTATCAACAGGCTCGTTTGAGCTCGAGCTTGACCCGAGCTCGAACGGGCTCGGTTCGTTTCTCAGCCCTAATAACCACCGGTACATAATTTACGATACATCCGAGATACCGCCGATACATCGGTACTGTCTCGTACTGTTCAAAAAACGGTACGGTGACCGGTACGAGATTTAAAACCTTGTTCACAACCCCTAAACTTAGGTAACTTAACCCTAAATCCTAAAATTTTCCTTTACGGTTCAAACTAGTCCCTTTAACCCACCAGCATCGCAACCCACCGTCTCCTCGGTTGCGCCACCTCTCCCTTACTCATGTTGCACCGCCTCCCGCTCCTCTGCACCCTTGCCCGCAGCCGATATTGAAACGATTTCAGTCCTAGCGCATAAGATCTACCAAATCGAGACTTTGAGTGTGACCACAGGAGATGACGCAGCATAATGACAACGACGGCCGACTCAATGGCAAGTAGCGCAAGTGTGATCTTCATCGTTGAATCGTTTTGTCCTGCCAACCCCAGTTCATCGATCCCACTATCGAGATCGCGCCATCCCCGTCCTCCGAACGTAGATTTGGAGCAATCCATGACGAATTGCGAATTATGGGGTAGATCTTGGGCTAGCCAATTGGGTGTCTTGTCAGAGTGGCACCTTCCTTCCAAGAGGCTGAGATGGCGGTCCGATTGCACAACTACTAATAGATGTGAGGAGGGGCTGGGTGTCCAGAGGACGTGAGAGGTTGGTAGTATGGTGGTTGAGTGTGACATAGGAGGAGTGCTAATTTAATCGAATCATACAACTTGATGGGATTAAAATGTGATTCTATACCACTTGGCTAATATCAGGTTTTGGCCAAAGCTAGGCTTTGTAAACAGACCCCAAAACTCCCAAAATCAAAAGTTGTAATCTTTGTGGGAATGAATGAAGGGGGTGGGGTATAAGGTAGAAATACTTTTTTTAGAATATGGATAATAATGTAAAATTGTTGTCAAAGAAATTAATTTCCGAAAATAGAATTCTCAATTGTTCTGACTAAACTAAAAAAACATACTACTTAAATTTCATGGTACTCCCCCTTAACATTCATTACGCCTTAGAAATAATGTGCTACCGTAACTAATAGTTCATGCTGCTTCTAATTCTATATTTTTGTTACAGTCATTGTTAAGCTTTAGAAAACTACTGAATTCCCAAGCTAAAGGACAGACCAACATGCACAGTCACAGACCAGCAGCTGCCTGGCTAAGGACTAATATTGATCGATTTGAAAGTTCAGGGGCTAAATCATAAGAGTGAATAGAGTTGATGTACATATAGGGTATAAGGCTTCAAAAAGAGAAACATGACTCTGGTCTTGTAGTAGTAACTGACTAATGATAATTCTACAGTGCAGAGGTAAATGATAGTCCAATGAAAAGTCTCTCTGAGAATTAGATGAAGAACAAAATATCTAAACGCATTTTCAACATACATTTATACTAAAAGTACTGTCAAACGTTTGGCTGAAGAGGCTTTGACCTCTTCACATTTGCTTTCCTAGTGACCAACACATAAAAACCCCCCATAGCTAGAAGCACAACAAATGCAAGACCAACCATGACGACGGCAACGGCGGCACCGCCAATCCGACCAGTCCCACCTCCTCTCGGTTGTGTCCCGGCCGACGCCTTGCTCTCGAGTGACTGCCGTGTGTCCGCTGCAAGCGGCAAGGGTGAGCAGCTGGAGGATGGTGAAGCACAAGGGCTGTGAGTTGACTCGGTTTTCGGGTGGAAGAAGTCGTACGCCAATGGCGAAAAGGCGATGGGGCTCTCGGTGGCGACGCCGTGGGGAGCTCTGTCTTGATCACTGGCTGTGGAGAGAAGAAAGAGGAGTGAGAAGAGGATGAGGAAAGAAGGGGTTTGAGTTATCATGGTGTTTGGAGTTGAGGGTTTTTGTGTTGTGCTTTTGGTTTTGGAGTTAAGTTGGAAGAGTGGGTGGGTTATGGGTTGGGTTTTTATAAGGTGGAAACTTAAAGTTTGTTGCTTGGAGTGTAATTTTGGTGATGGAAAATGGATTGGTTGGGGAAGGATGGAACAGTAAAGGTGTGACTTCTTTTTTCAAATAAAAAAACCAGTTGTATTTGGTAGACAAGTATGTATATGAGGGATGCAACCTGATCCTCATGAGGATCATTATGACTTACTAGTTTATTAGTTTTTCTAAGCTATATATGTCAATTGAGTAACCAAAAAAAAGGGAGAAAAAACACCTCCAGTCCTCTAGTCATAAATGCTTAATTATGAGTTTTCTTTTTTAATATCAAATGCTTATCTGAGTTAATTAGAAAGAAAAGAAAAATATTACAAGTTGGAAGAAAAACACTAGGGGTTAAATTGGCACGGAAAAAACATTTCGTGAAGAAAAGTTTGAATTTGATATAAGTAAAAGAAAAAGTTTGAACGTAGGAATGATGATTTACAGGCCTTCTATTTCTCTACTATTTGTTAGTTCCTCACTCACATAAAAATTGTTGTGTATGAGTTTAGTGTTTCAAGTTGCAATCACAACTAGGGGTGAGATCGAGCCGAGCCGAGCCCGAACCTGGCAGGCTCGAGCTCGTGAAAATCAGGCTCGGCTCGAGCTCGATTTTTTGGGCTCGAGCTCGGCTCGTGACAGGTTCGAGCTCGGCTCGAAAGCTCGTGAGGCTCAATTCGGGGTAGCTCGTTTAGGCTCGATTATAAAGTTCGGCTCGGTTAGGCTCGAAGTGGCTCGTGAAGCTCGAAAAAATTGAGATATCTTAAATTAATTCAATAAAATATTCTTAAATTCACTAGCTCGAGCTCGAATCTAATAGGCTCGGGCTCGGCTCGGCTCGAATCTAATAGGCTCGAGCTCGGCTTGGCTCGTTTGTTAGACTCATGTAGGCTGGCGAGCCTGATCGAGCCGAACCTCTGAGGCTCAAGCTCGGCTCGTTTAAAAACGGCTCGAGCTCGAGGCTCGAAAAAGCTCGGCTCGACAGGCTCGTTTGAGCCGAGTTCGAACGGGCTCGATTCGTTTCTCAACCCTAATCACAACGTGGTTGAAACATTTATTAATGCTCTACGTTGGCTGGGTACCTTAGATCGAATTGGATGAAGAGCAATAGAGACAAACCTTCAAGCGACCTCCATGGATTTCGTTAGCACCCAGTGGATCTCCAAAAATCCTTATATCGGAAACATGAATGACAACGCAAAGAACTTAGATCTAGGGAAAGAGGAAGAAAGGAAATAAGAGAGAAAGAGTGGAAAGCGTTCGAACTCAGATCTGAGGGAAGTAGAAGAAGAATGGAAGGTGGACTCAAATATGGGGAAAAAAGAAAAAGGAGAGAGAAGAGATGATGTTGAAAGCGTGAGAGATGAAAGAAGAAGAAGAAATGAGAGAAGATTGGGGTAAAAGAAAATTATGCGTGGAATGATGAAAAATTGGCGGAAAAGATATTAGGCCTTAATGCTACCCAAGCCGCGATAAAATTGTATTTCACCATTTACAAAGCCATTTAATGCGGAAATGGTTAAATTCAGCTTAAACCGAATTACGAGCCGCATTAAATATGGTATTCACTACTGATGGTCAAAGAGCCCAACGAGCTCTCAGCCCAAAAAGCCCATAAGGCTCCCCAAAACAGTCTGGGCCCCCAAGGCTCAAGAGGCCCAGCCCAAAACGAGGAGGAACCCGCCGAGCACAATTCCCGCATGAGGACTGACCAAAACTACGATAGTATTTAATGCAAATCGTTGCCTTTTGTCGTCTGAGCACGCTGCCTGCCACCTGATGCCTAACACCTGCCACAGAGCTGTCAGGGGACAAGCAAGCTTTCGCCCACACCCGCCGAACTCCCCAAAAATGCGTCGTCTGACACGCAAAAGGTGGTCGGCCACCACGTTCAGACCATAGGCAAATTACCAGCATGCCATCAGGGTGCCCCTCCTATAAAAGCCCTCCCTTTGCAAACCGCAGAGGTAATCTAATCACTACTTCGCTCTGCCTTTTCTCTACTTTCTCACTCTAAAAATAGAGTACTCATTTGAGCGTCGGAGACACGTTAACCGGAGCACCCTCCGGTGCGGCTTTCTTTACAGACAAAGCAACCAATAACAACCATGGTTTCCTACGCGACTAGATTTCAGAAGAAGAACCATGTGGCAGATCTCACAGACGTTCGACCACCAACTACATAGTGAATGTTTGACTTAAAATTTTATTAAGATAACAATGAAAATTTTTAATATATATATCTAGAAATTTTAGATTTCAAATTATTAGAAATTAACATGTATTATATGAATCATTTAACTTTACATGTCTAAAAATTCAAAAAAGTAAATCATTAATTAAATTATGAAAAAACAAAATAAAAATAAAAAGTGCAATTTTTGTGGGATAGAGAAAGTATTTAGTCTTGTAGTTATTTACTTTACTATTTGATCTATTTGATCTTCTATTTATAGGATTATTAATGGAATAAAAATTATATTTAAATTTCATCATTTAGTAGAAATAAATTAACATTATGTAGCGATGCAATCCAAAGAAATTTCATACACATTATATATATTATCATAATTTATTGGTAAAATTACTGAGAAAAAAATAAAAGGATAAATTAAGTAAAGGATCATAATTGCTTCATTAGTGTAAGTAGTGGTTTTCTATGCACTTCATGCTCCATTCCATTTGAGTGCCTTCGAGTACACGTTTTCTAATCAAATAGAAATTGATAAAGGATTATAGATGTTTAACCCATAATAATTATTTAGGCAAGAATAACGCTGCCCAAGGTGTACTGACACGTACAGCAAATTAAACCTGTGCAGACACTTGCAAAATACGTCATTACCAACTTAATTAAAACAAGTATGGTGTAATCTTAAATCTTCAGTAAAAAAAAATGAATTGCCTTGTCTCACAATGCAAGCAATTATTACTGTTGATAAGAGGTAAAATAATTCTAGGGAATGTTTAGAAAGAAGAAATACCAAATTACCTATTACTCCCTCAAACTATCTTGACTCAATCACTTTAGTCCATGAATTATAATTTGTCCCAACTCAGTCCCTGAATTATGCAACGTTAATCACTTTAGCCCTTTGACCATATCAATGTTAGTTGACCTTAGGAAAAATATCTATTATGGTCCTAAATTTTTTCCAATCTATACTTAAACACCCTAAATCTGTTAAATCTATAAAAAATACTCGTCCCCAACAACCTTTCTTCTTGCCTATCACCCTACTACCTTACTGTTCTCGTCGTCATCACTTCCCCTCCATTTTTTTTATCTTCTCATGCCTTCAAAACTTAAAATTTATACAAATACAATCCTAAACCGTTAAGTAATTGACAGTGTTAAGCTCACCGGCACCGAGTTACCGAGTCGAAGGACTAAAGTGCTATGATTTACATAATTCAGGGATTGAGTGAGAACAAATTTTAATTCAGGGACTAAAGTGAGTGAGTTATTATAGTTAAGGGTAGTGATAGGTAATTTGGCCAAGAAGAAATGTACTAGTATCTTTTTGTTTCCACTTTGCAGTGCAAAAGTTAGTGCAAGTGTGGGCCTTTTCCTAGCTTGAAGCATCAGCAAAGGCGAAGAAGTGTGTGTATATATTTCCTCCATGCATAATTTTGTAGTAAATTACACATCTATAGTCCCTTATTATAAATCTATATTTGAACAAATTTATTGTAAAAGTGGTTCTAAAGTATGAATATGTTACAAATTTAAACCCGTCGTTTAATATCCGTTAAAACTTAACGGAAATTTTGATTACAATGCTCAATAATAATATTTTCCAAATTTTACATTTTAGTTGCGAAAAAATACTTAATTATCAAAAGAAAATGTAAGAATGAATAGTTAGGTTCTAGAAAATTTACAATAGCTATTAAAATATCTGGGTAACGTACATAATCTTCCACAATGATATTTAATTTATTTGAAATTATACATTTTATTTAGCATATAGTTTATGAATTTTGTTTCTTCAATATTTTGATATAAAATTTCAAATAATTTACATGCGTATAATTTAATTAATTATTTAAGTTTCTAAAAATATTTATTTTAAAAAGTCCTTAACAAAATATTCATAAAACTAATTTAAGTTAAACAAATGATTGAAAGTTGGAGTAACAATTAAAGTGAGAGAAGAAAAGAGTACTAATTAGACTCAATAAGGCAGAAAAAAGATCGGCATATTACTTGCATACCACTACACATCATTAGTATAAATATTATCAGTGATATTATTTTAAACATTTATTATCATATTCAATAAGTTTTTGGATATTTTAAACTCAATCTATAATTAATATTATTAAGTTGGAAAGATTATTTAAAATAATACATACGTAATTAAGAATAATTTTACTCAAAATGTAAAATTATAAATCTAGATGGGTGTTCAACATATTTCAAAAGCCCTAAGGATCAATTTGAGCATTTAAACCAAAATTTTCTTTAAGTTTTAACAGATATTAAATGGCAGGTATAGATTTGCAATACACTCATGCTTTAAAGTCACTTTTGCAACAAAAGTTTTTTCAAGTTTACATTTTCAACAATGACTATAGTTTAGGTATAGATAGTGCAATTTACTCCATAATGTTTTGAAACTTTAACTTTTATGTTTATTCGACCTCAATTATTTATATTATTTTAGTAGGAAAGAATTCTAAAAATATCTATCAAATTATCATTAATGTCAAAATGTATTTCAAAATGTTTAGAAAAGTTAAATCATAAATTAAATATTAAAAATGAAGTGTTTCTAAATTTAGGACATAAGGAGTATCTAACGGGTGAATTGTTATAAAATTCTAGTGCTTCCGTTTCCAAAGTAGTATTTAATAGGTTGTCAACATTACTATATTGGGTCGTCCCACAAAGGTTGTCAACTTTCCTAAAATGTAAAAAAGTCCAAATTTACCACCCAAGTTTTTCTCTTTTGTATATTGACACCTTTTTTTAGCACTACTTCTTAATATATGTGCCCAAACAAATCCTACAACCTTTGTGGGACGGAAAAATGGCTTGGTTTTTGCCATTGTTGTTATAGTTTTTGGTTCAATATTATCACTACCATTTAAATAATCCTATGTGGCCATTTTGGTTGTTGATTGTGCCCCCTTTAAGTGACATGGCAAAGAGGATTGGGTGGGGTGGCAAAAAAAAGACCGGAGGAAATTTGAGGAGGAGAACGGCGACATGAGCTGACCATCCTACCGGATTCAACCAGGACTACCATGCTTGTCCCCTCGAGGAGAATCGGAGAAGCCGAGAGTGCCAACAAATTGCTCTGTCAAAGACTCCTTCAAATCCCTTGAACCTTAACCCCCAAATCGATTTTTTCTTACAAATACTACCTCCATCCCTTTTTCTTACAAATAACATATGATTTATTTCTTACAAATATTACCTCCATCCATTTTTCTTACAAATAATATATGCTTTATTTCTTACAAATACTACCTCCATCCCTTTTTAATTAAAACGTTTGACTTTTGATACTTTATTTGGCTTAATTTCTAACTAAGAAGAGTTTGTTAAAAAAAATTTGAATTTTTTTAGAAACTAGACTCTTTAATTTTCCTTTTATATATTAATTATTCACATTGTATAACAAAATATTGAATAAAAATTTTCATATATTAAATGATGTAAAAGAAACGTAACAATTAAATTGAAACGTAGATAGTATATAATATTATTATACTATCATTTCAAGTTATAAATTAAAAAAAATTCATACAAATGATAATATGATATTTATACTTTATTTACAGAAAGTGGTAGTATTAATCAAAATTACATTTAATCAAAAATTTTAATTTATTTGGTAAAATTATTCACAATTTGAGATACACAATCAAAATAGGGTAAAAAAGAAAGTTGTAGTTTTAGTACTTATATATATAAAATATATAGGGTAATTATCATTTACCACCACTACACTGAGCAAACAACCTTTTCTGGCTCTCCCGCGGTAGTGTTGCGGTACAATTGCGGGAGAGGCCGTGGTATCTCCCGCGGTAAATTAGCTTGTGGTAGCCACCCATACTATGCATGAGGAGGAGCCATTACTGCGGCTTACCGCGCCATGGGCCGCAGTAAACATTTTTTTAATTAAAAAATGTGGATGAATCAGGATGAACTTTTCATTCGGATTCTTCCACATACCCAGAAATCTTCATCCACAAACCCATAAATCTTCATCCACAAACCCAGAAACCTTCATCCAAACCCATAAATGTTCACCAATCAAAGCATAGATCCCGCGGTAAGCTTGCAAACAGTCATTGGTGTCTCTCGCTTTATACTGAAATCCAAACTGTTCCCATCATACAACAAAAATCCAAAAAACTACTCATAAAAAACCCAGAAAACTTGATAATCTACATTTAAACTAACAAACACTCAAAAATATTGAACAAAGCCGAAATCGAATGATTATTTAGCATTAACAAAACTTAAATAGTTAATTTACCAATTAAAAGTAAAAAAAAAGTGTAAAAATTTACCTTTACTTGTGATTGGAGGAGAGGACAACGAAGTAGACAACGACGACAATGGCTGATTTTGTGGAGGGTTTCAATTTGAGGGTTAGAAATTGAAAAACAAAAACTAAACAGTGTAAAGTTCTGATCTACTTATCGACAATGAACGGACAGCTACGACGACGAACGTACGAGACAGACAATGCAATGACGACGACTGGGAATAGTGATTCTGGAGAGGGAAGGGGAGGGTTTCGAGTTGCAGAAGTGGAGAGGAAGGGGAAGCTTCTGGCTTTAGAGGCCCTACTACGGACTTACCACGCGCGTTGTTGCGGTAAAGGCCATGGGCCTTACTGTGCCCTTACCACGCATGGGTAAAGGTTTACCACGGCCCTTGCCCTAGTAAAGGTGATGTGATCACACCGGGGGTGTATGATCACGAGCTCGGATCTAGCTCGATGGAGGCGGTTTACCACGTATGGGAAACGAAGAACACAAAGTTTACTACGAGGTGAGGCAATGCCCTTGAAAATGCCTGGGAAAAGGAAATGGAACCTAGAATCTTTTGATTACTAGATCAAACAATGCTAGGTATTATATTGGATCCTCTTGCATGGATCACTAAAGGATTGGTGGAGCAAGATTTGAGACCCAAGAAGAACAATATGGCCGATTCGCGGCGGATATGTGTTCTTACAATATATGAGTTCTACCTATTACAATGGTTACATGCTTCCTTATATAGAGGGAAAAATGGCGAAGAGGAGTGATGAGTGACTTGACAGGGAAACCACCTTCCTTGATTTATGGTGGGCGAAAAGAGAGGCCATGGGTTCGCCAAGGACCATGGGTTCGCCAATGGCCATGGGTTCGCCCATGATCATGGGTTCGCCAATGGGGCATGGCCTCGCCAAAGGCCAAGGGTTTGCCAATGAGGCGTGGGCTCGCCAAGAGCCTCGCGGACACGGCTTTACCTTGGGGCTTCGCCGGTGCCTAGAATGTTGCCTCCTCTTCAATCGAGCCTTCGCCAAGGGTCCATTAGGCCCTCGGGAGGAATGGCTGCCCTTTGTTGACAAAATGGGGCTGATGTCCACATCAAAAGGCCACGGTAAACCTTGCATTTTCTACATCGTGTCCCCTAAGGTTTATCATAATGATCTCTTTGCCCCCCATATTTTTGGAATCCTCAAAATACCTCTCCGAGGTTTGCCAAAATATAAAAAAACTTTACATTATAATGGTGCATCATCTTTATTATAACAGTATATCACAGTATCTCTTGCGCGTAACATACTAACTTTACATTTGAAGGATAAACAATTTTCCAAATATTTTGGTTACATCATTCCATTATGAAGGGTCATCATTATGCAGCGGTCATTATTTTGTGTTGTTTGATATCAATTATCTTCAATTCTTAGTTGTCGGATTCGTTGTTGTTACTGGATTCGATGCCATGGAAATCGGTTGTCCTCCTTTACCTTTTGCTAGGAAAGTTAACGTTGTCCACCGTGTCTGTTAACTCCACATGGGTTTTGATTTGCCCGATAGAATTCGTCTGTAGATTAATCATGTCCAGTAGATGCTAATGATTTTGGTGACTTCGATGAAGTTTTCAGATCGCGAAGAGGTGCCGGCAAAATTGATTCCGACTGTATCTGCCAGAAAACCCAAAAAAGGCTTTATTGACGGCCTTTTTCGGTTCGATTCGGTGTCGACGACGTTGGAGGTAGAGAGGTTGTGGAATCTGTGTTGGGTTAGACGACAGGGTGGGACTAGTAGCTTGCGGGGGTTGCAGACTTTGGGTAGGAGAGAGCAAATTTGTTAAGTAAAAAATGTTGGGGATAAGATTGTTAGTGCTAAAAGTTTTAGGGTTAAATAAAACCAGTATTCTGAAAAAAACTAACAGTCAATGCACTAAATTAACAGTCAAAGGGTTTTTTTTGTATATTTCACAAAAGCTATTAAGTTTTTTAAAAATTTCAAAAATACGAGTAAAGTGAATATTATAGAAAACCTCATAAAGTAAATGATAATATATATATATATATATATAATATATATATATATATATATATATATATATATATATATATATATATATAGACACACACATATGAATGTGTTCAGCGTGTGACTGACCTACTGGGAATGTCATAATTGGGGAGAGTAAGAAGCAATGAGCATAAGCATGCAGAGGATGAAATCAATGCTCCCAACTTCCTCATTTCACAGGTTTTTTATGTTTAGAATTAATATCATATGCGTTGATAACAAAAAAACATATGCGAAAACCATGGCACAAGTATAAGCATTCAACACTTCAAAAAAAAAAAACATTTAGGTAAATTAACATAGCCTCGAAGAACACACTTAAAAGTAGGACGGTGAAAGAAATTTCCACCAATGTTCTTTTGTAAGGTTATTAAAGAAAAAAAGTTAAGTATCTGAAATTTATATTTGATGACGTACGTCCAAACTGAGAGCATGTTTCCTAGGGTTTTAGTCTCACTGACTGCCTCGTTTTTGTTGCCCTCGTTTTTGTTGCCCTCTGGCATCCCGATCGGTCCCTCTCTGCTTGTTAGGCGTTTTGTCGGCGTTCGACCATCCGCTTGGCTTGCTGAGTACCGTCGCAGATCGCCCACCCCTCGTTTTGTTTTCGTCAAGCGTTGTTGGGCTCCCTCCCTTCGCCGTCGTCGACATCGGCAAGTCTCTCCCTGTCAATGGCCCTTCCTCCTCCGATGCCGCCGGCGTTTGTACTCAGGGTGCTCCTCCTCCAATGGTTCATGTTCCTCAAGTTCAGAGGGCGAGTCATGGCGCCAATTGGAGAAGGGAGGCTCTGATCCGACCGATGTCTTTGGGTAGCGATTCTGCCCGATGGCTACTGGTGGTTTTTGGGCCACCGTAAAGGGTTCTTAGCTGCGCGGGTCAAACTCCCCGACGATCATAGTTGGTCGGGCTTGCGGTAGTTCGCTATCTCGAGTCTCCATGGCGAGGTCTGGTTCTAGCTTTGCAAGTTACAAGGCCCCCAGATCTGTCACTTCTAGATCTGCGTTTTCAGCTAGGGCTCTTCTGGTGGCAGGTACACCTCGTCTCCATCTTGTTGGGCCATTGGATCTGTTTGGCTCGTTTCGCCGGATGGGTTAATGTTGTTTTTTCAGCGTATTTTGGTTCTTGGTGTTTTGCAGTGATTGGTTCTCGGTGTGGTGGGTCATCGCTGGTCATGTTCCGCTCGGTGCACTTTCTGTTGGCTGACTAATGAAGCCTTGTGAGGATCCATGACAATGTTCTCAAGTCTGGTTGGGTCAGAGGCTCCCCTAGCCAGACTGTTGGTGGTTACGAGCCTGTTTATGTTTTAGTTTATGTTTCTTTTTGTGTTATGTTTTGGACCTTTTTCTGTTTTGGTTTTCTTTACCTTATTGCGTTGCGTTGTCTAGGTTGATATGGTGTAGGATATTTAGTGCTCTCATTTGGATCTTTCTGTCTGCCTAACCAGGAGTGCGTGAGTCGGTACAAGTTAACTCCTTGATGAGAGTATGTCAGGGTATCGAAGCATGTTTCATATATATTTTTCCACCATAGTGCAAATGCCCTCAACTCCGAAAATGCTCTTTGTCTAGATGGTTAGGCAGAAAGTCTTCCGTTGAGGGCATTATTATTTACGCTGCTTTAGCTCGTGTCTTAACCCTTCATGGCTTTTCTATTGCTCTTATCAAGCTTTTACGCTCGCTTTCTTTTGCACCCATTTTATTTAACAAAATAGGCTTCCACATTTAAAAAGAAGAAGTTAAAATGTTGAAAATTAATGTTAAATTACCAGATTGAGATTTTTTTTCAGAAGAAATTCATTTGAACATTCTCATTGAATACTTATAATGTATCCATTTTTATGAACCAAAAATCAAATAACTGTTGTTAACATTATTCTTAATTTTTAGAGGAAAACAATACCATAGATATGTGGTGTGGCAGCCAAAATTGTAGCTTCTCTCTCCTCTTTTTCTTCACGCTTTCTTCCTTTCCTGCCGGTAACAGGCCGGTCGACATTGATCAGTTGCACAGGACGCTTGCCGTTGAGACAGTTGCTGTCACGTGACATACCTGAGATTATTTCAAGATAAAGGGCGGCCGCAATAATGTGTTACGGTGGAATATATATATGTATTTAAGAGTAGTTTATCTTTTTATTTTATTTTATTTTAAAAATGTAACATTCTCAATTTCTCAAAAGTGTGTGTCACAACTCAAAAGAAAAGTAGCCGGTGGTGTTATATACCAATTGAGTTTCCAATGGCATGAGGGGATCGACAACACATTCTCAATTTCTCACCAAGAGAGAGAATGTTTTATACCAATTGGAGATCCATAAATAGGTGAGCATTGGCAGGGGCGGACTCGAGATCGAATTGTTGTGGCGTAAATAATTCAAAGCTATATAAAAATATTTTATGAAATATATATAGGATATAAAATACAATATATAGTGGTGAGATCAAATGGTTAAAATGATAAATTTATAAAGTGAGGTTTAGAGTGATCTTTTAAGTACAGTGTGGTGATACACATGTAGTAAGACTTTAATTATAATTTGGTCGGGACAAATTACACATATAAACAACAAAGGCAGTGGTGAGTCTTCCCATATCCTAATTTCAAACCCATTTCCTTAGACTCTTTGAAAGGAATTTGTGAAAGGAACCTCAATTTTGTCCAACACCTTCCCTATCTTCACCATGTTCCCCCCAACTCTACTAAAACAGCCACCATCCATGACTTTTAGACCACCATCGCTCCCATAAACATATTGAATAACTTTCACCAAAAAAGCATTCCATTCTACCTTGAAATGCCACCACCATTTTCCTAACAAGGCCAATTTTTTTTGCCTTTAGATTCCTAGCTTCTAGACCTCCTTCACACAAGGAATCTAGAACTCTATCACAAACCACCTAGTTTACAACAAATAACCCTTTATGTAGTGCAGTAGTAGTAAAACTTAAGAGGATATTTCCTTTTTTCTTTTACTGACACACAACAGTAGTTTCAAACGCTTGAGTAGAATCTCTACAGACTTTCAGTTCTCCAAAACAGAATATCATAAATTGAGCTTCACTTCACAGTATCCACTATGTATATGATTTAATGATTGAAGCGGCATATCCGCTTCACTACCGTTACAACTGAAGCGGCAAAAGCCATTAAACGTGCCACTACGTTAGGTCCCGCTTAATTTGAACGGGCCGCACCAAAACTGTTTCAAGTTAAGCGGCATCGCCGCTTCAGAGTGGAACACACATTTGACATGTTTGTTTCGCTTTGTAACGGCTTCAGCTGCATCTATTGTTATTTTTGTATTTAATTTTTTTACTCATGTTCTTCTATAGTTTAATATTAATAATGCACTATAATATTAAACATATTTAATTCAAAAGTGAAAAATCTAATTAGCATTGAAATATATAATTAATAAATGTCATAACTACATCAAAGTACTATATTTACATCAAAATGTTTCGAAAAAAGAAATCCTAACAATCTAGAGGAGGCTCGTCAGACTGACGCAGTGGATGCTAAGCTAAGAGGGATCCAATGTACGCATCCATTTCCTCCCGTGACTGGAAATAGGACTCGTAACTAGTGGACGATGGGAAGGTGTACAGCGGAGGCTACTCCGGGGGATCGGGCCGCTAAACATCATCCTCGAAGTCGTCAACGATGTAGGGGTTGGGTAGTTGTGGTGAAAAATGTTGTCGTCCGGATCCCTGGCTCGATGATCCAGCCACTAAACGTGCCGACACATCCCTCGGTGATAGGAGACGACACCGCTGCAGTGCTCCCCATATGGCACTAATGGATGAGTTCTCCTGCCGACGATTCTTTCATCCTGGCACCGGATCAGCACCTCGGCGTAGCGCGTGAGGAGGATACGGATATCCTTCTCCTGACTCTCCACGCGCTCCCGCTCCTTTAGGCGCTCCTCTTCCAGCCGTTTTTGATGACTGATAAAGAAGCTCAAGGCGTTCAGTGATTGACAAATAACGTAAAATCTTCTTCGCTTTAAGTTTCTTTTTGCCACGCCGATCCGTACCAGGCTCAATGTATCTCTCTGCACCCCACACTCTCACTACAAAAAATATTAGATATGGAGACAAAACATTGTGTTTCTATATGTCATGTATTTGTCTGTAAAGGTTTTAGGAACAATTATAACAACTTTAGAGACAATTATATATGTTCTCTTATTATATAAATGAGTGACAATTATATGTGTTTCGAGAATATTAGATCTTTTTAATAAAATTGTGTTTCTATATGTCATTTATTTGTCTTAGGAACAATTATAACAACTTTAGAGACAGATTAGAGACAATTATATATGTTCTCTTATTAGATAAATTAGTGATAATCATATGTGTTTCGAGAATATTAGATCTCTTTAATATTTAATTTAAAAAAACAAAAATATGAACTCTTGCTCCTTTTTCTACGTTCCTACCTGCCTCCTTTTTCTCAAGGCACGCAACCCCCAATCTTGGGGACGAGAAGCACACATAGTGCCACTGTGCTGTTTTAAGACTTGTTTTAAATGTAGTGCAGTATATGATTTATTGCTTCACATATATGTCTCCAAAACATATTTATCTGTCTCCAAAAGTAGTGCGATAATGTCCTTTTAAAGAAAAATACATATTTGCCTCTTTTATCTGTCTCTGAAAAGCCTGTCAGTTTTAATATCTTTTGGAGACAAATTTATTTGTTACATTATTTAATTAGAAATTAATAATTTTATTTTATATTTAAATTAATTTGAGATTTAGAAACTATTGTATATATGTTCCCAAATATCAAAACGTCAACTTATTAGTAACACAAATTAAGTACATATGGAGACAAATAATGCAAGTGTTCTTAAGCATAACTTTTAGCAACAAATGAATTATTAGTCTCCTTTTAAGTGTTTCTAAAACGTATTTTTGTTGTAGTGACTAATGCTGAAAGTACCATAGAACAACATACAATTGTTCTCGCATGCATCAATTTTACCGTACGGTAAACATAGACCGAGCAAAACTGAAGAAATTGATCACCCTTTTTCATTTTTTTATCCTAAAAATTCGGATTCCGTTATCTTATTATTTTTTGTCATTAAACATGTTTAATGACTAATTTTCTAATTGTTTTCTAAGATTATTTTGTGAAGTTTGACTGTAGAATCTAACACTTTAATTCTACATATTATTACTCTGGGATGCTGTTTAATTACCTGAAAAATTGATGCATTATTCTCTTGATCACGGATTATTTGTGGTGTGTTTTTACTCGATAGAGAAAAATATTATTAGATCACAGGGTAATTAGGCTAGATACCGTCATAGAGTGATGACTTGCCACAAATTCTAGGAAGAAGATAGATCACCAAAATAATTATAGTGGAGCGATGACTTTGCTTTAATCACCTAGGTGGAACGCTCGATGGACGACATCAAGAATTGATAAATATTCTTACATGTTGAGAGTAATAATTGTAGTAAAATTAGAGTGTTAAACCCGAAGGTCAAATGGACCATAAATCCTAAGCAGCTTTAATTTCTGAATTTTCTCCTCACCTGCAATTTAGTTTTGTTAATTAATTTTCACAAACATTCCATCAATAATCTCTTTCATTTTCATAATTCATACACAACTTGCTAGAATCACATGTCCATGTGGATTTGATCCGGTACTCACCGGTTTACTACTTTTTTGACAACCATACACTTGCGGTGTTGCGACCAAGTTTTTTGTGCCGTTTCCGGGGACTTGTTTCTTTTCTTGCTATTTGTGTTTGAGTTACATTGTATATATTAATTTTTGTCACTTTTTTTTTCAGAAAAAAAGAAAAATAATGGAAGACCAAGTGGAAGATGAGATCCAACGTTTGTTGAAGCAGACAGATTTCATAATTAAGTATTGGATCAAGGATTATCAAGTGTTAGATAATAGTTTCCTTGGAAGTGTGAAAAACGGTCCGGTAGAGGAGTTGTTCAAAGAAAACTTTACTCAATTGAAAGAATTGTTTGGCAAATGTATCTTAATTGAGTTAAGTGAGGGACTTAAGCAAAATTGGAGAAGAATAACTTCAGAGTTTCAAGAAATATATGACCGGATCGAAAAATTTGAAAGGTTGGATAACATTGACAAATGCGACATAATGGATTCCGAGAAAGAGGTGATATGCATTGAAAATGAATAAGAAGACATGGAAGAACAAACGCCGGAACCCTCAAACACACTTTTGATGGAAGGTAATTTTTTTCCTCAATCTCATTGTTTGATAGAATCTGAGGGTATGATCAATAGTGATGTTTTAATTGTTGGTGATTCAATTTTTTATGATGAGCCTAAGTTGATGCATGAACCTCTTCCTACACTTGATGTGCCTAGCTATGATAGCTTAGACTTAGGAGAGTCTATTATCACTCATGATGCATATCTTGACTCCTATGCAATCTTTTGTATGCCAACAATAAATGAGAAAAAACTTCTTCAAAATTCTCTTTTCAATCCATGCGTGGTGAGATTTTCCAAGGATTTGATAAATGAGTTTGGATGTCAATTGATTGATCTGACGAAGGGAATTAATCCCTTAAGTTTGAAAATGCGTGATAAATGTTTTTACGGATCAGAAGAGAAACTTGAATAGTCTAGGTTAGTATTTGATCCCAGTGCTAATAATAACTCTTTGATTTTACACTCTAGGAAAAAGATGATAAGAACCTTGCTATTGATGACTAATGTGATGTACATCTTATTCATGTCAAGAGCTTGCGCTTTGATACCAATAAGGAGCATGTTCTATTGCTTGGTTGTTCAGGTTCAGAGGGTGGGTGTTTGAGTTGAAAATAGTTCATTCATTTGTCTTGCTTTGTGAAATATGTTATTATGGTAGTTTTATCCTTAAGATTATTAATTTGGCCATAGAGAAAAGGCCTAATGAGTTTTGAAAGTATAGAAGATTCAAGTTTGATCACATGAAAAGGTTGATTTTGGAGCATTTCAATGGTTGGACCGGTTCTACATTGAAAAATCTTAAGGAAGTCACATAAGTCCTACTGATGGGATTGTTGATCTAGCGACGTTAAACTAAGCTAATTAGTAGTAGATTTATATTATTTTATTTTAGATTTGCAATATTTAAGGTTTAGTGATGATGTTGGAAAATGGATGCAGGTGATGAAGGCAAGAACAAGCTAGAAAAATATTGTGGAAATTTTTTTGGAGGTACTCGGAAAAT
Source organism: Stellera chamaejasme (assembly GCA_024586325.1). Lineage (NCBI taxonomy): Eukaryota > Viridiplantae > Streptophyta > Magnoliopsida > Malvales > Thymelaeaceae > Stellera > Stellera chamaejasme. Next base: position 18,612,309 of record CM044986.1, read on the forward strand.
CAGGAGAGCAAAAACAGGAACATCTTTGTTACAAGTCAATTTTGAAGCCCGTACAGAGAGTTTCTGGATCTAATGCATGAAGAGAGGTTGTAGCTCTATCTCCTATCTACAAGTAGGATTTTGAATTGACTCAATTGGATGTCAGAGAGCAAAGTTATGGCCAAAATAAGAATGCTTCACCAAGTTGACCGAAAGTTCGCGGGAAGGTCGCGCTCAAAAATGGAATTTCACGGTCTAAAACTCGTCTTTTCGGATTTCAGGGATTTACGCTGTCATTTTCTCGATCAATGATAGGTAAAACTTCAAATGACCATAACCTTAGCTACATGTGTCATTTTTTTTATACATAATATATCGATCTGAAGGGAAAAACGAGCCCTATCCATCTATCATGTCCTTTTCTCTAGATTTGAACAATATTGGTACTAATTCTAATGAAAACTTCCCGGTACATGGAACGGGGATCTAAATTGGTCTCTAATGTATGACTTTCGATCTTTTTTCCTCTTTTACCTTTCCAACATTGTGAACAATGTAGATTTTGAGTTGGGGGGGTTGAGTTTGGTTGCTATGAATTGAATCATTGGAAAGATTGTTTGCATGCTTACTATGATATCTTGTGTGTTACTTGCTAGTATAGGAATGCATACTTACAATTTATTAAAACAATTGAAAAAAATCAAAAAATGGAAAATTTAAAAATAGTAGTGTTAGTGCATATAATATTTAGGTTGCATTTTAGGAACCCAATGCTCCAGTAAGTTAAATTGTAATCCGGAACCTCTATTGATTTTACATGTTTATATATAGGTGGTAGGAAATTGTGTTCAAACCTTTAAATGAAGATTCCACCTATGAGATTTCGAGTCTTATTATGCATGAATTGTGTGATTTGTTCTTTCATGAGAGAATCTTGCTAAGTAGCTGAGCTAAAACTTGCTTGCTTGGAACCATTATAAATCTACATATGTTGTGTGTTGAACTGGAAATACAACGGCAAATTAGGATGAACTTGCTATCTAAATAGCCAACATGTACATTATTTCCATTAGATAAACCCCTTTGAGCCTGAAACCAGATAATCTACCTTATGAGGCAGAATTTGAAGAAAGAAACATATCCACTAGATCAAGGGCCATTCAAATGAATGAAGAATTAATGATCAATTGTAAGAAAGAAATACAAGATCTTCTTGATAAGGGATTAATAAGAAAGAGTTCTTTAACATGGAGTTGCTCAGTTTTTTACATCAATAAAAATGCAGAAATAGAAAGAGGAGTTCCAAGGTTGGTTATTAATTATAAACCTCTTAATAAATTGTTAAAATAGATCAGGTATCCAATACCTAATACGAAAGACCTCTTGTCAAGATTATACAGTTCTACTATATTCTAAAAATTTGACATGAAATCTGGGTATTGGCAAATCCAGATTGCAGAACATGATAAATATAAAATAGGATTTAATGTTTCTTTCGGGCATTATGACTGGAATGTGATGTCATTCGGGTTAAAAATGCACCATCAGAAATTCAAAGAATTATGAATGAAATCTTCAATCCTTATAGTTCTTTTATTATGGTTTACATTGATGATGTGTTGGTGTTTTCACAATTTTTGAAAATAATTGAAGAAACAAGATTAGTTGTTTCTGCTAAGAAAATGGAACTTTTTCAGACTAATGTTCGATTTCTTGAACACATGATATATATGAGTACTATAAAACCTATTGACAAATCAATAAGTTTTACAGAAAAATTTTCTGATGAGATCAAGGAAAAGAAGCAACTACAAAGGTTTTTAGGTAACTTGAATTATGTCTCAGAATTTTATAAAGACATGGAAAATGATTACAAACCTCTGTTTGATAGGTTGAAGAAAATCCTCCAGAATGGGGGAAAGAACAAACACAAGCAGTTAGACTTGTGAAAAGAAAAGTTAAAGAAATCTCATGTGTCACTCTTCCTATTCCCGAAACTTTCAAAATTGTTGAAACTGATGCTAGTGAAATAGGATATGAAGGGATCTTAAAACAAAAAATGGAAGGGAAAGAAAAATTGGTAAGATTTACATCAGGAGTATGGAATCAAGCTCAACAGAACTATGCTACAATAAAGAAATAAATATTGGCAATAGTTATTTGTGTTACAAAGTTTGAAGAAGATTTATAAAATCAGAGATTTCTGATTAGAACCGATTGCAAAGCAGCAAAAAGTGTTTTGCTTAAGGATGTTAAAAATCTCGCATCTAAACAAATATTTGCTAGATGGCAATCAATTCTAGCTGTATTTGATTTTGATATTGAATATATTGATGGATCAAAAAATTGTTTGCCTGACTTTCTGACCCTAGAATTTTTGCAGAGAGGACATGGGGAAATCCAAGAATGAAATCAAGAGAAGCATAGAGGAAGATCTCCTTGAAACTTTGTTTCATAGAAATGATCCTATGGAACTAGAAAACCAATCTTCTCAGGAAGGAAGTCAATATGTTCCCTATCTTCAAATAGGAGTTCAGGATCCAAATTCAAAAGAACTCTATGAGTTACCTACTGGACAGAATATAAGAATTGAGATCAGAATAGCAAAAGGGCAAAGGAACATGCTCCAATACTACCTCTTTCTCCTAGAGAATTAAAAAGAGGAAGAACATTCCCATATCTATATCCTCATGCTTATTGCAAAGATAATAAATATATTGAAGGAACCCTGGTTCCTAGGATTAATGCAAAAACTCAAGAGATTACCCTTTTTTCTCTAGGAATTCCTTCAGAGAAAAGAGAAATGGAAAAAGAGTCTCTCTTTCCTGTAGAAGACAAAGATATCAAGGCCTTAACTCCTTCATAAATGACAATAAAATATTGACCTAGAAATAGACATCCAGTATGGGAGTTTCATCCCATCAGAAAAAATGAATTTTTTGAATTAATTATGCTAGAAACAGGATCTGCGGAGATAGAACATAAAAACAGAAATACCAAATCTTCTGAAGGAGGGTATTTCTAAGTTGGGTGTTCTAAAGGTATGGACTCCAGAAGAATGAGGAACTCCTCATTCTAGAAAAAGGTTCTTGTTCAGGGATATAGTAACCATGCTTATACTTATTGGGACAATATCCAAGCATGAGAAGAAGTCTTTAATATCCAGAACTCAGAACTGAGATATTTTTGGCTAATCATTTTCAAAACAGACCAAGTAAGATTTCCAAACTGGTTTCACCACTGGTTTGAAAAAAGAGAATTAGTCTCAGAACAACTTCCAGATGCGATTAGAAAATCTTATGATAAATTTGTTGAGTTCAACAAACAGAAAACTTAAAAGATGATAATCCCTTATTCTGAATTTTATTTATTGGTCATTTATCGAATCACATGGATTGTTAAATAACACTATGAAATAAATCAAGAAAAATATGTTCTCATCCTAGAAAGAGTTTGGATTTCTCATTGGTGGGACAAATGCGTTATTAATGCATATCTCATAGAAAATATCACTTTCAAGAGAATTGGTCTGTCTGAACTCTTGGAGGAAGAAAACATTGATACTGTCATTGGGAAACTTTACTATGGTTCAGAGTTAGTAGATATCTCATTAGAAGAAATGAAGGATAATCTAATGAAGTTAGCTTTCAAATCTGTCAAAGAGCAGCTGACAAAGGGTGGGCCTAACCAAGGGTCATCATCTGGTGGACCAACATAATGATAGACACAACCATGTGGAAAAGAAGAAAAATGCATTAGTGGGACAATTATCTTTTGTCCACTTCTGTAAAAAAAAACGCACTCAACAATAATGCATATTAGCTGTAGCACTCTAAAAAAGACCAACACAAACCAAAAACCCTCCATCAGGTTGAAAAAATGCCCTCACAGCCAACAGAACTTCAGATCTGTACCACATTGATGGCTTTCCTCTACCTCCCCAGCTTCAGCATGCAAACCAGAGAGTTCCCTTTGCCTTAATGGGACTTCCCTTTGCAACCTTTAGCATCCAACAGCAACACATGTTCCAAGTGGAGGGGGGCAAAAAGCTTTACCACTTGCAACCCACAAACCAGAACACCCATAGAAAAAAGAACAATAGAAGAAAAGATAATTTCTTGATTCACAATATACTCACCACAAAGGATACAAGTGGTGCTGATTCCATACTTCCAAAGTGCAATCCTATCAAGAGTAGGTAGCCTGTTGAGGGCTGCAAACCAAGCAATCATTGAAGCCTTGGGGACATGAAATCAACCCACCAACTGTTTCCACTTAATAGGATCATAGTTCTCAATAATATTCTTCTCAATTCTATTTAAAATAATATTTGGAATTGGGAAGTTGTCAACCCAATAATTTGGAATGCTAAATAACACAGATTTGATTAACTGATAGAATTCTAAAAAAATGTGAGTGAATTGGCTATTTTACGCCTTAGATTTAAGTTTTTTTGTTAACCAAAGAGTAATTACATCCTCAAACATGTTAGCTTAAGTGGCATGTTTAAAAGTGAAACTTGCATGGATAAATATTTGGTTAGTACACCCCTTCAAGGAGGCACATTATAACCTGCTATTTACAGGCTTATTTTCAAAATCTAATATTACAAAAACAAGGGAGTTTATAAGCATTAGGTACATAATTAATGCATCATTTTCATTATAATAGCGTAGAGAAAAGCCCTTAAAATAGCTTACACCAGATAACCCTTTGAGTTTATGTAGCAGTAAAACTCTAGAGTAGAATCTCTACATACTCCAGTTTCGGTTCTCCAAAACATAATATCAGAAATTGAGCTTCACTTCACTCTATCTTAACCTGCAATAATTATCACAACTTAGCATAAGAACAAGTTCTCTTACCGATAACTTGCTTCTATTAGAATTTAAGAACCTTAGACATATAGTAGAATTTGCTTACTAGTTTTATTTGGGCAATCGACATATATAGTTTCATTCCTCTCAAGGAATATCATCTGCAATAGTAGAGGCAATACATGGTAAGATTTATATAATTTAGTAAGGTTCCACAATATCATTTGAAGTTAAGACCTATCCCTTCTTTAAGTGTGAAAAATTTCTACCATTCAAACCTTAAAAGTTTCATTTATCAAGCATACATTTGGAAGGATTTTCTCAAATTTATTTTAACATCTGAAGTGTTAAGAGTACTGAGACCAACTCTTAAACACCTCAAGCTAGATCTTGAACTCGTTCATGATCCTAAACTCAAGTGGTGTTGTAAATCAAAATTGAAATAACACATTATTTTTCTTCTCTCTTTTTTCCAATTTAGGAAACTTGAGATCTTCCATTCTTAAGTGAAGCATAGTTCATGCAATTATCTATCAGATTACTGAGAAGTTAAACTGAAGTGATAAAATTTTAATCAGAGAGCGTGATAAGTTGAAGTGAAGAAATACTGTTATCATAAGCATGATTCAGGAATATCTAATCCTTTTTCTCTATCATGAGCATTTAAAAAGTGGAGTGACAGTAGTTAATTGTAGGTAAGTTTTGATATGGGAGGCCCAGAGGCATTCAGACATGGACAAGGTTTCTGTTTATCCTTTTTGCTATTTGATAAAAGGTTTCAGTGTGCATTTTGTTTTAGAGACAGGGAAAACAAATATTACAAAACAATAAAGATTATAGAACATTTAATGGAAAAGTACTGTGAATCAAGTTCTGAGGGTAGGAAACTAATTAAACATGGACAGAAATCTGACCATTTTAAGCTAGTACTAGCATTTATGATATACGAGTAACTGACCTTTTGTTTTAGTAACCTTGGATTATGATATACTAATAACTGACCATGCATTTTAAGCATCCTTTTTTTTTTTCTCAGGTTCACAATATTCTACTTTAAATCTGATTTTCCTAGCTAAATTGAAGGAAGTAATAGAGTTTTATGCAGTACAAATGAGGTTTACTTCATAGTAGCTTAACCTGCAGTTATTATGGTTACATGTTAGCAAAGGAGCAAGCCTTCTAAGTCCCTGCTGAAGTTGACATAACTTAATTCCTTCCAAGGATCATCTACAATCATAAAACAAACTATTATTGTAGGGACAAAATATAGGAAATTGGGCATAATACTTATTGTCACAAGTTAGCATGATATTTTCAAATGCAATGAAGTACTTGGAACAAATACAATCAATAGTTATATTTTCAACCAGAAATAATGTTTATTTTTTCTAACTTACCATACAGTAATCGGCGGCTTAGAGCTTCAGATCTTGGATCGTACGCCAATCAATTTCGATGAATGGAATGTGGGAAATCTTTGACCACTCTGGACCGCTTCTAGCGCATCTTTCTTTCAACTTTGGGCAATCATTGATTCGCAGAGACTTGAGATTGGAGAGACACAGTATGGAGTCCCGTGATGGTAGGTGAATAAGTTCCTGACAGGGTCCAATTGAGAGTTTTTGGATAGACGAGAGGTTTCCCAGCCACTCAGGCAGAGCTTCAATTCCAAATCCTCTAATTTCAAGTTCCTTAAGTGTGGTGAGATGTTGTATTTGAGGTGGCAGCGTCTCCCAGTTTGGCGACCCTTTCAGGATCAATGTTTCAAGGGGCGTAGGAATGTATTGGTGCATGGAGTCGAAGTAAGGAGGCATCTCCTCTCTCTCTGACAACCACAGTACCTTCGACGATAATGGTAGTCCCTCAAGCGACTTCAAATTTGGGCATTTCACAACTAACAGCTTTTCAAGAGAAGTAAGGTTGTGCAACCCCTTGGGCAAAGCTTCGAGTTGATCGCAATCAGATATTTGCAGCTGCTCAAGAGCAGTGAGGCAAGACCAACTCTGTTCTGGAATTCCATCAGAGGTCATATTACTGCATCTAATTATTCTCAACTCTTTTAATCTCGTGCAGGTTGAGAGGCCATCCCCAATGCATCTCAATTCGTTGCAGTCTTTTAAACGAAACATTTCAAGACTAGGAAGGCCATTCGTTAATGGAATGCCTTTCAGCTTCTCACATTGCCTGATAGTCAAATCCTCAAGGGAAGGGAAGACATCTAATTTTGTTATCCACTCCCACTCCTCCAAACTTTCCATAAAAGATAAATCGAATGTTTTGAGAGCTGGAAAATTCCCATCCGAATAAAATTCAGTACCGATGGATTTCACTTTAGGCAATCTACGTATTTCTAGATTTGTCAATTTTTCAAGGTGCCCAAGACTTGGAAGTCTCACGCAGTTGGCACAGTGAGATAACGTCAACCTCGTCAGATTGGCCAGCAAACTCGGAGGGTTGCGATCAGTAGTCGACAGCCAAGAAGGGAGCTTACCACCACTGTAGCCTTCAATCTTTAAATCTTTCAAATTTGTGTGAGGTTGCAAGCTTTCCAACACAAGTTCATTTTGCTCCTCCACCAACTCGGTTCCTTCCGTCCATTGTAAAACCAACTCACGTATTTGTTTCTTATCCTTTAGTTTGGCTGCCATGGCTTCTTCCTGATTCCTTACTAACTCAAGCTTGCGTATTTCAAGGCTCCTCGAAGTTGTCCTAAGCTTCCTAGCTCTGCAATGCCACGCCCATTTTCTACTCCCACAACAAATAATGGAAGTGTTTGCAAGCATGTTAATCTTCCTATGTTGAGTGGCACTAGCTTTTCTCTTTTATCAATATAAAGATGTGATAATTCAGCCAAATTTTCCATCCGTTCTGGAAGTTTGTTTAGTTTCCGACAACCCTCCGCTTTAAACGTCTCCAAGTTGTAGAGTTTGGTGAATGAGTCAGGTAATGCTCTTATTTTCGTGCCCGAGATATCAAAATACCGCAAAAGCTTCAATTTCCCAATTGAATTCGGTAGCTCATCAATGTCAGCATCAAGAAAGCTAAGAATCCTTAATCTCTTGAATTTCTTCACGAAAAATAAAGCATCAAACTTGGTAAACAAAGAGCGCATATTCCGGCCATCTATGTCTTTAAGCTTTGCAATGTTGTTGTCACAATCTCTTCCGGAAACATTGACATGATGTATACGAGTGACATCTATGGAAGAATCATTACCTGATGATAAAATCGTTGTTTTTGAAAGTGATTTTGCAAGACTATGGACTGAATCATGCATTTTGCAAGTTTCAATGTCTCCATACTTGTCCATCTTGACATCTTGGAATAGGGAATTTGAAAGTAAGCCATTGAAATGCTTGTTGCCCAAATCCCACTTTGTTTGACAATGATCTACTCGAGAAGGATGAAGAAAGCCGGCAGCCGCCCAAAGTTGTATCAATTGGTCTCTCTTTAAGACAGTATCATCTAGAAAGATGGAGCAATATGAAAAACACTTCTTTAAGGAAGGTGATCCTAGACGATCATAACTCAACCGCAACACACGGACAACAAAGTCATTCCTTCCGAGAGAATCCCAAAGTGGACTTTGTTGGATGGATGACCAAGCCTCCTTTGTCATGTCCTTGCGCATGGTTGCTCCAATGACCCTAGCAAGTAACGGCACACCTTTGCATTTCTCAGCAATGTTCTTTCCAATGTTCTCCAACTCAAGAGACATATCAGATGAGTTTGGATAGACTCTTGATTTAATGATGGACCAACACTCGTCACTGCTCAAGTGTGTCGGTTGATGTATAAGATCAATTGGTGAACCCATAATTGAGGCTACTTCTCGATTTCGAGTGGTGGCAAGGATAACACTCTCTGATTTCTTGGTCACTCCCAACAAACATTCCGTAAGCCAATCCCACTTCACGTCATCAGTGTTCCACGTATCATCAAGCACCAAAAGGTACCTTTTCTCTTGCAACCTCTCCCGCAGTTCTTTTACCATGCTGTCCTTGCTATTAGACAAAGGGGCCTTAAGACCCTCCAACATCTGTCTTAAGATGGTCTTAACGTCAAAACTTTCAGAGACACATGCCCATAGATGTACATCAAAATGACGTTGCACTTGCTCATGATTGGTCACTAGTTTCGCGAGAGCAGTCTTCCCAAGGCCAGCCATCCCCACTATAGAGACGACAGGGAGTGACTGCGGACTAGCCGATGCTCTCATCACTAATTCCACAAGGGTTGGGACATCAGTTTCTCTCCCCACGACTTGATGGGCCTCACCAATAAGAGAGTGAGTCTCCTCAAGAGAAGAAGTTGGATGACTCATATCCTGCACCAACCTCTGCTGAAGACCAAGTTGCGAGGCCTTGGTGTTCTTAGCAACAAGAGAAGCATTTATATTCTTGATCCTGTTGGCCATCTTCAACCTAAACACGATTGGATTGTGGGCAGAGAAGAAGTTACTGACCTTTTTCTGAAGTTGGTCGCGGATTTCAAACTTCCTTCGAAGACCTTCATAGCGGATCTCGTCCAGCAGATCCTCAGCCTCCAAAGCAATCTCTCCGAGCTCCTGCAACCAGCGGTTCACATGGGGAGCAACAAGTTGCTTCTGCTCCGCGTCCTCCTTAAAAACTTGGATGTCTTCCAGAGAAATGCGAAGCTGCTGAAGCTCTTCCTTGAAGCCCCAAGCCAGGCTTATCTGCTCGCCGATGGTCTCAGGAAAAATTGATCACTTTCCTTAAAAGGAAACTTTTCACTCTCAAAGTTACTAAACTATCCTCACTTTATCTTTACTTTTTCTACCTCGTTTTTTGTGCACTCTCAACTAAGGGGCAATTAAGTAAACATATACAAACATCTTACATTCACCTTAATCTTCGTGTCCAAACAAATCTACCAATTTTTCGGAGACAGAGGGAGTATTTTTCTCTTCTCTCTCCTCTGTCTAATCTGTCTTCACTCGCATTTCTTTTCTCTGTCCGCATTCAATGACTGCAATATTCTGAGAAATGGAGTTACAGCCTTTGGGTTGTAAAGGGTGGTCTACCACATTAACTCCAAACGTTCACATTGACGATAGCAATAGAGGTGAGTTGAATGTAGTACGTGACAAAATCTGCACTCTACAGGCTAATAGGCACCAAGCATTGAAATTTTATTGTCATAATAACACAAGTAACATATGTATTATATATTTTGTCCAAATAAGTCCTCATAGTTTGTAAAAGGTTAATGACCATTTTAATTTTGAAAAAATCATCGACTTCTCATTAGTAAATAATAAGAGTAATACGTGTATAGTTGGTTTAGAAAAAATAAAAGAATTTATTCCTACACTTTGAAAAAATCATTCTTTAAAATGAAAACTCCCAAAACAATTATTTATTTAACACAAATTTATTTATTTTAACACATAACTTTTCCAAAGTTTTAAAAATAAGTTTTTTTACTTCCATAAAAGTTTCCGTAAAATTATAAGAAAAGTAGGAAAACATGTTTATAGGCTATTTAGTTTTGGAAGTTACTTAACACCTAATTTTGTTCGGGTTACTAATTTAGGTTGTGTCTAGAGTTTACGCAATTCATAGTGATATTTTTTGGTATTTTCCATGTCATTTAATTATTTTAAAATTTATTTGGTTCCTTTATTTTTTATTAGTTTTTGAGCATTTCAAGTTTAAAGTGTTCATTCTAGAATTAAAAAGAGTTTTCCTTTTTAAAAGATTAAAATCTGTTTTTCCTAATTAAAGAAAAGGCCAAACAAAAAAAAGGAAGAAGGAAGAATTTTTTTTGAATAAAATCAAATGGGAAAAAAGAATAAGAAATTAAATGCAAAAAAATGACAAAATAAGAATAAGAAGTTTGAGGCAGATCAAAAGAAGTAAATTAAGAAGATTTAAAAATGAGAAAACCAAAAAAAAGAGGAAGAAAGAGGAGGAGGAGGAGGAGGAGGAGGAGGAGGAGAAAAAAAAATTGAAATTGACTAGTGCTCCAATAAAATTGAAATTCGACAATGTTTCGATCAAATTGGAAATTCACATTTCTCCAAAAAAATTAAAAATGGACATTTCTCCAATAAAATTGAAAAATAGATTTTGTTCTAATGAAATTAGAAATTAAACATTGCTTAAATAAAATTGAAGATAAGATAATGCTCCAACAATATTGGAAATTAAACAAAATTTAAACTGGGCATGATTCCAACAAAATTGCAATTAGATATTGCTCTAACAAAATTGAAAACTGAAAATTTCTCCAACAAAAATGAAAATTTGAAATTTCTCCCAAAAAAATGGAATTGAATTTTGCTCCAGCAAAATTCAATATCAAACACTACTCCAACAAATTTAAAAATTGGAAATTTCTTCAACAATATTGAAAATAATAAACTAGACGTATCAAATTACCATTTGTATACAAAAGTTTAAATTTATGATTAAAAAGGTTCTAAAAAATAAAACCATTAATTCGATATTGAAGACCAAAGAAGGATTATAATGATTATCTTTAAGATTTCAATAATTGATTATAAAAAATAAAGGATTCATCGCTCCAGTTTGCGATCAATTATAGGTTTTTTGATAAAAGGAAACGCTAGCAACAACACACACTCTCTCTAACTCTGCCACATACCTAACATTTACTACCCAAATTTAATATATACCTTATTTATTTTCAAAATTGCGATATAGTACAACAAAATGATATTTTTCTATTTTTTTAAATATATTTTTCATACAAAAATAAGTTTGAGAACATAAGGAGTACTGCAAACTTAATGGCTTTATATATCAAGATTTTATTACAAATTAGGTATAAATTTAATAATTTTGTACATCAGAATGTTAAAAAAAATTATTTCTGAACCATTTACACTAGATAATGTTTAATCATATGGATAAAACTATAAGTTACTGATAAGTTGAAAGTGTAATAAGTAATTTTTAAAGCAAATCTGAACTAAACAATGAAATGTTTAACTATTTTTATTTGTTCAAAAGATATGATTGGTATTCGAACTTTATAAAATACTAACACTCTCCTTCATTAGAAGAAAAATGATATATTTTATTAATAGGTCAGCCGTATTATAAATATTTAAAACTAAATCTTAATATTTTATCAAAAGTTTAGACATGTATTATAGAACTAGTTTTATCATTTAAATAGAAAGGTATACATTGAAATATGACCCAAAAAGTAATTTACCCTCTTTTTTCCTCCACTATAGCTGGCTAATACGCAACGCGTGTCTCGAGTAACAACAGTGTTCTCACTTTCACTTTAATGTCATATAGCCCTTACACTATGTAGTTATTGTTAAAATTATCCGTATACTTCATTTATATCAAATAATATTATCACTACTGTCATAATTTATAAAATTTTAATGGGAGCACATGCATATATATATATATATATATATATATATATATATATAAATTCATACTATAAATCATGATACTTATGAAGATAATTCAATTTTCTATATCAGAACATTAATGAAAAAATTTATAGATTAAATACACGAGGGAGTAATAATTTTTTGCAACTTTGCTAACTTTTAACTTTTTTTTAATAACACAATAGTTACTCAAATATTAGTTTAGAGAAACAATTGATAAATTAAAATCTAAATATTATAACTTTGAGCGTATACTCTCTCTGTCTCTAATTAATTATACACATTATTTGGAGACGGAGAGAGTCAAAATTAAATGTAAGTTCGAGCATTTATAAATTTTTCATCATCAGTAAGTTCGAGCATTTATAAATTTTTCATCATCTGACAAAGATGAAAGGACAATGCAGAGGTGTATCCCGTAATGCTTGACTTGAGGCTTTTGTCATTGTTGGCCAGTAAAAAGTTTCTTTTAAAGTGTGTTATCTAATAATAATTTCATCAACAATCCATCAAATCAATTATTTTCTCCAATTTTCCCCTCATGCACATCAAATCAATTTTAAATACATCACATCTATACCTCATGGTAAATAAATGGATTTAAAGTTGTTTTTATAGAGAATATATAGCAATATCTAATTTTCAATTTTGTTGGAGCAAAGTTTAATTTCAATCTTATTGGAGAATTTTCAAATTTTTTGGAGCAGTTTTGATTTCCAATTTTTTGGGTGCAAAATTCAATTCCAATTTTTTGAGAAATGACCGATTTTCATTTTTTTAGAAATTTCCAACTTTCAATTTTGTTCGAGCAATGCCTAATTCCAATTTCGTTGAAGCATTATCCTATCTTCAATTTTGTTTATGCAATGCCTAATTTCTATTTTTGTTAGAGCAAAGTGATCTAATTCCCAATTTTATTGGAGAACCGCCCAATTTTCATTTTTTTGGAGAAATGTCAATTTTCAATTTTATTGAAGCATTGTCGAATTTCGAATTTTGTTGAAGCACTATTCAATCTCCAATTTTATTGGATCAAAGTTTAATTCCAATCTTGTTGGTTCATTAATGCCCGATTTTTTGAATTTGCTGGAATAGTGTATGATTTCTATTTTTGTTGAAGCAAAGTTCAATTCAGATTTTCTTGGAGAAATATCCAATTTTCATTTTTATTGGAGAAATATCCAATTTTTAATTTTATTGAAGCAATATCCAACTCTATTTTTTTTTAATCATGTCCGATTCAATTTTTTTTAAATTGCAGTTTTCTTGAAACATTATCATAACTTCAATTTTGTTTGAACAATATCCAAATTCTAATTTTGCTGAAGCAAAGTCTAATTTTGAATTGAATTTTATTGCAGTAGTGTGTAATTTCAAATTTCCATTGGAGAAATGGTCTTTCATCCTTGGGGTGGTCTACCACAAAATGGTCTTTCACAGTTAGGGTGTGAAATTGTGAAATTGCTAGACGGCGGTGAAGTAAATGGTACCCGACGTTGAAGGAGAAATGAAAAGGTGGACCTTTAATTTTAATGTACGTCTAGTTTTCGTCAGGTTAGTTGTTTGGTGAAGAAGTCAAACAAAGTACCACGTATGTATATCATTCATTGGAAAGAGAAAAAGCCATGTCCTGAAAGTGAGTAGAATAGGTGGGCAGTATTAGTTGTATTTATTGTTTTCGTTTAGAATATTAATAAATTGCATTCTTTTTTTTTCAAATATAAAGATTGATCTTATTATTTATTTATTTATTTTTGTCTAGCAGGTAAAGTAATCGAAATGTAAAATCAAAGTTTTGTTTACAATACGTAAATATGTAAATAAGATTATACTTTTCATTCTACTAAAAATTGATATATTTTTCTTTTTTGGACGTTCCAGTAAAATTGATATGTTTTATAAAGAGGAAATGTTTTCACACCAACTATATCTTATTACCCTCTATTTCCCTTCCTAATCAAAAAGTTACTTTTGTCTTATACGTCTACTTCACATTTTTACCCTCTAGTCAATCAATTTTAGTAAAAATTGAAGCCTGACACGGCTAACATACGCATAAATTTTCAATTGATGTATGACGTGGTCTATTTCGTTTAATTTTTAATTTTTGGGTTTTAATTGTTGATTTACTTGATGATATTTCATCCTTCTATTATTTTTCATTAATGATTCATCTACTTTATTTTGTGAAATAAACCCTACATCTTTTTTGCAGTCGGCTCAATTGACCGGAGGTAAGAAATTAATTTTTGGAAAATTGAAAAAGTTTGTTTTGATTGTTAGATAAGATGTATCCGAGTAGGGAAATATAAAATTGATATGGTTATCTTTTTTCAACTTATTATTACGTAAGAACTTGTAATTCCCCATAACTAAATTAAAGACTCACTGTAGTATTATTCAATTTTGTGAAAATAATATCCAATTTTCAATTTTATTGAAACAATGTTCTAATTCCAAATGTGTTGAAGAAATGGTCTACACTAATTTTATAACAATGCCAAATTCCAATTTTGTAGGAGTAAAGATCAATTTTCAATTTTGTTGGATAAAAAAATAATTTAAATTTTTTTGAAGTAAAGTCTATTTTTCAATTTTGTAAAAGCAATGTCTAAATTTTAATTTTTGTCGAACCATATACCAATATTCAATTTTGTGATAGTAATGGCGGATTCAAATTTTGTGAAGCAAGATCCAACTTTCAATTTTGTTGAAGTATTGTTCAATTTTAAATTTGTCGAAGGAATGTTCAACTTCAATTTTGTTGGAGGCATGTCCAACTTTAATCTTATTGGAGTAATGATCAATTTCCAATTTTGTTTGAGTAATAATCAATTGTAAATTGAAAAAAGAACATTACTACTGTAAAATTGTAAATTGCACATTGCTCAAAGAATTTACACTATTACTCGTTTGTTGAAGAAAACACATTACTCCCTCAAAATTCAAATTGGACCTGAATATTAATTTGAGATTTGGAAATAGTCCTAACAACATTGACAATTGGAAATTACACATTGCTTCAACAAATTTAAAGATTCGACAATGATCAAAGGATTTTGAACAATTGGAAAAGATTCAACAATTGGAAATTTGGAAATTCAACAATATTGAGGTAAAATTGAACATTGAACATTGCTCAAAGGATTTTGATAACGGGACATTTCTCAATAAACTGGAGAAAAGGCTATCCTCCATCATAAATAAAATTGGATTTGACAACAAATTTGAAAATTAGATATTGCTCATACAAATTTGAGATTAAACACCTATACATCTATATTAGAAATTGAATATTCTTCACACACAATTCGAAAATGGAGTTAGTTCTAACAAAATTGACATTCTATATTACACATTGGTTCTTCATGTTTCGAAATTGGACATTTTTCTAATAAATTGGAGATTGCAGCTAGATCTAAACAATTGAAACTTGGAAATTGAAGATCGAAAATTGGATATTAGTCCAATAATTGTGAAATTTTGGCAATTCTATCCTTAAACTTTTAAAAATGTGTTTTTAGTAGTCTAGGCAATCAAGGGAGGGTTGTCTCTGTCACTGCCATAAAGCAGGTTGGTGGATTGTACTTCCTCCATCCTCAAAAGACTCTATCATTTGAATTTGCTGTTTCAAGGTTCAATGTTTGACTCGAATTTTAATGAAGATAAATAGTTTTAAAAAATTCATAAAAAATATATTCGGAAAATTTAGATTTCAAATTATGATACACATATGAAATATTTAATTTTCGGTGTCTAAACATTCGTAAAATAAATCATAGATTAAATACTGTGAAACTGTCAAAACAAATGGTGGAGTCTTTTGCGGACGAAAGGAGTATAAAACAAAGAAAAGAGTTGGTTGGTGGATAGGAATTTAAATGTGAAGACCCTTATCTTACATGTCATAGATTTTGTTCTTCTTGATATTAGTAAAAACGGGAATTTATTAAATTGTATTACATTGATTAAATTTTATTATGTAAAATAAACGTAAAACTTATTATAATAACAATCAGCTTTTTTAAGTAAGCTTTTAAATTTTACATTAGCTTGGAACAAAAATATTGTTTTTTGTTTTTATAATTTAAAATTTGAAAAGTACAATAAATTATAGAGCTATTATCATCATGACAAAATAAAATTACAATCATTCATTATCTAAACTTTAAAGCAATTTCCAATAATAAATTTAGTAACAAAATCTTATTTGTTATATTCAATTTGGCTAAAATAAAGTACAATCGCCAATTATGTAAAATCAATATGAACATTCTAATTTTCTATTATGTAAGTAAGTCCAATTTTCAATTTTGTTGAATAAATGTGTAATTGTGAATTTTAAGTGGGTGAATGTCCAATTTTCAAGTTTTTTTGAAGCAATCTCAAATTTTCAATTTTGTTGAAATAATGCTCAATTTTAAGTTTTATCAGAACAAGCTCTAATTTCCGATTTTATTGGTAGATTGAGCAATGTCCAAATATCATGGTATTAAATGTCGTTTCGTACCGGCCGGTGAAACGACACCGTTTAGGCAAAACATGCATCGGAAAACGTATCGGGCCGATTCGGCCGTTTCGGTCGTGCTGTGTGCCGGCCGAAATGAAGAAAACAGCGGTACAAGGGCTTAAATGAACATTTTTTAAAAGTTTAAGGATAAAATTGCTAATAAAAAATATCTACTAAATTAAAGAAATTAAAATCGCTAATAAAAGTTTGTAATTTAAAAAATTAATTTACCTCATTCTTTTTTAAAAATTCTTTTAGTTAGTATCTTTAGTTCTTGTATGTAACTAGTATGCTAGCTTACTTCATTCATTTTCTTTTAGTCAGGTAGGCGATCACCTAGGTACTGCACATAAAAAATTCACAATCTCTGATACATTTTCAGGTATATATACACACACACACCGGTACAGTCTTTTCGGTACAACCGGTATACCCCCAGTGTACCGGTACTGTCTCGTATCGCTGCCAAAACGGTACGATAACCGGTACGATATTTAATACCATGCCAAATATGCTGAAGCAATGTGTAAATTCCTACTGTCAATTTTGTTAGAAGTAACTCCATCTTCGAAATGTATGAATAATGTTCAATTTCCAATGTGTAGGAACAATATCCAATTGCGAACTAGCAATTTCCAAGTTTCATACTAAGTCAAATTCCAAGTTCTAATGTCTAATTTTATTCAATAATGTCAAATTTCTGTAATTATTAGGCTAATATCCAATTTCCAATCTTCAATTTCAAATTTTCAATTTTTTAGAACAAGCTCCAATCTCCAATTTATTAGCAAAATGTCCAATTTCGAAACATGAAGAACCAATGTGTAATATAGAATGTCAATTTTGTTAGAACTAACTCCATTTTCGAATTGTGTGTGAAGAATATTCAATTTCTAATTTAGATGTATAGGTGTTTAATCTCCAATCTGTATGAGCAATATCTAATTTTCAAATTTGTTGTCAAATCCAATTTTATTTTTGATGGAGGATAGCCTTTTCTCCAATTTATTGAGAAATGTCCAATTATCAAAATCCTTTGAGCAATGTTCAATTTTCAATTTTACCTCAATATTGTTGAATTTCCAAATTTCCAATTGTTGAATCTTTTCCAATTGTTCAAAATCCTTTGATCATTGTCGAATCTTTAAATTTGTTGAAGCAATGTGTAATTTCCATTTGTCAATGTTGTTAGGACTGTTTCCAAATTTTAAATTAATATTCAGGTCCAATTTAAATTTTGGGGGAGTAATGTGTTTTCTTCAATCTAGATTGGAGAAACGAGTAATAGTGTAAATTCTTTGAGCAATATGCAATTTACAATTTTATAGTAGTAATGTTCTTTTTTCAATTTACAATTGATTATTACTCAAACAAAATTGGAAATTGATCATTACTCCAATAAAATTAGAGTTGGACATACCTCCAACAAAATTGAAGTTGAACCTTCCTTCGACAAATTTAAAAATTGAACAATACTTCAACAAAATTGGAAGTTGGATCTTGCTCCACAAAATTTGAATCCGGCCATTACTATCACAAAATTGAATATTGGTATTTAGTTCGACAGAAATTAAAATTTAGACATTGCTTTTACAAAATTGAAAATTAGACTTTACTTCAAAAAAATTTAAATTGTTTTTTATCCAACAAAATTGAAAATTGATCTTTACTCCTACAGAATTGGAATTTGGCATTGTTATAAAATTAGTGTAGACCATTTCTTCAACACATTTGGAATTAGAACATTGTTTCAATAAAATTGAAAATTGGATATTATTTTCACAAAATTGAATAATATTACAGTGAGTCTTTAAATTAGTTATGGGGAATTACAAGTTCTTACGTAATAATAAGTTGAAAAAAGATAACCATACCAATTTTATATTTCCCTACTCGGATACATTTTATCTAACAATCAAAACAAACTTTTTCAATTTTCCAAAAATTAATTTCTTACCTCTGATGAATTGAGCCGACTGCAAAAAAGATGCAGGGTTTGTTTCACAAAATAAAGTAGATGAATCATTAATGAAAAATAATAGCAGGATGAAATATCATCAAGTAAATCAACAATTAAAACCCAAAAATTAAAAATTAAACGAAATAGATCACGTTATACATCAATTGAAAATTTATGCGTATGTTAGCCGTGTCGAGCTTCAATTTTTACTAAAATTGATTGACTAGAGGGTAAAAATGTGAAGTACACGTATAAGACAAAATTAATTTTTGATTAGGAATGGAAATAAAGGGTAATAAGATATAGTTGATGTGAAAACATTTCCTCTTTATAAAACATATTAATTTTCTTGGGACGTCCAAAAAGAAAAATATATCAATTTTACTAGAATGAAAAGTATAATCTTATTTACATATTTACGTATTGTAAACAAAACTTTGATTTTACATTTCGATTACTTTACCTGCTAGACAAAATTAATAATAATAAGATCAATCTTTATATTTGAAAAAAAAGAATGCAATTTATTAATATTCTAAACGAAAACAATAAATACAACTAACATGGCCCACCTATTCTACTCACTTTCAGGACATGGCTTTTTCTCTTTCCAATGAATGATATACATACATGGTACTTTATTTGGCTTCTTCCAACAAATTCACTTAACTTCCGTTAATTCAATCCAACGACGTCAAGTGCATCCAGTTAGATAAAACGGTGGGTAGACCACCCAGAGGGTGATCTATTTTCTTTCTTCTCTATACGTGAACAAACCAGAATCTTTCTTTCAATCATCAATTCAACATACAACATCAATAATTTAATTAA
Source organism: Stellera chamaejasme (assembly GCA_024586325.1). Taxonomy (NCBI): domain Eukaryota; kingdom Viridiplantae; phylum Streptophyta; class Magnoliopsida; order Malvales; family Thymelaeaceae; genus Stellera; species Stellera chamaejasme. The sequence continues at coordinate 18,631,808 of CM044986.1, forward strand.
GATAAAGTGCAAGATTAGTCTCTTAACTTTACTTATTATCCTATTTCGGTCTCATTTTAAGAATTTGTTCTATTAACAGTGGCGGGTTCAGTAATTGTTTGGTGTGGGGTCACAATTTCTCTGTTATTTTAAGTTTTTTTTGTGAAAAAAGTTGGTGATTTAAAATGTTTGTAATACAAAATAAAAGCTATAGAAATAAATGTGTGTAGGAAGGAGGGTGTTACACTATATAATATATAGTCAAATGAATTATATAAGTATAAAGTCATAATACATTTCAAATTTACAACTGTAACAACTTTTTAAAGAAATTTGAACTAGATAACGAAATATTTAGCTATTATTTGTTTAAAATATTCTGATAGAATATTACAAATTTATATATACAAGCACTCTAATTTTTTAGGATTTAAAACAACTTATTTTATTTAATAATGGTTAGTCACATTATAATATTTAGGACTAATTCTTAACATTTTATCAAACAATTAAGACTTGTATGACAAACTAACATGGTTTACTGGAATAGTTAATTAATAGTAGGACAACAAAAGCATTTACCCATCTTTACTTCTCATATGCGCTAGCTTATGCGTTGCGTATTTTCATTTTTTTGTCGCTTACATAAGACCCTTAAACTCTTCATTTATGTTCAAAATGGTACTTAAACTTATATTTATATCATAAAATATTATCACGACACCCATAATTCATCAAATTTTACGGGGGCACGTGCCCTCGTGTGCCCTCATTGTGGGCCCATCCCTGCTATTAAAGTCACTTATCTTCATATTTTTGCCATATTCAAGTCCTTTACCGTTAACTCGATGTTAAAGTTAACGGATTTCCTGGAAAAATGATTTTTTAGACACATGCACTTTTTCTTTTTATACTATTTGCACCCTAAACTTAGATATATGAGTTTCATCATACCTTTTCCCCTCCTCCCTCCTCCTCCCACCACCACCGCCCAACATTCGTCGGCTGACCACCGCTGGAACGACACCAATGCCATCAACAGCCCAGGGCTCGAGATCGGTGGCCCTGGGCTCATTATCGGTGCCCCTGGGCTCGCGATCGGAGGCCCTGCGCCCGCGTTCGGCGGCCCTGGCCTCGCGATTCACCACCGTGGGCTCGCGATCGGCGGCCTGGGCTTGCGATTCGCGGCCCTAGGGTCACAATCTGCAGCCCAACGTTCGCGATCCGCCACCCTTGGGTCGCAATTCGCAGCCCTGGGCTTTTAAACGCCCAGGTTAAGGTCCGGTGGTGGTTGGCCAGCGACGTTCCGACGGTAGTGGTGGGAGGAGGAGGAGGGGAAAAAGTATAGGGAAAAAGTATAGGATGAAAATCCGTTCAAGATACACCGTCATCAACAAAGGAATCGGCCGGAATCGTGGCGACCAACATTTGGGTTTTTCGCGATTTGGTTGTTCCAGGAGCTCACCGGCGGCTTGGTGGCTTCCCACTGGCGTCGCCAGCCCGTAAGGAAGCTGCTCGTTTAGATGCGGTCCCCCTGGCCGCCGGAGAAGCATTGAAAACTAGCCAGGCTGGGTCGAGCTCTGGCGGACGGTGTCAGGCTTGGTCAAGCTGGAGATTTCGGGATGAGGCGAGCAAGACTGGAGGCGGGCTTGTCGACGATGATGCGCCTTGGTTGTGGCCGGTGGTTGTCAGCAGCGCCGGAAGTGGTGGTAGTTATTAGAAACTCATATATCTATGTTCATGGTGCAAATAGTATAAAAGAAAAAAGGTGCATGTGTCTAAAAAATCATTTCTCCAGTAAATCCGTTAACTTTAACACCGAGTTAACACGCGGTAAAAGACTTGAATAGGATAAAAATATAAAGATAAGTGACTTTAATATGACAAATTCTTAAAATAGGACCGAAATAGGACAATAAGTAAAGTTAAGAGACTACTGTGCACTTTATCCAATTTAATTAGGGATAAAAGTTACTGAGAATAATGAGATCCATTTTGTTAAATTTCGGTAGCTTGCTATAGTTTTGCCATGGCCACAGGCCCGGCGCTTGCATGGAGAAGCTCGTCGAGCCAGCCTCGCTCGAACCTAAGTATCATGTTAATTGTTAAACATAGGATTTCATAGTTTAAATGAATGAAGTCAGTACCTTTTTTGAACATTTTTTAATATTCTCACTTTAAAAAAATGATGAAGATATAATTGTAGAAGTTCATTTCTAAATTTATTTATGCATTTTCGTAAAACAACATTCTCTTTAAACTTCATATTAATAAAAAGACAGTATTAATTATATACTCCCTACATCCATTTTCCAGGAAAAATTTGTTGGGTTTGAAAGCACAACCAAACAACACAATATTTTGTTCATCCTTAAAAACAAAATGAAACGTACAAATACAACTACTTAATACACTTATTAGCAGTGGCGGGCCCATAAATTTTAGCATATGAGGGCACAATTTTTTATTATGTCTCAAGCTTATTTTTAGAATTTATTTTTCATAATTTAGATTTTTTTCACATTATATACATATAGTTCTCATGATTTTAATATAGAAAAATTGTAATGACAAATAAAAACTATAAGAAGAAATATGTGTGGGAGGGGAGGATGTTACACGGGATAATATCAAACATATGAATTATTTCATATCAAGTAGCAAGTCGTAATTTATCAAAAAATTAAAAGTGTAATAAATTTTTTAAGCAATTTGAACTACATAACAAAATACTTAACTATTTTTTATCCAATCAAAATAATACGACAAAATATTGCAGTTTTAAAAAATAATAGGCTCTGATAAAATTATTTATTTTATTTAACAATGGCTAGCCATATTATAAATGCATAAGACTAATTCTTAACATAATTTTATCAAAACTTTTAAGCTTGTATAATAGAATAACAAGTGTTATGACTTGAGTAGAAAAATATGCATAGTTGTTGGATGACATTTGTTATTCACCCATCATTTCTTCCTCACATGGTAGCTGCCATGGCCCACGAAATTGGGCCTATGGGCTGGATTGGAATCTTCTTTCTTATTTGTTTAAATGACACTTAGCCCTTAAACTATATATTTGCGTTCAAACTAACTCTTATACATTATATTTATCAAAAAATACTACCATTACCATAATAAATTGTATAATTTTACTGGGATCACGTGCCCCCATTGTGGGCCCGTCCCTGCTTGTTAGCCTATCTCAATTGTCATGTTGTATTTATATTTTCCTTTATCACTAAATTCCCGGAAAGAATGTGATGTGAATCTACCTAGTGACATATTTGCAACTTCCTTGAATTTTAAGGACTCAAGAGCCACGTCCAAGAAACATGAAGGATGGGTTACCCAAATCTTGTTCATCATAATTTGAGCTCAAAAAGAACAAAACACTTTAGAAACATGGAGGACTCAAGTGATAAGATGAAAAAAGTTGCAGGAGAATGAATAATTTCATAAAACTTACATTTTTCAACTCCTAAGATTTCAAATAATCAATTGCTCACTAATGCTATAAATAAACTGGACATTTAGTATAGAATTAATATTTCATAAATATTATTTGTAATTTTCTTTTATTTTCTTCCTACCCTAGGTTATTTTCCCTACCTATAAATAGAGGTTGTTTTGACACTTGAAATGGAGACATTTTTTATATGAAGAAATCATCACTTTGATTTGAGAGAAGTTCTCTCTTTTATTCTCTACACTTTTTCACTAAACTCTTTTTCAAAATTCTTGATCAATTTTATCAAAATCCAAGGTTGCTTTCTCTTGAAGAAAGAGGTGTTGGATCCATCTTCCTTCCCTTTCCCTTGGCAAAACTTCACTTTTGCTTGAACTAATTCTTGGATTCAAGAAGGGGTGTTGACTAATATTTTATCAATTCTTTCTAGCATGCGGAAGCTTAATTAAGGGTGAGTCTAATTCATATCAAAATTGGCATAAGGATCCACTTGTTAAACTCAGTACGGATAAATCTAGGGACGGACCTAGGTTTTATTTCTTGGGGAGGCAAAATCATACATACAAAATTTTAAAAAATATAATCTAATTTAAATCAAACACCCCCTAATAAAATATTGTGGGACAGATTACATAGCTATGATTCAAGTTTTTAAGCACTACACATAAACGTCCAGTACTTTCAAAAATGTCAGTGGTACCCCCGGTGCCTCCACTGTAGTCTGTTCCTCGATAAATCACTATCGTCAATTCAACATTTATGTTTCCTTCTTAGTCCATATAATTTTCTAACCTGAAAATGCAATTACATAATCAATCTATTTGAGTTATTGAGGATATGGACGATGTGTTCATTTAGAATAATGAATAAATTAAATTTTATCTTTGTCTCTAATTTATCTTTCTATGTATTATTCGTATTTTGTCATTTTTCATTGGAAAAATCTAAACCAAAAAACTGAGTTAGAGTTCACAAACAAAATTGAGTGTCAATATTTGGTTTATTTTAGTCTTAAAATAAATAATTACTTCCTTCATCCATTTTTAATAGTTAAGTTTTTTTAGCATTTGATCTATATATTTTTTTCTTCAATATTTTGTTATATCTATAAAATTAACTAACTTGTATACATAAGATAAATCTGGAACAACAAAATTGATTTGAGTTTTGAAAATTTTGCAAAAAAAATGTTATGAATTTGCGTGTTGAAATGGGAAAACGACAAGATTATAGGGAAAATGTAAAAGATGGATGAGAGTCAAATTTTATGTCTCTTGTCATTTTCTGAATTTAACTCCGAATTCTTTTTAAAATAACCAATTTTGCGCCTATACAATTTAATCTTCATATTCTCTTTTCTTGCAATGAAGTCCAACTTCTAATTTCAAAAATCTACTAATAGATTTGTGAGTCTGTTGACACCCAATTTTGCCCCGAATTTTAATAACTTAGACAGATTTCAGGGATCCAAGTGAATAAATTGAAAAGAAGTGGATTATTGCGGATGAAACTGCAAATTGGGGACTGAATTGAATATTGTAAAAGTTGGGGACAAACTTCGTAATTGTTCCATTAAATCTTCTTGTTGCAGGGACGATCGTGTACGCCGGAAGCCTCACCTGGAGCGGTTGCGGAATTCTTTGCTCCACGCCTCGCCCACGATCGGACGGTTTACGACATCATGGGAAGGAAACCGCCCAACTCTTGCTATTAATCATCAACCACGAGAGCAATCACAAGCACAAATCAGAGCAAAAACAGAAAACGATCAACAGAGCAACAATCGAGAAAACAAAAGAAAAATACAAGAAAAGGAAGAAAGAAGATCGGCGAGAAAAGAGAAAGAAGTTCCAACCTCCGGTGTTTGCCGGTCATCGTCCATTCATTCCCATTGCTGACTACTCAACGGACTGCACTTCCGGCAGGCCGTAGTCTCGTCAAGTTCGCGTACGTTGCTGTCGGAGCTGCTCCTAGATCTACCGCTGTCCGGCACCCAAGTCCAGCCCGTACGATCAAGTGTCTCCGACGCACTCCTATACAATTTTTTTATCGAAGCGTACGCTGTGATTTTTTTCGAACTGCACATCGGCAGATTTGGGGAAGAAGAGAAGCTTTTGGGTTAGGTATAATTACGACTCAGTCCTTGTTTACTTTTTATGATTTTATTTGAGTCACGATAATTCACCATGTTACAGTTATGACATTGCTTATGTTAAAGAACGTTTTGGATTCATGACATGATGAAAGATATTTGTCTCTTTATGCATTTTCTTTCCCATCCATTCATCCAAATTCTCGATTTATGTATGCAGCACATTTTAATGGGATGAGTTAAAAAATAATTATTACTTCTTTTTTTTTGTTTCTTTCTCTTAGATCTCACTACTGCCTCGTGTTCAATTGGGTTGTATGGACACATTTTTGTTAAGTCAAGTCAAGTGAAGAAATAAATTGAACCTGTGGTACCAATTTTGGGCGTATGAAAATTATTGTATTTTTGTACGTAATTGACTAACGGACCTCGAGTTTCCCGTAGACCATTTTAGGTTTCCAGTCGACCTATCACAAAAAGATTGGTAGCGACTCCTGTCGAAAACCCCGTCGCTACAGCTGGCGACTCCGCTGGGGACAGTCTGGCCACATCAAGGGTTTATTTTCTTTTCTTTTCACTTGATTTTTCTTTTATTTTTGTCTTGTCACTTTTTACATGTTATATTATTTTGTGACATACATGACATCGAGCTCTCCTCCCGAGCTCCTCATACCCTCGTTTTCGTAAAACACCGGGATAGGCTAGTCGTGTGTGGCTATAGTCACCGCGCTTTCTCTAGACCGTAGTGGTTAGTAGCGTTGTTCGGGTGTGGCGTTAGTCACCCAATGGAACCGCGAAGGCTGCGACCGAATCAATCCTTCCTTACATAACCCTCGTGGGTAAGGAATTGGGCCTTTCTAGTTCGATAGAACTTAGTAAAAGGATTCGGGAACCTACCTTTGACCTTTCTTTCAAATCCACCCGTGCATATAATGACCATAGTTCCTTCCACTAGATTTGACCCGAATAGAACAGGACACCCGATGTTTGCTTGAGGTGAATCGGTAACATTTTTCATTTGTGTCACTAACCTCATTATTTCATCGGCTTTGCAAACGTGTCATATGCTGTAATCTGTGTGGATTGTGGTTAGCATGAATTGATTCAAAAGAACAGACAATATCAAATTCTTGATGGAACACGTACCGGACTCTACACTCGACCGATATTTTTGTATAAAGGGAGCCATATCTTTCATCAATCGTCAATTCCATCATTTGTTATTCATACTTGTACATAATTGTACTAATTGGTGTTCTTTTTTTCTTTTTTTCTCTCATGGCATTCGCATGCATCATGTTTGTTTCTAACCGGTAATGACGCATCTTTAAAATTGCACATCATTCATTCACGCATTCAATCATTTGTTTCTCGAGACTCATAATTGCAAATTCTAAAAGTGGGAGCATGTTGCAAAAAAAAAACATGAAAAAAATGTGTGAGCATTAAGGACCTTTAAAACACTTTTATGATGTGAAGTGTTCGATGACCCCCGATTATGGCATGGAAATACAATTTCTCACAAGTAGTCTTTGAGCTGGGCCTGACACGTCGGTCTATGCAAATTGGTGATCAATTGGGGAAGTCTTTGAATTCACTCAAATCTTTGAGAGCTTGCCAATATAACTTGAAAGTCGAATTCTCTAGATTAAGTCCGGAATCTAGGGTATTGTCTTTGTTGGAACGGATATATGTTATTATTTCCCTTGATACGAGAATTGGTAAAATGCGCACTTTTGCGTCCTTCGCTGAAAAAAATCACATCATAGAACCCATGTTCTCTTTTCAATATCCTTCCACCCAGTCCCAACATAAAGAATGACACCAACGAGTTAAGATGAGGACTTGGTAGTGGTTATCTCGAAGACGTCGCTATATCTAATGGGAGCGGTTTCAGAAGCTCTCTCTCAACATCAATCATCTCAAAGATTCTCACGACAAATAACCTCATTATCCGAAAATGGGGGGGCATGAAAAGACAATATTTGAGATCATCGGATCAAAAGGCCTTCGACACATCAATAGCCAGGGCTCAAAGAGAACAGGAAGATATAGGAAAAAGGGTCAAAGGAAATTCTATTCCATTGTCTTTAGCTCGAAAAGGGCTGAAGTTATGAGTAGCGCTAGTAGCCATTTGTCTTTGCATTTTAGTCAGAAGTAATCGGGCCTAGGTAGCAACCACTATTTACGCTCGCATGAAAGTGACTAAAAAACGCAAGTCAAACAAAGTCCGGCCCAGAAAAAAAAAAGAAAGGCAAAAAAAAAGAAGAAGAAGATGGAAAAGATGAATGAAAGAATGGCGAGTCATGAAATCTAAACTGAAAACCTGCGAAGGCGGTTTAGAATGAAGACCATTTTCACCCGCTCAATGACCGAGAGGGCAATATACATCTCAAGCATTATCAACCACTTTTCGAGTTTCTGAGGAGCAATTCCACACTTTACGAGAAATTGGGGGCAACATTTTGAGGTTGTTCTCATTGGATAAGGCGATGATTTCGCGATGGACGCTACCAAGTTTTTCAAAGAAGTCAAGTCGCTGAGCGGTGACATTACAAGGCCTTTCGCCTAAATCACCCTATTTTTCACCAACCCCACATCAGTGGATGACATTAACCTTACAACATTCTTTCAACTGATGTTTGTTCTTCACCTCGACGTCCACCCAAAAATATCTTTCATACTAAGAAGCCCTTTCGCTATCCCTGCACATTCTACTTCTTCAAGTGGAAAAGGGAAAGAGTAACAGATTTTAATGATTACACGAGGACCATCATATATTTTGTCAAGCTCTGCAAATTGATAAGAGTTGTCTTTAAGGATCAACCATTGACATTAATGGGCATGGATCGGACGTAAGGATATGGTTTAAAGACATTTGAGGAGGATGGATGATTTTATGATCACATTTGGGGGGCAAATGAATTATTCACTCATATAATTGTTTTCAAGGCCAAAAGAATCAAGGAGAAAGAAAGAAAGAAAAAGAAAGAAAATGAGAGTAGAAAAGATAAAAGAAAAAAGGTTTTGAAAATTTCATATACATTTTGCATGGCATGCATGACATTTTGCATAACAGGAGCAGGAACGGAAAGGAGTTTTTGAGCATCACGGATTGGTAAGAATCCATTAGCAGTGGTCATCCCGAAATGGTAAGAATACCTCTACTATCTCAGGAGTTGCATAAGGTTATCATCGGAAAGGTAAGGAAGAATTTTTAACCTCTTCAAGCATGAAGGTGGACATTTTCTACTCGAGTGGTGAGAAAGCTCTAGTTCACTATGAAACATGACAGGATAAGATAAGTTTGGTTCCTTAATCTTAGATAAGATTACTAGAACGATTTGGGGTGGCAAAAAGGGAAGGTTCCCTACCTCGCAATTCAAATCTAGGTGGCAAAAAGAGAAAGTTCTCTACCTAGTAACCCAAATTCGGAGACAGGATAAGATAGGAAAAGCAATTCGAGGTGGCAAAAGGGAAGGTTCCCTACCTTGCAATTCAAATCTAGGTGGCAAAGAGAAAGTTCTCTACCTAGTAACCCAAATTCAGGACAGGATAAGATAGGAAAAGCAATTTGAGGTGGAAAAAAGGGAAGGTTCCCTACCTCGCAACTTGAATCTAGGTGGCAAAAAGAGAAAGTTCTCTACCTAGTAATTTTTTTTTGGGGCAAGGAAAGTTCCTTAGCCTCGAATAGCGGGAAGGTTTTCGCTATTCAAGCTCAGTAGGAAGGTTCTTATTGGGAGAAGCAAAGAAAGTTCTTTCGCTTCGTTCGTCATTTTTATTAGAGGCAACGAGAAGGTTCTCGACCTCACACTTTTGGGAAAGGAAGGTTCCTAGTCCCGAATCGCGGGAAGGTTTCCGCCATTCAAACTCAATAGGAAGGTTCTTATTGAGAGAAGCAAGGAAGGTTCCTTCGCTTCATTTATCGTCTTTATCAGAGGAAACGAGAAGGTTCTCGACCTCACACCTTTGGGCAAGGAAGGTTCCAAGCCCCGAATCGCGGGAAGGTTTCCGCTATTCAACTCAATAGGAAGGTTCTTATTGAGAGAAGCAGGGAAGGTTCCTTCGCTTCATTTATCGTCTTTATTAGAGGAAACGAGAAGGTTCTCGACCTCACAGCTTTGAGGTAAGGAAGGTTCCTTAACCTCGGATAGCGGAAAGGTTTCTGCTATTTAACTCGATAAGAAGGTTCTTATTGAGGCAAAGAAAGAAAAAGTTTCTTTTCTTCACGAATAACGAGAAGGTTCTTGTTATTCGCGGGACAAAATTTGGGCCAATTTGCTTTGCATGCTTCATTTCTCATAAATCATGCAAAGGGGGCAGTATTGACACCCAATTTTGCCCAATTTTAATAACTTAGACAGATTTCAGGGATCCAAGTGAATAAATTAAAAGAAGTGGATTATTGCGGATGAAACTGCAAATTGGGGACTGAATTGAATATTGTAAAAGTTGGGGACAAACTTCGTAATTGTTCCATTAAATCTTCTTGTTGCAGGGACGATCGTGTACGCCGGAAGCCTCACCTGGAGCGGTTGCGGAATTGCTGCTCCACGCCTCGCCCACGATCGGACGGTTTACGACATCATGGGAAGGAAACCGCCCCAACTCTTGCTATTAATCATCAACCACAGAGAGCAATCACAAGCACAAATCAACAGAGCAAAAACAGAAAACGATCAACAGAGCAACAATCAGAAAACAAAAGAAAAAATACAAGAAAAGGAAGAAAGAAGATCGGCAGAAAAAGAGAAAGAAGTTCCAACCTCCGGTGTGCTGCCGGTCATCGTCCATTCATTCCCATTGCTGACTACTCAACGGACTGCACTTCCGGCAGGCCGTAGTCTCATCAAGTTCGCGTACGTTGCTGTCGGAGCTGCTCCTAGATCTACCGCTGTCCAGCACCCAAGTCCAGCCCCGTACGATCAAGTGTCTCCGACGCACTCCTATACAATTTTTTTTTATCAGAAGCGTACGCTGTGATTTTTTTTCGGGCCTGCACATCGGCAGATTTGGGGAAGAAGAGAAGCTTTTGGGTTAGGTATAATTACGACTCAGTCCTTGTTTACTTTTTATGATTTTATTTGAGTCACGATAATTCACCATGTTACAGTTATGACATTGCTTATGTTAAAGAACGTTTTGGATTCATGACATGATGAAAGATATTTGTCTCTTTATGCATTTTCTTTCCCATCCATTCATCCAAATTCTCGATTTATGTATGCAGCACATTTTAATGGGATGAGTTAAAAAATAATTATTACTTCTTTTTTTTTGTTTCTTTCTCTTAGATCTCACTACTGCCTCGTATTCAATTGGGTTGTATGGACACATTTTTGTTAAGTCAAGTCAAGTGAAGAAATAAATTGAACCTGTGGTACTAATTTTGGGCGTATGAAAATTATTGTATTTTTGTACGTAATTGACTAACGGACCTCGAGTTTCCCGTAGACCATTTTAGGTTTCCAGTCGACCTATCACAAAAAGATTGGTGGCGACTCCCGTCGAAAACCCCGTCGCTACAGAGTCTAATTTAAGGAGCAACATACAAACATGTAAAATACCATAAAATCACTATATGACATATTTTATGCTCCATGTCCCAAAATCTCCCTCGTTTTTTTCCAAATTACATGGTAATGCTAATTAAGTAATTAAATCAATGTTTTAATTTACGTAATTTATTTGTGATGGTAACGAACAACATTGAGACATTTTTTTGTAAATTAATAACTTAACAATTAAAACAATTGAAAAATTGATACTGTAAAGAAATCTAAAATGCGTATAATCCAATTTCATTCATGTATTCAATTCACACTGTAATACTGAAAAAACATATTTCTTTTAATTTAATAGTATTTCATAAAATTTTAAATTATCCTATTGGTCTTGATGAAATGAGTGAAGAACTCCAAAAATTTGTATGAGTTGGTTGGAAGTACGGTTGTCAAAGGAGAGCTCAAGAGCGATGTTCCGGATGTGAAGGTTCCAACAAGCAAAAAAGTCAGGTTTGTGGATTTGGTGAAAAGGTGAAGTTGAAGAGATAATTTGAGTCAAGGTGGAGATTGTTGGTTTATGACTCAAATGATCGAGTTTTGAAAGATGAAGGACTTAGGTCGTTATATTAATACTCCCTCCGTCCCCGATTAATAGATACATTTGACTTTGCTGTTTCAAAGTTCAACGTTTGACTCAAATAATTACTAAGAAAAATGGTGAAAAAAATTCAAAAAAAATATATTAAGAAAATTCATACTTCAAATTATGATATGGATAAGAATTATTAAACTTAAAATGACCAAACAAACTCATGAAAAAAAATGATAGATTAAATACTGTGAAACAGAGAAAACAAATGTATCTATTAATCGGGGACGGATGGAGTATTTGTTTGAGTAATATAAATAGTTGCTGCTGTGTAGGTTTTAGAGGTGTGAGAGAGAGAGTCGCAGCACTTGTTGGCTAGTGGAAGAGCCGCAAGTGTTTGTGTGCAAAGTTGTGTGTTGGTGTTAGTGAGTTGCAATTGTTGCAACGGAGTGTGTTTTGAGAGAGATTGTGCTTGTAATTGTTGATTGATATTGATAGTGGAAGAAAGCCATGGAATCGTCACGGTGAAAACTATTTTGTGTTGTTTGCCATGCTTCCAAACCCCCAACAAGTTAGTCACTGAACAACTCGTCAACAAACCTGGAATCGCAACAACAAATCAGTTTGATCCTACAGATGACATAAATCACAATAAGCCAAAATGAAAATCTAGAACAAACAGATCTATGAGCAATCACAGCAAGCTAACACTAATTCAAATAGCTTGGACTTGAGAATCATACCACTCCAGAGGAACTATTGGTAAAGATTGAATATCTGATCCACAATCAAGCAAACGACGACGATCTTGACAACAATGTAACCAAATACGAAAACAATAGCAAGAAATGAAGAATTAAAGATCATACATTGAGCACCTCGCGCCTTTTGACCGAAATCAGAGAAGAAGACAGGTATGTTGCTCAACTTACCATATGAGCTTGACGAGCTTTACTGACCACGATAGGAAGATTTTCCTTCACTCTGAAGATGATGAAAACGAATGTAATCCTACACTCCAAAGAATGCCAAGCTCGGAAGAGAGATCGATCGAAGTGAAGAGCTAGGCTTCTCCGAAGAATTTCACTATACTCTTGCTCGCAATGGTGCTCTACTCAGAAGAACACGAACGTGACATTTTGCTTTGCTTGCAAATTTGGCCACCCATGACCTATAGTACTCAATTTACTAATTACTTGACAATTTTAGCAAAAAATGTTGAGACGTTTTATTATCATCCATGTTCATTGAAACAAGACGGACTGCTGAAAATTGACACGGTTTCGTGAAACCGTGCACAACAAAGTGTGTTCAAACAGTATTTTTCACAATCCGTTGCCACTGCGCCCACCTTCCTCCAAGGCCGTCGACTTTGCCGTCGTTCCCTCTTGGTTAATCGGCTGCCGTCGGTAGGGACTAGTGTGCCGCACGTTCTAATTTGGCTATGAGTGTTTTAAGTCTTAATTGCTAGGGTACTCCCTCGGCAACGGTGTTTGCAATTTGAAGAGTAGTTTAGGCGACAAAATCAGGCTTGTTATTTCTGATCAAGACAAGGAAGTTGATGGCAGCGATGGCCATTATCCGACGCAGGCTTGGCTTCATACTCCGTGGTGGTTCCGTGTGAAGGAAGAAAGAGAGGTTTAGCATTGTTATGGCAACAAGGGTGGGAGGTTGAGCTTTTGTCATCATCAGTTACTACATTGATGTCCCGGTTACGGTCCAAGGTCATGAATGAGACTTACGGGGTTCTATGGACACCGGAGGTTGTCGAAGAGCCGAGTCATGGGAGAAGCTACGGAATTTGGCCGTATCTTCGACTTTACCATGGTTGGTAATATGGGACTTAATGAAATCTTGTGGGTTCATGAGAAGCGTGGTGGCCAATTTTGTTGAAGGGCATAGATGGATTCTTTTAAATGCGGAACTATTTGATGCAGGAATTGATGATCTGGGTTACTCGAGAGTTCCGTTCAACCTGGGAACATGCAGTAGCCGGAGGACACTTTGTTCAAGCTCGATTGGATAGGGCAGTGACGTCCCAACAATGGCAGTCACTATTCCTAGCTGCATGGTGTGAGCGGGAGGGCGCTCGTCGGGGGGCTTTTCCGCCAATTTTGGGGAAAATGAAGGAGTCGCCACCTTAATTTTTTAGAAAATGAAAATTTAAGGAAAAATCGAGTTTTGATTCCGAATTTCAGAAAATGCAATTTCCAAGAAAATCAGAGATTTTAAGTTTGGAGATTGGGTATAAATTGGGAAGGTGTTAGGCACCACATTTATCTGAAAATAATTTTTAAAACAAAATAGAATCGGGATTACGGGCTTCCAAGCTGCTTACATACCAGTTCAAATCGGGATCAAATGCCACATAGTTCGCTTCCGTTGGAGCGAGAGAACTTGGGGTTAAAATGCGTATTCGCCGAGTCAGTGTAATGGCGGTCGAGTCGCCTGAAATGCGTTGATCTGGTGTAATTGTCAAGTTGCTTTTTCTTGGAGATTTCAAAAACCCGAGCTCAACTCTGTAAAAAAAGATTCTAGAATCAGTTCAATGATGATAATGAAAAACTTATAATTAAGGTGATGATGTAAACGAAAATAATGAGAGAAATGGATAAATATTTGGTTAGTACACCGGACCCTTCAAGTAATGGAGAAATGGATAACTCCTAGTAATTAACAGTGACATGGCACTCTAGGGGTTGGAGTGTGAGCTTGTAGTGGCATGTCTAAAAGTAAAACTTGCATGGATAAATATTTGGTTAGTACACCGGCCCCTTCAAGTAGGCACATTATAAGCTGCTATTTTT